>CM076725.1:0-1477180 GCA_038501795.1 Pseudopleuronectes americanus
AAAACAGTGAAAATTTCTGACTCTCCTATAAAAAACTTGAAAACAGTGAAAATGTTGGAATTTACTTTTGAAAAACTTGAAAACAGTGAAAATGTTGGAATTTACTTTGAAAAATTGAAAACAGTGAAAATGTTGGAATTTACTTTGAAAAATTGAAAACAGTGAAAATGTTGGAATTTACTTTGAAAAAATGAAAACAGTGAAAATGTCTGACTTTCCTATAAAAAACTTGAAAACAGTGAAAATGTTGGAATTTACTTTGAAAAATTGAAAAAGTGAAAATGTTGGAATTTACTTTGAAAAATTGAAAACAGTGAAAATGTTGGAATTTACTTTGAAAAATTTGAAAACAGTGAAAATGTTGGAATTTACATTGAAAATTCAAAACAGTGAAAATGTTGGAATTTCCTATAAAAAAACTTGAAAACAGTGAAAATGTCTGACTTTACTTTGAAAAATTGAAACCAGTGAAAATGTTGGAATTTACATTGGAAATTCAAAACAGTGACAAATTTCTGACTTTCCTATAAAAAACTTGAAAACAGTGAAAATGTTGGAATTTACTTTGAAAAATTGAAAACAGTGAAAACATTGAAAATGTTGGAATTTCCTATAAAAAACTTGAAAACAGTGAAAATGTCTGACTTTACTTTGAAAAATTTAAACAGTGAAAATGTTGGAATTTCCTATAAAAAACTTGAAAACAGTGAAAATGTCTGACTTTACTTTGAAAAATTGAAACCAGTGAAAATGTTGGAATTTACTTTTAAAAATAGAAAACAGTGAAAATTATGTAATTTACTTTGAAAAGTTGAAAACAGTTTAAAATGTTGGAATTTACTTTAAAAATTTGAAAACAGTGATAATATCTGACTTTACTTTTGAAAAATTTAAAACAGTGAAAATGTTGGAATTTACTTTGAAAAAAATGAAAACAGTGAAAAATTCTGACTTTGCTATAAAAAACTTGAAAACAGTGAAAATATTGGAATTTACTTTAAAAATTTAAAACAGTGAAAATGTTGGAATTTACTTTGAAAAAAAGAAAACAGTGAAAATTTCTGACTCTCCTATAAAAAAACTTGAAAACAGTGAAAATGTTGGATTTACTTTTGAAAAATAGAAAACAGTGAAAATTATGTAATTTACTTTGAAAAATTGAAAACAGTGAAAATGTTGAATTTACTTTTGAAAAATTGAAACAGTGAAAATGTTGGAATTTACTTTGAAAAATAGAAAACAGTGAAAATTATGTAATTTACTTTGAAAAGTTGAAAAATTGAAAATGTTGGAATTTACTTTAAAAATTGAAAATAGTGATAATATCTGACTTTATATTGAAAAATTTGAAAACAGTGAAAATGTTGGAATTTACTTTGAAAAAAAGAAAACAGTGAAAATTTCTGACTTTCCTATAAAAAACTTGAAAACAGTGAAAATGTTGGAATTTACTTTGAAAAATTGAAGTCAGAAAAAAAAATGTCTGACTTTGTCAGAAAAATTGAAAACAGTAAAAATGTTGGAATTTACTTAGAAAAATAGAAAAAGTGAAAATTCTGACTTTGCTTTGAAAAATTGAAAACAGTGAAAATGTTGGAATTTACTTTAAAAACTTGAAAACAGTGAAAATGTTGGAATTTACTTTGAAAAATTGAAAACAGTGAAAATGTTGGAATTTACTTTGAAAAATTGAAAACAGTGAAAATGTTGGAATTTACTATTGAAAAATTGAAAACAGTGAAAATGTTTGAATTTACTTTGAAAAATTGAAACCAGTGAAAATGTTGGAATTTACTTTAAAAAATTGAAAACAGTGAAAATGTTGGAATTTACTTTGAAAAGTTGAAAAATTGAAAATGTTGGAATTTACTTTTAAAAATTGAAAATAGTGAAAATGTCTGGAATTTACTTTGAAAAATTCGAAACAGTGAAAATGTTGGAATTTACTTAAAAAAAGTCGAAACAGTGAAAATTTCTGACTTTCCTATAAAAAACTTGAAAACAGTGAAAATGTCTGACTTTACTTTTAAAAATTAAAACAGTGAAAATGTTGGAATTTACATTGGAAATTCAAAACAGTGAAAATTTCTGACTCTCCTGTAAAAAACTTTAAAACAGTGAAAATGTTGGAATTTACTTTGAAAAAATGAAAACAGTGAAAATTTCTGACTTCCTATAAAAAAACTTGAAAACAGTGAAAATGTTGGATTTACTTTGAAAAATTGAAAACAGTGAAAATGTTGGAATTTACTTTGAAAAATTGAAAACAGTGAAAATGTCTGACTTTATTTGAAAAATTGAAAACAGTGAAAATGTTGGAATTTACTTTGAAAAAATAGAAAACAGTGAAAAATTCTGAATTTACTTTGAAAAATTGAAAACAGTGAAAATGTTGGAATTTACTTTGAAAAATTGAAAATAGTGAAAATGTCTGACTTTATTTTGAAAAATTGAAAACAGTGAAAATGTTGGAATTTACTTTGAAAAATTGAAAACAGTGAAAATTCTGACTTTGCTTTGAAAAATTGAAAACAGTGAAAATGTTGGAATTTACTTTAAAAAACTTGAAAACAGTGAAAATGTCTGGACTTTACTTTTGAAAAATTGAAAACAGTGAAAATGTTGGAATTTACATTGGAAAATTCAAAACAGTGAAAATTTCTGACTCTCCTGTAAAAAACTTTGAAAACAGTGAAAATGTTGGAATTTACTTTGAAAAATTGAAAACAGTGAAAACATTGAAAATGTTGGAATTTCCTATAAAAAACTTGAAAACAGTGAAAATGTCTGACTTTACTTTGAAAAATTTAAACAGTGAAAATGTTGGAATTTCCTATAAAAAACTTGAAAACAGTGAAAATGTCTGACTTTACTTTGAAAAATTGAAACCAGTGAAAATGTTGGAATTTACTTTTAAAAATAGAAAACAGTGAAAATTATGTAATTTACTTTGAAAAGTTGAAAAATTTAAAATGTTGGAATTTACTTTTAAAAATTTAAAATAGTGATAATATCTGACTTTATTTTGAAAAATTTAAAACAGTGAAAATGTTGGAATTTACTTTGAAAAAAAGAAAACAGTGAAAAATTCTGACTTTGCTATAAAAAACTTGAAAACAGTGAAAATATTGGAATTTACTTTAAAAATTTAAAACAGTGAAAATGTTGGAATTTACTTTGAAAAAAAGAAAACAGTGAAAATTTCTGACTCTCCTATAAAAAAACTTGAAAACAGTGAAAATGTTGGATTTTGTTTTGAAAAATTGAAAACAGTGAAAATGTTGGAATTTACTTTGAAAAATTGAAAACAGTGAAAATGTTGGAATTTACTTAAAAAATTGAAAACAGTGAAAATGTTGGAATTTACTTTGAAAAAAAGAAAACAGTGAAAAATTCTGACTTTCCTATAAAAAACTTGAAAACAGTGAAAATGTTGGAATTTACTTTGAAAAATTGAAGTCAGAAAAAAAAATGTCTGACTTTGTCAGAAAAATTGAAAACAGTAAAAATGTTGGAATTTACTTAGAAAAATAGGAAAAAGTGAAAATGTCTGACTTTACTTTGAAAAATTCAAAACAGTGAATATTTCTGACTTTCCTATAAAAAACTTGAAAACAGTGAAAATGTTGGAAATTACTTAAAAAAATTGAAAACAGTGAAAATGTTGGAATTTACTTTGAAAAATTGAAAACAGTGAAAATGTTGGAATTTACTTTGAAAAATTGAAAACAGTGAAAATTTCTGACTTTCCTATAAAAAACTTGAAAACTGAAAATGTTGAAAATTACTTAAAATAAATTTTAAAAACAGTGAAAATGTTGGAATTTACATTGAAAAATGGAAAACAGTGAAAATGTTTGACTTTACTTTGAAAAATTTAAAACAGTGAAAATGTTGGAATTTACATTGAAAATTCAAAACAGTGAAAATGTTGGAATTTCCTATAAAAAAACTTGAAAACAGTGAAAATGTCTGAATTTACTTTGAAAAATTGAAACAGTGAAAATGTTGGAATTTACATTGAAAAATTCAAAACAGTGAAAATTTCTGACTTTCCTATAAAAAACTTGAAAACAGTGAAAATGTTGGAATTTACTTTAAAAATTGAAAACAGTGAAAATGATTTGAATTTACTTTGAAAAATTTGAAAACAGTGAAAATGTTGGAATTTCTATAAAAAACTTGAAAACAGTGAAAATGTCTGACTTTACTTTGAAAAATTGAAACCAGTGAAAATGTTGGAATTTACATTGGAAATTCAAAACAGTGACAATTTCTGACTTTCCTATAAAAAACTTGAAAACAGTGAAAATAATGGAATTTACTTTAAAAATTGAAAACAGTGAAAATGTTGGAATTTACTTTGAAAAATTGAAAACAGTGAAAATGTTGAATTTACTTTGAAAAATTGAAAACAGTGAAAATGTTGGAATTTACTTTAAAAAATTGAAAACAGTGAAAATTTGTGAATTTACTTTGAAAAAAAATTTGAAAACAGTGAAAATGTTTGAATTTACTTTGAAAAATTTAAAACAGTGAAAATGTTGGAATTTACATTGGAAATTCAAAACAGTGAAAATTTCTGACTTTCCTATAAAAAACTTTAAAACAGTGAAAATGTTGGAATTTACTTTGAAAAATTGAAAACAGTGAAAACATTGAAAATGTTGGAATTTACTATAAAAAACTTGAAAACAGTGAAAATGTCTGACTTTACTTTGAAAAATTTAAACAGTGAAAATGTTGGAATTTCCTATAAAAAACTTGAAAACAGTGAAAATGTCTGACTTTACTTTGAAAAATTGAAACCAGTGAAAATGTTGGAATTTACTTTTAAAAATAGAAAACAGTGAAAATTATGTAATTTACTTTGAAAAATTGAAAAAGTGAAAATGTTGGAATTTACTTTAAAAATTTGAAAACAGTGAAAATATCTGACTTTACTTTGAAAAATTTAAAACAGTGAAAATGTTGGAATTTACTTAGAAAAATTGAAAACAGTGAAAATGTTGGAATTTACTTTGAAAAATTCGAAAACAGTGAAAATTTCTGACTTTCTTTGAAAAATTGAAAACAGTGAAAATGTTGGAATTTACTTTAAAAAATTGAAAACAGTGAAAATGTTGGAATTTACTTTGAAAAAATTGAAAACAGTGAAAATGTTGGACTTTTACTATGAAAAATTGAAAACAGTGAAAATGTTGGAATTTACTTTGAAAAATTGAAAACAGTGAAAATTTCTGACTTTCCTATAAAAAACTTGAAAACTGAAAATGTTGAAAATTACTTAAAATAAATTTTAAAAACAGTGAAAATGTTGGAATTTACATTGAAAAATAGGAAACAGTGAAAATGTCTGACTTTACTTTGAAAAATTGAAAATGTTGGAATTTAATTGAAAAATTGACAAACAGTGAAAATGTTGGAATTTCCTATAAAAATACTTGAAAACAATGAAAATGTTGGAATTTACTTTGAAAATTTGAAACAGTGAAAATGTTGGAATTTACTTTGAAAAATTCAAAACAGTGAAATTTCTGACTTTCCTATAAAAAACTTGAAAACAGTGAAAATGTTGGAATTTACTTTGAAAAATTGAAAACAGTGAAAAATGTTGGAATTTACTTTGAAAAAAATTGAAAACAGTGAAAATGTTGGAATTTCCTATAAAAAAACTTGAAAACAGTGAAAATGTCTGACTTTACTTTGAAAAATTGAAACCAGTGAAAATGTTGGAATTTACATTGGAAATTCAAAACAGTGACAATTTCTGACTTTCCTATAAAAAACTTGAAAACAGTGAAAATAATGGAATTTACTTTAAAAATTGAAAACAGTGAAAATATTTGAATTTACTTTGAAAAATTGAAAACAGTGAAAATATTTGAATTTACTTTGAAAAATTGAAAACAGTGAAAATGTTGGAATTTACTTTAAAAATAGAAAACAGTGAAAATTATGTAATTTACTTTGAAAAAAAAATTTAAAACAGTGAAAATGTTTGAATTTACTTTGAAAAATTTAAAACAGTGAAAATGTTGGAATTTACATTGGAAATTCAAAACAGTGAAAATTTCTGACTCTCCTATAAAAAACTTTGAAAACAGTGAAAATGTTGGAATTTACTTTGAAAAATTGAAAACAGTGAAAACATTGAAAATGTTGGAATTTCCTATAAAAAATTGAAAACAGTGAAAATGTCTGACTTTACTTTGAAAAATTTAAACAGTGAAAATGTTGGAATTTCCTATAAAAAACTTGAAAACAGTGAAAATGTCTGACTTTACTTTGAAAAATTGAAACCAGTGAAAATGTTGGAATTTACTTTTAAAAATAGAAAACAGTGAAAATTATGTAATTTACTTTGAAAAGTTGAAAAATTTGAAAATGTTGGAATTTACTTTAAAAATTTAAAATAGTGATAATATCTGACTTTATTTTGAAAAATTTAAAACAGTGAAAATGTTGGAATTTACTTTAAAAACTTGAAAACAGTGAAAATGTTGGAATTTACTTTGAAAAATTGAAAACAGTGAAAATTTCTGACTTTGCTATGAAAAATTGAAAACAGTGAAAATGTTGGAATTTACTTTGAAAAATTGAAAACAGTGAAAATGTTGGAATTTACTTTGAAAAATTGAAAACAGTGAAAATGTCTGACTTTCCTATAAAAAACTTGAAAACAGTGAAAATGTTGGAATTTACTTTGAAAAATTCAAAAACAGTGAAAATTTCTGACTTTCCTATAAAAAACTTGAAAACTGAAAATGTTGAAAATTACTTAAAATAAATTTTAAAAACAGTGAAAATGTTGGAATTTACATTGAAAAATAGGAAAACAGTGAAAATGTCTGACTTTACTTTGAAAAATTGAAAATGTTGGAATTTAATTGAAAAATTGACAACAGTGAAAATGTTGGAATTTCCTATAAAATACTTGAAACAATGAAAATGTTGGAATTTACTTTGAAAAATTGAAAACAGTGAAAATGTTGGAATTTACTTTGAAAAATTGAAAACAGTGAAAATGTCTGACTTTACTATAAAAAACTTGAAAACAGTGAAAATGTTGGAATTTACTTTGAAAAAATTGAAAACATTGAAAATGTTGGAATTTACTTGAAAAAATTGAAAACAGTGAAAATGTTGGAATTTACTTTGAAAAAGTGAAAATGTTGGAATTTACTTTGAAAAATTGAAAACAGTGAAAATGTTGGAATTTACTTTGAAAAATGAAAACAGTGAAAATGTCTGACTTTACTTTGAAAAATTGAAAACAGTGAAAATGTTTGGAATTTACTTTGAAAAATTGAAAACAGTGAAAATTTCTGACTTTCCTATAAAAAACTTGAAAACATTGAAAATGTTGGAATTTACTTTAAAAATTGAAAACAGTGAAAATTTTGGAATTTACTTTGAAAAATTGAAAACAGTGAAAATGTTGGAATTTACTTTGAAAAATTCGAAACAGTGAAAATTTCTGACTTTCCTATAAAAAAATTGAAAACAGTGAAAATGTTGGAATTTACTTTGAAAAATTTGAAAACAGTGAAAATTTGGAATTTACTTTGAAAAATTGAAAACAGTGAAAATTTGGAATTTACTTTGAAAAATTGAAAACAGTGAAAATGTTGGAATTTACTTTGAAAAAATTGAAAACAGTGAAAATGTCTGACTTTACTTTGAAAAATTTAAAACAGTGAAAATGTTGGAATTTACTAAGTTTTTTTCCTGAACACACTACCTCCTCACATAATCTGAACTCGAACTATACTCATCGTGAACTCTTAATGGAAGATTCTTTCATATGTTTATTGAATGGAGGGTTGATTGTTCTTATTTGGAAATTAAGTGGTTTGCCATTGATTACTGGATATTTTGGTCAATATGAGTTTTTTGTATGTTTATCAATCATACCTATTTGATTTGATCAGTAACTTGATTGAATAATTCAATTGAATATATATTGACGGAATTGTTTGTTTGTGATTTATTTTTCTTTGAAGCCTTATGGTAAATAAGCTATCTGGGTTAACTGTTTTACCGGTAGATAACACAATGTTTGACAGGTTAAGAAGCCCTGTCTTTCACCCAACTATTTTATTTTTTCAATTTAGAAAACCTACACTACACCATCGTTAGAGATATTACATTACATTACATTACATTTCATTTAGCTGACGCTTTTATCCAAAGCGACTTACAATAAGTGCATAAAACCCCAAGGGTACAGACCCAGATATTTTTCCAAATAAATTGTTGGTTAGTTCAGACTTGTTAAAGGAGGCTGCCTCTGTAACCTGATGCTTTTAGTTAGGCACACCAAGAGAGGACTGTCCTGACGAAGATTTAAAGGGCTAGTTCACAGAAAAATTGAAAATTCACTCATTATCTATGTTTCTGTCTATGGGGCGGGTGAAGTGATTGAGTCCACAAAACACTTTTGGAGTTTCAGGAGTAAACAGGGTTGCAGCCAAATCCAATACAATTAAAGTAACTGTTGACCACATTATCAAACTTAAAAAATCAAAAAATGCCTCCATACTGCTCCTGTGGTGTCATCCAAGTGTCGGTAAGCCCCAACATCCAAATTTGACTCGAAACGCCATCATTTATACCAAGTTTTTAGCCTTAATGGATGCTGATATCCTCCTCACAAACTCAAACCTTTATTTTCTCACCAAATGGTGCATGCGGTGTAATCGCTAGTTCCGGTAGCATCACTACTTCAGGTAGCAATGCTGCATAGCTGCAGTTGCTGCTGAGTATCTCTGATGTCGTCACTTGGCCCTTGGTCAAGAGCATAGAGGCAGACACGCTTGTGCGATGTGTGCATGCACAAAGACTTTGAATGACTCCACGCTTTTCCATTTCTTTTCCTCTGTACTTGTACTCTGTGTAATGACAATAAAATTGAATCCAATCCAAGCGCTAATGAGGTATTTCAAGTTTTTTTTAAGTTGGAAGACGTGGTTCGTACTTACTTCAATTGGATTTGGCTGCAACACTGTTTAACCCTGAAACTGTGGACCCCCCACCGAGAGAAGACTGTCCTGACGAAGATTTAAAGGGCTAGTTCACCGAAAAATTGAAAATTCACTCATTATCTATGATTATGCCTATGGGGCGGGTGAAGTGATTGAGTCCCCCCCTCCAATGCCACCGCCGCCCACTTTGACACAAAATCATTCTTGGCATCAAGATAGCAGTGGTCTGTTCCAAAATACCAAACTAGCAAAGGATAAATCACAAAATACCTGTGTGCCCCTGAAAAACACAAGAATTAGATTTGCATATTTAACAATAACACTTACTTGTCCATCTCAACCTCAGTCTCCCACTCCAGCAGTGGCACTCCTCTTAGTTGAATGTGGATATCATAGATGCCCTTGTTGAAGAAATCTCCAGTCCATTTGGCAACCTGATTATCATCACAACACCATTTACCACATGAGCAAAACAGGAAATGCATAAATATATTATACACACCATTTTATGCTAGTCCAGTACCCTTTTTTGGTTTATAAATGGAGTATCTGTCTGTCTATTATTTTGACAACCGCTCATCCAAAAAATTCAGGTTGATATCCTCAGTTGTTTAGGGTATCAAAACACAGACAGATACCTCCATTTATCGACAGACTACTGCAGTGTCATGCTTGAGTATGAGCTTTGTTGATTTCATCTTACATCATCAAAGGATTGTACCTCAACTCAAAATAAAACATAAGTTTGAAATAAATGAATGATTCTCTCGTTTCTCTCAACTGCTTGGTACTTGAAACTTTGTATATTAAAAAAAGATTTAGTGGTTGTATCAAAGAGCCAAAAACAGGACAACTGAAATTGTGGAGTTTCTTGAAGATGTTTCACCTCTCATCCAAGCGGCTTCTTCAGTTCTTACTGGCTGCTTTGAGGCCAAAGTATTTCCTTTGGAGGGTCGTTAGGAGTCGTTGAGGTTACCGGAGAGGCTGGACCCAACGGTTAGGATCAACGTAACAACGTTGTGAACCCTTCACAACGCATCGCACTGGAAAGCCAGATCCTCAGGTCAGAAGGGAACTGAAGAATCGTCTTTAATGAGGTAAAAAGTCTTCAAGAAACTCCACCAAGTCCAGCTGACCTGTTTTTAGCACTGCGATATACCATGACCTGGATGACTGTGAATCTCCACAGACAGAGTGGCTGATTGCAGAAATTGCTAAAATACAGAGTGTGACAGTACCATTAGAGTGATTATGATAGGCAGCCCGTATGTGATTTCATTGGTGGATTCAATGAGGATGACAGTCAGACTGATGGTCATTCTGACCACGCCTCCGAGAAAGGCAGCGGCTCCAATGAGAGCAAAGGTCCCTGAATAGATGTCCATTCCTAGTCTCCTACCACAGCACAAACACACAATAAGAACTAGCATAAGTCCATCAGGTGAAAAATCAAAGTGTGATGTAACGGTTACAGCAAAGGAAGTGAAATAAAGAGAGAGAGTTAAAAAAAATACCATCCCATCACTAAGATACAATAATAATCTTTATGTCATAAAAAATATTTTCCATCATGATGACACTGCATTCAGATTTATTAGTTAAGTACTAGTCTGGAGACGATTTTGTGAGTTAGATTCAGTCAACCACACCCTTTTAATTTACTTGCGATTTTTAAGTCAAACAAAAAAACACGTTTTCGAGCCGGAAGCCTTTTGGTTCGAGGACAACTGCTCTGCCCCCTCAGCCACAGCCGCTCCCTTGATTGATCCTAGTTGATGAAAACACTTGATAATTTAGTGTAGTTTTAGTCCAGATCAAGAATAAGTATTTTTGTCAAAGTTAAGCAAACTTTTATTCAAGATTTTATCCGACTAGATAGTCCCGTGATGTAAATTTCTGAAATATCAGCTGGTATTAACATCCATCCTTAGCAATCCAATCACAGGTGGACAGCAATAAGTACATATGAACACACACACATGTGTCTGAGATCTGATCAGTCAGCAACAATTGGAGGTCATTCAGACTCCCTCTGACCATATGAGTCTCATAATAAATGGAAAGTATATTTACTCTTCTCTGTGCGTATATGTAAAAGGGAGCAGGGGCTGTGAGATAATTTCGTTTTACCAATATAACTCAGACTTTTTTTGATACTTTGGATGGTTTATAGATATTAGGAATGGGGAGCAAGCAATCATTACAAGACAAGGAAAACAATGTTCTTACACTTTGAGGATGTTGGCAACCAGACGTCCAAAAGCCGCCCCACAGAGCAATGAGGGGACAAAGAGACCACAGGGTACAGACACCTCCAACAGGCCAACAGGAAGTACAGCAAAAAGAACACAGACAGAGTCACAGGGCTAAGGGTACCTGTGGTGAAAAGGAAGGCAATGACCAGTCAGTAAAAAAACAGGAGTGCAAGACTGAGACCACCAAGATGCACCTTAGAGTGGCACAGGAAGCGATTCCTGCCTGTGGCCATCCAACTTTGCAACTCCTCCCTATGAGTGTCAGACCCTTATCCTTACAATGCCAGCAATATCTGACATATCCATGATTGTACTGAATACTCATTGTACAGAACGTGCATTTAGTGCTTATTTCATATTTTTATTTATTTATTTTGTTTTAATTCTTATAAGCATATATTTCTAATCTTGCATGGAGCTATTGTAACAAACACAATGTCCCCCTGGGATCAATAAAGTGTCTGATTCTGATTAAGCATCAAATTTCATCATTTTACTCGCCAAGAGCTGTCTCCAGTGAAAAGCAATGCTTACGTTAACTTATGCTTTGCATCTAATTATTACTTCTGTGGTACTGTAGCGTAGGTTTTCCTAAATCTAAAAAATTAAAGAGTTGGGCTCCAGACAGGGAATCTTCACCTGTCAAAATGTATAATATCTCCAGGTACAAGAGTTAACCCGGATAGCTCATTTACCTAGCTACAAAAGACATCAAAGAAAAATAAATCACAAAACCATAAATTCGGTAAATCAATATATATTAGATTGAAGTATTCACTCAAGTTAACATCAAATCAAATAGGTACTATGGATAAACAGAAAATAACTCATTTTGACCAAAAATATCCAGTACACCATGCAATCAAATCAATTTTCAAATAGGAACAATTAATCGTCCATCCAATAAACATTATGAAAGAAGCTTCCATTAGGAGTTCATGGTCAAGTGTTAGTTTGTGTGTGTTTGTGTGTGTGTTAATGGGGGGTTGTTGGAGAGGGGAGTTAGGGTCCAATGAATAAGTGAAGTAAGGGAAATGTTTGTTCCTTTTTGGAGGGCCTTTAACCTCCAGGTAGAGGGAAGATGAGGGGTGAAGTTTCCAGAGGCAAGAGCACTCGGTGAAGCCAGGAGAGTTTCAAATAGGAGACTTATCTTATTTGTTCCATCCAGGACAGAGGGATTCACCTTCCAATCCGAGCAGGTTAGATGGGGTTTATCACCCACTTCAGGCTCCAGGGATCAGCTTCTTTTCCTCATGGTCCAGGACGTTGATGCAATAAATCCATTCCATTCTTGGATTAACTTTCCAGAACTAATATATCTGTTTTTTTAGATGTCCTTCCTACAGCTACTCTCACTTCACATGTTTCCACTCCATGCTGCCTTTGTTTGAATTTTCCCTCTCTTTTTTCCTCACAGGCGTGTCACCTTTATTATCTTCCTCACCCCTCCTTTTCCTGTTGAGGAGTAAAGGGCCATTCTGTCCTGTTAGTTTTCTCCTTTCTGCTACAGTACTACTGAAAGTACATATCACTTTATAATAGATGATCACTGTAGCATCTGCACTGAAGAAGCCCCTAGTTTATGGGAACCCGATGTGTTTGGTTAAGTAGTATTTTATTCCTATTGTTTTTTACTATTCTTTTAGGGCTATGAAAGTTAGCTTTGGTTTTGTTTATTTGATGATTTAATGCCACCCCCAGCCCTACTCCCTTTGATTCTCCTCACCTGGTTAGGGTTTCGTTCCCTTGTTCTCAACAATATAACGGCTGTGATGCCTGTTTAGATCTGGCACCTTTGCTACTTCCTGTATCCCTAGACCCCTACTGGATGTAACGAGGGGTAATTTAAAAATAATATCAATCAATCAAATTTTACTTTGTATTCACAAATCACACTTTTTATCATTGGGCTTCAACAAGGTGTGACATCCTCTGCCCTTAACCCTTAACAAGAGTAAGGAAAAACTACTAAAAAAACTTTTAACAGGGTAAAAACAACATAGAAACCCTTAAAGAGCCACATGTGAGGGATCCCTCTCCCAGGACGGACGGAAGCGCATAATATGGTTTAGCTAACAGAGCTCTTTTTGTTGGTGTATCTCTCACCATCTTGGTGGAGGAGCTGGTGGATGGCAGCTTCCTGTGGGTTGAAGAACAAGGTGGCCATGTCATTGTAGGTCTTATTAGGACAGAAGAACTGACGGATGGTTGAATTGACATCCTCCTCACTGCCAGACAGCTAAAAAAGAAAAAAAATGGCCTCTGTTATGCCTCTGTATTTCAAAATTCAGTCAAAACTGCACTCATAATACTAATTGACTAATTCAGAGGGGAAGAAAAAGGTTGTGTTGAGTGTTGATACTTACTGTGGTGTTATGAGATGTAGTCATGACATTCACCTAACAGGATGGAAGCTGCAAATATGACCACTGTTGTCACCATGGCAATCAGCAGACTCTCTAAAACTCTGGCAAAATGCGGAGAATACATCGATATACGTTATAACATTCTTAAAGCAAGTTAGCATCACATAAAAACAGCAAACCATCTGTTAAGCTATTGTCCTGAAATAAAATGGGCAAATAAATACTTACTATATCTGTTTTATACAAGAGACTCACTTGGTTGATTATAAATAAAAAAAAAGAATATGTAGCTATTTTAGCACATAAGAAGCTCTAAATATTAATAGAGGAAAAAGATGAAGGAGGAAGAAGGATAGGTGAAATTGATGGAATAAAAAGTTTTCTACGTTATATCTACACAAGTACCTGGATCGTACCTGCTATTTACAGTGCGTCATCTCCGGTAAGCGTCCCGCGTCATTTCCTGTTTACTTGCTGCTAGTGTTGGTCGCTCTCTGTATTAGCTCCTCCGCTTAGCTCCTCCGCTAAACTCTGTAACACTACGGCTAAAATCACCGGTCTGTAGTTAAACACCCACACATAACAACCCATACTCTAGCGTTCTTAGTGATTCTGTGTGAGCTCACCCTCGTAGCTCTATATCAGCGATGTCTTCTCTCTCTCCCTCCACTGCTCTCTCTTGCTCCGAGTGTCTTATGTTTACTTACTCCTCTGCCTCACTTAACAGTAGTGGTACCTGTAATAAATGTAGTGTGTTGGTAGCGATGGAGGCGAGGCTTAGTGACTTAGAAGCTCGGCTCCGCAGCTTAGAAACTCCGTTAGCTGTAGTTAGCCGGCTTCCGCTAGCGTCGGAGCCACCTAGCATAGCACATAGCTTAGGACGTAGCTTAGCTTCAACTAGCAGTCCCCTGACTAGTCCCGTGCAGCAGGGAGCCCAGGGCAGCTGGGTGACGGTCCGGAGGGGGCATAGTGCTAGTCTTAAAAAGCCCATGATTAAAGAGCCACCAGCTCACGTTTCAAATAGATTCTCTCCACTCAGCGAGGCACCCGCTGATAAACAAACTCTGATTATTGGCGACTCGGTTCTGAGAAACGTCAGGTTAGCGACACCAGCGACCATAGTTAATTGTATCCCAGGGGCCAGAGCCGGCGACATCGCATCTAAACTTAAGTTAATGGCTAAAACTAAACGTAAATACAATAGAATTGTAATTCACGTCGGCAGCAATGACTCCCGGCTTCGTATGTCGGAGATCACTAAAGTTAATGTTGAGTCGTTGTGTGCTTTTGCTAAAACGATGTCAGACAAAGTAGTTTTCTCTGGCCCGCTCCCTAATACAACAGGCGATGACATGTTTAGCCGCATGTTGTCTTTTAACCGCTGGCTGTCGACGTGGTGTCCTGTAAACGGTGTGGGCTTTGTAGATAATTGGCTAACTTTTTTGAGAAAACCTGGTCTTGTTATGAGAGACGGCGTTCATCCCACTTGGGATGGAGCAGCTCTCTTATCTAGGAATATTACAAAGTCTATAACATGACAACCCATAGTTGGGACCAGGAAGCAGAGCTGCAGTGCTAAACACTTCTCTGCGCTCCCTCTGGATCAGTCACGCAACCCCATAGAGATTGTGTCTGTCCACCGTCCGATTAAATTATTTAAATTAAACAATAACAGAGCGAGAACTCCACACAAAAATCTAATAAAAATTAAAACAACCTCTGCAACAACACAGGGAACTAAGACTTTTAAATGTGGTCTTTTAAACATTAGATCACTATCAACTAAGGCTCTTTTAATTAATGAACTAGTCTCTGACTACAACCTAGATGTATTGTCCCTCACTGAGACGTGGCTGCATCCTGATGAATATGTCAGTCTAAATGAATCTACTCCCCCCAGTCATATAAATGCACAGGTTCCCAGAGAATTTAGGCGAGGAGGTGGAGTTGCTGCTATTTTTAACTCCAGTCTATCAATTAATCCAAAACCTAAACTTAACCTAAGCTACAAATCATTTGAATGTCTGGTTCTTAGTCTTCCACGCCAATCCAGGAAACACCAACAGCCAATCATATTTGCTGTAGTTTACCATCCTCCCAGGGCTTATACTGAATTTTTAACGGAATTCCCTGAGTTTTTATCAAACTTAGTCCTAAAGAGCGATAAAATTATTATTGTTGGTGACTTTAATATCCATGTTGACAATAAGAAAGATTACCGTAGCGTAGCATTTAATTCAATACTAGACTCAATTGGTTTCAGTCAGTGTGTGCACCAACCGACTCATTGTTGTAACCACACACTTGACCTTATATTATCGTACGGCGTCGGAATTGAACATTTAACAGTCCTCCCGCACAATCCAGTTCTATCAGACCATAATTTAATAACCTTCCATTTTTCAATAAATGAATATATGCCACCAATAAAAAACTCATTTTCTAGATGTCTACCTGATAGTGCTGTAGCTAAATTTAAGGAAATAATTCCAATTACATTTAAACCCGTATTATCCGTAGATATAAAGAACAAATTCTTTAAAAACCCGAGCTCCATTGAGATCGACCGACTCGTCGATAGCTCTGCAGACTCATTACGATTAACATTAGATTCAATAGCGCCTCTAAAAAAGAAAAATGTCAAACATGGTAAATTAGCTCCGTGGTATAATTCCCAGACAAATGAGTTAAAACAATTATCAAGAAAACTAGAAAGGAAGTGGCGCTCCAGCAACCATGTTGAAAACCTCATAGACTGGAAGAATAGTGTTAAAGAATATAAAAAGGCTCTCCTCAAAGCAAGAGCAGCCTACTATTCAAAACTAATAGAAGAGAATAAAAACAACCCCAGGTTTCTCTTCAGCACTGTAGCCAGGCTGACAGAGAGTCACACCTCCACCGAACCCAGTATTCCTCCATCCCTAAATAGCAATACCTTTATGACCTTTTTTAATGATAAAATTCTAACCATTAGAAATAAAATCAACAATCTCCTGCCCTCAATTGGCACTAATACCCTCCCAATAACAGAAATCTCAGAAATGGCTGAGAATCCTAACCATTATTTAGACAGCTTCTCTCTGATCACTTGTGATCAGTTTACCAAAATAATCTCAGGTTCTAAACCAACAACCTGTATCTTAGATCCCATTCCTACAAAATTACTTAAAGAAATTCTGCCCCTAATTGATAGTTCGTTACTTAACACAATCAATCTGTCATTATCATCAGGTTATGTACCACAGTCTTTTAAAATAGCAGTAATCAAACCCCTTCTCAAAAAACCCACCCTAGACCCAGAGGTTTTAGCCAATTACAGACCAATATCTAATCTCCCCTTCATGTCTAAAATCTTAGAAAAAGTGGTAGCCAATCAGCTGTGTGAGTTTCTCCAGGAAAATAATATATATGAAGACTTTCAGTCGGGGTTTAGAGCCAATCACAGCACAGAAACAGCCTTGGCAAAAGTCACTAATGACCTTTTAATAGCCTCAGATCAGGGACTTGTGTCTGTCCTCGTTCTGTTAGATCTCAGTGCAGCATTCGACACAATTGACCATCAAATTTTATTACAAAGACTCAAACAGTTAATTAAAATTAATGGAACTGCCCTTAATTGGTTTAAATCTTATTTTTCTGATCGCTCCCAATTCGTGCAAATTAATGATGAGACATCTGTGCGCACCAAAGTTAACCATGGTGTTCCACAGGGCTCTGTGCTCGGCCCAACTTTATTCTCATTATATATGCTTCCACTAGGAAACATTATCAGGACACACTCGGTAAATTTCCACTGCTATGCGGATGACACCCAGTTATACTTGTCAATAAAACCAGAACAAAGTAATCAATTAACTAAACTTCGAGCATGTCTCAAGGACATAAAAACCTGGATGACCCGCAATTTTCTCTTATTAAACTCAGACAAAACAGAGGTTATAATACTTGGCCCCAAACACCTTAGAGATAAATTATCTAATGATATAGCTGCGCTAGACGACATTGCCCTTGCTTCCAACGAAACAGTCAGGAACTTGGGAGTGATCTTCGATCCTGATTTATCATTTAATAGTCATTTAATACAAATTTCTCGGACTGCCTTTTTCCACTTGCGTAATATCTCAAAAATCAGACATGTCCTTTCGCAAAAAGATGCAGAAAAACTAGTCCACGCCTTCGTTACATCGAGACTGGACTATTGTAACTCATTATTATCAGGCTCCAGCAGTAAGTCGTTAAAGACTCTACAGCTTGTCCAAAATGCCGCAGCACGTGTCCTGACAAGAACAAAGAAAAGAGAGCACATTTCTCCAGTATTAGCTTCGCTACACTGGCTTCCAGTTAAATCTAGAGTAGAATTTAAAATTCTCCTCCTCACCTTCAAGGCCCTTAATAATATAGCGCCTTTTTACCTTAAAGAGCTGTTAATACCTTATAAACCAGCTAGAGCACTCCGCTCCCAGAATTCAGGCTTACTTGTCGTCCCTAAAGTCTCTAAAAGTAGAGTAGGAGCCAGAGCTTTTAGCCATCAAGCCCCTCACTTGTGGAATAATCTACCAATTTCAGTTCGGGAGGCAGACACCATCAGTTTGTTTAAGAGTAGGCTCAAAACCTTTCTTTTTGATAAAGCTTATAGTTAGAGTTAATTAGTGAGGCAGAACGTAACTTGCTCTATTTAATGACATATGACACACGGAGCTTCTTTTTCCAGCTTCTCCTTCCTCTTCTCCATCCCTAACCCCCCCCCCTTCCCCGGGGTCCCTTTGCTTTAACACCCGCAGATCCAGGGCCTCTGTGGCCGCACCATGGATTGCTGTTTGTGGATCGCGCATCGGGGGTCGCAGTGGTGGACCCAGTGTGGCGGATTCTGTGTCGTGTGGGCTGATCGTGGTGCTGGTGGCGGACCCTGTGTCGCGTTGGCACTGGGTAAAGGAGGTGGACCAGGGCCACGGCGATGGCTCGTGGTGGGTCCTGGTGGGCGGCGGTGGACGGTGACTGAGGACTGGAGTGGCCTCTGATCTGGATGGTGGATCGTGGTCCTGCTGGTTGCTGACCATGGACTGTAATTGCAGCGGGACTGCATCAATGCCGCTAAAGACTTTAATGATGAATGTTTTCTACACGTGGCATCTATTGCACTTCTGTCCGTCCTGGGAGAGGGATCCCTCACATGTGGCTCTCTCTGAGGTTTCTACTTATTTTTACCCTGTTAAAAGGGTTTTTAGTAGTTTTTCCTCACTCTTGCTGAGGGTTAAGGACAGAGGATGCCACACCCTGTTAAAGCCCTATGAGATGAATGTAATTTGTGAATATGGGCTATACAAATAAAATTTGATTGATTGATTGATTGAAGTATTCAAGATACAGGCTTCTAGCATCAAATAAATATAACGTAGGGGAGCATAGTTCATGGCCACACAATCATTGCTGGAGACTTTAAATCAAGTTTTGGACTGGGCTCTAGATAAAACAACTTCCTTCCTTCTATTAATTTTTCAAAAGATATAATGGCAATCAAATTACTAATGTGGAACCTCAGTTTGATGGATATTTAGATTGTTTTTAACCAAAAAGAGAGGGAACATACATTATATTCTCCAGGATAGATTATTTTTTGATAAACAGGGATCGGGTCGAGAGTTCGTAGATTGCATAATCGGGTGTATATTGCATATAATTGACTGGCCATCCAGCATGAGGGTATTCAGCTGAAACATGCAATTTTACCACTAGATGTCCATAAATTGTTCTCACTGTACCTTTATGTAATTTCTAATTAGAGAAGATCTGGGAAATTATTGTCCAGGTAATTACATTAATAGGAGACTAGTAATGCTCTACCGGACAGTCATCTAATTAACATATCATACACCTTAACAGAGTGAAAAGGCTGCAATAGCCACCTTCTCTTTGGATGCTCGAAGGCATCAAAGAAAGATAAAATGTTTGTGTTGCTTAAGATATTTTATAAGTGATCAAGGACTCCACAATATAAATTTCTAATGTTCAATCTAGAATTTAATCTTTTAAAAAAATATATGGCTATAAAATAAATTGGCAAAAATCTGAATGTATCCAGCGGTAATTAAATATTTAGGCATACGCTCTGCTCAGCTAAAGAAAACACAATATCTATTATTATGTCTTCTTTAGTTCATAAAAATTAAGACAAATTAAAATTGATAAATCTGACATTAGGGGGACATTTTTTATATTAAGATAGTGGCCACAAATTACTTCTCTATGATGATACTAAAAACATCTCTGAGGAAATCTTCAAACAGTATAATTGTCTAATAAATTACTTTTTATGGAATGAAAAAATGCATGAATAGTATGACTAATAATCTTAACCTCAAAAACTAGCGATGGTAATATGGAATCATTATCATCTCAAATAATTTTTTAGATGAAAGAGGTATAAGGCACTGGCAAATTCTCAATCTAACCCTGGATGGGTAAAAAAAAAGTAAGACTTGCAGTGCTGTCTGGTTTAACAGATCTGTCATCACGAAAAAAAAACCACAGCAAACAAAATGAAGAATGAAACCTAATTCTGTAGCATTTTCAGTTGGCAAGGGCAATGGCACAAAAAAGTAGAACAGAACAGAATGGCTTAAACTCATGACAGAGAAAAAATAATCGCCAGGGTAAAAAAGTTTTTAAGCAAAACTGGCCAGACATATATGTTTATGGGGTATATACATATGAGATAATTAATGGGGTGCTGGGGAACTTCTGATTGCTGCTTTTAACTGCTTTTTCCCCCCCTAAAATGTAATGTCCAACATCATTTCTATCTGTAAATGTTGTTGTATTTGTTGTATTACAAAATGTGCAACAGATTTTTGAATATTTGCTTTCCAAAGCACAACTTTTATTAAAGACGGTCACAATCTTTGATTGACCAATAGATTTCTATATGAAGATGGACTGTTCCCTTTGTGAACATCTGATGTGACAATCACCTGATTAACTTGGCCTTAGGGTGGATATGTCTGATGCGATACTTCGACAGGCACTTGTTCATGGAGTTGAAGAGTGCCCCAAGCAAGCCACCTACCACCCCCATCAGGATAAAGAAGGCCAGGTCCACAGCTGTCCACAGGTGGCAAGTCTCATCTCCGTCTGGACACTGATGAGCAAGGGATTTACAATGGTGATGCGTTGTGTAAGGTTAACATAAAATTTAAATAATTTAAAATAATTATAGCCACAAGCAACATTTTGTGCCAACTGTAATTTAAGATATAAGCTGCACTCAAAAGAATAAAGAGGCTAAATTGCCCCAAATTAACGTTAAGAGCAACAAGACAATTTACTGCTTGAGCAAGCTGAATAGTTACTTCAGCTGCTGAAGTTCTGTTATAAGACAGTACGACCAAGCATGCACGTTTCAACATCACAACGTATGCTTTGAATGGTATCAGATAGATAGATAGATGGATATTTTATTAATCCCGTAGGAAATTCAGAAGGTATAGTAATGATATTGGATGCATTTTCAGGAGATGCTTGTTGTTGCAGTGAGTTGAATCAGGACTACAGCCTTCAACTGCTGCCTCCTCTTCTGCCTCAAGAGAGGTTTAGCCTTTGCCCCGTTCTACTCCTCGGCCTCAGGTGAGGACCTGCCTTCTTCCCTGCCTCAGCAATGGTCTTCTACTTAACCTAATGAGCCTTTGCAGGTCTACCCGGCCATCAGACTCTCTCGCCAATTGCCTTAACCTGTCTGCTTGGCCCCCACTCCCCACAGCACAGCTTCCCCTGTATGTCTGGCACTATGTCTCCTGTTCCCGGTCTATTATCTGGTGGCCCGTCTAGTATTCGGCCATTAGGGGAGCTTTCTGGACTTCTGATATGTTTGGTTAAGAACTTTTGATTAATTTCTATGGAACTTGTTTATGGACTTTGACCATGTTGTATTCCTTTTGTTTGGTTTTTAGATCTACATCTGTGTTTAAACTTTGACTTTGGATCGGCCTCATAGTTCACCCTCTACACGCGAACATTTAACAATAAACGGTCAATGAAAGCAACTCATGTATATTCAAATATCAACGGATTTCTCTTGATTCGCGAATCATGGCATCAAGCTATGAGAAGAAAAGCAAATATATCGAGGTGATTGTTAATGAGGTGGAGGTGAAGAAAGACAGAATGTTAGCTTTAACAGTGTCGTGATTATTATACCTTAAGCGTGACACCACTAAATGGTGTGACTTTGGGTATTCAATAAATTTGGTTTTGAGAAAAATATTTAATATTAGTATTAAATAATAATTTTATTGACATTAAAGAAAAACTTGGGGTACCACCCTTCACAGGAAGGGAAAAGATGGCCATTTTATTGGTTAAGTCTCATGAAAGAACTAACTACACACTAACAAGTTTGCTTTCAAAATGGCGGCTGACCATGATAAAACAAAAGACTCCCTTGAGTGTTTACTACATTGGGTTGAGGTAACATGTATATTATAGGTGTTGGTGCCAGATTAGAGAAAATAGTTAGTCGCATGCAAAGAAAGTCTGTGAATAACAAAACAGAACTATGATTAGCTTTCAAATAACTTTTTACCAAAATATCACAGCAACACAAATCGAACCTTATAAACATCACATATATATAATTCAGGCAGGCCCTGTTTGGAGGTCGAAAGAGCTACGTTAGGAGATCCCTCTGGCTGGGTATGCAGCAGAGCTACAGCTCTCCTCCCAGAGAAGTCAGTAGAAAAGTACGGTACCTTTCTTTCCTCCAGGAGAAGTGAGTAGAAATAAAGGGAAATAAAAGAGGGGGAACTGGGCTTGTGTTGGCCTGGTGGACCTCATGTGTCACATTGACCAATAGTGGTGGAAAGTTGTGTCCATGTGCAGGTTTAACACCTAGGAGTGAAGTAAAAGCATGCTGGGAGACATGGAAGGTCTCCTTTGTCTCCAGAACAAAGAAGACATTTGATTGAAGGCTTTGGTTACACACATGGCGCTATGGTGCTTAACAATGGCGCTAATGGATTGTGGTAAGTCGCTAGCCTGAATTTTAGTCCCAGGAGGTAGGATGACAGGCACTCACAAGCCCACATAGCTGCCAGATCCTCCTTCACTATCTGTGCTTACTGTTTCTGTGCGTCTGACAGACCTCTGGAGATGTACACCAGGGGTCCCAAACCCCTGGGAGTATTTTGAAAGAAAAAAGCGTGAGCAAGAAGGACAGAAGCAATTACTGATGGCCACCACATCAACAAATGCAGGTGCACTGAGAGCATCATACTTGTTTGCTAACCATATTGCTAAGGCTAAGAAGCCATTCACTATTGGTGAAGAATTCATCCTGCCCGCAACAAAAGATATTTGCTATGAACTTCTAGGAGATTCTGCAGTTAAAAAGATAGCACAGGTGCCTCATACGGCTAGCACCGTCAATGGGCGTATTGAGGAAAAAGCACAGGACATTGAAAAACAATTGTTGGAGAGGATTAATACATCACCGTGGTACACACTCCAGGTTGACGAGTCTACAAATATTGACAAGAAGGCATTAATAGTGTTTGTGTGCGATATCTTTATCAGGAGGATATATTATGTGCACTATCTTTGGCAACCAAAATCACAGCAGTAGAACTATTTAAGTCGCTGATTATATATATCAGGAAAACTTAAATGGTCCTTTTGTGTTGGCATATGCACAGACGGAGCTGCTGCCATGACTAGTTTAACTGCGCGGATTAAGGAGGTTGCACCTGAATGTGAGTCTACGTATTGTGTCATTCACAGGGAAATGCTGGCTGGCTGAAAAATGCCACCCAAACTTAACAGTGTATTGAATGATGTTTTTAACCACATTAAAGCGCACACCCTTAACTCGCGCCTGTTCGAGCAGCTTTGTGAGGAGATGGACGGAGTGCCAGCGTGTTTGAATTACGAGACCCGCTGCAGAGATTTCTCTCAGAAAATAAGTCACCGCTGGCAGCACATTTCAGTGATGAGGAATCGGTCACAAAAGCAGCTTACTTGTCCGACATATTAAACCTGCTCAATGAACTCAATCTGTCATTTCAGGGGAAAATTAAACTGTCTTCAAGTTGGCAGACAAAATAGCTGCATTTAAAGCCTAAATAGATTTATGGGGACAGCGCATGAACAGAGGAATATTTGACATGTTTTCAACATCAGCAGGGATTTTGGAAGAGACTGAGCCCGAGCCTCCATTATCCCAGCTGGTGCACAATCACCTGTCTTCGCTTTTAAAAGTGTTTGAGTGATACTTCCCGACCATTTTCAACAACCAGGTGAATCCAGCATGTCTGTGCAAGAAGATCAGCTGCTGGAGATCGCAAATGACAGCGGCCTTACAAGTATGTTCGAGAAAACAACTCTGCCGGTGTCCTGGATTAAAGTCACGGCAGAATACCCTGAGATTGCCACAGCATCACTAGAAACTCTGCTGCCATTTCCAACATATCGGTGAGAAGCAGGGTTTCTTGCTGTGACGGCAACTAAAACGAAATTACGGAGTAGACATCAGAAGACATCAGCAACACACTTCGGGTGTCATTGTCTCCCATTAGCCCTAGATTAGACTGCCTTGTTTCAGAGAAACAGGCTCAGGTTTCCCACTGATTCAGCATTGTGGTTAGTTATAAGTTTCATGCACTTTATATTAGTTTTTTGTTTGGGATTTCATTTTTACTCATTGTTTTGTTTTTGGTGCCATGTTACGAGGACGCTGCTAATAAAGTTGCATAAGAATACACATCAGTTTCACATATATTATTATTATATTTGTTTTTATGCTAGTAGTATATCTACAAATATGTTTATTGATCTTTTTATATATTGACATACCAACAATAAAACAACACTCAGTAAAACATTGGTCTAGACAGTCTATACATACTTACAACTCACATTCACCCAATCAGTGCAATGACAACAAGATAAAGATAAAGAGCCTAAGGCTAGCCAAGGACAACATTCAAGAGCACTGAAGCCACTGTAGAGCTGGAAAAGTGAAGATATAGAGTCCAAATGTTCATAAACTGTCCCTCTGAAGAGTGAAGCAGACAGATCAGGTACTCAATGGGAAAAAATTCCATAATTATCTTGTGCCAGTTCGATTTAGTGGGGGGTTTGTCGCTTATCCAGGACAAAAAGATATTCTTCCTTGCGACATATGTGGGATATTATACAGTCTGAGTGTTGGCATCCACAATAGTATCCTGACTGGTGTAACCCAGGATTAAGGAAAGATGTGCAACACCACACCAAATATTTTTTCCAAATCTTGCAAAACACCCATCCAATATGCTTGTATTTTAGGACATAACAAGATACAATGAGTATAGGTGCCCACTGAGATTTTACATTTTAAACATGCAGGTGAGAGTTGAGAGTTCATTTTAAGTCATTTGTTAGGAGAGATTTGTAAACGGTGCACAATCTTAAATTGCAGCAATCTGGCACGGTTACACACAGATATTTTCTTCGTTTGAGTCCATATCTTAGTCCACTTATCCCCATCAATATCTATGCCAAGTTCACCTTGCCACTTCTGCATAACATCCTGTACATTTATCACATCAGTCTTGTTTAAGACATTGTAAAAAAGAGTAATGAATTTCTTAGTTGGGCCAAGGTGGAGTAATTGTTCAATTGCAGATGTAGTGGCATCAATATTAAGAGTAGTTCCCCTGTTTATGAAGTCTCTGCAGGTATTTGTAAAATTCATGCCTGGGAAGATTATACTTCTCTTGAAGTTGTGCAAATGACAACATGGATGCACCCTGAAATAAATCACGCATCCTTTTTATCCCTCGAGATGTCCAAGTGCTATACCCACCATCCACCATGCCTGGTAAGAAGTTAGGATTGCCCTGAATTGGAACCAACGAAGATGTTAGACCAGACCTCCCTTCAAGCTTTTGTGTAATAAATAGGGATGAGCGAGTACAGCATTATCTGTATCTGTATCTGTATCTGTTAACCATATGAATTATCTGTATCCGTATCCGTACTCGGAGTGGGCAGGGCCTAACCCGGAAGTGGGTGTGGTTTGACCCGGAAGTGGGCTGTATTTAACCCGGAAGTAGGCCGGGTTGTCTTGAAACGGGCAGGGCTTTACCCAGTATGTTATTTTAAGCATGCAATTGATATGGTTTGATCAGAAATTGTTATATTTATTGCTGATTAGAAAACTATTAGAGGACAGCATCAGCATTGACCTTTCGTATCAATGATTTTGATCACAATAGCAAACGAACTTTGGAGGGATCATTTTCAGACACAGTGAAAGAGTCCCATACTGCAGAAGCCCTCTTGGTCTTTGGTGGAGGAGGACCTTCATCACCAGATGCAATATTGGTCTCAGTGGGGGAAAGGTGGGTGCTACTGCCACCCTCACTGTCCTGCAAGGTTAAGCAAACTCTGACTGGTGGTTCAGTGTCAGCTGAAATACTCTCTGTATCACTCATTATTCTGTATCACTGATCATGAGAGAGAGGGGGAGTGTGTGTGTGTGTGTAGCTTAATTTGTAATATTTGTTATACCATTACTACCTAGAAAGTGTCAGACACTCAGTGCGTGAAGTAAAATAAAACTGGTTAGAGCCAACTGACGGTTTAAAAAAAGAGATGGAGAGAGAGAGAGAGCGAGAGAGTAGCCAGACGCTAGAGAGTAGTCAGACACTCAATGCGTGAAGTAAAAAAAAACAAAACTGTTTATTTACAGGGGGGCCTCCCCCCTGAACTCCCACGTCCGGGAGCGGACTCTCCGGAGCTTCGGAGGCTACCTGTACCACCTCAGTCTCATCCAGAGGAGCGAGAGGCTCTGTTGGCGGAGCCCCGCCAATAGCAGCCTCGGGCTGGGCTGCTCGCGGAAGCTCCCCTTCGGGAGCCGCGGCAGTCGGGGCTGCCTCTGGAGCTGCCGCTGCCGCTGCGGGAGCCGCCGCAGGCAGAGACCAGGGGTTAATTTGTGCCGGATCCTGCCGGAACAGGATCCGGCACCTCTTGGTTTTGGCCTGCCCGTGTTCCGGGACTTATTTGGGCTGATCCGGTACCTCTCGTATGGAAAAAAAATATTAAAACAGAGCTGCCAACTCTCACGCTTTCGGCGTGTGACACACATCCAATTTCTCACACCAAAAAAAAGTGATTTCTTAGAAGTGGCCAATACATCGATCGCGAAGGCAGTGTGGGCCACGCCCCCCCTCCCTGACAAGAGGTCCGCCGCGGACGAGGTTCGCTACATCGTCCAGGGCGGGGGGTGGCAGCGGCGGCTAAAGACACACCGCCGCTGATGTGACGTTTTGTAATAAATCTCTCATTTGATTTTTGTGTTTGCAACTTGTGTTTCTGCTTGCGCGGCTATATTCTGGTCACCCCCGACAAAATCTCACTCCAAGGTTTTTTGAAAAGTTGGCAGCTCTGTTAATATTACAAAAATGTAAAAAAAATGTATAAAATAAACAATAATATTCATATAATAATTTACAGAACAAATCCCATGAATTTCATGTTGTTTATTAAGATAAAACGACGTCATTTGAAAGACTCGGAGATCTGTTGTTGATGCACCCCACTTCGCAGACAAAAACTTTTGAAATTTGCCGCATCTGGGGAGCAAGCAGCAGAGAGGAACAAAGAGCTACCTGGTCAATGCAAACATGTCAAAAAGACAGGTGAATTTACTGTCCTTTTTCAAAAAGAAGGAAGAGTTGCATGATGCTTCGAAACGAGTCAGAAAAGCCTCGACAAGCGGCGACAAGGGCAGTTGCAGCGGCCATGTTGACGAGCAAAACCGGCTGCAGCAGGAGACTAGCGCCGCAACCGCTAGCCAGCTTAACCGACAGCTAGCCAAGCCAGGGCAGGAGGCCGGTGTCGCGGCAGCAGCAGGTCAGGTTGCCCGCAAGCCGGAGCGGGAGCTAGCGACAGTGCCAGCAGTCAGCCAGGTGGTCCACCAACAGCCGGAGCAACAGGCGGGAGCCGCGGCATCAGCTGGCTTGATTTCACAGCAGGATTCAGAAGGAGAGGAGAACGCTTCGAGTGGAGAAGAGTGGTGGACGTCCAGCGACAGGTCAGGGATGGGATGCACACTGACAGCAGCTCAGTTCCAGGTGAAACAGACTTACTACCCCTGGCTTCTTATGGAAAATTCAAGTTTGGGCTGTACAACGTGTAAGGCGGTCGGGACTTTGGGGCCAGAGAACACTGGGGGGGGATGAAACTCGCAAAAGAGTGGGTCTCATGCACAGTAACCTCATCTGCTCCAGATATTAAAAAACAGCAGCGCGCACTCAGAAAAAAAGTATTTATGTTTTACAAGTTAGATCTATGTTGAGAAATTAATTGCTGACTGTAAGTCCCACCTGTGTTAATGTGGGCATTTGCCTGTGCTGTGCAGTATAGCCTAAAATAATTGTAAATTATTGTCATAAAATGTATACCATTGATATTATTTGAAATTAAGGCTTGTAAGTCCCACAGCATTGTCAGTGGGCATTTGCATGTTTTTTTCAGCACCGTTTTCTGTATGCGTTCCGGGACCTGTGCCCGTCTCGTCATCCCTGCGCTGTCATATGTACTTTTCGTTCCGGCACCTTGTGATTTACAAATTAAGCACTGGCAGAGACGCAACGCGAGTCGCTTTCTACCAGCACCACGTCTGAACGAACCCACGTTTAACAGAACTCTACTGGTTAATAAGTAAGTACAAACTGAAATAAAAACAAACTTCAAGCTGAATAAACCCTAAACGTTAACGGGAAAGACCCGCGAACCTGAGTGACTGAGAGATAGAGAGCTGTTCTGTGAGTGAGTGAGCAGAGCGGTGTGTGAAGGGGAGGAGCGATGTGACGCTGTGTGAGGATTGTCCGAGCACAGATATTGACTAGTATTACTCGTATTATACTCGTGCTCGGCAAAAGTGCTTTATCCATACCGGATACTCGTATCCGGCTCATCTCTAGTAATAAACCATGCTTTTAAAGTATTGCAGATTATAGGGTTATTGTTACAATGGCTCCTGGCTGACTTTAAGTCCTTGAAAGCCAAAAGGCCTAACAGGGTCTGTGACTTTTCTAAACTCAGCAGATCAGAGGTAGGTTCCTCCTTGACCCATTCTGCTATAAATCTCAAATGGGATGCCAGCTGATACCATCTGATGTTGGGAAGATCTAGACCACCCTTCGAACTGGGAAGTTGTAGTTTTGCTACTTTTAGCCTGGGCTTTCTCTTATTCCAAATGAAGTCACTCAGCCAGCCATTAAGCAGCCTCAGTACTTTGCCTGACAAGAGTAATGGGATCATCTGTAGGGGGTATAACAATCTTGGAAAAATATTCATTTCAATAATAAAAACTCTACCAAGCAATGACAAGGGGAGTGGGGCCCATCTGTCCAGGTACCTCCTTATGGAGTCTAGGAGGGGGTTAAAATTGGCCTTATACATTCCATGAAATAAAGGTGTGATATGAATACCCAGGTAAACGAATCCTGTTATGGACCAGTTAATTGGGAATGAGGGTAGTGTGTCATTCCTATCTCGAAGACTTCCCATTGGCATAGGTAAAGATTTTGAGAAATTGATTTTGTAACCCGAAAAACATCAAAACAAAGTAATTACATAAACTAGACGTGAAACAGAAGTCTCAGGCTCCAGCACATAAAGCAAAACGTTGTCCGCGTAAAGAGAAATTTTATGTTGGATCCCGCCCACATTTATGCCAATTATGTCAGAATCTTGCCTTATAAGCCTCAGCGAGAGGTTCTATTGCAAGGGCAAAAAGAGCTGGGCTAAGAGAGCAGCCCTGACATGTTAACGATGAAGTGGGAAGTTGCCAGACCTATAGTCATTGGTGATGACTGTGGCCATGGGATTTTTATTTAATAATTTAGCCCATCCAATAAAATTGTCTCCCAAATTAAATTTATGCAAGATATTAAGCAGGTATGACCATTCGACACGGTCGAAAGCTTTTTCTCCATTCAGTGAAATGACCATGCTATCAATTTCCTGTGTCTGACAAATATTGATAATATGTAGGAGCTTCCTAACATTGTAACTAGAACTTCTACCTTTGATAAAGCCGGTCTGATCCTCTCTTAAAGAATCGGTAGAACTTTCTCGAGACGTACTGCCAATATTTTAGATAGTATTTTGATGTCCTGATTCAGAAGAGCAATAGGTCTATATCCTGAACAGTCCTCAGGGGACTTTCCTGAGGGAGGCTACCAGTGATGAAAGAATGATCCAACATTTCCAAAAAGGGGTCTAAAAGCACATCCTGAAATTCTCGATAAAATTCACTGCTCAGGCCATCAGACCCTGGTGCCTTGCCTGACTGCAGGCCTTTAAGTGCTAACAGGGCCTCCTCCCTGGAGATGGGAGCGTTTAATTCACGTTTTTGAAAATCAGAGATGGTTGGAAGGGTTAATCTTCCTAAAAAGGATTCCATCCTATCCGAGACTCCCTGTTGTTGGTCCGATTCATACAACCTAGTGTAAAATTACCTGAAAGTGTTATTAATGTATTTGTTATCAAAGTGGCGGGTGCCATTCCCATCTAAAATTGAAGGAATAACTTGAGGGTCCCTTTTAATTTTGGTTAAATTAAATAAATACTTACTTGGCTTATCCCCATACTCATATAGCCTTTGCTTTGAGAAGAGGAGAGCAGTCTTAGCCTGTTGGGTTTGCAAAGTGTCTAGAGCAGCCTGTATTGCGCATTTCCTCTGCAACAGTAATGGGTCTGATGTTAAGCAAAGTTCACCTTTAATATCTGCCAGTTCTTTTTCAAGTTTTAATTGCTGTTTTAATCGTTTCTTCTTTTTCGAGGCAGAGTAGGCTATAATTAAACCCCTGACGTATGCTTTTGTAGTTTCCCACAGTAAGGATGGGTTGCTAGTTGATTGTGAATTTATAGACAGGAATATCATAAATTCACTCTTCAGATAAGAGACAAATTTGTCATCTTTCAGGAGACGCCTGTTGAATCTCCAGCGTTTCCTTCTTGCAGATTATATGTCAAGAGACAATTCAAGGAGCACAATTGCATGACCACTAACCACATATTGCCTATTGAGCAGGAAGACATAAATTGCATCACAGACTGGGGTACGAAAAAATAATCAATCCGTGTATGGCATTTGTGAGGAGGGGAGTAAAAGGTGAATTCTCTATCAGACGGATGCCATACTCGCCATGTATCAACCAAGTTGATTTCCCCACAAGTCGATAAGAGGACCATAGCTTGGTTTGACAGAGGAGACTTTTGTGGGGGATGTCTATCAAGTCGAGGATTAAGTTAACAATTAAAGTCACCTCCCACCAAGGCCAATGGCGAAGTTACTTCTGCAAATTCTGAGAATGCTTTAGTTAATAAGTCAGGGGAATAGTTAGGTGGGCAATAAAGATTCATAATAGTAATTTCTTTGCCATGTAAGACACCATTTATAATCACAAATCTTCCGTACTTATCTTTTATACACTTTTTTAATTGGAATGGTAGATTCTTGTGTATCAATATAACAACCCCTCTGCTATTGGTGGTAAAAGAGGAAAAGTACACCTGGCCAACCCAACTGTATTTAAGTTTAAGATGCTCATTGTCCTCTAAGTGGGACTCCTGCAATAGAGCCACATCCACCCCCTCCCTTTTCAACAAAGAATACACCTTTCTTCGCTTCACATTACCTTTTAAACCCCTTATATTCCATGAACAGAGTTTTAACTTATAAGGTTGCATCATTCTATTGGTAAATATAATTTAGGCAGTTTATCCAAACACGTCGACATGATACACTGAATGTGGAAGACCAGTACTGAGCATGAACTACAAGTAACAAAAACAGAACACATGAAACTAAAACAGTAAGAAACTATGCATGTAAAAAAAGCGAAATATTGAAAAAAAAGAAAATGGATAATGGGGGTCCTTCCCCAGGTTGCGGGGGGATTGCTGTTCTGTAAGGCGCCTTCACTAGGGCCAAATGTGTTTCTCACAACACATAAACAGAAAATAAATAAAGCAAGTGACATCACCCAGTTAACGGGGGCTCACAACAACACCCAATTATTACAAGATAAACAAACGTTTTCATCTAATATAAGCCTTTAAATGTAAATCGTCATCTACTCTTAAATCAGCTGGACTTCAACTGAATGAATACTGGTGTATTATTAAGCAAGGAAGACACCTTAATACATATTATGATGACGAGTAATCATTCATATTTATGTAAGACGTATCATAACAGAGTATAATCACCAGTATACATGACCAAGTGTCCAAACTTTGCTCTCATATGGTCGGATAATCCGTCATTCCCGACGTGCTGCACTGGCTGCAAAGAACAGAGCCTCTGTCGGGGAGAGAAGGTTTTCTTGGTGCCATTCAGAGATACTTGTAACTTTGCAGGGAAGAGCATGGAGTATCAGCGCAGATTTGCCTAAGACTTTGTTTAGCTTCGTTAAACTCTTTCCGTTTACGAAGTACTGCGGCAGACAGGTCATGGTAGAATGATATTTTCCTTTCCTCCAGAGTGATATCCCCGCCCGCTGCTTTTCTCCGTACTGCTGCCATCACCCTCTGCTTGTCCGGGAACGTGTGGAATCGGATGATGACGGGGCGCGGCTGCTTGTCGGACCCGGGCTTGGGCATTAGAGAGCGGTGAGCCCGCTCCAGCTTCACTCTGCCTCTTTTAGTATCCATGCCGAGAAAATCCGGTAGCCAGTGTTCAAAGAAGTCCAAAGCATTTCCCCCCACGATATTCTCGGGCACGTTGAATATAGCCATTAATAGCCATCATTAGCTTATTAGTCATCAAATCCAGTGCTTTAGCGAGTCCAGGTTCAAGTTCCGCCTCCTCGCCGTCTTCATCATGCTCACTCTTTCCTTTTGGCATTGTTTGGTGTTGTCTTGTCCAGAATTTTTCGAGAGTCATACTACTGAACTGGTATTATAAAAAGTAGAGCTGTGAAAAATAACGCGTTAACGCGTTATGATTAAATTACAGGATTAATTCGTTAATTTTTTTTTAACGCATGCGCAGAAAGACTTTCCAATATATCCACATTTCCGCCCAATCTGCACTAGTGTCCGCTCTAATGCAGTCAGACGGCCGCTGCTATTCAAACAAGCAAACACCACCTTCTGGATGGGAAGATCATGCTCCAAAAAAACAAAGATGGAACAATCAATAAAACCAAGGTGATATGCACACTCTGCGGGAAGACGTTATTGTTTCACCGTATCAATATACGGCTAAAGTAGCACCTCAACACGGAAGATGCCTCGGTTGGCGAGGGCCGTTCAAGTGCAATGCGCCAAAGCAGCTTCACTCACAGGACACATTGTGCAAAAGAAGCGGTCAGCTTTACTGTCAGAAAAGTTGAACAAGTTAGTTTGCCTCATCAACTGGCTGAAGGAAGACTAGCTAATAGGGCCTTTAGAGGCATTAGATTGTGCCATGGTGTGGTGAATGGTTGTTTGACAAAAATAGAAAAATGTTCAACCATACTATAAAAACAATGGCTAATAAGCCCAAATAATTTCTGTTTGATTTAAAAAGAAAAGAAAAAAGCTTTATTAACCCATACAATGGCTAAGAAGCCCAAATTCTGTTTAAGATGAATATTCCATATGGAATAGCAAAGAGAACTGCTAAAGAACTGCTGAGTTGCAGCACCATTGTTTTGTTTATTTACGAATAAAAAAAGAAAACATGTTAAATGTATATATCTCTCTTTTGTATAAAAATATACAGAGAAAATAGGTAGTGTGATTAATCATGATTAATCCATAGAAACCTGTGATTAATTTGATTAAAATGTTTAAGCATTTCACAGCCCTAATAAAAATATAACGTGGTTTAAGAGAGAATGCGAAATATATGAAGGGTGTTTTCAGCTTTGCATCTGTTGCGTGTTAGAAATGTTGCGGGTGGAAATCAAAGGAGAGGAGTCGTCGTTCTCAAGTTAAAATTAAGCAAGTTTATTCAGAGGTCACAGGTCAGGAAACCGCGGTGTTCAGCAAATGGACATGCATGGGCATCTAATGCTGCGCAGCAGGCTGCACAGGAAAAGAGGCGGCTAGACAGAGTGCGCACATAGGTTATATATTTGATGTACTGGGCGTGACAGAGGTTTTTCTTGGATTGGTCAAGACTAGATAGAAGCTGCTGCATCTACACGGGACAGTGCCTTCCTCCTGCGTGATGAGGTTACTGTACGTGCCCGCCGTTGTCGGGGTTACCAAAGGTCATAATGTTCCTGTCTCAGAGCAGCTGCCTTAGTGTGTTGTGTGGGAGAGATTTTAGGCCAAGGTCTGCTCATTATCTGTGTGTGAATTGAAACAGGGAGCTGGGATGTGTGATATAAAGTGTTGACTGTTCTACAGAGTGTAATAAAAAGGTATAAGGAATGTATGCGGTGTATGTCAATAAATGTGTGTGTTATGTATGTGGTGTATGTCAATAGAAACATCATCAATATGCCAACTCGCTCCTGAATCCGCCTGATAATCTCCTGCTGGATTCTCACATGGGTTTATTTACATGATTCCAAGTTTTTATTCAGGGTCACCAGGAGAAACTGCAGAGTGTGTCCCCAGCGACTTACTCAGACATTTGTATTCTCAAACACAACTATTCTGGATAACCTCAGGAGATTTTCCGCAGTTCAGTGCATGTCTGAAAGCAAATTAAGTTGCAGTAACAATATATTTAGTGGAGAATACCTCAAAATTTTACAACATGAATACAAAAAATACACTTAAACATATATTTATGAAATTAGCGATTCTGTGAAATTTTGAGAAAGGTTAAGTGAATGACTCCTAACCTTGAACTCTCCAAAGTTGAGTAAACCAGGGAGCTGGAGGCAGCCCCACTTGTTGAAAATGTATCCCTGAACAGAAGAAGTTGAGGGTGAAAGTGGCCGACATAGAGCAGAAGAGCTGTGAAAGGAAAATGGTTTAAAATACTTAATGGTCAGTACTCTATATACATACAAAACCATTTACTCATGCTGCTACTTTCATGTGACTGTAATGTTTTGAAATCTGATGACATCAAGAGCTCAGAATTGTAATCAGATTTTAATTTCTACTCCGCAATCTTTTTCTCAAATTTTGATAGAAGAAATCTTCTCCTACATGTTTCATTCTATATTGTTGGAAATTTACTCAAGATAAAGCTGAGTGCTTGTAATGTAGTATCCATTATGTTATTACCCTACATCCTGGCCTTCCCAAAGTGCTGTAGAAATCTATCAGTTTTTGTGAACTTCATTGTCCGTGTTGTTAAGAAGGCTTCAGGGCTTCTTTGCTGCCCTCAAAAATGAGCTGCCATCAGTCAGGATGTGGCCCAGTAGTTAATTGACAGCATGCCAGGGCGAATGCAGAGGTCTTGAAAAAGAAGGGTCAACACTGCAATTATTTACTTTTTGCATCAACTTAATCTAATTGTTAATAAAATCCTTAGATAATTATTAAATGCTTGTAATTATACTTCAGTATACTATAGTAACATCTGACAAAAAGATCTAAAAACACTGAAGCAACACACTTTGTGAAAACCAATTTATTATTATTAAACCTTTATTTTACCAGGTCAGTCCCGTTGAGATGCAATTATCTCTTTTTCAAGGGCAGCCTGGCCAAGACAGCAGCATACAAAAATGTCAAACAATCACAGGACACACAGAAATCACGTAACACAGAAAGAAAAAAAGAAAAAGATAAGGCAACAGGACTAAAGCTTCGGATTTACACTAAAACAAGAACAAGTGCGGTATGAAGCCGCTCCAATTTCTCTAACACGAGTTTTAAAAGTTTCAAGATTTAAGAGCTCCTTTAACTTGAGAGTTTTTTGAAGTGTATTCCAGGCAGCAGTTGCAGCGAACTTAAAACAGTGCTTACCAAGTTCAGTATGAACTTTGGGCATAATTAATAAATAAAACTCATTCAAAGCAGTAACTGCTCCGGGATTTAAAAATGTAATTACATAAGTAATGGGGAAGCAGACCCAAGATAGCTTTATAAATTAAAATATGCCAATGTATAAGGCGGCGTGCTGCCAGAGATGGCCACTCAACTCGAGCATATAAGATGCAGTGGTGAGTGAGGGCTTTATAACCAGTGACAAACCTTAAGGCACCATGATATACAGTGTCTAGAGAACGCAGACAGTTAGCTGGGGCATTCATATATAAGAGATCACTGTAATCAAGTACAGGGAGGAAAGTGGTAGCAATCAACTTTTTTCTGGTAAAAAAAGAAAAACAAGATTTGTGACGGAAGAAGAATCCCAGTTTCACTCTTAATTTTTTTACCAGATTTTCTACATGTGGTTTAAAAGAAAGTCGATCATCAATTAAAATGCCGAGATACTTGTAACAGTTCACAAGTTCAATATCATACCCTTGCAATGATAAAATGCTGGGTGAAGACACAGGCACTTTCCTGCCATTGGAAAATATCATCAGTTTGGTTTTGGCGGCATTTAAGACAAGTCTTAATTCAATGAGCTGATTTTCCACAAGGTTAAAAGCAATTTGTAAGTTGCCAAGGGCTTCGGCAAGAGTGGTGCCACAACAGTATATAACTGTGTCATCAGCATAAAAATGAAATTTGGCATTTGGGACGTTACTGCCCAATGTATTTACATAAATAACAAACAGAATCGGGCCCAGAACTGAGCCCTGTGGCACACCAGTAGAGACATTTAGCAGTGTGGATGAGCTGCCTTCAAAACAAACACATTGCTTTCTATTTGACAGATAATTAGTAAACCAGCCAACAGCCTGCTCAGATAAACCTATATCAAGCAGGCGTTGCTTCAGAATAGAATGATCCACTGTGTCAAAGGCCTTAGAAAGGTCAACAAAGAGAGCTGTGCACACTTTCTTTTGATCCAGCCAGTCTATTATATCATTAGTGAGTTTGAGTGAGGCTGTAGTTGTGCTGTGTTTTTTCCTAAAGCCGGATTGGTATGGGGAGAGAATGTCGTTAGTATGGAGAAAATCTTTCAACTGATCGTTTACTAGACCTTCAAGGACCTTTGACAGGATGGACAACTTGGAGATGGGTCGATAATTATTCAAGCAAGTAGGGTCCCCCCCTTTCAAAAGGGGAAGGACGTAAGCGACTTTCCAAATTTCAGGAATACAATTTGTAGTGATAGTGAGGTTAAAAATATATTGGAGCGGTTTGGCAATAAAATCAGCTGCTAACTTTAAGAAATATGGTTCCAAGTGATCTGGGCCTGCAGATTTACTGATATCCAGAGAGCAAAGAGCTCTATGGACCTCTTCCACTGAAAACAACCTAAGAAACAAAGGAAGGTTGACCAGCAGAGTTAAGGCCTAGAGACATGTTTCCAACATCTGGCGCAGAAGACGCAATATTAAGGGCAGGCATAGCAATCGTGGAAGAAGACCGAGAGAATAAGGAACCAGAGGCAGAAAAATGCGTATTAAAACAATCAAGTATAGTAGCCCTGTCAGTTACAGTGATAGCATCATTAACAATACAGGGTGGGAGTTCGCTATGATTATCAGTGGCTGAGATAGATTTGATCACTTTCCAAAATTGTTTAGAGTCGTTTAAATTTTTCGTAATTGCAGAGAGATAAAAACTAGACTTTGCTTTTTTAATAAGAAAGGTTAAAACTATTTCTGAGTTGCCTAAATATAAGTTTATCTGCCTCAGACTGTGTCTTTCTGGCCTTAGCCCAGGCAAGATTTCTATTATGCAGTAGATCGGCTAACTCAGGCGTGAACCAGGGATTATCCCTCCCCTTAACCTTATATCTTCTGAAGGGAGCATGCTTATCAAGCAGGGAAGATAAACCTTCAGAGAAAAATTGCCATGCAGTCTCTACATCATTAATTAATTCAATACGATCCAAGTTAAGATCATATAAATCACGGAAGAACGCCTGTTCAACAAAGGCCCTCATATTACGTTTTATCAAAATACGAGGTTTGGATTTTGGAAAAGTTTTGAGAATGACACAATACTTGTGTCATTCTCAAAACTTTTGGCCATAGCTGCAGTGTGCAGTAGTGTTGAATGCAGCCGAAGCCTCTTCCTCCAGTCATACATCTAATCAGAGCCAGGCTATATAAGGCACATGTGAGCCTCTTTCTCTCTCTCTTTCTTCTCTTGGTTGTGGCTGGTGGTTGCTGGTAATACAGGTTTGTGGCTGAAGTGACTACTCTACTCTGCCAAAGTCATTTTCTGAGTGGCACCTTTGGGCCCTCCTTTGGTTAGACTGCCTCTCCTCATGTGGTATCAGCACACATACCCCAATTTTGTTCATGTTTTATAGTTTTAAATGGTAATTTTAGACTAATGTAGTTAATAAATGATTTTAATCCTGTTTTCAGCTGGTATATTTGTGTATATTAACCTGTTTCTCCCTTGCAGTTCTAGACCCTGCTATAATTTTGAGTTATTTCAATAAAATACTTATTGTTGATAAAGAAATGTGTCTGCCTGAAACTCAACAACTCAACAACTGCAGTGTTTCTTGATCTCAAACACTTCAGCCCCCCCTCCGTTGGCATAGGGGTGAGTAGATAATGAGTAAGTTATCATTTTTGGGTGAACTATTCCTTTTAAACTGTTGATCCTGGGGTGCCAATCCCCCCCAGGTGGTGTTGCTGTGCAAACCAAATTCATCCATTTACTACCCCCACCAGACTTAAAGATTCAGATTTTAGAATTGTAACATCAAGTGGTAAAGTTGCATTTTGCAGCTGAATACCCCATACTCATCAACCTTTCCCTCCAAACTTGAAAGGGAACCTGTGGTAGACTTCAGTTGTCATCAACAAGTGTTAGTTTGTCCAGTCTTGGCTACTGTAAAAAAAATATGGCGGCCTCTGTAGAGGACCCTCTCCTGATGTAAATATATAATGTAAGTATTTAAATTAGAGCTGTGAAAAATAACGCGTTAACGCGTTATGATTAAATTACAGGATTAATTCGTTAATTTTTTTAACGTATTTAACGCATGCGCAGAAGGACCTTCCAATTTACCCACATTTCCGCCCACTCTGCACTAGTGTCCGCTCTAATGCAGTCAGACGGCAGCTGCTATTCAATGAAACACACATCACCTTCTGGATGGGAAGATAGTGCTGACGGAAGACTAGCTAAGAGGGCCTTTAGAGGTATTACATTGTGCCATGGTGTGGTGAATGGTTGTTTGACAAAAAATAGAAACATTTTCAACCATACTATAAAAACAATGGCTAAGAGGCCCAAATAATTTCTGTTTGATTTAAAAAGAAAAGAAAAAAGTTTTATTAACCCATACAATGGCTAAGAAGCCCAAATTCTGTTTAGGATGAATGTTCCATATGGAATAGCAAAAAGTACTGCAAAAGAACTGCTGAGTTGCAGCACCATTGTTTTGTTTATTTATGAATAAAAAAAGAAAACATGTTAAATGTATATATCTCTCTTTTGTCATAAATCTTTTTTGTTCTCACAAAATATACCGAGAAAATTGGTAATGTGATTAATCCTGATTAATCCATAGAAACCTGTAATTAATTTGATTAAAATTTTTAATCATTTCACAGCCCTAATTTAAATATAAAGGGCCCATTCTTGGGGAAAGAAAACAATTCATATAATTTAGATGAAGCATACTAGTGAAAACATCGTTTTCCGATTTTTTTCTATTCAATTTCTGCCAGTAGATCCCTTTCATCTAAATCTTAAAATGGACTTTTGAATAATTTCCTATGACATGTTAACTGATTAATTAAGTCAGAAAATGGAATCAAGAAAGCATTTTCAAGTATCTCTAGACATGACCTAAAGCTTTCATAGATCGAAAAAATGATGATTATATGTTAGGAATTTCATCATGTGAATAAAGTCAAAAAATGACAGGTTTAGCAATCCATACATTTTTGCAACAAATAAGAACAGAGACAACAGACAGCTTATTTATAAGTATGTCACTCTTAATCAATACAATGTCAATCTGAAGGTGATAATTAATTGAGGGGGACACCAAGGACACATTGCTTGAGGACCGTACATTTCTACGCAAAATGTTGTGCCAATCCACCCATTTATTGAGATATTTCAGTCTAGTGGAGCTATCCATATTGCCATCCTTGAGCCAGAATTGCAGAATACTATGGAATCAGCTAAATTACCAGAAATTTTTTAATTTTCTGTTGGGGTTTAGTGAGAACGGTTACATACCACTTTCCAAGTGAGTCCCTGGTTCCAAAAAGAGGAGCCCTCCTCCAAACTGAAAAGGGTACCGCCTATAGGCGCACCAAAAGCAGCAGCGACTCCAGCAGCGGCACCCGCTGACACAAAGTCACGCTTGTCCCTGAACAAATAAAAGAAAATATAATATTTGTACCACATATTGACCTCCAGGAAAGTCTTGAACAGTGTGCAGTATTTTTTTAATGAGACTGAACCACCGCCATACCTGTCGCTACGGAAATAGGGAAAATCAAATTTGATCCTTTTTAAGGTGATGCTCTGAAACTGATAAGGGGAGAAAAAATCCGATTACCAAACTTGAGCCATAGTCAAATGCATCAGTGCCTGGAAATTTACAGCTTGGGGTTTTCAAACTGAATCAAAATGTATCCATTAAAACCTTGCCAAACTATTTTTAGTCAATCTGAGTGATTTGAATCAATAAATGGTAAATAGCCTATATAGAAAGAATTGTTCTTGTCTAGATAAACACTCAAATTGCTTTAAAGTACAGTCTTTTTGCCATTCAGAAACACATTCATAGAGTGTAGCTAGGTTCAGTATCTTGCCCAAGGACAATTCTGCATGCAGAATGGAGAAGATCGAGCCCCCTACCTTCTAGTTAGAGGACAATAAGCTCTACCCCCTTAGCTCCGGATACCTCAAGTTGGGTCAAGACATGTCAAGTACAATGTAACTGAGAAAGGTTTAGTTAAATTATTTTATCAAATAAATTTAAAAAAGGCCTAGAGAGTGAGAAGATAAAATATCTAATAAATTGATTTATTATGATTAATTATCTAAACTTTGGGCTACTTTTAGACAACATAGTGCTAGTTGTATGGTGAGAACAATGAGAGAAGTGAAGCCAATATGAGGATCCAGTAGTCTCTGAGTTAAAAATAAATTGCCTCCTTTTCGTTTTCTGTGCTGAGTTGAAATATGGGGACGGTAACATACAGTTATGGATTTACACTCAAAAGGCTGTAAATGTAGGAGACTGCTAATAGTCCAGGCAAAGTAGCGTTTTACAACAGACTAATTGTAAAGTAGTTTTTTTCAGCATAGATCATTTCTATGAGGTGTCCAGAACAACATACGTCCTAAGAAATCCTAGTTGAGGAAATATGTTAAGTGTGCAGTGTTTCTGCCTATGCAAATTAGGACATATTGAATGGGTGTGGAGCTCATGTGCATATTCAAATTAATTTCAAAAGAAACTTGTAATACATAAAAAGTTACTTTTCATGTATAATTTTACCATGTAAAGTTTTATTGTGTTAGGGGTAAAGGAAAAAAATTTGCCTATTTGAGTGTATTTTGGGAATATTCGATTAGTTAGGGATTAGTCGTCCCTAAAGTCTCTAAAAGTAGAGTAGGAGCCAGAGCTTTTAGCCATCAAGCCCCTCACTTGTGGAATAATCTACCAATTTCAGTTCGGGAGGCAGACACCATCTGTTTGTTTAAGAGTAGGCTCAAAACCTTTCTTTTTGATAAAGCTTATAGTTAGAGTTAATTAGTGCGGCAGAACGTAACTTGTTCTAATTAATGACACATGACACACAGAGCTTTTTTTTCCAGCTTCTCCTTCCTCTTCTCCATCCCTAACCCCTTCCCCAGAGTCCCTTTGCTTTATCACCCGCAGATCCAGGGCCTCTGTGGCCGCAACATGGATTGCTGTTTGTGGATCGCGCATCGGGGGTCTCAGTGGTGGACCCAGTGTGGCGGATTCTGTGTCGTAGGGGCTGATCGTGGTGCTGGTGGCGGACCCTGTGTCGCGTTGGCACTGGGTACAGGAGGTGGACCAGGGCCGCGGCGATGGCTCGTGGTGGCTCCTTGTGGGCGGCGGTGGACGGTGACTGAGGACTGGAGTGGCCTCTGATCTGGATGGTGGATCGTGGTCCTGCTGGTTGCTGACCATGGACTGTAATTGCAGCAGGACTGCATCAATGCTGCTAAAAACTTTAATGATGAATGTTTTCTACACGTGGCATCTATTGCACTTCTGTCCGTCCTGGGAGAGGGATCCCTCACATGTGGCTCTCTCTGAGGTTTCTACTTATTTTTACCCTGTTAAAAGGGTTTTTAGTAGTTTTTCCTCACTCTTGCTGAGGGTTAAGGACAGAGGATGCCACACCCTGTTAAAGCCCTATGAGATGAATGTAATTTGTGAATATGGGCTATACAAATAAAATTTGATTGATTGATTGATAGTGTATAGTTCATTTGCATAATAAAATTCCTTTTCAAAGAAACTTGTAATACAAAAAATGTTACTTGTCATGGGTACTTTCATTGTGTAAAGTTTCATTTTGAAAGGAGAAAAGAAAAAAAATCGCCCCATTGGGATGTATTGTTGCCTCGCCTTATTGGCACACATCTCTGTTTGATGAGAATTAAACATATTTCCTCGACTAGGATTTCTTAGGACTTTTAGTATATTGTTTTGGTCACCTCAAGAAATGATCTATGATAAAAAAAAATCGTTTACAATTACCTCTATTTTTGGCTCCAAAATGGGTTACTTGCCTGGACTATAAAGCCATATATTAGCTTCAGCTAAAGTTTTCGGATGTTTATGTTCACTTCGCTTATTGTTACAGTACATGCAGTTTACCTGGGGAAGGCCAGCTCCAACAATGGCTCCACTGTGTATCATTGGACCCTCTTTCCCCACAAACAGACCTGAGTAGACACAGATAAGTCAGAGGCACTGTTCACCCACTACTTCACCAGTACAGGACATAAATGATGGCCCTGTTTGAAGTCACGATATCTTAAACTTAACAAATTTCAAACCTTAAAAATGTATTTATCGTTGCAATTATGCTGAAAGAAATTCTATTTTAAAGTTTATTAACGATCTGACCCAATAATCTCAAAGAAATGTAACACAAAATTGTAAAACATGTCTTTTTTTAGGTCTTGGTCTGATTTGCCTAAAAGAATTCATCGGGCAAGGCAATATCTATATAGTAAGAGCTACCTCATTGAAAATGTAGCCAGTGCTAGGAGCTATACTCTGACACTATGACCCCATCAGATTACCGATTTAATGCCTTCTTATTACATTACATTACATTTGTGTGAGGTTTAGTGTTGGTTCACCCAAATCAAGTTATTTTTCAAGGAAATCAGGCCAGGTGTGTGAAAAATCTAACTCTTTACTCTGGATCAAAATCAAAGTCTTGACTGTTTTATTCTAACCACATCTATTCTAACCCCATCTGAGGCAGATTTTGAACCAGAAAAGAGAAAATATCAAAGTAAGAAATTTGCATTTCCTGCTCACAGTAGGGAGAGCCTGGATGCCAGACGAACTTAGCCCCGCCCACAACATTTGAGGTTGGGAAGTTCGGTCTGGAGTCGCTCTGTTGGGGAGAAATTATGCCCGGTACGAAATCGACCGGGCCAATCAGATTGTCAGGGCGGGCTTTATACGATGATGGACAGATGATCAACAATAACGTAATCAACCACGTCATCAAAGTACGCTTGGGTTGAATTGGTTTTCAACCAACATGCCTGCCGCTTAGCGACTCCCCTCGCATAACTACCTGCAGTTTAAGGAGCGGACCATGCTAATAGACGCACCAGATCCCTCGCTTGCGGACAAGTGCAATAAGACACCTGCCGTACAACGCCCGCTGTGCGGCATTTCTCAAAAACTATAGTTTAACACCCCTCGCCAGCGGAACGAGGTAAGGAAGCTGGTCCCATTTAATTGCTGCAGGTAGTGCGGAACAGGAGTCGCTATGTCACGTTAACGCATCAGACTTGTCTCGTGGTGATTTGTTTGTTTATTGTATTTTAACGTTTGTGTTTGGTTTTATGGATTAAAATATCGTGTACTTAATGTCATTCCAGTTTTACGGTGTATTTACGGCTACGATGAAGTGAACAATAAAGAGTAGATGTGACTACTGATGTCACATCTACTGATGTGACATCAGTAGAGAAACTCTGCGTCATGTTTGGGGAAGCGCTGTTACATTTACCTATTTCTCTCAAAAATGCTGATCGTGTTGGTAAGATCTCCATGTATCCTTAAATAATTTTTACAACACTGGCAAAAATCGTTTTTACTGATCTTTTTCTTCTACTTCTTCCAGCATGCGTGCAGTTGAGCTCTGTTGACAACAGCTATGCGTTGCTTTACATACGTCACATACTACGTTGCACTGATTGGTTGTAGGTCTATCCAATTGAGCGAAGAGGCTTTTTTTTGGGGGGTTCGGTTGAAACACGCCCCATAATCACAGCCCAATGGAGCGGTATCAGACTCACATTCTGACTAGAATTGTGAGTATGGCGACGTCAGGCTAGGGAGAGCCATGACCAAGACTGAAATTTGGTCTGTTCAATTTCCTCGAGCCTAGACTCATCAAACATGCAACAATTGTAGAAATATCTAGGCTGACAGAGTCACCTCCATTGAACCCAGTATTCTGTGGATCTATTTTCCTATCTTTTATTCAAGAGCTTGGTCTTTCAGTTCTAGCGCATGACTTGTTGAATTTATATTTCCATCAAAACCCTGCCTTTGTGAATTTGACATGGTTGTTGCAAACAAAGATCCAAGAGCAGAGGTGAAATCTCAGAGCAGACTATTCACAAGGGCGCAGAAAGCAGCCAGAGTTCGGAGAAGGGCCGAAGCTAGAGAGCAGGAAATCCGTGAGCAACAATATATCTGAGTGTAAGCAAACAGTTTGAGCAGAAGCAGAGCAAATTTAAGTGCAAGAAGAGGCTATTTGAGTGCAAGGGACTTGATGAAAAGTCATACACAATCTGAACATAAATTCAGCAAGTCATGCACTCAAACTGAAAGACCACGCTCTTAAATAAAGATAGGAAAAAAGCTCCTTAGTATTTCTCCATCCCTGAATAGCAATATCTTTATGAACTAAATGATACAATTGTTACTATTAGAAATAAGATCTACCATCTACTGCCCTCAGTTGACGCTGATACACCATTGTCTCTGAGCCCCGGACCATCAGCATTGGAGCCCCACAAGGTTGTGTACTCTCTCCTCTACTCTTCTCCATCTACACCAACAACTGCACCTCCAGCCACCCCTCTGTCAAACTCCTGAAGTTTGCCGACGACGGAACCCTTATTGGATTAATTTCCAATGGGGACGAGGCCGCCTACATAGGGGAATTTTACAGCCTGGCTTCCTGGTGCAGCCAGAACAATCTGGAGCTGAACGCTTTAAAAACTGTAGAGATGGTAGCAGACTTCAGAAGGAGCCCAGCCCAAACCGCCCCCCTCACCCTGTGCGACTCCCCAGTTAAAACAGTGGATTATTTCAGATTCCTGGGGACGATCATCGCACAGGACCTGAGATGGACAGAGAACATCACCTCCACATCAGGTAAGTCCAGCAGAGGATGTTCTTCCTGCAGCAACTGAGGAAATTCAACATGCCGCGGAAAGTAAAGGTTGAGTTCTACACAGCCATCATTGAGTCCTACTCAACGCCTGGCTCACTGCCTCCACTGCCAAGGACAAGGGCAGACTGCAGCGGATCATTCGGTAAGCTGAGAAGGTCACCAGCTGCGACCTGTCGGCTCTCCTAGACCTGTTCCACTCCAGGACCAAGATCATTGCTGATCCATCCCGGTCACCACCTATTCCAGAGCCTCCCATCCGGAAAAAGGTTCTGGGCCATCAGGACTAAAACCTTGCGTCACCTGAACAGTTTCTTCCCTATGCCAGTGGGGCTCACAAACAAGGACCCTGCATCACACTGACTCTGCTGACCCCCCCCCCATATATTTTATAAATATGTGTTATTGGCACTATCACCAATCTCTGCCCCTTAAAACCGCACGTGCCCATGACTCTCTTACTGTATATATATTGTTGTTCTATATTGTTGTTTTTATATTGTTGTTTTATGTACAGTGTACCAACCACACCAAGGCAATTTCCTGTATGTGCAAATATAGATGGCAAATAAAAGAATTCTGATTCTGCTTTAAATCCTATTTTGCAGATGGATTGCAATTTGTGCAAATTAATGATGAGCCATCTGTGCACACCATAGGTAACCACGGTTTCCACAGGGTTCTCCACTCGGCCAAATTTGATGCTCATTATAAATACTAAGAAAAATTATCACGATAAACTCTGGAAATTTCTACTGCTATGCGGATGGCACCCAGCTATACTTTTCAATAAAACCAGAACAGTGATCTCAATTAACTTAACTACAAGCATGTCTCAAGGACATAAAAACCGTGATGACCCGCAATTTTCTCTCATGAAACAGATGTTCTAAAATTTGGCCCTATACACTTTAGAACTACATTTTCTAATGATATAGCTGCGCTAGATGACATTTCCCTTGTTTCCAATAAAACAGTCAAGAATTTGGGATTCATCTTTGATCCCGATTTGTCCTTTGATTCTCACTCAAAACTAATTTATTGGACTGCCGACATGTTCTGTCTAAAAAATATGCAGAAAAACTAGTCCACGCCTTTGTTACACCCAGACTTGATTATTGTCATTCCTTAATAAAAGGCTCCAGCGCATGTCCTGACAAGAACCAATAAATGAGCATATATTCCTCCTGTATTAAATTCACTGCACTGTCTTCTGATTAAATCTAGAACAAAATTTAAAATTATTCTCCTCACCTACAAGCCCCTTAATAATATTATACCTTAAAGAGCTCATGGTAGCATATCACTCCACTAGAGCACTGCCCTCCCAGAATTCAGGCTTACTTGTCGTCCCTGAAGTCTCTAAAAGTAGAGTAGGAGCCAGAGCTTTCAGCTATCACTCCTGTGGAAGCATCTCCCACTTTCAGTTTGGGAGGCAGACACCATCTGTATGTTTAAGAGTAGGCTTAAAACCTTCCTTTATGATAAAGCTTATAATTAATACATTTAAATAAATTATATATTTTTATGTTCAACTCTGCATTTCAAATCATAATATTTTTCAGCATTCATTCATACATCTGCTAAATGTCACTGCATGATGGCTGGGGTGATTCAAAAACTCTGGTGCTGCAAAATAGTGCAGTTGGCTTGCGTCTTGCACCTGGCACACATGGAAATAGCTCTCTAATTGGTTACTTTACTTGTCAACTCACTGGCTCATTCTAGTTAACTCGACAATTTGCTATCCTTTTGTACATTTTCTCAAATATGGTTTAGATATTTACACATATTTCTGAAGTTAAAAGCGTTTGCTTTCACTGTCTTATGTTTGTACAAACACCCCATGTGAACAAATGTATTAGAAATTCAAGACAAAGATATACGAAACATGCACTTGTATAAACAAATGAAATAACAGACCACAAAAAACAACAGGTTCAAGTTACATATATAATGGATCAGTAAAAAAAATGTAATTTGGGATTTGTTAAATACATGTGTATTTGAGCAATCTTACCTCAATGAGGATGAGCACACTGGCGATGAAGACAAAGGTCATGTTAAATGCCAAGAGTTCCACCAGAGACAGAGATAGACAGCCTTTGTCACTACAATTATCTATAGCTGGAGGGGCTAAGTTAAGGTTCACCTAAGTTGGTTTCTTTGTGAGTGGGAAGAATATGTATGAAACATGAACTGATTGGTGGTGAAAATGGGACATTTGCGCAGGTACACACCTTATCTCATGAACAGTCACCCAGCTGCCATTGTAGCTTGGGAGCTAAAGGAGCTACAATGGTTAAACCTGCAAACGATATGGATTCCCACGTGAAGAGCTAAGCTTCCAAATCACTAAGCCGACTTTCCATCACAGTGAATAATTTAACTATATTGAACATAACATTCTTTCTGAAGGCAAAGGAGTAAATGAACAGAAGACACATGGAGTAAGGGAGAGCGGTAAAGTTGTAGTAACCTGCATTTTTTGTGAAAGCATTCTATAACATGAATAAAAATCTGACATCCAAACAGAAATATGAATGAATTATCAACATTTTAATTGTGCATTCACCTCCTGTCTATCATGTGCATTAGAGGACGCAGCTACACAAGGCAGCCCAGGTTAGATTTAAGATTCTGGTTAAACGTAAATATTTGTCATGCTATTGAGTGATAGAATTATAGCCCTATGTCTTAAAAATCTTCTGTTTTAGTTGACTATGATAGAGCTGCAATTTACTGGAGGTCAGAAAGTAACCACCGAGACTGCATCGTCTGAGAAAGCATGCATGTAGTATGTGTGTGTGTGCGTTTTTCTAAAATAAACACAACTATTTCACTAAATACTTTACACAGGCTTGAAAGTGGCCCTACTACTGCACAGTAGACAAAATATCACAGTCTTTTTTGAAGAACCGTTTTCATAAATGCTTCTGTGTTGAAGGAGACCCAGACCGCTGCTGCTGCGATTCCAAGCGTTTAGAGACAAGCAGAGAGTCATGGAGGCGGCGCGCCAGGTGAGCCAGGACGGCGGCTTAACCCACGATGGATCCAAGGTCTCTTTTTACAGCGATTTCTCCTCAACGGTGATGAAGAAACGCAAGGCATTCGATGCAGTGAAACAGCGGCTCCGTGAGCGAGGGATGCCGTATGCTATGCTATTCCCGGCTACTCTCCAGGTGACACACGGAGGCTCCAGAAAGAGATTTTCCACTCCGGAGGGGGTACGCGCTTTAGTGGAATCTCTGCCTGGATGATAACTTTGCGGACAGCCGTAGTTCTTCTCATTCTTTTTTCTAGATGTCGCTTTCTCTTGAACACTCTGAACATTATGAACATAATGAACGTTTCTCAACCGAGTGGCGCGGCTGCTCTTAACGTGAGTATCGCGTTTCCACCTTATTTCGGTCGCCCCCGTATGGAGGACTTCTGCGTGCTTTTCATCACGAGCCGTTGGCTCGCTCCGGGTGAGTTTGAAAGCTGTTTGTATGGTGAACAGTCCCTGTTTATTCGGGGAACGACCCTCAGTTTGTTTTTCTTTGTTGTACATTTGTTATGCTTATTTAGTGTAGTTCATGTGTTTAGCTCAGGACACGCCATGTATATAAGATTTTTGTGGAGGTATCAGTATGTTTCTATTTCTGTCAAGTGTGACTGTCCTGTGCATCCGATTATAAGGGTCATTGGAGGAACTTACAGGATGAATATGGGTTTAACCGGCTCTGACTATTTTACCCTGCCCTGGTGGCAGATAGTGTCTTATGGCCAAGTCTGATTTGTATAATATTAAGATCTGTTCATGGAACGTCCGTGGCCTCCAAAAACCTGCCAAGAGGACGGCAGTATTATCATTTTTGAAAAAGGAAAATGTCTCTATTGCATTCCTCCAGGAGACTCACCTGGAGGACAAGGATAATGCTAAATTGCTGAGGACCTGGGTGGGGAACGTCTTTGCCACCTCATATTCTTCATTCAGCAGGGGCGTTGCCATTTTGATTAGTAAAAGGCTGGCATTTAGGTCTCTTGAGTGTGTCATAGACAGCCAGGGCCGGTATGTAATTGTTAAGGGAATACTCGCGGGGAAAGAAGTAACATTCATGAATCTATATTGTCCCCCAGCTTACTCCCCTGATTTTCTTTCGAAGGCTCTTGCAGTTTTTGTGGAGCGGGCCTCAGGGGACTCTTTTGTGGGAGGAGATTTCAACTGTCACCTTAATCCCTCTCTTGACAAACTTCCTTCTGACATTTCTCCCCCTTCTAAGCGAGCAAAGGTGCTCACTAATATATGTAATGATATTGGGTATTGTGATGTATGGAGGCAGCTTCACCCTACTGATTCGGAGTTCACTTTTTTTTCCGCCCCACATAAAAGCCACACCAGAATTGATTACATTCTTATCCCCTCCTCAAAAATGTCTCTTGCTTTATCATGTTCTATAGGCAATATCGTGTTATCGGACCACGCCCCCCTTTATTTGGTGTATTCACTCGCTGAGGACAGGGCATTGTCACGTAGCTGGAGATTTCAACCTTACCTTCTAAAAGACAACAAGTTTATCTCCTATTTTACTTCAGAATTTAAGATTTTTTATTCTATCAACTCACCGTCCACAGATAATCCCTCTATCCTCTGGGAGACGTGTAAGATGTACTCTCGTGGACTGATTGTGTCTTTTGTTGCATCCAAGAGACGTGGGAAGAATGAACAGCGTAAACTTCTCGAATCTCAATTAGCTGAACTGGAGAAAAATCACATATCTAGTCCGAGTCCTGATTTGCTCGAAGAGCTCTTACACGCGCGTACTGCACTGAATACTTTTCTCATTCAGGACTCTGAGCAGTCACTTAAATTTGCCAGCCAGAAACTATATGAGTTTGGGGACAAACCTGGCAGATATCTTGCTAATCTTGCCAAGAAGAGGGCAGATTCTCAAAATATAGTCTCTATAATTGATTCTAATGGTGTTAGATCATTTGATACTAGAACTATTAATAAAAATTTTGCTTCATTTTACTCTGTCCTATATGGTTCTGAACAGCCTGACAATGCCTTGTCCCTTATGCGTCAGTTTTTTGCGGATCTAAGACTGCCCAAAGCTACAGATGATCAAAAATTACAACTAAATGCCCCAATTACTAGAGAGGAAGCGCTATTTGCTTTGAAATCTATGCCGTCCGGTAAGGCCCCAGGGCCAGATGGGTTTGGCTGCGAGTTTTATAAAGAGTTTAGCGATATTCTTTTAGACCCTCTGTTGTCTATGCTCAATCAATCATTTGAAAATGGGATTCTACCTCAATCCCTTAGGGAAGCCAATATCTCTCTCATCCTTAAAAAAGGGAAAAGTCCGGACAGCTGTGCCTCTTACAGGCCGATAGCCTTACTTAACTCTGACCAAAAATTACTCTCCAAAATCTTGGCCTTACGCCTGGAGAAGGTTCTGCCCCATATTGTCAAGGAAGACCAAACGGGTTTTGTCAAGGGCCGGAACTCCTGTGATAATATGAGAAGGCTCCTTAACATCATTCAACTAACTCAGAACTGCAAGGACCCGGCCCTCGTGCTGTCTCTCGACGCCGAGAAGGCATTTGACCGGGTCGAGTGGTCATATTTATTCTACGCTCTGGAGGAATTTGGCCTAGGTGACAATTTTGTGAGTTGGATTAGGGTTCTATATAATACTCTCACGGCAGCGGTTCTGACTAATGGGCTGAGATCCGATAACTTCCCCCTCCACCGCGGGAATAGGCAGGGTGACCCCCTTAGCCCCCTGCTCTTTGATATTGCTATTGAGCCGCTGGCACAAGTGTGACGCCCTGGCTTTGTTACTAGGCTCTGGGGGTTAACTTGGTATACCTGACTACTGTTTTCTCAGTTCAACATGCAGGAGGAGCTGGGAATTGCAGGCTGTGGTTCATGAGGGGCGGGGCTCCAGGTGATGGCCATCCCTATATATACGGTGTCCCAGGTCCTCAAGTCCCTCTTGTCCTGCTCTGACGACCTGACGCGGGAAGGCTGTCTGCTCCTGTCTCTGCTCCTGTCTTTTGTGTTAATTTTTGTACAATAAATGTGTATTGTTAAAGCGTTACCCGACGGTGTCTGTCTTCCCTAAAGTCATGGCTACAGCGAGCTAGGTAGTCGTGACATGTGGGGGCTCGTCCGATTTGTGGATCTGGAAGTTGTCTGCTAAATGCAGGGTTAAAATTGTCTGCGGTTAGCGGTGATAGCGACGTGCGGTGAGTAAAACTCTAGACCATCCTACGTTCTGTGGTGACGTGAGGTGAGTAGGTCTAGTGGTAACTGGCGAGGATTTTTGTGAATGAAGTTGTAGTAGTAGGCGTGGCCTGCTGTTACCTCGCCAGGTTGGTTGGGGAGCGTGTTGATGCCCACTCTGGTGTCAACCGCTGCGCCTCGGGTATTATATGGTTAAAAGACTCGGAGAGTGGGAGCCTGCTGCGGTGATTCCTGCACCGCGACTCGAAGAGGAGAGCGGCCCGGGGACGGCACGGGGAGCGCCCCGCACAGAGTAGCGATCCTGAGCCAGTGAAGTTGTATGCTAGATAGCTAGGTTGACAACAGCTGGGTGGACGTTGCGTGAGATGCGGCGCGTGGATCCCGTTTCTACACTGTGTCCGGGTGACCGGGGTTGTTTGGGGAGACCTGCACTGTCTGAGTGGTAACGTTGACTCTGTTTTGTTTTGTGTGGTGTAGTCGTGTGTTTTTCGTAGTAGGGCAGCTGATTATACGAGCAAGAGCTCTCCCCATTTAGAGCGCCTCCGCGCTGGGTTTAGGTTCCAGTGACGGGAGTCTGGACCGGTGGGCACCGCCGCTGAGTAAAGCTGCATCGACTTTGGTCGGGATGGCTGGCATCTGACGGTATTGGTGAGTGTTAATTTTTTTTGTTCACTGATCCCCGGTTCTTGGGCTCCGTCAGAAGCTAGGTTAGTTTAGTTGGGGGGTAAATGTTTAGGGGGAATGCTCCGTGATTTGTTTGCCCTACTGTGTTGACCGCGTTAGCACCGTGCTGATTTTTTTTTATTGGATATTTGTTGATCGAGTTTGGTTGTGAGAGTGCACTGTTGGTCGTGAACAGTGATCACCACATGAGTATTCATTTGATCGTGAATTGTTAAGTGCTGAGTTGCACTGGTTATGAGCGCAGTGGAGAAATTTTTGGAGGCTCCTTCGGAGAGCTTGTTGCTGACGCTAACAGTAAAGGAATTAATAGACGTCGCTGATTATTATTCTATTGAGATTACGCTGCCTAGATCTGCAAGGAAAGACCGGTTGGTAGATTTCATTCGTGAGGGCTTAAAATCACAACAGGTGTTGCCTTTTTTTTATACTCCAGTTATGGATCCAGATCAGACGACCGGTCCAAAGTCAGAGGCTGAGGCATCTGCTATGTCTCATAGTATATTAACTTTTGAACAGCAAAAAGCGATTTTGCAAATGCAAATGGAGCAAAAGAGATTAGACGCTGTGGAAAGGGAAAAGGAACGTTTATTGGAACAGGAAAAAATACAGTTAGAGCACACTCGTCTAAATCTGATGGCAGAGGGGAAATACGGCAATTCCAATCAGCCATCAGGCTTATCAAATATGGTTAAGTTTCTCCCAAAGTTCAACGAACGGGACCCAGATGTTTTCTTTTCCTTATTTGAAAGTGTCTCTAGTGATCTTAAGTGGACTAGTGAAGACAAGGTTTTATTGCTACAGACTACTTTGTATGGGCATGCCCAAGACGCTTTTGTCGCTCTGTCTGCTGTGGAGCGTAAAGATTACAAAACTGTAAAAGATGCCGTGTTGAAGGCTTATCAGCTAGTACCAGAGGCTTACCGACAACGTTTTCGGAATCATCAAAAATCGAATAAACAAACTTATGCTGAGGTAGGCAGGGACCTGTCCAATTTGTTTCATCGTTGGCTTGCAGCTGAGGATGTTGAGGATTTTGATTCATTGTGCAATTTAATGATTGTGGAGCAGTTCAAGAATATCTTGCATGAAAGGGTGGCTATTTATGTAAGCGAACATAAGGTAAAAACGGTCTCTGAGGCTAGTTCCCTCGCTGATGGATATTTCTTAACACACAAGAATAATTTCCGTGAATTTTCGCAGCGCGAAAGATTATTATCAGCGGGAGCCGCGCTCTGATCTTGTTAATACTGTCCCACGGTTTAATACTGGTCCTACCGTGAGATATAACACTGCGGCGGTGGGTAAAAGGAATGAGGGCAAGCTTGACAATATGTGTCATAAATGCCATAAGCCAGGTCACTGGAGACGCCAATGTCCAGAGTGGAACCATAATAGACCTAGAGAAGGCATGGTCAGCACCAAAGACGTAGGGTGCGTGTCTGCTGTTCGTTTTGCTGGTGTGAGGAACGCACAAAACGTGGATAGTTTCAATGCCTTCCCTTCCAAGTGTTCTGTTTCAGGGGAAAATGAAAATTTGAATGTTGTGCCTACAACTGTTCCTGACGCTGATTGGACTCCGTTCGTTAGTGATGGCTATGTGTCCTTGGTTGGGTGACTCTCGTAGAGTGCCAGTCAGGATATTGCGCGACACTGGCGCCTCTGAAAGTTTTATTCGTCAGTCTGTTCTCCCTTTTTCCTCGACATCAGACACTAATAGTGTGGTCTTGATTCGAGGAATTGGGTTACATTTCGTTTCCCGTACCGCTGCATAGGATTGAACTGAGTTCTGGCTTTGTGAACAGCGAAGTAATTATTGCTGTTCGTCCATCGCTGCCTGTGGATGGCATTGATCTGATTATGGGCAATAATCTGGGACATGATTGTGTTTTTCCCTGTCAGTCTCCGCCACCACCTGTGGTCAGTACAGGAGTGTTACTGTCACCTGAATCTGACAAATGTTTTGAGGATTTTCCAGAGGTGTTCACTGCCTGTGCGGTGACTCGTGCTATGGCTCGTGCGCAGGTAGGGAAAGCGCCAGACGTTTCTGGGACATTGTCTGAGTTGTTCATTCCAGACTTACCAGTACCGGTATCGGTTGATCAGGTTATTGATGCTCAGAAAACTGATGTCACGTTGGAAAAGTATGTTGCTATGGCTAATGATAATCAGAGTGTAGATCATGGTTATTTTGTCCAAAATGGTTTACTGCTTCGCAGGTGGTTGCCTCATGCAGGTGCTGATGTGGCAGGTCAGGTGCTGCAGGTGGTAATGCCCGCCGTGTATCGTGATTTAGTGTTGAAAGCTGCTCATGGCGAAACATCTGGTCATTTTGGTATAAGAAAGAGTTATAACCATGTGTTGCAGCATTTTTACTGGCCTCGCATTAAACGTGATGTTGCTGGATTTGTAAAATCATGTCACGTTTGCCAGGTTGCTGGGAAGCCCAATGAGACAATAAGACCTGCGCCACTGAAGCCTATCCACTCGATGCAGGAGAAGGAGGCAAGGCTGAAACCAGTAGGGCTGGCTGTGGGATCAGACGCACCCGACATCACTCAGGTGGCATCTGAGGATGGCGTGTGTGGACCTGATGATGTAGTGTTGCAGGCTCGGCTTGGAAATAGCGAAATGCTGGCTAATTTAGATAGTCTTCTCAGTCATTTGGAGAGTGATCATCGGGAGCAACTTAAAAGTTTAATTTTTGAGTTTTCATCTTTATTTTCTGACACACCGACCGGTACCAGCGTGATCGAACATGACATAGATGTGGGAGACGCAAAGCCGGTTCGTCAAAGGTTTTATCGCGTCTCACTCGACAGGCGGAAAAGTCTTGATTCATCCGTGCAATACCTCCTTGACAATGGATTAGCCGTACCATCTTATTCCAGCTGGGCTTCTCCTTGTCTGTTGGTAAAGAAATCTGATTCTTCCTTCAGATTTTGCACAGACTATCGGAAGGTTAACACGGTGACAAGAATTGACTCATTTCCGTTACCCCGAGTCGAAGATTGCGTTGACCAGGTGGGTAGTGCCCTATTTGTCAGCAAATTTGACTTACTTAAGGGTTACTACCAAGTGCCATTGAGAGGGCGTGAAACCATTGAGAAGGAGAGTTTAGCCTTAATATGGGCTCTCCAACATTTCGATGTTTATGTGGGGGGAGGTTTATATCCTGTTGTGGTGTTCACAGACCACAATCCCCTCACATTCATCCAGTCTCTCCAAAATTCCAATCAGCGCTTAATGCGCTGGGCTTTTTTTTTGCAGCCGTACAGACTGAACATTCGGCACATCCGTGGCCGGGAAAATGTGATGGCTGACGCCCTTTCTCGAGCCCCGGAGGAATGAATGAATGAATGAATGAATGTTTATCTGTCTGTTGGTTTTCTGTCTGTCTCATGTCTTCTTCTGTTTCAGCTGTTCCGTGTGTCTGGCGCCGGATATATGGGAGGGTGGGACGGTTCTAAGGCCATGAGTGAGACTGTGGACCGGGTGAATGGTGGTTTGGTGTAAAGGTGCAGCATGTGTGGGTGTTCACTTAGGCCTATGATTGTGTACACATGTTTTTTTTGGTGTTTTGGGATTTCTAATAATTAATTATTATTGGTGATTGGGGTTTTTGAGTTGTTTTACCAGAAACCCATGGTATTGGTTCCTGTCTTTTGGGGGGGAGTGATGTGACGCCCTGGCTTTGTTACTAGGCTCTGGGGGTTAACTTGGTATACCTGACTACTGTTTTCTCAGTTCAACATGCAGGAGGAGCTGGGAATTGCAGGCTGTGGTTCATGAGGGGCGGGGCTCCAGGTGATGGCCATCCCTATATATACGGTGTCCCAGGTCCTCAAGTCCCTCTTGTCCTGCTCTGACGACCTGACGCGGGAAGGCTGTCTGCTCCTGTCTCTGCTCCTGTCTTTTGTGTTAATTTTTGTACAATAAATGTGTATTGTTAAAGCGTTACCCGACGGTGTCTGTCTTCCCTAAAGTCATGGCTACAGCGAGCTAGGTAGTCGTGACACAAGCAGTAAGGCAAAACACTTTAATTTCTGGTATTTTTGTCGGTGATAAGGAACACAAAATTACTTTATATGCGGATGACATTTTGATACATTTATCACAGCCCCAAACTTCTGTTCCCTGCTTGATTGAGGTCATTTCGTCATTCAGCGCCTTTTCAGGATATAAAATTAACTTTGCAAAATCCAAGGCCATGCCGCTAGGGTCGTTAACATGTGTTCCAGATATGGCTGAGCCCTTCCCGTTCCGCTGGTCTCCCACTGGTTTTGTTTATTTAGGAGTTCATGTAACACCCACTTTTGGTCAGATGTTTAAGTCCAATTTCCCCCCCCCTCTTGGATGCTATAAGGGCGGACTTGGACCGCTGGGCCCCTCTCCCTCTCTCTTGGCTAGGTAGGGTTGCTCTTATAAAAATGAACATTCTTCCTAGATTGCTGTACCCACTGCGAATGATCCCCATCTTATTATCCAACAAGGTTATCAAGATGCTTGAAGGCTGGCTAAGCTCCTTCATTTGGAGCAAGAGGAAGCCCCGTCTCAAGATGATTAAACTTCAAATGGCAGGTTGTGATGGAGGGTTGGATGTGCCAAATCTCAGATTTTACCAACTGGCATCACACCTGCGGGTGATTGCAAGCTGGCGAAATTGTGATCCAGCCTCGATTTGGCACGATATTGAATCTTCTCAGTCAAAGTGTCCCTTGTTGAATCTATTGTTTATTAAATATCCTGAATCTGTTAAAAAACACTGTTCTAACCCTGTCACTCTTAGTACCATCAGAGCCTGGAGATCCATTCGGTCTATAGAAGGCCGTGCCAAGTTTTCGTCTCCTCTCACTCCCATTCTTGATAACCCGGACTTCCTGCCAGGCTGTAGAGATCAGGGCTTTAAAGTGTGGAACACCCAAGGGCTGAAGAAAATTGGTGATCTATTTAAAGGCCAGATTTTACTATCCTTCCAGCAGGTGCAACAAAAATTTGACTTATTCAATCAGGGTGACTTCTACAGATACTTACAAATTAGAGATTTTATAGTTAAAGACACCACCTTAACGGCTGATAACACCACTTCGTGTGTGGAAAAGGCCTTGTCTCTGCAGATTAGTAAGAAATGTATAACTGTTTTTTACAGAGCTCTGAACTCTAGTTCTCCTCTTACCTCACAGACCACAAAGCAAGCTTGGGAGAAAGATCTAGGCGTTGCTATAGATGATGCTGACTGGCAGGAAGTCTGGTCTCAGGCCATGAACATTTCTGTGTGTAACCGCACCAAATCCATACAGTTCAGAATTGTACATAGCATACACATAACACCTGTTGTCAAGAACAAAATGGATGCTAATATCTCCCCGCTCTGCTGGAAATGTAAATCTGAGACTGGTAATTATGTCCACAGCCTCTGGTCATGTGTGAAATTACAAAGCTACTGGTCTAGTATTGTGACTGAACTGACTGTTATCTTTGGTGTCCCAATACGGATGGACCCTATGTGCCTGATACTTGGTCTCCCGGATGGTCGGGTCACTGACAGTAAACACAGGAGACTTTTCAATATACTGTCTTTTGCTGCTAGAAAGAACATTCTATTCTTTTGGAACAAGAATGTTGCTCCAACAAAAAAGTCATGGCACAACATTGTTATGGACTGCATTCCTAGTGAATACATCACGTGCATGCTTCATTCCAAAATAGATACCTTCTATAAGGTCTGGGACCCTTACTTGCAGCATATTGGGCCCACACTGTCATCTTCCTTGCTTCGTGGATTTCCCAGATCAGCCTAGCCTGCCTTTGTGACTCTGTCTTAAGTGGTTATGTGCACCCTGTAGCCTCGCTATGTTTGTCTGATCTATATTGCTTCCTATTTGGACTCTGCCTTGACTTGATGTGGGGGATTGAGGGGGAGGGGGGATGGGTTGGAAAATGAGCCCACTGTCATTTATTTTTATTTTCTTAATTATTTTCTATTTACTGTACCCACATGCCCACATTCTGTTGTGTTTTTTTCCCTTTTCTGTCGTGTCTGAGCAGTTCTGTATGTTTTGTGTTATGAGAAAATGTAATAAAAAATATTATAAAAAAAAGAAAGACCTTCAAAACATCCTTACATAATAGGCTAATTCTGTGTCAAATCACTAGGGCCCGAGCACCGAACGATTTGAGGCCCTATTGAAATTGTAAGGATTTTTCATATTATTATCATTTCCCTTCGGGGCTTTTTCAGGGTCTAGACAGGCTCAATATTTGATGACAAACCCAAAATTGCTCAGGCTACATCAGAGCACCTACATGAACAGATTTTTATATCAGTATGTAATAATAGGGATTGCGCCATCTACTGGCAAAAGGAAGTAAGCTTTGTTTTACAAATATCATTTGATTTACATAAAATTATCACAGTGTGATGTGCAATTAGTAGGGATGAGCGAGTACAGCATTATCTGTATCTGTATCTGTTAACCATATGAATTATCTGTATCCGTATCCGTACTCGGAGTGGGCGGGGCCTAACCCAGAAGTGGGTGTGATTTAACCCACTGTCAGCTGAAATACTCTCTGTATCACTCATTATTCTGTATCACTGATCATGAGAGAGAGAGAGAGAGAGTGGGAGTGTGTGTGTGTGTAGCTTAATTTGTAATATTTTTTATACCACTACTACCTAGAAAGTGTCAGACACTCAGTGCGTGAAGTAAAATAAAACTGGTTAGAGCCAACTGACGGTTTAAAAAAACCCAAAAAACTCCCGGTGAGAGCCTGTCTTGATGCGGCTACGAGGACCCCCTGAGCAGGGCCCCCGCTGCTCCTCGTGTACCGGAGCGACGGTGAGCCGGTCGCCGCGGGTGGGGCCCGCCACATCTGAGCAGCCGGGGGGCGATATTATCACAAGAACTCAAATAAATGCCCGTCAGTTTGGATGATTTTAAATGGTCATTTATTTTCACACTGGCATTTAATTATCAATACAAATAATTACGCTGCACTGAACTGTAAGTAAAGTACAAAAAAGTTAAAATAACGAAACATGTAATTATTACTTGTGAACGAATATCATTCACGTCTTACTAAACCTAGTCACGCGAACGTGCCACAAAAAAAAATCTCCGACAGGCAGAGTCGCAACGCGAGTCGCTTTCTACCAGCACCACGTCTGAACGAACCCACGTTTAACAGAACTCTACTGGTTAATAAGTAAGTACAAACTGAAATAAAAACAAACTTCAAGCTGAATAAACCCTAAACGTTAATGGAAAAGACCCGCGAACCTGAGTGACTGTGAGACAGAGAGCTGTTCTGTGAGTGAGTGAGCAGAGCGGTGTGTGAAGGGGAGGAGCGCTGTGACGTTGTGTGAGGATTTTCATTCACTCCGAGCACAGATATTGACTCGTAGAACTCGTATAATACTCGTGATCGGCAAAAGTGCTTTATCCGTACCGGATACTCGTTTCAGCCGAGTATCCGGCTCATCTCTACTAATGAACTTTTAATAGCCTCAGATCAGGGACTGTCCTCGTTCAGTTAGATCTCAGTGCAGCATTCGACACAATTGACCATCAAATGTTATTACAAAGACTCAAACAGTTAATTAATATTAATGGAACCGCCCTTAACTGGTTTAAATTGTATTTTTCTGATCGCTCCCAATTCGTGCAAATTAATGATAAGACATCTGTGCGCATCAAAGTTAACCATGGTGTTCCACAGGGCTCTGTGCTCGGCCCAATTTTATTCTCACTATATATGCTTCCGCTAGGAAACATTATCAGGACACACTCGGTAAATTTCCACTGCTATGCGGATGACACCCAGTTATACTTGTCAATAAAACCTGAACAAAGTAATCAATTAACTAAACTTCGAGCATGTCTCGTGGATGACCCGCAATTTTCTCTTATTAAACTCAGACAAAACAGAGGTTATAATACTTGGCCCAAAACACCTTAGAGATACATTATCTAATGATATAGCTGCGCTAGACGACATTGCCATTGCTTCCAACGAAACAGTTAGGAACTTGGGAGTGATCTTTGATCCTGATTTATCATTTAATAGTCACTTAAAACAAATTTCTCGGAATGCCTTTTTCCACTTGCGTAATATCTCAAAAATCATGCATGTCCTTTCGCAAAGAGATGCAGAAAAACTAGTCCACGCCTTTGTTACATCCAGACGGGACTATTGTAATTCATTATTATCAGGCTCCAGTAGTAAGTCATTAAAGACTCCACAGCTTGTCCAAAATGCCGCAGCACGTGTCCTGACAAGAAGAAAGAAAAGAGAGCACATTTCTCCAGTATTAGCTTCGCTACACTGGCTTCCAGTTAAATCTAGAATAGAATTTAAAATTCTCATCCTCACCTTCAAGGCCCTTAATGATATAGCGCCTTTTTACCTTAAAAAGCTGTTTACCGCGTTCCACATTATTATGCAAATTACACTTTGCTCAGGTTTTCCTAAATAATAATGCACAGCCAGTCAGTATAATTTTCAAGTCATCAACTGTTAGAGTATAATTCAAATTTTATTGAACAAACCTCCCAGTGATAACAGTATTTTTTTCAAAAATGAAAAACTCAAAATGCAGTGTTCCAAATTATTATGCAGAGTTTCTGAGTTTCAGAGTTTCAAGATATTTTATAGGTTTTAAAGAACAAAAAATTGTCCTTTGTTGAATTTGCAGCATTAACAGGTCATATTTACTGAAATCAAAAAAAGTTTTAATCAAAAACATCTTAACAGGTCAAGTTACATGTTAACATAGGACCCCTTCTTTGATATCACCTTCACAATTCTTGCATCCATTGAACTTGTGAGTTCTTTGATAGTTTCTGCTTTAATATCTTTGCAGGATGCCATAATAGATGCTTGGATGTGAACTGCCTTCCACCCACATAGATATTTTGCTTGATGATAATCCAAAAGTTCTCAATAGGGTTAAGGTCAGGGGAAGATGGGGGCCACACCATGAGTTTCTCTCCTTTTATGCCCATAGCAGCCAATGCCCCAGAGGTATTCTTTGCAGCATGAGATGGTGCATTCTCATGCATGAATATGATTTTGCTTTGGAAGGCACGGTTCTTCTTTTTGTACCACGGAAGAAAGTGGTCAGTCAGAAACTCTGCATACTTTGCCGTGGTCATTTTCACACCTTCAGGGACCCTGAAGGGGCCTACCAGCTCTCCCCCCATGATTCCGGCCCAAAACATGTCTCCGCCACCTCCTTGTTGACGTCTCAGCCTTGTTGGGACATGGTGGCGATTCACCAACCATCCTCTACTCCATCCATCAGGACCATCAAGGGTTGCGCGGCACTCATCCGTAAACAAAACAGTTTGGAAGTTAGTCTTCATGTAGTCCTGAGCCCACTGCAAACTTTTTTGCTTGTGAGCTTGGTTTAGGGGTGGCCGAATAACAGGTTTAAGGAAACTTGCAAACCTCTTGAGCATCCTACATCTTGAAGTTCGCGAGACTCCAGAGGCCCCAGCTGCTTCAAACACCTGTTTGCTTCTATTCAATGGCATTTTAGTGGCTGCTCTCTTAACCCTACGCATTTGTTTGGCAGAAATCTTCCTTATTTTGCCTTTGTCTGAACGAACCCGCTTGTGCTGTGAATCAGTGACAAATTTCTTCACCGTCCGATGATCACGCGCAATTATTTTGGAAATATCCAATATTGTGATACCTTGACCAAGGTATTGCACTATTAGCTGCTTTTCAGCAGCAGAGAGATCCTTTTTCTTCCCCATTTTGCCTGAAACATGTAGCTTGCTTAATAATGTGGAACATCCTTCTTAAGAAGTTTTCCTTTGATTGGGCTCACCTGGCAAACTAATTATCACAGGTGTCTGAGATTGATTGCAATCATCCAAATAGCCCTGAGACACAATACCATCCATGATTGCTGTTTGTGGATCGCTCATCGGGGGTCGCAGTGGTGAACCCAGTGTGGCGGATTCTGTGTCGTGTGGGCTGATCGTTGTGCTGGTGGCGGACCCTGTGTCACGTTAGCATTAGGTACAGGAGGTGGACCAGGACCGCGGCGGTGGCTCGTGGTGGGTCCTGGTGGGCGGCGGTGGACGGTGACTGAGGACTGGAGTGGCCTCTGGTCTGGATGGTGGATCGTGGTCCTGCTGGTTGCTGACAATGGACTGTGATTGCAGCGGGACTGCATCAATGCCGCTAAAGACTTTAATGATGAATGTTTTCTACACGTGGCATCTATTGCACTTCTGTCCGTCCTGGGAGAGGGATCCCTCACATGTGGCTCTCTCCGAGGTTTCTACTTATTTTTACCCTGTTAAAAGCGTTTTTAGTAGTTTTGCCTTACTCTTGCTGAGCGTTAAGGACAGAGGATGCCACACCTTGTTAAAGCCCTATGAGATGAATTGTAAGTTGTGAATATGGGCTATACAAATAAAATTTGATTGATTGATTGATTGACATAGAAAATGAAAATTTTTCGGGCTTTTAGAAATGGTGATTTATCCTGAATAATCGCAGCTACCCTGTGATTAAGCTCTTTATCGTTTGACAGCCATAGTCAAATTATAAGGTGAAAAATTCACAAAACAAATTACATGTGCCATTGATGTTATCCACAGTTACTCAATTCAATAAAAAACTGAACTTCTTGTCTTACCCTGCTGTCCATCCCCTCTAGAACCTCCACATAGGACTCATTAATGCATCGATCATAATCCAAGCTCTGTGAAAGCAAAACAAATACTCTGAAACCATCACCTTCGTAATGGATCCATTTCGCCTCTGTACCAGGGACAAGGGACTTAAGACATTTCTCTTAGCTTTTGACATGTTTTTCACCTCATAGTCTTTCCTTGGTAGAATCTCATCTTCTTCATCTTGAAATTCTCCAAGGATTGTCTATGGGAAAAGAGTTACATAAAAAGAAGAATACATTACTATCACAGAGTCATCCATCACAGTGTATCTGAAATTAATAATGGGGGTTTTGTGAGTTATGGTACAGTACCAGTCTGACAATTGTTTACCTAATAAGCAAATTGTGGCCTTGGTATGAACATTGGTTTTTGGTGATGGTGCATGTGGCCACATTCTTTTAGTATTGTGAATGCAAACGCTCTCTGTGTCACATTGATGGACCACCTACTGAGGTGATGTCTCCTTACCTGCTACAGTTTCATCTGGTAAAAGTATGTACTTCTCACTGCCCATATAATGATTTATTTTTGGCCTCCACCACAAAATGACATTGGCCACTACATACACCCGCTCGTTTATCTTCTTACAGCGGCACACATACTAGTCGCACCAGCTCAAAAAAACAACACAGCGCACGCAAAAAACAACATGACATGACAGCACCCTATCATTCCATACCCACATCAACAACACCATCCGGTCCGCCTATTTCCACATCAGAAATATCAACCGCCTCCGCCCCTCATTCACTCCCAACACCGCCGCAATCCTGGTTCACTCCCTTGTCACTTCCCGCCTGGATTACTGCAATTCCCTTCTCTTTGGTCTCCCACACAACCTCCTCCATAAACTTCAACTGGTACAGAATGCTGCTGCCCGTATCGTCACTAGAACACCATCCACCAGTCACATCACCCCAGTTCTACATAAAATCCACTGGCTTCCTATTAAACACCGCATTGACTATAAAATCCTCCTCCATACATTTAAGGCCATCCATAACCTCGCTCCTCCATACCTCTCTGACCTCCTCCATATCAATGTCCCTACCCGGTCTCTCAGGTGTGCCTCCTCCATCAGCATGACCGTCCCCTGAGCCCATCTGTCCACCATGGGATCTCGAGCCTTCAGCCGCTCTGCCCCCCACCTCTGGAACTCCCTCCCCCCTGACATCAGGAACATTGACCTAAAGTCAATCGCTCTTTTTAAATCTAGCATCAAAACCCACCTGTTTAGGCAGGCGTATAACTTTTAATGTTCCTGTCTGCTGAAGTTGTTGTTCTGCTGCTGCTCTGCTTTGTGCATTTACAAAATTTGAATTAACTGTATTGTTGACTGTTGTACGGCGACCTTGAGTATCTTGAAAGGCGCCTTATAAATAAAATGTATTATTATTATTATTATTATGACTAGCGAGAGATTTCACGACAGAGCGCAGATACAAATTATGTGACTTTCTGAGATGCACAACACCATAGTTGGACATATCAGTTATTAAAATTCTTATGGGTATGTTGGGCCAGTTTTTCCACTGTTTCCTTCCATGTTTGTTTAGAATTGAGCCGTGTGCTGCTTTTGCCTAAGCTGCCACCTATTGGCATTAGTGTGCAATGCACCATAGGTGATGTATCATTTTCAAGACTGCCCTCCCGGCATTTGATGCCTAATCGATACAGTAGCATCTGCATCGATGCATGCATCAGCAAGGAGGACGTCATGATATTCAAGATTCAAGATTCAAGATTTTTATTTATCAAATGCACAACAATAACATTAAGCAGTCGCTGGCAGTGAAATGCTTGAGTCACAGGCTCTCTTCTAACAATGCTCAATTACAACCTAAAAAATAAAATAGAAATAGTATAAAATAGAAAATAGAATATCAAAAATTTAAATAAAGTATATATATATGAATATATATAAAAACAGCTGAAGAGAAATAAAACAACAAAGTGCAATTTGCGCAATTTGTTGCCATGTAAATTTTTTTAGCACAGCCCTAGAAGGAAGAGTATCAGGATCATTGGACTACTGGACGGAAAATAAGTTTCAAGGCCCAAGATTTTTCTCTCAACTCCAGAATCAAGACTAGTAGAGCCACCAAGATCATTTAACATGAGTTTGAATCTTTATCACATTTGTAAAGAAATACTACAGAATGAAGTTCCTTGAATTATGTAAATTGGCTTCAATTATAATCACGCAATATAACAGAGGTGTCCTTTCAAAATTTTTGTTCAACAGAGGTCAATCATCTTGTTAATAGCATTGCTGATTCACTACGAGTAACACTAGACTCTATAGTATCTCTAAAAAAGAACCTAGTAAAGCTTTGGAAATAGCTCCTTGGCATAATTTAAACAACCTTCACGAAAAAAAACAGAAAGTAGGTGGTGCTGCAACAATTATGCTAACATTCTCTTACGCCGAGTTCACACCGGATGCGGAAGCAACGCTGAAGTGACGCACCTCGCTTATCCCTTGTGCGCAGGCGCTTGGCTGTTCACACCGGGCGCGCATTTCCCCACGCCAGCCGCCCTGCCGATTCTGCTCAGTGATCACACCTACAGCTGATATTTGTCATAGGTAATTAATAACTTTTTACTTTATAACGTTAAATGTTGTATCTCTTCCTGGATAAGCACTGTAGTCTGTTTATGTCCACTTCTTTACAGCAAAGATATTACAACCGTAGTAATGTGTTTGTTTTCTGTCCTAGTGCAATTTGTAGAAAGGAGGAGAGCCCTTGCTCTTTTCCTCTTGCTCCGAAGGATCCGAGAACAGAAGAGAACATGGTGTCTTTCATCATGTTGTTGCTGAGTTGCTCCTCGACAGAGATAGTGTTAGGAATTTAAATTTTAGCTGGTATGTAGGTCTGACTGAACTCTTAACGAATAAAGACAGGAGGGGGGCATGAGCAGGTTGAGCCAGATAAGGGGCCTTCACACAAATGATTCAATAATAACCTTTTGATTCCTAATGTTTAATCTTAGGGTTAGAATGTGTGTGGCACATGGGTGTTTAGTCACCTGTTTTGATAAAAGGTCTGTTAAGAGCTGCTGCCTGTTTTGAAGACTGAATTTGTGACATACAATATACTGTACTTTAATTGTTCACTTTTAACTTTTACATATTAAGGCGTATGTTACGTTAACGTGAAGGTTCGGACCCCAAAACAGACACGGAGTGGTTTGTAGAAGGAAATGAACAGAGTTTATTTGCTGGTTAGAGCGGAGGTAGGCTGGAGGAGCAGGGTGCTGGCTGGCTGGCAGGTCCTGGCAACGTGAAGAAGGCTGGAGCTGAGCGGCGAGGCACATGAAGGTTCTGGGTGAAGAAAGCAAAGGTTAGCATTCATCCAGAAAAACGAGAAAGTTGAGAGTTCCTGCTTGTCACTTGCTACCGTGAAAGACGTAATAATCTGGCGTCGAAGTGATGAGACGCCCAGGCTTATATGGAGGATGGTGATTAGGAGGATTGGATGCAGGTGTGCCTTGTCCTGCTGCAGCCACCAGCCAGCCACACCCCCTGCCACACACACACACACAACATACAGGGGAACACAGAAGGGAAGGAGGAGAACACAGCAAAAACCCAAACAACAGAACACAAACACCACAGCGTAATTCCCTCAGACTCATTCACATCACATATATTTCAAGCAGCTGTCGGATAAGCTCTGGAGGTCGGACAGTGACTTTGTTGACATTGTTTTGTTTCGAGTATTCTAATGTTTACATCAACAGGACATTGTTTGGATATAGCAGGAACACCATTTTCCTTTCTCCAACGACCAACATGGCATCAGCTGTGTCAAGGCCTTTAGCAACTAGTAATAGTTGCTTAGCAACTATCAGAGTAGTAGGAGCCTGACGGATTCCAGTGCCCAGAGGCATGGACTAAGCTTGTGCACCAACAAGAGAGCGCCAAAGTGATTTGCGGTAACCCTCCTCCAATATGTTAAACCAAATTACATTAAATCTACTTTTATAATTATATCAAACCCCTTCTGTTCGGGGCCATTATTGACTATCTATTGCTAACTGATTTAGCCTAGGATGTGATAATTGTCCACAGCCATGTTGCTCAACTTTCATTGCATTTCAATAAATACTTAAATTTGACCAGTCCGGCTCATCTCTTATTTAGGATAAACCAATACGCCTGACAAATCGCCATATGATGTACTTCCAAATGGAAGCTGAGAAGATGGTTCATCTTCTTTCCTTGGTAGGACCAGATGTAACAAGGCAATAATCAAATTATCGAGAAGGCATCGACCCATAACAACGGCTTGCTATGGTAACTTTTATTACTTATTCTAAAAAACACAAAATCAGGACACTGTTATTACCATAGCGAAGCAACCTTAAAATATGAATTAAATACAAAGCTGTAATAACAAAATAAACATTCAGAATACACAGAAATATCAAATAGACAGCATTACAGGTATATATACATATGTTGGTGACCTTTTTACTTTGTTTTATTATCAGTCAAAATGAGAGAAGGGTGCTGGAGAAGAGGGGTCGAGCATGGACCTGGGCCTTTTCACGCCTTCAAGCGGTTGCCGTGGCATTAGGGGATTGGCTTGTCCTTTTCTGGGGTTGTTGTATTGTTGGTGTTGAAAGAGCCTGGTATGTTGTCGGATTGGAGTGTGAACCTGTTGGATGTGTGGAATAGACGTATAGGCCTGAAAAGCGGAAGTTTGTGGCTGGCTAGTGTGTTGCTGCCATTGCTGGGTTGCTGATGAATATGTGGACTGTTGATTTTGGGTGCGTTGATCTTCTCTTTCAGACAGGTCTGTGAGGTACTGGAGTATGTGTATTTGAACCCGTGCCTGGGTACTAACAGGCAGACGTTTTAGCTTTGGGACCAGGCTGAGGGCGAAAAAGTAAATTTCCCTCCCCATCAATAGGTACATGGGGTGGTAGAGGGACTTTATCTGCAGTCAATATGTCTAGAAGGGGCTGCTCAGTAGACACGGCCGATGAGGATCCCCACTTTTTCTCCCTTCTGCTATGCTGACTTGGGTTAGTAGCCTGATGTCAACGCTTGCACACGGGGGTGATGTGGGGTGGAAGCAGTCTTCTGCTCAACCTCTGTGAGGTACGGAGAGGAGGGTCGGGAAATTACTGTGTGACTGGCAGGCCTTGAAGGCAATGTTGATGGGCCTGCCTCCTTCTCATCTTCTCCACAAGCGAAGTCCATGGGGCTGTCTTGCCGAGTCTGGAGACTACTTCTTGAGCTAAAAATAAATATAAAATGATATATCAACATATAAATGCATACCTAAACATTTTGAATAACCGCTTTGAGTACAGATGTTTTTAATATTGAATATATATTTTTTTTAGAACAGTTTCATTTACATTTTCAGCCCCATATATAACAATGAACATGCTAGACAAAGGTGTTCCTTGACAAAAATAATAACCAACCTTCTTGACTGCAACTGTTGATTTAAAAATGACATAACAGACATGTACTTCCATTCCCGAGCTGTCCCACCGGCAGGCCAATTGGGACATTTTATTTTTATTTTTTTTACGTAGGCGCCCCGCAATTGCTTCCACCTCCTCTTGCAATCTTCCACTGTAACAGAGTCATTAACACAGAGTACAATTAACATTTTTTTCCTTATTTTCACAGATTTCTTGCCACAGGAGAAACCTTTGCCAGCCTGGCATTCTAGTATCGAATGGGAAGGAGCACTCTATCCCAGTCAGTACACATGACTTGCAGGGCTATAGAGAGGCAGATAATGGCAACACAGTTCCCCACGCCAACAGAGCAGACGTGGAGAGACACAGCCCCAGCTTTCTGGAGCAAGTGGAATTTCCCTAACTGCCTAGGGGCCATAGACGGGAAACATGTCACAATAACAGCACCACACAAGTCTGGCAGTTTGTTTTTTAAATACAAAAAGACATACTCAATAGCCTTGTTAGCTCTTGTAGATGCTGACTACAGATTCATTACTGTCCAGGCGGGGGACTATGGCAGATCTAGTGATGGAGGAGTATACTCAGAGTCTGATCTAGGGAAGGGCATGGAAGCGAAAACCTTGAAGGTTCCTGCTGACTGTCCTCTGCCAGGCTATGACCAACAAACTTTGGTTCCGTTTACCATGGTGGGAGATGCTGCTTTCCAACTGAAAAAGTATTTGATGAGGCCATTTCCAGGAAAGCACCTACCAAGATGGAGGAACATTTTCAATTACCGACTGTCCAGGGCCAGAATGGTCCTGGACAGAGAAAACCAGGCACTGCTCATCACCTGCCAAATACAATCCCAACAGTGGGACAACTTTCAAAACCTGCTGTGCTGAGATCAAAGAACTGGAGCAGCAGAGAAGCTGTGGAGGAGCTGCGTGACTGCCTTGAAAACACTGACTGGGACATTTTTAGAATGTGGCTTCTGTGAAGACATATGTATTCCGACACGCACCAGGGTGTGTTATAACAAGAAAAGCCATGGTTAACAGCAAAGCTCAAACAGCTTAATTTGGAGACAGAGGTGGCCTTCAAGAGTGGGGACATGGATAGGTTCAGACTGATTAAATACTCGTTTGGCAAGGAGATTAAGGAGGCCAAACGACAGTCTGGAAAGGCCTTCGAGTGATCACCGGCTGCAAGACCAAATCACCCCACTCTGTAGAAGACCTCAAACTCGCAAACGACCTCAATGAGTTTTACTGTAGATTTAAAAGACACTCTCAAACCAGCTATCACACCTCTCTCAATTCAGGAGAGAGATGTAAATAAGCTCCTGAAGAAACTAATCCCCACAAGGCAGCTGGACCAGACGCTGTCTCCCCCTCCACACTGAGGCACTGTGCGGATCAGCTTTCTCCAGTGTTCACGGACATCTATAACACCTCACTGGCTGAATGTGTTGTACCACAAGCTTGTCTCTGAGACCCGGACCATCAGCACTTGAGCCCCACAAGGTTGTGTGCTCTCTCCTCTCCTCTTCTCCCACTACACGAACTACTGCACCTCCAGCCATCCCTCTGTTAAACTTCTGAAGTTTGCTGAGGACACAACCCTTATTGGATTAATTTCCAATGGGGACGAGGCCGCTACAGAGAGGAAGGTAACAGCCTGACTTCCTGGTGCAGCCAGAACCACCTGGAGCTGAACGCTTTAAAAACTGTAGAGATGGTAGCAGACTTCAGGAGGAGCCCAGCCCAAACCACCCCCCTCACCATGTGTGAATCCCCAGTTAAAACAGTGGAGTCTTTCAGATTCCTGGGGACGATGATCGCACAGGACCTGAGATGGACGGAGAACATCACCTCCATCATCAAGAAGTCCCAGCAGAGGATGTTCTTCCTGCGGCAACTGAGGAAATTCAGCATGCCGCGGAAAGTCAAGGCTGAGTTCTACACAGCCATCATATTGTTGTTTGTACAGTGCACCAACCACACCAAGGCAATTTCCTGTATGTGCAAATATACATGGCAATAAAAATAATTCTGATTCTAACAAGACAATGACCTAAACACATAACTAAAATAACAAAGGAGTGGCTTCGGAACAACTCTGTGACCCTTCTTGACAGGTCCAGCCAGATCCCTGATCTAAACCCAATTGAGTATCTCTGGAGAGACCTGAAAATGGCTGTCCACCAACGTTCACCATCCAACTAGTGATGTGTCGTTCGTGAACGTTTCGTTCGTTTTGAACGAATCCTTACAAGGACTCGGGAGTAACGAGTCCTCTCAGACAGAAATTCGTTCGTTCGTTCATTTTCTCGTGGCCGCGCGTATGCAGGTCACGTGAAAAAGGATCCAAAGACTCGTATCCGGCAAATGAACGAATCATTGATCCGAAGACTCTATTGGCAGAAGAACAAAACATTGATTCGAAGACACGGTCGGGGGAGGTGAACGATTCGTTCATCTGCCGGGTACGAGTCTTTGGATAATTTTTCACGTGAGCTGCACAGGCTCAGAAGAGGAAACAGAAAGGATTTGTTTACCTCGTTCACCACGTTCGCTTGACTAGGTTTAGTAAGACGTGAATGCTATTTGTTCACAAGTAATAATTACATGTTTAGTTATTTTAACTTTTTTGTACTTTACCTACAGTTCAGTGCAGCATAATTGTTTGCAGTGATAATTAAATGCTAGTGTGAAAATAAATGACCATTTAAAATCATCCAAACTGACGGGCATTTATTTGAGTTATTGTGATGTTGTTGGTGAAGCCCGTGGAGCAGGTACCGGCTGCTCAGATGTGAGTGCTCATGTTGATTTTGATGCCTACTCCAAAACTATAACTGCCAACATCACATCACAAATCTGGATGTGTTATTTGATTAGCAAAATCATAAAAATATATATATATATATATGTATATATATATATATATATATATATTTATTTATTGTCTTGTACTGACACATTCAAACATTTAAATAACCTGATAGACAGATTATGTGGTTAATATGAAGACTATGAACAAACATTGCACAGAAGTACTACTTTAAGTGAATGACTTCATATTTCTAAATAAAGTAGTTTCACTGTTATAATATCATTTTTTTTTGCTGTTATCAGCCTACAGTAAAAACCTTTTTTTTCTAGAGTTGGAGAGTGAGTTTTGAGGTGAGCACTTTTTTCCTTACAAAGTGGACATGGCAGTTGGGGAGGGAGAAAAGAAGGGCCTATACGGGCCCTGTAGCCTACTGTTAATGCTGTCAATTTGATTACACACAGTTGATACTGAGGCCGTATGTTTAACAAATATACCACCAGCGTCTTTTGCCATGTGTCATTTGTTTGGTATCCTTTTGGAAAAATGGAAAACCTACTGCACTTTAAGGAGACCCGTTGACCCAGTAGTATAAAAACATATACTTACTTGTTGCTCCAACATTAGCTGCAACAGCGTCCAACCTTTGTCTTTTTTAGTGTTGTCTTTATACAAAATGTTCCGAGGATCATACAGCTCACTGTACTTTTCAACCTCAATTATTAATTTAATGTCATCCATGTTGACAACCTTCTCCGCTATTTGCTCCGTTCAATGTCGGGTGTCGAGGGTGAATGACGGATTCGCCACTCAAGCGTATGTGGAGAATACGCCCCCCCCCTCTCTCTCTTTCTGCCTATATGGCATGTGTGGCTGTAGTGGCAAACTATGGGATGCATATTCGAACATTTATAGCAGGGGTTTTCAACCAGGGGTCCGCAGCGGCATTGCAGAGGGTCCGCAAAATTCGTTTTGATATTTCAACACATTTCAAAAATTACTCTAAAATAAGAAAAATATGTGTAAAATTATATAAAGGTGATGAGGGGAACCTTGAAACCGGTCTGGGGCTAGAAACTGCCAGTAGTTTTCCCCTGTGCCTACGTGTTATAGGTAGATGTAGAAGAGCGGTTGAGCAAGTTAGAAAACCTCTCAGGAGTTCTTGGAGATGTAGTTTGTATGATGGACATTTTTATTTTCCCAAAAAGAAGGCCCAAAAGGGCAGAATTAATAATGAAAATATTAAATAAAACAAAAGAGCGAAAAACAAATACTTTGTAATAATAAATTAACACTAGCAGTAGGTGGGATCTGCTGCTGGTGATCATGAGGTTAAACCTAAGTAGGCCTCAATTGTTTGTGTGATATTGTATGATTATAATTTGTGACATATTCTGCATTACTTTGTCATCTTCCCTCTTCAGAGAGAGGAAAATAAAAAACAACCCCAGGTTTCTTTTCAGCACTGTAGCCAGACTGATGAACATAATATTCATCCAACTCACTACAACTGTAATTATTTATAAATGTAGACTACATACCACATCTGTACTCAGTATTAGTTTTTCCACTTAACAAAATATCTGTAAGAAAAATGCAGCAAAAATATATACATCTCTCAAACTCCAAAACTTTTGGTCAAACTAATATATTATTTAAGTAAATTATTAAGGTTTTGTACATTGTTCAAAGAGCAAAGAGTTGCTTCCTTTTAGAGCCAGAGGACCTTAACAGAGATTAGAGATTGATACTTCTGCAAGAAACTTGTTTTGAAAGGGGGTGAAAAGAAGGTGCTGATGAAGATCATGTGGATCCAGTTTCATTAACTGTGTGTCATTATTGAGAAAAATTTATGATGCATACTATAATACACTTCATTTAATAGGATGTTTTTTCATTTCATCCTGAAGGTGAACTTTCCCTTGTGGTTGCAATTGAAATTATTGCTAGAAATAAGTAAATACTTAGCATAGCAGCTTTTAGGAGACTTTTTCAAATCGTTATTAGTGATTCTTTTGTGTCTCAGGAGACAGAGGGGATCACTAACATACCAGTAGGTTGCACGTTTCGCGTGCAGAACTGTCCTTTAGCGAGATACAGAACTGACTGATGGCTGTGGCAACAGCGTATATGATTGATGTATGAAAGAGAAATGCTGCACACAAGCAATGTATGAATGGTTGAATGGAATAACTGAAAAGCTCTTTATAAATAGAGAACAGGGTCGCCAGGCTAAGCGTTGCTTGTTTATTTATTAATAAAAAATAAAAATGTTATGCACCAGAAACATGATACCAAAGTCGGCATTGCGCTTTCAATCGCATCTGGTGATACGGTTAAAACCGCAATGGCGACATCTTATGGTCAGTATGTGAACACATAAGGTGAGAGGTCCGGTGTATTTTCCTTCACCTGAACCTCCAAAACCACGACCTGTCTCTACCACGCAACAACTTTCGCAACAACTTTCACGCGACATGTCACGGAGAAAGGGTAAAAAACCTTGGACTCTTTCTTTTTCCGGAGGCGGGGGAGCACTGGAGGAGACGATGAGGCCGCTCGTTCACCCCCAGATGTTAGCGCGTCGGAGCAGGGAAACATCGAAGTAGCGGATTTAACCCAAAGTGGTTAGGTGACCCTAAATTTAGCGGATGGCTCTACAAGACCGAGTATGGTAAGCATGTTTTGTACTATTAAAATATCAACAATATTATGCTCGCTAATTTCATATTGGTTTTTAATTTTGCTATTAAATTCAGCATTAGATACGCTTTGTTTTAGCTGTGGCTTTTTGTGTGTGTCGTTCTTAGGTATGTTTTGCCGGGTGTGTCGTAGTCTCTGTCAGCGGGCAACACAAGGATGCTCAACGAGAACTTTCATTGAAGCTCCTTGTACTACGTACAGGCAAGATGTGCTAAACGCACATATTGGGTCTCTAAGGTGAGGCGGTGGTCTAGTGGCAGAAACTTGGACTATGGGCAGAGAAGGTCTCTGGTCGTCTCTGGTTCGATTCCACGGAAAGACAACAAAAAGATGAACCTGGATTGATCTGCCCAAAAATCCAAGAGTCTCTCTAGACCCTGTCTAGTGCCCCTGAGCAAGGCACCTTACTCCTCCAACATCTGCTCCCCGAGCGCTGTACATAGTCGCTCACTGCTCTGTGTGTCCCGCACACAGATGGGTCAAAAGCAGAGATTACATTTCCCTACCTGCATGAGTGTGCGTTTGCATGTCTGTGCATGTGTGTGGGATAAATAAAATGCATCTGCATCTACTTACACCATCGGACAAGCATTGAGATGGCAGCCAGCAAAAGCAAAAGTAAACATTAAATAATGTAAATATATTACTAATATGAATAACTACAGCATACCTCTTCAGGCCCTGAGTTCCCTGTTCCCCCTTGGCCATGTTTGCACTTTTTTATTTATGTATTTATTATTTTTTTGTGTTTGTAAACTGTATTATGTAATGTTAATAAGTACTGCTAATAAATGTCTTACAATAACACATCATTTTCATAATTTCAAAATCCCTGTCAACTTTCGGCCGTCGGTCGGCTTCTCTTGCGGCCCTACCACCAGGCTTAGCAAGTTTTCTGGGGGAAACCCTGAGAGACCCATTATCATTTTTGGAACGAGTTACTTTCAGACGTCAATGTGAAGACTATATTTCAAGCATCATTGATTCACTCATCCCCTATTGACACATTGAAGTGTCAATTACATATCTGTGTACTCTGTGTACAACATAATTTGGTCTTTACAAAATGAAATGACATGCACGTTTAATTGCATGCATAGGGGGAGTGGCGACTGTCTAGATGAAGACCCAGACACCTTCTCTTCTGGACCCCGACCTATAACCAAGAAATCATTGAGAATTGTCACATTTTACAGAGCATCTCTTAACCAGCACAGCTTTTCAGCCTTTATGGCAGGGGTCTTCTTTTTCGGGCCAAGGTCCCCAAACTGATGCGACAGATGGAGCAGGGACCTCCTACTATATTTATTGTTTAAAATTGTGTTTTATATTAAACTAGGCCTGATGCCATGTATAAACATAGCTACCCTGTTATTGTGCATTAAATTCTAAGCTCTTCAAATAATAAACAGCTTCACATATTCATTTTTTTATTTTAAACATGTGCAAGGTATAGGAGCTGCAGTGTGTGAATTGCTGACTGAAAGATAACGTTTTCTGCCTCTATTTATCCGCTTGCTGAAATATGTTGGATTCATGTTAATGTGTATTTAAAGACATTTAAATTTGTGGGGAATTGTTTAATCAACAAAAAATTCTGGAACACCTGCTTTATGGCATTGGTTTAGCAGCACAGGTACCTCACAGACCAATTGCATGCATTGTAAATCATCTAACGTGATGCCAATCAAATCTGTGAATTCTGATTAGAATTCTGACCATGTGTTGGCTCACTCACCAGGTCAGGAGCAGACGAGAGGAGAAATAGACAGTGAGAAGTGAATCCGAGATAACTCACAAAAGTAATTTAAGGCGTGCTTCCTAAAGAGAAGAGTAGACAACTAAAACAGAATTGTATTCAAGACTCAGCAGACTCGTACATGTTTATTCTTCCAACTGGCCGACCAAAACCAATATACATAATATGTTCCCGAAAACATGAGACCATAATGTGTAAAATACACTTTCTGGGATTTTACAATCCGAAATTACTTGGAAGGAGGTTAGAATGTACTCTCAAAGTATGAAAAGAGTCATTAACGGAATACAAAGACGCGCAGATTAGGGTTGAACGATTAATTGCATTTGCGATGTAATCGCGATTTGATAAAACGCGATTTTCTAATCGCAACGTGCGCGATTTAAAACGTGCGAAAGAGAGTAGGGCACCGGGCTGCTGTCCTCACCCGCAGCAAGAATGCCGCGGGACCACAAAACTCCTCTGATCCAGAAGATAGCGAAGCAAGCCTGTATCACCTACAGGGTCCTAACGTCTTCGGCCGACGTGGCGGACACACAGAGCGAGCTCATCTCGAAGGTGACCGCGGGGCGGATGGCGGACCTGAAAATCGCTCCCCGGAAAAGCAAGCCGAGCTCCGGGGCGGCGGGGCTCCAGAGTCCCCCGGTCACCTACATGCATATCTGCGACACGGAGGTGTTCAGCATGGGGCTGTTCCTGCTGAGGCCCGGTGCCTCCATACCGCTGCACGACCACCCGGACATGAACGGGAATCTACGGAGCTGCTGCTCCGCGAGCTGCCCTTTCATCCAGCCGGCCCGCCGCATTCCGCGGACACAGAGCTTAAACTGCTGCTGCTCCGCTGAATATAACAACGCCTCATTCCTACACTTATAAAATTCAATTCAATGTAAGTATTCAGAATACGTGACTCAGATTAGTTAATGTGACGGAAAACGTTACAGATTATATTTTTGGGCATGTATTCTGTAACGGAATACGTTTTGAAAGTATCCCTCCCAACACTGTAAATGTTACTGACTTGGGAGCAGTAAGACAAGATGGTACATTTTGCATACAGGTTTTAAAAAGTGCATGGCTTGTGTTTATAATTACAATGTCTTTGATTAAATTCTTTAAATGCACAAAGATTTGTTATTGTTTCTGTTGTGAGCAGTTAAATAAAAATATGGGAAAGAATATTGTACAATAAATGTATCTTATATTGTGTTGATCGTTTTTTTTGCGATAAAATGAAAAAAATCGCCTATTAAATCGCAATCGCAATATTTGGGGAAAAAAATCGCAATTAGATTATTTCCCCAAATCGTTCAGCCCTAATTATTAGGCAAGTTAGTATTTTGACCATATTGTAGTGACCACTTGATAAGACAGAATTCACCAAAGACGGTTACATTGGTTTACACTAATTGATTGCACTATGTGGATGGCATGCTTACACACCCTGTAACGAGCTGTGGGGTTACCAAGGTCACAAGGGCATTGGAGAAAATGAAGAAGAAGAACGAAGTTTGGACATCCTCACTCGCCTCTGTTGGGGAGAAAAAAAAGACATTAAAAGCCCGTTCACCAACTTTACTCACAAAAACATCGCACAAGCTTCCGCCTTGCTGATGTGAAGGGATGTTTTCATGTGACCCTTGTTTGGTTTGTGCGCATTGTAATGATCACTAGCGTCAAACAAAAGCACTTTGAGTGGAGCTGGCCACGCGCAGTGGCGGTTTTAGGCACGGGCGAACCGGGCAGCTGCCCGGGGCGGCACTTTTTCATGTCACATGGGGGGCGGCACGAGCACAAAAAAAATAATTAAAATCATCTGGCCCGCGAACGGTTTTCTATTATCTATCATAACACTGTGTGGGGAACTGGCAAATTGGCGCCCCCTGCAACTGCAGGCGCGCCTGCTTGATGCTGCGTGAGAAGGGGGGAGGGGAGGGGGCGCGGGGGACAGTCCACTTCTGGGTCTCCCAAATGGAGCGGACAAGGGGGGAACGGGGATCCACTGTGTAGAGCAGTGATTCTCAAACTGTGTGGCGCGCCGCACGAGGCATTAACTAGTATTATAACCGGTCCAATGTTTTAACGTCCGCATCTCTTTAACGGCGGAGCAGTAAACAAATCGCTCTTTCGCCGTACAAAGAGGTTTGTCAACCCGAGGCTGCGAAGCTCCTCTGCAGCGGCTCCCTGAACAGCGCACACTCCGTGGCTCCGCCCCCCCGCCGGTGCACGCAGAAGCATACACCGGCCCCACTCTCTCAGAGACACACACAGGAGATCAGAGCTCTGTCACGTGAAAAAGCCGGTCAGTGACAAACGAGATATGGCGTTCAAAAACCAAGTTGAAAAGAAAGTACGATGAAGCCTGTCTTGCTCTTGGGTTCACAGTCAATGGGGTAGGACATGAGGAGAGACCAGTGAGTCATTTATATCTGAAAACTCTATGAGACCCAACAAATTAAGAAGACTATAGAAACAAAAAAAATTAAGAACTTCCCTGACCTGCCATCAAAAACCACTGCTTTTATTTGTATATTATTCTTAATATTTTATATTATTGTATCTCTGCTCTTGTTAACATTTTTCTATATCTGATTGTATATATTCTTGCCACTTTTATGTTGTAACTTATACTATGTTGGGCAGAATTGTGTGCATTGATTCTCTTAAGTACGGTGGCCCTGAAAGCTCAACGAACAGCAACTTAAGAAAACACATGCAAGTTGACAAAACACCAGCAAAGTAAAAAAACATCTTCATCAATTTCACAACACAACACATTACAAAACCGCGCTGCAAATAGAGAAAGGCGCAGCAAATACGTAACGCTCTGCAAATAGAGAAACGCGCAGCAAATACCGTAACGCGCTGCAAATAGAGCAAGGCGCAGCAAATACCGTAACACGCTGCCAATAGAGAAACGCGCAGCAAATACCGGAGCGCGCAGCAAATACCGGAACGCGCAGCAAAAAGCCAAAAGCGCTACAAGAAGAGGCGACAACACAACGGAAGTGTTTCCAGGGGACACCTAAAAGTGATGGACACGCCTGGATGTTGTTGCTGCAGCTGTTTGGAGTTTCTAAAGCCGGTGTCCGTCTACTACGTGAACGTTAACTAAACTGTAAGTTTTTTTTGGTTTATTTTCATAAATAATTAACTTTATTACTGTATACTGTTAACCCCCGAGACGTATACGATCTCAAGTAGCATGTCTTTCGGAGGAATGCCTCCTCAATTGTGAGCTCGAAACATGCCGTCTTTTCCTGTTAAACTGAAGAAACAGCGCTAAAAAGACAGACCCTGTTTAAGATTAATTTACAGCACTTAGCATTCATATTCTTCCTTTTCTCCAGGCAATGTATTGTCCATATTGTGGAAACCAATTTGTTGGACGTAGTGGACGTTTTTGTGGCTCCTGTGGCAGCAACATTGAGTTTTTGTCACCTTTTGCAGAAGATGGTAAGCTCTTCACTAGTATTTGAGTTTAAATGTCTTCTTTGTGCATGATGTGGTACTGTGTTAATGAATGATGTAGACTTACTTTTGTAAGTAATGCCTGTGAAGGAATTATTCTTCTTGTATGTTAAACCTTCCCCTTTTAGGTAAAAGGTTAATTAAGAGTGTTTCCCAGGCCAACCTAAATGGAACAGGGCAATAATTAATGTTATTAAGTACATATGTGTTTGCCCTGCAATGACATGTTAAAATGGCTGCTGCAAAAAAGTTGAACTTTTTGGAAGAGTTGGGAACTGTTACGTCTGGCGTAAAACTAACACAGCATTTCATAAAAACAACATCATACCAACAGTCAAACATGGCGGTGGTAGTGTGATGTCCTGGGGCTGCTTTGCAGCTTTAGGATGACTTGCCATAATTGATGGAACCATGAATTCTGCTCTCTTACAGAAAATCCTGAAGGAGAATTACCAGCCATCAGTTTGTGACATCAAGCTCAAGCGCACCACCATGTCCACCTCTGAATGGCTGAAAAAAAACCAAAAATAATGTTTTGGAGTGGCCTAGTCAAAGTCTGGACTTAAATCGGATTGAGATGCTGTGGCATGAACTTAAACAAGCCATTTATGCTTGAAAACCATCCAATGTTGCTGAATTAAAAGAATTCTGCAAAGAAGAGTGGTCCAAAATTCCTCCACAGCAGTGTTAATTTTGGCAGCTATTTTTGATTTAGTCTTAGTCTTAGTCTTTTGACGAAAATGCATATTAGTTTTAGTCACATTTAGTCATTTTTATCCTTCTTAGTTTTAGTCGACGAAAACTCAGAACATTTTAGTCTAGTTTTAGTCAACGAAAACTAATTCCATTTTAGTCTAGTTTTAGTCACATTTAATAGCCACATTAAACTCCTTCTCTATAAAAACATATAGCTGCAGCCTAATAGCTTAAAAATATATATTTAGTTTTAAATGTGAAAACAAAAAGGGAGAGCAGGTCAGACTGGAGGCGAACACAATAGCCTCTTTGTATTTTTCGAGTGTAAAGGGTGTGTCCATCCCTGGTATATTCTTAACCTGAGAGCCATCCGGATATAGCAAGACATATTCTCCATCTTCCATATCTTGGTTGAAATCTTTCAGCTTCTTCATGGCAACCGCCAAAAGTTGCTCCGCCGTCCACTGAGGTTCCACATTTACGGGAAGTGTTTTCCCTCTTACCGGCTTGAGGCCATGTTTTGTCTGGTTCATGACCCCAACCGAAATCTAGATCAAAAATCATAAAAGATGGAGGGCAAAAGGTTAAGAAGGTTTAAACTGCAACTTTACAATGTCAAACATAAATATTAACTTACCTTGACTGCTTTTGGTGCTTTCTTTGGGCTTTAAGAAAACGTCTTTCTCTCGTTTTCTTTCTGTGCCCTGTACCTCATGAACTGGTTAGCACATGCCTTTTGTTGACTGGTACCAGCAACAGTCACTGATAGAGAGAGAGAGAGAGAGAGAGAGAGAGAGAGAGAGAGAGAGAGAGAGAGAGAGAGAGAGAGAGAACAACAATACAAATTACTAATGACAATGCAGTACAGTAGATAATATACAAGCAGCTTTGTAGGATAATGTCACCTTTGGACACAATTTTACATGAACTATGGTCTTCACCTGCACTTGTTGATGCTGTAGAAGCGTGGATGAAACTAACATCTCGCCCACAGGAGCAGCAATATCTTGGGCTCTGGATTGAGTCCAATAATAAGCCACAAAAAGGACAAAACATTTTTATCTGAAAAATAAATGGGTTAAAGTTAGCATGTTACATTGTATTCTGCTGTTCTGTATTAATTTTAAAATATTAACGCTGTCAACTGCATCTTAATTTGCTTACTTCTTGGTTTAACCATTAATTAAACAATTTATAATTTATTTTTGTCCTCAAACATTACTTGATGACGGTTCTGAAAGTAATACAAATGTTAAAGCAAGCTAGCGTTTTTCACAATTAAGTGTGTATTTCGTATTTTTAAATTGGAATTCTAATAATAAGCAAAACGTCAATGCTCGAAGGGGGTCTCGCCCGGGGCGCAATTCAATGTAGAACCGCCACTGGTCACGCGTGTGTATTATTTATAACTCCCTGTGTCTCCTATGAACGATGAGCATGATTTTGTAAAGATTTTCATTAAGCAGGCAGCGTTTATTCTGTGCTTGGACTACTACCAGCGACCGGCTCTGCAACCAACCATCAACATCTGGAATAAAGTAAACATATCACCAGTTGCCATAATCGTCAGTTAAACTGGAACACCCTGAACGCACCATGCACAAGAACCAAGATGGCGTGTTTTGGAAACAGTGTTTGTTGCCGATGTTGCTGCATAGGAGTAGACACACAGACACCAGAAGAACTGGTAAGGAAACGTGTCTTAAATGATGATTCTTCTGGCAGTGTAGCTCCTCTTTGTTACTGTGATCTCCTTTGTCAGTGCTTTTCTGGCCTGGTTGGACAGGATCCTGTCCCCCCTTCTGTAGGCCTCCTCTTTGGCCTGACGAAGCTCTCTGTGTTTTGCAGTGAACCAGGGTTTATTGTTGTTGTATGTGCGGAAGGTTTTAGTCAGCACACACATGTCCTCACAAAAACTGATTATGTCACAGTGTCAGTGAACTCATCCAGGTCTATAGCAGCAGCCTCAAAAACAGTCCAATCAATGCAGTCAAAGCAGGCCTGTAACTCTAGCTTTCCCTCGTTGGTCCATCTCCTCATCACTTCCTCATTGAAAATCATGTCTGAAAACTTAGGAAATAAATTGAGGTTACACATCCATGCAACGCAAATGCTTCGCGGCCCACATAGGACCACCTACTCAGCCCTAATTGAAAGAAATGCTATATTCTCATGTTGATAAATTTATTAGAAATATCCATCTTAAAAACTATTTAAATTTCGAAATAAATCATTTAAACTTAAAAGTGTACATTCAATTCCATTTATTTTTGTTTATTAATTTATTTTTTCCTCTTCATTTCTTTCCTCTTATATCTAAAAACCACACTATTGTCAGGATTGTAAATCTGGGGCAGGAATGGTGTAGGTTCGTTTCACTTTAAAGCATTTTTCTTACATTATTCTGTGATTTAATATCTTTCGTACCCTAAGATGATGTATCAGTTGTTTTAAGTCAAAAAACTGCTGCAATGTGTATTTCCATGTCCTCTCTTCTGCCACTCTCTGGAGTTGCAGAGAGAACAGGATGTTTTCCCCTCTTGAGCCCCTCCTCTGATTGGCTGACTGCACTTTGAGTGACACGCAAACCGGCCTAACAACAGAGCTAAAATACATATTATTATATTTGCAGCAAAAAAAGACCAGCCACATATTTACAGCCGGTTACAACAGGATGTTTCTGAACGATAAGTTAAACTGTCCTCATTTTTGTTCAAGTATTCGCAGGACCCTCGGCCAATGTAGGAGTAACGTCCCGAGTTACAGTACGGAGATTCACAAGGGAGTTTCAGTACAGATTAACGTCTGCGTTAAGGCCGGAGCATGGTTCGGCAACTGCGGCTTTTCACGCAGTTGTGTCGATGGACTCGTTTTAATTAATGGTTCTCCAAGGGTTGCGCGTGTTGCAAAGCAATTCACCGCCAGAACACTAGGTGGAGTAACGTTTTTAGTCGAAGTCAACCATAATAATCTAATCGATTTTTTCCCCCAAATATTGCGATTGCGATTTAATAGGCGATTTTTTTCATTTTATCGCCCCCCCCCCAAAAAAAACGTAATGAATGATTTAGATATGATCAACACAATATAAGATACATTTATTGTACAATATTCTTTCCCATATTTTTATTTAACTGCTCACAACAGAAACAATAACAAATCTTTGTGCATTTAAAGAATTTAATCAAAGACATTGTAATTATAAACACAAGCCATGCACTTTTTAAAACCTGTATGCAAAATGTACCATCTTGAGAAAAAAATATTTCTTAAATAATAGGTGTCTTACTGCTCCCAAGTCAGTAACATTTACAGTGTTGATACTTTCAAAACGTATTCCGTTACAGAATACATGCCCAAAAATATAATCTGTAACGTTTTCCGTCACATTAACTAATCTGAGTCACGTATTCTGAATACTTAAATTGAATTGAATTTTATAAGTGTAGGAATGAGGCGTTGTTATATTCAGCGGAGCAGCAGCAGTTTAAGCTCTGTGTCCGCGGAATGCGGCGGGCCGGCTGGATGAAAGGGCAGCTCGCGGAGCAGCAGCTCCGTAGATTCCCGTTCATGTCCGGGTGGTCGTGCAGCAGTATGGAGGCACCGGGCCTCAGCAGGAACAGCCCCATGCTGAACACCTCCGTGTCGCAGATATGCATGTAGGTGACCGGGGGACTCTGGAGCCCCGCCGCCCCGGAGCTCGGCTTGCTTTTCCGGGGAGCGATTTTCAGGTCCGCCATCCGCCCCGCGGTCACCTTCGAGATGAGCTCGCTCTGTGTGTCCGCCACGTCGGCCGAAGACGTTAGGACCCTGTAGGTGATACAGGCTTGCTTCGCTATCTTCTGGATCAGAGGAGTTTTGTGGTCCCGCGGCATTCTTGCTGCGGGTGAGGACAGCAGCCCGGTGCCCTACTCTCTTTCGCACGTTTTAAATCCCGCACGTTGCGATTAGAAAATCGCGTTTTATCAAATCGCGATTACATCGCAAATGCAATTAATCGTTCAGCCCTACTAATAATTGTGCATTTTCCACGCATAGCCAGCTTTTACATTGCAGGCCACCCACGACTTGATCCCGCTCTCTGCATCCGACAGGCTGGCTGCGGCCTCGCCTCGGGACCTGTACACACCCGCTAAGATCAGTTCCCCTACATAAGCGTGCAGGTCGGTCTCGTCCATCCCTTTCAAGTCGTCACTGTATTTTCGACGACCCTCCTGATTTGTCATCTCCAGGATGATGTTCTCTACCGTCACCATGACGAACAGGCGGGAAGTGGAGGCTAGGTCCCCGGCGCAGGACGTTGCATGCATCGTGGGGCCTGGGGGAACCCTGATTGGCGTAGCTGTGGAGGAGGAGGACTTTCTTGACAGGAAGGTCTCTCTTTCCACAAGTCCAGGGCTGGTGCTGCCATGGCCTTCTTGTTCTTGTTCTTCTTGTTCTTGTTCTTCTTCTTGTTTAATGGGGGTGGCACCTAACGTTAAAGGTGCATTACCGACACCTACTATGCTGGAGTGTGGGTCAGAGTGTTTGATCTGCGAAAATACATAAATAAATAAACAAACAAAAGCAACATAAAATAAATAAAAATGTAAAAAATAAAACCAACCCTAACTTAAACTTAGATCATTTTTTTTAAACCAGTTTCTTTTAAAAACTCAAACAATACTTTATAGTTATTCTTCTCCAATATCAAACAAATTATTCATTTAACTCTTCAACCCCACATTTCCTGAGCTCCTTTTATAGTTTTTTTCTCTCTGTGTGTTATATTTCTAGCAGAGAGTGATGACATGCTGCTCCACAGTTTCTTCCCCTGAACCACATTCACATTGTCCTGATGTATGTCTCCATATTAAGTGCATTATTTTAGTCCGTCTTGTGTGTCCAATTCTTAGCCCTTATATTTGTTCTCTAGTGTTTTCCACATTGTTTTCATTCCTCCCACTTTTTGCTGTAATGATAAAGATGTCATCCTTTGCCTCCCTCATCTCATTGTTTTGCCAGTCAGTCATGAGGCTACTCCTTATTGTTGTTTTAGCTTCGTCCTTACTGAACGTTACATCCATAATTCCTGTTTTAATGATTGTATGGCGAGTCAGTCTGTCATTTAATTTCCCTCATGCCCCTGTGAGCTGGGATCCACATGAATCGGAATCGTGAATATGGGCTATCCTCCCCGGGCCCCGAGAGTGAGCCTGGGCCCTGAGAGCGAAACATGCGCACTTCTCACACTTCTCCGTCCTCCAGTAGAGAGGAAGGGGGGTCGCTCAGCGTGTGTCTTGCCCCCACAAGAGTATTGAAAGTCATCCCCTGAACCAAGCTTTTGACGTGATGCTCCGACAGACAACATCCCATCTCTCCCTCTGGTCACAGTGGATGACCAGGGGCATGAGAGAGTGCTTTCAAATGTTCCAGAGTGTCATCAGAGAAGCAGAGGCAGTGAACCAGGGGCGTGAAGAAATTATTCAAAGTGTCAGATGATTGAAATGTCTAAGTGTCAGTAACATGTCAGAGCGCCCTACTGTTTATTGAGAAGGAGGGCTGCGAGAGGGCTCTGAAATGTGTCAAAGTGTCAGATGAATGAAATTATTCGAAGTGTCATCAGAGAATCAGGGGCGCGAGAGAATGCTCTGTATTATTCTGAGTGTCAGATGAGTGAAATTACAGTGAGTGTCAGATGAGTGAACAATATTTTAAGTGTCAGAAACATGTTAGAGTGCCCTCCTAGAAACTTTAGGCACGACAATAATTCTGGGAGCGCAGTGCTCTAGTGAGTTTTGAGAAACAACAAGTCAGATGTTTGAGATATTACGCAAGTGGAAGAAGGCGGTCCTAGATATTAGTTTTAAGTGAGAATTAAATGGCAAATCAGGATCGAAGATCACTCCCAAGTTTTTGAAAGTTTCATCGGAAGCAAGGGCAATGTCGTCTAGCGCAGCTATATCATTAAATAATATATCTCTAAGGTGTTTAGGGCCAAGTTTAGAACCTCCGTTTTAGCTGGAGAAAATTGCAGGTCATCCAGCTAAAACGATCCATTGGATGATGCTGCTGCAGATTTGTCATCCTTGGAGGAAGACTTTTGACTTTTGAAAAACTTTATTTAGGTCACATTGTCAAAAATAAATCCTTAATTATTCAAAAATGATGTGTAAAAGAAAATGTTAAAAAACATTCCAGGCACACACACATCATACACCAACGATAAAATTACCAGATGTTCTGTTAAAATTTTAAAACCAGAGACTGGTTGTCACCCAGTGAGCAAAGGACCTGTCCCACCCCCCACACAGCCCTGAAAACCTCCAGATTGTCCGTAAGTGTAAATATGCATGTTCCACTCTCAGCCGAGCTACCACCAAACCCCTCAGGCAGAGCAGTGGATCTGTCCAGCCTCCCCCTGCCATTTTGTTTTTTCTACTAACCCAGATTGCTATCTTAGCATTAGAGAAGAGAAAATTCATTAAAACCATAGTATGTTTTTTCCTTGCAAAGTACTTTGGTCCAAAAACAAAGAGTGGCAGGCAGCGAGAATTCCTCTCCTAAACCCCCCACCCCTTCCTGCAGTTGTTTAAAAATGTCAGCTAACCTGGGACATGACACTACTAAGTGCTCCAGGGTCTCTGGCAGTGCGGAGAAAGGACACCCCCCCTCAGTGCTTGGGTCCAGGTGAGCTCTGTATCTGTTTGTAGCTAGAGCTCCGTGTATAATTCTCCACTGGATGTCTCCCATCCGTTTCTCCACAGGAGGTTTATACAGGACCCGCCAGCTGCCACTAGGGGAATAGTCCGAGCCAAAAACCTCCGTCCATTTCGACTCCCTGACTCCTTCCAGAGAGCGACAGTTCAGGACCTTTACACAGCTGCAGTACAGCTGTTTCCCTGCAGAGGTGTTGAAAGGGCCCAGTGCTGGAGTCCTGAGGGTTAGAAGTCTGCCGCTCTCTTCTCTCCACTCCCCCACTGCAGGACTCACATTCAGGACAGGAAACTTGTATTGTTGTGTTCTTGTCCACAGGTCAGCCTGGCTTTGGCTCTGGGCGAAGGTCCGAAGAGGCTGGGGCAGTGACTGCCACACCTCGTCCACGAGGCTCCGCAGCATTCTGGTAGATCTTATCCCCGTCACCCCCGCCAGCCTCTCCAGTGATGTCCGTGTCAGGTGGCCCAGCTTCCCTATTCCTGCCTCCCTGAACTTGTTTTGTAATGTAATTGATGAGGATGTGGATGTTGGGACCAGGAAACCATTGTTGAACAGTGGCTCCTCAAAGAGCCACATCCCAGGCGTGGGGTCAGGAGGCCTCGTGAAGGTGAGAGTCCTCCAGGCATCTATTACGGACGTATAGAAAAGACTGAGCCCAGTCAGCCTGTGCAGAGGAGAGTCTAACAGGAATAGTTGTTTGTCGTACCCGAGGCCCCCGGCTCTCCAGAGCAGCAGGCGGGCCACAGCCGACCAGCACAGTGTGAAAGCAGCAGTCCTGGATATGATGTCTGTCAGTCCATGGCCCCCCTCTGCCACAGGGAGGTACAGCACGGACGCCCGCACCCAGTGATGGCCCGACCAGAATAAGTCCACCAGCAGCTTCTGCAGTTGTTCCAGGAGTCCCGGTGGAGGAGTAATCACCTGGAGTCTGTGCCACAGGGATGATGCAACCAGGTTATTGACGATCAGAGTTCTTCCCCTGTAGGACAGCTGGGGTAGCAACCATTTCCATTTAGACAACTTGAGCTGCACCTTCCCCAGCACTCCCTCCCAGTTCTGCCTCTCTATCTCTTCACTGCCTAAAAACAAACCGAGGACTTTTAACCCTTTTACTCCCCTTGTCAGGTTCCCAGGGAGACGGGGTACTCTCCCTGCGTCCCACTGACCAATCATACATGCCTCGCTCTTTTCCCAGTTCACCTTGGCTGTCGTAGCCTTCGCATACATTGCCAGACTGCCCTCTAATTCCTGTATGTCCCCCCTGATCCCGGACAAGAATGCTAACGTCATCAGCATAAGCTGATATTATGATCGGGGGACTTTGAGGCAGCTCAGGCAGACGCAGGCCTTTCAGCCGAGTTCTGAGGCGACACAGGAGAGGTTCGATGGCCACGCTGTAGAGCTGGCCTGAGATTGGACAGCCCTGCCTGATCCCTCTTTGGACTGGTACTGGTCCGCTCAGCCCTCCCCCCACCTTCACCACACAACATGTATCATTATATAATAATTTTACCCAGGACAGAAAGTGCTCCCCGACACCAAAAGCCTGCAGTGTGGCAAACAGGAATGCACGATCGACACGATCAAAGGCTTTTTCTTGGTCGATGGAAATAATGCCAATATTAATGTTGTATGTTGCACACAAATCAAAAATGTCTCTCATTTAAAACATATTGTCCTGGATTGACCTTCCTGGTACACAATATGATTGGTCAGCACTAATAAATACTTCCATAAAAACCTTGAGTCTATTTGCTAAAACCTTAGATAAAACCTTATAGTCACTGCATAAAAGAGAGACGGGTCTCCAGTTCTTCAGCAGTGTTAGATCTCTTTTCTTCGGTAGAAGTGATATTACCGCCCGTCTGCCGGAGGCTGGAAGAAGCCCTTTCCCAAATGCCTCCTTCAGGACATCCAGCAGATCCTGTCCCATACTGTTCCAGAAATGTTTTAAAAAATCTGCTAGTAATCCATCTAACCCTGGTGACTTGCCTGCAGCCATCTGTGATACAGCAGTGGTCAGCTCCTCCAGCGTGATGTCAGCGCTCAGGGTGTCTCGCTCACCTGGACTCAGCTGTGGGAGGTCCTGCAGCAGCTCGGCCGCAGCTTCCCCGTCACACTCCTCCTCTGCCCCAAACAGGTCGGTATAAAAGTCCAACGCGTGTCTCCTCATCTCTGCTGGTTCCGATGTTATCTTCCCATCCGGCATCCGGAGACACACCATCTGCTTCCCCTGGGCCACGGATCTCTCCAGGTTAAAAAAGAACGTGGTAGGTGCATCTATGTCTTTTAATTTCTGGAACCGAGCTCGAACAAGAGCTCCTTTGGCCTTCTCCTGGAGAAAGGAGCTCAGTTGTTGTCTTTTAGCTTTTAATTTCTCCGTGTTGGTAGGTATGCTCTCCAGCTCCTTAATGTCTGCCTCTAAATGCTCCATCGCTCTTTTAATGTTTCTTGTAGAGTATGCAGTGTACTGCTGGCAGAAGACCTTAATCTGACCCTTGCCAACCTCCCACCACTGACCCAGGGAAGGAAAAAAGACTTTCTTTGAACACCAGTTGGCCCAGAACAGTTTAAAATTCTCACAGAAATTTAAATCATTTAAAAGCTTAGCATTAAAATGCCAGAAGGATCCAGGCTTTCTAGCAGGAGATCAAAGTAGCTCTACTAAAACCAAATGATGGTCTGTGAAACCAACCGGGTGGATTTGACAGTTTGTCACACGGCTGATAAAAGGAGCGGATATGTAAAATCTGTCCAGCCGGGCACCACTGACCCTGCCATCTGTTATTTTGATCCAGGTATACTGCCTGGTTGAAGGATGTTTCCTCCTCCACACGTCCACTAGATCTGCCTCTTTGACTGTCTGGCCCAGCAAAGAGGAGGACTGAGGATGGAGCTCCTGTCCTTTTCGGTCTGAAGTGACGTCTGTGCAGCAGTTCCAATCCCCCCCCATTACTATACATTCCCCTTGATCAAGGGGAATGTATCGCCTGACACGATCTCTGTGCTGGATAGAAGTGTCATGTTTAATGAGGGAGAAAATAAAACAGCGACTCCAGCGCTAAGGTTAGAGCCATGGCTCAGTATGTGCTGCCCCCCCACCATACTCCCCAGTCTGTTTCATTCAGGCAATCACTGTGATTCTCCTGTAAAAAAAAGGACATCCAGCTTTTTTACTTTAAAAAGTTCTGATACTAAAAACCTTTTATTAGCACTTCTACCCCCGTTAATATTTAATGAGGCTACCTTTAATGCCATGAGAGGATAAAAAATAGAGCGTAAAAAGACAAACAGGTAAACACAGCAGAATGAAAACACCCAGTGTTGAATGGTCATGGTCAATTTTATTTACAATTTTTCTTGGATCGTATCTTACATGGAAGACCTTTTCTTGCTGCAGTCACATGTTTCCAGAGCCTATATCTTCTTTTCTCATCCAGGACATCCGTCCCTTCCTCTTTCTGGAGGGTACTGACTGTCTGGATGAACTTTTTAATGTCTGGGAAATACTCTGCAACCTCCACTGCTTTGCAAAAGGATTCATCCAGAAATTCATTGACCTCTTTTAATGAATATAAATCAGTGCTTTGTGAGACGCTATCAGCTAGAGACACATTGTCAGATTCATAGTCTTCCTCCACGTCCATCTCACTAACCTAACTGCTGTCTATATCAGGCTGTATCGGTTTTGTCTGCTGAACAGGACCACTCTCCTGCTGTACGTTGGCAACAGACACCTTTCCTATTACGACCTGCTTCACCGTCACCACGGACTCAGTAACAGGCGCAACAGGAAACCTCTGCACCCCTCACAGCAGCTGGACCCGCCGCCCCCGGACCCCCAACAGCTGGAACCGGCGCAGCCGGCCCGGCACCCACCCGACCGACCGACCGCACCCGGCCCGGCATCCACCGGAACCGCCGCAGAAAACTGCACCACCGCCAAACCGGGCACCACAGCCACCATCGCTGCCGCCGCAGAACCGGGCTCCGCCGCTACTGGCACCACCGCAGCAGAACCAGCAGCCTCAGAGGACACAGCAGAACCGGCCGACCGTCCCCACGCAGGCTTAACCCCGGCTCTAATTCCCCTCCCTCCGCTCCAGCGGACCCCGCCGCCCGTCTCCTCTGCGGGCACGTCACTTTCTTGTGTCCCACTTCTCCACACTGAAAACACTTCATGCTTCCAGAGCTCGCGTACACCATATAGAACTGTTCCTCATATCGAACCCAGAAAAACACGTCTAGTGTGTGAGACTCATTTTGTAAAAACATGAAGGCTTGAGGCCGCAGAGACTGGACATGCTTCAGCTTCAGGTCTTTGCAGCCCAGACCCACCACGTGGAACCCACTCGCGAACTTCCCGAAGCGCCGCAGCTCTCGCTCCAGCGCCTCATTGGGGATGAACTGAGGGACCCCGGACACGGTGATCCGGGTGGAAGCTACCGCTAACGGGGACACCTGAATGAACTCCTCCTCTACTGTAACCCCGCTTTCAATGAGCTTAGTGACTTTAGTGACTTAGTGAAGCTGGCTATGCGTGGAAATGCACAATTATTAGGCAAGTTAGTATTTTGAACATATTGTAGTGGACATTTGATAAGACAGAATTCACCAAAGACGGTTACATTGGTTTACACTAATTGATTGCACTATGTGGATAGCATGCTTACACACCTTGTAACGAGCTGGTGGGTTACCAAGGTCACAAGGGCACTGGGAGTGGTTAAAAGCGGACGTGTGTAATGGCAGTTTTTAATTACATTACAGGACAGCACAAACATTTATCAATTCATAGTAACTTTAATTCTTGAACCCAGCTGCGGCCGGGGGCTAATGCTGAACCACTGAAAGATTCAACAAGAGCTCTGAACAATGAAGTCACCGTACATTTATACAAGATTGCCCCCTCCTCACACAGGAGAATAAGTTGATCCAATCAGCTCTCTTCATGTCGTGACCAAGATGACCAATCCCGTGGTCTGCCCCAGCAGAAGTAGATACCCTTTGAAGTATCATCACACAATGAATGTTGATTCTGACCAGACTAGAGGAACTGCTTCTTGAGTCTAAAACCTGTTTCCCAGAGACCCCCGTCTCTGGTCATAACACCTATAGCCACTCTGCAACATATGCTCGATTGGCCCCTGCTGTTAAACCTTTGTTCTAAAAGCAAGCAGATGTCTCCAACAAATACACATTTTGGCAAAGGTAGTCACAGACTATCTCAGAGTCAAACCTGCAGAAACATATCAAGTATAATATTCCTATATATACTTGTCATTCTACCATTAAACATATCTAAATATAAAATCTCCCATCACACGTGTGAGTGACAACCGGAAGTTTTCTGAAGCGGTAACATTTTTGAGAAATAAAAAGCACGCCAAGGTGCACGAATCAAGAGATCTCCTGACTACTTATCCCATCGACTCCTACAATATCATAATTTGTATACGTATTTTCCAACTCCAAGCTGTTTAAACTTGAATACCTATTGGATTTAAGCATATCAGGTGATTTGTGTTTGTGATATTAGGGAGGGTGTGGCCTAAGGAGGTCAACACCCTAAATCAAGGTGTGCACAATTACTAAGCAGCTTCTTTTCCTTAGGCAAAATGGGGCAAAAAGGAGATTTAACTGACTCTGAAAATTCAGAATTCTAAAAAGTCTTTTAGAGGGATCAAGCACTCTTGAAATTGCTGAGATAATGGGGCGTGATCACAGAACCATCAAGCGTTTAGTTGCAAATAGTCAACAGGGTCGCAAGAATCGTGTTGAGAAAAAAAGACGCAAATTAACTGACAACAATTTGACAAGAATCAAACATTAATTTAGGAAGGCTGAAACCCGACCACCATTGAAAAAGACACATCCTTTGAAACATCAAGACCGGGCCAAGAAATATGTAAAGAAAGATTTTTCAAAGGTTTTATGGACTGATGAGATGAGAGTGACTCTTGACAGACCAGATGGATGGGCCATGGCTGTATCAGTAACGGGCACAGAGATCAATTTCGACGCAGACGCCAGCAAGGTGGGGTACTGGTATTATTAAAGCTAGTTGGACCTTTTCTGGTTGAAGATGGACTCAAAATCAATTACCAAACCTACTGCCAGTTTTTAGAAGACACTTTCTTCAAGCAGTGGTTCAGGAAAAAGTATGCATCTTTCAAGAAGCGATGATTTTTATTCAGGACAATGCTCCATTGCATGCAACAAAGTACTCCACTGCGTGGCTAGCCAGTAAAGGCCTTAAAGATAAAAGAAAAATGACATGGCCCCCTTTCTCACCTGACCTAAACCCTCTAGAGAACTTGTGGTCCCTTCGTAAACGGGAGATTTACGGTGAAGGAAAACAGTACACCTTTCTGAACAGTGTCTGGGAGGCTGTGATTGCTGCTGCACAAAAAGTTGATCGTCAACAGATCAAGAAACTGAAAGAATCCTTGAATGGAAGGCTTATTACTGTTATTGAAAGGAAGGGCGGCTATATTGGTCAAATGTATATTTATATATTTCAGTGGTTTGTTTATTATTCTCACTTTAACAGATGAAAATAAACAAGTGAGATGGGAACATTTTCGTTTTTCATTTAGTTGCACATTAATTCTGAACACTTACAGTTGCCCGATAAGTGTGCATACATATTTATTCTCCTAAGAAAGCCAAAACCTCACTTTTACTTTCTTAGATATTCAGGTTGAGGTTTATTAACATTTTGGATTGATCGAGAGCACTGTAATTGTTCAATAATTAAATGATTCCTCAAACCTACAACTTGCCAAATAATTCTGCAAACAGTGTATAGTTTGAGGGAGATATAACAATATATACTGAAGTTACAGCAATTTCGTTTGTCACTGCGACTTTTTGAAATTTGGTGCCACGCCACGCAACTTGGATGAAAACTAGCAGTTTCCATATGACTTGCTCCTCAATGTCTTGAGATCCTTCTGAAAAAGTTTGACATGGTTGCAGTCAATGTCAAGGATGAGTTCATCAAAGTGCAACACGTCCAAAAACAACATCCTCTCTCCCGGCTGTCTGTCCACATATGAGAATAGTAGTTACCATCGAAAAGCTATATTTTATCCTGAAAACCATCTGAATCTGCTTTTCTGAATAATTACTTCACTTTGGTCAAGGATTGGAAGACAAAACATTTTACTCAAATTCACTCCACCAAAACAGAAACCCTTATTCCAGGTCATGTTCACATTCACGAAGAAACTATAAAAGCATGCATAGACAATCTATTAATAATAATAATTTATTTTTTATCTTCGTTTAATTAAAGATAATTGCTGCTCATTCATTGTATCACGCTGGAGAGTATAATTATCATAACAATGATAGTTCACACTATTATCACTTATCATTTCCCCAGTGGTTACATACTGTATATAAGCAAATATTAAAGACCCAAGAACGGAACTAGATTTTGCATGTACAGAGCTCAGCATCTAAGGATAAATGTAGATAACATAGAAAATAGTTTGTATAACCTAGATCTTTTAATGAGGCATTAATTTTCCTGTACAATCACAAAAAGATAAGGTAAATAACAATAACCTTGTAAACAAAAATATCTGAATCTTTAGAGAATACTAAATCTAATGTATGTCCATGGTCATTTGTTGGCCCGGCAATATGTTGCGTAAAATCAGAAGAGTTCACAAGTCCATGGCCTTGCAGTCCAAGGTGTCATCAATATACAGATTAAAATCACCAGTTATGAGGATCCAGTCATGATTAATTGAACAAAGTGTGACCCCACCCTCATCTGGACACTAGGTGTCCCTGTTCTTCCTTCCTCAGAGCTACAGGTGGAGTGGGTGTCAGCAACAATCAGAGCACATCTCGGCCAGGTGTGCTCTGCCCTTTAAAAGGCTGGCCAGATGCGTCTCGTTCTCTCTCTCTCTTTCGCGCTACCTACGGGACGAGGTTGGCTCTCCCGGATGCCAGCACCTTTCTCTGTTTTGTTTTTGGAGACTTTGGTTCTTGATTGTTGTTTGTTCAGTTAAATAAATATTCTAAAAGAGCTACAGTTCACCCGTGTCGTCTTCCTCCTTGCCATAGTCTATAGCCGGGCTCTGACAAATGGGGGCTCGTCCGGTGCACCGCATTTCCTCCGCATTTGTGAAAGACTGGATAGGCTGAGAAGGCGATTTTTGTGAATGAGACCTGTGATCAGGTAATGTGTGAGCGTAGTTTGATGTCACACACCAAGTCAGCTGTGCGCGTTTTTGTGAATGAGCGGTGTAGTTTGGTTGTGGGGGAGATGTTCCGGTACGTGAACTGACGCTGTGTATGTTGGCTTGTTTCTCCGTGTCACCATGCCGGGTGTTTCCTGGTGTCGTTTAACCCGAATGAGCCCGTATACTGTAGTAAGTGGCTGCTGTTCTGTCCCGGTTAGGCTGAAGGGTGGACCCCCTTTGGAGTTCGTTGGGGTTTGGTAGTGTGGTGGGAAAGTGGTTAGAGACGTTTTCTCGGGAGCACGTCCAAGGCTGCAGGTGGAGCCGCCAGTTTGGTTGCTTCGCCGGGTTTGCGGGATTCATTGCATAAATACCCACCACACAACTAACACCTGAAGACTAGGGGGGAGCTTTAGTCAGTTTCTGGTTAGGCAGTCAGCGGGACAGCGCTGCAGTGACATATTAATGTGTACGGCTTTACGAGTGTAAAAGATACAGGCGCCGGCTGTTTGATGCGTTCTGATGCGATTCAAGACTGTCCGGTACTGCTAGAGTACCGGGCAGTGTGTTGGAGGCCCATTGTTTTGCTCATTGCTTTTCTAAATAAATACTTGATTGAACAAACAGAGTTCGGCTCATCTTCTCATATTTAGGATAAACAAACACGCCGACACGTTTAACTTGAGTGAGCCTGTATCCAGTCGTAAGTTGCTGCTGTTCTGTCCTGGTTAGGCTGAAGGGCGGACTTCTTTTGGAGTTCAGTAGTGTTGTGTGAAAGTGGTTAGAGCAGCTGTCTCTGGAGCACGTCCGAGGCTGCAGGTGAAGTCGCCAGTTTGGTTGCTTCACCGAGTTCCTCCGTCAGAGGAGTTATTAGACCGCTGTTCGCGGGATCAATTCATTAAAATTGCTTATCATGTCAAGATGGATGTCAGAGATAAACGTTTAAAGGAGAATGTCAGGAGTATCCTCCGTGATAATCTGGTGGAAATTGGAGTAATTGACACAAAATTCAAGGCCACTATTTCTCCAGAGTCTGGTGCTTCTGCTCAGTCTGTCTCCGAGGTTGCGTTAACGTTTGAACAGCGTGAAAGGCTGCTATTGTTACAGCGCGATGTGACTCATGGGGAAATTAAGCAAATGGAGATGGAAGTTCGCAGACTGAGTTTGTCTCATGTTGAGGGCCAGGTCCCTGTTTCTCCTGCGCTGTCACGCTCTTTTGATGTCACCAGTTGTCTGCGTCTGATTCCACATTTTGGTGAACGGGATGTAGACACGATCTTCTCTCTCTTTGAGCACGTCGCGGACCGTAGACACTGGACGGATTCTGAGCGAACTTTATTGTTGCAGTGCGTGTTATCAGGTAAGGTTTAGGAGGCGTACTCCACACTGAGTATTGCTGATAGTAAGACCTACGAGTTGGTTAAATCTGCGGTGTTAAAAGCATACGAGCTGGTGCTTGAAGCATATCGCCAGAGATTCAGATCGTTGGAGAAATCTGGTAAACAGACTCACATGGAGTTCGCCAGAGAACTAAACATTCATTTCAATCGTTGGTGTAACTCCCTAAACGTGGCCAGTTATGGCGATTTGTGCAATTTAATCGTTCTAGAACAATTTAAAAATACAGTACCCTCTCAGATAGCAATGTATTTAAATGAGCGTAAAGTAAAGACCGCCACAGAGGCCGCTGCTCTGGCTGATGAGTACGTACTGACGCACCGCGGGTACGGTGAGTACAGGTCTCCTGATGGTGCTGGTTCCAGAGGGGACGAGTGTAACTTCCGCATGGCGGGTAAACACTGGCAAGAGGGAAGCATCCTGCGTCCCTCTAAACCAGAGAGGTCCCAGCGCTCTCAGCTGCATTTTGATCCGAATAATTATTGAAAAGGAAGAGGACATTGGAAAGCCGAATGTCCTATTAAAGCAGGGGGTAAAGGTGGTTCTGAACGCGGACAAGTGAGGCCCTTTGCGTTGACTGCTCCTGTCAGAACACTAAGTCCCAGATTTCTACCATGTGTTGATGCTCCATGTGAACAAGTAAAGCTTCAGTAGAGCTTGCACGAGAGAAATCCGATTATTCTGCTTTTGTGTCTGATGGTCAGGTGTCTTTAGTAGGCAGTAGTGTAAAAGTGCAAGTGAAAATCTTGAGATATACTGGAGCTTTCGATTAATATATTCAAAGCTCTGTGCTGCCGTTTTCTCGGCACACTGACACTGGGGATTACATTCTGATGCAGAGAATGGGTTTGACTGTGTTGCCTGTTCCTGTGCACAAGTTAGAACTGGAATGTGGCTTAGTACAGAGGGAAGTAGCCATGGGGGTGCGACCTGCATTGCCAATCCCAGGCGTGGATATCATTCTGGGGAATGATCTGTGTGGTAGCCGTGTGTGGGCTAGCTGTCCGCCATATCCGGTGGTAACATCCTCTCCTTCTATCAATACAGAGAAAGACGAGAGTGCAAAGCGTTTCCCTGATGTGTTCACTGCCTGTGCAGTTCCTAGAGCTATGTGCCATGAGAAGGCAGAACCTGCATTTTAACATAGCATGACCGAGAGGACCCTACAGCTTCATTTTTACCTGAAATGTCTGAGCTGCTGTCACTTTTGTCACAGCCCGGCTCAAGACTGTGGCAAGGAGGAAGACGACACGGGTGAACTGTCGCTCTTTTAGAATATTTATTTAACTGAACAAACAACAATCAAGAACCAAAGTCTCCAAAAACAAAACAGAGAAAAGTGCTGGCATCCGGGAGAGCCAACCTCGTCCCGTAGGTAGCTCGAAAGAGAGAGAGAGAACGAAACGCATCTGGCCAGCCTTTTAAAGGGCAGAGCACACCTGGCCGAGATGTGCTCTGATTGTTGCTGACACCCACTCCACCTGTAGCTCTGAGGAAGGAAGAACAGGGACAGGTGAGGGTGTAAGGGGTGGTCACGACATACATACGCATATATAATTTTTCAACTTAATATTGCAAACTAATGTCCATATCTATTTAAATTATTTAACTCTCTTGCAGTTTACCATACTCACCTCTAAAGTCCACTCACTTTGCTCCCTGCCACCCAGCAACTCCCGACGTCTGGAGAAGCACTTTTAAGAGATGCAGAGGAGATAAATGGTTGACCAAGAAGATGATTTAACTACTCAAGAGCAAGGCGCTCGAGACAATGCATGCGCCACAACGTTCTCAGAACCCTTGATGTGACGAATATCCAACAGGGGGTGAGCACAGAACAGATCTTACATTAACAAAGGCATTTTGGCAGGAAACCGACCAGATATATTTGGCTTTAGCCTTCAAAAAATAATGGATAAGCATCAGGTTTTGTTACACCATTTACCTTATGGTAGTCAGTACAGAACCGAGGACTTTTATCTGATTTATCAACAAGTAAGCACGGAGACGCCCAGCTAGAAGCTGACGGTTCTGCAATACGATTGTCTAGCATGTACTCTATTTATTTTTCCATTATCTTACGTTTCTCCTCAGATATTCTGTAAAACCTCTGGCGGACTGGTTGTGCATCACCTACATCAATGTCATGCTCCAACAAATGTGTACGAGTTGGAACATCATTAAACAAACACAAATAGTGGTTGAGTAAATCAGACAACTCAGCAGACCCTTTACTGGACAAATGGCCCAATACTGATTTTAAATCACGTAGTGACTCAGAATTTTTTAAGCGACCTCGCAGCCAGCTTTCATCGGGTGAAACCACACCATCTTCCACCTCTACAGACATCTCAGCAGCAGGCAAGTGTCTTCCAACAGTGTCTTTAACTAGCACAGGTTTCACAGTCTGCTGCGGCACACTTTCACAAGATGGTGTCTCACGACTATAATAAGGCTTTAACAGATTCACATGGCAGAGCTGAATTGACTTTCTACGTTTAGGTGTAGAAAGTAGGTAATTTTGCTCCGACACTTTACGCGAAATTGAAAAAGGGCCGTGGAACTTGGCTTGAAATGGTGAACACACTAGTGGTAACAAAGCCAGAACCTGGTCACCAAGACTGAAGATGCGAGTCTCGGCTCTACGGTCATAAATATTTTTCCTTTTCCTCTGAGCAGATGCTACATTTTTCCTAGCCATCTCTCCAGCAACATACAATCTATGCCGGAAACCATTCACATAATCAAGCAGATTAAGGGGTGGTTCCGATTTCATAACTTGATCGTGAAGTAATGATAATGGTCCACGCACCGTGTGACCAAACACAAGTTGGGTTGGACTAAATCCAGTGCTCTCCTGGAGAACACCTCTGGCAGCCAACAACAACCAGGGTAAACCTTCCTCCCAATCCTGACTCAACTGTACACAATAGCTACGCAATAGAAATTTTAGTGTTTGATGAAATCTTTCCAACGCACCTTGACTCTGAGCGTGGTACGCTGAGGACAGATTATGTTTTACACCCAGCTGTTTCAAAACCTGAGAGAACAGTTTGGATGTGAAATTTGTGCCCTGGTCACTCTGGATCACCTGAAATAAATTGGGTTAAGCTTTAACTACGGATTTAGCTGTAATGGAGTGTAACGGATATGCGGCCAGATATCTCGAGCTTTGACACATTACTGTAAGCAAGTAATTACTTCCAAAGGACAGTTGTTTTACAACTGTCATTAGATTTACATAACATTTTCACAGTGTTAAACCCTTCCGTTAAAGAAAGATAAACCCACAATGGTCACTGAAATACCTTGAAACTGACAAAAGTAATAACAAATACAAATTTACTGAAAATTAACTTGTGAAAATCAGACATTGCTTTTGAGTTGTGGTTCAACAGAATCATTAAAAAAAACAATGAAAATGGCCTGGACAAAAGGTTCCCCTTAACTTAATATTTTGTTGAACAACCTTTTAGTCATCACTGCAATCAAGCGATTTCTGTTACCTGTCAACAGCTATTTTTGCCCGCTCTTCGTGAGCATATCGCTCCAGCTGTCTCAGATTTGAAGGGTGTCTTCTCAAGACTGCATGTTTCAGTCTCTTCCACAGATGTTCAATAGGATTTAGATCAGGGCTCATAGAAGGCCACTTCAGAATAGTCCAATGTTTTGCTCTCAGCCATTCTTGGGTGTTTTAAGCTGTGTGTTTGGGTAATTATCCTCTTGGAGGACCCATGACATGCGACTGAGACCAAGATTTCTGAGCACATTTCACTCTAGAGTGCCTTGATAGTCTTGAGATTTCATTGTACCCTGCACAGATTCAAGACACCCTGTGTCTGATGCAGCAAAACAGCCCCAGAACATAACGAGCCTCATCCACGTTTAACAGTAGGTAGGGGAGAGTGGGGTAATGTGAGACATCGGGTAATGTGAGACATAGGGTAATGTGAGACACCTCCTGTATCTAGGCAACGGAACACATTCGTGGTCATTTGTCCATGATGGTGTCAAGCCGCTCCTATAACAACTAGCAGAAGTTGGTGCTGTTGCTGTGGTAACAGCACCAACTTCAACGCTTACCGGATGGCGTCATCTCCGGTAAGCGTCCCGCGTCATTTCCTGTTTACTTGCTGCTAGTGTTGGTCGCTCTCTGTATTAGCTCCTCCGCTAAACTCTGTAACACTACGGCTAAAATCTCCGGTCTGTAGTTAAACACCCACACATAACAACCCATACTCTAGCGTTCTTAGTGATTCTGTGTGAGCTCACCTTCGTAGCTCTATATCAGCGATGTCTTCTCTCTCTCCCTCCACTGCTCTCTCTTGCTCCGAGTGTCTTATGTTTACTTACTCCTCTGCCTCACTTAACAGTAGTGGTACTTGTAATAAATGTAGTGTGTTGGTAGCGATGGAGGCGAGGCTTAGTGACTTAGAAGCTCGGCTCCGCAGCTTAGAAACTCCGTTAGCTGTAGTTAGCCGGCTTCCGCTAGCGTCGGAGCCACCTAGCATAGCACATAGCTTAGGACGTAGCTTAGCTTCAACTAGCAGTCCCCTGACTAGTCCCGTGCAGCAGGGAGCCCAGGGCAGCTGGGTGACGGTCCGGAGGGGGCATAGTGCTAGTCTTAAAAAGCCCATGATTAAAGAGCCACCAGCTCACGTTTCAAATAGATTCTCTCCACTCAGCGAGGCACCCGCTGATAAACAAACTTTAATTATTGGCGACTCGGTTCTGAGAAACGTCAGGGTAGCGACACCAGCGACCATAGTTAACTGTATCCCAGGGGCCAGAGCCGGCGACATCGCATCTAAACTTAAGTTAATGGCTAAAACTAAACGTAAATACAATAGAATTGTAATTCACGTCGGCAGCAATGACTCCCGGCTTCGTATGTCGGAGATCACTAAAGTGAATGTTGAGTCGTTGTGTGCTTTTGCTAAAACGATGTCAGACAAAGTAGTTTTCTCTGGCCCGCTCCCTAATACAACAGGTGATGACATGTTTAGCCGCATGTTGTCTTTTAACCGCTGGCTGTCGACGTGGTGTCCTGTAAACGGTGTGGGCTTTGTAGATAATTGGCTAACTTTTTTGAGAAAACCTGGTCTTGTTATGAGAGACGGCGTTCATCCCACTTGGGATGGAGCAGCTCTCTTATCTAGGAATATTACAAAGTCTATAACATGACAACCCATAGTTGGGACCAGGAAGCAGAGCTGCAGTGCTAAACACTTCTCTGCGCTCCCTCTGGATCAGTCAGACAACCCCATAGAGATTGTGTCTGTCCACCGTCCGATTAAATTATTGAAATTAAACAATAACAGAGCGAGAACTCCACACAAAAATCTAATAAAAATTAAAACAACCTCTGCAACAACACAGGGAACTAAGACTTTTAAATGTGGTCTTTTAAACATTAGATCACTATCAACTAAGGCTCTTTTAGTTAATGAACTAGTCTCTGACTACAACCTAGATGTATTGTCCCTCACTGAGACGTGGCTGCATCCTGATGAATTTGTCAGTCTAAATGAATCTACTCCCCCCAGTCATATAAATGCACAGGTTCCCAGAGAATTTGGGCGAGGAGGTGGAGTTGCTGCTATTTTTAACTCCAGTCTATCAATTAATCCAAAACCTAAACTTAACCTAAGCTACAAATCATTTGAATGTCTGGTTCTTAGTCTTCCACGCCAATCCAGGAAACACCAACAGCCAATCATATTTGCTGTAGTTTACCATCCTCCCAGGGCTTATACTGAATTTTTAACGGAATTCCCTGAGTTTTTATCAAACTTAGTCCTAAAGAGCGATAAAATTATTATTGTTGGTGACTTTAATATCCATGTTGACAATAAGAAAGATTACCGTAGCGTAGCATTTAATTCAATACTAGACTCAATTGGTTTCAGTCAGTGTGTGCACCAACCGACTCATTGTTGTAACCACACACTTGACCTTATATTATCGTACGGTGTCGGAATTGAACATTTAACAGTCCTCCCGCACAATCCAGTTCTATCAGACCATAATTTAATAACCTTCCATTTTTCAATAAATGAATATATGCCACCAATAAAAAACTCATTTTCTAGATGTCTACCTGATAGTGCTGTAGCTAAATTTAAGGAAATAATTCCAATTACATTTAAACCCGTATTATCCGTAGATATAAAGAACAAATTCTTTAAAAACCCGAGCTCCATTGAGATCGACCACCTCGTTGATAGCTCTGCAGACTCATTACGATTAACATTAGATTCAATAGCGCCTCTAAAAAAGAAAAATGTCAAACATGGTAAATTAGCTCCGTGGTATAATTCCCAGACAAATGAGTTAAAACAATTATCAAGAAAACTAGAAAGGAAGTGGCGCTCCAGCAACCATGTTGAAAACCTCATAGACTGGAAGAATAGTGTTAAAGAATATAAAAAGGCTCTCCACAAAGCAAGAGCAGCCTACTATTCAAAACTAATAGAAGAGAATAAAAACAACCCCAGGTTTCTCTTCAGCACTGTAGCCAGGCTGACAGAGAGTCACACCTCCACCGAACCCAGTATTCCTCGATCCCTAAATAGCAATACCTTTATGACCTTTTTTAATGATAAAATTCTAACCATTAGAAATAAAATCAACAATCTCCTGCCCTCAATTGGCACTAATACCCTCCCAATAACAGAAATCTCAGAAATGGCTGAGAATCCTAACCATTATTTAGACAGCTTCTCTCTGATCACTTGTGATCAGTTTACCAAAATAATCTCAGGTTCTAAACCAACAACCTGTATCTTAGATCCCATTCCTACAAAATTACTTAAAGAAATTCTGCCCCTAATTGATAGTTCGTTACTTAACACAATCAATCTGTCATTATCATCAGGTTATGTACCACAGTCTTTTAAAATAGCAGTAATCAAACCCCTTCTCAAAAAAACCACCCTAGACCCAGAGGTTTTAGCCAATTACAGACCAATATCTAATCTCCCCTTCATGTCTAAAATCTTAGAAAAAGTGGTAGCCAATCAGCTGTGTGAGTTTCTCCAGGAAAATAATATATATGAAGACTTTCAGTCGGGGTTTAGAGCCAATCACAGCACAGAAACAGCCTTGGCAAAAGTCACTAATGACCTTTTAATAGCCTCAGATCAGGGACTTGTGTCTGTCCTCGTTCTGTTAGATCTCAGTGCAGCATTCGACACAATTGACCATCAAATTTTATTACAAAGACTCAAACAGTTAATTAAAATTAATGGAACTGCCCTTAATTGGTTTAAATCTTATTTTTCTGATCGCTCCCAATTCGTGCAAATTAATGATGAGACATCTGTGCGCACCAAAGTTAACCATGGTGTTCCACAGGGCTCTGTGCTCGGCCCAATTTTATTCTCATTATATATGCTTCCACTAGGAAACATTATCAGGACACACTCGGTAAATTTCCACTGCTATGCGGATGACACCCAGTTATACTTGTCAATAAAACCTGAACAAAGTAATCAATTAACTAAACTTCGAGCATGTCTCAAGGACATAAAAACCTGGATGACCCGCAATTTTCTCTTATTAAACTCAGACAAAACAGAGGTTATAATACTTGGCCCCAAACACCTTAGAGATAAATTATCTAATGATATAGCTGCGCTAGACGACATTGCCCTTGCTTCCAACGAAACAGTCAGGAACTTGGGAGTGATCTTCGATCCTGATTTATCTTTTAATAGTCACTTAAAACAAATTTCTCGGACTGCCTTTTTCCACTTGCGTAATATTTCAAAAATCAGGCATGTCCTTTCGCAAAATGATGCAGAAAAACTAGTCCACGCCTTCGTTACATCGAGACTGGACTATTGTAACTCATTATTATCAGGCTCCAGCAGTAAGTCGTTAAAGACTCTACAGCTTGTCCAAAATGCCGCAGCACGTGTCCTGACAAGAACAAAGAAAAGAGAGCACATTTCTCCAGTATTAGCTTCGCTACACTGGCTTCCAGTTAAATCTAGAATAGAATTTAAAATTCTCCTCCTCACCTTCAAGGCCCTTAATAATATAGCGCCTTTTTACCTTAAAGAGCTGTTAGTACCTTATAAACCCTCTAGAGCACTCCGCTCCCAGAATTCAGGCTTACTTGTCGTCCCTAAAGTCTCTAAAAGTAGAGTAGGAGCCAGAGCTTTTAGCCATCAAGCCCCTCAGCTGTGGAATAATCTACCACTTTCAGTTCGGGAGGCAGACACCATCTGTTTGTTTAAGAGTAGGCTCAAAACCTTTCTTTTTGATAAAGCTTATAGTTAGAGTTAATTAGTGAGGCAGAACGTAACTTGCTCTATTTAATGACATATGACACACGGAGCTTCTTTTTCCAGCTTCTCCTTCCTCTTCTCCATCCCTAATCCTTCCCCGGGGTCCCTTTGCTTTAACACCCGCAGATCCAGGGCCTCTGTGGCCGCACCATGGATTGCTGTTTGTGGATCGCGCATCGGGGGTCGCAGTGGTGAACCCAGTGTGGCGGATTCTGTGTCGTGTGGGCTGATCGTTGTGCTGGTGGCGGACCCTGTGTCACGTTAGCATTAGGTACAGGAGGTGGACCAGGACCGCGGCGGTGGCTCGTGGTGGGTCCTGGTGGGCGGCGGTGGACGGTGACTGAGGACTGGAGTGGCCTCTGGTCTGGATGGTGGATCGTGGTCCTGCTGGTTGCTGACCATGGACTGTGATTGCAGCGGGACTGCATCAATGCCGCTAAAAACTTTAATGATGAATGTTTTTACACGTGGCATCTATTGCACTTCTGTCCGTCCTGGGAGAGGGATCCCTCACATGTGGCTCTCTCTGAGGTTTCTACTTATTTTTACCTGTTAAAATGGTTTTTAGTAGTTTTTCCTCACTCTTGCTGAGGGTTAAGGACAGAGGATGCCACACCCTGTTAAAGCCCTATGAGATGAATGTAATTTGTGAATATGGGCTATACAAATAAAATTTGATTGATTGATTGATATTACTGTTTTCAATGATCAGTGCTTTAGCGAAATTTGCCCAAAACCTAACGTGCGAATATCATCTTAACAGTGATATAATTTTGGTCATTCACTCAAATTATTTGTATAAGTCAAATGTTGCAACTATTGAAAAGAATAAATTTAGATTTTTCATACACCTTTTGTTGTTATCACTTGTAAATCTGATTCTTAGATGGCACCAAGATCAGACTTTATATACACGTATGTACATTTCTGTATTCGGTTGACCATAATCGTGCGCAGTTGTGCATTTACTTTCAGCTTTTAGGAGTAGAAAAAATTAAATGTAAGTTTCAGTCCTGATCAGCGCTTTAGTGAAATGTCCCCAAATCGCTTATACAGATGTGTTGGTCCTATGCTTAGGATTCAACTAGAACATACCCTGTCCTATCTATCAGAAATGTGGAATCCAAAATAGGAACAGGTTCTTTGACATAACGAAGCTAGGCCAATCGGTAGGAAGTGGTGTCTCTGATGCCCTGCTTGGCATGCATGCCTTCACTGGTTATGACACCGGAAGATAGGTGCCTTGAGGCTACTGAAGTCTGACAAGGCCTACCAAGAGGCCTTCAGTGAGCTTGGAGGTTCTTGACATGTTTCTGATGAGCTTTTTGAGAAGCTGCAAGAAATCACATGCCGTATGTATGTGCATTCTACCTGCACAACAGATGTGAACACCGTTCGTGTCCAACTCTTCTGTGCTAGATGTGGCGAAGTAGAGTCCAGTCAACTCCCACCGTGTGAGGATTGCCTCTTCATGCATGCAATGCGTGCTAACTGGCTGCAATATGGAGGCTGTCTCTGAAATCCAAATCCTCCGTGCCTGATCCAAAGGAGAGTGGGTGGACCATAGACGATGATAGGAAGCTGGCGATTGAGTGGATGAGTGGCTCACCAGTACCCGATCGATGTTGCAGCTGCTCACCTGCAATTGCACAAGGTCATGCTAACTGCCAGAGTGCACATCTCTCACCAATGGCCTGAAGTGCACAGATACGCTCCTGATCAAAATCTTAAGACCAGTTAAAAAATTGCATGAATTTGCATTTTGCACTGTTGGATCTTAGGAAGGTTCTAAGTAGAGCTTCAAAATGCATAAAGAAGAAATGGGAACAAGAGACCAAAAGTTGTGAGCAGGCAATTTATTGAAAACAACAATTTAACTCAAATAGGCTGTTCATCAGCTGATCAAGAGTTTAAGACCACAGCCTTTAAAAGCCAAAATCTGTGCAAAAATTTGGATTCCATGTCATTTCCTGTCAAGTAATCACACTGTGAAGATCTCTTAATGGCAAAGGCAAAAAAGCTCACCGTCTTTGAATATGGTAGGATTGTTGAACTGCATAAACAAGGCCTCTCACAACGTGCCATCGCTGCTGAGGTTGGACGCAGTAAGACAGTCATTTTGCATTTCTTAAAAGATCCTCAGGGTTATGGAACAAAAAAATCAAGTGGTAGACCCAAATAAATCTCACCGGCGCTGAGCCGGAGGATTCGAATGGCTGTCCGTCAAGACATGGGACGATCCTCATCCCAAATTAAGGCCATTACTTGTGCTGAGTGCAGCCCAATAACCATAGCCCAAGGTGGAAGAAAGTTTTATTCTCTGACGAGAAAAAATTTAACCTTGATGGTCCTGATGGCTTCCAACGTTACTGGCATGACAAGGAGATGCCACCTGAGATGTTTTCTACGCGGCACAGTGGAGGGGGCGCCATCATGATCTGGGGTGCTTTTTCCTTCAATGGAACAATGGAGCTCCAGGTTGTGCGTCAAACAGCAGCTGGCTATGTGGAGATGTTGCAGCGGGCATCCCTCATGACTGAGGGCCTCGTCTGTGTGGTAACAACTGGGTTTTTCAGCAGGACAACGCTCCAATTTACAATGCCCGTCTGACCAAGACTTTTTTCCAGGAGATTAACATCACTCTTTTGGACCATCCTGCGTGTTCCCCTGATCTTAATCCAATTGAGAACATTTAGGGATGGATGGCAAGGGAAGTTTACAAAAATGGACTTCAGTTCCAGACCGTGGATGCCCTTCGTGAAGCCATCTTCACCACTTGGCGCAACATTCGCACTAGCCTTTTGGAAACACTTGCATCAAGCATGCCAAAACGAATTTTTGAAGTGATCAACAATAATGGTGGAGCTACTCATTACCGAGTCAGTTTTTGATACTTTAATTTCTGTTTTAGGAGGTTGAGCTGTGGTCTTAAACTTTTGATCAGCTGATGAACAGCCTACTTCAGTTAAATTGTTGTTTTCAATAAATTGCCTGCTCACAACTTTTGGGCTCTTGTTCCCATTTCTTCTTTTTGCATTTTGAAACTCTACTTAGAACCTTCCTAAGATTCAACAGTGCAAAATGCAAATTCATGCAATTTTTTAACTTGTCTTAAGATTTTGATCAGGAGTGTATGTGCAAACTGATTCAGATGATGGTGAGGGTGACTGAGTCCTAGATTGAGGGTGTGGACCTAATATTTCCTGAAATGTACAGTTGTAAAATAACACTTCTATTCAGGCCATCAGTATTATTGTTGCATAGAAAATGCTAATTGATGTTAAGTCAGCATGGTGTACAATTGCAGCATCCTCTAGACATGTGCACTTTCAGACCACTAATTAAAAGTTGTACATGTCATCATGAGTAGTTTAATCATAATTATTGTGGTTTATATTTTGAAACTGCAAATTTCGCAAAAGTAGAATATATATCCTTATAAAATTGATAATGTGAACTGTTCCAGTACATAGGAGGCCATAAAAAGTATTTATTGGTGGGTTTATTTCAGTGGCGACGAGATAATAGAATAATGGTATAGTTATGCATGATGACTGGAGAATTCATCTTTCCACGTTAGCCCGATAGCGGTCTCTCTCTTTAAGAGGTAATAACCACTAATAAGCTGAAAGGGTTATCACATCAAAACATAATCTAGGGATGTATAACAATTTAAAAATAGCAGATAGAATTTGCCCACCCAGATGGTACCGATATGTGAAATTTCAGGTCTGGGCCCATGAACTAGTACTGATACACCGCGGGTATGGTGAGTACAGGGCACCTGATGATGTTGGTTCCCGACGGGACAAGCGTAACCTTCGACGGCGGGTAAATGCTAGCAAGAGGCAAGCAACCCGCGTCCTTATAAACCAGAGAGGTCCCCGCGCTCTCAGCTGCAGTTTGATCCGAATAAAGTGTGTAATTATTGTAAAGGAAGAGGACATTGGAAAAATGAATGTCCAAATAAATCAGGGGCTAAAGGTGATCTGGTCGTGGACATGTGAGGCCCGTTGCACTGACTGCTCCTATCAGAACACTAAGTCCCAGATTTCTACAATGTGTTGATGCACCATGTGAACAAGTGAAGCCTTCGTTAGAGCTTCCACAAGAGAAATACGATTTTTCTGCTTTTGTGTCTGATGGTCAAGTGTCTTTAGTAGGCAGTAGTGTGGGGTGTGCCCTGCATTGACAATCCCAGGCGTAGATATCATTCTGGGGAATGATATGTGTGGTAGCCGTGTGTGGGCTAGCTGTCCGCCATCTCTGATGGTAACATCCTCTCTTTCTGTCAATACAGAGTCGGATGAGAGTGCACAGTGTTTCCCAGATGTGTTCACTGCCTGTGCAGTTACTAGAGCTTTATGCCATGAGAAGACAGAACCTGAATTGGAACAGAGCATGACATAGGGGACTGCAACCTGCTCTGTATCAATGCCTAACTCTTTGTGATCAGTTTCTCACACAGTAATGGCAACTGAGCAGTGAGCTGATCCTTTACTTAGCTAGCTATTTTACAAAGTGCTATCAAACGCTGATGTGAAGAGTGCCGCTATTTGTTATCTGTGTCAGGATCAGTTGTTGGTGAGGAAATGGGTTCCTCATGGACTTAACTGTGTCGGTGATCCGATTTTTCAGGTGGTGGTTCCATCGAAGTTCTGGGAGGAGGTGCTGAGGACCTCACACAATCAGTCTGGGCATTTGGGGTTCGTAAAACCTATGATTACATCCTCAAATATTTTTGTATTATATTATAGCAAGACTTGTCACACTTGTCAAATGACCGTAAACCAAACCAGAACATTAAGCCGGCTCCTCTCTTCCCCATTCCTGCAAATTTTGCAATTCCACCAGCTCACGTTTCAAATAGATTCTCTCCACTCAGCGAGGCACCCGCTGATAAACAAACTCTAATTATTGGCGACTCGGTTCTGAGAAACGTCAGGTTAGCGATACCAGCGACCATAGTTAATTGTATCCCAGGGGCCAGAGCCGGCGACATCGCATCTAAACTTAAGTTAATGGCTAAGACTAAACGTAAATACAATAAAATCGTAATTCACGTCGGCAGCAATGACTCCCGGCTTCGTATGTCGGAGATCACTAAAGTGAATGTTGAGTCGTTGTGTGCTTTCGCAAAAACGATGTCGGACACATTAGTTTTCTCCGGCCCGCTCCCAAATACAACAGGTGATGACATGTTTAGCCGCATGTTGTCTTTTAACCACTGGCTGTCGAGGTGGTGTCCTGTAAACGGCGTGAGCTTTGTAGATAATTTGCTAACTTTTTTGAGAAAACCTGGTCTTGTTATGAGAGACGGCGTTCATCCCACTTGGGATGGAGCAGCTCTCTTATCTAGGAATATTACTAAGTCTATAACATGACAACCCATAGTTGGGACCAGGAAGCAGAGCTGCAGTGCTAAACACTTATCTGCGCTCCCTCTGGATCAGTCACACAACCCCATAGAGATTGTGTCTGTCCACCGTCAGATTAAATTATTGAAATTAAACAATAACAGAGCGAGAACTCCACATAAAAATCTAATAAAAATTAAAACAACCTCTGCAACAACACAGGGAACTGAGACTTTTAAATGTGGTATTTTAAACATTAGATCACAATCAACTAAGGCTCTTTTAGTTAATGAACTAGTCTCTGACTACAACATATATTTATTGTCCCTCACTGAGGCGTGGCTGCATCCTGATGAATATGTCAGTCTAAATGAATCTACTCCCCCCAGTCACATAAATGCACAGGTTCCCAGAGAATTTGGGCGAGGTGATGGAGTTGCTGCTATTTTTAACTCCAGTCTATCAATTAATCCTAAACCTGAACTCAGATACAAATCATTTGAATGTCTGGTTCTTAGTCTTCCACGCCAATCCAGGAAACACAAACAGCCAATCACATTTGCTGTAGTTTACCGTGCTCCCAGGGCTTATACTGAGTTTTTATCAAACTTAGTCCTAAAGACCGATAAAATTATTGTTGGTGACTTTAACCTTCATGTTGACAATAAGAAAGATTGCCGTAGCGTAGCATTTATTTCGATACTAGATTCAATTGGTTTTAGTCAGTGTGTGCACCAACTGACTCATTGTTGTAACCACACACTTGACCTTATATTATCATACGGTGTCGGAATTGAACATTTAACAGTCCTCCCACGCAATCCAGTTCTATCAGACCATAATTTAATAACCTTCCATTTTTCAATAACTGAATATATGCCACCAATAAAAAATTCATTTTCTAGATGTCTACCTGATAGGGCTGTAGCTAAATTTAAGGAAATAATTCCAATTACATTTAAACCCGTATTATCTGTAGATATAAAGAACAAATTCTTTAAAAACCCGAGCTCCATTGAGATCGACCACCTCGTCGATAGCTCTGCAGACTCATTACGATTAACATTAGATTCAATAGCGCCTCTAAAAAAGAAAAATGTCAAACATAGTAAATTAGCTCCGTGGTATAATTCCCAGACAAATGAGTTAAAACAATTATCAAGAAAACTAGGTGCTGCGGGAGTATGGGGTAAGGGGGTCTATCCTCAGGGCCATCCAATCCCTGTACTCCCAAAGCGAGAGCTGTGTTCGCGACCTCGGCAGCCAGTCAGTTTCTTTCTCAGTGGGTGCTGGTCTCCGCCAGGGCTGCGCCTTGTCACCAATCCTGTTTGTGATATACATGGATAGTAGGGCAGATAACAGCAATTTTTCACTGAAATTGTGCAAAATGTGATACAAGCACCAAATTTGGCATGGTGGTTCCCAAGGGTCAACTTAACAAATCTGCCCGACATGCCCTTCAAAAATCCAAGATGGCGGCCATTTTTCAGATGGACGCCAAATGCGTCTGCCGAAAATAGTTTTCGCTCATAGAAATGGATGTACTTGATGGATTTCAATGATCTTGGTGTCGATTTCTATGTTTTCCTGCATGCTGATACAAATTTTTCTACTTTCAAAAAACATAAGTGAATAACTTAGCACTTTTTGGCTATTGAGATCATTCTTTTTCTGCATTTTCGCTTGCCTGATGAGCGTTTTGCTATTTTTTATGATGATCCATGAAGCCATCTTTCTAAAGGAGTGATTGTTGGCACTACCATGGCACACCGGTGACAATTACTGCTGTGAAACTCAGCATGGGGTTCAATGTCAGCTAAGGAGGAGTGCACCACATACTAAGTGTCCCAAATTTTGCTTAACCCTTGTGTGGTGTTCATGTTTTGGTCACCCAGCCAATGTTCGTGGGTCTGGTGGACCCGACGCATTATTCGGTCTTTCATTCAATACAGCTACAACAATATATGTAAAAATACTTAACAGATGTTAACTTTATCCCAATAACAAGCAATATAAACAGCATATATGGTTAATATTTGTCATTTACCCCTGTTAAATCACATCATGAATAAAAGTGCTTTGAAGCCTGCAGCGGAGACCTCAGAGTCCACAATTCCAGATCTGGTTTTGGACATGGAGCTGGTCGTGCTCCTGTTGATACGCTCCTTCAGGGAAGGAAACTTCGACCTGTAACGTGAAGCCCTCTCAGAATTGATCCCCTACTTCTTTGCAAATAACAATGTAAATTATGCTCGGTGGCTTCCAGTTCATTTGAGAGACATGATGTCTCTTGAGAAACAGCATTAAGTGAAGCCAGAGAGTTTCACAAAGGAAACTTTGTTGTCCACAAGTCCAGAAGAGACTTCTCTGCCATGGCCATTGACCAAGCCCATGAACAGAACAACGCAGCCATCAAGGGTGATGGAGGAGACATTGGACCAACAGAGGACCCAGGGGCACTTCGGAGATGGATGGTGGCTGGACCTGAAGTGAGCCATCTAGTAGGTGCATATGAGGCTATTTCTGGTGTGAAAGGCGCAACCATCAGCACCAAACACCATGAACAGACCTTAAGTGCCCAGACATCTTTCCTTGACAGGGTGGAGGCACTGTTCAGAGTGAATAAAGAGATGGGCAACCCTTTCCAAGAAGAGTCTGCTGATTTGCTGGTGCTGGACACAAGGAACATTGCAGATCCAGAACAAGCTGAACTGGTTGGTAGTCATCACGAGAGAGGTAAGGAGAAGTTCCAGTCATTTATGGAGGCCTTGGAGAATGAAGAAGAATGCACTTTCTATCAGCCAATCAAGAAGAACAAGGCTTCTTTCTTCAAGCACGAGCAGGCAGCCAGCAGCTCCAAGGAGAAAGTGCTTAAAGATGACTGTCACTTGTTCTCCCAGCTCTTCGTCTCCTGCCAAAACAGTCAGTGTGACTTGCAAGAATTCTTCAAATATGAGAACCAGTCAGCACCTGCATCTCTCAGTGACAATGGTAGGCTTCCCGTATATTTGTACATGGAAGAGATGCAACTGCAGAGGGTAGCAAGTCACTTCATAGTCATCATAGCAGTATCTAAGCTGCCATCCCTGCAGAGGCTTGGTCTTCAAAAAATGTGGATTGCCTTTGGGCAGGGAGCCAATGCTCGATGGATACCAGTCCAAGAGGTAGTTTCTGCAATAGGACCTGAGAAAGCCAGTGGGATCCTGTATTACCATGCATTCATGGGCTGTGACATGGTCTCGTCTTCCATGGGAAGGGAAAGATATCTGCATGGCTGACTTGGGAAGTCTGTGGTGAGGTTTCTGAAACCTTTACAAAACTCAGCAACTGTCCAACAGAGGTTTCTGAAGATGACCTGCAGAAGCTGGAGAACTTTGTTGTCGTCATGTATGACAGATCAAGTGCAGCCACCGGTGTTGACGAGGCAAGGCTGAATCTCTTTGCCTGTAAGCAGAGGTCCAGTGATGCTATCCGACCAACCAGTGCAGCCCTCATGGAACACGCTAAACGCGCTGCTTACCAGGCTGGTATCATATGGGGTCAAGCAACAGTAACCAATCCAGAAGTTGTCAGTCGACTGGGGATGGAATCGGAACAGAGACATATGGCAAATCTGTTGGACAACGCTTCCACCTATTGCAGCCAGCTGTCAGGAACTGACCCAGTGTTCCTGCAAGAAAGGCTGCAACCGGAGATGCAAATGCTTTTGTTCAGGGCTCACCTGCACTGCACTCTGCAGCTGTGTATGTCAGCTGTAGTGATACATATACAGCAGTGAAAGTTGGTGCCAGTGTGTGGGCCACTGTAATAGTTTGCTATGGAAGGACGATTTTTACAGTATTAAGGGCTTTTGTTCATATTTTCGATTTTGTTGAATAACATGTTCCAAATGTATCCCAAGTACATTAATGCAATATGTGTATATTTAATGTTTATATTGTGTAAATAAAGTATTAGGAGTATTATTTGATGTGTTTTGTTGTTATTTTATATAAAGTGGTAATTTTCTACCATTTACAGTATTTTAATGCTAGTGAAAGTAAAAAAATTAGATTCAGCATGCAAGAAAACATAGAAATCAACACCAAGATCATTCAAATCCATCAAGTAACTGCATATCTTTAAGCAAAACCATTCTCGGCAGACGCATTCGGCGTCCATCTTGAAAAATGGCCTCCAACTTGGATTTTTGAATGGCACGTCAGGCAGATTTGTTAAGTTGACCCTTGGGAACCACCATGCCAAAATTGGTGCTTGTATCACATTTTGCATGATTTTTCTATTATCTGCCCCACTAGGACAGGATATCGAGGCGTAGTCGTGGTGGGGAGGGGTTGCAGTTCGGTGGTCTGAGGATCTCGTCACTGCTTTTTGCAGATGATGTGGTCCTCATTGGATCATCGGCCTGTGACCTTCAGCGCTCACTGGATCGGCTGGCGGCCGAGTGTGAAGCGGCTGGGATGAGGATCAGCACCGCTAAATCTGAGGCCATGACTCTTAGCAGGAAACCGATGGATTGCTTACTCCGGGTAGGAAATGAGTCCTTAGCCCAAGTGAAGGAGTTCAAGTACCTCGGGGTCTTGTTCGCGAGTGAGGGTACTATGGAGCGTGAGGTTGGCCGGAGAATCGGAGCAGCGGGGGCGGTATTGCGTTCGCTTTACCGCACCGTTGTAACGAAAAGAGAGCTGAGCCGCAAGGCAAAGCTCTCGATCTACCGGTCGATCTTCGTTCCTATCCTCACCTATGGTCATGAGGGCTGGGTGATGACCGAAAGGACGAGATCGCGGGTACAAGCGGCCGAGATGAGTTTTCTCAGAAGGGTGGCTGGCGTCTCCCTTAGGGATAGGGTGAGAAGCTCAGCCATCCGTGAGGAACTCGGATTAGAGCCGCTGCTCCTTTACTTAGAAAGGAGTCAGCTGAGGTGGTTCGGGCATCTGGTAAGGATGCCCACTGGGCGCCTTCCTTGGGAGGTGTTTCAGGCACGTCCAGTGGGGAAGAGACCTCGGGGAAGACCCAGGACTAGGTGGAGAGATTATATCTCAACACTGGCCTGGGAACGCCTCGGGATCCCCCCGTCAGAGTTGGTCAATGTGGCCCGGGAAAGGGAAGTCTGGGGCCCCCTGCTTGAGCTGCTCCCCCCGCGACCCGACCCCGGATAAGCGGACGAAAATGAGATGATCAAATTCTAACTATTAGGAATAAAATCAACCATCTCCTGCCCTCAATTGGCACTAATACCCTCCCATTAACAGAGATCTCAGAAATGGCTGAGAATCCTACCCATTACTTTAGACAGCTTCTCTCTGATCACTTGTGATCAGTTTACCAAAAATAATCTCAGTTTCTAAACCAACAACCTGTATCTTAGATCCCATTCCTACAAAATTACTTAAAGAAATTCTGCCCCTAATTGATAGTTTGTTACTTAACACAATCAATCTGTCATTATCATCAGGTTATGTACCAGTCTTTTAAAATAGCTGTAATCAAACCCCTTCTCAAAAAACCTACCCTAGACCCAGAGGTTTTAGCCAATTTACAGACCAATATCTAATCTCCCCTTCATGTCTAAAATCTTAGAAAAAGTGGTAGCCAATCATCTGTGTGAGTTTCTCCAGGAAAATAATATATATGAAGACTTTCAGTCGGGGTTTAGAGCCAATCACAGTACAGAGACAGCCTTGGCAAAAGTCACTAATGACCTTTTAATAGCCTCAGATCAGGGACTTGTGTCTGTCCTAGTTCTGTTAGATCTCAGTGCAGCATTCGACACAATTGACCATCAAATTTTATTACAAAGACTCAAACAGTTAATTAAAATTAATGGAACTGCCCTTAATTGGTTTAAATCTTATTTTTCTGATCGCTCCCAATTCGTGCAAATTAATGATGAGACATCTGTGCGCACCAAAGTTAACCATGGTGTTCCACAGGGCTCTGTGCTCGGCCCAATTTTATTCTCATTATATATGCTTCCACTAGGAAACATTATCAGGACACACTCGGTAAATTTCCACTGCTATGCGGATGACACCCAGTTATACTTGTCAATAAAACCTGAACAAAGTAATCAATTAACTAAACTTCTAGCATGTCTCAAAGACATAAAAACCTGGATGACCCGCAATTTTCTCTTATTAAACTCAGATAAAACAGAGGTTATAACACCTTAGAGATACATTATCTAATGATATAGCTGCGCTAGACGACATTGCCCTTGCTTCCAACGAAACAGTCTGGAACTTGGGAGTGATCTTCGATCCTGATTTATCCTTTAATAGTCACTTAAAACAAATTTCTAGGACTGCCTTTTTCCACTTGCGTAATATCTCAAAAATCAGACATGTCCTTTCGCAAAAAGATGCAGAAAAACTAGTCCACGCCTTTGTTACATCGAGACTGGACTATTGTAATTTATTATTATCAGGCTGTAGCAGTAAGTCGTTAAAGACTCTACAGCTTGTCCAAAATGCCGCAGCACGTGTCCTGACGAGAACCAAAGAAAAGAGAGCACATTTCTCCAGTATTAGCTTCGCTACACTGGCTTCTAGTTAAATCTAGAATAGAATTTAAAATTCTCCTCCTCACCTTCAAGGCCCTTAATAATACAGCGCCTTTTTACCTTAAAGAGCTGTTAGTACCTTATAAACCCACTGTAACCCACATGGAGGGTAGGTGCACACTGGACCAGTATAACCCAGATTCGTAGGGAGGAGTAATTAACAGGAATCAGACACCACAATGAGAAACGAGAACACAGTTAAGTTTAAATGAAAACAATTGTATTAACACACAAAATATTTACAACATTGCCGGCATTCAGTTTAATAAAATTAGAAATGTCTTTTTAAATGGATGCACCCAGAAAATAAAAGTAATCCTCAAAAAATAGGATGTTCTGCTAAATTCAACTGTCCTTTGAGGTCCTTCCCCACAGTCCTACCACACTGACAGCAAGGTAGATGAATGCTGGAAGCGCTCCTCAATCCAGGGCTCAAAACGGGTGGCTCGCCATCTCCCTCGTCAGGAAGAGATTCAGATCCAACTCAAAGTTCAAGGGTATCCAGAAAACCCAGCCTGTGTAACATAACACGGCTTATATAGCAACATATGCAAATATTCTTATTCTCTTAACTGTACAGTTCAATTTTATCAATGTCAACATATAATACAATTCAGTACTTAACCCATGAATAAAGGATTACTGTTGTATCATAACATTAACTCTTAATATTAAAGTATAAACAATACTATTAAATTACAATTTCAATAGCAGTGAAACCATATGAATGTTAGATTATTATGCAAACAACCTACAGCTTAACATCAAATACTCACTATATGTGAATATGGTAAGTAAGGCAATGTGAATATTTTTCTCAACACTGTCACAGCACTGACACCTTGCGTGTGTGAGTGCAAGCAGCCAGATGATGAACAGAAAGCTAATCTCAAAGCTCAAATTCAGCTAAATTATCCTTAGCTCTGTACTCAATGTAACTAACATACATACTCATATTACACACACAAATGTCCCGTTTTTCCTCTATAACTAAAGAAATATGAAACATCTGACAGTAAACTCAATGGCAAAAACACCACGAGGCTATGCTAAGTCATATAGCATTTCGCTAATGAGCCACGTGTTGCAGCTAATTTAGCAGGTGTAACTCACCGGGAAAAGAAAAGAATAAACGGTGCTCTAAGCTGCTCTCCAGGTCCTCTCAGTAGTTGATAAACTTCTTATGGTTCAAACATACTCTAACTTCTCTTTGTTCAGTTTTATATTGAGTACCAGTAGATAATATATAGTATATATATATATATATATATATATAGATAGATAGTGGTATAATATCGCTCCATAATTCCAACTTCTCCTCTTCTCCACTTCTCATCAGGCTCCGTCTGTCTCCACACTCGACTGCACCTCTCGAGTGAGGAGGCGGGACTTAGACCATTTTACACCAATAACATGCAGTTTTTCACCTTGAACCAATAGTCTCACTTGTTGTCAAGTTTTTTGACCGGAAACACTTCCTGAGCAAAAAGGAAATGACTTAATAATAATAAATTAAATACAGAAGAAATGAAACAGGATTGTTAATTAAATAAAAGGAATTCTCAGTAAGGAGGATATATAAATAATACTATAAATAAGTGTTTTGGTAACAACTGGTTTTCCCAGAGGGTTACACCACTAGAGCACTGCGCTCCCAGAATTCAGGCCTACTTGTCGTCCCTAAAGTCTCTAAAAGTAGAGTAGGAGCCAGAGCTTTTAGCCATCAAGCCCCTCACTTGTGGAATAATCTACCACTTTCAGTTCGGGAGGCAGACACCATCTGTTCGTTTAAGTGTAGACTCAAAACCTTCCTTTTTGATAAAGCTTATAGTTAGAGCTAATTAGTGCGGCAGAACGAAACTTATTCTATTTTATGACACATGACACACGGAGCTTCTTTTTCCAGCTTCTCCTTCCTCTGCTCCATCCCTACAGTGCTGTGAAAATTTGCCCCCTTCCTGATTTTTAATTTGTTTGCATTTTTGTCACACTTAAGTGATTCAGATCATCACACAAATTTGTATATTAGACCAAGGTAGACTGAGTGAATACAAAATGCATTTTTTAAATGATGATATCATTTATTAAGTGAAAAAGTCTATCTAAACCTACTTGGCCCATTGTGAAAAAGTATTTGCCCCCTAAGCCTAATAACTGGTTTTGCCACCCTTGGCTGCAACAACTGCAATCAGATGTTTGTGATAACTACCAATGAGTCTTTCACATCGCTGTGTAGGATTTTTGGACCACTCTTCTTTGCAGAATTCTTTTAATTCAGCCACATTGAATGGTTTTCGAGCATAGGCGGCTTGTTTAAGTTCGTGCCAGAGCATCTCAATCCGATTTAAATCCGGACTTTGACTAGGCCACTCCGAAACCTTAATTTTGTTTATTTTGAGCCATTCAGAAGTTGACTTGCTTGTATATTTCGGATCATTGTCCTGCTGCATAACTCAAGTGCGCTTGAGATTGATGTCAGGAACTGATGGCCTGACATTCTCCTTCAGGATTTTCTGTTAGAGAGCAGAATTCATGGTTCCATCAACTATGGCAAGTCATCCAGGTCCTGAAGCTGCAAAGCAGCCCCAGAACTTCACACTACCACCTCCATATTTGAGTGTTGGTATGATGTTGTTTTTATGAAATGCTGTGTTAGTTTTACGCCAGACGTAACAGGACCCACACCTTCCAAAAAGTTCAATTTTTTATGATCAGTCCACAGAATATTCGCCCAAGTCTTGGGGATCAACAAGATGTTTTTTGGCAAATGTGAGACAAGCCTTTGTGTTCTTTTTGGTCAGCAGTTGCTTTCGCGTTGGAACTCTTCCATGGATGCCACTTTTGCTCAGTCTCTTCTTTATTGTTGAATCATGAACACTGACCTTAACTGAAGCAAGTGAGGCCTGCCATTCCTTAGATGTTGTTCTGGGGTCTTTTATGACCTCCTGGATGAATCGTTGATGTGCTATTAGAGTAATTTTGGTAGGCCGGCCACTCCTGGGAAGGTTCACCACTATTCCAAGTCTTCTCCATATGTGGATAATGGCTCTCACTGTGGTTCACTGAAGTCCCAAAGCCTTATAAATGGCTTTGTAACCCTTTCCAGACTGCTACATGTTAATAACTTTGTTTCTCATCTGTTTTTGAATTTCTTTAGATCGTGGCATGATGTGTTGTTTTTTTAGATATTTTAGTCTACTTAACTTTGTCAGACAGCTTATATTTAACTGATTTCTAGATAAACAGTTCTGGCAGTAATCAGGCATGGGTGTGGCTAGTGACATTGAACTCAGCTTTCCAAAAAATGTGGTTTATCACAGTTTATTCAGGATTTATCAAGAGGGGGCAAATACTTTTTCACATAGGGCTAGATAGGTTTGGATAGCTTTTTTCCCCTAATAAAGGAAATCATCATTTAAAAACTGCATTTTGTATTTACTCGGGTTATCTTTGTCTAATATTAAAATTCGTTTGATAATGTGAAACATTTAAGTGTGACAAATATGCAAAAAACTAAGAAACTCGGAAGGGGGCAATTACTTTTTCACAGCACTGTATCCCCCTTCCCCGGAATCCCTTTGCTTTATCACCCGCAGATCCAGGGCCTCTGTGGCCGCACCATGGATTGCTGTTTGTGGATCGCGCATCGGGGGTCGCAGTGGTGGACCCAGTGTGGCGGATTCTGTGCCGTATGGGCTGATCGTGGTGCTGGTGGCGGACCCTGTGTCGCGTTGGCATTGGGTACAGGAGGTGGACCACGACCGCGGCGGTTGCTCGTGGTGGGTCCTGGTGGGCGGCAGTGGACGGTGACTGAGGACTGGAGTGGCCTCTGGTCTGGATGGTGGATCGTGGTCCTGCTGGTTGCTGACCATGGACTGTGATGCAGCAGGACTGCATCAATGCCGCCAATTAACTTTAAATCTGTATAATGTTTTCTACACGTGGCATCTATTGCACTTCTGTCTGTCCTAGGAGAGGCATCCCTCACATGTGGCTCTCTCTGAGGTTTCTACGTATTTTTACCCTGTTAAAAGGGTTTTTAGTAGTTTTTCCTTACTCTTGCTGAGGGTTAAGGACAGAGGATGTCACACCCTGTTAAAGCCCTATGAGATGAATTGTAATTTGTGAATATGGGCTATACAAATAAAATTTGATTGATTGAATTTCTCAGCATTTTGAGGATTTTTATCATCGATTATGTTGTAAATGGTAAATGGATTTGTATTTATATAGCGCTTTTCTAGTCTTGATGACCACTCAAAGCGCTTTACATTACAGTTTCACATTCACCCATTCACACACACATTCATACAGTGCATCTATCCCAGCACTTTGATATTCTAAGGGGGGGGCCATTCGGGGTTCAGCATCTTGCCCAAGGACACTTCGGCATGCAGATGGTTCAGACTGGGAATCGAACCGCCGACCTTCAGGTTGGAGGACGACCACTCTACCCCTCAGCCACAGCCGCCCACTGTCCCTTACCACGCTCAAAGTCAGGAAGTAATTACTTGCTTACAGTAATGTGTTAGAGCAAGAGATATCCGGCTGCATATTCGTTACGATCCATTACTGCTAAATCCGTGGTTAAAGCCTTAACACAATTTATTGTAAGAACTTTTCTTCTGTTGTTGCTGCTTTTAACAGATCTGTTGAAGGCTAAGCCTTACTTAATGTAAGGTCTGTTCTGTGCTCACCCCCTGTTCTCATGGCACCCTGCATAAACCGTCCTTTTGCCTTACAGGCGGATGCTTTGTCTTGAGCGCCTTGCTCTTGAGTATTTTACAGTCCTCTTCTTCGTTAGCTATTTGTCTCCTCTGCCTCTCTTAAAAGTGCTTCTCCAGACATTGGGAGTTATTGGGTGGCAGGGACCAAAGTGAGTGTACTTCAGAGGTGAGTATGGTATTTTCAAGAGTTAAGAATTTAAGTTAATAAGGAAATCAGTTGCAATATTAAGTTGCATAATTATATATACATGTATGTATGACGACCCCTTCCCCCTCACCTGGACATTAGGTGTCCCTGTTCTTCCGTTCCCAGAGCTACAGGTTGAATTGGTCCCAGCGTGAATCCGAGCATACCTCGGCCACAGCTAGAAAAATATGTGTGCTGTGGGGAATGACAGAAAAGGTTTGAGAACCACAGCCTTAGTTTAACATGTCCCTATGGTCAAATAATTTCAATCTTTTCTAGGGGTACCAACATTGGACTAAAATGAGGACTACACGTACAGCACACTTTATTGCGTTCAGATCCTCTATGATGAGTGACAACGGATTTGGCTATGAAACACTTACTAAATATTTCTAGGACCTGGCAAGAATAACGCCCTAAAAGATTCAAAATAAACTATAGGAAAAGAAAGAGGTTTATAAACATAAATCGCTCCCTTAGGATGATAAACAAAAGGCTCGAGTAAGAAAACAAAAGCGCTCCCGAAGGAGGAAAGCCAAGCTATGAAAAAAGGAACAAAAGAAAAGGCTCACCTAAACAGGAGGCTCCTCAAACTAAGTAGAACTCACTAAACATAAATCACTCCAAAAGGGAGGAAGAAGATCAGAATACAAAAGAACACAAAACGAAGCTAAACTAGAAAAACTTTAACAAACGAAAAATCACTCTCAAGGAAGATACAGAAAACAACTTAGGTGGCGTAGCAAAGATCAAGGCAAAACACGACTATGACTGTGGACAAGGGCTTAGGTGCACGAACAAGAACGAAACACTTCGGCACAAGACAAAGGGGAGACGCAGACTATAAGCACGTGAGGGTGAAGGGAACAGGTGGAAACAATCCGGAATCAGTGACACATGAGGAAGGGCAAGTGACCTGAAACGAGAGGAGAGTTAGGATTTCAAAATAAAACAGGAAGTTACGAGACAAAAACCCAAGACAAGAAAGACTTCACCAAGCTGTGACAGCAATGTCTGATTTTCATTAGTTAAGAAAAAATGCAGTTAATTAAGACTATACATTCATTCATGTGGTGCTTGATGTTATATGTGAACATATTGTACAGGGAAAAAAACATGAACGAGGTATATGTTGAGTCAAAGCTTTATTTACATACAGCACAAATATTGTACAAACAGTGAGCCAGTGAAAAATTAATCAGTTGAAGCTTAAAATGTCTCTTTGCAGCCTCTGGGTCATATGTTCTTTGTGGGACGCCTGTGGTGTGTAGCTTTGAGATTCAGTGTAGCTTCTAGTCTTATTTGAAGTGTGGCACACAGGTCTCTGAGCTCCTGGCTGTGAAAGGATGGATCCAATTCATCTGTCCCGCATCAATCAGCTCTAAACACAATCAGTACAATTAGCACAGTTCAATGACAACATACACCTAAACATGCAACTGAAAAATTATTTAATGATTCTAACCTTACCCTCCTTCTCCTGAACTCCTCAATGCTGATGCAAGGTTCGGTTGGATGTACGGGAGCTCCTTCATACTGGCTCATAGTGGGTACGTCATAGTACAGGCAGCTGCATCACCATTTGATCACCGTTTGAAGATCCACAGCAAAATTTCTTAAAAAAAATCCAAAACAGATACTTACATACAATGGCGTAGTTTTTCCGCACTGCAAATACGGACTTTCAGCGAGTCCCGGCGTAATGTGCAGTGACTGCGTCCTTGTGAGCAGGAATCCAGCTGTGAAAACAAAACGATGAAAAAGATCAGATAAAGTAAACTGGAGGATGTATTTTAAACAGCACATCTCTTCTTTAATCATACCCACGCTCCGCCGGCTATTTTCATCAGGGCTGTGAAGAGACAAGCAGAGCTTCCTAGAAAAAAAAATAAAACAAGAAAAGTCACGTTTTTTTTTAAACTTACTGAGAACAAACTGTTCGATTTAAGTAGTTCATACCTATTTAAACATGCACTAGTTCCGTTAAAGCACTTGATGCTTTATTCTACTTTTAGCAACTGTCGCGCTAATCCAAGAGTTGTTCACACGTTTTTCAAATCTGAGTTAGCTTAGCAGTTAGCAATGGCTTCGCTCTTTGGCTGAGTCTCACCTTAATTCAGGGACTGTGCGCCCGTCTTCTCCGCCTCGACTCCTCCACACCGGGCCCGCGGCTTTGCGTTCACATGCACTCATCTTCTCCTCCAGGGAAACAGTGTTGTGTCGATTTCAGCAAGTTATTTAAAGCCAGGAAACCTGGGCAAGGACAAGTTTAATTGCAGTACATTTTCTCATGGCATTAAGAACTATGAACTGCTTTATAATACCTGGTCGCTGTTCGGTTAAAGCAGGGGTGGGCAATTAATTTTCCCGAGGGGCCACATGAGAAACATGGACAGTTGTGGAGGGCCGGATCAATAAGCTGAACTCAATTCAACTCATATTAATTTGATAAGCTTCTACAGGTAAGAGTAAATGTTATGGTTAGGCAATGAAAAAGTGAGGCAGGTAAAGTAATAACGCCAACATTAAATCACACTTTAATCAACATTTACAAGAACAGTTGTGAACAAAATATGCACATTTGTTGCAGTATTCCAAATATCAGCTTTAAATTAACTTTATACAAAGTACTATAGCTATTTGCATATAGTCTAATCACCCCATTTGCTGGTTTTCAGTTTTTTTTCTTGTTAAGTGAGAGAAATCTAGTCTGTTTTGGGCTTGAACAAGTGCACTGAAGTCAGGTTGAATATCTGAGGTGGATATGTGAAGGACAGCTGACAGGTGATCATCAGTGAGAGAGGGTTGTATCTGGATTTGTTAAACTTCATCACAGAAAATGTTTGTTCACCTATGTAAGTAGATCCAAAGAGAACCAACATCTTATGAGCATGCCTCCTCACGAATGGAAAGTTCTCCTCTTTGAGAGAAGAATAAAACTCCAGCAGTGATACTGACTCGTGCTCTGCCAGTAGTGTACCTGCGGAGGTGATCTACTGATGGTGGGGCTTCTTTCAGTGTTGACATGTGGTTGAGAATGTTAGCCTCCAACTGGCTTGAAATAAACTGCAACTTTCTCATGAAAGCCTTCACCAGGCTGTACATTTCATCTGCAAATAGGCCCTTGCCTTGCAGTTTGGTATTTAGCTGATTCATTAATGCAGTGACATCAACAGCAAATGCAAGATGCTTCACCACCGAACTTTTCAATTAGTATGAGATAATATGCCTGCTTATATTTTCAGTGTATTTATTTTAAAAGCATATGAATTAATTAAAACTCAGCGTAAATGAAGGACATGAAAATATTAATTTAACAAATTTCCATGACTTCTCCAAAACTTTTGGGATTTTATTTTTTTCAAGCACTTTTCCAAGACTGGAAATAAACATTTAATCTTTTCTCCACAAACTAAGCACACGGCTTTCCCTTTGATTTCAGTATATAAATAATTATCAGTCCATTTCTCGTTAAAAACTCTGCATTCTGTATCGATCTTTCTTGTCTTAACGTGAGCTGACAACTCACATCTCTACTAAACTCCGTTCGCCAACACATCATCCGCTCGCTGGGATTCAGGATGTACGTCAGGTAAATGTTAAAAAAGGCACCTTCAAAATAAAATAAATGTTGTTGTATTATTTGCATGATGTTCACTTATTTACGTGTGATTCCTAATATTCCGCTGACCTCACGCGGGCCGGTCACAGACAGCCAAAGCCCGGATGCGGCCCGGGGGCCGTACAATGCCCAGGTCTGGTTTAAAGGGTCAAGGATGGGTTTACTGTGAAGACCTCGCGTCAGTCGTTTGCGTCATCACGTGATGCGCTCGTCCAATCACAGCCTTGTGAATGCAGAGACTGTCTGCCGCAGACATCAGAGGATCGTGTTATGTTTACTCAGTACGAGTGACTCTGTTTTCGGTTTAAATAACTTGCTGAAGTCGACACGACGCTGTTTCCCTGGAGGAGAAGATGAGTGCGTGGGAAAGCAAAGCCGCGGGCCCGGTGTGGAGGAGTCGAGGCGGAGAAGACGGACGCCCAGTCCCTGAATTAAGGTGAGTGCCAGCTAAAGAGCGAAGCCATTGCTAACTGCTAAGCTAACTCTCAGATATGAAAAACGTGTGAACAACTGTGGGATTAGCGCGACAGTTGCTAAAAGTAGAATAAAGCATTGAGTGCTTTAGCGAAACTAGTGCATGTTTAGATAGGTATGAACTACTTAAATCGAACAGTTTGTTGTCGGTAAGTTTTTCCATAAACGTGACTTTTTCTCGTTTTCTTTTATTTTTCTAGGAAGCTGTCCTTGTCTCTTCACAGCTCTGATTAAAATGGCCGGCGGAGCGTGGGTAAGATTCAGAAGAGATGTGCTGTGCTGTTTAAAATACATCCTCCAGTTTACTTTATCTGAAATTTTCATCATTGTGTTTTCACAGCCTGATTCCTGCACACGAGGACGCAGTCACTGCACATTACGCAGAGACTCGCTGAAAGTCCGCATTTGCAGTGCGGAAAAACGACGCCATTGTATGTAAGTATCTGTTTAGGATTTATTTTTTGGGGAATTTTGCTGTACATCCAAGACTTGCATCAGCATTGAGGAGTTCAGGAGAAGAGGGTAAGGTTATATTCATTAAATAATTTTTCAGATGCATGTTTAGGTGTATGTTGTCATTGAACTGTGCTAATTGTACTGATTGTGTTTACAGCTGATTGAAGCAGGACAGATGAATTGGATCCATCCTTCCACAGTCAGGAGCTCAGAGACCTGTGTGCCACACTTCAAATAAGACTAGAAGTTACACTGGATCTCACAGATACACACCACAGACGTCTACACACTGGGGCAGATTCGGACAGAGTCCCACAAAGAACATATGACCCAGAGGCTGCAAAGAGACATTTCAAGCTTAATAGCGTGTAAACAACGGTAGGATAAGTGAGAAAGCTAGAAGAACAAAGCAATGAGTGCAGAACTAGTGTTCTTTTAAATGTTTAGATATTGTGAGAACCGGATTGTTCCTAAATGTGACATTTATGTTTTTTTTGCATTTTTTAGGAAACTCCATAACTCCGAGTCAGATGGCAGACGCTATGACCCAGAGCAAAGGTAAGATTAAAAAAAGATACGCTTTGTTTCTGTGTGAAATTCATTCTCTCTCTGAACTCTTTCTATCATATTGTTTTCACAGCGTGAGCTCCCGACACAACAAGTGCGTAACTACACGTTTAGTTGATGCTCTCGCAGAAACTCCTGATTGGCGCACTGCACACAGCGACGTCATTACATGTAAGTTACTGTAGTAATGGTGTTATAGTGTTTTAACGTGGATCTTATTACCGTGATTCAGTGACTGCTTTACTTGCTTTAATAATATTGAAACTAATGCTACTCATGTTGGTTTCCAGCTGCATGTAAGACGTATTACGGCACAATAAGGCGAAGCTTCGTATACAGTCAACCGGAACATGAAGCTCTGGGATCGGCGAGGAAAAGTTCGGCTCGGTCTCGACAGAGAAGGAAGAGGGTAAGATAACTGCTAACACAAAAAAAGTATTCACAGTTGTAAGTTCATTGTGTCATTGAACTGTGCTGATTGTACTGATTTGTTTCAGTTGTTCGGGGCGAGGCAGAGGGTCCTGGAGCCAGTCGAGGTGGAGTTGTGGAGGGGAACCACCATCGACATGATGTCAGATGAGGAGGACAGCTCCTTTCAGGGGATGTCTGGGTGGATTGTGCGGCCTCCATCTTTCCGCAGCCAGGAGCTGTCTGACCTGTGTGCCCAACTCCAGACCAGGGTGGAAGCTGGGCCTCACTACTCGGCAACGCGCAACAGACGGCTGCACACTGGGGCAGATTCGGATAGATTGCCACCCAGAGCATTAAATCCCGAGGATGCAGTCAAGCATTTGAAGATGTGATGTTGTTTCAGGCTGCCACTACTTGAGCCACTACTTTTTGCACTTTAAATAAAGCTTTAATTCAACATTTGCAGCATTACTGTTTTTTCTCTTTGCCCCAGAAATCTATATTGACGGTGTTGAATGTGTTGCCAATATGATAACAATGACATGACTGCATCAAGCATCTGCAGTGCCTTTTGCATAGGATTAATAATTATTATTAATAAATATAAGCAAAAATATTAATAATAATTTATTATTATGGCTATATAATTATCATAGTTAAATTGTGGGCGGGGTTTACCCCACGTGTGTGCTGCAATGCCCCAGGGTGACCAATGGCATCACTTCGACCAGCCAATCACGAGTGACTTTCCGGGTTGGTTTCCTCCAATGTTGAACCGAGAGAGGCGATCAGCAGCGGCTTCGCCGTGATTCATATGCTAATTAGCTAACACCTCCGCACCGGTTAACTGTGACTAGCATTCACGCTCCATTATACAGCCTCAGGACCGCGTCGGGCTGTGCTGCTCAGCGGTGAACCTACAGTATATGTGGTGACAGAAGCTTAAACAACATCAGCTTAATCTCGACATAAGCTAAAAAACCATGCATCGTGAGCAACACTACCTGCTAATCATTGCTACGGTTCTAATATATGAATTAAATAAAAATCGATTTTCACTCACCGGAAGAACTTGACAGCAGAGTTGTGAGACGGTCTTTTAGTACAATGAACTGCACAGCCAGCCGTGGTTTGTGTCGAGTGCAGTGACGGGATCCGCCGACATGAAGCTATGAGTGGATCGAGCAGCTTGCAGATGGCTAGCGGGGAGCTAACGAGCGGCTAGTGACAAGCTGTGCCCGCACCGTCATCTGTGCCCAGGTCTGCATTAAAAGACCACGCCCCTAATTATGCGTAATTTTAAACCTCTATATCGCCTAAACGAGGGAGTTAGAATTAAATTCACCCCTCTCAGAGTTGTCATGAAGGAAGAACTGCTCTAATGTTGGGCATTTTAACATTGGAGTCAATGGGACTTTCTGTTTCTTGGAGCCAGGCGTAGTGGCCACCCAGTGAACTGCAGCTTTTTACACTTCCGTGTTGGCCTCATCGCTCAGCCCAGGATGTTGCCCCTTGGTTGCGACGTAATGCTTTCAGCGGCGCTAATGTTGTGGTTAATTTATCACCAAACAACGTCGGAGGATTGCACAAACACCGTCATCACCTGTTTGTGTGATGCTGCAGGTCAGAGAAGAAGTAGGCTGCAGCCGTTTGACGCTCAACGCTGCATGATGATGAGGAGGAGGAGGAGGAGGCATGTCGGGGCGAAATTCTCACAAGAACTCATATAAATGCCCCGTCAATATCAAAACACATTTTTGGGGAATTGCTGACAGAGAGATACATTTTTATTCTTAAATATTGATGAATGAAGAAAGAATTGGGCTCCAGCAGAAGGGGCACTTTTCTCATCCAGGGTAAAAGGGCAGGTGCTTGAGCACCACTAGGGGTATATCTGTGCACGTGCCTGAATAAAAGCTTGTGAAATTACTATCAAGAATACATTAAAAGGCATGGAAACAACGACAACTCTGACTTCTCCCAAACATCACAAATATACAAAGAAAGACAGAAATTGTATATCGAGTGGCTGATGATCAAATTACTTTGATCATATTCACACTGAGCTGAATCAGATCATGACCAATCTCATTTAATTATCAAAATACCAGATAATAACGGTACGGATAAAGCACTTTTGCCAAGCACGAGTATAATACGAGTAATCCGAGTCAATATCTGTGCTCGGACAGAATGAAAATGCTCACACAGCGTCACAGCGCTCCTCCCCTTCACACACCGCTCTGCTCACTCACTCACAGAACAGCTCTCTGTCTCTCAGTCACTCAGGTTCGCGGGTCTTTCCCGTTAACGTTTTGGGTTTATTCAGCTTGAAGTTTGTTTTTATTTCAGTTTGTACTTACTTAATAACCAGTAGAGTTCTGTTAAACGTGGGTCCGTTCAGACGTGGTGCTGGTAGAAAGCGACTCGCGTTGCGTCTCTGCCTGTCGGAGATTTTTTTTCACGCATTGAGTGTCTGACTACTCTCTGGCGTCTGGCTACTCTCTCTCTCTCTCTCTCTCTCTCTCTCTCCCTCTCTCTGCCGGTCGTTGGAGTAAACCGTCAGTTGGCTCTAACCGGTTTTATTTTACTTGTGTCTGACACTTTCTAGGTAGTAGTGGTATAAAAAATATTACAAATTAAGCTACACACACACACACTCCCCCTCTCTCTCTCATGATCAGTCATACAGAATAATGAGTGATACAGAGAGTATTTCAGCTGACACTGAACCACCAGTCAGAGTTTGCTTAACCTTGCAGGACAGTGAGGGTGACAGTAGCACCCACCTTTCCCCCACTGAGACCAATATTGCATCTGGTGATGGAGGTCCTCCTCCACCAAAGACCAAGAGGACTTCTGCAGTATGGGACTCTTTCACTGTGTCTGAAAATGATCCCTCCAAAGCCATTTGCAAGCTTTGCAAGTCCAAGCTAAGCAGAGGTAGAGATCCAAAACATTACAACACAACATCTCTACATAACCATCTGCTATATGCCCATCACATTAGAACGCCCACTGTATCAGCCACCTCCTCCTCCTCTCCTCTTCCTTCTCGGGTCACTGGTGTTCAGCTGGGTGCTACTAAGGGCTCACATTCATCTTCCTCTTCACCAATACTCACTGCATTTGCAGCAAAGCAGCCATTCTCAGCAAACCATCCCCAGTCAAAAAAAATTACAGAGATGATTGGTAAAATGATCTGCACTGATCTTGAACCTTTCTCTGTGGTGGAGAGGAGAGGCTTCAAGACACTTGTTGGCTTTTTAGAGCCCAAGTATAAGATCCCATCGAGGCACTATTTCAGTCGAACTGTAGTGCCTGAGCTGTATGGGGCAATGAGAGGGGAGTTGGTCCAGTCACTTAAGGCAGCTGAAGGAGGTGTCATCAACCTCACTACAGATCTCTGGACCAGCAATCACAACGCACATGCATATCTCTGTCTAACTGGGCACTGGTGTGAACGTGTAGGGGAAGCTTCAGTACAGAGGAAAGCAGGGCTGCTAAATGTTGGTGTGCTGGACATTGAGCACACATCAAACAACATTCTGTGCTGCCTTAAGGAAAAGATGAGAGAGTGGGAAGAGTCTGTTGGTCAGTCTGTCACAATACGGTTTGTTGTTTCAGATAATGCAGCCAACATGGTGAAAGCTTTGACTGAATATGGGCACATCCGTTGCATGTCCCATACGCTTCACTTGGTGGTGATCAAAGCACTGGAGAAGGACAGGGTTGTGACATCCCTTCTCTCCAAAGCCAGGATCATATCTGGCCATGTTCATCGCTCAAGCAAAGCCAGCAACAGACTACATGAGCTGCAAACACAGTTGAACCTCCCCCAGCACACGCTCATAACAGATATAAAAACAAGGTGGAACTATACGTTCTACATGCTCCAGCGGCTGCTGGAACAGCGCAGGGCTGTGCAGATTATGACACAGGAGTCTAACATGGGTAGAGCTCCAACAATCATCTATCCAAATGAGTGGAGGTTAGCATCAGACATGCTCACTATTCTTTGTCCTTTTGAGGAGGTCACAAGGGCACTCTCAAAACACAGCGCCTCCATCTCTGAGGTCATCCCCCTCCTGCATGGCCTGTGCTCCATCATCAGGTCACTGCATGTGGGAGGTCTTGCAGCTGGTGAGGAATCTGAGGATGAATCTGATCAGTTCATGGCTGGTGATGATGATCAGGATGCCACAGTGGGGCTGGGCCAAGATGTTGCGGCTGAGTCCAGGGAAAAGTTAAGCACAGCAGCAAGGAGACTGGCAGCCAATCTGAGCAAAGAACTAGAATGGCGTTTCCAACCAATTTTTGCAAACTCCACATTTCTGCTTTCCACTCTCTTTGACCCCAGATATAAAGCCAGCTGTTTTCCAGACAATATTGATGTGGAGGCACTGAAGAGGACATTACTCCACAGGATGGAGTTCTGTAACCCTGTGGCTACACCTGCAAGAAACACAGAAGAGACACGTGACACCAGCAGCACTTCAGTCTTGTCTTTCCTGCAGAAAAAGAAATCGGCTATTCCAATGAGGACACATCATTTACCATCAGGTGATGTGGAGGCCTACCTGGCAGATGGGGACATCAGCCTTACCGATGACCCAGTGAAATACTGGTCAGGCAAGCTTCAATGCTGGCCCAATCTTACACGCTTTGCACTGCAGCATCTCAGTTGTCCACATACAAGTGTCCAGTCTGAGCGTGTTTTTAGCACAGCTGGAAATGTGTTCAGTCCACAGCGTGCAAACTTAGACCCTAGCCATGTGGAACAACTGGTCTTCATTAAGTCAATGCAGATCTGAAAAACAGCATCGGACTATTTGATCCGTAGAACACAGTCTCCCCGCCCCCCTCTCTCTCTCTGTCTCTCTCTTACACACAGACACACAGACACACACACACACACACACACACACACACACACACACACACACACACACACACACACACACCTGGTGTGGAAATAAATGTAAAAAGAATTAAAATAAAAAAATCATAAAAAAATTTCAAAGTTAAAAAAGAAAGTTATGTTGAAAACACTTGTTATTACATTTTACTTCATAATTGCAACAGCATGTGTTGTATTCATTGTTGCAAAACTTGTTCTGTAAATAGTTCGTTTGCTATTGTGATCAAAATCATTGATCTGAAGCTCAATGCTGATGCTGTCCTGTAATAGTTTTCTATCAGCAATAAATATAACAATTTCTGATCAACCCATATCAATTGCATGCTTAAAATAACATACTGGTTAAAGCCCCGCCCGTTTAAAGACAACCCGGCCTACTTCCGGGTTAAACCCAACCCACTTCCGGGTCAAGCCACACCCACTTCCGAGTACGGATACGGATACAGATAATTCATATGGTTAACAGATACAGATACAGATACAGATAATGCTGTACTCGCTCATCCCTAATATATATATATATATATATATGTAGAAAAATGGGTTAAGTTTCTAGCAGTCAATTTATCAGGGAGTTCCTCTTGAAGGACAAGCATCATGACCCGTTGCTTTGTTGTCTGACAAGCAGTGCTGACGTCAGTAAGTGTCCCTCTCATTTCAGAGTTCTTTGTCTCAGTTCAGCAAGCTCCATCGTTGAGATGATGGGGCTCTTATGCTCCAATTAAGGCCTTTAATGGAGGGGAACTAGTTTGCATTTGGATACCACCACGTTCATCATCTCAGTGATAGTTAAGAGGTTTATAAATGTCAGCCATGAAAATCAGCATACTGCATAGTTCAGTCCTTAGGTAAAGCTAGAGACCTATACTACAATTAATTACATAGCTAGTATTGTATAACTAATGAAATAATACATCATTGTAACCAAACATCAGCAAGTAAGTCAAGCAAAGATATTTGAGCAACAATTGGTGTATATTTTTAAAAGCGTAAGGCATGTAAAACCAAGCTGAAATTTTCAACACATAAATATTTGTTCATTAATTATTTGACTGACACACAATGGACCATATCTGGCTTTAACAGAAATTGTTATGGATCTCAATACTTCCTCCTCCACTCCTCATCATCTGTCTCTTTAGTAGATGACAGTAGGAAGGCTGTTAATCTTTACTCAAAAAACCTGTGCAACATTCAGTGCTTCCCCTGAGGCCTTTGATAATTTCACATAAGAACCTTCCAATTGATAATATGGTAGAAGGTCAATAAGCTGTCATCCATCTACATACTGTGGCGTCGATTTTGCAGGGTTTAGGGCTAATGGCTAATCGTTTGTCCTTCGTACTGTCTGAATTGAGGCAGGTCAATTGAGTTGTGGGAGGAGTACGGGCTAGGGCATAATGGGAGAGCATACTAATTTAAGTCAAGCACATAGATATGTGCACATGCGAAAACACACACACACATTTTCAAATAAATCTTATTTTTCAATATTCACTTAGTGTGTGAAGTGTGTGACCCTCACTTTGTGTACTGCAGATACACTGTGGATTCAGGAAATGCTAAGCCTAAGCTAACTTAAGGCAAGAGAAAGAAATAGGGAAACTGCGGGCCCAGCCCTAAAAATATAGTTATTAGCTCATCTGAACAACAGAGAGCAACTGTTTCTAAATGACATAATAAACTCATGTGCTTGTATCCTGTGCACATTTTCAAAGTCAACATGGATGATGTCAGCGCTTACATTTCTACAAGATGTAGTTACTGTTATGTAGCAATATGGAATGTGGTAGATTTTTTGGGATTGAATATTATTGTGTAACTCAGTCAAGCCTCATGCAGCAGATAGTAGTTAATGCCTTATTACAGGATAATTATCCTAATTAGGATAAATGTCTTATAGCTAGAGCCTCTATGGTTAGGGTTGTGGAAAGGAGAGAAAGTGTTTTCATTATGTTTTAAAACCTTGTTATTAAACATAATGAGGGGTCTGAGGATCTTGAATATCAACATTCTGTTTAGTGGCATACTTGTAAATGGTTAATGAAATACAGCCTCAAAATTAGCAGTTTGGTGCTTAGTCTCATTTAGTTTATGGAGCAAAAAGAAGAATTAAGACAAAAGTTGGACTTATTTTCCCCTGTGGTAGCCTGTGATATTTATAGTTCGCAAATCAGTCATGTTGCCTGACAGCTTTAGAGAAGAATTAACCTGTGAACACTTCCAGTCCCAATTTTCAACAGTCACGTGGTGAAGCAATGATCACGCCTCATTAATTTTCTCAGACCCTGTGACGGAGTCTGGTCGTGGAGCCTATAAACACAGCACCTGCTCACCGCTGCAGAGTTAGAGGAGCAAGACTGACCGGGCTGATCTGAAAACTATAGAAAGATAAAACATGCAGAAGAAATCGAACCCTAGTGTCTCCATTTACTATTTCTCTCTGCTTCTATTGATTCATTTTGTTGGAGCTAAATCAGTTTTTGATATACAGGTGAATGACCTGTCCTTTGACTGATGATAATGATGCGGATGACTGTCATATTTTAGAGACACTGAAGATGAAATATGCGATGGATTTTCTGGAAACAGTCTGTATATTGCTGTGTGTTAATATAAGTTAAACTCTTTGTTTATGTGTTGCAGAGTTTGAAGCGGATATTTGAAGAGAAGCTCAACACAGCGCCGTATTATTACTCTGAGGAGATGCAGGCAGTGGCGACAGATGGAAACAAGTCGGAGATCATAGGGAGCACTCTAGAGAAGCATCCTCCGGAGTACTCGGAGCCCGACAAACAAAGCATCCTGGCTCGTCTCTTTAAAGACCTCATGAGGACCTCCAAACGTTCATCGAGCCGCTACAAAAAGGGTGGCCTGAGGAGCTGCTTTGGCGTCCGGTTAGAGAGGATCGGCTCTTTCAGCGGACTGGGATGCTGAAAGTAGGAGTCGGGTAACTTGGGTAAACTGTATGATATCAGGTTCATGGATTTATACATTTTTGCCAATCGCAACCAAGAAAGAATAAAACCGTAGTTTATTTGTTAAAATGATATCTTACATAACTGAAAAGACAAAGATCTGTACATTTGAATGCATAGATTTATTAACAAATTTTAGTACATATTTTCAGATTCAGTATAATGGAGCACATCAATGCCCACAGCAGAACAATACAAAGATTTTAAAATCCTTAGAAGTATTGAACACCACATATTAAGCAAATGTTTTTTAATGTCCAAATCCACCATGAATATTCTTTAGGTGGTGTTTTTCAGGGGAATTAAGACAAATTTTATTTGTAAATATGTAAGTAAATAACATTTATTATACTGTACATAGCGGTTAATTTAATTGCACCAGCTCCTTCACACTCATGGGTCCAGGTACATTTGACTGCAGGTCAGACAGATATACAAATTTTAGACATTAAAAAGTAACAAACTGCTTTTTCTTTAGGTGTGGTAATATGTTTTTCTTCTGTGAACAGGTGTGGATCGCTCTGGGTTCAACCTTCTCCAAATCTGTGTACCCATAACTAACACCAGACCTATTCGCCTACTGTGACTGTAATCCAGCCTCTTCGCTCCATGGAACATATTATTTTAAATGTATTAATTTTTGTCATTTTCTTGTTTGACAAAACAGATTTGCCTGATAATATTCTAGTAAAATAAACTTTGCATAATAACTGAGTCAGATTGAATTTCATTTTAGGAAACAACTTAAATAAGCTTTTTTCAGAGGAAATTAAATGAACAAGATAGATTAGATTGGGGAACCTCTTATTTCTAAAATATTTTTGATTAAACATTGGAGAGTTACATTTTTTTTTAATGGGGGGGAAAGTCTGCGGCTTGAGCAGTGGAACCACAAGGTAATGCTCATGCTTCCAACACTTCTTAATCACTTATTACAGCAAACCTAGCAAAGAATCAAATCCGAATTTGGTAAGAGTGTCTGCATCAAGTCTGGCCTCGGGTTTCAATAACCACAACACAGTCATGTATATCAATCAATCAAATTTTATTGGATAGCCCATATTCACAAATCACAATTCGTCTCATAGGGCTTTAACATGGTGCGACATCCTCTGTCCTTAACCCTCAGCAAGAGTAAGGAAAAACTACTAAAAACCATTTTAACAGGGTAAAATTACGTAGAAACCTGAAAGAGAGCCACATGTGAGGGATCCCTCTCCCAGGACGGACAGAAGTGCAATAGATGCCACGTGTAGGAAAACATCATCAAGATTAAAGTTTTTAGCAGATTTGATGTGGGTTAACATTCTGAAGCATAACTTCAATACGATCTGTCAAGCAGTCCAGCTGCACTCATAGTCTTATGTTCAGCAGCCAGCAATAACATGATCCGCCATCCAGATCAGATGCCACTTTAGACAACAGTCATTGTCCACTGCCACTTATTAGGATCCATCATGAGCCGCCACCGCGGTCCTGGTCCACCGCCCGTATCTGATGCCAACGCGACACAGGATCCACCATTACCACTACGGTCAGCCCACATGATATAGAATCCGCTATCCTGGATCCACTATTGCGACCTCTGATGTGCGATCCACAGATCGTAAATCCATGGTGCGGCCACAGAGGCCCTAGATCTGCGAGCGATAAAGCAAAGGGATTCCGGGGAAGGGGGATAGGGATGGAGAAGAGGAAGGAGACGCTGGAAAGAGAAGCTCCGTGTGTCTTGTATCATAAATTCCCTTTGCGTCTTAGAGTCATCAGGGGTTTGTACCTTGTAATCAATGATACGATGATACAGGCTGAACTTGAGACTACACTGAAGCTCAAGGTAAATCTGACTGGCTACTGGTTTGTATGGTAGTACGATGAAAACCATGTGGCCCACTCAGTAGATCAGACATCAATACCTCTATGCCTTTTTAGACTAAATGCTTCTTATTTTAGAAAATAGAACAAGTTACGTTCTGCCGCACTAATTAGCTCTAACTATAAGCTTTATCAAAAAGGAAGGTTTTGAGTCTACTCTTAAACGAACAGACGGTGTCTGCCTCCCGAACTGAAAGTGATAGATTATTCCACAGGAGGGGGGCTTGATGGCTGAAAGCTCTGGCTCCTACTCTACTTTTAGAAACTTTATGGGATGACAAGCAGGTCTGAATTCTAGGGAGCGGAGTGCTTTAGTGGGTTTGATAAGGAACTAACAGCTCTTTAAGGTAAAAAGGCGCTGTATTATTAAGGGCCTTGAAGGTGAGGAGGAGAATTTTAAATTCTATTCTAGATTTAACCGGAAGCCAGTGTAGCGATGCTAATACTGGAGAAATGTTCTCTCTTTTCTTAGTTCTCGTCAGGACACGTGCTGCGGCATTTTGGACAAGCTGTAGAGTCTTTAACGACCTACTGCTGGAGCCTGATAATAATGAATTACAATAGTCCAGTCTCGATGTAACAAAGGCGTGGACTAGTTTTTCTGCATCTTTTTGCGAAAGGACATGCCTGATTTTTGATATATTACGCAAGTGGAAAAAGGCAGACCTAGAAATTGAAAGTGACTATTAAATGATAAATAAGGATCGAAGATCACTCCCAAGTTCCTGACTGTGTCGTTGGAAGCAATGGGCAATGTCGTCTAGCGCAGCTATATCATTAGATAATGTATCTCTAAGGTGTTTAGGGCCAAGTATTATAACCTCTGTTTTATCTGAGTTTAATAAGAGAAAATTGTGGGTCATCCTGGTTTTTATGTCCTTGAGACATGCTCAAAGTTTATTTAATTGATTACTTTGTTCCGGTTTTATTGACAAGTTTAACTGGGTGTCATCCGCATAGCAGTGGAAATTTACCGAGAGTGTCCTGATAATGTTCCCTAGTGGAAGCATAATGAGAATACAATTGGGCCGAGCACAGAGCCCTGTGCACAAATTGGGAGCGATCAGAAAAATAAGATTTAAACCAGTTTAGGGCGGTTCCTTTAATGTTAATTAACTTTTCTAGTCTCTGTAATAAAATTTGATATAAAATCAATAGTGTCGAATGCTGCACTGAAATCTAACAGAACGAGGACAGACACAAATCCCTGATCTGAGGCTATTAGAAGGTCATTAGTGACTTTTGCCAAGGCTGTTTCTGTACCGTGATTGGCTCTAAACCCCAACTGAAAGTCTTCATATATGTTTTCCTGAGAAACTCACACAGCTGATTGGTTACAACTTTTTCTCAGATTTTAGACATGAAGGGGAGATTAGATATTGGCCTGTAATTGGCCAAAACCTCTGGGTCTAGGGTGGGTTTTTTGAGTAGGGGTTTGATTACAGCTATTTTAAAAGACTGTGGTACATAACCTGATGATAATGACTGATTGATTGTGTTAAGTAACAAACTATCAATTAGGGGCAGAATTTCTTTAAGTAATTTTGTAGGAATGGGATCTAAGATACAGGTTATTGGTTTAGAAAATGAGATTATTTTTGGTAAACTGATCAAGGTGATCAGAGAGATTTTAAGGATCGAGGAATACTGGGTTCAGTGGAGGTGTGACTCTCTGTCAGACTGGCTACAGTGCTGAACAGAAACCTGGGGTTGTTTTTATTCTCTTCTATTAGTTTTGAATAGTAGGCAGCTCAGAACAGACATTTTCTGCAGGCTGTGGGGTCCACCAAAGGCTAGGCGGCTTCCCTCGTACGGGTTTGTGGATGGGGCTGGAGAGGTATTTTTTTAGTCTGTCGCGCACTTCCACGAGGTACGGGACGGAATGGCTCTCCCTAGGGCGATCTTTAAACCATGCTTCCACAACCGAGATCTCCTCCAGGGTCTCTGCTTTGTTCTGGGTGCCCGGTAAACCCAGCTCCTCAACCAGACAATCAAAATAATATTCAGCTCAGGAAATAGGTGGTGGACATCAGCATCAGGTTCTCTATGTGACTGTCTATCCTAGTAAAGTTACACTTCCTATAATTTATTTATATGTGACAAAAAAATACATTATCCTGCATGTCCACTTAATTAACACAATAATTCAGTTAATGCCTAAGATTAACAATGTAAAAACTGAAGGTAGCAGACAATTTTAGTTTTCACTGTAACACATTACAACACATCAGCACCAATACTCTGAATAAAGAGCTTTAGGAGACGTAATACTATTTTAAACAGCTGCTCTTAAAATGCAGATGTGACTTTAAATACTCAGGTTTCAGTTGATCACAGTAAATCTGTATCTGCTAAATATTAATCTGTGTAGCGTAGTCAAGTAAAATGGGTTGGCAAGTGAAACAACTTTACATATCATTAGATATCTTATGTGGTGGAGCTTATTCTCCAGACACACACAGTCGCCAGTCTCAGTTAAAAAAATTCATCATCAAACTCGAACGCTTCTCTCTGCCGACACACATCATGTGGATGTGTGTCGGTAATAACTCCTGTACGGTCTCGTTAGCATCGCCATTACTGCTGGTATCTTGCCTGAAGGCTAGCGGAGCTAAGCTAACAGGCCAGTTACAGAGACACCAATACCTGCAAATCACTACTGACACATAAATAAAATACTAAACTTTACTTACCACAGAAACAGGAGCGCAGACGTCTTTAACTTGTCCGTCAGTAGAACAAGCCGAACAACTGCAGTCGCGAGATGGAGTCGCGCTGACTGTGACGTCACGTGGTAATTATGCGTAATTTCAAGCTTCTATATCCATTATACGAGGGAGTTAGAAGAAAGTTCACCCCCCTCAGAGTTGTCATGAAGGAAGAACCTCGTGATTGAGACTAAAACAATTTTGAACCAGGCTGTAAACAGGTTTAGTTCTGCTCTAAAGTCGGGCTTTTTAACAATGGAGTCAACGGGAATTGACTCCCTCTTGGAGCCAGCCACTAGTGGCCACCCAGTGAAATGCAGCTTTTTACACTTCCGTATTGGTCTCATCGCTAAGCCCAGGATGTTGCCCCTTGGTTTAAACACTGTGTGCACGCAGTCCCCTGCTCCAAACAACACAAGACGTGACGTACACAGTCAGTACATCAGGGTTAAAGTGACGGAACGATATTATGACATATTTAACTCATAATTTTGAGATACTGACTGCAGGGTCTGTGTGTGTGTGTGTTTTTGTGTGTGTGCTCGTCTATGTCCCTCTTCACACAAACTGATAATCATATTATTTAGTTATTAATCGATGATGTCGGATCATGACCCCGGATCGTTCCGTCAATTTAACCCTTGTGTCCTGACTGCGGTGCATAACGTCTCTTGTTGGGTGGAGCAGGGGACTGTGTGCACACGTTGTTTAAACCTGTGTCTTATGAACTCAAACAAACAAAGTAAATGTCAGTCCTGTACGTGTCCTACTAACTTGTGATCATCTACTGCGTAGATGTTGCCTGCCATGTCACAAGAATTTCACTGCTCCGATGACGCTGTCATTGGGGCATGTGACAATAAACTTTGATTTGATTTGATTTGATTTGATTTGATCAGCGCTGGTGTTTCTTGGTAGGGTGTAAAGTGATCGCAGGTCGAGGGGAAGTGAGGCAAAGACAGACTCCGACACTCAAAATAAACCCCCAGATAGTAACAGGAAGTTACTAGGAAACCTGAAAGGAGCGTGGAGTTTAAAAAAAAACTAAAAAAACTTCTAATTATTGGAAGTTACTAGGAAGCCTGAAAGGAGGCTGTATTTTCCAAATAAAAGCCCAGGATGGTAATTAGACCTGCCCAAAACGATTAATGGGACTTAAGGTATATCTATCAAAAAAGCAAGAGTGCGATAAAGACAGATTGTCAGCTACTTCTTGTGAGATAAAACTGCTCTCAAAGCCACAAATGGAAGTTATCATACATGATTGTTGGATAATTAATACTGTTTTAACATTTTGTCAAACACTTTGAACTGCTATTGATTTGTTTGAAAGGTGCTATATAAATCAAATCTGATTGATTTATTGATATCACGTAAAAAGCTAAACACACACTTTTTGTAGCCACAGTGACCTTTACCTTTGCCAAAATCAAATAAGTTAATCCATGAGTCAGAAGTTAAAGTTTGTTCCAAATGTAAAAGCATTCCTTCACGGCTTTCCAGAGATATCACATTAAAAAGATAAAAATTACATTTTTGAGGCCTCGTGACCTAGAAGTTTGACCACCAATATCCAATCATTTCATCCTTGACTCGAAGTGAATGTTTGTGCTGAATGTGAAAAGATTCCTTCACGGTGTTCTTGAGATATGGAGTTCACAAGAATTGGATGGACGAACTCCCCAAAAACATAATGCCTCTGGCTAAAAGAGTAAAATTTCATAGCAATCTGAAATAGTATTTTACTTCTGTTATTTTACTCTTCATTCACTATGTCATCCTTGGCAGCAACGCTGCAAGAGTGTTTTGCTTCTTAACATTAATAAAGTTTGTTGCCATCAGTTGATGAGCAGCTGTGGCTGAGGCAGTAAAGGAAGTCGACAGTTGGTTAGGGATAGAACCATGCTTGGGCTCTAAATTGCTTATGAATGGTGTTTGATAGAAAAAAGCACTGCATATTGAAGGACTGTATTTATGTGTGAATGGGTAAATGCAACTTGTACTGTAACCCGCTTTTAGTGGTTGAAAAACTGGAAAAGAGCAATATAAAACATTTTTCAAACAACAATTTAATTTATTAGGAATCATGGCTCTGTCCATCTGATATTACCTATAGTTTTACTCTAACAAACTTCTGAGAAAAAGATCTAGCTTTTTCCAACTGAAATCTCAAATTTGCCAACAAGCTGAGCAGCTGGGTTTATTGCAGCCCTTTACACTGAAATAAATCTAACAGGATAGAAAATAGGATACCTAATACGTGTGTTATCTAGGAAAACACCAGTTCAGGTTGAGACACAAAATACTGAATGCCTTTTGGGTTAAGGTAGGTCTCAGCAAATTTTCTGTTGGGCTCCTTCAGGTTCAGATGCTAAATACCAAATGGAAGCAGACATGTCATACGAATGTCCTATATCTAAGAGACAACACTTTAAAAGGAGCCGTTTCCGACAGCTCCTGTTATCAGAATGAGGTGTCAGGAATGCCAGCACAATTCCTGGCATAACTATGTGTGTCAGGCTTAAGTATAAAAGGGTGTTGTTGTGGGTTCCAGCATCCAAAGCTACCAGAAAAAAATCCCCAGATCATCCATCCATTATTTGATAAGCTCAAGAGGAACTCACAGAAAAATATGCATTTGTCTCTTATTTCACTCTGCATCATCTTAAACTTGCAGCTGCTCAGCACGTATCCCATCAGCACCGGTTTGACTGACACTGACATGGACATCTTAAACGTGAGTCTCCAAATGAGTGTTTTAGAAACCTGCTTTTGGAAAGTTGGAGTTTTGTGACTGTGCCATGTAAGGAAATGAAGAATGGAAAAACAGCTTAATGTCATGTGAAGTATCAAACTACAGCTATCCTAGAGAAAAGATAAGAGATTAAAACAATGTATTACATGAAGATGACTGTTTTTGAAGCTATTATTGTTTGATTAACAGCAACTTTCAAAGTGGGATCCTGTAACCACATGCGATTTATTGTGGGTAGGTGATCTTATTATGTGCCATCTAACTTTGAATTGGGGCTATAAGTAAATATCTAATGTATATTATATGTAACTAAGGCCCCAACTGTAAAACCCACAAAATTAACTATGAACATTTTACAAATGCTTCTTTTAATCTCAAAATCTTAACCACTTTATGTCTTGGTGATGCAGCTGCTGCTTCAGAGAATACAGGGGTCATTTTCCGAGCATGATGGCCTGGATAGCCTGTATACAGAGAAGGGAGGAGATGGACGGCAGCCCCAAACTGGACTAGATGAGGCTGCAATCAAGGAGTTTTTCTCAGCTAAGAACCTGAAGAGCCTCCGCAACGATTCATCAAGGAGATCCTCGGGCTGCTTTGGTCGACGGATGGACAGAATAGGATCTATGAGCTCCCTGGGTTGCAACACTGTTGGCAGATACAGTAAGATCAGTAGTGCAACATTTGTCTATCCATTAATCTAATCAAAAAAAAATTGTAACTCATAATCCACATCCACTGAAAGCACTAAAGTAGCTCTATGTAGATTTTTCCCATCATGCAGTTTTTAAATGTTCTCTTTATCTTTTTCTCTTGCAGGTTCAAAGTAAAGATGAAGTCTTACCATCTACATTCTGGAACTGCAGCACATCTACCAAAATATATTTTTATGTGATGCTATTTATTAACTAATATTTATTGACATTGTTTGTGGTTTGAGGAATATTTACTTGAATTAAATGTAAGACTTCTTTGTATTATGAATGTTTTAATAAATGTCTTCTTAAATTTAACAGTAAAGCAGACCTGATTAATATCTCTCTGGAGAAATTTCCAGAGACCATTTGTGATGGTATCTCATTTCCCAACTCTATAAGGAAATATACATACATCGGTGAGGATTCTCAGTAATCCAGGTCGTGGTATCTGCAGGAGTTCATGAGAGTTGTTATGTTAAGCATAAACGTTGCTGACCCCCTTTCCAACTAGTGGATCATTGAAGTCCACTGAGTGTGAGAGGTTGTTGTTTCACAAAATAAGATGGCACAGCACAGGAGAGCCTGTACAATTTCCACATGTTGTGTGTGTATACATAAACAGTCATTATTTAATTTGTTTATTTTTGCCCATGCGTACACATGAACACTTCCTGAAAGTTATTGTAAGACACATCATTTCTGTCTATAGGACAGAAAACTGAAAGGTCTGTACCTGGGGTCAGCACTGAAGTGATTTCTGTTTTCATAGCTTATATACATTACATTATATTACATAATACAATACCTGACACAGCAGGAAAACTATAAGTTGACCCGGACACCAGTCTAATTTAACTTTCCCCTGATCTAAAAATCCAAATGACTATTTCAAGCGCCATGAGAAAACCCTTACCACAGCTTTCACATTTGATTGCATTTCAGTCAGACAACTTAATCACTACCCAATTAAGGATAACAAAGGAATGATGGGAGTGATGAGCAAATAATTGTAACCCCCCGTCGGGGCCTACAGATGGATGCTGGGGGTGGAGAGGCTAAAGCAACTGGTAGCAACACTGCAGCAGCAGTGCGAGCAAAGGGATGATGGGAAATTGATCTCTGCTTAAATAGACCACCTGATTAGGCTGATGACAGGGTTCTGGAGAGTGAGGTATATCACATGAGGTATGTCACATGATTGGAGCAGCGCAGCTCGAGTTAGCTGCCTGAACTAGATCGCAGGCGTCTCTCCATTTCAGTCAGACAACTCACGTTCAAATATTTCTTGCAACAGTACAACAGGTTTAGTGTGTGGAGTTTAGACTCTCACCTAATCACTCCCATATAAGATTACACAGGAATAATGGGAGTGATGAGCAAATAATTCAGAACCTGTTGTGTGGATTGGTATCTGCTCCCGCGACCACACACAGCCATCCCAAGACGCTCATCCCCTCAGCCGGAGCCTGACATACACGTAACGCGGGCAGCGCAGAGCCAGGAGTTTGTCCACTGGCAGCCGCACTCTGCACATACGGGGCCCAAAGGGAGGTGCCCCTTCCGAGTGGAAGGAGTGGAAGTGTGTGGAAGTGGGAAGGAAGACCCACACCAGAAGATGGGTTTCAGAAAAAAAGACTGCACTTCGGGGGATGAAGGCGTGCCAAATCATGCCTGTGACTATTTGGGAAAACTCGACCTCTGAATAAACAGTGTTGGGTAACTTGTTTTGACCAAACTTGGCAGCAGTGTGGGAAGGATCAACTTCATCTTGTATCGTGATTCCAATGAAACAACATACTAAAAAATACTCTCCATATAAGAGCAAGCTTGGGAGATCGGAGCTTCAGGAAGCAAACACACACACACACACACACACTCAAACACACAATGTAAGGATGAGACGCACTTCACTTAAAGGAAATAAATACTGGTGCAGATGATGAAATAAACAGGCCCTTTTTGAATTGCACGCCTTCATTAGAAGTCAGCTACAACTCGACTGGCCCAGCCGCGGAGACGCGATGGTCTCCAAGATCTGGTATGCAACGATGGAATCCGGCAGCGGAGATTACATTAAAACATCAAGGGTGCAGCAACTGATGGTGTTTGACAGTAAATATTCCTTCTTGTGGGGTCTGATATAGCATGATTAGCATTGATTATGGAGTGCTGCAGTCATAGATGTGCCACATTTAAGGGACTGCAGGGAATAGCATTAAAGTGTTCGGCCTCAGCTCTGGCAGGGATTGCAAAAGTTTGAGGAGATCTCGTCATGCGTTATAAAGCATCGTTGGTGAGCGAGGGTGTCGCCAAAAACAGTATTATTCTTAACAATGATAATTCAGAAGTCTCGAAGACAAATTACATACATTAAAATAATGTATAGTTCCTTGCTTGGGGTACACTGCAAAAATCAGTCCTTCATTATGGTACTTATTGCTCTACCAACAGGGTTTATATGTGTTCTATTCATGATCTAAATAAAACAAAGCCTTAACTTGAATGTCTATTGTTTATATTATATTAAAAGTGTCCATGGCTCTTGTAAATCATTGTCTCAGTAATGCTCCTGCAGTGCTGAGGCTGCACGTTCCATGATTATCAGCTATGAAGTCCTTTATTTCATTTAAATAAACAGAAACAATAAAAAAAATTCAGTTTCCAGTTCATAAGTATGGTTCTTTTTGCAGATAGGAATGCCAACATTATCAAACGGTGTGTTACTGCAGGTTGTAAACCATCCATTTTATTTATCAGCCAGCATACTTCTGGGGATACCGCTTCTTCTTAATTTATTATAGAACTCAGTATTTCTTGACTCCTTCCCAGAATTTCCTGCCTTCTGGGCAGAGAGAATGACTTTTCATGAACAACCAAACTCTTACCAACCTGAGTACATAATATATATATATTTTTTGATTGATTTCTAAAAGGGTAAATTCAGAAAAGATGGCAGAGTAGGTGTTGAGGCTCTCCCTGTGTGCAGGTAAACATGGTTAATATTTGAGGTGACGCCGAACTAGGCCGCGGCTAGCTTTCAAAATGCTATCATTGATTTTAAGAACAACGAAAAATGCCTGATATCAACTATGGTTTTCTAAGCGAATGTCATGGCCCACCAGTGTAACATCTGTTCAATCTGTTTGTTTGTGTCCACTTCCTGTTTTATTTTGGTGTCTGGGTTCTTGTGTCCTGTGTCTAGCTTTACTTCCTGTTTGTTTCCCCCCACGCACCTGTACCTTGTTTCTCATTAAGCACTCCCTATTTAAACCCTGTGTTTCCCCTCACCCTCTGCCAGATTGTCTTTGTCGCCGTGTGGGCATGCTTTCCAGCTATTTCCCTCGTGTTTTGGATTACCTGTTTTTTGACTCTGCCTGGACCTTTGACTATGGATTTTGCCTTATCCCTGAATGGACTTTGAAGTGAAGTTTTATTTTTACATTTCATTTTGCATCCCGTTCTTCTTTTCTGCAACTGAGTCTCAGATCGGTAAAGGACTGTCACAGTACAATCTGGCCATGACTGACTCAGCAGAGGAAGAAGTTTTTCACTCAGCTCTCCGTGCCCAAGGGAGTTTACTTCACAATCATGAGCAGCAGCTGTCCTCTCTGGTGGGGGGCGTGCAGCAATTGCAAGCCAGACAGGACGCGTTTCAAACTTCCCTGTCAGACCAGTTCCGAGACCTTTCCAACCAGATGCAACAGATGCTCGCTAGCCTGAGAACCACTGCCTCGGATCCACCTGCTCAGCCTGCTCCTCAGCCCAGGGAGACTCATCCTGTTGTTCACCCTGACCCCCGTCTCCCTAGTATCGAGAGGTATGATGGTGATCCTTCTACCTGCCGCTCCTTCCTGTCACTCTGCTCAATGACTTTTGAACTGCAGCCTCACTCTTACCCCTCAGAGAGCTCCTGGGTGGCGTTTATGATTACTCACCATTTCCTGGCGGCTTGTCCGTTAAAAGACCGGGCTCATCAATAAGGAGAGGTTTATTGGTGAGCCAAACCTCAACTTCCTCTAGTCCCTTCAGACCATTAACCCATGCCTGTCTGAGATCTCCTGAGGTTTCCCTGAAACTATCTGTGTTTGTGGATTCTGGAGCCGATGAGAACTTCTTGGATCGGGAGCTAGCTAAGCAGCTCAAGCTGATCCCAGAACCACTCCCTGTTCCCCGGGAGGCCAACGCCCTGGATGGCCGCCTGTTGTGTCTTGTTACTCACCGTACTCCAGCTTTGAGACTCATGATCTCAGGTAACCACGCTGAGATGATATCCTTTTTGCTTATTGACTCACCTCAGGTGCCACTTGTTTTGGGCCTGCCTTGGCTCAAGAGACACAACCCTCACATTGACTGGTTAACTGGGTTGATTTTAGGGTGAATTTTGCCTCTCATCCTGTCTTGTGTCTGCCTCTGCTAGTTGTCCCCAGAACTCTGACTCTTCCCCAGATTTTCCTGATCTCTCGAAGGTTCCACCCGTCTACTTGGATTTGAAGGAGGTTTTCAACAAGTCCCGCGCTACGTCCTTACCCCCCCATCGGCCCCATGACTGTACCATCGACCTCCTCCCTGGTGCCTCGCTTCCTAAGGGTCGTCTTTACTCCTTGTCTGTCCCTGAGACGGAGGCCATGAATAAATACATTCAAGGCTTCCTGGCTACTGGAATTATCCGTCCGTCATCGTCTCCTACTGGTTCCGGTTTTTTTTTGTCAGTAAGAAGGACAAATCCCTGCGTCCTTGCATCGACTACAGAGGTCTGAACAATGTCATGGTCAAAAACAGGTACCCTCTCCCACTCATTTCTTCTGCTTTTGAACTATTAAAAGGGGCATCCATTTTTTCCAAACTGGATTTAAGAAATGCTTATCATTTAGTTCGCATTCGGGAGGGGGACGAATGGAAAACGGCCTTTAACACACCTAGCGGCCACTACGAGTATTTGGTCATGCCATTTGGTTTAACTAACGCCCCGGCAGTTTTTCAGGCGTTAGTCAATGATGTTATGAGGGACATGTTAAATAAGTTTGTGTTTATTTACCTGGATGACATCTTGATTTTTTCCAAGTCAGAGGAGGAGCATGTTCAGCACGTCCGACGGGTTCTGCAGCGGCTGCTGGAGAATCAGCTTTTTGTTAAGGCTGAAAAATGTGAATTTCATCAGCGAACTGTTAGCTTCCTGGGGTTCATTGTGGCACCCGGCAGCATCCAGATGGACCCTGCTAAGGTCAGTGGAGTTATGGATTGGCCTGTTGGCTCTCCTCCGCACCTCCAGTCGGTACAAGCGTGTGGCTGACAAGAGCCGTTCACAAGCTCCGCGCTACAGGGTTGGCCAGAGAGTCTGGTTGTCCACCCAGGACCTTCCTCTCCACCTGGAGTCCCGCAAGTTAGCTCCCAGATTCGTTGGTCCGTTCACCATCACCAAGGTGGTAAACCCTGTGGCGGTGCAGCTCAAGCTCCCCAGGACAATGAGGGTCCATCCGACCTTCCACGTTTCCAAGGTCAAACCCGTCAAGACCAGTCCGCTGGCTCCCTCCACCAGACCCCCTTCAACCCCCCCAGGTCATCGATGGAGGGCCAACATACGCAGTAAGGCGTCTTCTGGCGGTCCGCCGCAGGGGCCGTGGACTTCAGTACCTCGTGGACTGGGAGGGTTATGGGCCCGAGGAGAGGTCCTGGGTCCCTTCTAGGGACATTTTTGCAAAGACTTTGATTCGAGATTTCCACAGGCGTCACCCGGACCAACCGGGGACGTCTGGAGCCGTCCCTTGAGGGGGGGGTACTGTAACATCTGTTCAATCTGTTTGTTTGTGTCCACTTCCTGTTTTATTTTGGTGTCTGGGTTCTTGTGTCCTGTGTCTAGCTTTACTTCCTGTTTGTTTCCCCCCACGCACCTGTACCTTGTTTCTCATTAAGCACTCCCTATTTAAACCCTGTGTTTCCCCTCACCCTCTGCCAGATTGTCTTTGTCGCCGTGTGTGCATGCTTTCCAGCTATTTCCCTCGTGTTTTGGATTACCTATTTTTTGACTCTGCCTGGACCTTTGACTATGGATTTTGCCTTATCCCTGAATGGACTTTGAAGTAAAGTTTTATTTTTACATTTCATTTTGCATCCCGTTCTTCTTTTCTGCAACTGAGTCTCAGATCGGTAAAGGACTGTCACAACCAGAGATTTATTCTATTGATATATGCATATTGGCTTATATGTTTATCTGTGTATACATATTGCATTACATTACATGCAATTTGGGAGACGCTTTTATCCAAAGCGATTTACAATTAGAGCATTCAACATCTATGAAGGGCCATTTGAGGGGTTCAGTACCTTGCCCAAGAACACATTGGCATTCAGATGGGAAAAGGAGGATTAAACTATCAACCTCGTGGTTGGAGGACGACCACTCCACCCACATATAGATATAATATTCATATAATAGAATGTTTCCAGAATACCAAAAAATTACCTGCTAGAATTTGATTCCTATGGGAGTCAGGAATTGTCGCTGCAGTTGACATGAGTCTCGAAACCCATGGCTAGAGCTGGGACTACAACTCCCATAATCCTGTGGGAGAGAGGTACCAGGAAGAACTGAAGAAGGAGTTTTGTTTGAATCACGTGCAGGGAAGATGGCGTATTATGTGTAGACTGAATTGCTTCATTCATAACATTCAGTGCAAATCTCATTCAGCAGAGGGGCTGGATGGAAGCCCGATCGGATCCAGGCGAGCTTCCTCTGCCTCCGAGGTACATTTCGGCTTTGGCCGAGCTGCCTGTCACTTTCTCTCTCCAAATTTCATCATTATCAATAACATTGTTACTCTTTACTTTTTACTAGAATTTAATCAAAATTGTATGATTTGCCCCTAATAAATAGTTGCAATAAATATACAATTAAAAATAATATGAGAAGTTGTGGACATTTACTTTATGCTCTCAGTGTGACAGTGAATGCATTACTGTGGTGATTTTTATAAACTAGATCAATCAGGTTACCTTAGTGAACTATTTTGGAACAGATCCTTGTGGAGAAGAAGCCACTAAACAATTTCTCATCAAATTCCAAGTGCACAGATTGTAAGAGGAGAGCTGCAGTTATTTTTTCTCACACAGCTATTCATTATTAATATTTTTTCAATGGAATCATGGTAAACGTTTGGAGAGGGTGTAAGGGTGCTTCCCCTTGCCCTGTCGGGATCTCCTGTGCTTTTTGTATCCCTTGTCTCCTGAGCTCCCGTCTTCTGCATCTCCTCATGTAAACCTCAAGTGTTTTCCCCCTGTGTGCTTTTGTTTGTTAGTTGCTTAGGACTTTTTCCATTAAAAGACACTCTTTGTAAACTCTGCATCCTGGATCCGTCTGCCTCAAACTTTCTGACAGGAAGGCAGTTAGGAGATATTTGTGTCTACTTGCCACCAGCTTAAATAAGTTTTAGTGAATCTCTTTTTGACTAAATCTCCTGGGACTCTGACCGTATAAATGGAGAGCTGGTCAGGAACTCTATTTATACACAAGACTCAAATTGCACTTGCATGCTCACCCATACACAAAATATCAGAGGAGTAGCTGTGCTGCTCTGGGAGCTGATGGGGCCAACCTGATACAATAAAGGCTATGATCAGAGTTTTTCATGCCATTTTAAAGCTTAGGTGCAGTACACAAGCCTAAACTGAATGAAGCAATGTGGGGGCATCAAAATAACGAAAGGACTATTGACAGGCCTGCAGTTGAATTGTGGAACTAGGTCAGAAGCAGGAAACCTTATTTCATGGAGCACTGGTCTAAGACAGAACTTGTATTGAGGAGGACAATGACATTTATGTTGTAATAAGTTGTTTATGATATGCAACACTGCAAACACACAACCAGTAGAGTAATTTTGAGTTATTAGAGTATATGGAGTTGAGAACTATAAGTCCTATAAGCAGCAATTGGTTGGCCCAGGCATTTTGAGGAAGATTGAAAAAAAGATCAGGGCGAGGAAAATTATTTTTTCATTGTGCCCTTTGTTTGAATAGGCATAAGCAGAATTATTATGCTTCAACCATTGTGAACTCAGAATCTCAGACACTGAAGTCAAGTCATGATCTTAATGAGCAGGTGACATCACTACACTCATGATGTAACTTGACACTGACTAAATGCAGTCTGCAGGAGTACTGTAAAAAAAAATCTGTTATCAAGATATGATATGATATAAGATATTTTTATAATTTCTGTAGTCCATCAGTATAGAGAGATGTCTGTTACATATTTTCACAAAGATTGATTTCTCCATGAGGGGGGAAGTGAAACAGTGCTATGAAAAAGTATTTGCACCCTAGCTGATTTTTAAATTGTTTGCATATTTGTCACACTTAAACGATTCAGATCATCAAACACATTTTTACATTAGACAAAGATAACCCGCGTAAATACAAAATGCAGTTTTTAAATTATGATTTATTTTATTAAGGGAAAAAAGCTATCCAAACCTACTTGGCCCTATGTGAAAAAATAATTGCACCATAAACCTTATAACTGGTTGTGCCACCCTCAACTTCAATAAAGCGTTTTCGATAACTGGCAATGAGTCTCTCCTGGAACCGTCACCTTATCGTGGTGGAGAGGTTTGCGTGTCCCTGTGAACCTGAGGGCTGTGTTGTCTGGAGCCTTGTGCTCCTGGTAGGGTCTCTCATGGCAGAGTGGTCTCAGGTGAGGGGCCAGACTAAGAATGGTTCAAAAAAAACCCCAATGAATATCGGAAAAAGAGGAGATGTGACCCGGCCCGGAGGAAGCCCGGGGCCCCCGTCTGGAGCCAGGCCCAGACGGAGGGCTCGATGGCGAGCGCCTGGTGGCCGGGTTTGCCACGGAGCCCGGTCGGGCACAGCCCGAACAAACTACGTGGCACCCCCCCTCTTTTCATCTCATGGGCCCACCACCTGTGGGAAGACCCGTTGGGGTCGGGTGCGCAGCCACATGGGTGGCAGCGAAGGTCAGGGGTCTCGACGGACCAGACCCGGGCGGCAGAAGCTGGCTCTGGGGACGTGGAACGTCACCTCGCTGTGGGGAAAGGAACCGGAGCTTGTGAGGGAGGTGGAGCGCTATCAGTTAGATCTGGTGGGGCTTACCTCCACGCACAGTCTCAGCTCTGGTACCGTACTCCTGGATAAGGGTTGGACTTTATTCTTCTCCGGAGTTGCCAAGGGCGTGAGGCGCCGGGCGGGTGTGGGGATACTCATAAATCCCCGGCTGAGCGCCGCGGTGTTGGAGTTTACCCCGGTAGACGAGAGGGTCGCCTCCCTGCGCCTAAGGGTTGTAGGGGGGGAAAACTCTGACTGTTGTTTGTGCGTATGCACCAAACGGCAGCTCAGAGTACTCGGCCTTCTTGGAGACCCTGAATGGAGTCCTGTATGGGGCTCCAGTAGGGGACTCCGTAGTTCTGCTGGGTGACTTCAACGCCCACGTGGGCAACGATGGAGACACCTGGAGAGGCGTGGTGGGGAGGAACGGCCTCCCTGATCTAAACCCGAGCGGTCGGTTGTTATTGGACTTCTGTGCTAGTCATGGATTATCCATAACAAACACCATGTTCGAACATAAGGGTGCTCATAAGTGTACCTGGTACCAGAGTACCCTAGGCCGAAGATCAATGATCGATTTTGTGATCGTGTCATCTGATCTGAGGCCGCATGTTTTGGACACTCGGGTAAAGAGAGGGGCGGAACTGTCAACCGACCACCATCTGGTTGTGAGTTGGATCAGGGAATGGGGGAAATTTCCGGATAGACCTGGTAAGCCCAAACGAGTAGTGCGGGTGAACTGGGAACGTCTGGAGGAGGCCCCCGTCCTAGGTATCTTCAACTCACACCTCCGGCGGAGCTTTTCTGGCATTCCTGTGGAGGTTGGGGGCATTGAGCCGGAGTGGGCGATGTTCAAAGCCTCCATTGCTGAAGCTGCGGTGGCTAGCTGTGGCCTCAGGGTCTTAGGCTCCTCAAGGGGCGGTAACCCTCGGACACCGTGGTGGACACCGGTGGTCAGGGAAGCCGTCCGATTGAAGAAGGAGGCCTTCCGGGATATGATATCCTGGAGGACTCCTGACTCGGTTGCAGGGTACCGACAGGCCCGAAGGGCTGCAGCTGCTGCCGTGTCGGAGGCTAAGCAGCGGGTGTGGGAGAAGTTCGGAGAGGCCATGGAGAAGGACTTTCGGTCGGCACCAAAGTGTTTCTGGAAGACTATCCGGCACCTCAGGAGGGGGAAACGGGGAACCATCCAAGCTGTGTACAGTAAGGATGGGACTCTGTTGACCTCAACTGAGGAGGTCGTCGGACGTTGGAAGGAACACTTTGAGGAACTCCTGAATCCGAATAACACGCCCTCTATGTTGGAGGCAGAGCTCGAGGTTGATGGTGTTTCGTCGTCAATTTCCCTGGTGGAGGTCACTGAGGTAGTCAAACATCTCCGCAGTGGCAAAGCCCCAGGGATTGATGAGATCCAGCCAGAAATGCTAAAGGCTCTGGGTGTTGAGGGGCTGTCATGGTTGACACGCCTATTCAACTTAACACCAGTGAACATCCAGGGATTGGACATAGAGGTGGTGGAGAACTACAAATTCCTGGGTGTTCACCTCAACAACAAACTGGACTGGTCTGACAACACACATGCCCTCTATAAGAAGGGCCAGAGCCGCCTCCATCTGCTGAGGAGGCTGAGGTCCTTCGGAGTGTGCAGGGCTCTCCTCAGGACTTTTTATGACTCTGTGGTGGCCTCAGCCATCTTCTACGCTGTGGCCTGCTGGAGGGGGGGTAGCACGGACAGAGACAGGAGCAGGCTCAACAGACTGATAAGAAGAGCGAGCTCTGTCCTGGACTGTCCTCTGGACTCCATTGAGGAAGTGGGGGACAGAAGGATGTTAGCCAAGCTGGCGTCCATCATGGGCAACACCTCTCACCCCCTACACGACAATGTGGGGTCCCTGAGCAGCTCCTTCAGCAGCAGACTGTTACACCCACGGTGTAAGAAGGAGAGGTTCCGCAGGTCCTTCATCCCGGTTGCAGTCAGGCTCTACAACACCAGCACCACCTGTTAATGTTGTAGTCCCTGTCTATTATCTCTATCTCCACTCAACCTCTCACCATAGCTGTTTTTGTATTTTTATTTTTCTTATTTATTTATTTTGTATTTTTTACTCAGATCACTACCATGCACAATAATATTCAACACTTTACATCTATATTTATATCATGGTCACGTTGCAATATTTATATTTTCCATTATGCTATCTTGTAGTATTATTTATATTATGGTCACTTACCTTTTAATTATTTTCTGTATCATGGTCACTACTGTTGCAATATTACTTATAATATTTTTGTTTTCATTACAATAACACTTACATCATTCCACTTTCTCCCCAGTACCTGCTTTTGCACAGTGTCTGTTTTGCTGGTTGTTTGTTTCGTTTTTCTCTTATTTGCTTTTCTCTTATTTGCTGTAACAAGTGAATTTCCCCATTGTGTGGATAAATAAAGAAATCTAATCTAATCTAAAACATCGCGTGGGAGTCGGGTACAGTGCCAAAGGAGTGGCAAACCGGGGTGGTGGTTCCCCTGTTCAAAAAGGGGGACCAGAGAGTGTGTTCCAATTACCGGGGTATCACACTTCTCAGCCTCCCTGGTAAAGTCTACTCCAAGGTGCTGGAAAGGAGGGTTCGGCCGATCGTCGAACCTCAGATTGAAGAGGAACAATGCGGTTTTCGCCCCGGACGTGGAACTACGGACCAGCTCTTCACTCTCGCAAGGATCCTGGAGGGGGCCTGGGAGTATGCCCATCCGGTCTACATGTGTTTTGTGGATCTGGAGAAGGCGTATGACCGGGTCCCCCGGGAGAAACTGTGGGAGGTGCTGCGGGAGTATGGGGTAAGGGGGTCTATCCTCAGGGCCATCCAATCCCTGTACTCCCAAAGCGAGAGCTGTGTTCGCGTCCTCGGCAGCCAGTCAGTTTCTTTCTCAGTGGGTGCTGGTCTCCGCCAGGGCTGCGCCTTGTCACCAATCCTGTTTGTGATATACATGGACAGGATATCGAGGCGTAGTCGTGGTGGGGAGGGGTTGCAGTTCGGTGGTCTGAGGATCTCGTCACTGCTTTTTGCAGATGATGTGGTCCTCATTGGATCATCGGCCTGTGACCTTCAACGCTCACTGGATCGGCTGGCGGCCGAGTGTGAAGCGGCTGGGATGAGGATCAGCACCGCTAAATCTGAGGCCATGACTCTTAGCAGGAAACCGATGGATTGCTTACTCCGGGTAGGAAATGAGTCCTTAGCCCAAGTGAAGGAGTTCAAGTACCTCGGGGTCTTGTTCGCGAGTGAGGGTACTATGGAGCGTGAGATTGGCCGGAGAATCGGAGCAGCGGGGGCGGTATTGCGTTCGCTTTACCGCACCGTTGTAACGAAAAGAGAGCTGAGCCGCAAGGCAAAGCTCTCGATCTACCGGTCGATCTTCGTTCCTATCCTCACCTATGGTCATGAGGGCTGGGTGATGACCGAAAGGACGAGATCGCGGGTACAAGCGGCCGAGATGAGTTTTCTCAGAAGGGTGGCCGGCGTCTCCCTTAGGGATAGGGTGAGAAGCTCAGCCATCCGTGAGGAACTCGGATTAGAGCCGCTGCTCCTTTACTTAGAAAGGAGTCAGCTGAGGTGGTTCGGGCATCTGGTAAGGATGCCCACTGGGCGCCTTCCTTGGGAGGTGTTTCAGGCACGTCCAGTGGGGAGGAGACCTCGGGGAAGACCCAGGACTAGGTGGAGAGATTATATCTCAACACTGGCCTGGGAACGCCTCGGGATCCCCCCGTCAGAGTTGGTCAATGTGGCCCGGGAAAGGGAAGTCTGGGGCCCCCTGCTTGAGCTGCTCCCCCCGCGACCCGACCCCGGATAAGCGGACGAAAATGAGATGAGATGAGATGAGTCTTTCACATCACTGTGGAGGAAATTTGGCCCACTCTTCTTTGCGGAATTGTTTTAATTCAGCAACATTGGATGGTTTTCGAGCATGAATAGCTGGTTTTAGGTCATGCCACAGCATCTCAATCGGATTTAAGTCTGGACTTTGACTAGGCCACTCCAAAATCTTCATTTCGTTTTTTTTTAGCCATTCAGAGGTGGACATGCTGGTATGTTTCGGATCACTTACCTGCTGCATAACCCAAGTGCGCTTGAGCTTGAGGTCACGAACTGATGGCCGGACATTCTCCTTCAGGATTTTCTGTTAGAGAGCAGAATTCATGGTTCCATCAATTATGGCAAGTCTTCCAGGTCATGAAGCTGCAAAGCAGCCCCAGAACATCACACTACCGCCGCCATGTTTGAGTGTTGTTTGAAATGCTGTGTTCGTTTTACGCCAGATGTAACGGGACTCACACCTTCCAAAAAGTTTGACTTTTGTTTTGTCAGTCCACAGAATATTTCCCCAAAAAGTCTTGGGGATCATCAAGATGTTTTTTGGCAAATGTGAGACAAGCCTTGTATTATTTTTGGTGAGCAGTGACTTTCGCCTCCGAACTCTCCCATGGATGCCATTTTTGCCCAGTCTCTATCTTAATGTTGAATCATGAACACTGACCTTAACTGAGGCAAGTGAGGCGTGCAGTTCCTTAGAAGTCTTTTATGACCTCCTGGATGAGTCGTCGATGCGCTCTTGGAGTTTCACCACTGTTCCAAGTCTTCTCCATTTGTGGATAATGGCTCTCACCGTGGTTCGCTGAAGTACCAAAGCCTTAGAAATGGCTTTGTAACCCTTTCCAGACTGATACGTGTCAATTACTTTGTTTCTAATCTGTTTCTGAATTTCTTTAGATCGCGGCATGATGTGTTGCTTTTTGAGATCTTTTAGCCTACTTCAATTTGTCAGACAGGTTATTTTTAAGTTATTTCTTGATTCAACAGGTCTCGCAGCAATCAGACCTGGGTGTGGCGAGTGAAATTGAACTCAGCTTTCCAAAAAATTTGGTTATCACAGTTCATTCAGGATTTATCAAGAGGGGGCAATTACTTTTTCACATACGGGCCAGGTAAGTTTGGATAGCTTTTTACCCTTAACAAATGAAATCATCACTGAAAAACTGCATTCTATTATTGACTTGCGTTATCTTTGTCTAATTTAAAAATTTGTTTGATGATCTGAAACATTTAAATGTGACAGATATGCAAAAAAATAAGAAAACAGGAAGGGGGCAAATCGATTTTCCCTGAACATTGGGAATCTATTTAGGGAGATCTGTGTCCAGTTTTTTTTTAAGTAAAACATTTTTGATTCACTATGGGGCTACATTTTTGATAAAGGAAAAATCTGGCTAGATAATTTGTGCATCAATTGTGACAATAATTTGGTGAAAATTGCAAAGTCCTTGGAAATTGTAAATACATTGTTTGTGGCTTGTTGAAAAATATTTTGTTCTTTAAAATTGTTTTAAGTTTTCCATTTGCGGATGAAAAAGAAGGTAAGGTTTGCCGATAACAACAGACAAATTTAATGTGAGATGGACTGTGAAAGATTGTGTTTGTACCTGTTAGAAAATTGAAAGCACAAGATAAAACAGAGTTTGTAAAACTGTTAACACCTTAGAGAGCCGTCAGGAATTTGATAGTTATCGTTGATCCCGATTAGTCCGGTGATTCTCACTTAAAACTAATTTCTAAGACATGCATTCCCAGAATTCAGGTTTACTTATTGTCCCTCAAGCAAGAGCCTTCGGCTATCAAGCTCCATTCCTGTGGACTACTACAAGAAACATGGCCGCCTCCTTAGACCCCCCCTGATGTAAATAGAAAGCATTTCAATATAAATATATATTATAGTGAGAGCTGGTTCAGGTCTGTCTTGGACAAGCTCTTAATTATGCTGCAATAGGTCTAGAGTACTGTCAGGGACAAACGACACATGGAGCTTCTCTTTCCTCTTTTCCCTCTTTATCGAATTAAAGTGATAGTTCACCAAAAAATTAAAATTCACACATCTGCTTATCTACTCATGATGGTGACTTACACTTCAGACATAATAAAACAGAAAATACCGCTTGTGTGGTGTCATCCAAGTGTCTGCAAGTGTCGAAACTGTGTCATTTACACCACGTTTTAGCCTAAATGTCCACTAATATCTTCCTATGAGATGACTCACAGACTCTCGGACACACCTGCGCGTGGCTGAGAAGGCTAGCTTAGCCACTTCGGGTTGAAACGAGGGGTAAATTACCTTGTTTCGAGTCAAATATGAATGTCTGGGCTTACTTAGCCCAAGCGCTTTGAGTGGTCATCAAGACTAGAAAAGCGCTATATAAATACAAATCCATCCTTTTACCACTTACGGCTAACATTCTCACCATTACTAACTCCTCAATTAATTTGTCATTGCTGCTCCCTTCATCTCTATCAGCAGTGATGGCGGTAACGCGCTACTTAGTAACGCGTTACTCTAATCTGACCACTTTTTTCAGTAACGAGTAATCTAACGCGTTACTATTTCCAAACCAGTAATCAGATTAAAGTTACTTGTCCAAGTCACTGTGCGTTACTATTTGGGTATTTGTGGTTAAACCGCTGGGCACGTGTGACGCGACTGGGGGAGCAGTCGCCCTCCTCTCCACGCTGCCGGAGGCTCTGTGTCCGGCACGCCTCAACGTTTTTATTTTTGGGGGGGGGGTGGGGGTCCTCGTCCGCGGCGTCTCACGGCGTCGCTGGTGCGGGGGCTTTCCTTCTCTTGGGCCGCGGGTTGGTGTCCGTCGCCGGTGCAGAAGGCGGGGACCGGTTGGAGGGGACCGGGTACGGCGGTCGGCGGTGATCCGCCAGAGTCTGTCCCTTCTGGCGGATCACCTCAGTTACGGCGCCCGCTGAGGGAACCCTCCGTTCGCGCGGGGGGGCCCCATCCGCCGGTTTCTAATAAAGTGAGTGTTGGCAAAACCGGTTCTCATTTGTTGCCGCCTCATCATTATGTTGAGGCGGCGGGGGTGTTATCGGCAGCTGCTGATTGTAAATAATAAAGTAACTTGTAATCTAATTTAGTTACTTTTAAAATAAAGTAACTTGTAATCTAACTAAGTTACTTTTATAATCAAGTAATCTGTAAAGTAACTAAGTTACTTTTCCAAAGTAACTGTGGCAACACTGTCTATCAGACATCTTCTTAAGTACAAATATTTTAAACAATGAGACATCTTTCCCTTATGTTACAAACTGCTTCTGCTGATCAATGTTGTAAATACTGTTATTTTACTGATGTTCTCAGTTACAGGCGACATCTATTGCAAGTCTTTTGGGGTAGTTTTTCCTTACTTTTGTTGAGGGTTAAAGACAGGATTTCACATCTTGTTAAGCCCTATGAGACAAATTGTGATTTGTGAATATGCAAATACAATTTGATAGATTGATTGATTGAAGAAAATTGGTGAATTTAGCAAGTTCTTCTGTACGAGTAACATAACAAAAAAATTGTTTATACAAATGATTCTTGTATGAGGCCCATTGTGTTTGTGAGGCCCACACATACTATATATATACATATATTACTGTTATAAGTCTATGATCACTCCAGGCTTCCATAAAGCACTCCTGTAGTCCAGCAGTTTCAACCAACTATGGTAGTTTTCAGGCTCAGGAGGGTAGACAGTGTCAAGTATTTGCATGGTGAATAATGCATTCCTGCCATGTCTGCATTCACAGCTTCAAGTCATGCCATTGCTAGCCGATCACGCGCACACACGCACGCACGCACGCACGCACGCACCCACGCACGCACACACACACACACACACACACACACACACACACACACACACACACACACACACACACACACACACACACACACACACACACACACACACACAGATTTGCACAGCCATCCTTATTAGGGCTTTGCATTGACTTCATCCATTGTGGACAGCCTAACCAAAACCTTATAGCTAATTTAACCTTCACCTGACCACGATCATAACCCTGACCTTAACCAGAGCTTCAAAATGAGTTTTTCCTCAGTAGGACAAGGCTTTGATCTCCATGAGGTCCACTGGTTCTGACAAGGTAAGTGTTTATACTGGAAAAGGTCCTAAAGAGGTAACAAAAATTAGTTTAAACACACATACACACTCACGCACGCACACATCACTTAACCGAAGCACCACTTTAAGGGACATCTGACTACCTTATCATGTAGAGGTGTCAGAATGCTCTTGAAGCAGTCTACAAAATGATGAGCTGCTGACACTGGCTGTCTGTTGCTTGGTGCATGTACTGCATGTGTGTTGTGTGTACGTATATAAAATCTTGCTGTACAGGCTGTAGTATCAGTAGTAGCTATAGGATAATATGAGGACTGCTGCTGTATGGGGCCTGATGGCTCTACTGTGTCACCACACACTGGTTAGCAGCCACATACTTGGAAGGGCTACTTCAACCAGTGACCTTGCTCAGCTCAAGGTAAGAAATCACGTTAACAATTATTTTAGTTTTAATTTCCTTGGAAAGATCAGGTAGATTTCTGTTATAGACAGGTTTGCACATTTAAGTATATATACAAAGCCTTTTTCACTTGGAATATGTAGTCTTTTGTTTTTTACAATATACCAACTTTTCCACCTCAGCCAAGTGGTTTTACCCAGAACTAATACACTTTTTAGATTCCATTAATATTTGTAATAATGCAATCAACTGAAAACTCGTGTTTAGTGGTTTACTCAATAATAACTATATAGTACACACCCAGGTATATGGCAGTAAATGGTAAATGGTTTTGTATTTAAATAGCACTCATCTACTCTTTATGACCACTCAAAGCTCTTTACAGTACAGTTTTACATTCACCCATTTAAACACAAATTCATACAGTGCATATACTAGCAGCACTTTGTTGTTCTATGAAGGGCAATTCAGGGTTCAGCATCTTGCCCAAGAAAACTTCAACATGCAGATGGGGAAGACTGGGGATCTGCGAGCTGACCTTCAGGTTGGAGGATGACCGCTCTACCCCTCAGCCGCAGCCGCCCTTTAGATTCATATCTTTAAACTGCAATTCAAAATCCACTTAAACGTAAGGTGCAGAGAAGCGTTACAATGTGTGATTTAAGTGTAGTTACACTTACATCACATATTTTATACATTGCATTAATACAATATTTACATTTATTGTGCTTTTACCTTTTTTTTATTTTGAGAAAAAATCCAACATACACATCATCACTCATCTCTTGGTTTGGTGAAGGCAAAGTTTGACCATTTTTCTTGCTTGCTTCCAACTTTACTATTATAGTTTTACTTGTTATAGCTAGAGAGGAGAGGCGGTGGACTAGTGGCAGAAACTTGGACTATGGGCAGAAAAGGACTGGTTCGACTCTGGTTCAACTCCACGGAGTGAAAACAAAAGAAGAACCTGGATTGATCTGTCCAATCTGTCTAGTGCCCCTGAGCAAGGCACCTTACTCCCTCAACATCTGCTCCCCGGGCACTGTACATGGCTGCTTACTGCTCTGTGTGTCATGCACCAGATGAGTTTAAAGCAGAGGCTAAATTTCCTAAAACTGCATGAGTGTGTCTGTGCATGTCTGTGCATGTGTTTGGGATAAATAAATTGATCTTAATCTTTAATCTTAATCTTTAGAGCAGCCTTCAACAAACAAAATTTCCCTCAAACCCGACACTATGTTCTGGGATTCCTGCACGCATAGATTCACAAGCAGGCTTCCTATGTCTACAACAAATTGGTTTAATGCTTGGGTTTTAAGTGTACACCTCTCTTCGTCTCTCCACATCAGTATTTACTGGAGCGCTTTGAGGACAAGTTGGCCGAAGCAGTCCAGGAGGAGGATTCTGAAGCTGATTATGAAGAGAAAAACCAAGAGTCTGAGCACAGCCAGGTCGGTCGAGGATGGAGCCGGGAGGAGGAACAAGAATATCTGTCAGAAAAACCACCAGCAGAAGGCCACAGCAAGCCAACAAGTCAGAGGAGCCATCTGCAGGACCTTCTGATGACCACGAGGAAACGGGCCTCAAGTTGCTTTGGAGCCCGAATGGACCGAATAGGGAACGCCAGTGGTCTGGGATGCAATGGTGGAAAAGGTAAAACTGCAGCTGATGATTACCGAAGAGAATCAAATCAGAATTTTAATAAAGGGCTGTAGAGGCATGAGGATCACAAAGTAGTGCAGTTTAGATGGTTAACAATTAGTATGGTCCATAGATGCTGATGTTTTTAAACATTGTTATATGAGATTGTTTCTGGTGACTAGAGATTACTTCCAGTGTAATACTCACACCTTTGATCACAACAATTATTAGAGTAGGTATTTAGTTTAGCACATTCACACTCTATTTCAGTTTTACAGGAAATATTAATTAATAATAATATTATTATGATTTTAATACAATATAGTCATATATATGTGTTTGTTATTTTTGCCTTCTGAGATTGGGATGATAATAACTGGAACAGGAGGAAATTAGCTGTATTTAACAGAACTATAAAAACAAGAATATGACATTTTGTAAGGCGTTACATGCAGAGTTTTTTTGGGGAGAAACAATATAAACTCTCTAGTGTTAATTATAACTAATTATTTATAATGCTGTTCCTTTTTGTCCTTGTAGGGTAGACTGACATTTACACTGGATACATGTTGGATTATGTTTCTATCTTCAAATGAAGACGCAGCCAAAACAATTGATGATTTTACATTGTTGACCAACCAGTTGTTTGTTTTGTGTGTTTTTCTGTAACATAAACTCATTACAATAAACTGTCACACAACTGCATGCATTTTTCTAAAAAAAGACAAATTAAGACTAGAGACCTAAAGTGATGCGATTTTGCGGTATAAAGACGCCAAAACATGCCAAAAAGCTTCCTCATCATCATTACACAACCAGAATGCTGACATGAGGCAGATTGTGTCCATGAATCAGTGCTGTTGTTGCTAAAAGCCATACTCATCAGAACAGGCTATGTCAAGTGTTGGTGTGTCGGTGGCTCCTGCAGCTTAACATTTACATTCATGGCTGACACATCAGGAACCTTATTACCATAAGTTATTGATACCAAAGCCTTTCTGTCAGCTCCAACCAGTGTGATGTTTCTATTTTGAATTCTGTAGCAAGTTGTTTCCATCGACAGAGGTGCAATAGCACATTCCAAATTACCCTACATGCTATAGTCAATGCCACTGACATTACACTTTTCCCCCAGGAAATGCACAGCTAACATGTAATTGACTGAACACAATTTTTGATCAATTTCACTCTCAAAAAATCTAATGCTCAAATTGTCCTTAGAGAAAAAAACCAGGGGATCACTAAAGTCATTGGGCCAGTACATTTTCAACCTTTTTTGAGCCACGGCACATTTTTTACACTCCTGGGGCACACCACCAACCAAAATGAGACAAAATGACACTCTATGGCCTAACACAGTACATATAATACATATAGTTAGTAATATAGTTTCTAAATGTATTAAAGCACTATTTTAATTTATTTCAGCCCTTTATTACTCTTATCTTTTAATGAGCACAAATTTAGTCAGATTTATGAAACAATCTTTGATTTAACTAAACTTTATCTAATGGAGACATATTATGCCCATTTTATCACAGTTGATATGGTTCCTTGGGGTCTTAAAGGGCACATATTATGAAAATTCCACTTTTGTAGTGCTTCTACACGTAAATTTGGGTGTCTGGCATGTCTACCGTCCCAAAAACTCCCCGGAAAAAAACAAATCCCGCGATGTGTTGTTGTTCCTCTATGTCAGAAACGATATGCTAGAGTGCGTCCAATGGGATTACGACCCGAATTTACGTCAGTCTCGGGCAGCGGATGTTAGCTGGGAAGCTAGCCAAGGGGGAAAGCTAACCAGCCGGGGAGCAGGGTGAGAGGCGGAGGTCTAGCCGAGAAGCAGAGCCGGCGGCCGTTGCAGCACTTTCTGGAATGGTTGCTTTTGCACGTATTCACAGCAGTTTTCCAGGGATATGTGGCACCCCACCCGGGAAGCATTGGACTGGGAGGTTGGGGGAGAGATCCCTTGTTTGGGTCCGTTGTGGACAAACAATGTCTTCGGAGGCTAACCCGAGTCGTAGCTTCTTTGTGTGTGTGTCGCCCGGTTGAAGCAGCAGGTATAAATAGAAAACAGTGGGGAGCTTTGTTAGAAAATAGCACCGGAACGTGTTCCAGGACCCCCCCGGTCTACGGCTGCATTGTACCCGTGCTTGGACGCTCGCTCAGCGGACAGCCTCTCCTGCCATCGGGCGGCGAAGCAGAGATGGTAAGAGATGATAAGCGAGCAGGTCTTCCAGGTGTTCAGATTTCTGCCATTTCCATACTGATGCTCGCATAGTGCCGAGTCAGGCAACCACAGAGCTGGGGGGGACTTGCGGACCTGTCGTAACGTAAGAGGACAGAGAGAGTCAAGAGAGGAGGACAGAGTAGAAAGGAGAATGTCTGTGGCAGAGTTAGGATGCATGAGCGAGAAAGAGTCATTGGAAGGGAGGGCTGATAGAACAGAGGAGCCTAGAGAGGAAGGAGAGAGGGAACGAATGTTGCGATGGACAGGTACAGACTCTGTTGATGTGTTAGGGTTGTTGGTTTGAGATAGTGGGGGGGATTAAGAGATAAAGAAGTGGTCGGAAACATGAAGTGGGGTAACAGTGAGGTTAGATTTTGAACATTTTCTGGTGAAAATGTAGTCAAGGTGGTTACTAGCTTTGTGAGTAGGAGGGGAAGGACTGAGTGAAAGAGCAAAAGAAGACAGTAAAAGTAAAAGGTCAGATAACTTGTCTGCCTGGATGTTAAAGTCACCCAGCAGGATAAGTGCAGGGCCATTTTCTGGGAAGTTTGACAGGAGGACATCTAATTCCTCCAAAAAATCTCCCAAAGAACCTGGTGGACGGTAGAGAACAGCAATAGTTAATTGTACTGGATGAGTAACTGTCACAGCATGAAATTCAAAAGATGTTGGGGTGAAAAGTGGAAGCGGGTAGAGAGAGAAAGTCCATTTGCGGGAGATGAGTAAACATGTACCCCCACCCATACCAGTGGGTCTGGGTGTGTGGGTGAAAGAGAAGGCAGAGGAGAGAGCAGCTGGGGTGGATGTGTTGTCCGGTGTGATCCAGGTCTCAGTGAGAGCAAGGAAGTCAAGCAATTGATGTAGCAAAGCCAGAGATGAAGTCTGTCTTGCGGGAAGCTGACTAGCAGTTACATAGGCCCCACATATGTGTGGAACGAGTGGGATAGGTATGACAGGAAAGGTTACGGTATTACGGTACGAACGAGTGCAAGGCCTATAGTATGTACGAGTAGAAATGCGCACAGAAATTATACACATATTCAAAATAAAAATGCGGCTTTATACTCCGCCTCCAACGAAAGACTCCTTTGTTTTTATCCTCCGAGTCTTCATATGATGAGTCTTCACAGACGGCTGACGCTCCAAACACTTCCTGGTTTTAAACCAGAGTTAACAATGGTTGGCTACAGCTGGGCTGACCAATCCCCCTGCTCATGAGGCAATCAGGCACCTGGTGGTAATGGTCCAGCAATAGAAACTTAGCTGACTTCAATGACAAAAGAAACTTGTCACTTTAATCAGTGAGTTTCCCCAAATCTCCTAATTTGCCAGAAACTGTTTCTGGATAAAGTATATTCACCTCACCTTAGTCCTTAACAGAATTGGAATAAAAATCAAGCAATTTAAATTTAGCTGGTTTTCTTTTTTTTAAATCTCACTTGAGTCAAACTACAAATAGTAAACAGAATCAATAAACAAACAAACAAACTCCGGTCTCATACAATTCAAGGTGAGACCAAACAGTTCAGACTATCAATCTAGTTAACCTAAGACAGCAGATACAATAGTAATTTAGCAGAGAAGCTTATTAAAGAATATACATTGCCTGAATCAAGTAGTCCAGCAGTATGATACCCCAGAAGTAAAATGCACACATTCAGTGCACTGGACAGAAATCACATCGCGTCAAAACCACCGTGGGCCTTGGCGATGCTTTGTTTTAATTAAATAGTTGGATTTCCCTGGTCCTCACCAATTCTCATTCAGCTGCTAGGATCCATCTGAGGCGCTCCGTCAGAGGGGGCCCCCCGCGCGAACGGAGGGTTCCCCCAGCAGGCGCCGTCGCTGAGTTGATCCGCGAGAAGGGCCCGACAGGCGTCTTGAGTCGCCGCTGGCGACTGGCGTACCCAGTCCCCTCCAACCTGTCCCCGCCTTCCGCACACCGCCCCGCGGTCAAAGAGAAAGAAAGCCCCCGCACCAGCGACGCCGTGCGGCGCCTACGGACGAGGACAACCCCCCCCCAAAAAAAAACCTTGAGGCGGGCCGCACACCGAGCCCGCAGAAAACTGTCGGGAAGTTACCAGTTTCTGGCAGTTTTACAAGCCTGAGAATGTTGGGAGATGACCCCCCTGCTCCTAAGCCTAGGGGAGGCTTTCACATGCAAATGACAATGCTCTGCACTTTACAAATGCAAATCAGGATAGTTTCCCTCAGAGCAGGTGACTTTTTTCTAAACTATCTGGCGTAAGTAAACCAGGCTTAAAATAAATATAAAACCTGAAATTGTTCTTAAGTAAGTAAGTGTGCTATAATGAATTACATTGTATACCAGGAGCCAAATTAATGCTATGAAAAAAAAGTGAAACAATGAACATTATTTCAGCATTTTTATTATTATCCAAAACACAATCCTAAATCTCAACCAATGTACAGAGTGGCATGATTACAGTCACTTTTTCAATTGTGCTGGTTAAATGCACAGTGGATGTGTTAGCCACACATCTACCAGCAATCCCCTCAACAGGAAGAAATGATGCTGGATATGATGTGTCTGTGCCCTGTAAGCTCCAAACATCTACTGGCTTTCCATATAAATATCTGTCCTCCCAAAATACTGGCAAGTACAGCACCATATTAACATGTCCATGGCAAACTAAGCTGTTGACTCTGCTGAAATTCCCTCATAATTTGAACTTTCTCAGTATTAAATTAAAACACTGAACACTTTTATCCAAAGCAACTTACAATGTGCAATCAACTATGAGGGTACAAACACAGAACAGCTAGAGCTCTAGCTGGGACAGTTTCCCTGCCTGAACCCTAAACAGGATAACCAGGTATATCAAATGGATTGAAATGGATTTGATACATCGCTTTCAAAATGCTGTCAAATAAAAATAGATAGATAGAAGAAGTGAGTCAACCAAAAAGTATGGTTGATTCACTGATTAAATACTGTTGTCAATGTGGGTTTACACTGTCACACTATTCTATCTTGATGGCAGCAGTTTGCATGAGAAACCACCTAAAATGACCCAAATCCATTTTTTATATGTTTTATAATGTATTTCGAATCTAGCAAGCAGAATAGGAGAGGCGGTGGTCTAGTGGCAGAAACTTGGACTATGGGCAGAGAAGGTCTCTGGTTCATCTCTGGTTCGATTCCACGGAAAGACAACAAAAGACGAACCTGGATTGATCTGCCCAAAAATCCAAGAGTCTGTCTAGACCCTGTCTAGTGCCCCTGAGCAAGGCAATTAAATTTCCCTACCTGCATTTGTGTGCCTTTGCATGTCTGTGCATGTGTTTTGGATAATAAAATGCATCTGCATCTCTTAATCTGCAACAAGGAGTGACTACAGAAACTCGTGTCCATGTTCTGATCCTGTTGATAAGGACAGACTCAGGTTTTTGTTTCCACTGTGGACCAGACTGACGTAATTGCTCACTGCAACACTTATTAACAAGAGCAACGTTCCCCGTCCAGGCAAATGTGGAAAAGTTTGAACTGGCTTGAGAGATCTATCAAAGTAGATAAGTAGCATTACATGCATATATGTATATTCCAGACATGCGCTATCTGGAATTTGCCTCATAGGGCTTAACAAGGTAATATAAATGTATCAATGTTTAAAGAATTTATACAAACAGACTTAAATGAAGGGAACATCAATGATAATTGCAATGATAGCAGTATTGCATATAATGGTAGTATTTGAGTAGGCATATTGTATATTTATATATTTAGTTGGAATCATAATCCACGATCAACAACACAATCAACAATTTGGCTGCAGCCGTTATCCTGGAAGCACAAGGACTCCTGGTAAGACGCCAAGTAAGTAATATGTATTGATGTGACATTATTGTGACAAGGAGGAGTAGGAGGAAAGAGAAGCTCCATGTGTCACACTCAATGGTGTATGAAGCACTTGAAAGCCATACTTGAGTAAAAGTACAGATATCTTACCTGAAAGTGACTCCGTTAAAAGTAAAAGTCACCCGTCCGAAATGACTTGAGTAAAAGTCTTAAGGTAGCTCATATTAAATGTACTTAAGTATCAAAAGTATCTGGTGTTGAAATGTACTTAAGTATCAGCGTATCTGATGTTGAATTGTACTTTAGTACACCAGATACGCGGCTGGTGTACTAAAATTAAAAATGTTAAGTGATTTTTATAGTAGGCCTATACAGACACAAAACAACCCAACATTTTTCTCTACAGGATTTATTTCAACGGAAAAATTATATAAATTATATAAAATTATTATACAAATTTGGAATTCCAGATGCTGAGGTTAAAATAGTATTGGACTAGTGCATCTGAACTTCAAGGGACAACAAAGAATCAACACGACAGAATAAAGTGCCGCTTGCGTCTACCTAAGAACACTAATAGACCACAGTATACCCTCTAACAAATTCTGTAAATATCAGTAGCATGAATGATACACTATGCCCCTTATGATAACTCAGCAAAGTGAAACAAGATCTAGGGACACAAAATAAGCTGGTTTCTCTTTTGTTAACAGCCTGCACAGTGCTAGTACAGCGATGAAAAAATCACTGGACACAGTCTCGTCCTGCTGCAGGCCAAATTTCAGACCGAATAATAAGACTGAACATGGACCCTCACTATGGAATCCCTCTGGTACGGCCTCTGGTGACATTGGAAGATTATTTTTTAATTTAACGAAATAAACGTATTGTTAATGACTGCGTGTCGAGTTACCAGCAGGACGGAGACGGACATATATTAAAGCTCCATTACGCACACGCCGCACCTCTGTGCGCTTGGAGTTTTTTTTGTAATTAAAATTTCCAATTAATGCGTTAATTAAAAAAAACTCCAACGATGTCACTATGTGGTGGATAAATGCGACAAAATAAAATGATATACGACTAGCATAAAAACTGGGTTATTTTCTAAATATAATAAAAATAAATGTGAAACTGATTCTCATGCAACTTTATTAGCAGTGTCCTCGTAACATGGCACCAACGACACAAAAGTGAGTTGCAATGAATAAATCACAAAATAAAAACAAATATACAGTGCATGAAACATATAACTAACCACAACGCTGAATCGGTTGGAGCCCTGAGGCTGTTTCTCTGCAACAAGGCGGTCCCATCTAGGGCTAAACCCGGAGTGTGTTGCTGACTCCATCATTTTGTTTTGGTTGCAGTCACAGCAGGAAACCCTCTTTCGCACAGATATGATGTCGGAAATGGCAAAACAGTTTTTACGTGCTGTTGTGGTGATCTCAGGGTATTCGGACGTGACTTAAATCCAGAATACCGGCAGAGTTGTTTTCTCAAACATACTTTTAAGGCCGCCGTCATTTGCGATCTCCAGCAACTGATCGTCTTCTTCCACAGACATGCTGGATTCACCTGGTTTGTTGTAGTGATGGGAAGTTCGGATCTTTATACCGTCTCGGTTCTTTGAATCTCGATCAGTAAAATGAACAAATCTTTTTTCGAGTCATTCGTTCATTTCAGGGGGGGGTTGGGGGTGCTCCTGACCGTGAGTCCTGATGGAGGCACGGCATCAATCAATCATCAATCAATCAAATTTTATTTGTATAGCCCATATTCACAAATTACATTCATCTCATAGGGCTTTAACAGGGTGTGGCATCCTCTGTCCTTAACCCTCAGCAAGAGTGAGGAAAAACTACTAAAAACCCTTTTAACAGGGTAAAAATAAGTAGAAACCTCAGAGAGAGCCACATGTGAGGGATCCCTCTCCCAGGACGGACAGAAGTGCAATAGATGCCACGTGTAGAAAACATTCATCATTAAAGTTTTTAGCGGCATTGATGCAGTCCCGCTGCAATTACAGTCCATGGTCAGCAACCAGCAGGACCACGATCCACCATCCAGATCAGAGGCCACTCCAGTCCTCAGTCACCGTCCACCGCCGCCCACAAGGAGCCACCACGAGCCATCGCCGCGGCCCTGGTCCACCTCCTGTACCCAGTACCAACGCGACACAGGGTCCGCCACCAGCACCACGATCAGCCCACACGACACAGAATCCGCCACACTGGGTCCACCACTGCGACCCCCGATGCGCGATCCACAAACAGCAATCCATGTTGCGGCCACAGAGGCCCTGGATCTGCGGGTGATAAAGCAGAGGGACTCCGGGGAAGTTAGGGATGGAGAAGAGGAAGGAGAAGCTGGAAAAAGAAGCTCCGTGTGTCATGTGTCATTAATTAGAACAAGTTACGTTCTGCCGCACTAATTAACTCTAACTATAAGCTTTATCAAAAACAAAGGTTTTGAGCCTACTCTTACACAAACAGATGGTGTCTGCCTCCCGAACTGAAATTGGTAGATTATTCCACAAGTGAGGAGCTTGATGGCTAAAAGCTCTGGCTCCTACTCTACTTTTAGAGACTTTAGGGACGACAAGTAGGCCTGAATTCTGGGAGCGGAGTGCTCTAGCGGGTTTATAAGGTATTAACAGCTCTTTAAGGTAAAAAGGCGCTATATTATTAAGGGCCTTGAAGGTGAGGAGGAGAATTTTAAATTCTATTCTAGATTTAACTGGAAGCCAGTGTAGCGAAGCTAATACTGGAGAAATGTGCTCTCTTTTCTTTGTTCTTGTCAGGACACGTGCTGCGGCATTTTGGACAAGCTGTAGAGTCTTTAACGACTTACTGCTGGAGCCTGATAATAATGAGTTACAATAGTCCAGTCTCGATGTAACGAAGGCGTGGACTAGTTTTTCTGCATCTTTTTGCGAAAGGACATGCCTGATTTTTGAGATATTACGCAAGTGGAAAAAGGCAGTCCGAGAAATTTGTTTTAAGTGACTATTAAATGATAAATCAGGATCGAAGATCACTCCCAAGTTCCTGACTGTTTCGTTGGAAGCAAGGGCAATGTCGTCTAGCGCAGCTATATCGTTAGATCATTTATCTCTAAGGTGTTTTGGGCCAAGTATTATAACCTCTGTTTTGTCTGAGTTTAATAAGAGAAAATTGCGGGTCATCCAGGTTTTTATGTCCTTGAGACATGCTCGAAGTTTAGTTAATTGATTACTTTGGTCAGGTTTTATTGACAAGTATAACTGGGTGTCATCCGCATAGCAGTGGAAATTTACCGACTGTGTCCTGATAATGTTTCCTAGTGGAAGCATATATAATGAGAATAAAATTGGGCCGAGCACAGAGCCCTGTGGAACACCATGGTTAACTTTGGTGCGCACAGATGTCTCTCATCTCATCATCTCATTTTCGTCCGCTTATCCGGGGTCGGGTCGCGGGGGGAGCAGCTCAAGCAGGGGGCCCCAGACTTCCCTTTCCCGGGCCACATTGACCAACTCTGACGGGGGGATCCCGAGGCGTTCCCAGGCCAGTGTTGAGATATAATCTCTCCACCTAGTCCTGGGTCTTCCCCGAGGTCTCCTCCCCACTGGACGTGCCTGAAACACCTCCCAAGGAAGGCGCCCAGTGGGCATCCTTACCAGATGCCCGAACCACCTCAGCTGACTCCTTTCTAAGTAAAGGAGCAGCGGCTCTAATCCGAGTTCCTCACGGATGGCTGAGCTTCTCACCCTATCCCTAAGGGAGACGCCAGCCACCCTTCTGAGAAAACTCATCTCGGCCGCTTGTACCCGCGATCTCGTCCTTTCGGTCATCACCCAGCCCTCATGACCATAGGTGAGGATAGGAACGAAGATCGACCGGTAGATCGAGAGCTTTGCCTTGCGGCTCAGCTCTCTTTTCGTTACAACGGTGCGGTAAAGCGAACGCAATACCGCCCCCGCTGCTCCGATTCTCCGGCCAATCTCACGCTCCATAGTACCCTCACTCGCGAACAAGACCCCGAGGTACTTGAACTCCTTCACTTGGGCTAAGGACTCATTTCCTACCCGGAGTAAGCAATCCATCGGTTTCCTGCTAAGAGTCATGGCCTCAGATTTAGCGGTGCTGATCCTCATCCCAGCCGCTTCACACTCGGCCGCCAGCCGATCCAGTGAGCGTTGAAGGTCACAGGCCGATGATCCAATGAGGACCACATCATCTGCAAAAAGCAGTGACGAGATCCTCAGACCACCGAACTGCAACCCCTCCCCACCACGACTACGCCTCGATATCCTGTCCATGTATATCACAAACAGGATTGGTGACAAGGCGCAGCCCTGGCGGAGACCAGCACCCACTGAGAAAGAAACTGACTGGCTGCCGAGGACGCGAACACAGCTCTCGCTTTGGGAGTACAGGGATTGGATGGCCCTGAGGATAGACCCCCTTACCCCATACTCCCGCAGCACCTCCCACAGTTTCTCCCGGGGGACCCGGTCATACGCCTTCTCCAGATCCACAAAACACATGTAGACCGGATGGGCATACTCCCAGGCCCCCTCCAGGATCCTTGCGAGAGTGAAGAGCTGGTCCGTAGTTCCACGTCCGGGGCGAAAACCGCATTGTTCCTCTTCAATCTGAGGTTCGACGATCGGCCGAACCCTCCTTTCCAGCACCTTGGAGTAGACTTTACCAGGGAGGCTGAGAAGTGTGATACCCCGGTAATTGGAACACACTCTCTGGTCCCCCTTTTTGAACAGGGGAACCACCACCCCGGTTTGCCACTCCTTTGGCACTGTACCCGACTCCCACGCGATGTTGAATAGGCGTGTCAACCATGACAGCCCCTCAACACCCAGAGCCTTTAGCATTTCTGGCTGGATCTCATCAATCCCTGGGGCTTTGCCACTGCGGAGATGTTTGACTACCTCAGTGACCTCCACCAGGGAAATTGACGACGAAACACCATCAACCTCGAGCTCTGCCTCCAACATAGAGGGCGTGTTATTCGGATTCAGGAGTTCCTCAAAGTGTTCCTTCCAACGTCCGACGACCTCCTCAGTTGAGGTCAACAGAGTCCCATCCTTACTGTACACAGCTTGGATGGTTCCCCGTTTCCCCCTCCTGAGGTGCCGGATAGTCTTCCAGAAACACTTTGGTGCCGACCGAAAGTCCTTCTCCATGGCCTCTCCGAACTTCTCCCACACCCGCTGCTTAGCCTCCGACACGGCAGCAGCTGCAGCCCTTCGGGCCTGTCGGTACCCTGCAACCGAGTCAGGAGTCCTCCAGGATATCATATCCCGGAAGGCCTCCTTCTTCAATCGGACGGCTTCCCTGACCACCGGTGTCCACCACGGTGTCCGAGGGTTACCGCCCCTTGAGGAGCCTAAGACCCTGAGGCCACAGCTAGCCACCGCAGCTTCAGCAATGGAGGCTTTGAACATCGCCCACTCCGGCTCAATGCCCCCAACCTCCACAGGAATGCCAGAAAAGCTCCGCCGGAGGTGTGAGTTGAAGATACCTAGGACGGGGGCCTCCTCCAGACGTTCCCAGTTCACCCGCACTACTCGTTTGGGCTTACCAGGTCTATCCGGAAATTTCCCCCCATTCCCTGATCCAACTCACAACCAGATGGTGGTCGGTTGACAGTTCCGCCCCTCTCTTTACCCGAGTGTCCAAAACATGCGGCCTCAGATCAGATGACACGATCACAAAATTGATCATTGATCTTCGGCCTAGGGTACTCTGGTACCAGGTACACTTATGAGCACCCTTATGTTCGAACATGGTGTTTGTTATGGATAATCCATGACTAGCACAGAAGTCCAATAACAACCGACCGCTCGGGTTTAGATCAGGGAGGCCGTTCCTCCCCACCACGCCTCTCCAGGTGTCTCCATCGTTGCCCACGTGGGCGTTGAAGTCACCCAGCAGAACTACGGAGTCCCCTACTGGAGCCCCATACAGGACTCCATTCAGGGTCTCCAAGAAGGCCGAGTACTCTGAGCTGCCGTTTGGTGCATACGCACAAACAACAGTCAGAGTTTTCCCCCCTACAACCCTTAGGCGCAGGGAGGCGACCCTCTCGTCTACCGGGGTAAACTCCAACACCGCGGCGCTCAGCCGGGGATTTATGAGTACACAGCTGATTGGCTACCACTTTTTCTAAGATTTTAGACATGAAGGGGAGATTAGATATTGGTCTGTAATTGGCTAAAACCTCTGGGTCTAGGGTGGGTTTTTTGAGAAGGGGTTTGATTACTGCTATTTTAAAAGACTGTGGTACATAACCTGATGATAATGACAGATTGATTGTGTTAAGTAACGAACTATCAATTAGGGGCAGAATTTCTTTAAGTAATTTTGTAGGAATGGGATCTAAGATACAGGTTGTTGGTTTAGAACCTGAGATTATTTTGGTAAACTGATCACAAGTGATCAGAGAGAAGCTGTCTAAATAATGGTTAGGATTCTCAGCCATTTCTGAGATCTCTGTTATTGGGAGGGTATTAGTGCCAATTGAGGGCAGGAGATGGTTGATTTTATTTCTAATGGTTAGAATTTGATCATTAAAAAAGGTCATAAAGGTATTGCTATTTAGGGATCGAGGAATACTGGGTTCGGTGGAGGTGTGACTCTCTGTCAGCCTGGCTACAGTGCTGAAGAGAAACCTGGGGTTGTTTTTATTCTCTTCTATTAGTTTTGAATAGTAGGCGGCTCTTGCTTTGTGGAGAGCCTTTTTATATTCTTTAACACTATTCTTCCAGTCTATGAGGTTTTCAACATGGTTGCTGGAGCGCCACTTCCTTTCTAGTTTTCTTGATAATTGTTTTAACTCATTTGTCTGGGAATTATACCACGGAGCTAATTTACCATGTTTGACATTTTTCTTTTTTAGAGGCGCTATTGAATCTAATGTTAATCGTAATGAGTCTGCAGAGCTATCGACGAGGTGGTCGATCTCAATGGAGCTCGGGTTTTTAAAGAATATATCTACGGATAATACAGGTTTAAATGTAATTGGAATTATTTCCTTAAATTTAGCTACAGCACTATCAGGTAGACATCTAGAAAATGAAAATGAATTTTTTATTGGTGGCATATATTCATTTATTGAAAAATGGAAGGTTATTAAATTATGGTCTGATAGAACTGGATTGTGCGGGAGGACTGTTAAATGTTCAATTCCGACACCGTACGATAATATAAGGTCAAGTGTGTGGTTACAACAATGAGTCGGTTGGTGCACACACTGACTGAAACCAATTGAGTCTAGTATCGAATTAAATGCTACGCTACGGTAATCTTTCTTATTGTCAACATGGATATTAAAGTCACCAACAATAATAATTTTATCGCTCTTTAGGACTAAGTTTGATAAAAACTCAGGGAATTCCGTTAAAAATTCAGTATAAGCCCTGGGAGGATGGTAAACTACAGCAAATATGATTGGCTGTTGGTGTTTTATGGATTGGCGTGGAAGACTAAGAACCAGACATTCAAATGATTTGTAGCTTAGGTTAAGTTTAGGTTTAGGATTAATTGATAGACTGGAGTTAAAAATAGCAGCAACTCCACCTCCTCGCCCAAATTATCTGGGAGTCTGTGCATTTATATGACTGGGGGGAGTAGATTCATTTAGACTGACAAATTCATCAGGATGCAGCCACGTCTCAGTGAGGGACAATAAATCTAGGTTGTAGTCAGAGACTAGTTCATTAACTAAAAGAGCCTTAGTTGATAGTGATCTTATGTTTAAAAGACCACATTTAAAAGTTTTAGTTCCCTGTGTTGTTGCAGAGGTTGTTTTAATTTTTATTAGATTTTTGTGTGGAGTTCTCGCTCTGTTACTGTTTAATTTCAATAATTTAATCGGACGGTGGACAGACACAATCTCTATGGGATTGAGGAGGAAGTGAAACTTTCTGACACTGACATCGAGAAGTCTGTTAGTGAGGTGAAGAGTGACTTTATGGGACAGAAGTGATGTCACTATTAAGAAAATACACTGACACTCTGCCGCTGCTGTGGATAACACAATGTGTGGATAACACACTGTGTGAGATCAGAAATCCCTGAACACTCGCTTCCTCCTGTCCTTCCATTCGCATGCACACATAACGCAGATCCCCGCACCACTGTCACGGCAGTATTTATTTATTTAGAGCATCAAACCAATTCCCTCACATCTGTGGATCCTTGCCTACAGTCCGGGATATTATTTGGAAAATTACTTCATTTCTTATGAGTGATTTCCTGTGCGCTCAGTGCGCTCTGTGCGCTGGGTCACTCAGTGCGCTGTGCCCCGTGCGCTCTGTGCGCTGGGTCACTCAGTGCGCGTGCGCTGGGTCTCTCTTTGCGCTGTGCCCCGTGCGCTCTGTGCGCTGGGTCACTCAGTGTGCTCTTTGCGCCTGATGGCACAGTCACGTACACTGCAGTGATTTGATGAGACACGAACAGTGTTATAAGATATTATTAAAAACTATTAATGACTCGGCTCCGGAACTCCGCTGTTTAATCGAATCTGAACGTAACTTGCTTTAAGTTGTTTTATATATGTTTTAATAAAAAGCTCGTGTGGAACAGATAAAACTAAGTTATTGTTTTTAATGTAAATCATGAAGTGGATCAATAATCTGGCTTCAGTTCACCACCTCACGTCTGCTTTGCCATTATCCCGTCTCCAAAACGTCCGTACGCATGGGTCTAAGTTTGCTTAGAAATAAGCACATTTTCCCGTCAATTTCGTTTTTATAAATCCCAACTTTGGCGTGAGCAGTGGCGTGCGCACGTTTCAGGCCCCGTTTTGTGCGTATGCAATGGTTATAAATCCGACCCCTGATGCGGCTACGAGGACCCCCGGAGCAGGGCCACCGCTGCTCCTCCGGTACTGGAGCGACAGGGAGCCGGTCGCCACCCCCGCGATGCTGAGCCGCAGGCTTCACCGCAAATGTCTCCGCGGAGCATGTCGGGGCGATATTATCACAAGAACTCAAATAAATGCCCGTCAGTTTGGATGATTTGAAATGGTCATTTATTTTCACACTAGCATTTAATTATCACTGCAAACAATTACCTCGCACTGAACTGTAAGTAAAGTACAAAAAAGTTAAAATAACGAAACATGTAATTATTACTTGTGAACGAATATCATTCACGTCTTATTAAACCTAGTCACGCGAAGTTGTCTTATTTTGCAGTAAACATTTTCTCAATGTATATGTTAGAAAACTAGGAATTTCTAAGGTTTGTTTTGTACTTCATGAAATACCTGAAACAATGTTAAATAATGTTCTTTTTGGAAGGATTCTCCAATCCACACCTCAATGTCGGCTTCGGCAGTTGGATTCCTTGTTGACACTTTACGAAACAGTGCCTGCTCCTTTCTGTTGACCTGGTTGCTGGCTTGGTTTGCTGCTCAGACCAAGTCTTCCTCCTGCAGTTGCTATTGTCCTAAAAGCCTAATTTGCAGGTCTGGCATTCCCAATACAACCTTTTTGAACCTGTAAGCGCAGCAGCAACTCCAAGGGTTTTGTTATCTTCCATTCTGTGGAATCTACCGGCCATGTTTGCACATACAGTGCTGTGAAAAAGTATTTGCCCCCTTCCGAGTTTCTTAGTTTTTTGCATATTTGTCACACTTAAATGTTTCAGATCATCAAACTAATTTTAATATTAGTCAAAGATAACCCGAGTAAATACAAAATGCAGTTTTTAAATGTTGATTTCATTTATTAAGGGAAAAAATCTATTCAAACCTATCTGGCCCTATGTGAAAAAGTATTTGCCCCCTCTTGATAAATCCTGAATAAACTGTTATAAACCACATATTTTGGAAAGCTGAGTTCAATGTCACTAGCCACACCCATGCCTGATTACTGCCAGAACTGTTTAATCTAGAAATCAGTTAAATAGAAGCTGTCTGACAAAGTTAAGTAGACTAAAATATCTCAAAAAACAACACATCATACAGGATGTCTAAAGAAATTCAAAAACAGATGAGAAACAAAGTTATTGACATGTATCAGTCTGGAAAGGGTTACAAAGCCATTTCTAAGGCTTTGGGACTTCAGCGAACCACGTGAACGTGTTCATAGCTTATTTTTATTCATTTATTTTTAAATTTGTGTTTATTTTATGGGAACGATGAGTTGAACAAATCAATTTAATATGAAGAAAATGATTTAATTTATCTATTAATTTAGATTTTTTTTAAATTTGATTATTATTATCTGTATATATTTATTTATTATTTTTAATTATTTTAGCGACCATCAAGTGAAATACCGGGTCAAGTGTTGTGCATTAGTTGGGTTTCTCTGCTCACGGCTGCTCGGGATCAGAGCAGAAACTGTACTTGGTTTGTGCCGAGCAGGAGTTTATGTGTCCTCCTCAACTCTCACCTGAACTAATAAACACTCATCACTAGTTATCAGGACCTGATTGGCACATGAGTACTTAATGTTATTTGAATTCGCTCCAGAGTTTATAAGTCTGTATTTAAACGTCATGAAAAATACTTTTGTGCTCAGTATTTTATGATTTTACACGTGAAGCCCGCAGTCAGAGTAAATGAGCGGCATGTATTCATGTTTTTTACCCAGCAAATAGGTAACCCTAGCAGCCAACGCCGAATTGCTGAAAATTTGGTAGCTCATTAGTGCTCTGCACCTGAAGTCAGGCAAGTAATTCCCACCGTTGCCAGAGAATATATTATAAACTGACAGTTATATCTGCTTTAGGTAGCCAAGCACCTTGACCTTCAAGCTTAAACATTTATTTGCTATGGTGACCGCCTGGGTCTAATTAAGCCTCGTAGTTAGAGAGGTACGGGACCGCAGAGAGTTGGGATAACACTTGTCTCCTGCATATGTATTGTAGCTGTTAAAAACTAGCTGTTTGAATGTACGAACTCCCAAGTTCATGATTTCGAATTGGAGCACTGTTATATAATGCAGCTTGGCTGTCGGTGCGCTAAAACCATGAGGGGATACATTTTTCTTGAAATGTTGTTCGTATACTCTCCGAAGTAATATGTGCGTTTCCGGCGGATACCACTGGAGGGCACGCCAGAGATTGAGACGGTGTAGGACTTCTGGAATTGCATGACGTGAACGATAAGTGTGCAACAATCGAGGAGGTTACCATTTGTGGATTTTAAGATTACACAGAGGAGGCAGCGCTGCCATGTAGATTGTCTGTATGGCCCATCAATCGTGTACGGCGTGACAATGCCAGTAGGTTTCTAACGTTCACGGATGCGAGAAATTAATGGCATTCACAACCATTATTTTTGAATGTCCGCCAGGACGTTTAGATTATTGCTCCGCCGGATTGGCCCATTGATCTTACACCGGAAGACACGCGAGGTGAGCTTCTCTTGAAATTCCTGCAATAAAATAATGTATCATGACAGTTTGAATGATTTGGAATGGTCATTTATTATCACACTAGCATTTAATTATCACGGCAAACAATTACGCTGCACTTAACTTTAAGTAAAGTACAAAAAAGTTAAAATTGAAATGGTCATTTTTTTAAATGTCTACGAGCGCTGGGGCGTGGGCCCCTGCTGCTCCTCCGTGACCGGAGCGGCGAGACCTGCTGCTCCTCCGTGACCGGAGCGGCTGTGCCCGCCAGGCCAGCCAATGTTGTGGGTGATACCGGGGTGAGGTAGAGGAAAGGGAGGTGGGAGATAAACAGGAAGAAGAGGGTGGTGTAGGTAGTAAATAGGTGGATGAGAAGACGGGTGAAGAAAAAAGCATTGAGCAGGATGGAGGGGACAGTGGAAGGAGAGGAGGAGAAGCAGCTAAATATCATTCACGTCTTACTAAACCTAGTCACGCGAAAGTGAACGAGGTAAACAAATCCTTTCTGTTTCCTCTTCTGAGCCTATGCAGGTCACGTGAAAAATTATCCAAAGACTTGTACCCGGCAGAAAACCCAGTCGGGAAATGAACGAATCATTTCTGTATCCTTGACTGAGCCTATGCAAGAAAATGAAGGAATCTGTCTTTGAGAGGACTCGTTACTCCTGAGTCCTTGTAAGGATTTGTTCATTTTGAACAAATCGTTCACGAATGACACATCACTAATTGATATTAGAAGCAATCACATGCTTAGAAAGGAAAATTACTTTACTAGCACATATGCTACATTGGACACAGCAGTTTTTGAGAAACTACCACAATGTGCTTTAACAATCCATGGTATACAAATTATGCTTTGGGTTGATTTTGGTGCAATTTGCAGTGATAAGGCAAAGACATTTTCCTGTGCCACCCAAAGAAAGCTGTTAAATCACACATTCTATTGGGGCTTCTGGCAAAGTTGTTATGGAAATATATTCAGTTTCTTTAACGTGTTCTGATGAGAAAACTCATAAAAAATTCATTGATTTGTAAAAGTGTCATTTATTAGAAATGTATTGAGGATGCATACGTACTACATGCATATAAAACGTTTTTATAGTTACAGGGCACATGGATCTAACCATTCATCTTGTACCTTTAATGTCGCCATCTCACCTTTTCATGTCAAAAGCCCTACACGAAATCCCTAAGACACTGTGGGCTCAAGAGAAACATGATGTTGGCTTAAAAACCTCTTGCGAGGCGGGTGAAATTCGCCTAAAACGCCTGTTTGAAGACACCCAAATTAAATTGGAAGCTGTTCTTGAACCATTTGGAGTACATGCATGATCTTGGTCTCTTTTGAAAGTTAACATTCTGAACTCTCCCCCCCAACAGTCAGAATCACTCTAAGTACTACTGGCATTGAGTAATAGCAGTTGGCACACAGTGAAGTAGAAGGTTTTTTATTCGCCTGAATATTTTTGGTAAACAGATGCCTGCTGATGACTCTAGCTGGTACTTATGAGCTGGAAAACACAATGGGACCCTAGCATGAAGCCTTGACTAGCCCAAGTTCAAATTTGATAACAATACCATAGAAAATTAATATTTGACAGATTTTTTCCCTAAGGCCATGTCTAGGCATTTTCCACAAAGGCCATTTGGAGACTCCAAAGGATCCTTTGTAACCATGGTAACCAACCATGCTAAAAAGGCAAATTTTACACTCAAAATCATACTTTTATATAAAGGATACAAAACCGGTCATATGGTTTAAAATGTATACAAATAAACATCTTTCATATATTTTAGCAACATGTAGTAGTCACGACGGGGACGAAACACTGACGCACGGTGCTCTGGGACCAGCTGTACGCACCTTGTTGGCGTACAAGGTTTTTGCAAGGAGGTTAAGAAAAAAATGTGGAACCTGTAGTTCTAACCCCTCAATCTAACTACAGACCCTGTCAACAGAAATAACCTAAAGCTATTAAAGTTATTAGTCCAGTTTTTGAATCATTACGGAAAGCAAGAGTAGTCATTCCATCTCACAGGGCTTAATGTATCTTTATATAACATGGATATTCTGACATTAGTAAAGGATCTGAAAAATGCATCCGTCAAAACATAAAAGGGAGACCAAAACCAGTAAAAACAATAGATTCAAGATTCAAGATTCAAGATTTTATTGTCAAATACACAACAATAGCATTAAGCAGTCGCTGGCAATGAAAAGCTTGAGTCACAGGCTCTCTTTTAACAATGCTCAAGTAATACAACCTAACAAATAAAATAGAAATAGTATAAAATAGAATAAAATAGAATATCAAAATATAAAAAAGAGAATAAGGAATATATATCTAAATATATTTAAAAAACAACTGAAGAGAAATAAAGCAACAAAAGTGCAGTTTGTGTAATGGTGCAAATTTGCAATGATGTCACAGTGCGGGTTAAGTGTAGTTATTGCAGTTAAGAGGAGTTTAAAAGTCTTATGGCCTGGGGGAAGAAACTGTCTCTGAGCCTGGTGGTGCGGGCCCGAATGCTGCGGTACCATCGGCCAGACGGCAGCAGGCAAAAATGTTTTTTGCTGGGGTGAAAGGGGTCTTTGATAATCCGGCTGCTCTTCTTCCTGCACCGCTGGGTGTAGAGGTCCTCTAGGGATGGTAGCGCCGTCCTGGTGATGTGTTGGGCAGACTTCACCACCCTCTGTAGAGCTTTACGGCTCAGTGCGGTGCAGCTGCCATACCAGGAGGTGATGCAGCCAGTCAGGATGCTCTCTATGGTGCACCTGTAGAAGTTGCAGAGGATCCTGGAGTCCATGTTGAGCCTCCGCAGCCTGCGGAGGAAAAAGAGCCGCTGCCTGGCAGTCTTCCTGATGGAGTCTGTGTGATGGGTCCAGGTGAGGTCGTCAGTGATGTTGACCCCGAGGAACTTGAAGTTGCTGACTCGCTCCACCGTGGTCCCGTTGATGGAAAGGGGGGCGTGTTCAACTCCTTGACTCTTCCTGAAGTCCACGATCAGCTCCTTAGTTTTGCTGACGTTGAGATGGAGGTTGTTGTCCTGGCACCAAGATGACAGGGCTCTGACCTCCTCTCTGTAGGCCTTCTCAGCGTCGCCGGTGATCAGGCCTATGACAGTGGTGTCATCAGCAAACTTAACGATGGTGTTTGAGCTGTGTGTGGCCACGCAGTCATGCGTGAACAGGGAGTACAGGAGAGGACTGAGCACGCAACCCTGGGGGGCCCCGGTGTTGAGAGTCAGGGTGGAGGATGTGGTGCTGCCGATCCGCACCGCCTGTGGTCTGCCCGTCAGAAAGTTCAGGATCCACTCACGGAGGGCGATGTTGAGCCCAAGGTCTCTGAGCTTGGTGACGAGCTTCAGGGGCACGATGGTGTTGAATGCTGAACTGTAGTCGATGAACAGCATTGTCACATATGTGTCCCTCTGGTCCAGGTGGGAGAGGGCAGTGTGGAGGGTGAGGGAGATGGCATCTGCAGTCGACCTATTTGACCTGTAGGCGAACTGCAGAGGGTCCAGAGAGTCAGGGAGGGAGGAGGTGATGAAGGGTTGGACCAGCCGCTCAAAGCACTTCATGATGATGGAAGTGAGTGCTACTGGGCGGTAGTCGTTCAGGCAGAGGATTTTAGTTTTTTTGGGAACAGGGACAATGATGGTCTTCTTGAGACATGCGGGGACTACAGACTGGAGCAGTGACAGGTTGAAGATGTCTGTGAACACATCTGCCAGCTGATCTGCACACACCTTGAGAGCACGGCCGGGGATCCCATCAGGACCAGGTGCCTTTCGCGTGTTGATCCGGTTGAGAGATCTCCACACGTCTGCCCTGGAGATGACGGGGGGGGCAGCGGTCCTCCTGGGCCTCTTCGATCTCCACAGCCGGGGAGTTACACTCAAAGCGTGCATAAAAAGTGTTCAGATCCTCTGGGAGAGATGCAGACACTACATCAGCACTGATGGTTTTTGCTTTATAGTCTGTGATTGTTCTTAGTCCGGCCCACATGTTCCTGGTATTGGAGCCCTTGTAATGGGACTCCACTTTGTCCCTGTACAGTCTCTTAGCACTGCTAATAGCACTCCGGAGCGCGTACCTGGATTTCTTGTATTCCTCCAGATCCCCCGAGATGTAGGCAGCAGTCCATGCTTTAAGTTTAGCATGGACGTCACCATTAATCCAGGGCTTCTGGTTTGGAAATGTTCTCACAGTGATCCTGGGTACGACGTCATCGATGCATTTGCTGATGTAGCTGGGCGGAATGTACACCGCTGTTATAACGACCGACGTAAACTCCCTCGGGATGTAATAAGGTCGGCATCTGATCATGAGGTGCTCCAGGTCCGGAGTACAGCCTGAAGAGATAATCCTCACATCAGAGCACCACAGATTATTCACCATGAAACAGACACCCCCTCCCTTACTCTTACCTGAGTTTGTTGTCCGGTCCTGGCGGTGAATGGAGACCCCCTCAGGAACAATGGCGGAGTCCGGGATCGAGGGGTCGAGCCAAGTCTCCGTGAAAACCAACACGTTACAAAACTTAATGTCCCGTTGAAAATCCATCCTGCTACGAAGTTCGTCCAGCTTGTTGTCCAGGGACTGGACATTAGCCAGAAGAATGCTAGGTAGAGGAGGGCGGTTTTCACGTTTCCTCAGCTGGACCAGGACGCCTGCCCGAGACCCTCGTTTCCTTCCTCGTCGCCTCCGTCTTACTGGTGCCGCAGGTAAGCCGCGCCATGGGAAGTCTCCTTTGTTTGTTGTTGGTGGCGGTGAAAAAGTGTTTTTTACCGTCAACCCGATGGACAGAAGTTGTTCTCTATCATATGTGATGATAGGGCTCGCTTTACCGGAGTGCATGATACAAAATAAAGTAAAATAAATAACAACAAGATAGAAAGAAATATAAAAAAGAGCAGAGCTGTGGGAGAGCGAGAGACACAGCAGCCTTCCACGGCGCCGATCAACCGCTTCTATACATCTAATACATAATATTAAGAGGAATCACTGAACATTTGAACCCAAATAAGTTAAAGTAGTATTGTTGACTTCTGATAATATGAAAGTCTGATAAAATGAGGCAAGTCGCTAAACCTTACCATTACGTTAACAGTAAAATATTTAATGACACAATCTTTAAAGATATCCTACAAATTTGTTGTCCTCTATTCAAATTCAAATTCAAATGCCTCTCTTAAAATACTTTTAATTGATCACCCTCGCTGACCTGCAGTCACGGCAACTGATCATGCTTCGACAGCAGGGCACCAACATTGGCCATCACATGTAAGAATAGTCAGTAGTACAGTGTAATATTTGCTCAACTTTCTTTTGCCAAATATAACACGTGTCTTTTGCCCCATATCAAAAATATCCGTAAAACAAATGCTTCAGAAAATGCACATTTGCATTGTATGGCTTTCTTTCACACACAGTTTATAGTAATTTCATAAAACCTAGCTTGTTTCCATTAAAATTCATGAAACGTCCACATTCTATTTTATAAATTGATTCTGTAAATTAGCTCCTGTGGAGTGCAACCTGGATGCTAATTATGTGCTATGATCATTTTGCTGCTAAAGATCAAATAAACAGCCTACAAAGCCTGACAATTGCTAATATAATGCTTATTTAGTGCGTGCTAAACCAGGTTTTTTATGTCTAAATTTAAAATGAAATAATATAGAAGCCATGTGTATATGTTGTTTATTGTAATGTCATGAGAGGGCAGGCTAGACGGGGTATGGCAATATAATTGAAAAAACAAGAAAAAATCTAAGGTGCAAAATAAGTTGAAGTTTTCTTTTTCAATAAACAGACAACTCAGGTAATTGCCTCTATCAAAATCCAAAAACAAACGGGAAAGATCTTAAAATGTCAATTTTCCACTGGCTAGTGGCTACAGGGTCTTCTTCCTCTTAATTGTTCTTAGTCTCAATGTCTTGAATGTAGGAGGATTTGATGGTTCTCGACCTCTCAGTCCGGTTGTTGTCACGCCCTCACTCCCGGAACCCCTCACCCAGACCTCGGTGTGTCGGGGTTCCCTTCACCGTGGACTGACGGGTGCGGACATGAAGCCGAGCAGCGGAGGCTTAGCTTCGGGCTGCATCCTCCAGCTGCCAACGTCCTCGCTGTGCTTCGTTCAGGGCAACTCCGATATTCCGACCTCCTGCCACATAGCGAACATGCAATAGTTTTCATCAACGAAAAAACAATGTCATCTACGAAATTTATAATAACCAATTAATCGATCGCCGATGAATTAAGCCCATCCCTTAAATGAACGACATGAAAATATGAATATAAGAAATTTCCATGACTTTTCCAAATCTTTTAGGAGATTTTTTTTTCCATGACTCAAAAACACATTTTAAAATTCCATGACTTTTCCAGGTTTTCCATGAACATACGAACCCTGATGATGGCAAACTGTCTTCTCTCATTGATAACCAGTCCCACCCCCTGCAGGATACCATCACAGCACTGGGAAGCTTCTTCGTCACAGGACTGATTCACCCCAAGTGTCGAGAGTGTGAAGGAGAGGTAGGCCGTTCCTTCCTGCAGCACTTATAATTTACAACCAGCTCTGCTCCTCGGAAAACTACATGCACCACCAATATGGACTGATTTTGTGACGACGGCGCAGAGGAAGGCTGCCGTGTCTCAAGCTGCCCCATAGCGCTGCACTTTTTTCAGTTTTTTGTTGTTTATTCTGCACTGTTCACTCTGACAAAGCGAGCCCTGTCATACTATTTGATAGAGAACAACTTCTGCTCATCAGGTTGACGGTGAAAAACACTTTTCACTGCCCCCAGCAAACAAAGAGGAATACCCATGGCGCTTCTTACCTGTCGTACCTTGAGCACGCAGGCGACGAAGGAAACGAGGGTCGCAGGTCGACGTCCTATTCCGGCCGAGGAAACGTGAGAACCGGCCTCCACTACCAAGTATTCTTCTGGCTAATGTTCAGTCTCTGGATAACAAGCTGGATGAACTTCGGTGCAGGATGTTTTTTCAACGGGACATTAAGTTTTGTAATGTTATGGTTTTCACGGAGACTCTGTAGATATTGCTATATATTTCTTTATATTCCTTCACCCAGGTACTGCATGTCCCTCTGCCCCTCTCTTCTCATCCATGAAGCTCTCTCGTCCTGCTTCCAGGGGTTAATTTGTGCCGGATCCTGCCGGAACAGGATCCGGCACCTCTTGGTTTTGGCCTGCCCGTGTTCCGGGACTTATTTGGGCTGATCCGGTACCTCTCGTATGGAAAAAAAATATTAAAACAGAGCTGCCAACTCTCACGATTTCGGTGTGTGACACACATCCAATTTCTCACACCAAAAAAAAGTGATTTCTTAGAAGTGGCCAATACATCAATCGCGAAGGCAGTGTGGGCCACGCCCCCCCTCCCTGACAAGAGGTCCGCCGCGGACGAGGTTCGCTACATCGTCCAGGGCGGGGGGTGGCAGCGGCGGCTAAAGACACACCGCCGCTGATGTGACGTTTTGTAATAAATCTCTCATTCGATTTTTGTGTTTGCAACTTGTGTTTCTGCTTGCGCGGCTATATTCTGGTCACCCCCGACAAAATCTCCCTCCAAGGTTTTTGAAAAGTTGGCAGCTCTGTTAATATTAAAAAAATGTAAAAAAAATGTATAAAATAAACAACAATATTCATATAATAATTTACAGAACAAATCCCATGAATTTCATGTTGTTTATTAAGATAAAACGACGTCATTTGAAAGACTCGGAGATCTGTTGTTGATGCACCCCGCTTCGCAGACAAAAACTTTTGAAATTTGCCGCATCTGGGGAGCAAGCAGCAGAGAGGAACAAAGAGCTACCTGGTCAATGCAAACATGTCAAAAAGACAGGTGAATTTACTGTCCTTTTTCAAAAAGAAGGAAGAGTTGCATGATGCTTCGAAACGAGTCAGAAAAGCCTCGACAAGCGGCGACAAGGGCAGTTGCAGCGGCCATGTTGACGAGCAAAACCGGCTGCAGCAGGAGACTAGCGCCGCAACCGCTAGCCAGCTTCACCGACAGCTAGCCAAGCCAGGGCAGGAGGCCGGTGTCGCGGCAGCAGCAGGTCAGGTTGCCCGCAAGCCGGAGCGGGAGCTAGCGACAGCGCCAGCAGTCAGCCAGGTGGTCCACCAACAGCCGGAGCAACAGGCGGGAGCCGCGGCATCAGCTGGCTTGATTTCACAGCAGGATTCAGAAGGAGAGGAGAACGCTTCGAGTGGAGAAGAGTGGTGGACGTCCAGCGACAGGTCAGGGATGGGATGCACACTGACAGCAGCTCAGTTCCAGGTGAAACAGACTTACTACCCCTGGCTTATGGAAAATTCAAGTTTGGGCTGTACAACGTGTAAGGCGGTCGGGACTTTGGGGCCAGAGAACACTGGGGGGGGATGAAACTCGCAAAAGAGTGGGTCTCATGCACAGTAACCTCATCTGCTCCAGATATTAAAAAACAGCAGCGCGCACTCAGAAAAAAAGTATTTATGTTTTACAAGTTAGATCTATGTTGAGAAATTAATTGCTGACTGTAAGTCCCACCTGTGTTAATGTGGGCATTTGCCTGTGCTGTGCAGTATAGCCTAAAATAATTGTAAATTATTGTCATAAAATGTATACCATTGATATTATTTGAAATTAAGGCTTGTAAGTCCCACAGCATTGTCAGTGGGCATTTGCATGTTTTTTTCAGCACCGTTTTCTGTATGCGTTCTGGGACCTGTGCCCGTCTCGTCATCCCTGCGCTGTCATATGTACTTTGCGTTCCGGCACCTTGTGATTTACAAATTAAGCACTGCCTGCTTCAATTAGGTGGCTTAACCACCTACAATTGGGTGAATAGTGAGCATTCTTGGAGATGTAGTGTTTGCATAAGTAGCTATTTTGTGATGTGGCAGCTAATCCCGTATACTACCGCACTACTGGGGGAAGTGCCAATGCCTCAGCCCTCATTCAAGCTGGAGCTCAGGTGTGGGAGCGAGAAGAGCACCTGGGAGTGGAGACGCACTCGAAGCGGAGGACAAGAGATGAGGCAGACACTACGTTGGGAAGGATCCTAGTCAGGATCATAGGGTTAGAGTCCGATGTTTACCTTATGATGAACCTTTATGTTTTGCCTCCGCAAAAACTTTTTCTTAACTAAATAAACCGGACACTTCGTTTACAAGCCATTTTTGCCTGCTCTGTACTTCTTTACTTTCACTTCCGTGTCTGGCTTTTGTAAGTGTTGACTTTATATAAAAAATTAAATCAAGCTGTTTATTTAGATTTTTTGTTTGTTTCTTTGTTTTGATTCTGACCAAAAATAAGTTAAAAGGGTAGAAGACTAGCGTTTTGTTAAAATGTTGGTGAATGGAATAGATTATATGACAATTCCCAAACCTAGCTTGCATTATAAAACACCTTAAACAACAAGCAAAGTGATAGAAAATCAATAGGAAGTAAAGGTAAAACTAAATGATAATGCTGCTTAATACTCAATGGAATGGCTTAGTGGTCATTTGAGTGCGACGCCTTCATCCTGGCTGGGTCCCTACTCACCCAAGTGTACACTTTGTGTTGCACATCTTCTGTTTTCAGCAGAATAAACTGTGAAAATGCTCTTCACCACAGTTTTCGTGCTCTGTCGAATATTTCTGAAGACATAACTTTATTATCTATCAAAAGTGTAACAAACGTATATGTTTGCAACCCTTCCTATATCTGTTTTCAAAATAAGGGTACTCCTGCGTTTCTGCTGACAGAATCCAATTACATTTTTTTATTTGAATTATTTTCAGTAGCATAAGGTGCACGGCTTCATACTGTATAGTGCTGTTATTTAATTGAGTACATAATTTAATAACCTTCCATTTTTCAATAAATGAATATATGCCACCAATAAAAAACTCATTTTCTAGATGTCTACCTGATAGTGCTGTAGCTAAATTTAGAAGGAAGGTGGAGCAGAAGCTGCAGGAGAACAACATGAGAGAGGTGTGGGATGGCATGAAAACAATCACAGGCTGCAAGAAGAGCAGTGGCACTGTTGATGGGGATGTGGTGAGAGCAAATCAGTTCAACAACTTCTACAATAGGTTTGACAACCCTGCTCCGGGGGGTAATGACTGTTCAACACCTAGTCCTCATCCCCCACCCCACCCCGCCCGTCAGGCCCATCAGCTGCTTTTACCTGCTCACTGCATGCCTCGACCCCCGCACCCTCACATCCCCAAGAAGATTACCCCCTCCCCCCTGCTCGGACTACAGCCAGTGTGGCCCCACTCCCTCCAGCTTCCAGACCTCTGACATTCCCCACACCTGCAGCCCTCCCTGAGGCGTTCACACAGAGCCACACCCTCCCCCCTACCATCACTGCGGAGCAGGTCACAGGAGAGCTGAGGAGACTGCGCCCTAGGAAAGCAGCCGGCCCTGATGGGGTCTGTCCAAGACTTCTCAAGGCATGTGCTGTGGAGCTGGGTGAGCCTCTGCAGCATATCTTCAACCTGAGCCTCCAACTGGGAAAGGTCCCTGCGCTGTGGAAGACATCCTGCCTCATCCCCGTTCCAAAGAAGCCACACCCCAGTGTGCTGAATGACTTCCGGCCAGTCGCACTGACATCACACATCTCTAAGACTATGGAACGACTGCTTCTCCACATCCTGAGACCCCAGGTTCGACATGCTCTCGACCCGCTGCAGTTTGCCTACCAGGAGAAGGTGGGCGTGGAAGATGCCATCATCTACCTCATGCAAAGGGCCCACTCTTATCTGGACAAGGGGAAATGTGCTGTGAGAATCATGTTTTTTGATTTCTCCAGTGCCTTTAACACCATCCAGCCCCTTCGTCTGAGTGAAAAGCTCTTGCAGATGGGGGTGAACGTCCACCTGGTATCCTGGATCACTGACTATCTGACGGAGAGACCACAGTTCGTCAGGCTGAAAGACTGCGTCTCTGAGACTGTGTTGTGCAGCACCGGCGCGCCACAGGGGACTGTGCTCTCACCAGTCCTGTTCACCCTGTACACTTCGGACTTCAACTTCAACTCGGAGTCATGCCACATCCAGAAGTTCTCTGACGACTCTGCTATTGTGGGATGTATCAGAGATGGCCAGGAGGGGGAGTACAGGAGCCAGGTGGATAACTTCGTGCAGTGGTGTACGCACAACAATCTGCAGCTGAACACCACCAAGACCAAGGAGATGGTGGTGGACTTCAGGAGGTCTCAGCCTCCTCTGCTTCCAGTCTTCATCGAGGGGGTCAGTGTGGAGGTGGTCAACACCTTCAAATACTTAGGAGTACATTTGGATAATAAACTGGACTGGTCAGCAAATGTGGACGCAATCTACAAGAAGGGTCAGAGCCGGCTCTACTTCCTGAGGAGGTTGAAGTCGTTCAACATCTGCAACAAACTCCTGCGCATGTTCTACCAGTCTGTTGTTGCCAGCATCCTTTTCTATGCTGTTGTGTGCTGGGGAGGCAGCATAAAGAAGAAGGATGCTGCACGGCTGGATAGGCTGGTGAGGAAGGCGGGAGCTGTTGCTGGCTCTGAACTGGACTGCCTCACAACAGTGGCAGAGACTAGGACCCTGTGTAGGTTGCGGTCTATCTTGGACAATGAGCACCATCCACTTCACAGTGCTCTCATAGGACATTCAGTCATTCAGTGGCAGACTCCTGTCACTGTCATGCTCATCTGAAAGGCTGAGGAGGTCCTTTGTCCCCAGGGCCATTCGGCTTCATAATGCCACACAGAGGGAGAGTGGGGGGGAGAGATCTTCCCGGCATGAGTCGACCATATTCGTGGCACCTATTGCACTTCTGTCCGTCCTGGGAGAGGGACCCCTCACATGTGGCTCTCTCTGAGGTTTCTATGTATTTTTACCCTGTTAAAGGTTTTTTTTCGTAGTTTTTCCTTACTCTTGCTGAGGGTTAAGGACAGAGGGTGTCACGCTGTGTTAATGCCCTGTTAAAGCCTATGAGACAAATTGTAACTTGTGAATATGGGCTATACATGTAAAATTTGTAAAATTTGATTGATTGATTTATTGATTGATATTCCTAAATATTTATATTTATGTTTATATTTATATATTCATATATTTATATTTATACTCTTCTGCTGTTTTTGTAATATATATACAGTTTATATATTTTGTTGTACTATCCACTCCAGCAGAACAAGATCACTTTTCCTACTAGACACTGACATAATCACATCATTGCATTCCTGTATCTGTTAAACATGCTCTCCGTATGTGATTTATGTGATTTTTGTGATTCATGTATGTATGTCAGTGATGTGTTAAGTGTACAAGCTACTGGATGATCTGAATTTCCCTCGGGATTAATAAAGTATCCATCTATCTATCTATCTTAAGGAAATAATTCCAATTATATTTAAACCCGTATTATCCGTAGATATAAAGAACAAATTCTTTAAAAACCCGAGCTCCATTGAGATCGACCGACTCGTCGATAGCTCTGCAGACTCATTACGATTAACATTAGATTCAATAGCGCCTCTAAAAAAGAAAAATGTCAAACATGGTAAATTAGCTCCGTGGTATAATTCCCAGACAAATGAGTTAAAACAATTATCAAGAAAACTAGAAAGGAAGTGGCGCTCCAGCAACCATGTTGAAAACCTCATAGACTGGAAGAATAGTGTTAAAGAATATAAAAAGGCTCTCCACAAAGCAAGAGCCGCCTACTATTCAAAACTAATAGAAGAGAATAAAAACAACCCCAGGTTTCTCTTCAGCACTGTAGCCAGGCTGACAGAGAGTCACACCTCCACCGAACCCAGTATTCCTCGATCCCTAAATAGCAATACCTTTATGACCTTTTTTAATGATAAAATTCTAACCATTAGAAATAAAATCAACAATCTCCTGCCCTCAATTGGCACTAATACCCTCCCAATAACAGAAATCTCAGAAATGGCTGAGAATCCTAACCATTATTTAGACAGCTTCTCTCTGATCACTTGTGATCAGTTTACCAAAATAATCTCAGGTTCTAAACCAACAACCTGTATCTTAGATCCCATTCCTACAAAATTACTTAAAGAAATTCTGCCCCTAATTGATAGTTCGTTACTTAACACAATCAATCTGTCATTATCATCAGGTTATGTACCACAGTCTTTTAAAATAGCAGTAATCAAACCCCTTCTCAAAAAACCCACCCTAGACCCAGAGGTTTTAGCCAATTACAGACCAATATCTAATCTCCCCTTCATGTCTAAAATCTTAGAAAAAGTGGTAGCCAATCAGCTGTGTGAGTTTCTCCAGGAAAATAATATATATGAAGACTTTCAGTCGGGGTTTAGAGCCAATCACAGCACAGAAACAGCCTTGGCAAAAGTCACTAACGACCTTTTAATAGCCTCAGATCAGGGACTTGTGTCTGTCCTCGTTCTGTTAGATCTCAGTGCAGCATTCGACACAATTGACCATCAAATTTTATTACAAAGACTCAAACAGTTAATTAAAATTAATGGAACTGCCCTTAATTGGTTTAAATCTTATTTTTCTGATCGCTCCCAATTCGTGCAAATTAATGATGAGACATCTGTGCGCACCAAAGTTAACCATGGTGTTCCACAGGGCTCTGTGCTCGGCCCAATTTTATTCTCATTATATATGCTTCCACTAGGAAACATTATCAGGACACACTCGGTAAATTTCCACTGCTATGCGGATGACACCCAGTTATACTTGTCAATAAAACCTGAACAAAGTAATCAATTAACTAAACTTCGAGCATGTCTCAAGGACATAAAAACCTGGATGACCCGCAATTTTCTCTTATTAAACTCAGACAAAACAGAGGTTATAATACTTGGCCCCAAACACCTTAGAGATAAATTATCTAATGATATAGCTGCGCTAGACGACATTGCCCTTGCTTCCAACGAAACAGTCAGGAACTTGGGAGTGATCTTCGATCCTGATTTATCTTTTAATAGTCACTTAAAACAAATTTCTCGGACTGCCTTTTTCCACTTGCGTAATATCTCAAAAATCAGGCATGTCCTTTCGCAAAAAGATGCAGAAAAACTAGTCCACGCCTTCGTTACATCGAGACTGGACTATTGTAACTCATTATTATCAGGCTCCAGCAGTAAGTCGTTAAAGACTCTACAGCTTGTCCAAAATGCCGCAGCACGTGTCCTGACAAGAACAAAGAAAAGAGAGCACATTTCTCCAGTATTAGCTTCGCTACACTGGCTTCCAGTTAAATCTAGAATAGAATTTAAAATTCTCCTCCTCACCTTCAAGGCCCTTAATAATATAGCGCCTTTTTACCTTAAAGAGCTGTTAGTACCTTATAAACCCGCTAGAGCACTCCGCTCCCAGAATTCAGGCTTACTTGTCGTCCCTAAAGTCTCTAAAAGTAGAGTAGGAGCCAGAGCTTTTAGCCATCAAGCCCCTCACTTGTGGAATAATCTACCAATTTCAGTTCGGGAGGCAGACACCATCTGTTTGTTTAAGAGTAGGCTCAAAACCTTTCTTTTTGATAAAGCTTATAGTTAGAGTTAATTAGTGAGGCAGAACGTAACTTGCTCTATTTAATGACATATGACACACGGAGCTTCTTTTTCCAGCTTCTCCTTCCTCTTCTCCATCCCTAACCTTCCCCGGGGTCCCTTTGCTTTAACACCCGCAGATCCAGGGCCTCTGTGGCCGCACCATGGATTGCTGTTTGTGGATCGCGCATCGGGGGTCGCAGTGGTGGACCCAGTGTGGCGGATTCTGTGTCGTGTGGGCTGATCGTGGTGCTGGTGGCGGACCCTGTGTCGCGTTGGCACTGGGTAAAGGAGGTGGACCAGGGCCGCGGCGATGGCTCGTGGTGGGTCCTGGTGGGCGGCGGTGGACGGTGACTGAGGACTGGAGTGGCCTCTGGTCTGGATGCTGGATCGTGGTTCTGCTGGTTGCTGACCATGGACTATGATTGCAGCGGGACTGCATCAATGCCGCTAAAGACTTTAATGATGAATGTTTTTACACATGGCATCTATTGCACTTCTGTCCGTCCTGGGAGAGGGATCCCTCACATGTGTCTCTCTCTGAGGTTTCTACTTATTTTTACCCTGTTAAAAGGGTTTTTAGTAGTTTTTCCTCACTCTTGCTGAGGGTTAAGGACAGAGGATGCCACACCCTGTTAAAGCCCTATGAGATGAATGTAATTTGTGAATATGGGCTATACAAATAAAATTTGATTGATTGATTGATTGATTGATACATAGGATAACTTTAAAAAACAGTGATCACACCAGAAATCTCATAAGGGCTGTAGTTTTGGGCGTGTCCAGATCTGGGGCTGAAGTATCTCTGTCTTTCTCTCTCTCTCTAACCACCATGTATTTTATCACATCACAACATCACTTTTTCTTTTCCCAGTTTTTACTTTTGTTCTCTCTGTCTATTTCTGCAGGTATCTCTGACTCCAGGGCTGTAGGATCCAGATCTGACACAACTCAATGATCATTATGATAATACTGTACTATTTGGTGCTTCTATAATTAATAACATCATTATATCTTAATCAGCCGTATTATATTCAACTAGTCTGAAGGAGCTTAAATATGCTAAGTTGCACCACTGCTTCTGCAACCCCCCTTCTCTTCCCTCTTTTCCACCCACCTCTCCTCTCTTCCCCATTTTTCTACCGGTTGAGGCAGATAGAAGTTTCTTCCAGTTAATGAGGGAGTTTCTTCTCTCCAGAGTCGCCACTGCTACTGGTTGTTGGGAACAGTTGGGTTTCTCTAAGGCAGTGGTTCTCAACCTTTTTCTGTCATACTCCACTTTGGAGCTAGAATATTTTCATGCTCCACCTGCCCCGCTGCCCCAACAAAATGACAAAATGGGCCAAGTTTAACATGTGTATTTACACAACATATATAATAATATATGAACATTAAATTCACATTACTTTCAGCAATTTCTGATGTGCAAATAAAAAACCTTTTTCAAAACAACTTTTTGAGACAATTTTCCCTATTCGAAAAAAAAGTTTACTAACTTTTCTTAAGTTCAACCTAACTCAACATTAGTCTGTACTTTTAAGAAAAATAGAGAAAAAATGTATTCAGTTATAATAACTTTGTTTCAAGATGATAAAGCTCAACCAAAAATGACGCATGCATGTGACTGGGGTCTAATGTTTCTATGTGTCTTCTTAATTTGTTGGGTCTCATAGAGTTTTCAGAAATGAAATACACACTTGTCTATCTCACATTGAACCCAAAAGCATCGTACTTTCTTTTCAACTTGGTTTTTGAACACTGTACAGTTTGTTTCCCTGACCGGCTGCTTCACGTGAACGAATCTCTGATCTATGTGCGCCCGCTGCTGGTATTTCTTGCTGGCCTGATACGATGACGATTTAACAAATTAATGTGACGTTCCCTCACATGAAAACTGATTCGTAAAGTTCACCGTTTACGAAAAATATGAAATGCGGACGTCAAAACATTAGTGTGGTCATAACATTAGTTCCGCCTCACATTTCCCCTGTCCCGGAGATTCTCAAACTGTGTGGCGCCACACAGTTTGAGAGTCACTGCTCTAAGTTCTCAATGAAGCGTGTGGTGATTTGGCGGTATAAAAATATAATTTAATTGAATCACAGCAACAATCAGATATACATTTATCTTGTTGTCATGTTAGATTGTTGTGCTTCAAAACGTTACATAAAACAAAGAAATTATAACATTTAAACTGCTTTCTGCTCAGGATAAAAGGAGAAAAATAACCAGATACAACACACTAATAACGATGCTGAATAAGTATCAGCACAATGACCAAGTACTATGTATCTGCTATGACTATATTTAAAAAAAATACAAATAATGCAAATAATACTAAACAAATAACAGGTCCAACACGGTGCAGTAACGTGACTTTATTAAAGCAGTATCCATGTGAACATTATGTTACAGAATTACAGATTGATTGAACTCTACTCCCCTTATTAAAATACAATTCAATCTTAGTTGAAACAACTTAGAGTGAAGCCTGGTTAGAGGGAGTGTGGACTGACTCGTTACAAAGAACAGGGGGCTCATCAAAAAACTGCTGCAAAATAAAAGCAGAGACACTCAGATGTAGAGGTATGTGATTGTAAAAGGCAGACAGGCAAATGACTTGCAGGTCCCAGCCCTCGTGGTATCCCTACAGGTCACCCTTGCACTCTTATACACAAAATAGAGTTGTAAAGGCAGTTTATTATATTTACATTTCTGACTATTCACAGACATATACAGCTTGTAGGAAGTGTACACCTGTTGTCAACAGCAAAGAACAGCTTGTTCACAGCTGTTGTTTATACATACTTCATATACATACAAAACACTGCCTTGCATGTGTTTTTTCTGTCATTAAGATGCATGTGCTTTGTCAAACATCATGTGACTACACCTAGTGCAATGGTGCTTGGCTGTTCCCTTTACTGCAGCTTGTCAATTTAAAAAAAAAGCCTACAAAATAATAAACAAAAGACATTCTCAGGATTTAAGAACAATTTGCTTTTCTTCAGACATCCTCTTAGAAAAGTCATATGATCACGACTCCAGCAGTAAGTAGTCCTCATTCTCACTGGCCGGAAGCATTAGCTGCTGCTCGTAGTAAAGACTCTTGGCATAGTTGATTTCTTGAGAGATTTTGATGGCGAGAGTCTCACTCTTTACATGGACCTATGAAGGGGATTGTTACATGATGTTAACTGCTACACTAATCGGATTAAATAGACACATTGATGAGTGTTACAATTCTGAAACCAAGATATGAACCCATTTCTACAACTGCATCACGATATAGAACAACAGAACCAAGATACCCCATTCAGCTGCCACAGGTGTAGCGCTCATCACATTACTCATATAAAAATAATAATTTGTTCAATTTCAAAGATGAAAGGGTTAACCCTAACCCTAACCCTAGGTATATATTATATGTAAATGACAAAGTTATAATGCAATTGTATATTTAGCAAATATTACACCTATGTATTGTCTTCTAACTGCATGTGTCATGTGACGGCTTTGGTCCAATCAAGATTACGACTGTGGTAAAAATGTGGCTGGTTTAATTAGCTCACAATGGATAATAACCCTGAGATAAAATACAAGAGGGGTAATATTAATAGCGGCATCAGGGAAAATCTGTCGAAACACAATAAATAATTGGCAGCATCCAATTCATCAATGAAACTGCGCACAAAACAAACAAGTACACTCCAAGTACACATTTGCTTAATTTTGTCAGACCCATTGATTTTTTTTTCAAGTGCTCAGTTTGCAAAGTTGTGATTTTCAGGAAGTGAGAGAGTGAGAGACAGAGAACTGTAAAACACTTAATGTTGCATCTTTAGTTATCACACGTGCTCTCAATTCTAAGTAATATACTATGTCAAATTATACAGCTATCTCTGCAATGCTAATGAGGGGGGCACGAGAATGGGAGAATCTAAGTCAGTCTAATCCATCAGTTCAATGATACATTTTCCTACATGAAGGTTATGTTATTTACTTTGTCATGAACCTGCTTCAGAGGTGTTAAATCAACTTTAAGGTCATTTTGGAGTTGTATTTCTAAAACTGCTCCCTTTCTCTTATTCACTCTCTAGCTCAGTTTGTCCTCTCTGCAGCAAGCTATATGTAGATTACAAAATCTTGTCAAAGATTTTAGCCCTCCGCCTCCAGCTTGTTTAACCAGGGATAATTTAATCGGATCAAACAGGCTTCATGTTGAGGAGACAATCCTTCCACAACACCAGAAGACTTTTAAACATACTAAATGTACCTAGCTACAGCACTCCGGAGTTTGTGGTGCTGCTAGATGCTGAGAAAGCTTTTGACCGGGTGGAGCTGGGACTTTCTCTTTCAAGTGATGGCAAGATTTGGTCTTGGTTCAGGTTTCATCTCAGGGGTCAAGTTGTTATATTCATCTAAAGTATGTTCTGTACGAAAAATTTACATTACCTCATCCCCTTTTTTAGCTAAACCGTAGACAAGGTTGCCCGCTATCTGCCAACATCTCACCTCTTTGTTTGTTTTTTAATCAAACATTTTGCTCTGCAACCCCATTTTCCACATCTCCCTCCAAAAACATTAATTGACACTCTGTTTACGGTGGATCCCAAACAGAGAGGCCATATTTCTTACATGTGCAGCTTCATGGACTCTTGAGTTAGTCCACAACTCCTCCATCTGTGCCCGGCATGGGCTGATTCAATGCAAACTCACACAAATAATTGATAACACTAATCACAGATTGTCAAAACCAATAGGACACAAGAGAGGAAACCATAAGGCTGTAAGGAAAAAATTATGTCTCACCATGGGTTTCTGGTGGGAGGGGCCAGGAATGGCCACACCACTGCTGGTGCTATCAGCCTTCTTGGTGAGTTGCAGATATACCTTCCCATGGTCCTTGGAGACCAGACAGTGGTACAGGTCATCATACTTGACCTCCAGAAAGATGGCTTCGCGGTCCACATAGTCCCCTGGCTTCAGGAAGTAGACCACTTTTGAGGATATGAGGACACAATAGCTGTCGATGGGCTCCACAGCGATGAAGCTGGCGTTGGAAAAACACAGTAAACAAACAATGTTGGAACTGCAGATCTTGCATGAACGAGTCACTCTCAGAAATGAATGAGACTTACAACTCAGAGTGGATGTTGTCAGTGAGGCGGAAAAGTTGTTCCTGACCATCAGCCTGAATTGCAGAGTATCGAGGCAGCAGACCTTGGGGTCCCTTACAACAGCGAGGCTTCCTGACACGCTGCACACTGAGCCTGACCAACACAGAAAGCACACAAACACGTAATACACAAACAGGACTTCAAAGTTTTAGTAATATCCAGAGGCCTCATTTATAACCCATTTATTAAAAAGGGCGTAGGATTCATACTAAAAGTGTGTGTGTGCACAAAAGCCTAACACACTTTATAAATCACAGTCCACCTGGAAACGTTCGTAGGTGGATCTACATCATACTACGCCCTACCTGCCCACATTCTACCATACAGTAGGTGGTCATTGCAAAGCACATCATGAATATGAAATTCTCCTACTGACCAATACATTTCTTAGGTGAATCATACCATCAGGCAATGAGAAGAGGAAGCACAACTTTCTGCGACTAACATCGAGGTATTTGTTGGTGAGGCTGAGGTGATGAACAATTACATGGGACAGTTGTGACGTCATTCATAAAGAAAATATACCGATACACTGCAGCTGTGGATGATGCAGTGAGTGAGAGTGAGGACGATAGAAAGAACAGAGGCTGAAATAATACAAATCAAATTCAAAGGTAGAGGTAAACAAACAAAGAAAAACAGTTCAAACAGAATATAAGGGAACTTGTTTTATCGCATGTTCGTATTTTAATCATCAAAAACTGCAGAATTATTTAATTCAGAGACAGTTTTGATGTCCTCAATCTATTAAATTTAACAAAACTGTTTATTTTAATGACTAAAAAAGGCTCTATGTACAAAGATTAATATTCTAAAATGTTTATCACAGACCTGTCGGCTAATAAATCAGAGTGGTGAGTAGTTTGTACCAGGATAGTTTGGTTATCTATAGAATCTACTCTGATCAGTCATCATCCTGGGACAGAAAATATATGTGATCACTGAAGACTTGTTTCCTTCTCATCCTTCCATTCATGTGCATCCATCACGCAGCATTACCACAGTATTTATATATTTAGAGCAGTGGTCACCAACTTTTTCGAGCCCAAAATCGCATTTTAATTCCAAGCCTAAGCTAAGTTCAACCACCCTGATTTCTTCCAAAAAAAAAGCAAAAGATAAACATTAAAACGCTAATACTCTCTATTTAGTCTGGGGTCTATGTCACTAACTTATTTCCAACACTTCCCAAACCTGTTTCAAATAAAAGCATTCCATCATTTCTCTTTCTGAATCCATTCATTTGTTCTAAATGAACTTTGATAGTTATTTTGAGACAGGAAGATGTACGTCTACATATGGTAAAGTCCTGACATTTAGTTAAGTACATAATCCGACTGTAATTGAAGGAAATGCAGTAGATAAACCAGCAGCTCAACTGCAAGTAGCAGAACACTCTCCGTGTGAACAACAGTTAACCGACACACAGCTGATCTGCGGCGCAACCTCAGCCAGTTGCAGGGAGTTGCGGGGATCGACAGTGAGGACTGTCGATCTCAATCGACCAGTTGGCGACCACTGATTTAGAGCAAATAGATTGATTACTTTGCACGTCAGTGGATCCTGACATCCACTCTTGGATATTAATTGGAAATAGAGGTTTGAAAGTGAATAGTTTTAGACACTCTCAAACTTGATGACATGCAGTGTTAATTACTCAGCTCTGTAACTCCGTTGTTTAATGGTATCTGAACATAATTGGCTGTAAGTTGTTTCATATCTTTTTCAAATTGAAGGTTTGTTATGTCCAGAGGCAAAAAATAACGCTGCTAATTATAAGGTTAATGATGAAGTGGATCAATAATCTGCTTCAATTCACCACCTCACGTCAGCATAATTTGGAGCGAGTTGGAAAATAAACTGGACAGATCTATTGTACATTCAAAGGAAAGCCTGTGGCTTGAGTTGCAGAAGGCATGGGATAAAATTTGTGTTGAAGTTCTCAGGAAATATATTGACACTATGCCAGAGAGATGTGCTGCTGTAATTGCTGCAAAAGGTGGACATACCAAATATTAAAGTTAAAAGTCGATAAAAACAGTAGGACTCACTGTTATTTGTTTGTTCTCAGAGCAACCATCTGCATGTTTCATGAACATTATGAAATTAAATCCTGTTTTGGAGGCAAAAAAAAGGTAAATTTTGTCCAATCCTGAAGATGTTATAATAATTTTGGACACCACTGTACATATATGGCGTTAAAAAAATTTCATATTGAATGGGTGAGAAAGATATTGATTATTTATGTGCAAACAAAGACTCTTGGTAAAACTGATGATCTTACTACGGGAGTTCTATGTAATTAATGGTAAATCTGCCTGAATCTACTGTAGTTCTAGGAACACAATTCCCCTGATTCTGTCCCAATATTTACATCAGCATTTATTAATAGGAATCATTTTATTTTTCAGTTTGACTTAATTTACAGAAGGCACCTCATAAACGTAGAGTTTTTTTATTGCATTTTTAATATATGTTGATTGCTTGGAAGAGCATTTTGTCTGTGTTGAAACCTGAAAACCTTTTTGACTCAGTATAATACAGAGGGTGGAGCAAATTTTTAAGTTCACATGCTATTTCTTATGCAAGGAATAGACTCACCTGTGGTTACTGAGACTAGCCATGTCCCGGACTGTCTGTGCTGTCTCTGATGCAAAGTCCAGAGCTCCGGCCACCGGTTTGGTCACAGTTCCAACCAGACCTTTACCAAGACCTGAGAAGAATCCACTGACTCCACCCTCCATCTTCACCCCCTCCACTGTGGAAGTGATGATGCTCGTCATGCCCCCAATGATACCTGGGAAAGTGATAATTTATTTTAAAGAATATGCAAGGTTTGTGGGTAACAGAAAGACTGTGAGGACTGAGTTGTCCAGCTTCTCATGTTGAAAATGACAAGTGTGAGATTATACAGTGCAGGGATCAGTGTTAAATTTGGCAGCTATTTTTAATTTAGTCTTAGTCTTTTGACGAAAATGCATATTAGTTTTAGACACATTTAGTGTGTTGATGAAAACTCAGAACATTTTAGTCTAGTTTTAGGCGATGAAAACTAATTCCATTTTAGTCTATTTTTAGTCACATTTAATAGCCACATTAAACTCCTTTTCTATAAAAACATATAGCTGCAGCCTAATAGCTTAAAAATATATATTTAGTTTTAAATGTAAAAACAAAAACGGAGAGCAGGTCAGACTGGAGGCGAACAAAGATACTGCAGCTCGGTAGAAACCAACTGCAGCTTCTGCTCTGATCAAGAAGCTGAGGCGCTGATCTCTGATCAGCTGAGACCAGAGAAACTCTGTGTTTTCACTGTTTCCACTGTTAAGAAGCAGTCAGTCACTGAGATGCTGATTCACGTGAACGAGCTCTGATCTCACAGTGTCTCTCTGCGCGAGTGAGTGGGGCCGGGGGCGGAGCCTACGGACCGGAGCGCTATCTGGGAGCAGACGGAGCTCACACTCACATACACACAGACACACAGACTCACTCGCCCGCTCCTGATACTTCATGACGGCCTGATACGAGCGACACCGGCAGTCGCCAACCGTCAAACGCTGACTTGGTTTCTTCTCCTCCTCTCCGAGGTCCGGTTGCGGCAGTCCCGAGGGAACTACGGCGTAATTCCTATTTTACCTTCCCACTGAGACTCATCCTCCCCCAATAAGAAGGGTTTTTTAGGGTACATCTGATGATGCATTGTTAACATTGCATGTTTGTCAAGATCATCCAAGATAATCTTTTTGAATGGAGAGACTTGCACAACTGTATAGAAGTCTTTCTGCTGACACCAAAACACTGTGCTTCACATAAAGCATAACAGCTGTGTCATTGCATTACAAAGTCCCTAACATTTCTCCTCCCAAATTACTGAAAAAACTCCACAATCATGTCCATTAAACTTTCCAAGCATTTCATTAAAAACTCTTACATTACATTTCATTAACTGACGCTTTTTCCAAAGGCACTTACAATAAGTGCATTCAACTCTAACCCTAACACAAGAAAGAAAAAACTGGTCCTAAGTCATGTACTCATCCTATATAAATGTAAAGTAAAATTTAAAAACTGCTATGACAGCTTCTTCAAAAGTGAAAAGGTCATATGTGAGGTTATCTTTTTTATCTATCTGGCGCCGCCGCGAGTGGCAGCCTTTCTACGTAGCTCCATTGTCTTGTGTCTTTTTTTAGCTTTTTTAAGTTTGTATGTCCTTGTTTATACTTACTTTTCAGAGGCACTGTGTAATTATATTGATATCCTATGGATACACATACGGATCTACTGCAACAGGGCAGTCAGGACTTTGTTTACACGAGGGATCCGCTGCTCGCGCTGCGGGCAGGAAATCATGCCGGCGTAGTTCACCCAATACGGGACAAACAAGATTACTGTAACTCCCTCCTGGCAGGTCTTCCTGCTACTGCCATCCAACCTTTGCAGCTCATCCAGAATGCAGCAGCTCGACTGGTCTTTAACCAACCTAAATTCACCCACACTACTCCGCTCCTCCGCTCCCTTCACTGGCTACCAGTGGCTGGCCGCATCAGGTTCAAAACATTAGTACTTGCCTACCATGCTGTGAACGGATCACGTCCAGTCTACATCCAGGACATGGTCAAACGTTACAGCCCAGCACGTTCACTTCGCTCTGTGTCGGCCAGTCAGCTCATTCCTCCCTCACTGCGAGCTAAACACTCATCAAAATCATGACTGTTTTCTGTCCTGGCTCCTAAATGGTGGAATGAGCTCCCCATTGACATCTGTACATCAGAAAGTTTACACATCTTCCGCCGAAAACTAAAAACACATCTCTTTCGACTATACCTTGAATAGAGAGAAAAAAAGAAAAAAAAACTTTACTTATAGCACTTTGTAGTTTCGCTTTATTTTGAAGCAATTGTACTTTCCTGATTCTTGTGGTCCTGGGTCTGTACCCTGGGGGTTTTATGCACTTATTGTAAGTCGCTTTGGATAAAAGCGTCAGCTAAATGAAATGTAATGTAATGTAATACGGGAGGAGCTGGTGAGGCGCCAACGTGGATGCAAAGCTGGCACGTTGGTGAAGGCGAAGCGCCTGCAGAAGCGGTGGAGGTTCAAACCGGCTATTCCTTGGTGTGTGATGGGGAATGTAAACTCGCTGGCCAACAAGAGAGATGAGCTGGCAGCCTTGGTGATGACGTGAAGTTGTACAGAGAGAGTGCTGCTTACTGTGCCTCACGGAGATCTGGCTAACTAGCAACATCCCGGACCACAACTTGGAGCTACCTGGCTTCAGTACGGTGAGAGCGGACAGAGATTTAAAGCTAAGTGGCAAACGGAAAGGAGGGGGGCTTGCACTTTATGTTAACATTAGGTGGTGCAACCCAGGGCATGTGACTGTAAAAGAGACCATCTTTTGCCCCGGTCATCGAAGTGTTAGCTGTGAGCCTCCGTCCGTATTACATGCACAGGGAATTCTCGCACGCCATTGTTGTTTGCGTTTACATCCCCCAACGAGCTATGGCCGAAATCTCGTGTGACATCATCTACTCCGTTATCGCTGGGCTCCAAACTCAACATCCTGAGGCCTATATTGCAATTTCTGGGGACTTCATTCATGTTACTCTGGACTCAACTCTGCCTGCTTTTCACCAGTTTGTGTCTTGCCCAACAAGGTAGAACAGCACAATTGACCTGATGTATGCTAAGGTGAGTGACACATACAAAGCCACACCACTTCCTCCCCTGGGGAAATCAGATCACAATCTGGTTTTCTTACAACCAAGATATACACCAAAAGTGCGCAGACAACCAACCGCCACACGCTCTTTCAGGAATTGGTCTCCTGAGGCAGAGGATGCCGTCAGGGACTGCTTTGAGTCAACTGACTGAAATGTGTTGCAAGACTCTTTTTGGGAGGATATTGATGGGGTCACACACTGCACTACTGACTACCTGAACTTCTGCATGGACATTGTCACTCCCACTAAAACGGTGCGCTGCTTCCCTAACAACAAGTCCTGGATTACCAGCAATGTCAAACATCTCCTCAACATGAAAAAGAGGGCACTCAAAGAGGGGGACCAGGAAGAGCGGAAGCGTGTACAGGGAGAGCTGAAGACCATGCTGAAAGAGGCAAAGGAGTCATACAGAAGGAAGGTGGAGCAGAAGCTGCAGGTGAATAAGATGAGAGAGGTGTGGGATGGCAGGAAACCATCACAGGCTGCAAGAAGAGCAGCGGCACTGTTGAGGGGGATGTGGTGAGAGCAAACCAGTTTAACCACTTCTACAATAGGTTTGACAACCCTGCTCCAGGGGGTAATGGCTGTTTAGATAGATAGATAGATAGATAGATGGATACTTTATTAATCCAGTGGGAAATTCAGATCATCCAATACAATAAAATATAAAATATATATATAAAAACAGCAGAAAAAATAAATAAATAAATATCTAAATCCCCCCGTCAGCCCCATCTGCTGCTGTTACCTGCTCACTGCACGCCACAACCCCCTCACCCCCACATCCAGAGATCCACCCCTCTCCCCTGCTCGGACCACAGCCAGTGTGGCCCCACTCCCTCCAGCTTCCAGCCCTCAGGCCAGTCGCCTTAACATCAAACATTTCAAAGACCATGGAACGACTGCTACTTCACATCCTCAGACCCCAGGTACACCATGCACTCGACCCGCTGTAGTTTGCCTACCAGGAGAAGAAGGGCGTGGAAGATGCCATTATCTACCTTATGCACACGGCACACTCTTATCTGGACAAGGGGAGATATGCTGTGATAATCATGTTTTTTGATTTCTCCAGTGCCTTTAACACCATCCAGCACCTCCGACTGAGTGACAAGCTCTTGCAGATGGGTGTGAACGTCAACCTGGTATCCTGGATCACTGACGGAGAGACCACAGCTCGTCAGGCTGAGAAACTGCGTCTCTGAGACTGTGTTATGCAGCGCCGGCACTCCACAGTGGACTGCGCTCTCACCAGTCCTGTTCACCCTGTACACATCTGACTTCAACTACAACTCTTAGTCATGCCACATCCAGAAGTTCTCTGACAACTCTGCTATTGTGGGACGTATCAGGGATGGCCAGGAGGGGGAGTACAGAAGCCAGGTGGATAACTTTGTGCAGTTGTGTAAGCATAACAAGCTCCAGCTGAACACCACTAAGACCAAGGAGATGGTGGTGGACTTTAGGAGGTCTCAGCCTCCTCTGCTTCCATTCTCCATCGAGGGGGTCAGTGTGGAGTTTGTCAACCACATATTTAGGAGTCATTATGGACAATAAACTGGACTGGTCAGCCAATGTGGATGCAATCTATAAAAAGGGTCAGCGCCGGCTCTACTTCCTGAGTAGGTTAAGGTCCTTCAACATCTGCAACAAACTCCTGCACATGTTCTACCAGTCTGTTGTTGCCAGCGTCCTTTTTTATGCTGTTGTGTGCTGGGGAGGCAGCTTAAAGAAGAGGGATGCGGGGCGACTGGACAGGCTGGTGAGGAAGGCGGGAGCGGTTGTTGGCACTGAACTGGACTGCCTCACAACAGTGGCGGAGAGTAGGACCCTGAGTAGGTTGCGGAATATATTGGACAATGTCCACCACCCACTACACAGAACTCTCATCGGACAGAGGAGTATATTCAGTGACAGACTCCTGTCATTGTCATGCTCATCGGACAGGCTGAGGAGGTCCTTTGTCCCCAGGGCCATTCAGCTACATAACGCCACGCAGAAGAGGAAGTGGAGTGATCTTCCCTGCATGAGTCCTCCTCAGTCTGCACTCAGTAATTACTCGACGATCGATTAATTGATCATTAAGAATTTCCTCGAGGACATTATTTTTCCTCAATGAAAACTATTGCATGTTCGCTATGTGTCTTGGGGTTGGAATATCCGAGCTGCCCTGAACGCAGCACAGCGAGGATCTTAGCAGCTGGAGCAAGCAGCCCGGTGCTAAGCCTCCGCTGCTCGCTCGGCTTCATGTCCGCACACGGACCCTCAGTCCACGCGGAGGGGAACCCAGACAGACCCGGGTCTGGGTGAGGGGCTCCGGGAGTGAGGACGTGACAACAACTGGACTGAGAGGTCGAGAACCGTCAAATCGAGCTAGCTGTCAGTGGCTAGCTGCTGCTAGCTCATCGGAGCTTTAGAGCACAGCAGCGCATATTTTCAAGTGTAACCATTGAACGGAACCCGTTTAACTGCCACGAGAGTTGTTCATCTTGTAAAAAAGATCTCAATGAGGAAACACGCTGTGTTTTTTCTATTTTTTCACAGCATTTTTATATAGCCTATAAATAGTGAATTTTAATATAAAAATATCAATGATAATCGAAAATTGAACGTTAATTCTCCCGACGATCGACGAAGACCATTTACTTGAATGCCCATCCCTAATACCAACCCACTTTCCATCCCTTTACTGGCTATACTAGCCCCATGCACAGACTTTACCACTACATATTTATATATATATAGTTGTTTTTATATATATATATTTTATTGTACGATCCACTCCAGCAGAAACAAGAACACTTTCCTACTGGACACTGACACAATCACATCATTGCATTCCATTCCTGTAACTGTAAATATGTTCTCCGTTTATGATTTATGTATGTTTGTCATGAGGTGTTTAAGTGTATAAGCTACTGGATGATCTAAATTTCCCACGGGATTAATAAAGTATCCATCTATCTATCTATCTATCTATCTATCTATCTATCTATATCTTACTCTGAAAAGATCACACTCGCACGCAATTACCTCCATTCCTGAAGATACCACGTAAGTCATCAAATTAGTCACGTTAGAGGGCTCGTCCACTCACAGCCTCATGAATGAAGCATCGGCCTACCGCAAACAAGAAAGTCCTGGCAGCTGTTAAGAGCGGGTCAATGAATTACTCTGTTTTCGGTGTAAAAACTGGCTGAAGTAAACACCACACTGTTTCCCTGGAGGAGAGGATGGCTGCGGGCCTAGTGTGAAGGAGTCGAAGCGGAAAGGACGGTCGCACAATCCCAAAATTGCAGGAAGTGCTAAGCTACTGAGAGAAGCCATCACTACCTGCTAAGCTAAGTAACTCACAGCTCTGAATAGCGTGTAAAAAAACGTGGGATTAGGGAGAAATTGGTGAAAGAAAAAGAGAGCAATGAGTGCTTGATCAGAACTTGTACGTTTTAATATGTATGAACTGCTTAAACTTAAGAGTTTGTTCTTACGTTTTTTCATAAAAGTGACTTTTTGTGTTTTATAGGAAACTGTATGTCGTCTTCACACCTCTGAGGCAGATGGCAGGGGCCAAGAACCAGAGCAAGGGTAAGATAAAAAGAGATGCACGGGTCTGTTTAAAATATATTATCTACGTTTACTTTATCTTATCTATTTCATCATTGTGTTTTTAGACCCTGATATCCCCTCACAACAAGGCAGTCACTGCCTTTGGTCGTTGCGAGGGGATGAAAAAACTGGTCGAAGCTCTAGCTGCAAGTCTGGATTTGCAGTGTGGAAAATTACGCCATAATATATAAGTGACTGTGTAGTAACAGGGATTAGTACTGTGGATATTCTTACTGTGAATTAGCGAGGCTATTTGCGTTTATTAATAATACACTCATGATACTTTTTCAGCTATAGGTAAGACGTACTATGAAACATTATGAAAGAACTTCCACAACATCCAACCGGACCATACAGCTCTTGTAGCTAATTGAAATGTTCAGCCCGGAGTCGAGAGAGAAGGAAGAGGGTAAGATTAGCTTCATTAGATCATTTTTCAGTTACATTTGTAGGTATATCATATTATTTAACTGTGCTGATTGTACTGATTGTGTTTACAGCTGATTGAAGTGGGGCAGATGACATGGATCCAGCCTTCCAAAGTCAGGTGGATGGCTAGGCTTAAGTAAGACTAGAAACTACACTGAAGTACTTCACAGGCTGTAAACGGCCATTAACTGCCAGCAATAAGGGAAGTTTGCAGCCGTTTACAGGTGTGAAAAACAGTTTTTTCATGCAGTTTATATGATTTGACAGTGTTTTCAAACTCACTGCTCAGGAGGTTAAAAAGTACTAATTTACTAAAAAAAAATTACAATTCTTTGCCCACTATCTATAACTCTTGAATCAGATTAAAATACTTTCCACATTGTACCATGAGCCAGTCCATGGATCCCTGCTACAAGGTGCTCTCCACTGGTCGCTCCATGGTATCTGATGTACTCTCGCTCACTTTGGTGTCGGTTGTCCATAGTCTTCCCCAACCCATCTGATAAAGTCCCTGCAAACTGACGGAAAACAAAAGGGAGGTTAAGGTGAGCTTCTTCTATCATTACAATTTTCATTTGTTTTTAACCATCTCTTACAAGTATATGAGTATGTATTTATTCAAGAGGTAACACATAACAGTAACAAATGTACAATAAAACAATACCACAGCCAATTAATAAATCCAACCAGATAAGAACGCTGTAAAATATGGGGATAAATTACAAAACACAAAAGACTCTCTCATAAACTGCTAAGCAGCGATGTACCTTTGCAGCTGAGTTGGACACACCGTGGGTGACATTGCGTATAAGGCCACCGACATTGCCATACTTGATGAGCTCTGACATGCCCTCGGTCACATCATTGAGAAGGCCCATCGGATTTCCTAGGAAGTCCACAGAGCCCAGGATTTGAGCTGCCTGGCTGATCAGCTCCTTCAGACGTGAAAAAAAACACAGTAATTATCAGATGGTCTACTGACAAAGTAAACTAAAATGCATTGCCTAGTGGTTTTACCACTATGCACACATAATAATAAGTATGGAGAATTATAATATGTGTGCAATGCATTGCAGTAAACTGCAGTGTATTGCCTAATGGTATATATGGTGAAATCTCATTTCGCAACATTAGGGAAATTAATTTAAATGCTCTCTCCAGTGGCATTGTCAGCCTTCCAAGCATAAACTGTTTTTCAACCACTGATGAATTAGTTTCTTATTTCAATGATGGTCTTCATGGCCTTTTAAACACTGGCTCCTTATCTCTAGATTCTACTAAGGCCTCATGACAAAAAAAAACACACACTGCTGAATATGTTAAAGAAAAATGGGAGAGAGAAGGTGGCCTCCCAAAATCAAATGAGGACTGGTTGGAGGTATGCAAATTCCAGTGGGAATGCACCAACTCTAACGTGTGGCGGGAATTTGTGTGGAAGTGTGTTATTCGTTTCTTTATTACACCAAAGCAGAAAGCACGCTTTGCTGGAGGGGAGAGCACATGCTGGAGACAATGTGGGTCTCGGGAAGCAAATCACTGGCATATATTTTGGGACTGTCCAGCGATTAAACCTTTCTGGGCAGAGTTTCACAAAGCATTAAAAAGCATTCTTAATACTGACCTGCCCCTGCAATTTAAAACATTATTTTTGGGAAATGTTGATTTTCAAACAAGGAAACAAAAAACATACTACAACCACTGTACTTTCTTACACCTCACCTGTACTCAACCTCTTACTGTCACTCCTTAAGGTCTTTTTAATCTTTAACCTCAGCCCCAGTCTCTTGTTCACTTTCAAGTTTCACTCTTCCCTCTGCTGTTGAAATTTCTGACCTCATTCAGAAATTGAAGCCATCAACCTGTCAGTTAGACCCTCTTCTGACTGCCCTAGTATAAGCCTGCCTACCCTAATAACTTTAAGCCATACATTCCTCACTCAAATCTGGTCTGTTTCCCTCATTTTTCAAATCAGTTGCAATAACTCCTATACTTAAGAAACCTGGTTCAGACCCTACCAATTTAAATAACTTTTGTTTTATTTCTAACGTACCTTTTCTCTCCAAAGTCCTAGAAAAAAAGTTTAATCTCAAGTCCATTACCATTTATCTGACAATAACCTCTTCCAGTCTGGTTTCCATATTACAGAAACAGCCCTGGTAAAAATCCTCATCAAACCCATACTCATCCTCCTTGATCGGACTGCAGCCTTTGACACCATATCTCAATATACACTCCTCACAGACTAGCCTCCATAACCCTCCATAACTCCTTTTCTAACTACACTTCGGCATGGCGGAGAGCCCACGGATACACCTTGGCTGTGATTGGTCCGCTAACGCCAGCATTTCGGAACGACATCATTTCCGGACCTCAAACTTCCTGTTTTATTTCCTATATCACAATAAACCTAAACACAACTACGACTCTATGATTAATGTGACAAGTGTGTTAAGCCAGCGGAGTTGACATCGCGACTCTACGGTGCAGACAGATGAGAGTTAAGGCCGATTTATAGTCGGGTTGCACGAATGCACGCAAGACATGCAACACGCCCCTTTCGTGCCCTCTGGCGGCTTGCGTGCGTCAGCCAATATTTTTAACTATACGACAAAGCGACGCGAGCCTCACGCAGCCCGCAAGGCTTGTGATTGGTCTCCTTACTACATCCGGTCCAGCGTCCAGCTTCCGGTTTCATGCCCCATAATACGCGGAAATCACGGAAGATTTAGAACAGGGGTGTCCAAACTACGGCCCGCGGGCCATCTGCGGCCCGCCATCCATGTTAAATTGGCCCGCCTCAAAAAAATTAAAATTTAAACTAACAATTTGGTAGCACTTAAATGGCACTTACTTATAGCACTTTGTAGTTTTGCTCTATTCTTGAAGAAATTGTACTTTCTTGATTCTTGTTGTTCTAGGTTTGTACCCTCGGGTAGGGGAGAGCGGGGAAATGTGAGAAATTCTTTACATTTTCTCCCCTTTAGGTGAGCTAAATTTATTTGTCAGTAAAATTTACACATTTCCCATTAATTCAGGATGTTTCCTAGCAATGGAATGGCTGCTGAAATGATCAGAATGTCTTCAGGACAAAGGGAAGTGAAAATATGGTTGTTTTTTAAAAAGTGGTCTTGTGTCTCACTTTACCCCAGCTTAGGGGTAAAGTGAGACAGACCAGAGAAATCAAGGGGGTAAAGTGATCCACCCTTTTCCACTTTAAAACTACCAAAAAAACACATGTTGTAATAGGTAAATTAAGCACATTTATGATTATTATGATTCATGTGATCTCTTGCACACCCTAGCTTACTTGCACATTGTTTCTCGTCCAATGGGCAGGGACAGGGATATTGTTTGTCTCTGCATTTTTCGATGCCAGTTCACGGCACTTAACTTGAGCAAGGCCATGGAACTGGTCAGCTAGTTGTTTCAAGTGTTTGGCCAGCTCCTCCTCCATCTCATCTGTGCATATTCTCTTTACCTCAGCTACTGCACCCCAAGCTACTGATTTTACCTCCCCTTTCTCTTTTTTCTTTATGAATTTTTTAGAGTTTTCTTTTCAATATTTCTATCCCTTCCAGCTTTTCTTAAGGACTTCTTTCCTTGCATGACCTCAGCGGCTGCACTCTCCATTTCGGCGAGGGTTGTTTGGCCCCAGGTTGTCTTCCTGGTGTAGTTTCTTGGCATGATGGCTTTTCTACAATGTTTATGGCATTAAAAATAAAACATATGTAATGTATTATTACACTAAAATATGTTTAAGACTAAACTTAACTCGTGCTACATTTCTCACTTTACCCCACAGCATTTGTCTCACTTTACCCCACAGCCAACATATTAGAAAAAACAACATCTCTTATCAATTCAGTCTAATCTTCAGCTAGCATCAATCACATGGTTTTATATGTTGGAAGTTCATCAACATGTATGATATAAGTTTTTCTACCTGAATCAATTTGTTTTGACACAACAGTTGATTAAGTTCAAAGCAAGAAAATGTAGTTTTACATGCAAAAATCTAATTTTTGTGAAAAAAGATTCTAACTACAGCACCAGCACCAACTTCTCCTTCATCGCAAGGGTGGAATGGGAGGGGCTCGAAACATAATTATTACATGACCACATGTGTTCCGTTGCCCCTAGATACAGGGGGTGTCTCACATTACCCGATGTCTCACATTAACCCGCTCTCCCATACCCTTGAATGCACTGATTGTAAATCGCTTTTGATAAAAGCAACAGCGAAATGAATTGTAATGGACAAAGGCCCACTGTATTGTACTTCTCAGCTTGACCTGCCAGCTGTCCCTCAGAACGCCGCCACGCCCCCCGCCCAAAGCGATGCTCCAGGGCAGGGGGGCGTGGCGGCGTGAGTAGCCCAGTCCTTCAAATTTTTTTCTGTATGTGGCCCTCGTGAAAAAAAGTTTGGACACCCCTGATTTAGAAGAACGATTATGGAACAAATAGATGAGCACTTGGCAGAAGAGATCTGAAAGTATGACCACTTGTACAACCCGTCACTGACTGGCCGATTTGTCCGCCAGTAATAGAATATGAGGAGCCAGGGTGGCGATGTAAATAAAGAGTCGACGAAGAAGTCGTCTCTTCTTTGTGTGTTTTGTCTTCGACAAAAAAGCATTACTCCGCCTAGTGTTCTGGCGGTGAATTGCGTTGCAACACGCACAGCACGTTAGAGAAGCATAAAACAAAACGAGTCCGTCGATGCAGCTGTGTGGCCTTCCGCAGTTGCAGTCGCAGGACTATAATTCGGCCTTAAGAGACAAGTTACGCAAGAAAGGAGACTGTAGAAAGAAGAAGAAAGATAGCGATATAGGTAGAGAAAACAAAGGGAGAGATACAGACGACTGAGACGGAGAAAGGGAGAGAAACAGAGGAGTGAGACGGAGAAAGGGAGAGATACAGACATGATACAGATATAATAGGGGAAGAAAGTTATTCTAAAACTGTTCAATTGTTAAGATGTTGAGATTTATTATCTGTAAAATTGGTGGAGACTTTTGAGTCAAGATGTGAAACAGAAAAAATTTAATTATAGCTTTTGCTCCCTTTATTTTATTTTTCAGAAGTTAAGCCCTTTATTTGAACATGCACAATTTTCACATTTTATTTATTTTCTCTCATTTTGAAATGCAGCCCTATTTTTATTTAGTTAATGAAAGAACATTATACATATCTGCAATCATACATATATGTTCAGTTCTATTTTACGTGACCATAAATATTGTCAACAAGTTTTTGAATCGTACTGAATTAATTTGGTTCGACAGTCACATATTCAGCTTGACCTCTTTCAATTGTAGCTGAATACTCCTGCTCTAGAGCATTACCACAGGCTAAGTTAACAACCCATTCTAAACCCACTGCACCAGTCCTGTTAAATTAACAGGACTTCTAAGTGCTTAATGATATGGCAGCAGTATAACTTAAGAGCTCATAGTTACATCTAAACCAACTTGAGCACTGCGCTCCCAGAATTCAAGCCAGAGCCTTCAGCTATCAAGCTCTTCTCCTGTAGAATCGTCTCCCAGTATCAGTTAAGGAGGCAGATAATCGCGGGACACATCAATACAGTACCAGATTCGTTGGGCTTAATCATTATCAGAACTAGGATCTTGGCTTTTTGCGGCAAAATCTTGGCTTGTGATTGTGGATTGTGGAGGCAGTTGTTTGTTGATTATAATAACAACTGCATTGCTAAGTATGTAGGCAAAGTGTGATTTGTGAATATTGGCTATACAAATCAAATTTTACTGATCTATTGATTGAAGTGTGAGTCCCTCCTACCTCTCTGAAGTGCTTGAGGATGTCATTGATGATGATCTCCTGGGTCTCGTATGGGTGCACTCTAGTGAACGCGTACATGTTGATGACTGCGTCTTCAAAACGCACCAGTGGGAAGCCCAGAGAACCTTTCAGTGCCTAGAGGGGGGGAAAACAACATCAATGTGACAGACAAAACATGTGGGTGTGTCTTTGAATTTATGTTTTTGTATCTTTATTTTCTGTAAAGGTAATATTGAGAGTTTGAGTTGCAGCTGCTTTAAATATAAACAACAGGCAGTTCTAAAGTATGTCTCATATGTTATGAGAGAGTGGCGAAAGCAGCAAAACGAAACGACACTAAACCATTCCCTTCAGCATAGATTTAAAATCCTGACAGGATAAACTATAGTTCTCTCAATGAACAAGACAAGTGGTGGTGGGTTTAGTAAGATATGTTGAAATTGTTAGAAAATTGGTTGAATTGAGACTGTTAAGTGAAAATGAGTTAACAAAAAGAAGAATAAGGTCAACTACATTTTTAATTAAGCACTTTATTTTATTAAGATGCAATTAAAAAAATGCCTAAATATTGTTAAACTTTTACAAATAGCATTGATCTAATCAATTCCAACAAGTGATTCCATGCATATCACATATCAGCCTAGGTTTTTACTTTTTATTGTCGTAAATTCTTTCACCTAATCAATGACGAGTAAATTGTTGTTCTCATGTGGTTCTACGTTGTTTCTCCTAACAGTTTAATGATTACTTTTGACAAGTTTATTGTTAATAATCACATGAATATCTGTGTTCAAAAATATAGAGCATTATAAGCATTTTATGTTACCTTGAGATCAGGAGGCAACTTGTGAGATGTGAACACACTCAGTTTGACCTGAGGGAGACTGATCTTCAGGTTCTCAAAGTAGTAACGTTTGGGTGCTCCTGCATCCTCATTTGGCTTCTCATGGAGGTCATACAACTTCTCCAGCTCTGCATTTATGGCAAATCATGATTAATGTTTATATATTCATGCAACGATTATTGGTATGCATATTGACAGCATCATACAGTTATAACAGTAGCATTCAATAATGACCCACCAGCCTCTGTCTGTCCATATCCAAAGAAGGTGAGCAGCTTAAGCAGGAGTTTCTCCTCAATGATGACAGTGAAGCGTCGGGCTGTAACCATGAGATGCTGTAAACACATAAGGGTAATCACATTATCCTAGTACCACCTGCATGCGTCTGGTTTGTGCACAAGAAACCATTAGACAATAAAAATATATGTCACTACTAATTGTCTAAGGTGCAGTGTAATTTGGTACAATGATTCAGCGTGTGACTCTCCCCACCTTGAATAGATCAGTGAGCATGAGGTTGCTGGAAACCTTGACGGAATTGACTTGCAGGGCTGGGCCACTGTCGCCATCACTGCTGTCCCCGGAACCAGAAGTGACACACAACATCACAGGCTGAGTGGTACCCAACAGCTGGTTGTCCACCTGATAGAGGATGACAGACCTCTTGTTAATTCGTATTCTCATTTTCTTTTCTGCAAAGCACTTTGAGTGGTCATCAAAACTAGTACAGCGCTTTATAAATACAGACCATTTACCATTCAGCCACATTCTGCAAATTATGTTTTTCTCTGTCTTTCTGATCTATTTTTTTATATACGTGAAGCAAGTTGAACTATTTTAATGTGTTTTGAACTGGTTTTATGTGAACTCAAATATATCACCGTTCTCATAGCTGCCGTGAGCTCACCTGGATGTTCTGAATGCTGACCTCCAACACCTCGCTGACAGCAGTGTGAGTGAAGTGTACATCGATACCAGACAGTGTCATAAACACAAGCTCTTCCGGAACCTTGTTGACCAGAGACACACCCACACCTTCATCCATGTTCACCAACACCTAGAAATGAATACAAAAGAGAATTATTGTGGAACCAAACATAGTCAATTTAAGTAAACCAATGAGCATAAGCCCCTGGTATTAGACACAAACTTAGAAAAGTACAGATTTTTTGCATTTGAAGACCACAGGCAGTGATTGGAATGTAGGATCTGACTGTGATGAACATTGGAGAGACATGTTTTCCACCCATCTTTCCAAATTTTGAGGCAAAGACATCAGATGTGCTGAACTGAAATATTTTTGTTTATTAAAACCTACAAATTACTTTAATAGTATATGTGTATGTGATAGAATTTGAAACAGAAAAAGTATGAGCTGACTTCCTGTTTAATAATCTGGTGAAATCAAACACTTTTCTGTTAATGATGTATACCAGATTCCATGGGAATGTGATCTCATTCACAAGGGTAAATTTTGCTTGCACTTTGGTGCAAAGTTTGGCCTCTTTGGAAAAGACGAAATACTTGAAAATGGAGAAATGTCATAAGAAGACTATTGGCCACTACATTTATGCGACAGTAATTTAATTGTTACAATGCCATTTTTAAGGAGTGTCATTTTAGTGCCTGAGTGGTGGGTGGAATTTTCAACCAATCTGCCAAGATGGAGTTTAGCTGTTAGCAAAGAAAAATAGGTTGGAATCTTATGACAACAAAAACAGTAGGATTCAAGTAGCAGTGCTTCTTGGGCCCCTAATGAAGAACCAAGATGGATTAATACAAATTAAAAATAGGGAATAATTAGGGATTCATGAATTCATTCATGAATGAATTCAAGAATCTCTTCAAAATTACAGTTACCTCAAGCTCCTGCTCAGGCTCTTTCTCCTTCATATCCTCTTTGCTCCCCACCTTTTCGTTGCTGGGTGAGCTGCGGATGATTCTCCTCTGGTTGAAGTCACTAATCTACAAACAGGCAAGTCAAACAAATGTCTGAGAGTAGAAAAGATCAGGTTCATAATTACTGCAAATGAAAAGTACCGTATTTTCCCTACTATAAGGCGCACTTAAAAGCCTTTAATTTTCTCAAAAAACGACAGTGCGCCTTATAATCCGGAGTGCCTTATATATGGATTAATTCTGGTTGTGCTTACTGACCTCGAAGCGATTTTGTGTCAGTGTGGTACACGGCGCTCTGTCAAAATGTGTTAGTACTACTTTGGTAAACTACAAAGCCGCACCGCTTGCAGCATTACGGCTACCGTAGTCAGGAGCGTTGCGGAGTTGTACATACTTTTTCCACAAATCTCCGTCCCTATTGATCTGCGACTCCATGCGCGCCCATCTCACCGATGCTGTCCAAAACAAAGTGAAGCAAACTAATTCTGAGCTTGCCATCATTCCGGGTGGATTAACTAAAGAACTCCAGCCGCTAGATATTGGTGTCAACAGGGCATTCAAAGTTAAACTGCGAGCTGCGTGGGAGCAGTGGATGACAGAAGGCGAACACACATTCACCAAGACAGGGAGACAGCGCCGGGTGACTTACCCTACTATCTGCCAATGGAGTTTTTTACGTGTTACAACTGAACAAGGTTGGGAGTTATTGTGAATACGCTCATTAACGTTTGAACAATGTTGAGAGTTATTGTGAACACGTTTAATAAAGTTTGACTGACTGACGGTTTTGTTTCGCTTAATGCGCCTTATAGTCTGGAGCGCTTTATATGAAAAAAGATTGAAAATAGACCATTAATTGAAAATGCGCCTTATAATCCAGTGCGCCCTATAGTGCGGAAAATACGGTATATATATTATCATCGGACCTATTTCCAAATGTTACCAAAGCACCAAATATCTTTCATATTCTTCAATAACCTCTATTATTTGATATACAGTGTATGGTCACAACAATTTTGTAGCAAAGCAAAACCTAAAATAGAATGTATAATCAAATTGTGTATTCTACTGAAGTACGGTAAATATGAACTAAACAGCAATTATTAATCCCTTTACTGCATTGTATTTTACCAAAACGTAATACTTCACATAAGGCCGATAAGTGTTGCTCACTGCTAGGTCAAATAAAATAGGCCCATGTTCAATCACTCAGAGAGGAAAATATTTAAGTTGAAGAGACTGATGAATACAATTAAACTAATGAAGATTTAACTCCCCTGAAAAGAGTGTTCATGTCTTCTAGACCAGTGGTCCCCAACCTTTTTTGCGCTCGGACCGGTTGGATGTCAGACAATATTTTCACGGACCGGCCGTTAAGGTGTGTCTACGGAACCTCATTACGGAGTCCCTCTGGTACCTCTGGTGACAGTGGTAGATTTTTTTTTAATTTAATGGAATTTGGAGAGGTTTTTTTTTGGTTATTTAAAATAAAAAATGTATTTGTTAATTAAAAAAAAATCCACCGATGTCACTACAGATATGATGTTGGAAATGGCATCAGAGTTTTTAGTGCTGTTGTGGCGATCTCAGGGTATTCGGCCGTGAATTTAATCCAGGACACTGGAGTTGTTTTCTCAAACATACTTTTAAGGCCGCCGTCATTTGCGATCTCCAGCAGCTGATCTTCTTCTTAAACAGACATGCTGGATTCACCTGGTTTGTTGATAAATGGGTCCGACAAATACCGTGTTGGTTTGTGTTCAGCGAAAAAGTGACGTGACCGAGACAAGCGTCTTGAAATGCGTAAAGCATGAGTCATAAACGAGAGGATCCGGTAGTTTTTCAAAATAAAACACCGTTTTATTTTGAAAAATGACCGGATAATAGATAAAACAGAAAAAATGTAATTTATTTATTCTTCTGTGCGGCCCGGTACCAAATGACCCACGGCCCGGGGGTTGGGGACCACTGTTCTAGACTGATTTGAGGTTTGTTGGTGGGCACAAGTTTGTTTGCTGCAGATTGGATAGGAATGGGTTTTTATCTTACCTGCAGGACACGAGTGGGTCCATCCGGCAGCACCTGGACAGACAGCACACCAGAACCGGGTCTCATCTTCTGGTTGATAAACTGTTGATCAGGGCCCGGCTCCAGCAGCCCAGAGTCTGGTCCCAGCACCACCTCTACCCCATCATACAAACCTGCCACACCACCCTTCACCTGAGGGGTACAAGTCCTTGAAATTTCAGTTTAAAGATTCAGTTTTTCAATTACAATTACATTTTTCTCTCTGCAGTCACCAAAGTGCTCGCTCATTAAGGGAACTGTTGGGCTTTTCTATAATTTAAAAGTTTCGACCTAAACATGTAAAGTGCCTTGAGATAATATATGTTATGATTTGGCCCAATACAAATTAATTACAGTAAAACTGACTTTATATCCTTCCAATGACATACATAAAGATTCTTAAACTGAGTTTTTTTCCTGTGTGTGTGTATGTCTCTATAAACTTGTCCATCAATTCAGTTTGCCAAAGGCGGACTGTAATTGCATATCTCAAGGGTCATTAAAGCAAATGGGATAAATCCAACCACAATTTGGAGCCCCGGCTAATGCTAGGAGTACTGTAAGTGAGAGAATACATTTTTTTAATGAATTTGACTTTTCATATTTGGGTTAGTTAATATGGTTAAAGCCAATTTTATGTATATAAAATTGTATCTACAAAGGAGGGATCTGTTTTCAAGTGACAGTGAAAAGCTCATTGAATCCACCTGTACCACCAGCCGTGGCAGGCCACAGGTCAGCATGCCGGCGCTAAAGTACCACGTCTGGGTTGTGCTTCGGCGCGAGTCTGGCCTTCTTAGCATTAAAGGCTCAAAACTGTGAGAGAAAGACAAATGACAAATTTCCTCTCAGTTTATGTCCCAGTATCCAAATTGATTGTTAATTACATATTAAGCTTATGGACTCTCTGCAGCTGCCGCTGGTACACACCTGTTGTCACTAACTGCTGCAAGCCCAGCGATGTCCAGTACTAAAGAGGAATCTAGTGGGCGTGGCTGGGCTGGCTTGCTCTGCGGTGGAGACGAGCCTTCATGACACAGCATACCAGTTCCAGTCATCCTCCATAGCTGGGAACGCTTCCCAGGCTCCTGCAAAACAATCATCTGACATGATGCTACACATTTACTTAAAGAAATTCTGCCCCTAATTGATAGTTCGTTACTTAACACAATCAATCTGTCATTATCATCAGGTTATGTACCACAGTCTTTTAAAATAGCAGTAATCAAACCCCTTCTCAAAAAATCCACCCTAGACCCAGAGGTTTTAGCCAATTACAGACCAATATCTAATCTCCCCTTCATGTCTAAAATCTTAGAAAAAGTGGTAGCCAATCAGCTGTGTGAGTTTCTCCAGGAAAATAATATATATGAAGACTTTCAGTCGGGGTTTAGAGCCAATCACAGCACAGAAACAGCCTTGGCAAAAGTCACTAATGACCTTTTAATAGCCTCAGATCAGGGACTTGTGTCTGTCCTCGTTCTGTTAGATCTCAGTGCAGCATTTGACACAATTGACCATCAAATTTTATTACAAAGACTCAAACAGTTAATTAAAATTAATGGAACTGCCCTTAATTGGTTTAAATGTTATTTTTCTGATCGCTCCCAATTCGTGCAAATTAATGATGAGACATCTGTGCGCACCAAAGTTAACCATGGTGTTCCACAGGGCTCTGTGCTCGGCCCAATTTTATTCTCATTATATATGCTTCCACTAGGAAACATTATCAGGACACACTCTGTAAATTTCCACTGCTATGCGGATGACACCCAGTTATACTTGTCAATAAAACCTGAACAAAGTAATCAATTAACTAAACTTCGAGCATGTCTCAAGGACATAAAAACCTGGATGACCCGCAATTTTCTCTTATTAAACTCAGACAAAACAGAGGTTATAATTAGGGCTGTGAAATGATTAAAAATTTTAATCAAATTAATTACAGGTTTCTATGGATTAATCAGGATTAATCACATCACCAATTTTCTCGGTATATTTTGTGAGAACAAAAAAGATTTATGACAACAGACAGATATATACATTTAACATGTTTTCTTTTTTTATTCATAAACAAAACAATGGTGCTGCAACTCAGCAGTTCTTTTGCAGTTCTCTTTGCTATTCCATATGGGACATTCATTCTAAACAGAATTTGGGCTTCTTAGCCATTGTATGGGTTAATAAAACTTTTTTCTTTTCTTTTAAATCAAACAAATTATTTGGGCCTCTTAGCCATTGTTTTTATAGTATGGTTGAAATTGTTTCTATTTTTTGTCAAACAACCAATCACCACACCATGGCACAATCTAATGCCTCTAAAGACCCTCTTAGCTAGTCTTCCTTCAGCCAGTTGGTGAGGCAAACTAACTTCTTCACATTCTCTGACTGTAAAGCTGACCGCTTCTTTTGCACAATGTGTCCTGTGAGTGAAGCTGGTTTGGCGGATTCCACTTGAACGCCCCTCGCCAAACAACTCATGCTCCGTGTTGAGGTGGAACTTTAAGCGGCTTTGCTCCGGTGAAACAATAAAGTCTTCCCGCAGAGTGTGCATATCACCTTGGTTTTATTGAATGTTCCATCTTTGTTTTTTTGGAGCATGATCTTCCCATCCAGAAGGTGATGTTTGATTGTTTGATAGCAGCTGCCGTCTGACTGCATTAGAGCGGTGACTAGTGCAGAGTGGGCGGAAATGTGGGTAAATTGGAAGATCCTTCTGCGCATGCGTTAAAAAAATTAACGAATTAATCCTGTAATTTAATCATAACGCGTTAACGCGTTATTTTTCACAGCTCTAGTTATAATACTTGGCCCCAAACACCTTAGAGATAAATTATCTAATGATATAGCTGCGCTAGACGACATTGCCCTTGCTTCCAACGAAACAGTCAGGAACTTGGGAGTGATCTTCGATCCTGATTTATCTTTTAATAGTCACTTAAAACAAATTTCTCGGACTGCCTTTTTCCACTTGCGTAATATTTCAAAAATCAGGCATGTCCTTTCGCAAAAAGATGCAGAAAAACTAGTCCACGCCTTCGTTACATCGAGACTGGACTATTGTAACTCATTATTATCAGGCTCCAGCAGTAAGTCGTTAAAGACTCTACAGCTTGTCCAAAATGCCGCAGCACGTGTCCTGACAAGAACAAAGAAAAGAGAGCACATTTCTCCAGTATTAGCTTCGCTACACTGGCTTCCAGTTAAATCTAGAATAGAATTTAAAATTCTCCTCCTCACCTTCAAGGCCCTTAATAATATAGCGCCTTTTTACCTTAAAGAGCTGTTAGTACCTTATAAACCCTCTAGAGCACTCCGCTCCCAGAATTCAGGCTTACTTGTCGTCCCTAAAGTCTCTAAAAGTAGAGTAGGAGCCAGAGCTTTTAGCCATCAAGCCCCTCACTTGTGGAATAATCTACCAATTTCAGTTCGGGAGGCAGACACCATCTGTTTGTTTAAGAGTAGGCTCAAAACCTTTCTTTTTGATAAAGCTTATAGTTAGAGTTAATTAGTGAGGCAGAACGTAACTTGCTCTATTTAATGACATATGACACACGGAGCTTCTTTTTCCAGCTTCTCCTTCCTCTTCTCCATCCCTAACCACCTTCTCCGGGGTCCCTTTGCTTTAACACCCGCAGATCCAGGGCCTCTGTGGCCGCACCATGGATTGCTGTTTGTGGATCGCGCATCGGGGGTCGCAGTGGTGGACCCAGTGTGGCGGATTCTGTGTCGTGTCGGCTGATCGTGGTGCTGGTGGCGGACCCTGTGTCGCGTTGGCACTGGGTAAAGGAGGTGGACCAGGGCCGCGGCGATGGCTCGTGGTGGGTCCTGGTGGGCGGCGGTGGACGGTGACTGAGGACTTGAGTGGCCTCTGGTCTGGATGGTGGATCGTGGTCCTGCTGGTTGCTGACCATGGACTGTGATCAATGCCGCTAAAGACTTTAATGATGAATGTTTTTACACGTGGCATCTATTGCACTTCTGTCCGTCCTGGGAGAGGGATCCCTCACATGTGGCTCTCTCTGAGGTTTCTACTTATTTTTACCTGTTAAAATGGTTTTTAGTAGTTTTTCCTCACTCTTGCTGAGGGTTAAGGACAGAGGATGCCACACCCTGTTAAAGCCCTATGAGATGAATGTAATTTGTGAATATGGGCTATACAAATAAAATTTGATTGATTGATTGATTGATTTATTTATTGACTTCCTATAAGTATTTATACACTGCAATTTATTTTCTAAGGATTTTCATTATTGTACTTTCATTTCATTTCAAAGATGATAGATTTAAATGTAGTTAATTAACATTATAATAATTATAAGGCGGTGGAATAGTGGCAGCAACTTGGACTATGGGCAGAAAAGGTCTCTGGTTTCGACTCTGGTTCAACTCCACGGAGTAAAAACAAAAGACGAACCTAGATCGATTCGTCCAAAAATCCAAGAGGATTCTCCCTACCCTATCTAGTGCCCCTGAGCAAGGCACATTACTCCCTCAACATCTTCTCCCCGGGCGCTGTACATGGCTGCTCACTGCTCTGTGTGTCCTGCACCAGATGGGTTAAAATCAGAGGCTAAACAGTGTGTCTGTGCATGTCTGTGCATGTGTTTGGGACAAATAAATGGATCTTATCTTGTCTTATCTTATCATCAATATGATCAATGTAATAAATTATACAAATTCTCAAGACAGTTTGTCCTGCCTGTCTGCCTGCCTCTGAATATCACAGTCCAATCAGCTGCAGCGTCAAGCCATGTTCAATAGAGTACTGGGCGACTTTGAAAATCGCCCACACGCGCTCTCATAGCCTTTAATTTTAAGAAGTTTTTTTTAAAACTGCTGTCACTGCAATGCTATCTCTATGGCTTACAGGAGGGCACGCACTAACATGCTTTCGTCATACGTTAGCTATTGCATTAGCACCTTGGTAATAAACACTCATCAGTTTTCAGGACCTGGGGTCTCATTTATAAAACAGTGTGTCGGATTCATACTGAAAGTGTTCATGCGCACAATAGCCAGAAATGGTGAATACTCTGTCCTCCACATGCCAACTTTCAACCCTAAATGATCAATGCAAAGCACGTCATGCATACTCAATTATGCTGCTGACCAATGGGTTTCAATCTTGAGTCATGACAGAGTCACGGCATCATCATCCTTTTTTTCTGACACTGACATCGACGTGAGGTTAGTGAGGTGGAGATGAAGCACAATTTTATGGGACAGCAGTGATATCACTAATAAAGAAATTACACTGATACTCTGCTGCTGCTGTGGATAATACAATGTGTGAGAGTGAGTATGATAAAAAGAACGGAGCCTGAAATAAACAAGATCCAATTGAAAGGTGGAGGCAAAAAAATAATAAAAACTCTCAGAATTTAAGGGGACTTTTTGTATTGTCTGTTCGTATTTCAATCAATCCAAAACTTCAGGATTATTAAATTCAGAGACAGCTGGGATGTCCTCAATCTATAGAATTTAACAGAATTATTATTATATGCTTGTGTTTGTACTGGGATGGCAACCCTACAAGAGCAAGATACATACATATAACTTAATGATATTAACATTTATTAATTTGTTTTTGACCTTCTTCCGTTTCTTACCCATCTTATCAACACTTCCCTGTTAACTGGCTGCTTCCCTAATTCTCTGAAGGAGGCAAGAGTAAATCCTCTTCTGAAGAAACCCACCCTCGACCCGTCTGAAGTAAATAACTACAGACCTGTCTCTCTCCTTCCCTTTGTTTCCAAAACTCTTGAGCGTGCTATCTTTAATCAACTTTCCTCCTATCTTAACCACAATAATCTTCTTGACCCTCATCAGTCTGGTTTCAAGGCAGGTCACTCGACTGAGACTGCCCTCCTTGCTGTGTCTGAGCAACTTCACGCTGCTAGAGCAGATTCTCTCTCCTCTGTCCTTATCCTTCTAGACCTCTCTGCTGCATTTGACACAGTGAACCACCAGATCCTTATTTCCTCCCTTCAGGACCTCGGTGTCTCAGGCTCTGCTCTGTCCCTGCTCTCTTCCTACCTCAACGGCCGCACTTATCGGGTAACTTGGAGAGGGTCTGTGTCTGAACCTTGTCCTCTCACTACTGGGGTCCCTCAAGGTTCCGTCCTTGGTCCCCTCCTCTTCTCTCTGTACACCAACTCTCTCGGCTCTGTCATTCATTCACATGGCTTTTCCTACCATAGCTATGCTGATGACACCCAACTAATCCTCTCTTTTCCCCGATCTGAAACACAGGTAGCAGCGCGAATCTCTGCCTGTCTGACTGACATCTCTCAGTGGATGTCGGAACACCACCTGAAGATTAACCTTGACAAGACTGAACTACTTTTTCTTCCAGGGAAAGACTCTCCCATCCACGACCTGACTATTAACTTTGACAACTCCGTATTAACCCCCACTCAGACTGCTAGGAACCTGGGTGTGACACTAGATAGCCAACTCTCCCTTACTGCCAACATTACTGCAACAACACGGTCATGTAGATTCATGCTGTACAACATCAGGAGAATACGCCCCCTTCTCACTCAGAAGGCTGTGCAGGTTCTGGTCCAGGCTCTTGTCATCTCACGCCTAGATTACTGTAACTCCCTCCTGGCAGGTCTACCTGCTACTGCCATCCGACCTTTGCAGCTCATCCAGAATGCAGCAGCACGACTGGTTTTTAACCAACCGAAATTCACTCACACTACTCCGCTTCTCCGCTCCCTCCACTGGCTACCAGTGGCTGCTCGCATCCGGTTCAAAACACTTGTACTTGCGTACCATGCTGTGAACGGATCAGGTCCAGTCTACATCCAGGACATGGTCAAACGTTACAGCCCAGCACGTTCACTCCGCTCTGCTTCGGCCAATCAGCTTGTTGCTCCCTCACTGCGAGCTAAACACTCATCAAAATCCCGACTGTTTTCTGTCCTGGCGCCTAGATGGTGGAATGAGCTCCCCATTGACATCTGTACATCAGAAAGTTTACACATCTTCCGCCGAAAACTAAAAACACACCTCTTCCGACTAAAAAAAAAGAAGAAATACTAACAACTTTTGGAAACTAACACTTTAGTAGCACTTAAATGGCACTTACTTATAGCACTTTGTAGTTTTGCTTTATTTTGAAGAAATTGTACTTTCTTGATTCTTGTTGTCCCGGGTCTGTACCCTTGGGGTTGAATGCACTTATTGTAAGTCGCTTTGGATAAAAGCGTCAGCTAAATGAAATGTAATGTAATGTAATAAGCAACATGGAACTAGGGGCTTCAGTACAGTAGGATAACTTGAAGTAAGTACAAAGAGGTAATTCTGCTCAACAGAATAAATTGTCATGTTCGTGCACGCATACCACACAATGTAGCGCTTCTATTCCCCAGACAAAGGGGCATGTGACAACTTCTGCTATATTCAGCATTTACTGCAGTTATGAACCCGGGAGTAGCAATGCTACCGGAAGTAACAATGCTATCTCACACCCCACGCGCACCCTCAGGCAACAGCTTGTGTGCACTGTGTGAGCGCACATGTGAACGTGGCGCTGGCCTAAGACATTAAGGCTGAAAACGTGGTGTAAATGACCCAGTTTCGAGTCTAATTTGAATATTATTTCAAATGGACAATGGACACTTGGATGACCAAAGTAGCAATATGGAGGCATTTTAAGTTTTTTTTTCTGTTTGAATACGTGGTCGCCAGTTACTTCAATTGTAATGGATAGGGATGCACCGATATGGAAATTATTGGCCGATACCGATGTTTAAAACAACTATCTAGCCGATACCCGATACCGATATTTGTTTATTTAGTTTTTTTTGTTATTCATTCACCCTTTTGTGCCAGGAAAATAGTTAAATCATTATTTAAAAAGCACTATTTTAAATTATTTCAGCCCTTTATCATTCTTATCTTTTAATGAGCACAAATTCAATCAGATGTATGAAACAATCTTTAGTTTAACAAAACTTTATTTAAAGGAGACATATTATGCCCATTTCCCCAGTTGATATGGTTCCTTGGGGTCTTAATGAAATGTCTGTAAAATGTTGGTCAAAATACCACAAGGACCATTTAAAACAGCACCCTTTTTACCCTGTCTAAAACAGCCTGTTCACCTGTTTTGAGTGCTTATGTTTTATTATGACTTATGTACAGTTAAGACACCATGTTAAAGGAGTATTGAGATGTCCTGAGGGTCAGTGAACAGGTCGGGGTGGGGCATATGACATTTCTAGACCAATGGGGTGGGGTTGTGTGGGATATCAGGTTCTCATTGGCTGGTTTGTTGGGGGTCAATGGGAATGAGTATGAAGTGTCGAAGATGGTTGTTGAGGAGTGTCGGAGAAGGAACAAAGAGTGTGACATGTTCGTGCTGACTTTAATAAAGTTAAAAATAAGAGAAGAAGTTCTGTGTCGTCTGTGAGGCAGGGACGTAAAAAAGCGACCCTCAGACAGGCGTAGCCCCAGCCTCGGGGAGACACGCGGAGAACCTCAGACAGGTGTAGCGGTGTCTCCCCCGTGTCTCTGCCGCGGGTTGGGGCACTCAAAACAGGTCAAACTGAGGAGGGGTGTTTTAGACAGGGTAAAAATGGTGCCGTTTTAAATTATCCTTCTGGTATTTTGATCCAAATATGTTACAGCCATTTCATTAAGACCCCAAGGAACCATTTCAACTTGTGGTAAAATGGGCATAATATGTCCCCTTTAAAGTTTACGAGTATAAGTCCTTATCTAGTCGGAGCCTTGTCCAATAACTTGCCCTTGTCTCATAATGTGTGCAAATTCATCGTAACCCTACATGGAAATGGTTTGGGTCGGAAAACAATCCAACTTAAACAGCGAATGGTATGAATAATCGCTATCACAATTTTAAAACTTAAAACAGTACCTTATTTTTCAGGATGACCCTTTGAGTCTTGGTGTCTATATCAAGTACTAGTTCAGCACAGCAAACCAGCTGCTTATTCCCAACTGGTCTTCTCTCAACATTCCTGCAAGAACAGAATGATGCTGATTAATGTCATTACTTTAACTTGTCGAAATTATATAAAATTATGAACTTGTGACATTAGTCCTCACTTTGTGAATGTGTATGTGGCTGCAATGTAGATGAAGTTCTCATAGTACAGTTTGTTGTATTCTCTGAAGTAGTTCATGTCAGCTGTGACCTCTGATGATCCAGCTCCCTTCACAGTCAGTGTGAGGTAGGGCGGCAATGTGGGTTCATCACAGGCATAATCCAGCTCCGTGCCTGCCTTCACCTCAGTGTACAGTCGGATGTCAGCCACACCATGCTGCCAGAACTGTATAGGCACCTGAAGGAATAGAAACAATATGATCTATTACATGTATTGTATTTAACATCTGGATCCCCAATCAAATTATTAATTTGATTGGCCAGGAATGTGGAGAGGCAGGTTTTAACTTTAGCTTCCTTTTTTGAATGCCTTTGATGAGAGGTTGTCTGAAAGTGTTGACGATTGATTACATTCAGTTTTAAGAGAGGGATCAGCGGGTCCAGTAAGTGATTCAGGCACAGGTCTCCTTTTTTTGTAGAGTCATGATACGACCGCTAAATTACAGTCATGTTCCTGAAGCGGCTTACCTCAGAGATGTTGTCAATGCGGAAGGGTGGAGGCAGCTGGTCAGTGTCAGTGAAGGAGATCTGGTAAGTGGCTCCCTTCAGGGTGATCTCTGTCCGCAGGAAGAAACACTTCCCCAGTGTGTCCCTGTTCAAACCAGAGACCACTTAAAATACATCTCTCACATACTGTATCTCAGTTACTATGCACTTTAAATTAGGGCAGCACAATCTTAGGAAAACTTGCGATATGCGATATCATTGTTGAATATTGCAATGACGACATGTCTTGGGATTCATAAACAAATGCTTAAGTATACAATGTTATTGTCTTCTGCTTTGTTTTAACCAATAACATAGACCACATACAGTAAGTGGTTCTCTGCAGACAATAAAAAAAAATGAAAATCATTATTTTCATTCCAACAACATGGTTTTATTGAAATAAAAAATTCAACTCTACCAAGTCCAGGGCAGACACCCAGGGAGCCATGCACAGCTCAAGTAAGTCCAGTTACAGCGTTAGTATGATGTAATTTCAAACAAATTACCCATTAAATTCAACATTTAAACTGTAGCGAGTCAGGGACATCAGAGAGAGAGAAAGAGAAGGGAAATTTGGCAGAACCGCCTCGCAATTCTCTGTTCCCTCTCTATACTCTCTTTCCAAGAGTGATTTATTGACGGAAAATGTGTCAATAGTCTGAATATCTTTATATTATTATCTAGGGCAGTAGGGCTCCAATTGATGACTAAATACTAGTGCTGTCAAAAGATTAAAATATTTAATTGCGATTAAATTCATTTATGTCATAGTTAACTCAAAATTAATCTAGATTAATCGCAAATTTGTATCTATTCTAAATGTCACTTCATTTATTTTTTCCCCATCATTTTTTTTTAATGCTCTATCAACATGGACAAGTGGATTGGCTTGCTTTATGCAAATGTTTTATTTTATTGAAAACAACATACAACATTTCCAAACAGGGCGGTTCAAAATAAAATTATATAGTGCACATTTCAGGTAAACAAGGACTCAGCCTATAGTGCAGTTAAACCATGGCTTAATATTTTCTTTTTTTCAAGTTTGCTGTGAACATAGCAGTCAGGCCTCTCAAACAGACAAGCAACAAAATAACAAACAAACAAAATACACAGGCAAGTGTCGGCCTACTTTGAAATAAATTAAACACAGAACTTTGTAGGGCTATTTGAGTCCTCCCCATATTTGTTAAAAATGTATGAAATAAGAAGTATCCTATTTTGAAATAAATAAAAACATATAGCTGCAGCCTAATAGCTTAAAAATATATATTTTAGTTGGCAAAATATTAAAACAAAAAGTGAGAGCAGGTCAGACTGGAGGCAAACACAGATACTGAAGCTCGGTAGAAACCAACTGCAGCTTCTGCTCTGATCAAGAAGCTGAGGCGCTGATCTCTGATCAGCTGAGACCAGAGAAACTCCGTGTTTTCACTGTTTCCATAGTTAAGAAGCAGTAAGTCACTGAGCGGCAGATTTACGTGAACAAGTTCTGATCTCACTGTGTCTCTCTGAGCGAGTGCGCGGGGGCAGGGGGCGGGGCTACGGCGCGCTATCTGGAACCACACACACACACACACAGACACACTCGCCCGCTGCTTGTACTTCATGACGGCCTGATACGATGATGTTTTAAAAAAAATTGTGACTTAGTCAACCACCAACTTGCAAAAGCGTGTATCACACGCCGATAGCGTGAGAGTTGGCAGCTCTGCGTTAATCTCGCGTTAAAAAAATTAACGGTGTTAAAATGGGTTTGCGTTAACGCCGTTAATAACGCGTAAAACTGACAGCACTACTAAATACATTGACTAAAGCACGGGAATGCATGGCCCAATTATCGCAGTTCAAGCAGTCTTTTGTGATACAGATATAGAGCATCTTAATATCATAATGCCGATACATTTTCAAAAGATAATGCAGTCCTACTCCAAATTGTTAAATGTTTTTTCATATTTCTATGTTTTCACTAAAGCATGGAAGATATCCGGAACAGAGTTAGTACAGCAAAACACAGAGGCTGACTTCAAACATAACACAATAATAATGACTGGCAGAAGTTGAAGCGCGGGTTGTGTAATAATGAAAGGCCCACTTTTGTGGCTCAATGTACTTAGATAGCCATTAAATTAAAAATAGACCACCAAAAGTAGCTATATAAACATAACTGCCATGTGCAAATAGAGTTAAACTGCACTAGACAGTGTGGACAAAAAACAATAAATTACTATGCGGTTATCGTGGAATTGTGACCAGGTCAATAGTGCATTGGTGCAAAGTGCAAAGATGCTCGAACAAATATGGATAATATATGTCCAGGTTATTTATAGTCTATGTGTGAATAAATACTGGTTTATATTTGTTTTACTGTGTATGTAGCTTACCTCATGTTGACATGGAAAGACTTTGGTTTGTTGACCTCAAAGCCTCCAGACCATGTGCAGTTGAGGGTGTCCATGAGACGTACACACAGCAGCTGATCGTAGTCATTGCGGGGCCAGTGGAATACAACACTGGAGCCGGGCAGAGTGGAGATATAACCTTCTGGGTTGGCCGTACCCTTGGACAAAATTATTCATTAATAACTGCTGCCAATAATATATATGTCTATATTTACCTAGAGCAAACATCTTGACTTATTAAACAAAGGTATGCATTTCAAGTTATTAATGGCTAGATTCCATTAAGGATCCAGGTCCAAGACTATGTAGATAGGTATACAGGTTCACAGGCGTACAATTTTCAATGAAAAATGTATGTAAAAAAGAAATTATTAATTTAATAACAACGAGGAGCAAAATTGGATTCCCAATGGAATCTAATGAGGAATGTTTGGGACTACCAGGTCACATGGATGTCAAATGAACATTCCATTTATTTCTTGGCATTTTGCCTTTATTAAATTGGTCAAGGGGAGCACAGTGGTTAGCACGGTCACCTCACAGTAAGAATGATCTTGTTTTAAATTCTGATTCAGCTGGGCCTCCCTTTGTCTGCTAGGGTTTTCTACAGGTACACCAGCATCCTCCCACTGATGCAGATTGGGGTTTGGCTGAATCAAGACTCTAGGTTGACTGTAAGTGAGAGCAAGGAACATGGGAAGGGTTGTTTGTTTCTGATTGTCAGTGTTTCTAGCTTCCTGCCCAATTTCAGCTAGGATTATAATATTCATAATATATGAATGAAAGAAAAGTCAAAATAAAGATGGAGACTGAAAATTGTGAGGTATGGAACTTAAGTTCATGGCATGAGCTGGCATGTTGTGATTGACCAGTAGGCCCGAGCAGCAACAAGTAAACAGTTGATTTTAAAGTTAATTCCTCACCTTTCCTCTCGCAAACTCTCTCTGAGCGAAGGCCAGTTTGTGTGTCGAGCGGTTGTCCAGCAGGTAGCGTGGGGCAAAAGTCACTATGTGAGTGTCCCTGTAGCGTCCTTTTCCTTTCCGTACACTGATTCCTGTGTTGATCAGACACAATAATTTTTGTCAATGTGAACGCAACAGAGATATTTTAAATCTAAAAGTGAAGAATTTGAAAATGTCAAGCAACATGTATTCAAATCAGCTTTGGTCGTCAGCTCAATTTAAAGTCCATTTGTCCAAAGCAATTGCTTCCAAAACCACTCTTGCACTGTTGGCCTCTGTTAGTTCTGACTGCACATAATGTGATGTCAGTGAATCGGTTCACTAAGCATTCTGTACCTGTCTATTGTGTTTCTTTAAATTACTTTTATTTATTTTTTGTTTTTTATCCTTTATCATATTCTGGTGCCATCTACTGGTATAGAAGAAATCTACAAAATCCTGTGCTGCATTGTTCTTGTATGGAAGGCAAACTCCGGAGAAAGTCTGGACCCAGTTCTGACGATATCCTCCTGAGTTCATGTATGAAAACAGCTCATCTCTCTTCTCTCTACTGCTGTGTCACTGTCTAGAGCAGGGGTGTCCAAACTACGGCCCGCGGGCCATCTGCGGCCCGCCATCCATTTTAAATTGGCCCGCCTCAAAAAATTAAAATAAAAAAAAATATATATATAATAATTTTTAAATTAACAATTTCGTAGCACTTAAATGGCACTTCCTTATAGCACTTTGTACTTTTGCTCTATTTTTGAAGAAATTGTACTTTCTTGATTCTTCTTGTTCTTGGTTTGTACCCTCAGGTAGGGGAGAGCGGGGTACTGTGAGACGTTTTTTACATTTGCTCCCCTTTAGGCGAGCTTAAATTATATATCAGTAAAATGAACACATTTCCCATTAATTCAGGATGTTTCCTAGCAATGGAAATGATCAGAATGTCTGCAGGACAAAGGGCAGTGAAAATATGATTGTTTTTAAAAAAGTGGTCTTGTGTCTCACTTTACCCCAGCTTATGGGTAAAGTGAGACAGACCAGAGAAATCAAGGGGTAAAGTGATCCACTTACTTTTTCCACTTTAAAACTACCATAACAACAAATGTTGTAATAGGTAAATTAAGCACATTTATGATTATTATGATTCATGTGATCTCTTGCACACCCTAGCTTACAGGCACATTAAGCTTTTTTCTTTAAGAATATTTTGAGGGTTGTCTTGTCAATATTTCTATCCCGTCCAGCTTTTCTTAAGGACTTCTTTCCTTGCATGACCTCAGCGGCTACACTCTCCATCTCTGCGAGGGGGGTCATGCAGAAGATAAGTTAAAACAGAGTTAACCAGATTCATGACAAACTAACATCATCACTCAGACTACAGAGAGACAATAGATTTAGCTTCTCTTTTTAAACATCTTTCTAACCATTGTGCTGGGGTTATATAAAACATGTCTCCTATAGAGACTGTGGCCCAAACAGATGAAAATAGTTCTTAACTGGCTTTTAGTTGGCACTGCACACAACAAAATACATCAGACACTAGTTCAGTTAGTCGTGTCAAATTGTACTGGTTGTGATTGTACCAACTTACCTATGTTGTAGATGAAACCAGGCCGGTTTCCATGCTGTATAACCTTCACTGCCCTGACTCCACTCCCTCCGTCCAGGGAAAACCCCTGGCACCAGCCAGGAACTCCCTCAGGATGGATTCCTTTCCCAATCCTCATAGTACACCTGGCAGAACAACAGAAGGGGAAAATTAATATGCAAGAATAGATGAATAAAAAAACAGGGGGGATGTCTGCTGCTGTCTGCTAATAACAGACCTTTTCTGAAGTTCAGATGATAAAAAGGAATGATTTCTGGCCTCATTTATAAAACAGTGCGTAGGATTCATAATAAAAGTGTATGTACACACAAAAGCCGAAAATGACTCAGATTTATAAAACCGTGCTTGCGCACGCAGTTCTCCTTTTATAAATCGCTTTCCACCTGGAAATTTGGGTCCCAGAATATGACTCATATTCCACCCTCTAAACGTCCATATTCAACCATAAATGGTCAATGCAAAGCTCCTCATGAATATTAAAGTATCCTGCTGACCAATGGGTTTCATAGAGAATCATGCCATCAAGCGACGAGAAGAATATTAAACTTTCTGGCCCCCTTTGTGGAAAAAATTTACCTAGTGAGGTTGAAAACTATTTCGTAGTTAAAGACTTTTATGACCTGAACTGTTTGTGACCTGAAACCTATAAAACATGTCTAAATACTTTTATGACGTGAAACCTTTATGACCTTTTTTATCACTTATTTACTTTCCAAACAACTGAATTTATGTCTACTCTATCTCCTTAGGAAACGTATGTAGATCAGATTCATGTGTTATGACTCCTTTCTCAAAGTGCGCCTACAGAACCAGTCTGAACTGGCTCAGAGAGACAGCCTTAGTTCTCCTATGTAAGATCCTTGTATTTGAATGTCCTGCATCTTCACTCTGATATCCCTGTGACTCTCTGTGTTGATCCTTTCTGCAGAAAGCCCTTATCAAAAAACACAAAGACAAATTTGGTGTTCCAGCTTCTTCCAGATTTCCATTACCCACCAACATCAAGGTGTTTGTTAGTGAGGTGAAGACAGACTCCCTGGCCACGGCAGTGACGTTATTAATAAAGGAAATACACTGATACTGCTGTTAATACAGTGAGTAAGGGTGAATATGAAAGAAAAGTGCCTGAAATTTAAAAAACATTTATTTCAAAGGTGGAAGCAAAATAAATAATCGCTTCACAGTCTCAGAATGTGAGGGAACTTGTTTTATCTCCTGAACATATTTTCATAAGATTATAAGATTAAGATGCCTTTAATAGTCCCACACACATGCACAGACATGCAAAGGCACACTCATGCAGGTAGGGAAATTTAATCTCTGCTTTTGACCCATCTGTGTGCGGGACACACAGAGCAGTGAGCGACTATGTACAGCGCTCGGGGAGCAGATGTTGGGGGAGTAAGGTGCCTTGCTCAGGGGCACTAGACAGGGTCTAGACAGACTCTTGGATTTTTGGGCAGATCAATCCAGGTTCATCTTTTGTTGTCTTTCCGTGGAATCGAACCAGAGACGAACCAGAGACCTTCTCTGCCCATAGTCCAAGTTTCTGCCACTAGACCACCGCCAAAACTGCAGGATTATTAAAAATTCAGAGACAACTGTCACTCTCCAATCTATAAAATGAAACAGAATTCTATTTTTGAAAATGATAAAAACAAGCTTTACATAGAAAGGTAGATATTATACAATGTGAATCATACAACACATACCTGTAGGTTAAATAAAACAGAGAGTAATGGGACGGTTCGGTTTCATCGGTTGCAATATTTATATATTTAGACCTATTACTTTAAAGAACAGTCTCTGGTACACACTTACATAGCTGGTTGCTCCTTGTCGGTGTAGCAGAATAATATTGGGCTGAGGCTTCGGGCCAACTCATGCTCCTCAAACTGACCTGCTGCATCTGCTTTGCCATTGTCCTGACGGAAAATTAATGGCAGACCTGAGGGAGGAAAATTGCTTTCAAAATTGCTTAAGTGAATGATATCAGAGAACCACAAACATAAAGACATGTTGAGAATTACAGTTTTCTCATGATATCCTAAATGATAAAGAAAACATTACCTGTCTTGTTGATAAGCCAGTAGGGGGCAGAGATCATAATCTTCAGTGCCCCCTGTGCCCGGAGGATGATGCGGATGGTGAGGCAAAGCAGGCGTTTGTTAGGGTCATACAGCCGCATTCGTACCACATAGTTTTGTGTCCCAGGAGGAATCAGCAGCTCTTTGCACACAGGGAAGTTCTCCAACAGGACTCCTGAAAGATACATCATTACCACTGGGCAAAAGAACATAGAAAGTGTTTGGTAAATAAACTCAATTGATTAAAATTTGTCCTTAGTCCTGACCAAGTTCCATATTTTGCGAAGTATCAGCTGCATGAAGTACAGCTTGTTTTCCTGGTTTCAATGAGCCTTTGATGGATGTTCCTTTGATGTAGTAGTTGAGGTCACATGGCAAAAGGTTGGCCAGAACCATGGTGGGCAGAAGGTAGATAGTGTGGCCTGGCTGTCGATAGATCTGCTTAGCACTGCCAGAAATTATCTTGGCAGGCTGCTGGTCTGGGTAGTTCTCCTTTTTGATGACCACACAAAACCTGTAAAAAAACAGCAAAATTAGACAAATGGAACCACCTGTGAGGAAGACGACAGCAAACAACTTTGTTCAGCACTTATTTTTTACCTGAAATTATGCTTGACGTTATCATTTAAGTCTGCTGACTGACAGTCCCTCTTACTGCTGCTAATCTCCCCATGCCGCTCCACGCTGGTCCAGTGGATGGGAACCTTACAGAAGAATAGGCCCAGGCCTTTAGGCCGAGCCTGCAGCCGCCAGGATGTTAGGTGGAGGGGTACTGCTAAGGTCTGACTAGGCAGGATTGGAGGCAACACCACCGGTTCTAACAACACAGGGACACAATGGAATACATTAAAATAACAAAACATGAAATATGATAAAACATAATAAAGCTAAATTAAGTATATAAAGGGATAAAAAAAGTATAATAAAGATTAAAAAGATACATAAATATTTGTTTGGATAAAAAAAAATTATTATATAAGTAAATAGATGCAATATAACTTACACAACATTTTCCAATAATAGCAAAAAAAAAGTAAGTAATATAAAATACAAATAAAAAATAAAACAAATTGTTCATATAATGTTGCCATGCACTAACAGGTACATTTTCAATAGATGAAAACATAGTACAGCCGTGGCCAAAAGTTTTGAGAATGCAGTGTTAATTTCGTTGACGAAAACGATAACGAAAAATATTCGTTAACGACCCTTTTCCCATGACTAAGACGAGACGAAGACGTAACGAAAACAGATCTTTGAAAATACAAACAATGACTAAATCTATTTTAACTTTCGTTGACGAGACGAGACAAAAATGTTGGTGGTTGACTAAGTCACAAGAATTTTTAAAACATCATCGTATCAGGCCGTCATGAAGTATCAGGAGCGGGCGAGTGAGTCTGTGTGTCTGTGTGTGTGGGAGTGGTCCCGAGGCTCCGCCCCCTGTCCCTGCGCACTCGCTCAGAGAGACACAGTGAGATCATAGCTTGTTCAAGTGAATCAGCCTCTCAGTGACTGACTGCTTCTTAACTATGGCAACAGTGAAAACACAGAGTTTCTCTGGTCTCAGCTGATCAGAGATCAGCGCCTCAGCTTCTTGATCAGAGCAGAAGCTGCAGTTGGTTTCTACGAGCTGTAATTTCTGTGTTCGCCTCCAGTCTGACCTGCTCTCCCTTTTTGTTTTCACATTTAAAACTAAATATATATGTTTAAGCTATTAGGCTGCAGCTATATGTTTTTATAGAAAAGGAGTTTAATGTGGCTATTAAATGTGACTAAAACTAGACTAAAATGTTCTGAGTTTTCGTCGACGAAAACTAGACTAAAACTAAGAAGGATAAAAATGACTAAATGTGACTAAAACTAATATGCATTTTCGTCAAAAGACTAAGACTAAGACTAAATCAAAAATAGCTGCCAAAATTAACACTGTGAGAATGGCACGAATATTGGTTTTCACAAAGTGTGTTGCTTCAGTGTTTTTAAATCTTTTTGTCAGATGCTACTATGGTATACTGAAGTATAATTAGCAGCATTTCATAAGTGTCAAAGGATTTTATTGACAATTACATTAAGTTTATGCAAAGAGTCAATAGTTGCAGTGTTGACCCTTATTTTTTCAAGACTCCTGCAATTTGCCTTTGCATGCTTTCAATTAACTTCTGTGCCACATCCTGACTGATGGCAGCTCATTCTTGCATAATCAATGCTTGGAGTTTGTCCGAATTTGTGGGTCTTCGTTTGTCCACCCGCCTCTTGAGGATTGACCACAAGTTCTCAATGGGATTAAGGTCTGGGGAGTTTCCTGGCCATGGACCCAAAATTTCGATGTTTTGTTCCCCGAGCCACTTAGTTATCACTTTTGCTTTATGGCAAGGTGCACCATTGTTCTTCACCAAACTGTTCTTGGATGGTTGGGAGAAGTTGCTCTCAACAATCGGTAAGGGGATTCATCAGAGAAAATGACTTTACCCCAGTCCTCAGACATCCAATCCCTGTCCCTTTGGCAGAATATCAGTCTGTCCCTGATGTTTTTCCTGGAGAGAAGTGGCTTATTTGCTGCCCTTCTTGACGCCAGGCCATCCTCTAAAAGTAGTTGTGTCGTTGTGCGTACAGATGCACTCACACCTGACCGCTGCCAATCCTGAGCAAGCTCTGCCTTAGTGGTGCCCCGATCCTGCAGCTGAATCAATTTTAGGAGACGTTCCTGGCACTGGCTGGACTTTCTTGGGCATCCTGAAGCCTTCTTCCAACAATTGCACCTCTCTCCTTGAAGTTCTTGATGATCAGATAAATGGTCGATTTAGGTGCAATTTTACTAGCAGCAATATCCTGGCCTCTGAATCCCTTTTTGTGCAAAACAATGATGACTGCACATGTTTCCTTGCAGGTAACCATGGTTAACAGAGGAAGAACAATGCTTTAAAGCACCACCTTCCTTTTAAAGCTTCCAGTCTGCTATTTTGTCTCAATCAGGATGACAGAGTGATCCCCAGACTTGTCCAGGTCAACACTCTCCCCTGTGTTAACAAGAGAAGCACTGACATGATCTCAACTGGTCCTTCTTTGGCAGGGCTGAAATGCAGTGGAAATGTTTTTTGGGGTATTAAGTTAATTTTCGTGGCAAAGAGGGACTTTGCAATTAATTGTTATCATATGATCACTCTTCATAACGTTCTGGAGTATATGCAAATTGTCATCATAAAAACTGAGGCAGCAGACTTTTTGAAAATGAATATTTGTGCCATTCTCAAAACATTTGGCCATGGCTGTACATGATACCATCAGTAAATGCTACTGATATGAAAAAGACAATAAAATACAGCAGTCACTTACTGTCAGGAGCAGAGGGACTGTCGAGTCTGACCTCCATAGGAACATCCAGTTGGTTATTTACCATGAGAGCAGAACGTACGGTGATGACTTTCCTTGCACTGCCCTCCATTGTGATGGAGAAAACTACTCTTACCGGAGGCAGGGCAGAGAACTGAGGGGAATAAGAGATTCACATGCAAATCAACAATTCACTTCGTATGTATATATACTGGTCTGCCTTTAAATTCTAAAGATAGTCAAGCAGCTCTTTATTTTATGTTTTCCTATTTTCTGATCTGCTCCTGTTTATATTCATGTTAATCCAAACATAAATACTTCCTCCATTTTTACCTGTTGTCTTAATACATTAATACATACATTTGTGTGTGCATTCTGATGAATTGTGATTATTATTTTTCCTATGATCTGAGGTTTTATACTAACAGGATTTTAAATTGAAACATCTGTATTTTTAATCCATCTAAACTAGCTTCAGAGTGAATAATGAGCATGACACTAACTCATGACTAAAACGTTTTCTAAATACTTTCTCTCAATGACTTCTCCCTGATCTAAAAATAAGACAAGGTTATACTTACATAAACATGTGGGTGGATGATGTTGGTCCTGCTAATAGGACTGCCAACCTGTAGAAGAAATGTTTAACATAAACTACAATTTATTGGGTAACCTTTTAATATAGAACGATCAACAGGAATTCTATTTTTGAGTTTATGGCTTATGCTCACTGTGCTGGAGGAATTGTTTCTATCTGGAGCAGCATAACGGAAAAAAACACCCACTTTGTCCACAGACACTGGCTTGACTTGCTCCCATCCACACACCCTCACCAGCAGCTGGTGCAGCTTTAGCTCATGAGTGTGTCTGCAGAGGCAGATGACAGAAAACCAACATTATTGATATAATACTTATAGTCATGTTCCACAAAACCAAATCACTGAATATTTACTTAAAAACACATCTTTGATGTACTGCATAGATGATTAATGTTGAACTCCATTGTAATTTGTTGTTGCTTTGATAAAGGTATTTTCTCTGTTTGTGTTGGTCAGTTCAGTCATCACTAAACTAGGCTCATCAGTCGAACAATTAAATCAAAACAAATACAGTAAAGTGAGGATTTCAACTTTACTGACACAGAAAAGGTATATTTAATATTAGGTTTAATATTTTCGTAGAACCATCTATAAACCCAACCATTCCCATTTCAGGTAACTGGTAAAGACAGGAATTAAGATGCTTATCAGATCAGTATGAATGATGAACTAGTCTGATAACTTATGCGAAAGGATTAGTGGTACCTGTGGCGGAGTTTCTCTCGGGCTTCAAATTCAAAGGGAATCTCTTCCCCAGGCAGCACCTCCCTCCACTGGCTGATATTGTGGGTGTCATCAGTTCCTGGACCGTGAACATCTGAGATGGAATCTGCACTACTGCTGTGTGACAGTGCCACCCTGTGGGGGACATAAACATCCACTGACAACAAACTGAGAAAGAGAGAAGACTTTATTCCAACTTTCTCTCATTGCCTTTGCAAACGCAGTAGTTGTAACTCGTAAAAACAACATAGTTTCAAGTTGGAGAACTGCAAATGTTTAATCTCAGGATGGTGTTTCATCAAGCATCATAGATAAGTACAGTTGGGTGTCATTTGTGTAAGAATGGAAATGTGTTAAGTGCTTTCTGATATGGTGGCCTATTACTTCCATTGTAACAACTAGAGAGAGCTTAAATATGATGGTCACACAACTGTTGTGGGTCTCTTGTCTCACCCTTTTTTTTCTATACTGACCCAAACCAGTTGAGGCAGCTGGCCGCCCAAATTGAGTCTAGTTCTAGAGGTGTCTTCCCGTCAATGAGGGAGGTTTTCACTCCATAGTCTACAAACACAATTATAGTTACACCTGCCTTGTTGGGCTTGTGGTCAAAGTGGCAAACCACATGGTACAGCCTGTGTGGTTGCGCAAGGCATATGGCACGAATGGCTGCCTCCGTTTGGACATTTTGACATCTGCTGGAGACAGAAATGAAAATCAGATCATTGAGAAAAAATGTGTGCATTTACAATATATCATATTTACATTACATCATGCTGCCATTCTCCTGCTTTGTCATATCCCAAAGATGTTCGATTCACATCTGGGGAAGCCCCTACAATTAACTGAACTCACTGTCAAATTCATAAAAACCAGTTTGAGAATTATGGTGTGCAACATGGGACATTTATCATGCTGGAAGTAGCCATTACCAGATAGTTACCTGTTACTATACAGAGATAAACATTGTTAGCCACAATACTCAGATAGACTGTGGCATTCAAACCATGACTGATTGGTATTAAGGGCATGACTGATTGGTATTAAGGGTCCCAAGTGTGTCAATAATGCATTTCCCACACTGTTGCACTACCACCAGCAGCCTGGAATGATGAGAGGGCAGGTTAATCCAATGATTCATGTTGTGCCAACCCCACACTCTGAGCCGAGCATGAGAATCATCAATGGATATCCATTTACTAATCTGTGTAGGCAATCAGCTGCAAATCAATAGCTATATAAATAGTGCAAGTCTCCTCCTGGTTATATTTGCTCAGCATAGAAACCAACAAGTCCAGTCATTTCCTATTCAGCTACAAAACCAGAAGAACTTGGTTGATGAGCCTGAGGTTTTCTGATTAGTTTAATTAATGGATTATACTTATGTCATTACCACTTCATAGTACATTTTAACAATAAAAAAACCCCAATATAAATGCTTGAGAAAAGCATCTTTAACCTTGTTATGTTGAAAAAAAAGGACAGGCAATCAGTCAAACCACTTTATGGGTAACTGGTTTGCCAAGAGGTTCTGTTGTTAGTTAAAATGGATTAAGTAAAACTACAGGAACAATTAACAGTTTCAAACAGATTTTCTCCACTCAACGACAAATCTGTTGAGAAGCAACTCTGGTAATTGTCGAGCAAGTCTTAAAAAGAGTCCAAACTGAAGCTGCTGGCTAAAGCTAAACATAATATATTAAAGGGGACATATTATGAAAATTCCACTTTTTTGTCCTTCTACACATTAATATTGGTATCAGGCATGTCTACCGTCCTAAAAACTCTTGAAAAAAACAACTTCCGCGATTTGTTGTGGTTCCTCTATGTCAGAAACTATGTGCTAGAGTGCTTCCAATGGGAATACGACCGTTTCAGACGTCATAAACGGTTCATACCCATGTAGTACCCCCTTTAAATACAGTCCATCTGTGTCCGGCAGCCATTTCATTCTTGCAAGACTTGGAAACACTTGGATAAGCTAACTAGCAGATGCTCAGTGGTCGGCTGCACAAATCAGCACAAATGTCTTCATGTGACTCCAGCTTCAGAAGACACAAGATTGAGATGGATTGAGTTCATTTATGATGGCAACGTTACTGCAAGAGTTGGCAAATATCTGTTGGTTTGCGCTAACCACTTTGAATCAGAATGTTTTTTCAACCTGGGCCAATATAACGCTGGATTCTCGAAAAGGATATATCTTTGTATCTTTGTATGCATCCTTGTATGCATGACAGTAGTACAAAATTGAATAACATTGCTGCTTCTGGTGTTTAGGCAAGCACATCTGCTCACGGTGCTAGGCTACATCACGTAGCATGCCAGGCGGACCCACCAGAGATGCGCACATATGGCACGCAGCTTTCAATGAAAACACTGCGAACTAACTATAAAAGTAAAGGTTTGTTTACCCTCAGTTACTTCGTCATGTCATTGATTGTGTCTCCGTGGTAAATTTGTAACAGCATCTCATTTGTTGTGACTCCACGGATACTGAATGTCTGTTTTATCATAGGCACACAGAAAACTGTGCCCTGCACTGATGTCGGTGTTGGGACCTCAGCTGTAAGAGACCTGGCTTGGAAGAGGGAGAGGAAAACTCAAGTTGTTCAAGTATGGACTTGGGAGATCCACAGGATGCTACCTATGATCCTGATGACTCGGTCACAGTCTTGACTGAGTCAGCAGATGTGACGTGAATGACTCAATATTTTATCTAAACATTTCAATAATCAGATGGATTACCATCCTACACTTATTCTAGCTGTTGCAGCCTTTTGGGGAAATCTTTGTCTTTCTAATAGAATATAATCTTCCAACCCTGTTCATAAGACACACATATATTTTCTATGAAAACTGCCTCCTGGAGCTGTTTGAGGTGTGTCCTGTGTGCCATAAAAAACTCCAATGTGTAAACTAAACTAAGTTACTGAAAAATGTGTCATATTTCCATGGCAAATTTCAGATGGAAAAGCAGTATGTCTTGATTCAAGAGTATGCAGGGAACTCATTACAACTGGTGATGATAATCTGTTTATTCAGAACTGCCAACTTGAGAGAGTCTCAGTAGGTTAGGTCATGCAGCAGAAAGTTCATAGCAATATTGCTTCAACAAGATGTTTTTGAAAATGTACAACATAGCACTAGCTTACAGATCCTATAACTACTTACAGGGCTGGAGAATTAGCGCATCTAAACAATGACATAAAAGATTATCAACAGGAGTCTGCCTGTAGGGTCAGAAGTGAGTCGTTAGATGTGTCATCAGCCTAAGACCTCTCCAGACAGAGGCAGAGTCATTGGCTGAGAACTTGTGTTGGAGTTTGTTCATTATCAAAGTCGTGGAGCACATCAATAACTAGCATAAACTGGTGATTTCCTTATTCTAAAACCAGAGCAGAAAGTTCAACTAATTGGCAATTTTGTAATTAATTCATTCACTCACACAATACATTGAAGGCATGCCCTGTTTGGAACATTATTTAGACCTTATATGGGGATTAAATTTGTTTTAATATATAATATAATATATATGTTAATACTTAATTTATGAGTTGTATAATGTGTTCTGTTTATTTATTTTGTCTGTTTTGTTATGGTTTGTTTATTTATTGTTCATCTGTATTATGTACCCTCAATCAGGGCATTGCTGCAAAAGAGCCCTGTGCTCAGTCAATTCTCCCTGAATAAATAATGATGATGATGATAATGTGTCTGTGCATGACTAAAATTTTATTTTAATTTTTTGGACTGTACAAGACATTTGGAGAAGATTTCCCAGGACAAAGAATGTGTGAAAAAACAACATCTACTGGACAGCCGCTATGACAACATCAGGGCCAGAGAGAGTGGCAAAGTGGACCTCCATCCTTTACCATGTCCAGGACATCTCTCATGACTCCCAAGAAGACCCTGTTTTCCCTCAGTGTTTGCATCCGCAACACACTTCTAGGGACAAGAGCAAATGGTTGACAGCAGGTATGTTCACCAAATTTGCATTGCAAATGTAAGGCTTGTGTTATATATATATATATATATAAAATAGTGCTGTCAAAAGATTAAAATATTTAATCGCGATTAATCGCATTTATGTCATAGTTAACTCAAAATTAATCTAGATTAATCGCACTTTGTAGGGCTATTTGAGTCCTCTCAAAAAATTTTTTGACTTAGTCAACAACCAACATGCAAAAGCGTGTGTCACACGGCGAAAGCGTGAGAGTTGGCAGTTCTGCGTTTATCTCGCGCTAAAAAAATTAACGGCGTTAAAATGGGTTTGCGTTAACGCCGTTAATAACGCGTTAAACTGACAGCACTAATATAAAACAAACCAAGTAACAAATGCCATAATCACTTTGAATCTATAGTTATGTTTTCCCCCTTTTTTTACAGGGACACCAGCCTTCTGCAGATTAGAGAAGGTGTTGACTAACAAGAGGGTTCTGAAAGATGTGGGGAAGCTGAGCCCTCACTACCAGACCTCGTCGTTGGAGTCTTTCCATAGCGTCATTGTGCGTTTTGCACCCAAAAACGTTGTCTTTCCTTTTCTTGGAATGTTATGCAGGTAAAAGTATGATTATTTTTTCAAAGAAATGTATACCTATTATTTATTATACAAACTCTTATACACGCATATACACATGCTCTTATTAATATTATTTTCTCCCCAAAGACTCTACCTGGAAGCCCTGCATTTCAATGAAACTGCTGGCCGTCCCCAAGCAACAAGTTCAACTGGTGAGCCGCTCTTTAGAGTGAGCTTCCGAAAAATATAAGAAGGGCGAGTGCACAGCAAAGCCGGTGAAAGCGGATGCAACCTTCCGTGAGTCTCACAGGCTTTATTTAAAAATTCCAGAATTTACAAACAGTATGTGAAACATAAATAGCATATCAATTAACTGCTGTCTTTAAATGGTATTCACGATAGATAGAATAATATAATTACAAAATAATTATAAAAAGAAAATAATAAATACAAAAAAATGCAAAAAAAACTTTTTTGTATTAAAGATTACGTGGATAACCTGTTGGACCTCATCTTTCAAGAGGTTTTTCAGGACCCGGCCCCATATGTGAATGAGGTGCTAAAGATCTCAATACCCGAGGATCTCTCTGCCAAGTATGAGAAACCAGACAAGCAGGAAGTTATAGCCAACTATGTATCAAGGTTCAATCAAGGGCAGGTCTGAACCCTGTATAACTTCCCTGAGCATCAGGGAACACTCTGCGTATCTGGAGCACTATGCAGGAGGGCAGGACCACCCTGATTCTCCGGCCCAGATAGCCCGAACACCAGCTAACAAAGCTTCTGTACGCCAAATACCTGTAACGGCTGAGCAAAGTTTACATTATATTTATAGAATAAAAGGTGACACACAAATATAAAGTGTTCCTTTGTTTACAGTATGGCTACTGATGGCACAAAGTGTATTTTTATAATCAAGGTTTTTATTATAGTTGGTATTTTTTGTATTTATTACCTCTGTCACAGCCAGTACATTTAATGACTATGTTTAAAAAGCTCTGTGGCATTCTTTCTAGCAATGTTTCTGACAATAAACGTGTATAGAAACAGTTGTGTGCTTTTAGTGTTTGATATGTAACATGTCAACAATTGACATGTGTAAGATGAGCAGTTAGCAAAGTAATACAGAGGGAAGAGTAATTTATGTATTTTATTCCTCAGTCATATTTTTATTGCAGAAATTACTGATATTTCATGCATAAAAGACAACAACTTACTGTTCTATTCCTCTTAGATGTAAAGGCCCATAATCTGCCCTATAGATGTTGAATGCATTCTGTAGTGAGAACACATTCAAACACACAAGAGGGTGGAGGAGTGAGAAGGGGGAGGGGTGAAAGGGGACGGGCTAATATGGGGGCAGGGTGGGAGGGGGGCGGGGCCCTCAAAACAGGTCAAACTGAGGAGGGCTGTTTTAGACAGGGTAAAAAGGGTGCTGTTTTAAATGATCCTTTTGGTATTTTTACCAATTTTTTTTACAGACATTTCATTAAGACCCCAAGGAACCTTATCAACTGCAGTGAAATGGGCATAATATGTCACCTTTAAGTATTGTAATTCATGTCGGCAGCAACGACTCCCTCTGCGTATGTCGAAGGTCGCTAAAGTTAATGTGGAATTGGTGTTTGATTTTGCAATGGACCTCTACCATGTACGACCAGTGATGACATGTTTAACCACTGGCTCTCAAGGTGGTGTCCTTCAAATGGTCTGTGCTTTTTAGAAATTTTGCAAACTTTTTGGAGGAAACCTAGTCTTGTGAGGAGAGACGCCATTCATCCCACTTGGGCTGGAGCAGAATATAGCTCAGTATATAAACCCCAAATTACAACCCAGAGTTGGGAACAGGACATAGAGCTGCAGTCAAGATTCAAGATTCCTAAATTCTGTATTCCCTTTAGATCATAGGCCGAGGAGGAGGAGCTGCTCCTACTTTTAACAATGTCTTTATGTGATCTTTGGTAGTTGGTTTATACACACATAATGAAACTCACTTTATACTCTCTTTACTCTGAGTGATATTGATGCAACGATTTTGTTGCCAAATGAATATGTTAGTTCTACCTAATATTGCTATTTTCATAATAACAAATAAATAGGATATATACCAGCATTAAGATACTAGAAGAGACCTGTTAAACTTTAATGTTTGATAAAGTATTTTTTTGGACACTCACTGTGCCCGAAGCTGGGCGGGTCAACTGAGGATCCCATCCAGGGCATGGGGGAGGACTGGGTGCTCTGTTCCTCCACGCTACAGTAGTCAGCTATCCAGGAGCTCTTCGTGGTGTTGTATTGATCTGAGAGGACCACAAAAAGACATTTTCATAACTACATGTCATAATTGTTCCTGTAAACCAGTACCAAGTGGTACAGAGTGATCTGATTGAACACAAACAGAAAACTTTGGATTTTAGCATTTCTTGATATTCATAAAATATAATATAAGAGAGTTCATGCTCCTATAGGAGTGGTAACGCAGTTAAAAGCTATTTTCAACCTCTATTAAACAAAAGAAGAGTGCACAGTGAGATTATATGGTACTGTGCAAACCAAGAGAAAGCAAAACATACAGACACCAAAAACTTTTGTGTGGATAAGATGCAGCGCAAACCGACAGAGAAAGTCAGCAAATCATATCGCCACAACTATGCACAACATTAGAGAAGTGTATTTTTTTTTAATAATGTTCTGGTAAGCGAATATCAAGTAGCACTTTCAAAAATAATAATTGATGTGCTAAGAAGCATGTTCAAGCCCCAACTCACCTAACAGCACTGAGGTGATATTGATGTCCAGTCTCTGCTTGGCTCGAATCCCCATCTTGAGACGTGGTGGGTGAAGGCGCCCAGCGGCCTGCTGCTGCCAGGACAGGAAGCAGGGCCAGGGCTCGATGAAGGGTTCCCAGCCTGACAAGCGCACACACACAGTCTCAGGTAACTTTTCTTTTCTGAAGACTAACCCTTACCTTTTGGATTTTTACCAATTGGGGACCATAAAGTGACTAATCCTGCTCTTTTAATACAATTGTATTTGTTTTTAGCTAAATCCCAAGAGGCATGAAGCCAGTTTCTTTGTATTGAAAATAAATGTCAGTCAGGGGAATTACTGCGCATACCAAGGATATAGTGTTTTCACTTCTTTCTTCTCGTGTGTTGGAATAATTTGCATGTTGACAAGCTTTTTGAGACTGTAAGTCTTTTCATTCAGTATTTGGGCTTCATTTCATAGTGCCACAGAGCTGACCTCTTTTACACTCCCATATCAACAAACTCCCCACTCCATGTTTGATGCTCAGCTCTGCGCATTACTGAAGCGCTCTGAACAACACACCATAGCTAACATGATGGACACATCTGATCCAGACTAATCTGATCAATTAATGTGCTGCCAGTATTCAACATAAAATCTTGTATTTTTTTGCACTTTTGAGACCAATGGTATTCATCCTGGATAATATCCATAGAGCTTGACTATCATCAGAACCTATCTGATCCGTCACTGAAAAAAACATTTCCCTCCTCAGTAGCACTTACCCCTTTGTTCACAATGCAGCGATGCGGTAATAGCCAATTGTGGGTGCCAAACTTTTTTTGGAAGGCAACGGAACCTTCTATTACCGTAGGTTTCGACAAAGTGATAATGGAAATACTATGCTGACGCTTTCTGTGTACTTTGCTTCCTGTTTTGTATTATGATGCAAGAGCTAAAATGGCTTTAGTGTAAATGAAAAGTCACAGTTATTCATCAACAAACATATGTATGAATCAACCACCTGACCTGAGGCAGACCAACAAACCTGCAATAGGTCTTTCCCATCCTCGTGTATCTTTTTATAAAACTTTTAGTGAAGGAGTGGTCCTTCTTTTCCTTTAAATGAATCATCAGAGTGGAGACTTCCCACATCTTTTTATCAGTTACATATTTCTTTACTACAAAAACAAGGGGACTCACTGACTCGAGTATCAATATGTGATTTAGATATTAAATAAATGTTCAAATACAGCAATTATATCTTATTACCTGACAACTCTCTGTTGTAGTAGTCTCCAGACAAAGTAAAGCTGGCATTTCCTTCTTGTGTGGACCCAATGCGCTGCAGCACATAAAGCCCTGCAATCGAAAACAGTCTGATCATGGTCTGGCAGTCAGATATTTATTTAGTTCTTAAAAAATACTATTGAGCATTACTGTTTTGTTTTTTGTGCCTTTACAAAATGTTACAGTATATATTTAGACAGGCATATTTATATATTGCTTTTCTCATTAACAAAGATTGCTAAAGGTCACATTAATCCAATCGCACACACATTCATATCATGGTTCTGTACACAAATATTTTGTACAGACTGCTGAGACAGCAGTCAATGGCAATTTAGGGTTAAGAGTCTTTGCCAAGAAAACTTGGGCATGTGGAATGAAGGAGCAAGGAGCGAGCCTGTTCTTTAGGTGATTGGACAACCTGTTCTACCACCTGAGCCTTATCCACCCATAAGGCCTAAAATTATGGGAGACAGTCAAGGTTCAGTAAATGACTAAATACTGAGACACTGTTTCATATATTTGATAATGATTTTACATCTTGCATAATAGAGACCTACTTGAGAAAGTAAACTCAGCCAGTGGTACGTCACAGTCCAGACAGTCATCGATGAAACAGATGCAGACGCTCTCAGCCTTTACCTCTACTCCAGACAGAGGAGCTGAGTGGCTGCTGATGCCAGATTCATCTGTAGCTCTGGGACGGCCCGCCATATACTCAGCATTCTCCAGGAGCCACGTAGCTGCCTGATTCAGCTGGCCTGAGGGACACATGATTTTGTCTTTACATAGGTTTTCAGTTAAGTATAATCAAGACATTTAAACTGTTAAAAGGTCAAACTTACCTTTGCAGTGGATCAGTGCTCTTTTGCAGTCCTCTTTCTTGAAGCCAAGGTCTTGTAAATGGGTCAACTGGCCCTCTTGGGGGACAAAACACAACCTCATAAATACTAAAGTCTGACAACAGTAAATTCCAGTAGAATGACAGTATGTTATCACTACATTGAAGCATTATTTAATAATAAACCCAAAAAAATATTGATCATTTCTAAATGCTCGAAAAAACTAAAATTGTGCAAGTATAGGATGGTTGAATAAAACCTTTTTCTTTTCTTTTCTAAATTAAAAAAAACAAGAAAACCGGCTGAGCACAAAATGTTGAAGCTGGAGCGAATCAAACAAACACTAAGTTATTTGATGTACTGATAATTAATGTTTATTAGTTCAAATGAGAGCAGAGTAGAGGAGGACACAGAAACTCCTGTTAGGCACAAACCAACTGCAGCTTCTGCTCTGATCATGATGCAGCGGCGCTGATCACTGAGCAGCTGAGACCTGAGAAACTCTGTATTTTACTGTTCTTCTACAAAGTCACTTACCTGCTGCCTAACATGAAAGAGCTCTGATCACTACGTATGTCGCTCTGAGCGGGTGGGTACGTGAAGCGGCTCATTCTGTGCATGCATTAAAAACATGTACGTGTTAATTCCACAAATTAATCATCCCGCATTAACGAAACAGGATAAGACATGTAATTCATGATAGACTCACTGTATTGATTCATTTATTTATTTATATAAATTTGATTACTTTTGGGTGTAGGCAATTTTTAAGCTTTTTAGGACATGCACAGTTTTAGCCCCAATCCCATTTCACCCCTTAGCCTTACCCCTACCTCTACCTGTTGTTTTCAAGAGTTATCTTGCCCCTTGAAACAGATTCACCAGGGATAATGGTTAAAATCTTCCCTACCAATAGGGAAAGCCCTTCAAGAAGCTGTTACATCATCAGTAGTTGTTACGAAAACCAGAAGCATCATCAGAAGTCGTTGATGTTAACATACAAAACAAAACGTTTTGCAGGGGATGTCATTGTAATATCATTGTTGAGATCTTAAATAAACCAATGCTATTGTTGGCAGTTAATAATGTGACAAACCTACAATATCTAAATAACATCAATGCTTATGCAGGTGAATCAATGACATCTGAAATTGAAAAGCTTGGCTGCTCTGCATTATTTCAAATATGTATCAAAACCACACAGGCTACTAGCAGTGGTCTCTAGACAATCCTGCCAGGATTGCTTTGTTATCAGAGGAGCAGTTAAGTTCAGTAACATCGCTGCTATACACAGGATGCGACATATGGGATTATCATACAAACAAAAAAAGATCATGCTAACGCTAGTGCCTTTTATTTAAGGTTGTTGGGAAAAAAGGACCACAATAAATTAATTGATATTAAACTAAGATATTACAATTATTATCGTAATTTTTTAATCCTTATTAATAGAGAAGAGACTGCATTAGTGGGTCTCTCTCCCACATTGCAGGTGTTTGGCAGGCATTCAGGGTACCCCTAATTTGAAGCGAAGGTCAGAAAAATCTCTGTTTCGACGGCCCTACCCCTCCGTCCCAACAGGTATTGGGATAGCCACCACTACACGTGAATGCACAAAAACTAAGGGGAAGGGCTAATGGGTAGGGCCAAGGGGTTAAATGGGATCAGGCCTTATTATGATCCCATGCCCAAGAAATTTGTAAAACGCATGTGAGAGCTTGGTGAGTTTTAAGGCCTTCCAAAACCAACAAAACTGCTTTATTGTAGTTGTATCCACTATTTTAAAAAGTGGGAAAAAAATCCTGGATCCATCCGTTTATTTAGATCTACCTTAAAATTGTATAGATATTAATTGGGTCATGTCTCACACCTTCAAGTTTCATGGATATTTGTTAACTAGTTTTTGAGTTATTCTGCTGAGAGTCAGAAAAACAAACAATCCCTACAAAAATGCAGGTGCATTACAAGTTCAATGCTCAGACCTTAAGAATAATAATAAACAGTTTTAAAAAGGTTGTTGCATCAGTCAGTGCTAAGGCTTTAAATATGTAAAAATGCATGACAAAAATTAAGCTAAATTGACCCTAATGATTAGCATATGTTTTAATTAACTAGAACTAGTCCAATGTGAAAAAATAATAATAAGCACAGTTGTACACACCTATGAGGGCCTCAGTCTTCTGTCTGAAGATGCCTTTAGATGAAGCTGTGGGCTCAGTACTGGGTGCAGTCTCTAACATCAGATCAGTGTCAGAAGGCAGTGTAGTGCTCGAAGTCGGTATAGACTTGGCAATGGCCAAAAAGAGCTGAATGTCATTGTACGACAGACGAATGTCCAGAACAGGAAGATGAATCTGGGAAAGAAGCAGATGAACAACTATCATTTACATGTAAAAGTCTCTTCACTAGTAATGGGGAGTTATAGAGTCAAAAGAGTCAAAAATCATCTTTCATCTTAAATTGATTTAGTGCTATACATATACTTGTGAGATCGAGTGTACATTTACTCATTTATTCCTTATGCTATGCGGTAGTAATGCTCATTATGTACAAGTAAAAACAAATGTTGGATTCATTTTTTCTTTACCTCAAGCAGTGGCGGGATGTCCTCTACATTGAAAGCGTCCAGTAGACCTGAGCTGCTTTGGTATGTGGGACTTCCACACATCTCTACCTGTATATTGACGGGGTCAATGATGGACAGCGCTGTCTCCTGCTCACTGCCAAGCCGACACGAGAACACCTGGAGATGACAAGACACCTCTGGAACACAGCTAATACAATAATCATCTGGATGCTGGTACTAGGGTTGTCGAAAAAATTGATAAGCAGATATAATCGATACTAAATTATAGGATTAGATACGCATATGCAACAGTATCGAAACCAACTTTGCCTCCTCCAGTTGACACAAAACTTCAAACAGCAACCCTGAAGACAGGCAGGCACACAGCCCCTCCTCTCACTAGTAGCTGAAAACATGAACGCTGGTTGACTTTCACAACACTGAGCTCGTGTCGCCAGCATGTAACTATTTTAACATTACAAGTGATGCTGCTGAAAGGGCCTTCGCCACCAGTTTAGAGGAAAAACTCACAATCTTACTGGTGGGATCCTGGTTTCGGACAACCCGAAAAACACCTCATGTATGTATCATACATGAGGTGCTTTGCATTGACACATTTCCAGGAGGACAGTGATTTATAAAGGGAACATTGTCTTCAGGTTTGCACGTAGATAGTTTATAAATCGTATTAGACATGGGCATAGGCTACTTTTAGCTTATTTGGGCATGCACAGGTTTAGTATGAATCCCATGCCCAAGAACTTTGACATTTTGTAACATGCATTTGAGAGTTTTGGTGAGTTTGTAAGCCTTCCACGGCCAACAAAAATGCTTTATTGTAGCTGTGGCCATTATTTTCGAAGTGATGGAAGATAGACCATGTATTTGGATTTGCCGCAAAATTTTATGGATAATTCATTGTGTCATGTCCCACACCTTCTGTTCAGTAGTTTTTGAGTTATTTTGCTGAGAGTAAGACATACAAAAAACGGCAATGACAACATAATTTCCTTGGTCGAATAATCCCTACAAAAAACAATAAGTTCCTTGCATGTTCAATGCTCAGACCTTAATAGTAATAATTATGAATGCATGATATGTATTTTCCATCCGATAAACAAATCAATTATTACATGCTTAACCTGGCCTATACCGAAAATAATTTCATCTTTCTTAAAAAGATGTTCATAGCCTGTTGTTTATTGATACCTGAGGGTAAAATTGCAAAATATAGTGAGAAATTAGTGATTCATTAATATAGCGTTTTTTGACACATTGACATATCCAATAAGATATTTCAATGTATTGAAATAGAAATTAAGATAAAATAATGTGCATTCCAATAATAAGGTCTATTATAGACCTGAAAGCCTGATAAAAACTGACAAAAAGCAATGTAATATTATTCTTGAATAAAGAAAAGGAAAAAGGTTGAGGATAGTTTATTTACTTTAGTGCATGAGAAAATGAATGCACTGCCAATATCTCCCAACAGAAATGTTAATTATTAAACAAGATCATTAGAAAAAATTTAAAGTGCATCTTTCATTAAAAAATGAGGGCTCGGACAAGCTTCTGTATGCGAGTGCATGCAACATTGCCTGTTTCATATTGAAATTGTAAGCCGTTTTTTTTTATTATGGAAGGTTGATTTGTGTTTCCTGTAATAAGCAGTGTGTCTGTTGGGAATCTTGTTGTCAAGGGTCACCAAATGAAGTGGCTTTGTTGTGGAGAAACGACTAAACAAGAAATAGACGGACATGTTGTCCTGGTTCACCCACACATCTTTTATGTCCTTCTTCTACTAATGCCTGGCAGTATAAATTAAGTAGTCTGTAGTCCATATGTCCGTGGTAAAACTTACATAGCTTATGTTGACATCTATTAAACTGTGAATGTGTGAGGCGATCATATAGGGCAGGCAGGGATACATCTGAAATTAAGTGTTGACTTGGCAGAGTGCAGTGGGTTTGAAATGTGCCATTACCCTGTGAAATCATTGTGTTCTACCACAGAAAATGTTTGGTCAACAGGAGTGAGATAATTAGCCGATAAAATGTCTGATAAACACAGTGAGCTCATGACCTCACACATCCTTGCCTGTCCCCGATCTGTTTGTGTCGGAACTGAAAACAGCATCGCCAGTGTGGAAGTTTCTCACACTCTCTTAGAGCGACTGTAGGATTGTGATTTGCAACAACTGTGCAAAGGTTCCGAGAGGGGGAAAGACATTTGCAAATCTAATCTCATAAGTCACCTAACGGGTTTACACCGGACACGGAAGCGCCACGCAGCGCTGAGCAGCGCCAAGAGAAGCTGTCAGCCTCCTTTCTGCCTTCATGTTAATCCATTGGGTGGTTCACATCGCTACCACCGGTTCTCTTTCATGTTTAGACGTGGAGGTTGAGGTGAGTGGTATTCAGCTTCAACATGCAACTTTACCACTAGATATCACTCAATTCTACACGCTGAACCTTTAAAGTTCTCAGATCGAAGCTGAGAGAAGTTGAACGGCAACTGGACATAAAAATGATTTTTATCTTATTGTATGTATTGTTGTACTATTTATAGAAAAAAAATCCCTACCCTTTTTCGGATAATATTTTCCCCCAAGGTATCGAAAATGGTATCGAACTTATCGACTTTGAAATTCAAGGGCCGTGACAACTAGAGTAGGTATTAGAACTCCAGCCCAATTACTGTGTGTATCAATCCCATATTAATATTTAAGACCAATACATATAAGAATCACTGTGTTCTAAGTCTTACTCACTACAGCTAGAGCAATCATTTTTCATTTATGTTATAAAAAGGTCTGTTTGAGACTGCAATTCTTCTCATGAGAATCCATGTGAACCGTAGCAGTGGTAAAATTATTAGTCTCAGGAGTAATGTTTGACATTGAGCTATTGCTATGACAACGTGAGATGTCACCTCTATTCCAGCGAGGCTTCCAGAAAAGGGTCGGTCCAGCAGGCGGGGTTTGTAGGTGAGGACAGTGGTACCTTTCAGAATGATGGCATTGGTATCCAGATAGGACACATCCTCCACCACCACAAACTCTGTCCCTGAAGACCAAGTAACAATGTAAAATTTCAAATATATACAGGGCAGATCATTTAGGGTTCATATTTAGAATTTCCTTAAAAGGCTGCCATCAGCGCCAAGAAATGCAATCAACTTCTCCATAATCTCTTTGTATTGCAGTAATTGCTATTGTTGTCGTCTGATATGTTGTCACATCCTTAAATAGCCCTATGTGATTGGAATGTGATTGTGGGTCTAAATGTCTCCTTAGAGTGGAGAGAAGTCTGACTTTTAGTGCAGGATGCAACAACACTATTGTGTGACATTTTGGGCATCTCAGCAACAGGTGCAATAAGAATGGCCCTGTGAATCCATTAACATTTGCTTGGTGGCATCGGTAAAATAATTGATTTACTCTCTCCCACTCCTGGGGGTTAAAATTCAGAATAAACATTTAAGCCAAAATTGTGTTGTTTTTTTCAAGGTGCAACCCAAGGGTCTTTGTACATTCAGAAAAATTGGTAGTATCAGAAGAGGTCATGCTATGTATGTAGAGTATCTGCAACTGCAGCTGTGCCTCTCTACAACGATTAAATAAGTTAGATTTGGAAGAGTTTGTGGCCACAGTGAGTATTGTTTATTAGTTTATAAAATCTGTTATTCAGGCGTTACTGCTATTTTCTCAGTGATGAATCATCCTTCTCTTACCTGTAACGTTGATCTTGAACTCCAGACAGTGGTCCTGGGTGACCTGTACTGTGGACCTCTTGGTAACCACACCACTCTTGACTGTCTTTGGCATGGTGGTGGCGGTGCACGAGTCAGTACTGGCGTTACTGGGCCATTGATGACGACCATCATTGTCACCTTTCACCTTCACCACTGGCGTCCGTAGGAAGTCTCGCACCAGCTGGAGCCAGTCAAAAATGAGAAAAACCCTCAGGTTGTTGAGGACTACTGTGAAGCAGGATGAGTCACGTGTGGCCCTGCAGGAAGTTGGATCAATTATTTACTATTTAACACAGTCAAAAATCATCCAAATCGATTGAAAATATTTCAAACGCTTGAAAATTGTCCAATGATACCTGTAATGGAGTTCCAGCTGTAGCGATGCCCGGTTAGTTCCTGTTTTAGAGGGCTGAAGGATGCAGTCAAAGACATTGTTTTTTTGCCCCATCATGTCTACCAGTGTTTTTATTCAGCTCAGTGTACCGAGTGTCATATGCCAGGAGGGAGTGAGATACCAAGTTGACAGACTTGGATCCATTGGAGAAACTCTCAAAGAGCAGCTTGGATTTCATGAAGTCAAACCTATGCAAAAGAGATATGAACATATAAAAACAGATTTGTACTTTAACTTCACTGTAGATAAATGTGTGTTTTACAATATTGCCCTATTCTAAGACACATTCATAAAATAAGGAATGAAAAATAGTGAAGAGTATTTACAGGACACCCCTATATACAGATGATTTGTTAATATGACAAGGCATTTACATGTCTTCCCTTTGTTTTAATTATTGTTTACGAATTTGGAGATTGGATATCTGGTTATAAGAGACACTTATGAAAGTCATCTTTCCTTCCTCTAAATGAGGCAATGAAAGCAATGAAACAATCAACAATAATTGATTCAGGTATACCAATACTATTGGTTTAGGGTTAGATACTTTGGAATTGATATTTATCCTGTTCTGGAAAAACCTGTCCCAATTATATAAACTTTCTAAATCCATTACAGAAGATCTGGATAGATAGTTATTCAAATCTGCCTGAATTTTGTTGGTCAAAATCAGTTAAATTCCAGTATGTTGCAACAGCTTCCATTAACAGGCTCTTAGAATAGATTGCAAGATTACAAAGGATTATAACTACAATATTGCATATATTATTATTACAACGATAATAGATATATTGTATTATTTATCATTTATGCTTCAACTAAAGACAACTTACAATATTATTTATTGTTAAAATGTTTCGAAGACAACAATGTGCGTCATGTTACCAATTTTTTTAAAGAGATGGCAAGCTCAAATCGTAGAGAAACATCCGGTGTCAACAGAAACTGCCACTGATATGTTAAGGTAGCTGCTGAAATTGTGACCCAATTTTCCACAGCTGTTTTGGGGCAGTTGCCGCTGCGTCCACCCTCTTTCAGGGCAACTAACGCTGTTTGTGACTTATTCCCTGAGATCTGTACATAGTTGATGACATAGTTTATGAATCAGCGTGTTACTGTTTCATTGATTATGCGTTACAGCCTGCCTTCTAGGGCCCTGAAAGGGTTAAGGGCACATCCCTTAACGGTTCACATGTTTCTCAATGTTTGATACTAGATGTGTGGACATTTCTTGACTCTTAGATACATTGTGATGTGAACGTGGACTCTGCATCGATGCATACACTAAACATAATGATTCATGCTTTCAGCTACCTTCATAGATTTAGCAGGTTTCCACCACTGAATAATTATAGCAGTTCTGCTTCAGGACAGACGCTCATTAAAGGTCCGGTTGTCCTGTGTCTGATTCTCTGTCAGAGTCTGCTTCATCCTCACTCCCTCTCTGACCTGCGCTCACTGTACACTTTAACAATAAACACCATCACTGATCACAAGTTATTAGGACACATACAGGCCTGACGTTTACTTTGTGTTTGTTTGATTCTTCAGAGTTTATGAGACATAAGATTTAACTTGCTACACAATGAGACATAACGTGACACACAGTCAGGACTAAGGTCTAGGTAAGATCAGGGTTTAAGTGAACGGAACAATCTGGAGTAAAGACCCGACATCATTGATTAATAACTAAATGCAAGTGATCAGTTATTGTGTGAAAACACACACTTTCTTTTATGTCTAAGTAATATACAAAATAAGGTTTTCAATTAAATCAGACTACAACACTAAGTCTATAACAGTTGTCAGTGCTCTCCAGACGACATTAATGTATTATAGACCATCACTGCACTGAGGCACATTACTCCACTGTTCAACAAGTGACTCTGCTCTGATGTTTTCTAATCACTCACGTTTAAATGTATCTTTACAAAAACTTGCTGAATTCATATTTATGTTCCAGTACAAACGGGGCGTCGCTTCTTCTGCAACAAATTAAAACACAGCACTGCATTATAATCTGCGGAAGTAATAGAAGAAATAGAAGAGGCCCACCTTGCTAATGAGCGTTTGTGTTCAGTGGGTGTCTGGCCATCGAAGAACTCTAGACTGACATCCATCATGTCCACCAGGAATGACAAGTTAGTAAAGACATCTCCGCTTAACACCGTCTGAAGAGAGATAAAACATCAGCACACAAACTTAAACAAATATAAACAAGAAGAGGAGGTAAAAATATCCTACAAATATATTCAATATACTTGAATCATTTGAAACATTGATATCATAACCTTAGCACTTAAAAAATAAAGCAAAAGCATTATAGTTCCTCTCCAAATAGGTCTCATTTAAAAATATGATTGTTTGATGACAATGAACTTAATGTAGATAAAGTATTATCATAGAGCTTGTTTTCGAACATAGGTCCTGGGGTCCTGCAGGTTGTAGGGTCGAAGGAATTCTTCAATCGGTTCTCCCAGGTTGTTCTCCAGCAGCCCTCTGATTAACTGGTAGTGCTCTAAGTCCAGACAGCACTGTACTGAGGACAGGCTGCCATGGATGGACATGTCAGGTACTGCATGGCTCATCTCCCTGACGGTATCAAAAAACACAATGCACACAAAAAATTGTCAGGGCCTGTGAACAACTTTAACATAACACAGTAAACATTTTTAATTACTGTAGTGGAATTATTACCCACCCTTCTTTGTAAACTTTTTTAAAATTAGCCACATGGGAGGGAAAATTTAGAACAGTCAAAAACTTAAATTTGATTTCTTAATCGACAAAGAGACTTCAGGACTTTCTAGTAAAAAGGAGAATTCTTCGTTTCATCATTGATCAAAGCAGCCGCCTACCACCATATTTGACTGTTGGTATGATGATCTAAGTGGAATGCTGTATTAGCTTTACAACAGGTGTAATGGGATGCACGTCTTCCCAAAAGTTCTTCCCTTGACTCATCACTCCACAGTATATCAACTCAAAACTTTAGGGGGTCATCAAAATGTTTAGGCAAATAAGAGATGAGCCTTTGTTTTTCCTTTTTTTGCTAGGACGAGGTTTGCACATTTCTCAGAAATGGCTTTTTGCCAAGTGGTTATTTCTCTCTTATGTGGAATCATGAAGACCGGCTTTGAAGGTAAAGTTGGTAATTTGTTGCTGATGCATTTTTTATTTTATTTGTTAAAATCTTCAAGTCCCAATAGCCATCAATAAATAAAGTCAGCTTTCAGTTGGCAGTGCTCATTCATATGGGTTTAGCTTTGATGAAAGAGACTGTTCTTGCGAGTTTTTCCAGAATTACAAATCCCAGCTTTAACTGAGGTAAGAGAGACCTGTAGTTCTTTGCACAGGTTGGGTTATATTGTGACGTACTGGATGAATTGTCAAAGTGCTCTTGGAGGAATTTGGTAGACTGGCCACTCCTGTGAAGGTTCACCAATGTTCAAAGTTTTCTACATCTATTGATTAGGTTTCTAAGCAGATTCAAACAGCCTTTCTAACATTGCCAGACAGTATCTATTAATTCTAAGTAATGTGGACATTGAACCCGTCCGGCAGAAACAATGCTTGGGATAATCTGTTGATTTATGTTTAATTTACATTATATTGTATTTATTTCACTTAAATAGAAGAAATCAGGAAGGGGGGAGAATCCTTTTTTTTACACCACTTGCATAGCAATTTCTCTGTAGTGCTTTGAGAGAAGTGGAGGTGATTTAACTGTAACATTATCATAACCTTTGCCATCAATAAAATAATAAAAAACAGGGCGTACTTATCCAGATTACGTTCCAATTTTAGTTTGAGGCGGCAGCAATCTTTCAGCAGGTTGTTTCCAGTGCGACGAACAGAGTAGGAAGGGAATATGAGGTCTGAGGTTTCAGGAGGTTTACCAACACAGTCCCAGGGCTGACAAGCCACACGCTCTGCAGCGAAGATATCCATTTCTTGTAAGTCAAGCGCAATGCAGTCCAACAGGCACAAGTGGTCCTCTAAAGAGGGAAAAACACTAGGTTTCAGCTATTTTAAAGATAGTCACATGGAGCGTCAATGGTGGTTAAATACTTGTAAAATACAGTTTAACTGCAACATAATAAAGTAAACTTAAAAGACAATTATTATTACTTTCATGGTCTTACATTTACCTCTAACAGTACACACAGTGCTAGAAAATACAGAGGCTAAATTTCTTTCAAAGTTTGCAGTAATAATAACTAGTGCTGTCAGTTTAAAGCGTTATTAACGGCGTTAACGCAAACCCAATTTAACGGCGTAAATTTTTTTAGCGCGTGATTAACGCAGAGCTGCCAACTCTCACACTTTCGCCGTGTGAAACATGCTTTTGCATGTTGGTGGTTGACTAAGTCACAAATTTTTTTAAAAACATCGTATCGGGCCGTCATGAAGTATCAGGAGCGGGCGAGTGAGTGAGTGAGTCTGTGTGTCTGTGTGTGTGTGTGGTTCCAGATAGCGCACCGTAGCCCCGCCCCCTGCCCCCGCGCACTCGCTCAGAGAGACACAGTGAGATCCAAGCTTGTTCACGTGAATCTGCCGCTCAGTGACTGACTGTTTCTTAACTATGAAAACAGTGAAAACACAGAGTTTCTCTGGTCTCAGCTGATCAGAGATCAGCGTCTCAGCTGATCAGAGATCAGCGCCTCAGCTTCTTGATCAGAGCAGAAGCTGCAGTTGGTTTCTACCGAGCTGCAGTTTCTGTGTCCGCCTCCAGTCTGACCTGCTCTAGCTTTATTTTAATATTTCGCCAACTAGAATATATATTTTTAAGCTTTTAGGCTGCAGTTATATGTTTTTATTTATTTCAAAATAGGGTACTTCTTATTTCATACATTTTCTACAAATATGGGGAGGACTCAAATAGCCCTACACAGTTCCGTGTTTAATTTATTTCAAAGTAGGCCGACACTTTCCTGTGTATTTTGTTTGTTTGTTATTTTGTTGCTTGTCTGACTGAGAGGCCTGACTGCTATGTTCACAGCAAACTTGAAAAAAAGAAAATATTAAGCCATGGTTTAACTGCACTATAGGCTGAGTCCTTACCTGAAATGTGCACTTTATAATTTTATTTTGTACCGCCCTGTTTGGCAATGTTGTTTTTCAATAAAATAAAACATTTGCATAAAGCAAGCCAATCCACTTGTCCATGTTGATAGAGCAATAAAAAAAAAGACATTTAGAATAGATACACATTTGTGATTAATCTAGATTAATCTTGAGTTAACTATGACATAAATGTGATTAATCACGATTAAATATTTTAATCTTTTGACAGCACTAATAATAATCTAAGCTGTGAGGGCCATTCTCATCAGGAGTTCTACCAATGTCTGAGCCCTGTGGCTTGCCAAGGGTAAAACCTGTGGGGGATGAAGTGGTGCTTGGCTTCTCCTGCTTACTACTGCTTCCTGCTGTTCTCTGGACCCGTTCCTTTTTTTAAGAGAAAAGAAAGAAAGAAAGAGGTACATAGTTACACAAGTCCATTTAGCAATGTTATCAAAACATAAACACAAAATCTAAAAACTACTTATAAAAATGGGCCAAAGCACAAAATAAACAAAACACACAGGCCCCGGGGCACACACACGAAAATGATTTTTACTGTTCCACCATTAAAAAGATGCGGACGTCCAAACATTAGTTACGCCTCACATTTCCCCCTTCGGTTGCGCGCCCGAACTGTTATGCCTCTGCGGGCCACCAGTCGGGCACTCCACAAAGTTTGAGAATCTCTGATGTAACCACAGGTACACTCCTGATCAAAATCTTAAGACCAGTTAAAAAATTGCATGAATTTACATTTTGCACTGTTGGATCTAAGGAAGGTTCTAAGTAGAGCTTCAAATTGCAAAAAGAAGAAATGTGAACAAGAGACCAAAAGTTGTGAGCAGGCAATTTACTGAAAACAACAATTTAACTCAAATAGGCTGTTCATCAGCTGATCAAAAGTTTAAGACCACAGCCTTTAAAAGCCAAAATCTGTGCAAAAACTTGGATTCCATGTCATTTCCTGTCAAGTAATCACACTGTGAAGATCTCTTGAAGGCAAAGGCAAAAAAGCTCACCGTCTTTGAACATGGTAGGATTGTTGAACTGCATAAACAAGGCCTCTCACAACATGCCATCGCTGCTGAGGTTGGACGCAGTAAGACAGTCATTTTGCATTTCTTAAAAGATCCTCAGGGTTATGGAACAAAAAAATCAAGTGGTAGACCCAAAAAAATCTCACCGGCGCTGAGCCGGAGGATACGAATGGCTGTCCGTCAAGACACGGGACGATCCTCGTCCCAAATTAAGGCCATTACCGGTGCTGACTGCAGCCCAATAACCATCAGACGGCATCTGCGAAAGACGGGCTTCAAAAACAAGAAACGTCTTCAAAGGCCACGTCTCACAAAATTGCCCATTTAGACTTTGCAAGGGAGCACCAAACATGGGACATTCAAAGGTGGAAGAAAGTTTTATTCTCTGACGAGAACAAATTTAACCTTGATGGTCCTGATGGCTTCCAACGTTACTGGCATGACAAGGAGATGCCATCTGAGATGTTTTCTACGCGGCACAGTGGAGGGGTCGCCATCATGATCTGGGCTGCTTTTTCCTTCAATGGAACAATGGAGCTCCAGGTTGTGCAGGGGCGTCAAACAGCAGCTGGCTATGTGGAGATGTTGCAGCGGGCATCCCTAATGACTGAGGGCCCTCGTCTGTGTGGTAACGACTAGGTTTTTAAGCAGGACAACGCTCCAATTCACAATGCCCGTCTGACCAAGACTTTTTTCCAGGAGAATAACATCACTCAATAAATCATTATCATAAAGTTTTCAATAAATTGCCTGCTCACAACTTTTGGGCTCTTGTTCCCATTTCTTCTTTTTGCATTTTGAAACTCTACTTAGAACATTCCTAAGATTCAACAGTGCAAAATGCAAACTCATGCAATTTTTTAACTGCTATTAAGATTTTGAGTGTACCTTGATGCCCTGCTCTTTGGCTACATTAACAATTCAGAGGTTCAAATTTCATTACAAAAACATAATCCTGACCTTTTGTTAACCGAAATATATCTGATCCTCATGGAAGTAATTTCAAGACTTTTTCGATATTTGAGAAACATGTTACTATTTGAAAAAGTCATACCCTCCCTAGCAACATTTCAACAAAACCTTCTTTAAGGCCCCAGTGACCACTTGGATCTCCACACAACGGGACCTTCATTGTCCTGATTCTGAAGTATATTGAATTATTATACAGTATTAACTCGATTTAGTCAACAAACTTTCAAATTCAAACGAATTGCTTTCCATCTGATTGATGTCTGACTGCAAATATTGTCAAACAGGGTATTATATATTTCTTAAAATATATAGTGTCATATATAATTACTTAAACAAATGACAAATGAATATGCTCATAAAACATATTTTTTGTATCCTATAGTGCCTCAGTGTGTCAGAAGCAGAGTGAACTTCAAATCTCGACTCGGATGCTCTTCAGAGACTTGAAGTGGCTTCAGCCCAAGCCGGTTCACCTCCGCCCTCCAATTCACCCGCAAGCGCCCATCAACCAGACTCCACGAAGGGAACAACAAAAGGCAGTAGTGGATCTCCTCTAACCCAATCCTTCTCCACTCAAACAGTTCAAAACGATGCCACAGGCTTTGTTCTGCTCTCACTTTCCCCTGATCTGCTCACCGATACCAATTCTGATGATGATTTTGTGTAAACCTTTTTCCTGCCTACAGCCTCTCATTTATTCAGGAAAATACCTTTGTTTCCACAAAAACAGCAAATGCTTTCATATCACCATGTTAATGATATCAGAAATGTAATCTTTGTGAATTTCTGGGTCTGATGTCCATTATGGTGTTTTGTATATACCTTAGTGATCATTGCATGAACAAAAGGGAGGAGTTTAAAGGAAAAAGATATAATCATAATATACTATGTATTATCTGTGCTTACTCATGCTTACTTAACCACACTATTATCTGTGCTTATGCATATCATGTGTGACCTGACAAGATGGCCGTTAGTGACCTATCTCATGGCAGATTTATCATTAGCTTTATCAACTAGATTGACTGTAACTCCATAATTTACCTTTTATTGTCTTTTGTGTTATATTCTCACTTAATTAAAAAAAGATATAAAACAGATGCCCATCATCAACATCAATCAGATATCTTGCTGAAAACCAAGGTATTAGATGAAAGATCTCCCATGTGAATGACAATATGTTAAATTCTTATTGTACCGAGATCATAATGTTTATGAAAATAATATTTTACTGTGAGTGCATTCGTTAAACTGTTGATATGTTTGGTTGGGTTAGGAAGAAGTTCCAAGTAGGATATTTCTAAGATAAATAAGGATTTAAGGAGGCAAGAGTTAATCCCGTTCTAGAGAAACCCACCCTCAACCCATCTGAAGTAAACAAATACAGACTTGATCTGGGTGTCTCAGGCTCTGCACTATTCCTGCTCACATCCTACCTCAAGGACCATACCTATCAGGTAACTTGGAGAGGATCTGTGTCAAAACCTCGTCACTCACTACTGTAGTCCATCACGGTTCTGTCCTTGGTCCCTCTCCATACACCAACTCTCTTGGCTCTGTTACTCAATCACATGGCTAATTCTCTCTTTTCCTCAGTCTGAAACAAAGGTAGCAGCACAAATCTCAGATTTTCTGACTGTCCTCTCTCATTGGATGTCCATACACCACCTGAAAATCAACCTTGATATGAACATGCTACTATACCTTCCAGGGAAGGGCTATCCCACCTCTGACCTTACTATTAGGGATGGGCATTCGATTAAATGGTCTTAATCGATTGTCGGGGGAATTAACGATCGATTTTCGATTAATCATTGATATTTTTTTATTAAAGTTCACTATCTATAGGCTATATAAAAATGCTGTGAAAATAGAAATAACACAGCGTGTTTCCTCATTGAGGTCTTTATTACAAGATGAAAAACTCTTGTGGCAGTTAAACGGGATCAGTTCAATGGTTACACTTGAAAATATGCGCTGCTGTACTCTTTAGCCCCGATGAGCGAGCAGCAGCTAGCCGCTGAAAGATAGCTTGATTTGACGGCTCTCAACCTCTCAGTCCGGTTGTTGACACCCTCATCCAAACCCGGGTCTGTCCGGGTTCCCCTCCGCGTGGACTGAGCGTCCGTGTGCGGACATGAAGCCGAGCAGCGGAGCGGAGGCTAGCACCGGGCTGCTTGCTCCAGCTGCTAACCTCCTTGCTGTGCTGCGTTCAGGGAAGCTCGGATATTCCATCCTCCCGACACATAGCGAACATGCAATAGTTTTCCTCAATGAAAAAATTATGTCATCGACGAAATTCTTAATGATAAATTAATCGATCTTCGATTAATTATGCCCATCCCTACTTACTATAAACTTTGACAACTCTTTGGTAGCCCCCACCCAGACGGCAAGGAGCCTTGAAATGACTCAACAGTCAACTCTCCTTTACCGCCGACATTTCTACAACCACCAAATCATACAGATACATGCTACACAACATCAGGAGAATACGTCCCATTCTCACTGAGAAGGCAGCACAGGTTCCGGAACAGGCTCTTATCATCTCACGGCTAGAGTACTGAAACTCCCTCCTGGCTGGTATGCTTGCTAATGCCATCCGACCTCTGCAGCTCATCCAGAATGCAGTAGCTCGACTGTTCTTCCACCTGCCTAGGTTTTCTCACTAAACCGCTCCTTCGCTCCCTTCACTGGTTACTAGTGGCTGCCGTATCCGCTTCAAGACAATAGGACTTGCATACAGTGCTGTGAATGGATTGGCCTAGCTTACATCCAGGACATGGTTAAACCTTACACCCGAGCCTGTCCACTCAACTCTGAATCAGCCAGTCGGCACACACAACAATAACGATTGTTGCTCCCAAATGGTGAAAGAAGCTCCACATTGACATCAGGAAAGCAGAAAGTCTACTCATCTTTTCCGATTACACCTTGGTTAAGAAGATGATGGTCTAATAACCAAACATTTGTAGTTTAGCTGCACTTATATATTGGTACATACACTTAGACGTAGAAATTTGTAGAAGCTTATGTACTTACACGATTCTTGCTGTTCTGGGTTTGTACCCTCGCAGATTAAAGCTCTTATTGTAAGTTCATTTGGATAAAATCGTCAGCTAAATGATATGTGTATATCTAATTTAATGCTTTCCATAATTTAATGCTTTCCATTTGAAATGATCACTATAAGCGGTTGAGTAGTATAACGGAATTGTTAGCATCTGTATAATGGTCAGGTAACTTGAAGGAATGGTAACATGCACGTATGCACGTGCCCACACACCAACGCATGCACTCTCACACACAAACAGTTGATCGAACACATTTGTACTCAGGCTGGGTAAAAACTAAATATGTAAACTAAAACAATTTATGGAGAGCCAAACAACCAGCCTATAGACAACCAGTCCCATCCCCTGCAGGACACCATCACAGCACTGGGCAGTTCAGCGACAGACGGATTCACCCTGAAGTGTCTGAAGGAGCGGTATCGCGGATCGTTCCTTCCTGCAGGAGTAAGACTATACAACCAGCTCTGCTCCTAGTAAAAACTACATTCACCATAATTATTATGCACTGCACTTTAACACTTTAAGTCTCAACTGTGGAATATTCACTGTGCTATATTCATCTCTCCGTGACATCCACTGTAAATATCCTCACACTGCATATATTTCCTACCGTCACTTTACTTTACACTGTATATACTAGTTTAATCACATTTATATGTTGCTTTATTTCTCTATATTTTCTTATATTTCTTACTCTTAAGTACTTGCTGATGTCTTTTTGACTTTTGCTGCTGTAATACTGCAAATTTCCCAATCATGGGATTTAAAATGGACTTCTTATCTTATCACTATATCTGTGACCACAATAAGCGATTTCCACTGTACAGGATGATTTTCACAAGCTTAAATTTGGTTAAACAACATTTAAATGGCAACACAAAACCAAGCTCTGTATGCATTGATATATAGGCATTATGACTCACCAGAGAAGGAAACAAGGCATGAACCATAGAGAGTTTCTTTACCTTGTCTTGAAAGGCAAAGGTGCCATGATCCCCAGCAGACAAGAAGCAGTTTTGCACCCTGAGCTGGCCAAGGTTGGCTACAATGACCCTTGTTGACTGTGAGCTCTCTGGGATGAGAATAACTGGGGCGCCAGCCTCGATATCAAGCAAAACCCTGGATGCCCTTTGAGGATGATCTCGCACCTGCATTAAGAGAGGGGGAGTAGAAAGGTTAAGAAGGGTAGGGAAAGAGTAGGACAAAATCTAATTAAAAAGATCGTAAGTTAAGACAAAATCAGCTAAAAGGTTAGTAAGATTACAAATATGTTTTTATATGAATCAAGCGCTGCTATTTTGGCAGCTAGATTTTGGGTCAAGCTGGAATCAAGTTGTCTTACTTATGTGAGTTTCATAGTAAAGAGCCCCATGAGCAGGTAATACTCACAGCCTGGCCCTCCATTGCAGCCCTCTGTCTGCCCAGGACATCCTGTAGCTGGGTGAAGTGTTGAATGAAAGCCACCACCTCGGCCTGGAAGCGCTGGGTGTGTACATACTGCACTGAGGCCATCTCCAAAGACACCTTGATGTCATATTCCCGCTCTAGGTAAGGATCAGGCTGGCCATATCTGAATTGACCAGAACATAAGGGTGTATAAAACAATCCCAATTCTTCAATGTGCTTTGGTATCATGAAGATAAATTGTCTGTTGAAACTTCTGTGATATATACTTATGGATGTTAAAAATAAGGGCTTCTCCTCCTCGTGTGGTGAAGCGTTCCCTGTAGAGATCACCGTGTGGGGTCAGGTCACTCAGGGACAAAGTTCCTAAACTGCCTTGTAATGCCAGGTTGCCATCTGAAATATTAATCATAATGTGATTTACTGGGATTAAGAACATAAACTTAACCTAAAAATGGAAGTGTGGAGGGTTTAATTAATCGAGGTGGGGAATTTATTGTTTCCATACGCACCCAACATTTCCAGATGAGCAGATAATTTAGACACACTAGCTCTGGCAAGCTCATTGAGTTTCTTGTTCAATACAAGAGACAGAGAATGAACCTAAAATGAAAACATGGACAGGTTAAGTCGTGAAGCATTCACATCAGAGCTGATCTTTAAACTGCCTCAAGGCTGACAGAGAATACACGCCATTGGCATTGGTGAATAGATACCTAGTTTATAGATATCTAGTTTATTTTAATTTTTTTGTGAACTATCCTTTAAGAGGTAACATGTTCACCTTGAGAGAACAAAATTTGTGCATCCTACTATGTACGTGCATACTATGTTTCAATGCCTCTTCAAATAATTGGGAAATACAATTTACTTAAAAATACTATCTACTGCCTAAATACAGCCATCAATGTCCCTGACCACATAACTTTTAAACCAATAGCACTGCTTTGCACTGGGCGTTAGATAGGGCCCAGAGTAACCCATTTTTCATAAAATATATGCATATATACTGTATTTACATATATTGATATTTTGAAAGGTAACCCATTCTAAAATACACCTGGTATAGTGACTTACCTTTAGGTCCACTTTAGTATTGAAGGCCTCTGTTGTCTCTTTCTCACGGATGCCTGATTCATACAGAGGGTTTCCGGGCACAGGTTTGGGTGACATAGGGAAGACTTTAACTGCATGATTATTGGCTGTGGAGCCTATACCAAAAAAGTCCAGGATAACCACCCAGGTCTGAAGTGTGATCAAAACGTCAAGGCAGTTGAAGTCAACATCCACGCTTCTTCCCACACTGCCATATCGTGTTTTGAACTCTGGGTGGTTCTGGTCCACCAGCAGCACATTGATATGAACTAGTGAGTCGTCAAAGTTTGGGGGTTGCTGAGGGTAAGGTGTATGATGGGTAGGAGAGGGAGGTGGAGTGCTTGGACAGTCCTGGTCCCTCTTTGATTTGCGACTGCTTCCCGAAGGGGTACTTGGAAGCCTCTGGTATAGCTGGAAGACATTCTGGGCCTCTTCTATGTGAGCAGGCAGTGAGCGAGGCATGTCTGGGTACAGGGCATTGGTCGCTGATGGACAACTTTGAGAAAGGTACTCCTTTGGAATGAAGGTGGAGGGCTTGGGAGCTCCACGGGACACGATTAAATGTTTGTACTTTGATTCAGGGTTCTGTTCCAGGAGGTCTTCCATTAGCAGTGAGCGCAGCGCTAGCTGGACTACCAGTAAGTGAGGATGGTCTTTGGTAAAGTCCCCCTCTAGATCTTGGAAGCGGAGGCTGACCAAGCCCTGAGAACCCTGGGTCAGGTCAGCACTGAGTTGGACCTGCAATTCTGCAACGTGTAATGTGACTTTAAGCTGAGTAAATGAAGGAGAGTGAAGAGCAGATTTGCGAGACTGAACAGGCAAAGGAGAGGAAAGTGACGAGTGGGAAAAAACTGGAATGAGGAGGGTCCCTTGCAAACAGCCCTCCCTGTGGGTCAGGAAAGCGGTGAGGTCTGGTGGAAGAAGGAGTTGGTGGTGGCGGTGTGGGCGGTTGGCTGGGGGTGTTTCGTTGCTCCTCATTCAGAAACAAATTTTCCATTGTCTGTAGGACTTGTTCATGTACAGACTTGCACAGAAAAACCTATAACCACAGAGTCAAATATGAATGAAACTTAGTAACCTCATATCAAAAATGTATTTCAATAGCACTATGCAGCTACATTTTAACTTAGTTTTAGCTGATTGTACATAATCCAAATTTCATGCCAAATCAAAAGACTCCAGACTTGGAATGTAATCAAATGTGCATACTTTGAATTTTCAGTCTAAAGAATTAGAGGTAAAAACAGGCTTATTTTACAGACATCATTAACGAAAGAGGTAATTTACACCGTGCTCTAAGCCGAAAAGTGATATCTTACAATGGGTTGCAGTCACAGGCTGTCGGAGGTGCTATCGTCCGCTAGCTTAGCCACTTTCGGCAGACATTTAGGCCATAAACCCGGTGTAAATTACCTTGTTTCGGGGTCGAATATGAATGCCAGCGCTTGCTTGGATGACACCACACGAGCAGTATGGAGGCATGTTGTTGCGGTTGTTTACATCTGAAGAAGGACTCAAAATACACTTCAATTGAATTGGAATGGACAAAGTTTACCCCTGAGACTCCAGAAGTGTTTTGTGGTCTCAAACACTTCACCCACCCCTCCATTACAACAGTGGTCAGTATATAATGAGTGTATTTTCATTTTTGGGAGAAATATCCCTTAAAGTATTGATCCTTACTAAGAGTAGGTTAACAATGATAAAAATAACAAAACAGAAAAGGCTGGAATTAGGGAGAGAGTGGGGATAATATTTCTGTTAAAAGATAACAGTGAAACAGAGTGCTAAGAATGGAATGACTGCCATTGTATTTATGGAATTAGTGTTGAGGTTTAATGTCAACTAATTAAAAAAAATTGTATAGTGCCAAATCATAATTCAAGGTACTTTACATAGTAAAGCCGCAATATGAGCATTAAAAATCACATAATGATCTTAAATCAGTGAAATATTTTTCCGTAGCTGAACGCATTCATCAGCCCCTCCCGCTTGCTCTCTTCCCCAGTCGCGCTGACACAAAAACACAACCAAACATACAAACAGTGTCATCGGACACATGTATAAACTCATACTGGGTAAAAATAACAATTTGTAAACTTAGATAATGTTTGGTGAGCCGGAGATGGCTTAAGGGTGAACCATGTTACCGTCTAGCCAAGAATTTATAGTATTGATATTATGTATACCTTGACAGGGTTGACGAATTTGCCCTTGATTCTTAGTAACCCTGAGCTCCTGCTGGGATCCTCTGTGGTGAGGAAGGTAAACTGAGTGTCTTCGTCAACTGGAACTTTCTCCAGGGTGAACTGTATTGTAGTGTCTTTCAATATATGAAAGGCTGGTAAAGAAAACAAATTATGTGAAATTGGTGTAACAAGTTGCATATAAAAAGGTAAATATGCATTATTTGCATTCCCATGCACACTAAGGCTCAATCCCATTTCACCCCTTGGCCCTACTCCTTGTTTTTGAGGGTTATCTTGGCCCTTGAAACAGAGTCACAAGGGATAGTGGTCGAAATCTTCCCCTACGAATTGAGACAGCCCTTCAAGAAGCCGTTACATCATCAGTAGTCGTTGAGGAAACGAGACAAGTCACCTCTAGTCATCGATGTAAAAAGACGAGAGATTTGCCGCGGTTGTCATTGTAATAATATTAATGAGATCTTAAATAAACCAATGCTATTATTTGCAGTTACTAAAGTGACAAACTTATGATATCCAAATCACAGCTATGCTAATGCAGTGAATCAATCACATTTGAAATTGAAAAGCTTGGATGCTCTGCATTATTTCACGTATGAATCAAAAGCACACAGCTTCAGTTGCTAGCAGTGGTCTGTAGGCAACCCCTTCAAGGATGCTTTGTTACTAGAGGAGCAGTTAAGATCAGTAACATCGCTGCTTTAGGCGGATTCAATCAAGTGCATCATGTGTGAGGGGGAAGAGACATGAAATTATGTGAAAATGAAGGCAAATCAAGCTGAAAAAAAACTGCTTGCATAATAACGCTGCAGTGGTCGTGATCATTTGTTTTAAGGTTGTTGTGACATTTTTAAATCCCTTCCCCTCGGCCCTAAACGTCTATCCCAAAAGGTATTGGGACAGCCTACCCGTACACATGAACGCGCAAAACGAAGGGGAAGGGGTAGGGCCAACGGATGAAATGGGATTGGGCCTATGGCAAAAATTCCAAATGCAACCATCCTGAACATCTGTAATATTCTCACCTTTTCCTCGATTGAGGGATTCAAAGAAGTCATGACGTGTAAACTGTGGTTCCTCCTGACTGATGCTTCCATTGCAGGGAGGTGAAATCGGGCCAGTAATATCTCCTCTGGGTTGCCTCCTCAAAACCAAATGACTCATGTTGAGTGAATACAGCCGAATATCCTTGACAAAAACCTGCAACCTCTCTCCTTCAGAGTCTTGCCCAGTGACACAATTCTGGATTGTTATGCTTCCCAGATGACCAACCAATAGCTCAGGGTGTCCAGGTTTTCGTGGAATAGATACAACTGGGGATTCAATGCTGATATTAAGGTTGAGCTTCACCAAGAAAGTGTCTAAAGTCGATTCAGGTTCATCCACGGGAACATCCTCCTCATCCTCAAATGGATAAGCCCAGCTCTGACTGTAAGCTCGAGTTCTCCGTGAGGGGGTCTCAAAGAGTGAAACCATACCGCTGTATTCTGCCGTCTTGGTGGCTAGAACTGTTGACACTTTGGTAGCAGCAGTTCTCAACATGGAGCGGAAATTTTCTTCTACCTCGTTAGCAGACAGACTGAGCTCCTTCAAGAACTTTGCAGAGTGGTTATAGTGCAAGGATGCCATCTGAAGTTGCAAAGAACATTCTCCTTGCATTTTCTCCATGAGGTGAAAATACAAAGCTTCTGAGGGAGAACCTACTGTATCAGCAAGGAATTTTAGTCTGCCAAGAGTTGAGGAGCTATCCTCAACATTGCCAATGCTGACCACAAACTGGCTTTTGCCTCCTTCCTGGGACAGGTCCACCAACTGCATGGACCCAAGCGAACCATTGATGTCCAACCGACTGCCCATGGACACATTGATCTTGGTGCTAGTAATACTGGCAGTAGCAATCTTAAGCCCTTTCTTCTCAGCAACCAGGACAGTGCCAGTGGAAACGGTCCGAAGGAGAAGCAAGTTAAGGCGGTGAATCTCTACAGTCAGCTCTTTGTTCTGGTCATATGTGACCTGATATGTCACCTCTTCTTCATCACTGTGGGACTGTGTTGAATGATGTTGTGCCGCTGATATACGTTCTTCTTTGGGGAAAGACTTCTGAAGGAACTTCAGTAACTCCACCATGGTCTCAGGGTTGAAAATTATATCCAGGTTGTTGACCTGAATGCTTGTCACCTGAAGGGAGCTGTCCAGGTTCATGGAGGGGCAGTCTGAGCTCACAAACTGGTACTCAAGCTTAATTAGGGCCTCCTGATCCTTGAAAAGTGAACTGAAGGGAGAGATTCTATCTACAGGCATACCAGAGGATGACTGGCACTGATGTTCGGGAGACCTGCTATCAGGGGACGATACAGGGGTTGAGGCCAGGCTCTCTCTGAGGCTGCCTGTGGGTATGTCAAAACTGAGATGCTTGTGAGAAGCCACAAGGAGGTCAAAGTCTGAGCCATAAGTCTGTAAAGTGTCCACAAGCAGAAGACCATGGACAGTCAGAGAGACTTCAGCATCATAAGGCCGCTTGACAAAATTAGCATTTGTGCCAAATACCTTAAGAACAGATATGTAGCGGCCATCACTCTCTACACCAAGCTGCATGTAGTTAATGTTGAATTCAGCTAAGAGTAGACGGGACTCCACAAGGACTTCCCTCGTGTGCTGCTCTAAAGTCATCACACTCTGTGTCAGGTTCTTAGATGAACCCTGCAGCTTCCAGGAGCTGTCCTCGCTCTGAAAGATCTTGTCATGGCGGAGTGTAAGGTCAGGAGACCTTATATTTGGGTCTTTCTCTTGACTTTTACCACCTTCCTTCACAGCTGGGCTGCTAAGCCTAGCCAAACAACTCCTTAGGGCAGTCATCTTCTCAAGGTTGATATGGACTTTGAGGTCTGGTAGGGTTCCTGACAGCACAGCCCCAGGGAGCTGGGGGTCTGATGTATAACGCAGTCTCTGCTCAAGCTGTAGCAGCACATTGAACTTCTCCACCACATGAGTAGGGCCTACCTCACTCTCTTGAAGATGTTTCCAGCTGTCTTTATAGCGACCAACCATTATCTGCAGGTCCATAAAGGACAAAGAGTATTTTTCATACAGCTTTCTGCTGTAGGCCTGTGTACATTCAGGAGACCTAAGGCTGGGAAGATCAGGACTTCTATGTTGTGTTTTCATGGAAATGTCTGGCTCAGGTGGTGGAGATTCAGGAGGCGTGGCAAGGGGTGTCTGGTACTCATCATCACTCATGTCTTCCTGTTCAGGCTGATTAGCTTTAGTACTGGCCTTATCGTCATCTTCAGAGAAAAATAATAACAGTAAGTATGAGCTTGATTAAAAACCTCAGGGCAGAGGAATAATGATATTTGGGTGTGTACTTGTAATTTTCGTTAAATTGCCGATTATTTTACCTTGAGAATTTGTGAGGAGAATCCTGCCTAAATCAACGACAACTAACATTGGGTCCCTCGACTGGAAATCATCTGGAAAAATCACCTGTGGTGCACAAATGTCCAATTTCATAGTCCAGCGCTTACTGTTTTCCTAGAAAACAAACACAAAAGCTGTATTTAGAAATTATTAAACTGAAAATTATTTCATGTCACCATCAAGGATATATCTCTTACAATAAACTCTCCCACAAGTAGCTGGTCAATGGTTTGTCGAATTTCGGCCTTTGTCTGCATCTTCAGCTTGTTGTACTGTCTCCTTGCTGCTTCTGCCACTCTAAGCTCCAACTCTGACTGATAGCCAAAACCTGTGGATGAAGAAAATAGGTTTAACCTACATCTGTCTAATAATTCCAGAAATCTCAGTCTGTCTTTCAGTATGTGGCTTGCATATCTTGAGAACCACTCATCTTATCGGCTTCACACTTGGCATGAGTATTATTAACAGCCCAGGAAAATGCAGATCAATATAAATAAACAGGTGACCAACGCTCTGTTGCAGCAGCGGCTGGGATTGTTCAAAGTAAGTGATGACAACAGCGTAAACACACACGCACGCACGCAAACACACACACACAATCTCACAAACACACACACACACACACACACACACACACACACACACACACACACACACACACACACACACACACACACACACACACACACACACACACACACACACACACACACACACACACCACACACACACACACACACACACACACACACACACACACACACACACACACACACACACACACACACACACACACACACCACACACACACACACACACACACACACACACACACACACACACACACACACACACACACACACACACACACACACACACCACACATCACACATCACACATCACATGTTTGCTACCTGAGGTGTGAACTTTTCCTTTGTAGAAGAACTCTGTAACTTGTTTGATTGCTTGCGGGTTGTAGATGATGTTTAATGGACTAGTATTCACTTCCAGTCTTCTCTCAAACTTGCACCTTGCTGGGTTATGCTCATAAATCATCTCAAACACTGGAGACAATGAGCACTCTGCACTGCATCCTGAAAACACAAAAGAAAACACATATCGTATCAACTGACGTTATAGTGGGGGGGAAGTGGGACTGACTTCTCGGGGCCGCAGGAGGGAGGGGAGCCCTTGAAAAAGTTTGAATGATTTTTATTTTTATTAATCGTGTTTATTTTATATATAAGAACTTAATGAAAATGGCTGAAACTTGCTAAATAAATCGATTGATTGACTGAAATTTGTTTTCAAACAGGGTTCCTGAGGTCACCTTTCTCAAACCCTACAAACAAATGGTTGAGTCTTTGCTGCATGCAATCTATATACAATCTATGCACACAATAAAAGTGAGTGAGGGACTCCTAGAGAAGTGGTTTTCAAAATGCCACTCATGTAAAGTCGGGGAGTCAGAAAAGAAAAGTAAAAAAGCAAAGAGGAAGAGAAAGAAAAGAAAAGAAATGGAGGGCAGAAAACTTTTAACAGATTTCTTTTTCCCAGAAAGGTAAGTGAGCCCAACTAGTAATGACACGTTTTATTAAGACTGGGTCACACTGGCTGCTGGCGTTTGTGTGTCGCTGATTTCCAGTTGTCTGATGTTGAATCTGAGGGGTTAATTCCCCTTTACTAAGAGCTCATAGTAAAACAATAATGCAAACTTGAACCTGCACATGTCCGCTTATTTTGCCACTTCTAGTCAAGTTAAACTCAAAAAGAGCAACCACTTCTGTGAGTGTCCCGTCACAATAAAGTCCCATACAGATCCACTGCTTAGATGAAAGAAAACACAAATTCACTAACCAACCTTTCACAATAACGCAACTAAATAAAAAAGATTATTTAATTGTTTTCACACAGGGTGATGATCGACTGCAGAGTTACAGCTGACTTTATACAGAGGGTTTATCTTGAAGATGGATATAAATGTGTGTGTGAGAGTAAGGGGGAGCAAGAGAGCGAGCAAGAGACAGAGACAGGGTGAGCAAGAGAGAAAGAGAGAGCCTATTGCCCTTCCTCTGAAGTTTTAATATAACTACGGGAATAGTATTCTCAGGATGTGATCATTGTATTTGTATCTGTATTTCGTTGTATAAAAGTAGTCCTATGCACTCAAATAAATACCGGCATTATACAGCTTGCATTTTCCACTCCTGCAAATATTTCACCATAAATACATTTAAAAAACACATTAATGGATTCAGTCAATGGAATAGTTACTTTTCAACTGCATGAACTGAACTTGGAAATCGTTATTTGTAAGTGTGAACTGGCACTGAACACTTCAATAAATCAATCAAATTTTATTTGTATAGCCCATATTCACAAATTAAAATTCATCTCATAGGGCTTTAACAAGGTGTGGCATCCTCTGTTCTTAACCCTCAGCAAGAGTGAGGAAAAACTACTAAAAACCCTTTTAACAGGGTAAAAATAAGTAGAAACCTCAGAGAGAGCCACATGTGAGGGATCCCTCTCCCAGGACGGACAGAAGTGCAATAGATGCCACGTGTAGAAAACATTCATCATAAAAGTCTTTAGCGGCATTGATGCAGTCCCGCTGCAATCACAGTTCATGGTCAGCAACCAGCAGGACCACGATCCAGCATCCAGACCAGAGGCCACTCCAGTCCTCAGTCACTGTCCACCGCCGCCCACCAGGACCCAGCACGAGCCACCACTGTGGCCCTGGTCCACCTCCTGTACCCAGTGCCAACGCGACACAGGGTCCGCAACCAGCACCACGATCAGCCCACACGACACAGAATCCGCCACACTGGGTTTACTTGTTCTTCAGATGGGCTCAGATTCAGATTTCACATTCACATTTAATTGTTTAAAGGTGTAGGGCCAGAGCCCAGAGTGAGGACCATGTGGTAGAGTCCACACAATAGGTCGTAAACATTGATGCCCTGTGGGACATTCCCATCCAACCGTAGGAGTACTTTTGGAGGGAAAACATTAACCAGCAGGCCTAAGAGTCTCCCCCTGGTGGTGAAAAATGTCCTGGGGACCCCTTGGAACCCCCGCTGAGTTCCAGGCCCCGCCCACTGAGATTTGACCTCTGACACTCAATTGGCTTAAAGCCAGCATCACCCCTTGACCACACCTCAAAGAGGCTGCCCTTTCAGGTAGAATAAAACCACAGAGCTCCCTCAAATCGCTGCCATTTTCCCTGCTCTGAAGACGTCACCAGGACCCGTCCGGGTTCTTCCAGATGATTTAGTTGCTTAAGGGGGCAATCCACAAACGTTTGTTTAATTTTCATTTTCTTTTACTTTAAGTCAAGCTTATTTTGAAAAGACTATTTTTGTTTTTAACTTGAAAAGGCCGCACACAGGAAGTCCCCTCGCCAGTCGAGTTTCATAGACTTTCCACGATCACCACACCACAGCGCCACAGCTGATAATCCCTGCAGAAGGACGAAGCTAATCCCGTCAGAAGACGAACGACGTGCATCCCGTTCAAAGAGCACGAGAAGGATCCGCTCTTCCATTCGGCCCAGCGCTGAACTCCGTTGAGAACCAGCGGACCACCGCTTAAGAGGCCACGACTCCTTCATCTGATTCCGGGAATTCGCTGACCGCACGTATCCCGAGGAACACAACCCGATTAATTTCACTGGACTTCCGGAAAATCCGCGAGACGCGCACGTAACCCCGCGAAGGTCACAGTAAGAGGCTTTATTGTCTGGGCAGAGTTATGTTTAAATACGTAGTTTGTCATTTTGTTTGAGTGTATGTTTGTTTGAAGACCCGAGTCTAATTCCAGGCCGTGTAAAGCACGGCGAGACCGATATGTCATTTCCGGTATCAGATTTTACACACGTCCCGACCTCCTTTCACATATTTCAGGGTTACATGGATAAATCTAGACTTAAAGAGCCTTAATACATCTCTATGCCCTTTGGCGCCAGAAACACGAGATAAGAAAATCTCTTTGTCTGAAAATTCTTTGTTTAAAGACCGTGAACGGCAGCCATCTTGCTTACGCAACGTGGCTTCACTTAGGTAACCTCCATCTTGAAATTACGTAAATGTAACTTCCCCTTGAATTTGGCCAGAGGACGTCACCACGTGACTTCTTCATAACGCCATAGCCACTCCCCTTTCCCTTTTTTACACAGACACACACACACACACACACATACCTAGACACACAGACAGGCAGACACGCACACACACACACACAACCACACACAGATACTATCAGTATTACATGCGTGTTTCTAATTGTGATAAGTGCTGCTGCTGCTGTCGTCATCTTTGAAATATTGGAGTTTGTTAAATGAAGAATCATTGAATAACATTAACTTTATTTCCCCTTTTTAATAAATCCTTTTATACTTAAAGTATCTGGTTTTTGTGTTTATTTGTGCATTTGTATGTGAATACAGCTGGATTACTATAGCCTGTGCTCGAACTTAAAACTCCTTCTATTATATAATCTTTTATATTAACTATTGAGATTATTAATTTACTTTTATCAAATGAATATGAGCTATACAAATAAAATTTGATTGATTGATTGATTGATTAGTCTGATTATAAAAAAAGTTCAGAATATAGACTAAGGAGTAGGTGAACAAATTACCACCGATCTGGTAAGTGGACGATCCTCAGAGCCACGCACAACAAATAGACTAGTACATGTCTGAAAGCTTAACAAGGTAAACATGAGGTCACAAGATCATTGAAAGTAGTATTTAATGTTGTTTAAATTGAGAATGTTATTACATCAATTTTCAAAAACAGAAAACTCAAATCTTACCAGAGGTACTGCAGGAATGGCCACATGGTTGATTAGTGGTGTCCTACAAGTGACAGAAAATAAATTCCATGTGTGATAGTACATCAAGTAAAAACTATTATAAATATAATGCTGTTGAGGAGCTACAATTCACATTTTTTTCATATTATGAACTCACTGCCCATCGTTGTCCATCACTGCTTACCGTTTTCGGAGACACCAGAACAGGAAAGATGGTGTCCTGAGTGGTCAAGTCTCTCAAGAACAAACCTCCCAGCTTCAGAGATAGCAGGGAGGACTCGGACCGAGGGAGAGACTCCAGAGTCACATTCACACCTGTGGAAATGTGGTTATAGTCCATTGTAACAACTACAGTATACAACAAAAAAAGAGTAAAGCCCAGTGCAATATCACTAAAATGTAAATTGAATTGCATTAGGTTACCAATTTGTATTTGTATATCGCCACTCATAATATACATTATCTTAAGGCACTTTACATAGGTCACTATGATATACTATAATTGTATCATTATTTTTAAGTTGTAGTGTAGGGTATTTCATTTTGTGTATGTTAAACCAAAAACTAGAATATTCCTCACATGACATTTTTAATGTGTGCCTAGTGTTTCCTGCAGGTCTTTTTACCACCTGGGTAATAGTATTTTTTTATAAAATTTAGAAATTCCAGCCTCTAGAAGAATAAATAAATATGTAACCCAGAGCTGATGTTGAACCCACAACCTCTTATTCACTGTTCAATCATTTCAACCAACTGATATAAACACAATACTGATGGATAGCTGTGAAGGTTATTATAATAAACAGTTCAACTCCCCTCCTGCTCTGTGTGTGTATCTCACTAATTACTCGCACCTGTGTGTCCCCCACTGGGGATGCGAGATCTATGCTCTAAAGCAGTGGTCCCCAACCTTTTTTGCGCTACGGACCGGTTGGATGTCAGACAATATTTTCACGGACCGGCCGTTAAGGTGTGTCTACGGAGCCTCATTACGGAGGTTTTTTTTTGGTTATTTAAAATAAAAAATTCCACCGATGTCACTACAGATAGGATATCAGAAATGGCACAGAGTTTTTAGTGCTGTTGTGGCGATCTCAGGGTATTCGGCCGTGAATTTAATCCAGGACACCGGCAGAGTTGTTTTCTTAAACATACTTTTAAGGCCGCCGTCATTTGCGATCTCCAGCAGCTGATCTTCTTCTTAAACAGACATGCTGGATTCACCTGGTTTGTTGACAAATGGGTCCGACAAATACCGTGTTGGTTTGTGTTCAGCGAAAAAGTGACGTGACCGAGACAAGCGTCTTGAAATGCGTAAAGCATGAATCTCAAAGGAGAGGATCCGGTAATTTTTCAAAATAAAACACTGTTTTATTTTGAAAAATGACTGGATAATAGATAAAACAGAAAAAATGTAAATTGTTTATTCTTTCTGTGCGGCCCGGTACCAAATGACCCACGGCCCGGTACCGGGCCACGGCCCGGGGGTTGGGGACCACTGCTCTAGAGCAGTCCTCGAACAAATCGCTGTTGTTCAAAAACTAGAAGTCCTATCTGTGCAATAAAAACACAATCCCAAGACTTTGCTGAAAACAGATATATTTTTTATCGGTTAGAGTTAAGAAATGTGACTGTGGGCGCGAGTTAGAAAAGTGTAAACAGACACCCTTTTCACTAAATGCATATTATATAAAAAATCTAAAAAGGGTCTTTAATTGCCAAAAGTAATTTAATTTACTAATGCATTGACCAAATGTATTAAATAAGCATAACATTTACACCCTTTCATCCTCATCATTTAATGTCATACTTAAAATCTTCAACTATACCAGTTAAGTTTACAATAGAGTATTTGAGAATGTTCATACAGTTTTGGCTTTCGTTACATATTTTATTGGCCTAAAACTGACTGTATACACCTGTAGGGTCTCCTCTTAGGTTGAGTATATAAGCCTGTATGCCATAAATCTTTACATTAGCAAGACACAAGTTATTGTATTATATTTGTTTTGTCTTTTGGCTAATTACCTGCAGACTTTGGGCACTGGTAACTTAGACCTTTGTTTACCATCATTCATCCCCTACACAAGAGAAAAAAAAACCACAACAACTTGGACAAGAGCTGGGAGGTGTAACCCCCCACCCACTTATTTTTTTAATTTGCACGAAGTACTTAAGATTAAGATTAAGATGCATGTACTAGTCCCAAACAGATACACAGACATGCACAGGCACACTCAAGCAGTTTGGGAAATTTAACCTCTGCTTTTGACCCATCTGGTGTAGGACACACAGAGCAGTGAGTGACCATGAACGCGCCCGGGGAGCAGATGTTGGGGGAGTAAGGTGCCTTGCTCAGGGGCACTAGACAGGGTAGGGAGAATCCTCTTGGATTTTTGGGCAGATCAATCCAGGTTCGTCTTTTGTTGTCTCTCCGTGGAGTCGAGCCAGAGACGAACCAAAAACTTTTTCTGCCCATAGTCCAAGTTTCTGCCACTAGACCACCGCCTCTCCCCTTAATTCTCTTGTCTGCACCACTGCACTGAGGCACATTACTCTGCTGGTCAACAAGTGACTCTGCATCACACTTAGAACTGATATTTATATAAACCTGCTGAATTCATATGTTCCTGGATATTAAAACACGTCTCATAAACTCCAGAGTGAATCAAACTAACACAAAGTTAGTCCTGTACATTTCTTAATAACTTGTGATCAGTGATGGTGTATGTATTTTTTGTTTATTTACCGTAAATTCCGGCATATAAGCCGCTACTTTTTTTCACACGCTTTGAGACTGCGGCTTTTACAACAATGCGGCTAATTTATGGATTTTCATAGTGTTGCAGGTATGGCCTGCCCCTTCAAGAAAGTTGTTGTGTGTGTGACGTAGTGCACCTGAAAATTGTGGGTAGGGCGCTACATGGTGAGACGCTAGAGACAGCAGCATAAAGAACTGACTCGTTGCAAAAAGACGACAAAAGCTTTCAGAGGCAAGAAAATCAGACAGCCCGAACTTGAAAACGTTCTTGAAGACTGGGTGAACACACAGAGAGCAGACGGAGGAGGTGTTTCTACCGTGCAGATCCGACTGAAAGCTAAAACAAGTTGTGAATGTTACCGGCATTTATTTAATTAAAAGTTAAAAAAAAATCTTTCCTGTAACATCTTGCCACGTTAATATCTCAGGTTTCAACGGGGACACCCGCGGCTTGTAGACAAGTGCGGCTTATTTATGTACAATTTCTTTTTTCTTTTAAAAATTAGCCGGTGCGGCCTATATAAAGGTGCGCTCTATAGTCCGGAAAGTACGGGTAAGTGTAAAGTGAGCCGGGTCAGAAAGGGAGTAGGGAGGAAGCAGACTCCGACAGAGACTATGACACAGGACGACAGCGATTTTTTTTTGAATGGACACATCTCCACAGCTCTAGTGCAAGACATAGCATTCAGCGCTTCAGTTATAGCAGCAGGCTTTATATTTTTTAAACACCGTCACTCTTTAAGGATACGCAGCAGAAATGTGTCTTTTGTGGCTTCCACCTACAACGCAATTGTTTTAATTTCTACTGTTTTTTACCTTTTGGGGCCATCTCTATTAACTTCTACTGTTATTACACCGCTCTCTTCATGACAAACGAATGTTCTTACAGAGAGAAATAGAGGCGTGGCACTATGCTAATTGCAGATATCAGATAGCCCCTGTAAATTTAGAATGATTCACAGACATACACATGGTGGAAAGAACAAAATCAGCTGGTGCGCACGTATCATTAATCCGGCGGTGATTCTGCACAGGCACCTATTTTCTGCAGAGAGTAAGAACATTTCTTCGCACATATAAGTGAATGAGGCTACATTTTTGCAGCTGGTTTAGCATTTCTCAGCAGCTCGATGAAGGCTGCAGGATTAGTATATTGTCTGTTATGTGTCTGGCTTCAGTTTATATGTTGGTGTAGAGATGACTTTTATCAATCATACTATGATTTCAATATCACAAATAGTGATAGCATGATAACTAATACGAACAGAGTTGATTTTGAAATTCTGACGGAACTTGTTTTTCTACAGTATTATGCCAAATGTATCAGACATGTAGTTGGAACTGGAGATGTGATTCTTCCTAGATTGATGACAGCAGCATAACTCTACAAGCATTCTAGCCTGACATTGAACTCAGTGGTAAGTGTAGTTGAGGCAACAGTTCCACTTAGATTTTTTTAGAAAAAAGAAGCAAAAACTGGTGCACAGAGATGTTTTACATTTAACTCAGATCATCAGGAACAAGTTGTTAACAACCAAAAGCAGTATACAAAAAGTGCAACAAAGAAGGATGGCACCCAGTCAAGCAAATACTTCTGCCAAGGCTCAACAGTCACCTTAAATTTAGTCAAGCTGCACCAAATTCCACAAAGTCCTTGGTATTAGTTCACTAAATGTGCCAGTTTAAAAATAAAATGAAGATCTACCCTGGTAAAATGTTTAAGAATCAGAAAATCCCTTGATTCACCTCCAGATCCACCCGGAAAAGTAATGGGTTCTACCATGATCCATATTGTTTCCTTCCACCAAGTCCCACATTATCGTTTTGGTGGAGCAAAACAAAGGGAATTTTATCTAAGAACCTCAGAAAGGCAGTCAGATCTGATCAAGTTGCTGAATAGAGACAATTTGGAGAATTTTTTTGGACTGATGGCAAAAAAAATAAACCTCTTGATACACCTCTCCATTTATATTGGATGCTGTCTTTTCTCATGAATGTTGTAAATATTGTTATTTTGTTGATTTGCTCTGTGACATATGACATCTATTACACTTCTGACTGTCCTGGGACATGAGCTGGATCCTCACAAAATAAGGCCTCTGTCATTAACATTACTGTTAGAAGATTTTCTGTCAAATTACAACATTGACTATTTAAATGGGTAATTTCATACTTCTGGCCGGTCACCCTGTTTAAACTTTAGTTTGCACATGACTGTATAAAATGTGTTCACGAGTGAGTGTTCAAAAGGGAAAATGGTCGTATTTGAAGATTATCCCCATCAAGACAACAGCAGGATGATATTAAAGATACTTGCACACCACTTAACTTAAAATCCCTGACGCATGTGTACCTGAGAATTCCAACTGGATGACCCCACTCTCATGAGGCCTGTCCCCTATCCTGTCCTGGTGAAAGAGCGTGACTCCACCCTTCTCCAGTAAGAACTCCAGCCGGGCAAACAGGTGGTCTCGCCTGGTGAAGCTGTTGAGTGTGTGAGAGTCCTCCAATGGATCGAACAAGTCTTCTGTCTCTGCTGGATAAGAAAATTATTTAGAGTTAGCAGTCCGTACAATTAATAATCCTGCAAACAACACCACAGATAAAAATACAGATATGCAACAACAAAGATCTAATTTATTATTCAGAATTGCCCAAAACATTTTTTTAAGCAGCAATGCTTTTCTAATCTTTGCAGCCTGGCTTGGTAGCCGAGGAAACTTAGAGATCAATGTGTTGAACTAATTAGAAATCTGGTTGACCGATTTGGGAAAAGGGTTACGGGTTAATGGAAACGGATTTAACAAAAATAAGAAAACTGATAACTAATTTAGCATCTTTCATTATACCTATATACTGTGCATCAACTTGTATACGTTATACTTTGTACTGTTGTTAACTACACACAGACATTGATATCTCAAATATTTCAATAAATATTGCACTGAATCATAAATTTGCAAAGTTTTCTTTAACTGTTGCTTTCGGTATTTTAATAAATCCCTGATCTAGTTTAAGAGAATAGATAATTGAAATAAAACCAATTGTGTCGTACCTCTGCTACAGCCTCCAAAATGCCTAAAGACAGATTCAAATTCTTGTCAGCGGTACAGTAAGTATCTAACCTAGAATGTCCCATGAGGATGGACTTGGCAGCAGCTCTTCAGGCCTGTCTGGGTCCTGGGAATCTCCATACCAGCCTCCCCAGCCAGGAAACCATGACTGCAGGTACTGAATCATTCCTGCGCTCCCACTCTTAGGGATAGATGTGGTGGGTGAACAGGGCAAGGGGTCGCTGCTGGGCTCTCGCACATTCTGGAAGATGAGACACACGATGGTGAACAATTAATGAAACTATGAGAAACTGAAATCAAATGTCATCATTGAAAGTCTGAAGACTGATTGTTAAAAGTGATCCATGTGCATTTCTTGAGTTTACAAACATAAGAATAATTGAAAGCAGCGCAGTTAACAGGAATTTAAGTGGTGCTTGGAGCACACACGCAACAGAACTGTGGCGCAGCCACAACACGCCATTCAGTGTAGACCAGACATTTGGGTAAAAGGGCCTAACCATGAAGTCCACAAAGACCACTGATTTCAAATTTTGTCACAGAGCAGCGTGTGTTTATGTGTGTCTGTCCTGTCTTGTGTTACACGTTTCAGTGGAGCTGGAGGACACACTGCATTAAAAGAGGAGTTTGTGTCAGTTAGTTTAGCTGGAAATTTCGAGAGAATTTTCTGGTTAAAATCTGAATTTGTAGGTTATATGGATTTCCCTTATTTAAGTAAGTGAGCTATAATGAATTACAGTGTATACCATGAGCAAAGGTCAATGCTATCAACAAAATTAGAACAGTGCAATTTATTTTAACATTTGCCTGTCAAGATCATCCGAGATAATATGGTGGAATGGAGAGAGTGGCACCACTGTACAGTTTTCTAAGAAAAGTCTTTCTGCTGACACCAAAACACTGGGCAAACTCAGCACCATATTCACATGTCCATGGCAAACTAAGCTGTTGACTCTGCTGAAATTCCCTCATAATTTGAACTTCAATTGTCTTATTGTTGTTATTACACTTTCTCCGTATTCCATTAAAACAGTTTTATCCAAAGCGACTTCCAATAAGTGCATTCAACATTTACTGAATACCAGAAAGAATAAACTGGCCCTCAGTCACATCAGTATGTGACTGAGGGCCAGTTTATTGTTATAACCGCTGTTTATTGTTATAACCGCTGCTTCAAAAGTGGAAACGACATTGGTGAAGTTGTATTCTGAAAACGTCACTTCAGTCCTTAACGTCATATATTCTTCAGTTTTACTTTATCTAATCAAATTCATCCTTGTGTTTTCACAGCCTGATTCCCGGACACAACAAGGCAGTCACTGCACATAAGGGCCGAGACTCTAGCTGCAAGTCTGGATTTGCAAAAAAACTGCTCTTGTATGTAAGTAACTGTTTAGGAACTGTGTTTTGCTGTGGATCTTCCAACGGTGATGTAGCGAAGCTATTTCCAATTATTTATAATATACTCATGCTACTCATGTTGTTTTCCAGCTGCCTGTACTATGACGTACTAAGACACACTATGAGCCAGTATGAAAGAACTTCCCGTACATCCAACCAGACCTTGCAGCTCTTGCAGCAGCATTGAGAAGTTCAGGAGTCGACAGAGAAAAAAGTGTGTAAGGTTAGATTTATTAGATAATTTTTTCAGATACATGTATAGGTGTATGTTCTCATTTAACTGTGCTCCTTGTACTGATTGTGTTTACAGCTGATTGAACCGGGACAGATGACATGGATCCATCCTTCCACAGGCAGGAGCTCGCCGAACTGTGTGCCACACTTCAAATAAGACTTCATTGGATCTCACAGCTACACACCACAGACGTCAACACACTGGAGAAGATTCGGACAAAGGCCCACAAAGAACTTATGACCCAAAGGCCGCAAAGAGACATTTCAAGCTTCACCTGATTCGTTTTTGACTAGCTAGGCCAGTTGTGTTTGTATAATATTTGTGTTGTATGTAAATAAAGCTTTAACTCAACATATATCTTGTTCATGTTTTTTCCATGTACAAAATGTTCAACATATAACGGCAAGCATCACATGAATGAAGCTATAGTCTTAATTAACTGCAGTGCTTTTGGTAAAGGCTTAATAATAAATAATTATATATATTAATATATACATTTTTAGTAACAACTATATATTAATTATTATTATTAATATTGTGTGGGTATTATAATGACCAAGGGTGACCAATAGCAGCAGATCTACCAGCCAATCACAAGTGACTTTTCGTTTCAACGGTCTGTGGATTCATCCAATGGTGAACCGAGAGAAGTTCTCAAGAGCGGCTTTACTCTGATTCATATGCTAAATAGATTGCACCTTCGCTCTGCGACTCCCCAGCAGCACTCCTTCTCACACCTAACACGTTAACAATACAAATGCCAAGTGAAAAGCCGATAAGATGTATAATTCTCAAGATAGGCATTTCACACAAAGCTATAGACCTACAAAATCATCAAAGCTTACCTCTGCAATCTCTTCCTGCTTTCGAAACCAGTCATGGACGATTTCTCTGAGACCCTGCAGCTCCTCTATTGTCTGCTCATCTTCCACTCGCTCCAGCTCACTCTGGAGAACAAAGACAAGCATTGTTCAGAAATGCTATTCTGAAAGTTTCTGAAGTATATCTGAAACCCATCATCTCAAAATACAAAACAGCGTGAGCTAAGTGTGTCACAGCATTGGAAAAAAACAATATAACTGGGGCTTATACATGTACTTTAAGAGACTGCTCAGATATTAGAAAAATGTAGTACAATGGTGGAGAATGAGGCTACAGTGCCAGTGTGCCTAATCAAGTTATTCTCAGATGCTGAAAAAGCTTGAAATACAATCCCAATATTGTAACTACGGTACATCCCATCTCCTCCTTCACTATGACAGAAATTGTTTAATTTCACCTTCACGTGTGGCTGTTAATAAAAAAATAACCTATGCCTGAGTGTGTACGGTGCACACAGGGTATACATGGCCACTGCCATGCTATTCATTAAGGCCCAAGTACCGACCACTGCGTGGACCCAATTGTTTTACAAGGAACTATTAGGGCTACTATAACTTATTTGTGGGGCTAAAATGGGTGTGGCAAAATGAAGCATTACTCCCTATGAAATTTCCACAAAGCAGCCCCCGGGGCACTTTTCACCTACATTTATGAAATTTAATGAGGGGCCAAGACCCACAAAAAAAAGTCTCTGGAGCCATAACCTAAACTCAACAGGAAGTTGGCCATAATGATTTTTCCTATACAGTTTTGTGTACATTTTTGCCCATCTTTTTATTTTTTTCAACTGTTTTTATTTGAATGTTCCAATGACGTGACACATAATGGTCATAAACAGTGACTGATACAGCAGGAGTGTACAGTAGTATGACAGTATAGAAGGTCTAATCTTAAGAACTTTGTGATGGTAATTTTTGAAGCTGTTTTATCTTTGTTGAACAGCTTGTCTGTGGCGGTATGGACAATTTTCGATTTTTTCCTTTTAAAAAGGAAATTGTGTTAAATCACGTTTAATATGGTTTAATGTGTCACAAATGTATCATGTATGATAAGAGTGCACAACTATACCAAGTTATAGTCATAGCACCACCTACCGGCAACAAGAACGATGCCTTATGTTACAATAATCAATCCGTTTACAAAGAATTTTAATGGTCTGGTCTTGTGTTATACAAAGCAACTAATGTGTGTAGTTCAGCCTCTAAAGGACCACTGTAGTAACTTAGCTGCAGTACGGGAAATACCAATCCTCATTTGCAACCTTATATTGACAAAAACACACAATTGTCTCGACGAAAGGAAAGTCCCTCACAGACACACTCAGTGAGCAGATATGAGAAGTTTGGATTGCACATGTCAGCTATGGCAGCAATATTGTTTATCAAGGAGTATAAGAGCTGTATCCTTTTCTGGAATAAACAGATCCATTCCCTGCAATTCTGCCTCTGTGTATTATTCATACAAATCTTCTTCAACACAAAATGTATGATTGGTGCATTATCTCTGTCGCCACTTAGCAGACAAATAAATTGATTGTCTGTAGCCACGCACACCAGAAAGGACATCAAAATCATTTAAACATGCACGATTATGGCAACAGCCCTCAGCTGTCAACCAGTGTGCTGCATGTACCCCCAACTGTGCTACTTGCAGCTTCAGTGATGTAATTGAATTTGAATTGCATAAAGGTACATTCTATTCATACATTTTTGTATTTAAAGAATTAATATTTCACTTTATGAGTAGAGCCAATATTGGGTTTCACTATCATGCCCATGGACAATTCGGCAAGCGGAATGGTGAATACTGAGATTAAACGATCTCCCATATCATGCCAGTATTCCATTGTAGTACCTCCTCTTGAGGACTAAGTGGGACGGCTTTGAGCTTCCTGAAATAGAGACTGGTGTAGGTCTGGGCGTCTCTGGCCCGCTGCAGGGCAAAGTCCCAGCTGCCTCGCCGTCGCTGCTCCCTGATTTCACTAAGGTTGGCCTGGATGGCAAATATCCACCACTGCTGGTAGCTGAAGAGAAAAACAGTGTTCCAGACTTGGATTTAATTTCATTAAAAGGTTTATTGAAAAACAATGTTGCATGCTTATAAGGCTTAAAGGGAAAGTTCATTCAAAAAATGAAAATTAACTCATTATCTTCTCACCCCTATGTCGATAGGGGGATGGGTGAAGTGTATGGCTGAAGTGAGTCTTTAAAACACTTCTAGAGACTGGGGGTAAACTTTGTTCAAGCAGAATCCAATACACGTTTAAAAATTGTCCAATCTGTCACAAATTCCACATGTATGATAAGAGTGACACCTTTACCAAGTTAGTCATAGCACCACCTACTGGCAACAGGAAGGACGTTACAATCATTATTATTTTCATGGACTGGTCTTGTGTAGCTTGGCCACTAAATGACCAGTGTTAAACAAATTTTTTTGGTCAAGCGGTGAGAAGCTAATGAGCTAATTTTCATTTCTGGGTGACTTATTCCTTTAAGACATGACTATAAGAATGGTGCAAAAATTTTTGCTAAACCAAAATAAATAAAATTTATGAAATAAATACAAACTTCAGTGTTAATGTTCGAACTTACTGTCCTGAAAGGGGAACTTTCGGTCTCCACTTTCGGTATAGCATCTCTCTCTCTCTGCGGTCTAGCTCCTTAAGGAATGCCATGATCTGCTGATACTGCACCTACAGAACAGAACAACACGCACACACCAATATGGGTTAGGGTTAGCTTTTACTACCGAAACCTAAATAGTGTATTCTTGAATTTTTCCAGCAATGCTTTCTTTAGATATTGTGTTTATAAGAATGGGACGCGCATCCATAAAACATGATGCCTCTGGCCACTGTTGAGGCATTACAAAAGAAGAGCATCTGATGTTTATACAGACCTGTGACAGGCGTAGGGACATGGGCTCCAGTTGAACTTGGCCTTCAATTCGAGGAGTATATCGGGACCTCAGAGGCTCTTTGGAGGCATTTCTTCTTAGTAACACGGAGGAACACACAGGCTCAAAGATGTACTGATGCTCACGGCTCTGCATAAGCTGGGTCATAACCTCCTGTAAAGTAACAAAACTAATCAGACTAGTCATATGGAGTTATTTTAAAGATATAAGTATGATCATTGTCTAAAGCTGGGGCAACAGTTTTTATGGTGTGTCCAGATCCCCTTTTGTAAGTTTACCAGTGGGGTAAAGGTTGCTGCACCAGGCATATGGTTCAAATGGTTCTACTCAGTCCCTTAATTAATCATGAATGTGATTTAGGCATGATATGCAATAAACCAATCAGAGTAAACAAATGCGCACTTGCATCTTTGCAGATTGCTAATATAATTGTGGATTGCCGGGCCATTAAGAGAGAACACTTTACTGCAGAAATTGTTAGACTTCATGCACAAGCAGTTGATTTGTGGGTGTGGCAAGAAGAATGTGAGCTTTTAATGCATCATCTAAAGTTATTAAATCAAAAGTAAACTGGAGAGGAGGGATATATACAAACCATGGTTGGGCGATTAATAAACTTTCCTAATTGGCCAAATGTGACTCGGCATCATCGATGTTCTATATATTCGGCCAGCTGGGTGTATGTGCGTGCACAGCGCACAAATGCATAGAGACGCAAGTTAGTATTAGCTAATGCATGGAAGAGCTCCTTGCAAAGATGAATACAAAATCATTATCTTAGCTTTAAATCAGATGCAACCAGCAAGCTGAAGAACCTAAGTGAAGCAATTTGTCGTCCTTACAAAGAAGTTGTATGGCAAAGGATTCTAACAGCACAAATTTCCCCACTCTCTATGCAAATAATCAAGACCGTCAATTGTGTTCATGAAGACCAAATTATGTTGTTTTTACCTAGTCTGAGTTTACAGATGAATCCAATGACAAAATGTATGTGTGTGGTGTGTCAGCGTGTGTGTATGTGTATGAGTCTGCATGTCAGAGCGAGAGATAGAGAATTATTATAGTAACAGAACAAGGCGGGTAAGAAGTCATACTTATGAGATAGATAACAAATAGTTAATGTTAGCAATGACTATTCCACGCACACATAAAATAGTCATGAAGTTCCACAAGGTCCTGTGCACGCTCTCTCATTACCAGTCTTGGAGATCTTATATATGACTGTCACTAATAGCTAGGTCGCTGTGGGACCTATTGGATTTCTATGTATAGTGTCTTGAGATAATGTAGGTTTAAATTTGACCCCATGCAAAAAGATTTAATTTTACGTGCATTACAAATACAGAGAATTACTCCACCAGTGACTTCAGACCAAGTTTTTCTTGGTCAAAAGGGTTATCACTTTCCTTGGTTTAAGATATCAATGTGCAGACAATGTAGAATTATTATATCCACATCATATTATTAAAATAAATGCTCATGGGTGCTAAGAAGGGCTCTGAATCAGAGCCCGACCACTGCACCTGTTTGAAACTAGCAGGCTGCATGGTGCTTAGTACCACTTTGTGCAAGGTGTAAAGGCCGGTGCATGCTTCTGCAACTGCGTCCGTGGCTTTTCACGCCGCTGTGGCGCAAGACTCTTTGTCATTCATACTTCCCCAAGCGCTGCGCGTCTTTGCAAGGCAATTCACCGCCAGAAAACTAGGCCTAGTAACGTGTTTTTTTGAAGACGACCTTAGAGACGCCTTCATTTCTTCTTTGTCGACTGTTTATTTATATCGCCACTGCGGCTCCTCATAGCCTTTTTCTGGCGGACAATGCCGCCAGTCAGTGACGGGTTATACAAGTGGTCATACTTTAGGATCTCTTCTGCCAAACGCTCTTCTATTTGGTCCATATTCGTTGTTCTAAATCTACCGTGGTTGCTGCCGGTATTATGGGGCATGAAACTGGAAATGCGTCTCCTGAAAGGATGTAGTTAGCAAACCAATCACAGCCTTGCGGGCTGGCGGAGGCTTGCAGAGCTTTTTCTATAGAAAAATTGGGCAACGCACGTAAGAAGGGATACATAAGCACGTAAGGGGCCTGGAAGGGCTCTTGCGCTTACGGGCCCGTGAAAACGCAGAAGCATGAACCAGCCTTAAGACAGAGCACATTATTTCTAGTACTGGAGAGAATCGGAACTTATAGGATGCTTCTGCATTTAATTTGATTTTGCACCATCAAAGTACAGTACACAACTGTTCATTATATGACTGACCGGGATCTGATTTGTCGGCAGTTTTCCCAACATTTCACACTCTGTGTCCCAGTAGACACAGAAGTCTTCAATCTCCAGCTGCTTTTGTCGTACAAGCTTCTGCACCTGCAAATACAAATAAATACCTTTTAACCTTAAATAAAAAGACCATGGAGGTCCTGAATCAATGGAGGAATCAAATAAGGTTTAAATGTTTGAATAAATGTAATAGTCCAAGACATCATTACAAGAACAATTTCTTTGGTGAAAGTAATGCAATTCTGTATTACTATTGCATGCTTTAAGAAGTCCTTGAATTGTAGCCAAAAGAGAAAACATGCTATGTGCACTTATGTAAATCCACTTAAAAACTCATTAATTTCACTCTGTAAATTGAAAAATCACTGAGTTAGCACTTACCGACTCTTTGGACGGGTTCTGAGCAGAAACATTTTTGATGCAAACCCCGAAAGAGAAAGGTTTTTCTGGGTTGGAGATGTCATCCTCAAATCTAAGATGCACATCTTGGATCTTCAGCTTCACATATAAGGCAGAAAAAATAAACTATGAGTAAAACAAAGACAGCAGTAGGGGTGTCACGATACCAAAAATTCAGTAGTCGGTGACAATACCAGTAAAATAACACGATCCTCGATGCGAATTTCGATACCACGGTAAAAAAAACGCTTCACGTAATCCTCCAGAGCAGGGGTCGGAAACCTGCGGCTCCGGAGCCGTATGCAGCTCTTCAGCCCCTCTGCAGTGGCTCCCTGTGCAGTGTTGTGCGGAGCACACAGTGAGATCACAGCTCGTTCAAGTGAAGCCGTCGCTCAGTGACTGACCGACTGCTTCTTATCAGTGTAAACAGTGAAAACACCGAGTTTTTCTGGTCTCAACTAGTCAGAGATCAGCGCCGCAGCTTCAGAAGAGCGGCAGCACCGATGCTAACAGCTAGCATCGGGGCTCACAGTTCTTACGGTGCTTCAAAAAAATGGGCATCGTCAGTGTTTTGTTATTTTATTATCGAAAGGTATCGTAAGTATCGGTTCTTGTGAAATCCCTAGACAGCAGCATGTAAATACTTTGTCTTCATATGTATTTTACAGTTCTTTGATTCTATCATGCTAACAACATTCACCCAGAACTGTTGACGGCGTCGACACTCAACACAACATATTATTTATTTTCCTACTTACTTTAGCTAGATTAAATAAGGCCCCTTCTTTGAATTACAAGTTAAGCTGTAACCTTTTATTTGAGAGAGCTGCAATAAATCCTAGCATAGTTAAGGTTATAAATAGTAAGAGATCTGTACATTTTTACTAGGGAAGATGGTCACCAACTCTCCCCTACACAATTCACAAACATGTAAATTGTACGCGTTCCAAAGGATTTTCCTGCATCTTATAAGGCAGGGTTTCTTCATGATTCCTCATATCTTCCATGACCACTTAGGACTTTTTGTTGTCAGTCTGTAAAGATAGAATACTGCTCTGCTTAGATAGATTTTTAAACTGAAAGACCAATTTTGTTATATTAAATGGCTCTCATTCATGCTTCATTACCCTGCGCAGTCAAATGACTCCACAGCAGTGTTAATTTTGGCAGCTATTTTTGATTAAGTCTTAGTCTTAGTCTTTTGACGAAAATGCATATTAGTTTTAGTCACTTTTAGTCATTTTTATCCTTCTTAGTTTTAGTCAACGAAAACTCAGAACATTTTAGTCTAGTTTTAGTCAACGAAAACTAATTCCATTTTAGTCTAGTTTTAGTCACATTTAATAGCCACATTAAGCTCCTTCTCTATAAAAACATATAGCTGCAGCCTAATAGCTTAAAATATATATTTAGTTTTAAATGTGTAAACAAAAAGGGAGAGCAGGTCAGACTGGAGGCGAGCACAGAAACTGCAGCTCGGTAGAAACCAACTGCAGCTTCTGCTCTGATCAAGAAGCTGCGGAGTTGATCTGTGATCAGCTGAGACCAGAGAAACTCTGTGTTTTCACTGGTTCCATAGTTAAGCAGCAGTCAGTCACTGAGAGGCTGATTCACGTGAACGAGCTCAGAGAGACACTGTGTCTCTCTGAGCGAGTGCGCGGGGACAGGGGGCGGGGCTACGGACCGGAGCGCTATCTGAGAGCAGACGGAGCGCACACACACACACGCACGCACGCACGCACGCACGCACGCACGCACGCGCGCACGCACGCGCACACGCACACGCACACGCACGCTCCTGATACTTCATGACGGCCTGATACGATGATGTTTTAAAAATTATTGTGACTTAGTCAACCACCAACATTTTCGTCTCGTCAACGAAAGTTAAAATATATTTAGTCTTAGTTTTTATTTTCCAAGATCCGTTTTCGTTACGTCTTCGTCTCGTCTTAGTCATGGGAAAAGGGGCGTTAACGAATAGTTTTCGTTATCGTTTTCGTCAACGAAATTAACACTGCTCCACAGCACATCAACCGATTTTGTTGTGATTATTACTTCGTACTGCTGGGAGTGTTTCACCAGATGATGAACTATTAGAGCTGATGACAGACGTTGGTTCCTATCTTGGTTAGCGGCATAAAATAATGGCCCTGTATGGATTTCAATGAAACTTGTGGTTTGGGTCAGGGGAGAACTAGGGCTGGGCAATAAAATTATAGCGATCATTAGCGCGATATAACTTTTCTTCGATAAAAACTTAAGACATGTCGATATAACGTCAATAGAACTCGTCCCATTCATGTTTTGACGGACAACATGAACATCCAATGAGAATAGCACTGAACCAAATCATGTGGCTGGTATAGAGTAAAACCCACACCAACTTAGGTTGAAGCACACAGCATAGAGAGTATGAGGAGCAGCAGCACAGGCACTGCATCAATACCGTGATGGAACATTATCGATTAATGTTTTCACTAACTATTGTAGAATATAGGACGAGAAGATGAATATCCCTTGATTATAAGTTTGTGTGAGGAGGGACAGCGCAAACACAAGCACATAGTGTCTCATGTTAAAGAAAACTTACCTCAATGTTTTCCACAATCCTGGTGACCACTGAGGCAGAAACAGAATACCAGTAAGACTCTCCCCTCCGTTCACACTCACTCTGGTGAGGACAAAAACACAATGGCACACTTTTACATACGGAATGACAAACAATTTTAATGTTATACATGTCTACAAGTGTCCCTGTGAGCCTGAAATATTTATTTAAGCCTCAATAACCCTGGTTCTCTGAGTAACATGAGTGAGATGTCTCACTATGGGATACGCACCCTCGCATATTCACAGAAGCATTTGTACCAATTCAGCAGCCCTGAGTTGCTGGCAGTCCCAACGTCCGCATCACGGTTCCGCCCCTTAGATACGCCTGACGCGGCGTCACACATCACTCAAAACAAGCAGACCTCTTCTCGCTTCATCCCAGCATCAAGAAGGGCAGTCTGGTGAGAAATATCTCTTATGCTACTCAGAGCACCGGGGTTACAACAATAACCTGAAGTTCTCTTTCTTATCATTCATTTCAATGGGATATGGAGACTCCTGTATTGCCAGACAAGCTTATCTCGACGACTGACCGCCAGCTCCATTTCATGTAGAAAGGAGTGGATGAGGCAGATCCACAGAGGAGCCCATGCTCAGGACAGCATGGGTCAGTCCTGTAGAACTCGCAAACGTGAGGGGCAAGACCAGCTAGCTTGTCTAGGATAAAAACTCCCTTGAACAAGGCCCAAGACCCCTGGTAGAATGTGCCTGTAAACCAGTCGGAACCTGGAGTTGGAGTAGGCCAACGCAATACAGTGATAAAGTCTTTGTTTGGTGATAGATTTGCCCCAGCGGGGCTGAGTCTCAGGTCACAAAAAAAACGATCCCCTTTCCTAAAACTCCTTGTTCTCTCCAAATACCTATGTAAAGCACGGACAGGGCACAACATGTATTACCGCGGCTGTTCTGCAGAATTCGGTGGCGGAAAATCTGGCAGTTCCGCCAAGGCTCAGGTCGAGCTGCTCCGGATGAGGGTGAAGTATCTCCTGCCAACTGGAATGAGCTGTTTTACTTCTGCCAGCCAATGCATGGACGGCCAGTGAGGAGTGATTCAGATCAGTGACAGGCCCAAATGGCGGAATCAAGGCAAGAGGGGGAAATGCATAAAGCAGAACGTGCGGGCACTAGGGCTGTGCTAAAAAAAAATCGATATGGCAATATATCGTGACGGCTGTCTTGAAAACAAAACTTCACCTATGGTGCAGTGCACAATAATGACAATAGGTGGCAGCATAGGCAAAAACAGCACATGTCTCAATTCAAAACAAATAAGGAAGAAACCCCGGGAAAATCTGGCGGAGTTATTGCACGTGAAATGCTTTGCCCGCAGTATGAACCTATTTCACGACCATACTGGCAAAAAGTACACAGAACGATGTGTGTGTGTGTGTAGTCTTTAGACCTGTTTAAGAAGGAATGCAGGCGACAGCTAGCTGGCCCTACACTGAGGCAAAGACTGTATCTCTTTACTTACAGCAGTTGGAAGTCAAACAAGTCCAAACTGGTAACACATAGAATCAGAAAAGAGCCTTCTAATCAATAAGGATGCTTTTTTTTAAGCAGTTACCCAGTACGAGTTCAATAAACGATTCTTTCAGCATTGAAATAAAAGGATGTTCCATAAAACATGGCCAGAGAAGGAAATTAAACATCCCTTACATTACTTCCAGGAAATTCTGATTATGGAATTTGCCACTTTTTTCAAAGAATAGTGCAATAACTTTGCTTAAATTCAATTTAATTTAAGTACTTTTGGAGACATTTATCACTACATTCCTCCAACAGTCTGTACTTTTTAAAAAATAAAGAAAAAATTTATTAAATTATAATCACTTTGTTACAACGATGATAAAGCTCAACCAAAAAGAACACATGCTTGTGACTGGGGTGCAGTGATGCCGGTAACGCGCTACTTAGTAACGCGCTACTCTAATTTTACCACTATTTCCAAACCAGTAATCAGATTAAAGTTACTTGTCCAAGTCACTGTGCGTTACTATTTGGGTAATTTGTGGTTAAACCGCTGGGCACGTGCCGCGGCTGGGAGAGCAGTCGCCCTCCTCTCCACGCCGCCGGTGGCTCGGTACTCGGTGTGCGGCACGCCTCAACGTTTTTTTTTGGGGGGGGGGTCATCGTCTGCGGCGCCTCACGGCGTCGCTGGTGCGGGGGCTTTCCTTCTCTTGGGCCGCGGGTCGGTGTCCGTCGCCAGTGCAGAAGGCGGGGACCGGTTGGAGGGGACCGGGTACGGCGGTCGGCGGCAGCGACTCTGGACGCGTGTCTTAACTGAGGATCACCTCAGTTAAGGCGCCCGCTGGGGGAACGCCGGGAACACACCGGACGCGGAAGCGACGCGGAAGCGTGGCGGAAGCGCTAATCCCTTGCGCGCCGGCGACTGGTTGAACACACCGGAGGCGTAAACGACGCCGAAGCGTGGCGTTAATCCCTAGAGCGGCTGGCGCTGGGCTCTTCACATCGGACTCGCATTTCCCCATGCCGGTCACCCTGCCGATTCTGCTCCGTGATCACCCCCCACCCTCCGTTCGCGCGCGGGGCCCTCCGGCGGTTTCTAATAAAGTGAGTGTTGGCAAAACCGGTTCTCATTTTTATGTTGAGGTGGCGGAGGTGTTGTCGGCAGCTGCTGATTGTAACTAATAAAGTAACTTCTAATCTAACTTAGTTACTTTTAAAATAAAGTAACTTGTAATCTAACTAAGTTACTTTTATAATCAAGTAACTTGTAATCTAACTAAATTACTTTTTTTCAAAGTAACTGTGGCAACACTGCTGGGGTGTAAGGTTTCTAAGTGTCTTCTTAATTTGTTGGGTCTCATACTGTCAGCTGCCAGAGTTTTCAGACTGAAAATACAAAGTGGTCTCTCCTCATGTCCTCTTTCATTCACTGTGAACCCAAGAGCAAGACAGGCTTCATCGTACTTTCTTTTCAACTTGATTTTTGAACACTTTGTCTTGTTTATCACTGACCGCCTGCTTCACGTGAACGAGCTCTGATCACATTATGTGTCTCTCTGAGCCAGGGGTGGGCAACCTTTACTATCGAAAGAGCCATTTTGCCCCCTTTTCCCCCAAATTAAATCTGTCTGGAGCTGCAAAACATATTTGATAACACAGGTTATAAAGTTGTATATATATATAGTTATACAATATATATAAAAATTACAGTTTGTTGCATTTATTAAATTATAGAACGACAATAAAAAAAAACTGTTGACATTTAACTGCTATTTTAACCTGTTAGAAAAAATGAAAACACCAAACTCTTATGAAGAGGAGAACAAAATACATGTATATGCCTCCTTTTAAATAAATGAAATACAGAACTATGCTTTGCTCATCTCCAGCTGGGTACTTTTCAGCAGATGCAGTGTGCTTGCTCTCGAAGTATCTTTCAACATTACATTTCTTATTGTTTGCTAATTCCTCGCCACATATCAAGCATACAGGTAAGCCTGCATCGTTGGCAGTGAAAGCAAATTAATCTGTCCACGCAGAATTAAACTCTCTATTTTCTACCCAGACTTTTCCTTTTGGGGATATGTCCATGGTTAGTTTTACGAGGCCGGGGTCGGACACTATAGATTAGCGACCTGCAGGGAAGATTGCGGGACGTAAAAGGATGTGACGCACATTTTAGTTGATGAAATATTATAACAAAACTCGCTACAAACCACCTGCAGCTTCTGCTCTGATCAAGAAGCTGCGGCGCTGATCTCTGAGCTGCTGAGACCAGAGAAACTCAGTGTTTTCACTGTTTCCACTGATAAGAAGCATTCAGTCACTGAGCGGCTGCTTCAAGTGAACGAGCTCTGATCTCACTGAGTCTCTGAGCGAGTTAGCGGGGCGGGGGGCGGAGCCTCTGGGCATGTGTGTGTGTCCGCTATCTGGGAAGGCAAACACACACATTCACCTGCTCCTGGTAATTCATGACGGCCTGATATGATGATAATTAAAAAAAATGAACGTGAGGTTCAATTTCGTCCTCATTATGAAAACTGATTCGTTAAGTTCACCGTTCGCGAAAAATCTGCGCAACATGCACAACACTGCACAGGGAGCCACTGCAGAGGGGCTTAAGAGCCGCATGTGGCTCCGGAGCCGCAGGTTGCCGACCCCTTTTAGCAAATGAGTGGGGGCGGAGCCGCGGGGCCTGTGTGTGCTGTTAGGGGGCACAAACACACACATTCGCCCGCACAACACTGTACAGGGAGCCGCTGCAGAGCCGCGGATTGCGACACCTGGCTACGGCGAAAGAACACATTTCCACCTCCCGGTCGCGCACTCCACAACCCACACAGTTTGAGAATCCATCTATTTTTAAGACCTCGCCGAATCAAATTTAAGACTTTTTAAGACCCCGTGGGAACCCTGTATATAGAAAATTATGGTGTTGATCCACCTACTTTGAATTTGTCTTCGAGAGCCCGGAGGAGACATTTTTTGCGCTTGTTCTCCTCTTCTCTCTCTCTCTCTGCATCATACTCCTGCAGCTGAACTGGACCAATGATCAGGTTGAGCTGGGACATGGAGATGGCCCATGGGTCACTGTGAGGCCGGTAAAAAGGTATCTGGAGGGTAATCTTTCCAATGAAGCCTAGTGAAAGAGAACATGATGTGTGGGTGATGGCAAAGAAATTAGCATTAGGGTGAATACACAATTACACATACTCTGAATCTTGGTATACATTTACATATAATTACCTCTACTGATATGGTTACGTTTCGAGCTGCTTTTTATTTAGCAGGATTACACAACTACTGTTGAAAAAGTGCATTTCCATGTAATGTGGCGGAGGGTCAAGTAAGACACCATCAATTTTGGTACGGATCGGATGTTGATTTTTTTTCCCCCACTTTCTTTAACAATGCATAATAGGTTTTTTTTCAAAATTCAGACATATTTACAGGACTGATATTCATTAATATTTTTTAGCTCAGGTAGGGTATTTGTAAAGCTTCTAAAGATGTTATGGATAATCTAATGTGATCATAGGTTGTATTGACACCCAAAAACATCTGTCTTTCTATCTATCGGTATGTTGAATAGGGACGGGAATCAGCAGGGACCATATTATGCTTGAAGATGAAGCCCACAAAGAGGCATATTATTGTATTGCCCCTGTCAACTGCACACAAACTGACCGATTAACTAATATAGCCATTGTGGCTACTTTTAAACAATAAATAGCTAATATGTGTTGTAACGGATCGACCCCTCCATCCCCTTTTGTTGTTTAATAGCGGTCCCTGATAGTGACGTAGGAGGGGGTCAAGCCTTCTTATTGGGTGAGGATGAGTGGCAGTGGGAAGGTAAAAGCGGAAGTATGGCGAAGGAAGGAGTGAGGAGAAGCCGGCGAGACAGCTCTGAAACCACAGTTTAGGTAGTCGAAAAGTGGAGGCAGTCAAATCCCTAGGGACTACCGCAACCGGACCTCGGAGAGACCAAGAAGACATCAAGTAAGCGCATGACAGTCGGCGACTGCCGGTGTCGCTGCCGGTCGAGCTGACTCACTGAATGATGGACTGACTGACTGATGCAATCCTTATTTTCATGTACTATTTGTCCACTAGCTGCGCTTCTAGCCGGAATGAAATCATGAACGAATAGATTGCATTGCGCCATCTGTAGGATTATAGGCGGCAACGTTTTTTCCACCTTGAATAAAATAATTAAAAGTAGACTACAGACAAAATATTGATTTGGGAGGCAGCGTGTCGATTTAAAAACCGTCATTCACAAGAATTGCGATTCAGAACTTTCCCCCAATCCCTAATGTGAAACAGATACATTTTGAAGCTTGTATTTGATCAGTTTCACACTTGGCATGTAGATGGCCAAGGGTAGCGCGGTGTCAATTTTGTTGCAATTTGGACACCTAATAGATTCAATACTAATAAAGTTTAAATAAACAAGCAACCAATGCTCTGAAGCAGTGGACAGCATTAAAATAACTAAATGAGTGTTGAAGTCAGTGTACGTAATCTGAGGTAAAACATATGATGTCCGTCAGCTAGTTAGTGATGGGAAGTTCGGATCATTTTACCGAGTCGGTTCTTTGAATCTCATTCAGTAAAATGAATGAATCTTTTTTCGAGTCATTCGTTCATTTCAACTTTAAAATAATAAATAATAATAAAGGTAAACCCTTTTTTGTTTCCTCCTCTGACCCTATGCAGGTCACGTGAAAAATGATCCAAAGACTTGTACCTGGCAGATGAACGAATCGTTCACCTCCCGACCGTGTCTTCAGATCAATGTTTCGTTCTTCTGCCAACAGAGTCTTTGGATCAATGATTCGTTCATCTGCCGGATACAAGTCTTTGGATCCTTTTTAGGAGCCTATGCAGGTCACTTGAAAAATTATCCAAAGACTCGTACCCGAAAACCCAGTCGGGAAATGAACGAATCATTTCTGTTTCCTTGACTGAGCCTATGCAACAGTCCCGATGCGCGGCCACGAGAATATGAACAAATCTCTCTTTGAGAGGACTCGTTACTCCTGAGTCCTTGTAAGGATTCAAAATGAACGAATCGTTCACGAACGACACATCACTACAGCTAGTGTCTCTTACCAGCTTTGACTTCAAATGGCAGATCAAACTCTCGGAGGGCATCTTTTCTCAGAGGGAGGTTCTCCAACTCCACTGCACCTGAGTAATGATAGGAAACAGATAATCATAGTCTGTGCCAAGCATGTGCTGCCTCACTATTACACCAAGTGTTGACGATTGAATATTGAGTAAACAGTTTTTTATACTGTGACTGAATGTTGTTAAATGTCTTTAACCACAAAGTGACATAAAAATGCTGCTTTTATAATATACAATTACTTGACAGTATATTAGATACACCTAGGTCAGATTTATGCAGTATAAATTTAAAGCCCTGCAATAAGTTCTAAATAACGAAGCCTCTAATGTTCTAATATAATGTTATGATACGATTGTATGGTCATTTAAGAGGATTTAGTTTGTGATTCTGTATTACGTTACACCTTTCAAGGGCGTCTTTATTTTGTCCACTCTTTTACTCCCCAAGGAGATCTGCCTAGCAGGCCCTTTATCCTCCATTGAATCTCTTGGTAATTTTAAGTGTATTATACAAGTGCAACTAAAATTCCTCAACCAAGGTATAGTCGGAAGGGTTTTAGATGATGGGTTTTATATGTGGCTTCTTAGGACTTATGAATTCACAATTGACTGTTTTTTTAATCATTTTAAAAATATCTTATTTTCTTGTGGTTTCACTCTTCATCTGTAACATTTGTATTCTTATATTTCTGCCCTGATGTCAACTAATATGTGTAATCTTCAATTTATTTTATGTTTTTACTATTGTTTGTAAATTTGTAAAGCACTTTGTAATTGTGTTTCGAAAGGTGCTAGTTAAAATGTTCATCATTAATTCACATTAGTTTATCATTCCAATTTCACTGGAAGGCATACCTACAGTACCATAGGTTGTTTTCAAAATAGACAGCAAGCAGTGTGGTCCATCCAACACTTTCATACTTAAAGTTGCAGCATCAAATCAAAGTCATCAAACCAAGAACCTTCTTTGTATGAGGCAGAATAAATGTTTTGACATTTATTCTGCCTCATACAAAGAAGGTTCTTGGTTTGATTCATAGTTGGGCAGGGGTATCTCTGTGTGGAGTTTGCATGCTATCCCTGTGTTTGCGTGTTTTTTTTCGAGATAATTTGTCTCCTTCCCACAGTCCTTTTTTTTATTTTTAAGTAGATGCAGATGCATTTTATTTATCCCACACACATGCACAGACATGCAAACGCACACTCATGCAGGTAGGGAAATGTAATCTCTGCTTTTGACCCATCTGTGTGCGGGACACACAGAGCAGTGAGCGACTATGTACAGCGCTCGGGGAGCAGATGTTGGAGGAGTAAGGTGCCTTGCTCAAGGGCACTAGACAGGGTCTAGACAGACTCTTGGATTTTTGGGCAGATCAATCCAGGTTCGTCTTTTTGTTGTCTTTCCGTGGAATCGAACCAGAGACGAACCAGAGACCTTCTCTGCCCATAGTCCAAGTTTCTGCCACTAGACCACCGCCTCTCCAGTCCAAACAAATGCAGATTGAATTTAGGTTAATTGAAGACTCTAAATTGTCTGCAGGTCTGAATGAGAGAGTATATGATTGTTAGTGTCTGTATATTGGCCCTGTGTGATGAACTGGCGACCTGGCATGGTGTACCCTCTCATCTAGCCCCCAATCACAAGGATAAGCGGTAAAGATAATGGATGGATGGCTGGAAATTGATCTACACTCTGTATTAATGTGTAATTAACCACCTACACAAATATCAAAGCAGAAATGGTGTTAACATTGATGAAAACTTGAGCCAGATTTAGACACCTGGATTGCATCATGCTTTGTAAAGTAAAAATAACTTATGGTGACCAGAAAAATAGAAACATGAATAAATACCTTTCAGAAGGGCAATGGAGAGCTGATCTGTATTCAGGTTGCTGACATATTTGCCCAGGTATGTGTTTAGCACCCAGGCAACTAGGCCCTCCAACATCCTGGCAGCAGGAAAGACGAAATCTTCTCTATGGTGAATATGAAAAGCACCCTCTTGGTCGTTTCCCTGAGGAGTTTACTGTCTAAAAAAAATAGGAACATATGTTTCATTCATTTGTTTGACAGAGTAGTTACACAATGGAAGCAAATTGTTCAGTGGATCAAAACTGTACTTTATTTAGGCTAAATACATCCTCATAATTTGGCAAATCCATTCTAAAAATCTGTTATTTTAAAGGATTAAATGTGGTCACAGCCATAAGTTAAATGCTTTGCTATCACTTCAAACACTTTTGAAGAATCCTTAGGACACAAGTCCACTGCATAATGAAAGCTCAAGTTTACACTGCACGTCACCTCTTTCAGGTGATACTGGCACTGGAAATATACCCATTCCTAAAACTGACAAGTTGAACAAAGGTAGGTACCCATGCCACACTATTTGCAGAGGGTTTGATGAAAAATGCAGGGTTAGGGTTATGAGCTATACTGATCATTTATTTCACATAAAACGGACAACACACTGCAACAGTGTGTGCGATGTTGTGTCGTCAATGACAGCTAACATTAAAGTTAGTTAGATAATTATTTAGAGCAGTGGCCGCTGGCCTATAGAGCAGAAAGTCTTTGCTAGCAGGATGTAGCCATGTAAATTGGCTTTCCATGTATACTTTTTAAAACTACTGGAACAGATACAGCATGGACTATTACTGTAAGAGATATGAAACTAATACGAGAAAATAAAGAAATATTAGTCTATGAGGGCGCACATGGAAAATTCAATGAAGCTAGCCATGTTAGACACAATTAACATCGCTTCGCAGATCGATGAAGACCACAGTATTTGGGTGAGAAAACACAATTTTAAGATAATTAACTGTGTCAAATTCTGACAACCCGGGTAGATTTTGTGGCTTCGTGGGACACTGCATTGGAGGAGCATCTCAAGACTTTTAGACTGCATGCTGTCAGTTATAAAAGATTGCATTCTGGATGAAGTACACAATGCCGATTATCTCGCTATTCAGGCAGATGAGACGACGGATGTTTCCACCCGCTGACAGTCGGTGCTTGTGCTATGGTACATCGACAGTAATAACAACATCCGAGAGCGTTTTTTCAAGTTCATCCCGCTTCAGAAGGCAAACACTGACTCAGTTGCCACAGAGCTGTTGGAGGGGCTTGAGTGACAAGAGCCCAGGCCTATGACGGGGCTGCGTTTATCGTTACGGAAATGCACACTACATCCACTGCTATGCGCACCAGTTGAACCTCATCATGCACCAGGCAACATCACACATCCCCAGGATTAGAATTTTTTCAGACCTTGTGGATTTTCTGCGATTTTCAACCCAACCGCAGTGCTTGATGAAGTGGTGGCACACAGACTTCCCAGAACTTCAACAACAAAGGGGAACTTCCACAATCATGCTGTTAACACTGTGTATGAGCAATACCTTCTAATGTTATTCTAGACCATCATAGACTCAGGTAACTTTGATCCTCAACCTGTCAGAGCGGCCCCAGGGCTTTGTGAGAATACTTGAAGATGAAGCCCACAAAGAGGCAGAGTACAATAGGAAAAGGATAACACCAGTCTACAGAGGTAAGCTGTAACATAATTTTGATATCAACACGTTAATTTAGTTTTTTTAACGTTTTAACGTATATTTGTTAATATGTAAAGATGTGTAAAATGCCCCTTTATGTGTCACTGTCTGTCTTCTTAAATCTTGGGTAGAAACATACCAGACTTTAATAACAGGGTCATTGAGAGATTTACTGATCAGAAGGACAATATTCCCGTACAAATAAGATGACACAAACACACAGCCCAATTGTTCTTATATAGTTTACCTCATAAGATATGCAGCAGTATGTGGCACCTCCTTTTATTTTGTCTTAATAGTGTTTGTTAATAGTACTGTATATGTTTCAAGAATGTGTACTTAGTAATCAGACTCAGTCTGTAGTTTAATGATGCATACTCTACTTACTATCTGAGAACAAGGGCAACAACTAATAAGCATTTGCATCATTTATCAATCGGCTAATATTATTTTGTATATATTATCTTGATTTTTTTCAAAGTTAGTTTTTGCAGGATGCAGTTTTCTGTTAGCTATCTGTTTTTGAGTAAAAATGACTGAAATTGTTATATTATAATTAAATAATTGCCTACTATTTGACAAATAACTTTCAAATACTTCGGTTTGTGTTAAAACGTGGTGGGATGGTTACTGAAAACCGATAGGGGCACAGCACAGCCCCACCAAGAACATTTATCACCAGCCAGTACTAATTTAGCTACTTATTACTACATTGTTACCCAAGGCTGCTTTCAAATAACCGACGTTGGCAGAGAGACAGTGACCTTTGTATAAAGTTAGACGTTAACAAGACAGCGACACCTTGCCCCAACCATCATGAACTCAATGTTAATACAAATACAATAACCAACATCAGCAATACTGACTCACCGAAAAGACAACAACTGAAGCTCATCGTTGCTTATCGACTAAGCTCTGCTGTGTCCATGTCGCTGCCAGCCTAATGCCACTGCCAGAAGGTGGTCATGTCTGGTCAAAACCACTCAGGACAGGGCTAACGCCACAGGGACAGTTAGCGTCAAATTATCCACATGCCGCGCACAAACAGGGATAAATTACACAAACATTAGCTAAACGAAGACGACGTGAAAAGGACAACGAACCTACTGGAAAGCTGCAACCACCACTAAGCAGCACAAAACCCTCGTCCCTGGGATGACCACGGACAGGGCAAGGTTGTGATCCCAGTTAGCTTGTGACTTAGCTAGCATATCTGGGGTGAGTAGCTACAAACAGGAAGCCGGCGGGATGATATCAATTGCGTCACTATCCGGTTCCTTTTTTCAAAAAATGAAAAACAGTTAATCCTCATTCAAATACTGCATTTTCTCTGTATTCCAAGACTAAGAAGTTGTGTCTCGCGTCGTAATTAAACACATTTCATAATAGCATTGAACTTCTACCACATACTTCCTTCCACGTGACCAAAACAAACCAGTCCTCTCGTGGTGTGTTTGTGTGAAAACGGAGAAATGGCGATTTTTCGTTGAAAGGCAAACTACAAAACTCTAACTACGGTTTAGGGTGCTTTTCATTTATAAACGTTTTAACTTAAAGTAGTGTACATATTGTCCATGTGTATTCATCTTCAGCTGAAAGATGATGTGAAAAGTACTTTAAAGTTAACTTCAGTATCTTACTCTTTAGGAAAGACAAAAACGGAGCACATGAACGCAACACAGGTACTGAGGCAGGTTTTTTTTTATTGAAAAAAAAACATTTATAGCATTAAACACCGTCTAACATACGAGGTATATCAGATATCTTAAATTGAATAAGTGATGGGACATATATAAGTAACAAAAGTTAATACAATTAATGAGAAGATTAAATAAATTCAAAAAAAATTATTAAAAGATCAAATAAAATAATGATAATTAGTTGTATGTTATATGCTTTATTCAGATTTTTTTACTTTTTGGTTCATTTTAGATCGTGTGACTTTTTTGGGCGGCCTGTGGATTCCCTGTAACCTTTGCATTGCTGACTGCCTTCCCGTGTATTACCGCTGCCTGCATTAGAACTCAAACTGTTCATTCGAGTTTTGCCAGTCACCACATGCAGATGCATTTTTTTATTATTAGTCCCAAACACATGCACAGACATGCAAAGGCACACTCATGCAGATAGGGACATTTAATCTCTGCTATTGACCCACCTGTGTGCGGGACACACAGAGCAGTGAGCGACTATGTACAGCCCATAGTCCAAGTTTCTGCCACTAGACCACCGCCTCTAATACATTACAATATATTGTCATTTCTTTGTTGCCGGATTATGTGCAGTGTTTTATATACAGTCAGTAATGCAGAGTGAAGTTTTTGTTCATCCTACTTGGTGAGTGTAGTGAGTAAATAAGAAGTAAACAGTGAGTAAATATATACTGGTTTTCTATTTTTTATTGCTTTTCCTATATATGTTGTATTTATTGCGTTTTTATGTTATTGCGTTTTTATGTTTCTATGTTCATTGTATGCAGAGGTGATTCAAAGTGGTGTAATGGCGGTGGTCACTAACATCTGCCCACATCAACTGGTGGTAAGAATTAAGGTCATGACTGGGTAAACTCAAAGTACAAACTAACAGTCTCAGTTTTAATGCAGGCATAGGTCACACAAGGGAAGGCAGTCAGCAATGCAAAGGTTACAGGGAATCCACAGGCCGCCCAAAAAAGTCACACGATCTAAAATGAACCAAAAAGTAAAAAAATCTGAATAAAGCATATAACATACAACTAATATTTATCATTATTTTATTTGATCTTTTATTAATTTTTTTTGAATTTATTTAATCTTCTCATTAATTGTATTAACTTTTGTTACTCATTTATGTATTTTTATTTTTAATCAGTGGATGTTAAGTTCGGTACTTCAGTGTCATATGGTGTTTCAGTAGCCTGACGTTGTCCTACTCACAATTCTAGTTAGAATGTGAGTCTGATACCGCTCCATTGGGCTGTGATTATGGGGCGTGTTTCAACTGAACCAGAAAAAAAAATGCCTCTTCGCTCAATTGGATAGACCTACAACCAATCAGTGCAACGTAGTATGTGACGTATGTAAAGCGACGCATAGCTGTTGTCAACAGAGCTCAACTGGACGCATGCTGGAAGAAGTAGAAGAAGAAGATCAGTAAAAACGATTTTTGCCAGTGTTGTAAATAATTTAAGGATACATGGAGATCTTACCAACACGATCAGCATTTTTTAGAGAAACAGTAAATGTAACAGCCCCGCTTCCCCAAACATGACAGAGTTTCTCTACTGATGTCACACGGCTCTTTATTGTTCACGTCATCGTAGCCGTAGATACACCGTAAAACTGGAATGACATTAAGTACACGATATTTTAATCAATAAAACCAAACACGAACGTTAAAATACAATAAACAAACAAATCACCACGAGACAAGTCTGATGCGTTAACGTGACATAGCGACTCCTGTTCCATGCTACCTGCAGCAAAGTAAATGGGACCAGCTTCCTTACCTCGTTCCGCTTGCGAGGGGTGTTAAACTATAGTTTTTGAGAAATGTTATGGTATGGCGCAGGGCTTCACCTCCAACCTTTGCCCCACTGCTCTCCCCTGCTCAGAATGTCAAATGTACAGTTACTTCGCTGCCTCCTTTAACAGTAGTAGTACATTAAATAAATGTAGTGTATCGGCAGCGATGGAGGCGAGGTTCAGCAATTTAGAAATTAAAAGTCACCCGTCAGAAATTGACTTGAGTAAAAATCTGAAAGTAGCTCATATTAAATGTACTTAAGGATCAAAAGTATCTTGTGTTGAAATCTACTTAAATATCAAAAGTCAAAGTATAAGTACCAAAATAAAAAATGCTAAGTGCTTTTTAAAGTAGGCCTATACAGACACAAACAACCCACATTTTTTCTTTTCAGGATTTATTTAAACTGAACAGCAATATACATTAGGGTGCATCAAATTGCAATGCAAAAATTAAATCTCAAAATATCAATCTGTCTGGGGCTGCATTTTGTTCGGACACAGATAAAAATGACTTATGCAAAGTTTTGGGAAAATTCATTGAGATTTAGAGGTAGAACACAGCATGTGAAAAATATATAAATGGGCCGTTTTTGGTGTTTTCCTAGGCAAAAAAAAATGCAAGAAATTGTTTTTGAGAACATTTATTTTCAATAGAACATCTATTTATTGAAGAACAAAAAGAACAACATTGAAATTGAGTCCTAGTCCTGCTCTAGCTTGCGCTTGCAGTGGTGTAGATTTGGCTGTTTAGAGCGGTCATGCTCAACTGCCTGCAGCACATTCTGCAGGTGCTCCTCGCTCCTCGCTCCTGCAACAAAGTCTGATGTGAGTTCTACGCCACGCTCAGCACAGTCATTCACAACATTGATGGCACGTACATTCACAGCACCCATCTGGAATGCTTCACTTGCAGCCCAATCCTCTAGTGTCTGACACTTTCTAGGTAGTAGTGGTATAAAATTAATTCTTAATTAATTCAATTAATTAACCCTGTGGCTCCCACATCAGCCTGCGGCGCACATCAGCCCGGGCGCACATCACCGTGTGGCGCACATCAGCCTGCGGCGCACATCACCGTGTGGCGCACATCACCGTGTGGCGCACATCAGCCTGCGGCGCACATCACCGTGTGGCGCTCATCAGCCTGCGGCGCACATCACCGTGTGGCGCACATCAGCCTGCGGCACATATCACCCTGTGGCGCACATCCCCCTGCGCGCACATCATCCTGTGGCGCACATAACCGTGCGGCGCACATCATCAAGCGGCGCACATCACAGTGTGGCGCACATCACCGTGTGGCGCACATCAGCCTGCGGCACATATCACCCCTCGGCGCACATCCCCGTGTGGCGCACATCACCCTGTGGCGCACATCACCGTGATGTGCTCCGCTTGCACATCTTCAAGCGGAGCACATCACCGTGCGGCGCACATCATCAAGCAGCGCACATCACCGTGTGGCGCACATCAGCCTGCGGCGCACATCACAGTGCGGCGCACATCATCAAGGGGCGCACATCACCGTGCGGCACACATCATCCTTCAGGTCACATCATCACATCACATTCATCGCCCACATCATCATATCAACGTGTGGTGCAAATCACCGTGTGGCGCACAACAGCCTGCGGCGCACATCCCCATGTGGCGCACATCACCCTGCGGCGCACATCATCACATCACATTCATCGCCCACACCTGGTGTGGAAATAAATTTAAAAAAAATAAAAATTAGGTTAAGTTATTTTGAGTATGAAAACACTTGTTATTACATTTCACTTCATAATTGCAACAGCATGTGTTGTATTAATTGTTGCAAAACCTGTTCTGTAAATAGTTTGTTTGCTATTGTGATCAAAATCATTGATCTGAAGCTCAATGCTGATGCTGTCCTGTAATAGTTCTCTAATCAGCAATAAATATAACAGTTTCTGATCAACCCATATCAATTGCATGCTTAAAATAACATAATGGTTAAAGCCCCGCCCGTTTCAAGACAACCCGGCCTACTTCTGGGTTAAATCCAGCCCACTTCCGGGTTAAATCACACCCACTTCTGGGTTAGGCCCACTCCGAGTACGGATACGGATACAGATAATTCATATGGTTAACAGATACAGATACAGATAATGCTGTACTCGCGCATCCCTAATATCTAGTATCAATATCGTTATATTAACACATATCACATATGATGTGAGGTAAGTACACAGTGCAAGGAGACAGGTACATTTAGTGCAGTTCTGTGATGGTGGCTCTGACAGAGGTAGATGCGTTGTACAGTCTTATTGCAGTTGGGAGGAACGATTTCCTGTAGCGTTCCTTGAGCAGCGGGGTTGAATGAGTCTGTGGCTGAAGCTGCTCCTTGTATTGTCCAGTGTTTTGTGGAGGGGGTGAGAGGGCTTGTCGATGATTGCCAGCAGTTTTGCCAGCATCCTCTCCTCCACCACCTCGTCCAGGGTGACAAGCTTAGAGCCAACCACAGACTCTGCCTTCCTGATGAGTTTTTTCAGTCTGTTGGCGTCCTTTGCCCTGATGCCCGCACCCCAGGACACCACAGCAAAGAAGATGGTGCTCGCCACAACAGAATTGTAGAATATCTGCAGCATCTTGTTGCAGACATTGAAGGACCTGAGCCTCCTCAGGAAATAAAGCCGGCTCAGGCCCTTCTTGTAGACGGCCTCTGTGTTGGTGGGCCAGTCCAGTTTATTGTCCAGTGTTACACCCAGGTACTTGTATGCAGGGACCACCTCCACATCCGTCCCACCGATGCAGACACCCCGGGGCCATCACTGAAGACGTGTCCAAGTAGCATCTGTAAGTGTATTATAGAACTTAACACACACACAAACACAAACCAGCCTCACAATAAGCCATTCTTAACAGCCTGGCAGCAGCACTCTCAACCTACGGGACTGGCTGAATTGTAATCAGCTCGAGTGGAATCATGCCCCAAGATGAAAACCTCACAAAGAGTCTCCCTCTCCTTAGTTTGAATTACTTCCTCCCAGACTAGCCGAACATTGATCTTTCTGTTTCATCTCTCCCCTCAAGATCTATCAAGCATCCAAAGTTTAATTTTCCACCAGGGCTACATTGTAGCACTAGACGGGCCAGAGCACACGCAACTCTGGACCTGTTGCTGTTGGTGGAGAGAGCGATCGGTGACCTGGCACACTGCTCGGCATTGCATGCGTTTGGATGGATAAACGCTTTGTTCTTGCGTGTGTCACGAGACGTCGATCCTTACCTGCTAATTTCAAATTACGGTCCACGCCATCAATTGAAGATCACACAGTAAAATTTGTATGTATATCAAATGATAGTTGGAAAGCAAAGCTAACTTCCTGTTGCCGGTAGGTGGCGCCATCACTATTATTATATACAGACTAATAGATCTGTTCAAATCGGGGCTCTGATGTAGCGTGAGCAATTTTGTGTCAATTGGAAAATGTTACAACAACTATATTTTCACACTGATCATTAGGTGGCGCCATGACCCGGAATTAATATTAATACATGGAGCTGTTCAGGTTAGGTTTGTGATCATAGGTCATAATTTTGGGGACGGTTGGATAATGCAGAGTGGATTTACGTATTTCCTGTTTCATGGCGAATCAGTAAGGGAAATAATAATAAGAAAAAAACCTGACAATTTCAATAGGGCCTCCCACCGTCGGTGTCAGGGCCCTAATTAAAACCTTCAAATAAAATAGGATTGAAACTTACTTCTTAAAATCTAATAAAAGTTGTATACAACAAAACAGTTTTATGTAATGCAGAAAATACTCATCAAAATACCTTGCATGTACCCTTATGTTCAACAGACGTTATGAATGCAATTCCCTCCTTCCGAAAAAGTATTTGTTTGGAAAATGACTTACCACGGATGATGCATTGCTTTGTGCCTTGGTAAAGTACCAGCACCAGCAGTTTTGAGGTATGGCGTGACACCATAGAGTGAAATGTGTTTGTATATCACCCGGTTGCAGGTGTGTAAGAACGTATCCATATATTTGGAATACAGGAGTACTTGTAGATGGCAACTTAATATGTGGAGAAGACCTTCATGTATATAAGGGATATTCAACATCTTGCACTGTTCTAAAATTAAAATAAATATATATATATATATTCCTGCCCAAATGCTTAAAGAGGACATATTATGAAAATTCCACTTTTTGGTCCTTCTACACATTACTATGGGTATCAGTCATGTCTACCGTCCTAAAAACTCTTGAAAAAAACAACTTCCGCGATTTGTTGTGGTTCCTCTATGTCAGAAACTATGTGCTAGAGTGCTTCCAATGGGAATATGGCAAATTCAGACGTCATACACAATCCATGCCCATGTAGTACACTCCTCCGTAGCTCTATGCAGTCCCCCACCACCACTAGACCCACCCCTAGATGGACCCACTCCCCTTTTAGAAAGTCTACTGGTGTCCGGCAGCCATTTCATGCTTGCGTGACTTGGAAACACTTGGATAAGCTAACTAGCAGATGCTGAGTGGTCGGCTGCACAAATCAGCACAACTGTCTTCAGGTGACTCCAGCTTCAGAAGTCACATCTCTCCGTCGCAATACTGAAGACGAGGGGAAATGTAAGTATTTTTTTTAAATAATTCTGGTATTTGCTTGTTTTAGCATTTTGTGTGGAGGCTAGTGACGTTAGCATGTTGTGGAGGGGGTGGGGGGATAGCATGTAGTGGTTGGGGACAGGGATGAGACTTTACAGGAGTTTTCATGTTCAACTATTAATAACTTTATTGAACAATTAATCGAAGACAGCTGGAGACTCTTAGCGAAGACGGCATCGGAGTTCGTGAGTGTTGTGTTCTCCATGCTCCCCCCCCGTGTTGTGTTCTCCATGCTCCCCGTGTTGTGTTCTCCATGCCCCGCCCTGCTCGCGTGTACTCCCGTTAGTACTGTGCCGCTGATTTTGTACACGGCAGTACTGGGCTGCAAGTTAGATGGCTACGGCTGCTGAAGTTACGGCTGACTTCCAGCAGACACGCGAGCGGAGGGGGGGGAGCTTGTATAATACCCACGAACCTGCCGTGGTACAGCTCGGGGGATTTAGCACCCGTCTGCTGTAGGAAGTCGCGCTCGCGCCAGATAAGTTGTTCTCATAATGTGCGGGACTAGAACGATATATCCTTGTATCTTTGTATACATCCTTGTATGCATGACAGTAGTACAAACTTGAATAACATTGCTGCTTCTGGTGTTTAGGCAAGCACATCTGTTCACGGTGATAGGCTACATAACGTAGCTTGCCGGACGGACCTACCAGAGATGCGCACATATGGCACGCAGCTTTCAATGAAAACACTGCGACCTAACTACAAAAGTACAGGTTTGTTTACCCTCAGTTACTTTGTCATGTCATTGGTTGTGTCTCTGTGTTAAAGTTGTAACAGCATCTCATTTGTTCTACTCGTTTCAGGTCTGTTCACTCAGAACAGTCTTGAGAATACTGTCTACAGCCGACAGGATCTTTTAGACATCGGATCTTGTTCATCTACCCACTTATTCGATGGTCCAAGGCTCATTCCCGAGATCGTCAGAGCTACCGAGGCTACCAACCCGGCTTCGCCGACCGGAAGTGCTCACAGGCGGCGTCGAGATGTAAACAAAGACCGGGGAAGAGAGTTGGGCTAAGGGCTAAGCTAAAGCTAACTCCTCACCGTCTATCTCTACCGAGTCTTTTCCTCGCCAATGTTCGGTCTCTAGCGAACAAAATGGATTAGATGCGGCTGCGGATCACCACACACAAATGGATTATGGACTGCAACATCATGATTTTCACAGAAACATGGTTCAACAGCAGCGTCCCCGATAGCGCCGTCGAGGGCGCTGTCTCGTCCGGGCGAACAGAACAGCTGATGACTCCGGTAAGATCAGAGGTGGGGGACTGTGCATCTATGTGAACAAAGCTTGGGGCATGGTTACTGTTATCTTTGAGAGTCACTGCTCCCCTAACCTGGTTGAGTGCAGACGTCCTATCTGCCCAGACAGTTTACATCGACTGTTGTGACTGCAGCCTACATCCCCCCCGATGCTAATGCTAACCTGGCAATGACAATAAAGTTGAATCTAATCTAGTCCAATCTAAAAAGACACCCACATATATTGTCTATGAAAACTGCCTCCTGGAGCTGTTTGAGGTGTGTCCTGTGTGCCATAATTTATGAGTTGTATAATGTGTTCTGTTTATTTATTTTGTCTCTTGCTATGGTTTGTTTATTTATTGTTCATCTACCGTTTACCCTCAATCAGGGCATTGCTGCAAAAGAGCCCTGTGCTCAGTCAATTTTCCCTGAATAAATAATGATGATGATGATAAAATGTCTGTGCATGACTAAAATTGTATTTTTATTTTTTGGACTGTACAAGAAACTGGAGAAGATTAACCAGGACAAAGAATGTGTGCAACGGTAGAAGTGGCTTCGCAGCATAAAAAACACATCTACTGGACAGCCGCTATGACAACATCAGGGCCAGAGAGAGTGGAACATGTCCAAGACATCCACTCTCAATGATCCTTGTGGTATTTCATTAAGACCCCAAGGAACCATATCAAATGTGGTGAAATGGGCATAATATGTCTCCTTTAACATCAAAAAACATAAAATTATTATTTCTGATATGCATTCGTTTATCTCTGCAAAATGTCATTAGGGAATTATTTTTTTGCTATACTGCAAAATAAAAAATGAAGCTGTATTTTCTGTACAAAGTCTTATTCTTTCTCTGTAGCACTGCTGCGATCTAGTCACTAGACATTATTGTCAAGTGTGTGTCTGTGTGTGAGTCACTGTAAGACCAGAAGGGGTTTTCCACATTAAAAGCAACTCAGTGACCTCATTGCTTGGTGACATCTCAGTCACGTGGCCTCAAAACCGGCACTCAGACTCATACTCACACAGGCATGAGAGAGGCAGACGGACACACACAGCATTAGCACAAACACATGTAGAGGTCTACATGTGCAGAAACACGTGTTTAGTATGTGCAAATTACAGACTTTACAGATTTAAATGTATACAAACATACATTAAAATGCAATTCATTTATATTTGTGTAGCACCAAGTTACTACAAACACTTTACATAGTCTTTTAGAGAAATACACATTTACAGGAAGAAAGAATGGCGAACACGGAGACAGAGGCACACAGAAAGAAACATTGACATCACGTGTAACATCCACACAACCTAATCAAAATGTAGCCATCCAAAAACACCACAAGATAATGGGCCTCATTCAATGACATCAATCAATTAATCTATCAAAGTGTATTTGCATAGCTCATATTCACAAATCACAATTTGTCTCAAAGATCTTTAACAAGGTTTGACATCCTCTGCCCTTGACCCTAAACAAGAATAACAGGGTAAAAATAACGAAGAAACTGTAAAAACGGCCACAAGTGAGCGATCCCTCTCCCAGGACGGAGAGAGGTGCAATAGATGCCACATGTAATGGAGAACATTAGAAAGATAAGAGTATTTACAGCATTCATTAGTAGAAATATTTTGTAGCATAATGGATAGTAAATTAATTGATGGGTTATTCTCAGTAATGGTAGCGTATCTGAGGAGACGTATTGTATATCAAGCAGTCCTGCTGTAATCATTGTCCATAGTCAGCAGCCATGACGATCAGGATCCACCATCAAGATCGGATGCCACTCTAATCCACAGTCATGATCCACTGCAGCCTTTAGGATCCACCATCAGATACCACCTTGATCGTTGTCCACCACCACTATCAGATGCCACCACGATACAGTATCCGCCATAACTATCACCATATCTGATTGGCGATCCACCATCATAATCAACGATGTGGATCTGTGAACGGTAAGGCATCCCTATGCCTAACCCCAGGGGAAGAAGTCACGTCAGTAACATGTATTAATGAGATATTAATTTCTCTGATATTTGATAAGGAGGGAGAAGAGAAAAGATTCATGTGCCATGTGTCCCCCAACATTCTAGACCTATGTCAGGGGACGAGCAGGAAGATCAGAGAGCCAAAGATTCTTCTTTGAAAAAATTGCATTTAAATTTTCATTAACAAAAATGCAAAAAGATAAACTGCACATATCTTGGGCAAGTAAAAAGTCATTAAACAAGCTAGCCTCAAATAGCAGATGAAGACCACTTAATAGCACCACAAAAAGCTGCCCCTCAACTCACATCCGGGAAGATATATAGTGGCTGATCAAGCCACTCAAAACACAAAAGGGGGATAGACTTAGTCAGCAACCACGTCCTGCTGGTTGCTGACCATGGACTGTGATTGCAGCGGGACTGCATCAATGCCGCTAAAGACTTTAATGATGAATGTTTTTACACGTGGCATCTATTGCACTTCTGTCCGTCCTGGGAGAGGGATCCCTCACATGTGGCTCTCTCTGAGGTTTCTACTTATTTTTACCTGTTAAAATGGTTTTTAGTAGTTTTTCCTCACTCTTGCTGAGGGTTAAGGACAGAGGATGCCACACCCTGTTAAAGCCCTATGAGATGAATGTAATTTGTGAATATGGGCTATACAAATAAAATTTGATTGATTGATTGATTGATATTAACATTGAAAACAACTACAGCCATAACATAACACCCAGTATAAGGCCGAATAAAATAATAAATATAAATATCAAACAATAGTCAAAGATTAACAACTGAAAATCTAAATAAGGAAACAATGTCCCTCCCCATGATTACTAGATACATGGTGCAGTCCAATTAGTGCTTAAAGCCCTTTAAGGTTGTCTGCTGTACCTGGGCCTCTTTTGATGAATGGCCATACGACTCCAGCAGCAATCCCCAGGAACTGATAAATTATCACAGAAAAAAATATATTAATAAATGAAAGTATGTTGTATGAAACCAAAATCTGTGTCCAGTTATTTAATAAATGAAGTATGTTGTATGAAACCAAAATCTATCTGTCCAGTTATTTATCTCTGATTTGGATGCGTGTGCAAAGTGAAGCAAACTAAGCAAATTAGGAATTAAGAAAGGTTACCACCATGTTACGGATCTTCAGTGTGTGGTTGCTGGTGCGGCCATCACAACCTATATCAGCATAACTAAGAATGTCTAAAACAAGTCTGGACCAGCTCTATCTTTAAGCTTTATCATTAAGGAATCTGAGGGTGTCTGCCTCCCAAACTGAAACTGGGAGATGAGTCCACAGGAGAGGAGCTTCATAGCTCTGGCTCCTACTGTGCTTTTAGAGACTTTAGGGACAACAGGTAAGCCTGAATTCTGGGAGCGCAGTGCTCTAGTCGGGTGATATGGTACCATGAGCTCTTTAAAGGGCCCATATTTTACACCTTTCTGGGATTTAATTTGAGGTGTTGGTACCCGTAAAATGATATATCAGTGGTTTAAAGTTGAAAAAACTGCTGCAATGTGTATTTCCATGTACTCTCTCTGGCCCTCAAGACAGAACAGGCTGTTTTCACCTGCCTCATTAAGTATTTGAGCCAACTCCTCTGATTGGCTGGCACTTTGAGTGACACGTGACCAGGCCTATCACCCATCTCATTCTGGCACATTGACGATCTCTCTGGTAAACACAGCTGAAAGTCACGTACAGCTATAGAAGAACAGCCACATATTCACAGTCGGTTCAAGTTTTAGCAGGACAGTTGGCCAATTTAGGAGTAACGTTGAAGTTACAATCCAGAGTTTAAAAACAGAGTTACAGTCCAGATTTTCAGCATGGAGTTACAGTCCCGAGTACGGTTGTCACGATACCATATTTATGACTTCAATACAATACCTGCCAAAATATCACGATACCCAATACTTACGATACGATACCACAAATACGATACATACAACAAATATGATACGATACTGGTATATTTATCCATGATAGTAATAAATAAAACATCTTTAAGGTTCCCTTAACAAATGGCATTCATATTAGTATTAGCCTACAGAAAGATATTAATGAAAACGACATGGTGACATAATAGCATTGATTATACACGGATATTGTCCTTATCTGACTATACAGTGCTGTGAAAAAGTATTTGCCCCCTTCATGATTTTTTATTTTTTTGCTTTTTTGTCACACTTAAATGATTCAGATCATCACACAAATTTGTATGTTAGACAAAGGTAGCCCGAGTAAATACAAAATGCAGTTTTTAAATGATGATTTCATTTATTAAGTGAAAAAGTCTATCCAAACCTACTTGGCCCTCTGTGAAAAAGTAATTTCACTAAGCCTAATAGCTGGCTGTGCCACCCTTGGTGGCAACAACTGCAATCAGATGTTTGCAATAACTGCCAATGAGCCTCTCACATCGCTGTGGAGGAATTTTGGCCCACTCTTCTTTGCAGAATTCTTTTAATTCAGCAACATTGGATGGTTTTTGAGCATTTTTAAGATTCATGCCAGAGCATCTCAATCTGATTTAAGTCTGGACTTTGACTAGGCCACTCCAAAACCTTCATTTTGAGCCATTCAGATGTTGACTTGCTTGTGTATTTCGGATCATTGTCCTGCTGCATAACCTAAGTGCACTTGAGCTTGATGTCACAAACTGATGGCCTGACATTCTCCTTCAGGATTTTCTGTTAGAGAGCAGAATTCATGGTTCCATCAATTATGGCAAGTCATCCAGGTCCTGAAGCTGCTAAGCAGCCCCAGAACATCACACTACCACCCCCATGTTTGACTTTTGGTATGATGTTGTTTTTATGAAATGCTGTGTTAGTTTTACGTCAGACGTAACAGGACCCACACTCTCCAAAAAGCTCTATTTTTTTTTGATCAGTCCACAGAATATTTGCCCAAGCATCTTAGGGATTAGTGATGGGAAGTTCGGATCCTTTTACCGTCTCGGTTCTTTGAATCTCGTTCAGTAAAATGAACGAATCTTTTTTCGAGTCATTCCTTCATTTCGGGGGTGCTCCTGACCGTGAGTCCTGACGGAGGCACGGCATCAAGCGATGTGAGGAGGAAGTGAAACTTTCTGACACTCACATCGAGAAGTCTGTTAGTGAGGTGAAGAGTGACTTTATGGGACAGCAGTGATGTCACTATTAAGAAAATACACTGACACTCTGCCGCTGCTGTGGATAACACAATGTGTGAATAACACAATGTGTGGATAACACACTGTGTGAGATCAGAAATCCCTGAACCCTCGCTTCCTCCTGTCCTTCCATTCGCATGCACACATAACGCAGATCCCCGCACCACTGTCACGGCAGTATTTATTTATTTCGAGCATCAGACCGATTCCCTCACATCTGTGGATCCTTGCCTACAGTCCGGGATATTATTTGGAAAATTACTTAATTTCTTATAAGTGATTTCCTGTGCGCTCTGTGCGCTCCGTGCGCTGGGTCACTCTGTGCGCTGTGCTCCGTGCGCTCTGTGCGCTGTGCGCTGTGCTCCGTGCGCTCTGTGCGCTGTGTGCTCTGGGTCACTCTGTGCGCTGTGCTCCGTGCGCTGGGTCACTGTGCGCTGTGTGCTCCGTGCACTCTGTGTGTTGGGTCACTCTGTGCGTTGTGCTCTGTGCGCTCTGTGCGCTCTGTGCGCCTGATGGCACAGTCACGCTCACTGCAGTGATTTGATGAGACACGAACAGTGTTATAAGATATTATTAAAAACTATTAATGACTCAGCTCCGCAACTCCGCTGTTAAATCGAATCTGAACGTAATTTGCTTTAAGTTGTTTTATATATTTTTTAATAAAAAGCTTGTGTGGAACAGATAAAACTAAGTTATTGTTTTTAATGTAAATTATGAAGTGGATCAATAATCTGGCTTCAGTTCACCACCTCACGTCTGCTTCGCCATTATCCCGTCTCCAAAACGTCCGTACGCATGGGTCTAAGTTTGCTTAGAAATAACCACATTTTCCCATTTTCCCTTTGGCGTGAGCAGTGGCGTGCGCACGTTTCAGGCCCCGTTTTGTGCGTACGCAATGGTTATAAATCCAGCCCCTGATGCGACTACGAGGACCCCCGGAGCAGGGCCACCGCTGCTCCTCCGGTACTGGAGCGACGGGGAGCCGGTCGCCACCCCCGCGATGCTGATCCACGGGCTCCAATATCTCCGCGGAGCATGTCGGGGCGATATTATCACAAGAACTCAAATAAATGCCCGTAAGTTTGGATGATTTGAAATGGTCATTTATTTTCACACTAGCATTTACTTATCACTGCAAATAATTACGTTGCACTGAACTGTAAGTAAAGTACAAAAAAGTTAAAATAACGAAACATGTAATTATTACTTGTGAACGAATATCATTCACGTCTTACTAAACCTAGTCACGTGAACGTGGTGAACGAGGTAAACAAATCCTTTCTGTTTCCTCTTCTGAGCCTATGGAGCTCACGTGAAAAATGATCCAAAGACTCATACCCGGCAGTTGAACGAATCGTTCACCTCTCCCGACCGTGTCTTCGGATCAATGTTTCGTTCTTCTGCCAATAGAGTCTTCGGATCAATGATTAGTTCATCTGCCGGGTACGAGTCTTTGGATCAATGTTTCGTTCTTCTGCCAATAGAGTCTTTGGATCAATGATTCGTTCATCTGCCGGGTACGAGTCTTTGGATCAATGATTCGTTCATCTGCCGGATCCGAGTCTTTGGATCAATGTTTCGTTCTTCTGCCAACAGAGTCTTCGGATCACTGATTCGTTCATCTGCCGGATACGAGTCTTTGGATCCTTTTTCACGTGACCTGCATATGCGCGGCCACGAGAAAATTAACGAACAAATCTCTGTCTGAGAGGACTCGTTACTCCCGAGTCCTTGTAAGGATTCGTTCAAAACGAACGAATTGTTCACGACCGACACATCACTATTAGGGATCAACAAGATGTTTTTTGGCAAATGTGAGACAAGCCTTTGTTTTCTTTTTGGTCAGCAGTGGCTTTCGCCTGGGAACTCTACCATGGATGCCATTTTTGCTCAGTTTCTTTCTTATTGTTGAATCATGAACACTGACCTTAACTGAAGCAAGTGAGGCCTGCAGTTCCTAAGATGTTGTTCTGGGGTCTTTTATGACCTCCTGGATGAGTCGTTGATGTGCTATCGGAATAATTTTGGTAGGCCGGCAACTCCTGGGAAGGTTCACCACTGTTCCAAGTCTTCTCCATATGTGGATAATGGCTCTCACCGTGGTTCGCTGAAGTCCCAAAGCCTTAGAAATGGCTTTGTAACCCTTTCCAGACTGCTACATGTCAATAACTTTGTTTCTCATCTGTTTTAGAATTTCTTTAGATCGCGGAATAATGTGTTGTTTTTTGAGATATTTTAGTCTACTTAACTTTGTCAGACAGCTTCTATTTAACTGATTTCTAGATAAACAGTTCTGGCAGTAATCAGGCCTGGGTGTGGCTAGTGACATTGAACTCAGCTTTCCAAAAAATGTGGTTTATCACAGTTTATTCAGGATTTATCAAGAGGGGGCAAATACTTTTTCACATAGGGCCAGATAGGTTTGGATAGCTTTTTTCCCTTAATAAATGAAATCACCATTTAAAAATTGCATTTTCTATTTACTCTGGTTATCTTTGTCCAATATTAAATTTGTTTGATGATCTGAAACATTTAAATGTGACAAATATGCAAAAAACTAGGAAACTCGGAAGGGGGAAAATACTTTTTCACAGCACTGTATATGGGTGTGTCTCTCTGAGCAAGTGAGTGAGGGCGGGGGCCCGGGGCCTGTGTGTTTGTGTGCACTGTCTGGGCGCATGCGCAAACACGCAACACACACGCCTGCTCCTGTTTTTTTTCCTGCTGTCCTTATACTATGCTGATTTGACAGATTTACGTGATGTTCCCTCATGTTACATATGAACAATGTACAGGGAGCCACTGCAGAGGGGCTGAATAGCCGCATGCGGCTTCACAACTGCGGGTTGCCCACCCCTGGCTACGGCGAAAGAACAAAGTGTTAGTGTTCTGCCGTTAAAGAGATGCAGACGTCAAAACATTAGTTCTGCTATAACATTAGTTCCGCCTCACATTTCTCCCTCCCGGTCACGTGCCCACCTGTTATGTCTCCGCGCCGGTCGCGCCACACGGTTTGAGAATCCCTGCATTAACCACACTGCATTATGATCATTGTACTACGCATCGTCAAAATTCTTTGATGGGGAAAATCGCTTGTCGCTAAACTAGGCTAAGGCTACTCGTGTTAGGCTGTATATGGGTGAACTTGGGGTTGTTCATGTTTATAATCACATTTGCTAACCTGTCGTTCTTTGAACTCTCTGAAAAGTTCGGGGTGTCTGTCTGAGAGGTGCTAAGCCATATTTGACGTGTTGCCTCCCTTTGCCTGAGTGAATTTGAAGCAAGTTTTATAGATGGGTCTATGCGCTTTCCTTCACAGTCTGCTTCGTATCCGAGGACTGTCGACAGGAGCTCCTGCACATGAGGCCATGTCTCCCCTGTGATCACTTGTGTGAGTGAGGGCTTCCGGTTGCATGTGTGAGAGCTGGGCAGCCCGCCCTTGCATTCAATGCGTGCAGGCAGCCTGACGGAGCGAAACAGTGAGTGTGCTCTGATTGCGTGCTATTTTAATGAAGTAACGATACTTAAAATATGCAAAACGCGGTACCTTTCTAGTACAGAAACACCGTTCAACATTAGTCCCGAGTTACAGTACCGATTTTCAGTTACCGAGTAACTGCTGCATGTAGAGCATGCGGTCAGCAGTGTGGAACAGCTATATCCTTGAAGAGTTGCACACTGACAAGTGACAGGATTTCAATATTTTACCTATAGTCTTTGTCTGACTGAGCTCTTACAATAAAGATAGAGGCAGTTTGGGCCAGATATAATGCCTTCTATACAAATGATTAATAAATAACCTTTTCCTTCCTAGTGTGTAATCTTGAAATTAGAATGTATGTGGTTCACAGTTCTGTTTCGTTGTTTTGGTTAAGTTGTTTTGAATGTCTGTACAAACAGAACATTTTAGCCGATATAGCAGAAACACAATATCTTTTCTTCAACAACAGTTTTGCCCTCATGGCATCAGCTGTGTCAAGGCCTTGGGAGTGTCTCCTGTTCACTTCCTTATTCCAATGCCAAGAGGAAGGACTATGTGTGCGCACTTTCGAGAAGGAAGATTCTACCTACTGTTATAAGATATACAGACGCCGGTTGTTGGATGCGTTCTGATGCGTTCTGATGGGTCTCTTGTTCTGATGCGACTCGAGGCTTCCCCAGGGCTGCAGGAGTTCTGGGTTAGTGTGTTGGAGGCCCATTGTTTTGCTGATCGATACATTTCTTTGCTTTCTAAATAAATACTTGATTGAACAAACCGAGTTCGGCTCATCTTCTCATATTTATGTTAAATGAACACTGCGACAAAAGGCACGTCATAAAAAAATAGCGTGACCGCTGGTCTTGAATAATATCGTTCTTTGGAGGAATGTACAAAGGCTCATTTTCTCCCTTGCATTCAGGAGCGGCTCCTGGCATAGGTGACATAGGCGGTTGCCTAGGGCGCAAAATGCCGAGAGGGTGCCACAAAAGGCGGACCTGAGGACTGTTAAGCGTGTTCGTCTATCCTAAATATGAGAAGATGAGCCGAACTCGGTTTGTTCAATCAAGTATTTATTTAGAAAGCATAACAGGGTATGAAAAGATCAGCAAAGCAAAGGGCATCCAATACACTACCCGCGAACTCTAGCAGCCCTGGGGAAGCCTTGAGTCGCAACAAAATGCAAGACCCATCGGAACACAAGACCCAGCAGAACGCATCAGCACATCAGAACGCATCAAACAGCCGGTCTGTGTAAGATTTTATAACAGTAGGTCTTGGTTCTTCCTCCTAGAAAGTGCGTACGCATAGTCCCTCCTCTTGGCATTTGGAATAAGGAAGTGAACAGGAGACACTCTCAAGGCCTTCACATAGCTGATGCCATGAGGGCCAAACTGTTGTTGCTGGAGAAAAGGTATTATGTTCCTGCTATATCGGCTGAAAAGTTCTGTTTGTACAGACATTCAAAACAACTTAGCCAAAACAACGAAACAGAACTGTGAGCCACATACATTCTAATTCCAAGATTACACAGTAGGAAGGAAAAGGTTATTTATTAATGATTTGTATAAAGGCCTAATAACTGGCTGAAACAGCTAATGCTTTCACTCCCCCTTTAGTTGCAAATAGTTTCAGTCAGACCCTAACTATATAGAATCATTCCACTCTAACAGCCACGCCAATCCAGGAAACACCAACAGCCAATCATATTTGCTGTAGTTTACCATCCTCCCAGGGCTTATACTGAATTTTTAACGGAATTCCCTGAGTTTTTATCAAACTTAGTCCTAAAGAGCGATAAAATTATTATTGTTGGTGACTTTAATATCCATGTTGACAATAAGAAAGATTACCGTAGCGTAGCATTTAATTCAATACTAGACTCAATTGGTTTCAGTCAGTGTGTGCACCAACCGACTCATTGTTGTAACCACACACTTGACCTTATATTATCGTACGGCGTCGGAATTGAACATTTAACAGTCCTCCCGCACAATCCAGTTCTATCAGACCATAATTTAATAACCTTCCATTTTTCAATAAATGAATATATGCCACCAATAAAAAACTCATTTTCTAGATGTCTACCTGATAGTGCTGTAGCTAAATTTAAGGAAATAATTCCAATTACATTTAAACCCGTATTATCCGTAGATATAAAGAACAAATTCTTTAAAAACCCGAGCTCCATTGAGATCGACCGACTCGTCGATAGCTCTGCAGACTCATTACGATTAACATTAGATTCAATAGCGCCTCTAAAAAAGAAAAATGTCAAACATGGTAAATTAGCTCCGTGGTATAATTCCCAGACAAATGAGTTAAAACAATTATCAAGAAAACTAGAAAGGAAGTGGCGCTCCATCAACCATGTTGAAAACCTCATAGACTGGAAGAATAGTGTTAAAGAATATAAAAAGGCTCTCCTCAAAGCAAGAGCAGCCTACTATTCAAAACTAATAGAAGAGAATAAAAACAACCCCAGGTTTCTCTTCAGCACTGTAGCCAGGCTGACAGAGAGTCACACCTCCACCGAACCCAGTATTCCTCCATCCCTAAATAGCAATACCTTTATGACCTTTTTTAATGATAAAATTCTAACCATTAGAAATAAAATCAACAATCTCCTGCCCTCAATTGGCACTAATACCCTCCCAATAACAGAAATCTCAGAAATGGCTGAGAATCCTAACCATTATTTAGACAGCTTCTCTCTGATCACTTGTGATCAGTTTACCAAAATAATCTCAGGTTCTAAACCAACAACCTGTATCTTAGATCCCATTCCTACAAAATTACTTAAAGAAATTCTGCCCCTAATTGATAGTTCGTTACTTAACACAATCAATCTGTCATTATCATCAGGTTATGTACCACAGTCTTTTAAAATAGCAGTAATCAAACCCCTTCTCAAAAAACCCACCCTAGACCCAGAGGTTTTAGCCAATTACAGACCAATATCTAATCTCCCCTTCATGTCTAAAATCTTAGAAAAAGTGGTAGCCAATCAGCTGTGTGAGTTTCTCCAGGAAAATAATATATATGAAGACTTTCAGTCGGGGTTTAGAGCCAATCACAGCACAGAAACAGCCTTGGCAAAAGTCACTAACGACCTTTTAATAGCCTCAGATCAGGGACTTGTGTCTGTCCTCGTTCTGTTAGATCTCAGTGCAGCATTCGACACAATTGACCATCAAATTTTATTACAAAGACTCAAACAGTTAATTAAAATTAATGGAACTGCCCTTAATTGGTTTAAATCTTATTTTTCTGATCGCTCCCAATTCGTGCAAATTAATGATGAGACATCTGTGCGCACCAAAGTTAACCATGGTGTTCCACAGGGCTCTGTGCTCGGCCCAACTTTATTCTCATTATATATGCTTCCACTAGGAAACATTATCAGGACACACTCGGTAAATTTCCACTGCTATGCGGATGACACCCAGTTATACTTGTCAATAAAACCAGAACAAAGTAATCAATTAACTAAACTTCGAGCATGTCTCAAGGACATAAAAACCTGGATGACCCGCAATTTTCTCTTATTAAACTCAGACAAAACAGAGGTTATAATACTTGGCCCCAAACACCTTAGAGATAAATTATCTAATGATATAGCTGCGCTAGACGACATTGCCCTTGCTTCCAACGAAACAGTCAGGAACTTGGGAGTGATCTTCGATCCTGATTTATCATTTAATAGTCATTTAATACAAATTTCTCGGACTGCCTTTTTCCACTTGCGTAATATCTCAAAAATCAGACATGTCCTTTCGCAAAAAGATGCAGAAAAACTAGTCCACGCCTTCGTTACATCGAGACTGGACTATTGTAACTCATTATTATCAGGCTCCAGCAGTAAGTCGTTAAAGACTCTACAGCTTGTCCAAAATGCCGCAGCACGTGTCCTGACAAGAACAAAGAAAAGAGAGCACATTTCTCCAGTATTAGCTTCGCTACACTGGCTTCCAGTTAAATCTAGAGTAGAATTTAAAATTCTCCTCCTCACCTTCAAGGCCCTTAATAATATAGCGCCTTTTTACCTTAAAGAGCTGTTAATACCTTATAAACCAGCTAGAGCACTCCGCTCCCAGAATTCAGGCTTACTTGTCGTCCCTAAAGTCTCTAAAAGTAGAGTAGGAGCCAGAGCTTTTAGCCATCAAGCCCCTCACTTGTGGAATAATCTACCAATTTCAGTTCGGGAGGCAGACACCATCAGTTTGTTTAAGAGTAGGCTCAAAACCTTTCTTTTTGATAAAGCTTATAGTTAGAGTTAATTAGTGAGGCAGAACGTAACTTGCTCTATTTAATGACATATGACACACGGAGCTTCTTTTTCCAGCTTCTCCTTCCTCTTCTCCATCCCTAACCCCCCCCCCTTCCCCGGGGTCCCTTTGCTTTAACACCCGCAGATCCAGGGCCTCTGTGGCCGCACCATGGATTGCTGTTTGTGGATCGCGCATCGGGGGTCGCAGTGGTGGACCCAGTGTGGCGGATTCTGTGTCGTGTCGGCTGATCGTGGTGCTGGTGGCGGACCCTGTGTCGCGTTGGCACTGGGTAAAGGAGGTGGACCAGGGCCACGGCGATGGCTCGTGGTGGGTCCTGGTGGGCGGCGGTGGACGGTGACTGAGGACTGGAGTGGCCTCTGATCTGGATGGTGGATCGTGGTCCTGCTGGTTGCTGACCATGGACTGTAATTGCAGCGGGACTGCATCAATGCCGCTAAAGACTTTAATGATGAATGTTTTTACACGTGGCATCTATTGCTCTTCTGTCCGTCCTGGGAGAGGGATCCCTCACATGTGGCTCTCTCTGAGGTTTCTACTTATTTTTACCCTGTTAAAAGGGTTTTTAGTAGTTTTTCCTCACTCTTGCTGAGGGTTAAGGACAGAGGATGCCACACCCTGTTAAAGCCCTATGAGATGAATGTAATTTGTGAATATGGGCTATACAAATAAAATTTGATTGATTGATTGATTGATCTCTTCTTTGTGTGATTTGTCTTCGACAAAAAACGTTACTCCGCCTAGTGTTCTGGGGCTGAATTGCGTTGCAACACGCGCAGCACGTTAGAGAAGTATAAACCAAAACGAGTCCGTCGATGCAGCTGCGTGGCCTTCCGCGGTTGCAGTCGCAGGACTATAATTCGGCCTTTAGAATTGAAACACTAAACAATAAAGCAGGAGGGTGGGGGCAGGAGCAGGTTGGGTCAGATATAAGGCCTTCACACAAATTACTTTTAATAACCATTGCTGCTTAGTGTTAATCATGAATCTTTTACTTGTTCTCATACTTAACTTTTTATATTAAAGCCTAACTCCCATAGATTCATTCAACGTACCACAGAGTTCAAGCAGCTGATAAATTCTGGAGGACAGATAGAGTGACGTTGTTTTGGTTTTGAGGATCCTAATGTTTACACAACAACACTGACCCACAATGCGTCAGCCGAGTCAAGTTTATGAAACACAACATCGAACTGTCATGGTTGGGAGAGTTGCTAAGCAACTATCAGAGGAGGAGCGTGACTGGGAGTGGCTACTAGGATGTTCTTCCTGCGGCAACTGAGGAAATTCAGCATGCCGCGGAAAGTGATGGTTGAGTTCTACACAGCCATCATTGAGTCCATCCTCACCTCATCCATCACCGTCTGGTTCTCTGCCTCCACTGCCAAGGACAAGGGCAGACTGCAGCGGATTATTCGGTCAGCTGAGAAGGTCATCGGCTGTGACCTGCCTGCTCTTCTAGACCTGTTCCACTCCAGGACCAGTAAGAGAGCAGGCAAGATCATCGCTGATCCTTCCCATCCCGGTCACCACCTGTTCCAGACACTCCCGTCCGGAAAAAGGTTCCGGGCCATCAGGACTAAAACCTCACGTCACCTGAACAGTTTTTTCCCCATGGCGGTGGGGCTCAAAAACAAGCCCCCTGCACCACACTGACTCTTCAACATACTGACTCTGCTGACCCCCCACACCCCCGACCCACCCTCGCACATAAGTTATAACTCTATATTACTGGCACTATAAACAATCTCTGCACCTTAAAACTGCACGTTACTCTTTTACTGTATACATTGTTGTTTTGTTTTTTATATTATTGCTAATATTGTTCGATGTTGTTTATATTGTTCGATGTTGTTTATATTGTTCGATATTGTTGTCTTTATGTTGTTGTTTTTATATTTTTATATTGTTGTTTGTAAAGTGCACCAACCACACCAAGTCAATTTCCTGTATGTGAAAATATACATGGCAATAAAAAGAATTCTGATTCTGATTCTGATTCTGATTCCTTATTCCAATGCCAATAGGTTGGACTATGCCTGCACACCATCGAGGAAGAACCAAGGAAGACTACCCCTCATTATTTTAACCTATCATATTATACCGACTGTTTTAAATATTAATTAAATATTATAACGCCTTCTGTGCGATGCGACTTTTTGACCACCCCGTGCTACTGAGTTAGCGGAGGCTGTGCATTAGTGCCCATAGCTATGTTATTCAACTTTTCATTGTTTCTAAATTAATACTTGAATTAGACCAGACCGGCTCTTCTCATATCTGGGATAAACGAACACGCTGACAAATTTGGTGACCCCGACATGATCCTCAAGAGAAGTTTTGACCGACGTGTTCCTCGAAGAGACGTTTTTGACCAGAAAGACTGGAGACCCCAAGGTTCAAGGCTGCTCCGATCGATTCTCCACATACTCACAAGAGCTCCACAACCAAAAGGTAGGCAGAAACCTGTTAAAACAAATTCTGTATTATTAGATTGTGAGTGTGCAGAGAGGAGAACAGAGGTAATATCATCTTAACTTTAACTGTGTTTTTTGAGAAGCAATGAAAAGCAATGCGAATTAAAGGGAATGTACACCCTGTCAGAGATCTGGGATCCTGTCAAAGATCTGGGATCTTGTTTAAAGTCTGGGACCTAGTCTTGGTGTAACAGAAACGAGACAAAAAGCGGAATCTGGGATCTGCGCTGGACGTGCGCCACACTACTGTGACTCACGAACCCTGAATACTAATTCAGATTGGACAAGAGACAGACGACTCAAGCAACCATTTGCATTTGTGTAACCTAATCTGGGATTAGGATGTGATCCTGGAGTAAGGAAGAGGCCTACATTGGCGAATTAGGGGCTTACCTAGCCAGACGCATTGTTGCTTGAAATCGGGCCCAAATTATACACACCGAGACCATAATAATTCTGTTTTCACCAAAGGTGAACAGAGTTGTTTTATGTTTTTTCCCCCTTCTCTGGAGAGGTTTTGTGGTTAATTAATTCCTTGCTTTCTAAATAAATACTTGATTGAACTAAACCGAGTTCGGCTCTTCTCATATTTAGGATAAACGAACACGCAACGATATTACCACCGCAGTTAACATGGTGGGTAGAACGCTAGCACCGTTATGACAGGGCTTTTAACCATATGTGAGCATACACACATGCAGTTAATGCTCTAACCAGCCACCGAAAACCGGACAACTCCGCTGGCTTAACACACTTGTCCCATTAATCGTAGAATCGTTGTGTTTGGGTTTATTGTGCTATTGGGAATGAAACAGGAAATTTGAGTTCAGGAAATGTGAGATTCCGGAAATGATGTTGTTCGGAAATGCCTCTCCTGGAACCGTCACCTTATCGTGGTGGAGAGGTTTGCGTGTCCCTGTGAACCTGAGGGCTGTGTTGTCTGGAGCCTTGTGCTCCTGGTAGGGTCTCTCATGGCAGAGTGGTCTCAGGTGAGGGGCCAGACTAAGAATGGTTCAAAAATCCTCAATGAATAGCGAAAAAAGAGGAGATGTGACCCGGCCCGGAGGAAGCCCGGGGCCCCCGTCTGGAGCCAGGCCCAGACGGAGGGCTCGATGGCGAGCGCCTGGTGGCCGGGTTTGCCACGGAGCCCGGTCGGGCACAGCCCGAACAAACTACGTGGCACCCCCCCTCTCTTCATCTCATGGGCCCACCATCTGTGGGAAGACCCGTTGGGGTCGGGTGCGCAGCCACATGGGTGGCAGCGAAGGTCAGGGGTCTCGACGGACCAGACCCGGGCGGCAGAAGCTGGCTCTGGGGACGTGGAACGTCACCTCGCTGTGGGGAAAGGAACCGGAGCTTGTGAGGGAGGTGGAGCGCTATCAGTTAGATCTGGTGGGGCTTACCTCCACGCACAGTCTCAGCTCTGGTACTGTACTCCTGGATAAGGGTTGGACTCTATTCTTCTCCGGAGTTGCCAAGGGCGTGAGGCGCCGGGCGGGTGTGGGGATACTCATAAATCCCCGGCTGAGCGCCGCGGTGTTGGAGTTTACCCCGGTAGACGAGAGGGTCGCCTCCCTGCGCCTAAGGGTTGTAAGGGGGGAAAACTCTGACTGTTGTTTGTGCGTATGCACCAAACGGCAGTTCAGAGTACTCGGCCTTCTTGGAGTCCTGTATGGGGCTCCAGTAGGGGACTCCGTAGTTCTGCTGGGTGACTTCAACGCCCACGTGGGCAACGATGGAGACACCTGGAGAGGCGTGGTGGGGAGGAACGGCCTCCCTGATCTAAACCCGAGCGGTCGTTTGTTATTGGACTTCTGTGCTAGTCATGGATTATCCATAACAAACACCATGTTCGAACATAAGGGTGCTCATAAGTGTACCTGGTACCAGAGTACCCTAGGCCGAAGATCAATGATCGATTTTGTGATCGTGTCATCTGATCTGAGGCCGCATGTTTTGGACACTCGGGTAAAGAGAGGGGCGGAACTGTCAACCGACCACCATCTGGTTGTGAGTTGGATCAGGGAATGGGGGAAATTTCCGGATAGACCTGGTAAGCCCAAACGAGTAGTGCGGGTGAACTGGGAACGTCTGGAGGAGGCCCCCGTCCTAGGTATCTTCAACTCACACCTCCGGCGGAGTTTTTCTGGCATTCCTGTGGAGGTTGGGGGCATTGAGCCGGAGTGGGCGGTGTTCAAAGCCTCCATTGCTGAAGCTGCGGTGGCTAGCTGTGGCCTCAGGGTCTTAGGCTCCTCAAGGGGCGGTAACCCTCGGACACCGTGGTGGACACCGGTGGTCAGGGAAGCCGTCCGATTGAAGAAGGAGGCCTTCCGGGATATGATATCCTGGAGGACTCCTGACTCGGTTGCAGGGTACCGACAGGCCCGAAGGGCTGCAGCTGCTGCCGTGTCGGAGGCTAAGCAGCGGGTGTGGGAGAAGTTCGGAGAGGCCATGGAGAAGGACTTTCGGTCGGCACCAAAGTGTTTCTGGAAGACTATCCGGCACCTCAGGAGGGGGAAACGGGGAACCATCCAAGCTGTGTACAGTAAGGATGGGACTCTGTTGACCTCAACTGAGGAGGTCGTCGGACGTTGGAAGGAACACTTTGAGGAACTCCTGAATCCGAATAACACGCCCTCTATGTTGGAGGCAGAGCTCGAGGTTGATGGTGTTTCGCCGTCAATTTCCCTGGTGGAGGTCACTGAGGTAGTCAAACATCTCCGCAGTGGCAAAGCCCCAGGGATTGATGAGATCCAGCCAGAAATGCTAAAAGCTCTGGGTGTTGAGGGGCTGTCATGGTTGACACGCCTATTCAACATCGCGTGGGAGGCGGGTACAGTGCCAAAGGAGTGGCAAACCGGGGTGGTGGTTCCCCTGTTCAAAAAGGGGGACCAGAGAGTGTGTGCCAATTACCGGGGTATCACACTTCTCAGCCTCCCTGGTAAAGTCTACTCCAAGGTGCTGGAAAGGAGGTTTCGGGCCGATCGTTGAACCTCAGATTGAAGAGGAACAATGCGGTTTTCGCCCCGGACGTGGAACTACGGACCAGCTCTTCACTCTCGCAAGGATCCTGGAGGGGGCCTGGGAGTATGCCCATCCGGTCTACATGTGTTTTGTGGATCTGGAGAAGGCGTATGACCGGGTCCCCCGGGAGAAACTGTGGGAGGTGCTGCGGGAGTATGGGGTAAGGGGGTCTATCCTCAGGGCCATCCAATCCCTGTACTCCCAAAGCGAGAGCTGTGTTCGCATCCTCGGCAGCCAGTCAGTTTCGTTCTCAGTGGGTGCTGGTCTCCGCCAGGGCTGCGCCTTGTCACCAATCCTGTTTGTGATATACATGGACAGGATATCGAGGCGTAGTAGTGGTGGGGAGGGGTTGCAGTTCGGTGGTCTGAGGATCTCGTCACTGCTTTTTGCAGATGATGTGGTCCTTATTGGATCATCGGCCTGTGACCTTCAGCGCTCACTGGATCGGCTGGCGGCCGAGTGTGAAGCGGCTGGGATGAGGATCAGCACCGCTAAGTCTGAGGCCATGACTCTTAGCAGGAAACCAATGGATTGCTTACTCCGGGTAGGAAGTGAGTCCTTAGCCCAAGTGAAGGAGTTCAAGTACCTCGGGGTCTTGTTCGCGAGTGAGGGTACTATGGAGCGTGAGATTGGCCGGAGAATCGGAGCAGCGGGGGCGGTATTGCGTTCGCTTTACCGCACCGTTGTAACGAAAAGAGAGCTGAGCCGCAAGGCAAAGCTCTCGATCTACCGGTCGATCTTCGTTCCTATCCTCACCTATGGTCATGAGGGCTGGGTGATGACCGAAAGGACGAGATCGCGGGTACAAGCGGCCGAGATGAGTTTTCTCAGAAGGGTGGCTGGCGTCTCCCTTAGGGATAGGGTGAGAAGCTCAGCCATCCGTGAGGAACTCGGATTAGAGCCGCTGCTCCTTTACTTAGAAAGGAGTCAGCTGAGGTGGTTCGGGCATCTGGTAAGGATGCCCACTGGGCGCCTTCCTTGGGAGGTGTTTCAGGCACGTCCAGTGGGGAGGAGACCTCGGGGAAGACCCAGGACTAGGTGGAGAGATTATATCTCAACACTGGCCTGGGAACGCCTCGGGATCCCCCCGTCAGAGTTGGTCAATGTGGCCCGGGAAAGGGAAGTCTGGGGCCCCCTGCTTGAGCTGCTCCCCCCGCGACCCGACCCCGGATAAGCGGACGAAAATGAGATGAGATGAGATGAATGCTGTCGTTAGCGGACCAATCACAGCCAAGGGCTATGCCTAGGCTCTCCGAAATGCCGACGGATAGTTAGGAAAATCTTAGGTGCACGAAGAGCTCTTCGAGGTGCTCGGAGAGGGCGTTCCACGGCGGCGAAGTTGTTCCCATGTGTCTGTTTCCGTCAAAACGGAGTAGCATATACAAGCCTTAAGCCCTTTCCAGACAGAGGCATGGTCATTGCCTACGAACTGGTGTTGGAGTTTCTCAGAGTACAGAAGTTTAGCTTCTCTCATATCCTTGCTAAATCTGAATTTTGACTCTATAAACCTGTCTCTAAATCCACTCCTGAACGCCTCTTCCTTCTCCAACCTTAACTTTTTGAGCTTGGCTGTGAACCAGGGGTTGTCATTATTGTAGCTCACCCTGGTGGAAGCTGATTTAAGAAGTCACAGCCTCTGTGTACTCTTCCAGACTATTTGTAGCAGTCCTGAACACCTCACAATCTAAACAGTCCAAGCACGCCTGAAGATCCTCCACAGCTTCACTGGTCCACTGCTTTGAAGTCCTAACAACAGGTTTGCAGAGTTTTGATAGGCACTGCTTACTGTGGTGTAACAGTGATCTAGAATGTTCTCCTATCTGGTCGTGCATTTAATAAATTGTTTGTATTTGGGGAGTTCGCGTGTGAGATTTGGTCACTGAGGACATTAACTAAGGAGTCCGGGTTAGTCCGTTCCACACAATTTCTGGTCGGCGAGCATTATTTGTGTCTCTTGCAAGTTAGCCTACGGTATGAATGTGAGGTCACCTTTGACCTGAATATCCATTTGTTCATGAGCATGTCTCTGGTAAAAGAGCTCCCGGTTCTTAGGCAAAACACTGAATTAACTAACAAAACATCGCGCCCCAACACACCGAGGCAGCTGTCCGCGACGCCATCGTCATACATAGGGATGCTATAACTGAAATGATCATATCTCAAGATTGTCTCAAATTTTCTTTAAATTGAAGACTCAGCTTGCTGTGTTTTCATATCTCTCTTTATTTCAAATGTTCCTGATTTTTTAAAAAGTAAACCAGCAACAGCATAGCAAATAATACACATTCAAAGGTATGCCATCAAATATACATTTATACAGAAAAACTCAACATATAAAAACAAAAGTCCAAGTGATGGGTCTCACAGTGGTAAGGGCTTAAAAGAGAGATGCATTTGGCTGTGGGTGACCCCCTGTAATCTAACATTGACAACCCATGTCCCATGTGCTTTTTGTTTACACAAAGTTAAATCATTTTACGGGTCACCGCAGGTGGGGCAAAATGGAAAAGTTTGTAGTAAATATTGCTTTTTTTCAATCTAGATTCCCTTATATCTTCAATTAAATTTGGCAATTGGCAAAGACATTTTTAGTTTTTTTAGACTTAAGAATAACCTTAGCAATAAAAACTGTAAAATAACTGCTCAATCAAATTTTGTTAGCATAGGCCAATTTCACAAATTACATTTGCCTTATAGTGCTCAATAATCTGTACAAGGTGTGACATCCTCTGTTCTTATCTCCCGACTAGGATGAGGAAAAAAAATGCATAAGCATCAGAGATTCAGGATGAACAAAAGTGCAATAGGGGGTTGATTTCACCTGGATAGTAATTTTTTTGTACAAATATGATCTTTTTTTGATATTACAACCCAGTAGGCCATAGTTGGAATTTTTTATTTTGCAACAATATTGCCTTGAAGGAATAGGTCAACATTATGAAATATATTCTTATTTAATTAATTTTATTAAGTGCAGAAAACCATTGACCAACCCAGTCACCTACTTAACATTTTGCATCTGCTTAGTGGAATACACACACAGTTCCATGCTGAATGATCGAATTAGTTCTAGAAGAACAATAGTTACATGCAGTGACTTCCAGAAATAGTTTTGTTAAAATATGGTTAGCAAGTTTGATAATAAAGCTCAGAATACAACATTTGGGGCCATTTTTTATTTAAATAAGTTAAAAAATTATACAAGATCACATCAGCATTTTATCTTGACAAAGACGTGTGAGTATGCAATGTAGCTACTTTTATTTCCATTTCTTGTTGCATTAGGGCCAATTTATGGGATAACATTGACATTCCTGATATAAGATAACAGCCATAATGGTTGGACTGTTGTGTCTGTCCAAAGACCTTGTTTGGTGGTATGGTTTGAACCAAAGGAAACCTAAGAAACTGCACTGCAAAGAATTGACAGACGGAATTGTTTCAGAGTGTGCAACCCTATTTTACTCTTCTGCAAAGGAGGGTAAATGAGATACAACATGTGCGTAAGGGAGCTGTAGAGGTTTTGGTGTGTTTTTGAAGTTAGGCCGGCCAGATTAATATTTGTTCTTGTTTTCTTTGTCACTTTTCTTGGTCACTCTGAGACAGAAAAACACATTTTTCCCATTTCGTTGTCAAGAATTTGAAAAATTCCAAACACGTCAGAAACATAGAGGGGAAATGAGCATCAGAAACATGTTATCAAGCTCTTTGTGAGCACTGAGAAGCTGCCACTTTGTCGCTCAAGTATGAGCCCGCATTTGGAAACAAATTGAAACACTGAAACATTTACAACAAAAATGTGATGTTCAGTTTAAACTGTCACACATACATACATATGTTAAAGTAGTGCAGACTGGTATTGAAAATCTGACTGAACAACATCTATTTAATATCAAAGTTAAAAGCAGGGTTTGTAAAAAAAATCAGTTGGAAAAGGGATGTGGAAGCACCTTTTTAGGACTGCAGTACACAACAAATCATGTAAGTCCAAGAAGTTTGACTCAAGTTCTTGTATGCATCAAGATAAGGAGTGAGGTAAAAGTGAAAGTGTGAATTAACCCTCCTGTCTCTGTTTTCTGCTTTACCTTATTGTATATTAGGTCAGTTTGAGTTACAAATGACACAAAAATTTATAAAACCTGCATCGTATTTCTAGTGGGAGTTCTGCCTTGGTCTAACAGTCCTAAAAAGTGTGATTCCCGATTTTAAAATAGCATTAAATTTCAAAACAGCTGTCAGCTGGTGGAAATTGATCAATTTGCTGGGTGCGTTTGGAGGCTATCACAAAATTAGGAGTGCTGTACCCTACAAATTGACAACACTCTAACCATTTACAAACAAGAATCAAAGTTCAAAGGTTCTTAGCGCAGAAAAGATTTATGTACAGAACATTAAGTGAGTGGGTAAATGTGTTCTTTGTGCTGGTGCATTAGAAGGAAGAGGTTTCTTATGCAAAAGGTCCCGATACCAAAAAAGACATCACATGACTGAATGACATTTATAAAAAGCACATTTTTCTTTTATAAAAAGCCCCAAAACAGCAAAATAGAGCTCTGACAGTTTATTGTTACTGTGAAGTTTAAAAATCATGTCCCTATTAATATCCTGATTGTGAAACTCAGCATGTCAGCTAGAAATAATTTTAAACCATATGGAGAATATGCATCGATGGAACCAAACCTCATGATGTTATTATGAAGCATACGGGGATATACACAGATTTTCAAGGAAATTAAGCCTTTTTTGTGATCAGTGGTGATGCATGGTAACACAAATTCAACCCCAACTGAAGCCATACAGTAGTCTTAAACTTAATCCTCTCCATTTTCTAAGCAGTTTTACCTTCCCAAACCACAGCACTCAAAATGCTCCTGACAGACAAAAGGATCCTGCCAACTTAAGCATCCGATCAGAAAACACTCATATTGGTTGTTTTGAATCCAAGTGTCCGTAAGCCCAAGCATTCAAATTTCGACATATTTTAGTTGAATTGGAATTTTGGGACATAAGGACACTTTGATGACACAACAGCAGCAGTATGGACGCATTTTCAGGTTATTTTTTCAGGTATGAAGAATCGATCCCTAGCTACTTCAGTTGTATTGGATTTGGCTTCATCAACCCTCCATCGGCATAGGGGTGAGTAGACAAGGAATGAATTGTTCATTTGTGGGTGAACTATCGCTTTTATAGGAGCACTATCTAAATAAGATAAAAATGACAAGAGCTATGCTTTATTATTGACTTTATTGAACGTGCATTAGGGTTGGAATCCATTGACGATGGCTGACAGCTAACATGAGTTGAGCCAACATTGTGACGCCCCCTGGCCCGTTCGACACTGATAGAGAGGTGCAGACTTCTGACTTCAAGTACGCTGTCTACTATAACGTAGAAAAACACAGTGGATATAGTGATCTTGGATTCAAGTGATCAACTTTTTATATGGGTCAAAAAGCATCCGACGGATCCATTTTCAGCGATCATTTGGGGTCTTTTTTTTGGACAGTTTTTACCAGTCCTGTCAGTAATTTACTGCTCCTCTCTGTGTATCTATTAAATCCAGTTGCGCACTGACAACCAAAGCCAAACCGAACGCACCTTGCCATCTCCTCTGGCTCTCCATACAGTTGACTGTCTAATTTCCCAAAAAGCTTTTTTAGCCAGTATGTGTTAGCACGTGTGCGATCACACCATTTGTGTGTGTGAGCGCATGTGTCGTTTGTGTGTGCCAGCGCGCGCAGGACAGTAAGAGAGCGACTAATTTAAGACAAGTATAGATTTTTTGGTGATCAGTCTGGGTATTAGGCCGCCATTTCATTGTTTAAACTGTAGCGGGTCAGAGAAGTTAGCTGAGTCGGTGTGTGTGTCTGCCAGAAAGACAACCCCCCCCCCAAACCAATGGCATCAATTTGTTTCACTGCATATATCGTCGCAAGCCAATTAAGTGACATCCCCCAACCCTAATGTGCAGACAGTTTTGTCTCTTATCAGTAAAACCTGATACAAATGCGCACATTAGCTTAGAGCATTAGGTAAGATACAGTTAACTGACATATTTTATCTTTGGTGATAGCATTGATAGTCATTGCACCGTAATTATGTAGGACCTGTAAAACCTCCAAACACTGTTACAACTGAGCCAAGAGGAAACTATAAACTTTGGGGCACAAGTCGATATTTTCCTAAGATCAGGCCAATAAAGATACTAAATCACTCAAACACAGCTCATAAATCACAGACTGGTAATGTGACTGTCTGGGGTACAACAAAATACAACAATGTATATTGATATGAGTGAGGTAACAACTGTATTTATAATGTTATTCTAATTGGTCCTGAAACCTGGAAACGATTTCCAGTTACCATCAAATCACATCTACAACATTAGATAGCTTTGATTATAACATAATGTTTTCTTAACCAAACCTTGACTTTAAGATAATTCCTCACAGCTTCACAATAAATATGAAATCACAAGACAGTATACGGTCCAATTAACACTAGGGTATGGTCAATATCAGTTGAGGCCCTTTGGTCTTTAGGCTGACAGTAGCTCCTGTTTGTGGTTCTTTTGTTGTCTCAGATGTCTCAGCAGAGTCACTCATCCAAAAACTGCAGCTTCTGTTGGCAGAGGTATTGGAATATTTGGCGACTTCTTAAGGAGGCCTTTATACAGCAAATCTCTACACTTGCATTATTAACCATCACTAATGAACCTATAATAACCACTGTCTTGGTAACTTTAATGATGCAGTGTGATTGTTTGGTTATTGTATGTTAATATCTGTGTACAGATAAAAAGAAGAACACTCTAAAACTGGTTGGACAATGACAATCCATTAACAGGTCGGGTAGCTCTGTTACGTTCATCTCCACTGTAGGTCCATGTTAACCTTATATAACCCTAACCCATATTATATAGGTGACATACAGTAGAATTGGTTGAGCAAGTGTGATTTCTATGTCCTCTGTGTTTATAAAGGAACTGTTAGTGATACAAATAGTTTAAAAATATCAAAACAGTCAATACACAGAGAAACACATACCGTCCATATTCACACACTTTGCCTTAAAACAGGCCATCAAAAGATGTCACATTTGTTAGCCATGCTCAAGCATCCAACATTCGTTTTGTTTTATTGGGCAGGAGAAAGTCGACTATATTTGTATTCATAATTGGACTTTGTGCTCATTCTCTATTAAGGACTGTTGCTAGGCTTTGGTTTTGTCTTTTCAAAAATATTTTTAGCTTGTAATACTTTTAGTGGTATTCTTCTTCTGATCATGGAATTTTTTTTCGTTCAGTTTTAAATTTCTGGTTTTATCAATTGAGTTACAATTGGACTGAAAACAATTTTTTACTATGTCTCAATTAGTAGACTGCAACCTTGTTTACTCACAGTGAATGGATGATATTCCCCTCCTTGAATCAGAGTACTGAAAGGAGTCAAGGTAAATAATATTTTGCCTCCTTGAAAGTCTTCGGCTTGCAGTCTCCAGTTCCTGATCACACACTTCCCTGGATCTTACACGCTCCCCTGGCTGGTGGTGTCACATACACTGTCTAGCCACAGAGGAAAGTCATCAGGTCTCTAAGAGTGAGCTGGAGGCAGCAGACTCCACCAATCCTGCAATGCAACACTGGGGAAAGTCATGTGTACCCAGGGATTTGCTCTGGAACCAGACTAGAGGCCGTATTGTATAGCTCTATATCAATTCCAGCACTAGTACTTAGTAGTAGTGACCATCTCTATTTGGATTTACTGGTGGGTTTTACAAAGTCACAATAGCTTAAAATGCGTTACCTGTGCTGGGCAACACAAACTGCCCTGCTTTTGAGACGTATGAGAGAGGTGATGTAAACTACATTACATGGATTATGGTACTTAAGACCTTTAACTTCAAATAAAACATTAGAAAAGGGTAAAATATGGGACCTTTATGTTTTTACTTTAGGTTAAGGTAAGGAAGATGCTCTTTCCCATAACTTGTTCATTTGTAAATAACTAAATAAGCCGTGGCTCTAACACTGGTTTGTTGCCTCCCAGTCCAAATCTAGAAGACCAATATCACTGACAGAGTTAAGAGCCACCAATATGTGTATTTGTAAATAAATGTGTTGCACTGAAAACAAATGGTGCTACCAGCTTGCATTTTACATTCTAGTGTGTTGTGTTTCACGTTCAATAATTTTCAACATAAGTCTCATACAATAGCAAACTGCAGGGCCAATTTTACAAACTGATTTACCACTGAGTTTGATGTTGGTGGTAGTGAATCCAAGTGTGCTGTGTTACCATTAAACAGAATAAAGGTGTCCCATTAAACGGACATGGACAGAGTCGTTTGAAGACTCGATTTGGATGGCTGTGGTTATGGTGAACTACAACATCAAACCCCCAAAATGACTGTTACCTGAACATCTAACAGCGAAAAGAAAACTACTGAACATCTGTGCTGTGATGCTGACTGAGGAACTTTCTGTGGAGAGTTTGGAGTGAGCAAGGGTACAGATGAGGTTTGATTGAAGCCACAGACTGAGTGCCGGTCATCAGCCTTCCTCAGAGGTTGCAGGAAAATGCAGGGTTAGTGGGTGATGGTTATGTCACAGTAAACAGAGCCATCAGTATGTGGAGTCACACTTCTACAGAAGTTATCTGGTTCATCTGGGCCCTCATGGACTGGATGCTGTTGAGGATCTTTTTCTGGTGCCCAGCTAATGTCACTCCCACTCTGAGGATGTCCCTGAAGAGAAAACATTTGCAAGTTCCACCTCATTATAAAACAGCATAAAACCAAATTTTTGTGGATGCAGGAATCCAAGTCTAAATGGTCATTTCTGCAATTATATATTATTGTGTTAGCAAAAAGGAAGCATAGAGCAGCATCTCATGCTTCTAATAGACTACCCTATCACTGTGGCTGCAACTAAACATCCACTCTCCCGGGTGTATGATTATATGTCTGAATGGGTGATTGGCAATAACCTGCCTGTACTGGAAAGTACTTTGAGTAGTCATCAAGACTATAGCGTAATATAACTACAGACCATTTACCATCCATCAGCTATGCTTTTATCTATGCTTATCCTTTCTGGGCTGGAGCTCGAGCCATTCCCAGCTGACTTTGGGTGATAGATATGGGGTGAGCCCTGGACAGGTTACAATTGCATTAATAATAATAATAAGAAGAAGAATAATAAGATATCCAATACTGCCATGGATTATACGTACTATCCTGAGCAATACATAGTGAAATCTGACGCCTATACAAACTATATTGACTTACAGTTGCTGTGTAGATGGTATTTTAACCTGGTTTCAGTATTGAGCAAAAAACAAAGATGTCTCAAAACACACCATTATTATTAAAAAAAAATGGCATATGGTTAATATACATTATTTAAAAACATGTATCTTCATTCCTATCAATTAATTTGAATTAAGCTTTCGTTTTATGTGTAAATGATTAAAATCTAAAAATATTGCAGATGTATTCAATAATTTCACTCAAAAAAATATATTATTAAGGATAATGACACTCTTACTGTTGATTCACTAGGAGTTTTCTGTGATATGTTTTAATGTTCTATGACTTAACGACCTGTTCAGACCTGCTATTAACATCCATTCTTAGTCTTATCCATCTCTAAGTACAGACGTGAACGCACCCAAATGTGTCTTCATTGTGACTTTAGATCACAACACTTACGCCACATTTGGAGGTGGCCTGGGGCGCATGTCACAACACTCTTTAAGCATATGAGCGTGAGTAGATGCAAATGTATCTAACATAATCTGAGCCACTACAGTTTATAATATACCAAAGTATTTTTACTGTTCTCAATACCCATTTGTTGATTTTTATTGTGGTCATTTCAAAGTTTTTCAAATGACGCACTGATGGCCATCGTCACACCACATACAGCACTGACCAGCTGCCCAGTGTGAGCTCAATATGGCTACCATGGCACGGGTGTCGTGCCTGAGCGCTCGTGCCACAAAGGACACAGCTCTCACCTCTTGCGCAATATTGGTCAGAGGCATCTCTTCCACCGGTCCCCCATCTGTTTTATTTGCCGAGGTTTTATTATGAGCAATTTTTTCTTTTGATCTTCTTCTTATGTCCTCTGTCTTCTCTTAATTTCATCAGTTGTTCTTTTTATTTTACCCACAGCATTTACTTTCTCGCAGATACTCTCCCATATCGTGTTTCTTCGAGTTATAGTAATATTTCTTCGCTGTAGCTCAACAACATGTTTGTTTGCCTCTTCCACACCTCCAATTCCATGGCATTAGATTCATCTTTGCTCTAGCTGTCACTCAGCTCTCCGTAATGCGCAATTAGCATTAGTAGATGACTCGCCAAACGCTTACAAACTAAAGGTGCAATCTGTTATAATGCAAACCGATTTAGCTACTGAGTAGATCCGCCCCTTGGTATGCAGATTTGTCTTTATTCACAAAAATGGTGTACAAGTTAATTTGCACATAGAGAATTGATATTTGAGCATAAATGGTCACAGGGGACACATTTAGGATGCATTGTATAGAAAGGTGTGAACATACAAATTTAGAGCTTACCTCTTGTAATCGGACTTCTCAGAATGGATGTTAATACCAGGTCTATATAGGCTCTTTGTCCTCTTTCATTTGCATTAGGTAGCTAACTATTCAAACTTATCTAACTTACTCAGTGGTCATTTGAGAGACCAAATCAAAGCTGGGGAATCCTTCGTTGACAAAATTCTCCTTGTACTGGCCCATCTTTATGGCGTCCAGCCACTCATCCACTGTGCTGAAAGAAGAGAAGTCTGGAGTATTGCGATCAAGCAGAGGTAAGTGAACACTGGAAGAGAGAAAAATGACAAAACAAGAACATAACAATACCGTTACAAGGTTGATTAGTGAAAGCCATTCCCAGTGTTAGCAATGAAGGTCCTTACTGTTACCTTGATGACAGTGGTGTCATGGCCTTGAGGCTGTTGGGGTTGCGGATCATCTTGTCCAAGGTGCTGACAATCTGGTTGAATTTAGGTCGGTTGTTCCGGTCTTTCTGCCAGCAGTCCAGCATCAACTGATGCAGTGCACTGGGACAATCCATAGGGGGGGGTAACCTGTAGTCCTGCTCTATTGCATTGATAACCTACAACAATTTATTAATACTAATTGTGAATATCAGAGAATATTACTGGAACATACAAGAATCTGTTTTGGTGCAGAAATAGACGATTCAAAACATAAGCTTGATGCATGAAACAAAACCATTATATAAAGCAAATAAAGACTACATGATGTAGTCATTAAAGGGATAGTTCATTCAAAAATGAAAGACAACTCATTATCTAATGCCAATAGGAGGTGGTTGATGTGTTTAAGCCCACAAAACACTTCTGGAGTATCAGGGGTAAACTTTTTTAGAGCAGAATTCAATACAATTGAAGTAAATGGTGAGTCCTTCATCAGACGTAATAAAACAACAGAAACACCATAACATGCCTCCATACTTCTTGAGTGGACCCACCCAGGTGTCCGCAAGCTCCGACATTCATATTCGACTCGAAACAATGTAATTTACACCCAAGTTTTAAGCATAAATGTAGTGATGGCGAGATGAAGCTTAATGAAGCATTAATGCTTTCCATCCAATTGGTTCAATAATGGGCCGAAGCTTCATGGTGCTTCATTTACTCTACTGCGCACCCAAGTAGACAATACATGTTAAAGGGGACATATTATGAAAAATCCACTTTTGTAGTGCTTCTACACGTTTTTTGGGTATCTGGCATGTCTACCGTCCAAAAAAAACTCTGGAAAAAAACCAATCCCGCGATTTGTTGTGGTTCCTCTATGTCAGAAACTATACTTTAGAGTGCGTCCTATGGGAATACGACCAAAATTGACGTAACAGTCGTTCTAGACCCCCCCCCGAGGCGTAGACAGCGTCCTCCTCCTCTCGAGGCGGCAGGTGTTAGCTGGGAAGCTAGCCGAGGGGGGATGCTAAACAGCCGGGGAGTGGGGTGAGAGGCAGAGATCTGGCCGAGAAACAAAGCCTACGGTCAGGGTAAGGGACGAGCCCAAGCCCCCTCACTTCTGGTGGACCTGTCGGTGTTTGTTTACGGTGAGCAGCAGCCGCCTGACTGATCTCCCCACGGACAGGGGAGCGTTGACAGTGCGTGGGTCGTGTCGCAGTGAGTGTCTTCAACTAGAAAAGCTGTTGTTTTGATTTGGTAATTGACGGTGACATGTAAGCTAGGTGGCGCAGCTCTCTCTCTCCCCCCTCCTCTGTTTCGCCGGCTGGCGTCGGCAGCAGCGGCAGCGGGCAGACGGCTGCTCTGTGCCGGGTTGGTCCCTGGCCGGGCGGCTCACTGCGAAGCTGGGGCTGCTCCTGCTCACTTCACACACCTGAGAGCCGGACACTTCCCACCGGCTCAGGGTTCCCCACGTCTGCCGGGTATGTCTCATTTTCATCCTTGATCATTATCGATCTGTGACAAATCTCCAGCCTGTGTGTGTCCTGTGTGTGTCCCGCAACAGTTAGCCGCAGCGGGCTAACGCTAGAGCCGTGTTAGCTTGTGTTTATAGTTACAGTACTTTCTGGAATGGCTGCTTGTGAACGTATTTACAGCAGTATTGCATGTGGAACCCCGGGAAGCATCGGACTGGGAGGTGGAGCGAGAGATCGCATTTCGGGTCCAGAATGGAGGAACAATGCTCTGGGAGTTGTAGCTTGTGTGTGTGTGTGTGTGTGTGTTTTTCCCCGGTAGAAAAAACAGCTATATATAGAAAATAATGCACTCGGAGGCTAACTCGAGTCGTAGTTTCTGTGTGTGTCGCCTGGTTGAAACAGCAGGTATAACTTAAAACAGCTGTTTGTGGAGGTTTGTTAGAAAATAGCATCTGAACATGTTCCAGGACTCCGGCTGCATCGTAGCCAGGCTCGGGTCCCCGCTCAGCGGACAGTATGTCCTGTGATGCCCGGGCGGCCAAGCGGAGGAGCGAGGGAGAGAGCAGTGTCCCGTACAGATTTGCTCCGCGCACCCCGAGCTGCACGAACCGGTGACGGTCACCAGCAGCTCAGTGCCGCCTCCGTCGCTCGCTTTAAAATAAACTCATACCCGGGGTTTTAAGTGCATTTCGCCGCAAAAGTTTCAGCAGTGTGAGCATCCAGAGCTAGCCCCTCCACTGTGTGTGTGTGCGCACTCAGAATATATGCCCTGTATGAATAAATATACACATACAATTATAGTGTATACACACATATCTAATGCATGTATTTAAATAATGTACATATTTATCAGAAGGTGTAGTAGTTTGAAAATTGTATATTCAATGAAGAAACACAAGAAACAGATACAGCAATATATGTGTAGGACAGTGACTTTAAATGATTTTACAACCTTAAATATGTCTGTGTGTCTGTGTGTGTCTGTGTATGTGTGTGTGTGGGCGTGTGTGTGTCGGGGGCGGGACAGTGAGAGTGGATTGTTGGTGAGAGGGGGGGGGCGGGGCGGTGAGAGGGGGGCACTCAAAACAGCTCAATCTGAGGAGGGCTGGTTTAGACAGGGTAAAAAGGTGCTGTTTTAAATGATCCTTTTGGTATTTTGACCAAAAAATGTTACAGACACAAATTTGGCAGAGGGTTGTGATGTGACTGTGCTTGTGTTACTAGGGATAACATTTAACACGTAAAATGTATATATATAACATTTTATAAATTTTTATTTAAAAATTACAACTTGAACACAGTGCTTGGTTTAACCCTTTCTTTGCAAACAAACGCCTATCTTCCGAAGAGGTGCATTCAGGCGCCCTCGGAAATGCTAACGTCCGCTAGCTTAGCTACTTGTGGTGGTCTTTTAGGTTTAGAACAGTGCCAATTACCTTGTTTCGAGTTGAATATGAAGGTCAGGGCTTGCGGACACCTGGATGACACTACAGGACCAGTATAGATGCATGTTATATTTATTCTGTTGTCTTATTACGTCTGAAGTTAGGTCACCAATAAGCTACACTGTTTAACCCTGGAACTGCAAAAGTGTTTTGGTAATTCAAATACTTCACCCACCCCCCAATCGGCATAGGGGTCGGAAGATAATGAGTGCATTTTAATTTCTTGGTAAACTATCTCTTAATGTAAGCTAGTCATCTCTGCATTCAAGAGCCACTTTGTTTTATTCTACAAATTGATACAGCTGTGCGACAATTTACAATGTACAGGTGCAAGAAGACTGTCTCATAGAATAAGTTTAATAACTTGATAAAAATGCAATGGTAGGAGCTGTTTCAGACTAAACTTTATAATGACAGGACTAGGTTTCTCCTGTAACATTTGTCCCAGCTGGGATAAATGTACTGGACACAATCAAAAGATTCAGTATTCTCATCTGATATATTTGCACAAAATAGTATTTAACATAATGATGGGCTTTTTCCCCCCAATATTTATAATTAAAGTAATCTATTATATCTATTATTTAATTTTAATAAATGTAATCTGTTTTTCGTTTTCAATTAAGAACCAAATAAGAATTATCACCTATTTATAAGATTTAACCATTTTTTTTATCTAAATTAATTTTAATAAAATTTTGATAAATCAATAATTTATGAATTAAAACAATAAATTAATTAAAAGTCCATCAAAATGATTAAATTATTAAAGTCATTAGCGTCAACAAATCATAAAGGAGACGGGCTTATCATCTTTCTATGACAGTTCAGTTATATGTACTAGAATATAAATACTACTTGTTCTAAAGGACTTACTCACATCTTGATTGCTCATGTCCCAGTAGGGCCTCTCTCCATATGACATCACTTCCCACATGACGATTCCATAGCTCCAACAATCACTGGAAGAGGTGAACTTTCTGTACTGGATAGCCTCTGGTGCTGTCCACCTAATGGGAATCTTTCCCCCCTGGGATAAGCAAGTGTGGAGGTGATCAGACAAGTGTTGTATTTTGACAAAGTCCTTCTATAGAATTTGTGAGATCATTTCAAAATCGCTCAGTGCAATATAACAATGTCTATAATCAAAAAGTTTATTAGTTAAACCTAAAGGGAAGTCAATGATTTTGAATTAAGTTGTGATGTTTTTGCCACTTCCACACATTTTATTTTTTAACAAACTCCTTCTACAGCAAATACACACACAGTCATTGCTGCTGATGTTAATTACAATGTTACCATATTAACTTTACGCATTAGCTATCAGCTTCAGTTTGGATTCGATGTCGCCTACTCTGGCCACTAGAATACAATAGACTATAGTCACTGCTGATGCTAACTTTTTAAACTGGTTCGCCAAAGACACCATAGAATTGGTGCTTCCTTAAACATGGGCTTTGACTTAGCACAAAGCCCCCTCTGGACAGTCTCACAGCTGCCCTGGGTTCCCAGCTGATCGGAAGATGCTGAGGCACTGATAGAGGGGGATAAGCTAGTTGGCTAAGCTATGCGGCAGCTAAAGGGGCCTGGCTAACTACAACTAAGGCTGATGCATGCTTCTGCGTTTTCACGGGCCCGTAAGCGCAAGAGCCCTTCCGGGTCGCTTAAGTGCTTATGAATCCTTTCTTACATGCTTACGTGCGTCGCCCAATTTTTCTAACTATAGACAAAGCTCTGCAAGACTCCGCCAGCCCGCAAGGCTGTGATCGGTCTGCTAACTACATCCTTTTCGGAGTCGCATTTCAGGTTTCATGCCCCATAATACCGGCAGAAACATGGGAGATTTAGAAGAACGAATATGGACCAAATAGAAGAGCGGTTGGCAGAAGAGATCTGAAAGTATGACCGCTTGTATAACCCGTCACTGACTGTCGGTTTTGTCTGCCAGAAAAGGGCTATGAGGAGCCGCAGTGGCGATGTCAATAAACAATCAACGAAGAAGAAAGAAGTAATCTTCGACAAAACACGTTCCTCGCCTAGTGTTCTGGCGGTGAACAGGCGCAACGGTTGGGGAAGCATGAATGACATAGTCCTGTGCCACAGCGGCGTGAAAAGCCGCAGACGCAGTTGCAGAAGCATGCACCGGCCTTTAGGTTCAAAGTTGCAGTGCCAAGCTTGCAAATCGCTGCCAATACACTACATTTATATCATGTTCCATTACTTTTAAAGCAGGCAGGGGAATAAGTAAACATGGTTTTCAATTGCCTAAAGATGGATAAATACCATATTCCACATCCACTGAGACAGCTAAATGGACAGGACACCTTTCAAATAGTCTGAAAATGAATTTATAAACCTGATGTCATCAATAGATACAGGGTCATCACAAAACCTTATTTCATCTTCTGATGAAGACTTACCAGAGCGCTGGTATATGTGGGGTCTGAAGTATCATCCTCAAGAAAGCGTGACAAACCAAAATCAGATACTTTGCACACTAGGTTGCTGTTGACCAGAATGTTCCGGGCCGCTAGATCACGATGGACATAGTTCATGTCACACAGGTACTTCATGCCAGCGGCTATACCACGCAGCATTCCCACCAGCTGGATCACTGTGAACTGCCCGTCATTTTGCTTGAAGAAAAAAACATTTACTTAGTGTTGAATTGAATAATGCAAATAAATAAACATTACTCACTATTGTATATTGAGTAACAAATGCACTAAACATTAACCTCTTGATACTTGCTTGAGATGTGAGCTCCTTGCCTCACCACATGCTTTCTGTAATTCTTATGAAATTATTGTCAATGATTAGTGATGATTTTATATTCATTGCTGAAATTAACAGTGGGTTATGAATAATACCAAAATATTCAGCAAAATTGTATATTAGGAAATATACTTAGTGTTTACAAGTAACTATCAGGCCAGTACTGCTAGCTGTGTGTGCATGAGCCCATAATGTGTCTATGTGCACATGTAAACTGAATGTCGTTGTTGAGACTATAGGCCCTATTTTACACCTTGCACACAGTAAAGTATGACACAAGTATCAGATTGAAAGAATTGTACATTTAAACAGCAAATGTGCTTGCGCCCATCTTAATTGCCAAAGTATGTGTTGTTAGGCAGAAAAAAAAGTTCTGCTAATAGATGGACTGTATGAATGTGTGTGAATGGCTGAATGGCAAACTGTACTGTACACCGCTTTGAGTGGTCATCAAGACTAAAAAGGTGCTTTATAAATACAATACAAAAATGTCCAGAGGTAACAAGTGCCAACTTGTCCTCATTAACAATGAATGTTTGGAGTGTGTGGTGTTTAAGTCAAAGTCAGTTGGAGTTTAGTTTTGGCAGTCCAACCTGCTGATTGCTGGACTCACCCCTCTACTGGATTCCAAACAACAAAAATTCTGCCAGTTAATGTTAATTAACTGGCAGAATTATTCAGCACTTATTGGCACTGCAATATGAAGCAATTGAAGTATAGCCCTCATGTCCAATGATCTCCAATGACATTGCCATTAGCAGGGCATACAACATATCACACATATACAAAATAATCTCTCTCTTATGGAAAAAGTGCAATGGATGAGTAGATGGCCATCAGTGCCTATAAGAGAATTTTGTCTTTAATCAATATGGCTCCTTTACCCTGAGGAAGGAGTCAAGGGATCCATTCTCCATGAATTCAGTAATGATCATCACAGGGCTGCTCTTGGTCACAACCCCCTCTAGATGGATTATGTTGGGATGGTCAAATTGGCCCATGATTGATGCCTCACTTAGAAAGTCCCGCCTCTGGCGTTCAGTGTAGCCCGCCTTTAGTGTCTTAATAGCCACAAGGATCTCTCTCTTCCCAGGCTGACGAAGGTTTCCACTACACACTTCCCCAAACTCTCCTGATAGGAAGACAAGAGGATTCAGTGTAAAGTTTGTTTAATGATAAAATAAGGCAGCAACAAGTGGGTTTCAGGCTTGAAAGTCTTCATCGAGTTAAATTCAGTTTAAAGTAAAACACTAACAGTTGGGTTTCAATAAAAGTGTGGAAATAAGACTTGGAAAAGGCTAACCTATGTCACCATTTACATCTTATTAAGAACGATAGAATGAAAATTATTTGAAAGTAACATATCAATAGAACCTTGATGACATTGGAACTGGCATATATATTTTATATTATATGTATATATATATTTATTAATTGAATGCTCTCTGTCTCTCGCACAAATGCTGATACACACAACAACATATGCTCAAATAACGTCTCAGGCTCACAACAGATTAAACGTTGATTTGTCTGAAATGATGTCGCAGTTACAACACATAATGATAGATACTTTTCTGAAATTAGTAAAATGTATCTTCATAGCTGCGCGCATTCATTCTTTTTTATTCGCCCCCCAGCCTGACTCTACTCTGTTCTCTCCCTCTTTCGCTTGCCCTGAAAAGTACACACAAACACACACACACACACACAGTGTGATCAGAACGCAGACAACATATTTAGCTCTGTATCAACACAAGTCATTTTTTGCACACAGAGTGGTGAATTGACATTTAATTGCAAGTGGTTGGAACAAAGTTGTGGTTGGTCTTATTGGTCACTATAATTCTGCCCCCAACCTCTGATTTAGGAAGTTCTTACTTCTAGACCAGCAATGAGTTGGTGCCACTCTGAATCAGTATTTCTGGCCGAGAGGCACTTTTTTGACCATGGAAACATAGTGAACTGGTTCCAGATTAGGCACTGGCTTCTAATTGGCTGGATTAATATCCTTTTGTATGCACTGTTTTCCTTTACCTGCACCAATCACTTGTTCAATCTTCACACAGGAAATGTCAATCTCCTTGGCAAACTCTCTGACTGCTTCATTGGGGTCTTCATATGTGAAGGGGTCAATGTATATCTTCATTCCTGGTGACACTTCAACAGAAAGAACACACAACATCAGTTTACCCTTAGGACCTTCATAAAAACACCCGTTGATGAACGTGTTGTTGGAAGATGTATTTAATTACAGGCCTTTTATATTTTGGTTTTAATCAAATCAATCATTGATTTATAAGGAGAAGAGTAAATGTGCAAAAACCAGGCAAGTTATCTGTAGTTAATGTAAAATCAGTACAGTTTGATCATTAATATCAGAGTTTAAGTAAATACCTAATCGTGTATATCTAATACATATTAGTGTTAACAGCAGTAAACATTTGTTATCGTCACAATTAATCCTGGTGAACTTCAGGTTGTACAGTTCCAGTTGTTTACGATTGAGGACTCTTCACGTCTCATTGGTAAACTTACCTGTGAAGGTTGTGACTGCTGAAATTGATCCATCAAATCAAGTTTAATGTCACATGCACCAAATAACTTATAGCATCAGAGCATTGAAATTCGTATGACCTGGCATGCAACATCTACGACGCAGTAGACGGGCAATACAAGATAAAAAATAACACATAACATAGTAACATATAATCTAGTAACATATAACATAGTAGCAATAAATGAAGGGCTGTGTGGCTGTGGTCATTTATGATGTTCCATGTGTTGTGTTATAGATGCCTTGCACGGAAGGGAGATGGCAGCCGATGATACGCTCCGTTGCTTTCTTTCACCACCCTCTGTAGGGCCTTACGGTCAGCATCAGAGCAGCTACCAAACCAGGGTGTAATGCAGCCTGAGAGGATGCTCTCAATGGTGCATCTGTAAAAGTTTGAAAAGTTTTTGCAGACATGCCAAACTTCTTGAGTCTCCTCAGGAAGTATAGGCGCTTTTGGGCAGTTTTGACCACCGAGTCTGCTTGTCTGGACCAGGTAAGGTCATCCTTTATGAACACACCGAGGAATTTAAAGTCGGAGACTCTCTCCACTACAGCTCCGTCGATGTGTATAGTATTGTGACCCCTCTCTCTAGAGATGAGACCCAGGATGGTAGTGACGTCCGCAAATTAAAATCAGCTCCTCTTGTCTGTTGTTACAGTGAACAGGTCGGCGCAGTGCCGCAACCAGTACGCAACGCACACCTCTCTCTCACTCACTCGCCCGAGACCCTAAGCGTCCGGAGATTGGTCTTGGACGACCGGGGTCGAGTAGGCTCTACCGGTAATGATCCCCTCCACAGGTTCACCTTCAGAAACCTTGTTACAGGTTTGACTTCCTCCAGAGAGTCCAGTTTCATCGTCTTCTCAGCGCTCCGCCAGGGCAGTGACTGATTCTGGCCTTCTTTTAATTGGCCTAATTATACATTGACGTGTTTTCATGTGCAAGCCTTCAATAAATATAATAACAGTTTACACTTGTGTTATTTATAGGAAATGTGTTTTCTTGGCACCTAGTCTATATTGTTGAATTTCTAATTCATAAATGTAGGCTACTTGCATGGATAGGAAAATGTTACGTTTTTAAAGGGTATGTGTCTCCTGCTTTAAGCTATGTAATTGTAGGCCTCATTGTGAGGCTATTTTGTTGCCAATGCAATTACTTATTGATGTGTAGGCCTTTATGAATAATTTCAAATAGGCTACCTATCCGTGTGTTGAGTCAGTGTTTGGCCTTTTCAGTCCAAAGTGTCATCCGGCCCCCTGAGGTCTCGATGGAAAAAATCTGGCCCCCTGTCCAATTTCACCCTGGCATCTCTGCCTTAAACCCTGTCAACTCAAAACTAATAACCGAAGCTTAATCAATAAAATCTCTCTCTCTCTCTCTCTCTCTCTCTCTCTCTCTCTCTCTCTCTCTCTCTCTCTCTCTCTCTCTCTCTCTCTCTCCCCTTGAAAAAGCTTCATGATTTTTCAGGTTTTAAAAGTCCAGGTATAAATCGCGGGGAGCGGGTCCTCTCTATGGAGGCTGCCATGTGTTTTTTTTTGTACATTAGTCCAAACTGGACAAACTAAACACCTTTTGAGTTTTTATGACAACTGAAGGCTACCACAGGTTTCTCTTTCATGTTTGGAGAGGGAGGATTAGGTAAGGGATATTCAGCTGCAACATGATACCTCACCACTAGATGTCAGTGAAGTCTATGCACTGCCTTTTTAAGATGTAAACCTTTACCATGGCCAGTTAACTAATTGGGCATAACTGTATTCTTAAAAAAAAATGTACTAGGCATTAGAGTTAAATGGCTGTGACAACATTCTTTTTAGAGTAAAAAGTACTTACTGTGTCCACTGTTATAATGCTGGAGTTTGTCTGTATACTCTGATTCCGGCCTGTCTGAACTTCTCCTGCTGTTGACAAACACACAGAGGCTTGCATGACTATGTGATTTGGATGATAAACCAAAGGAAACGTTAATAAAGACCATTAGCATAGACAACCCACAATATTTAACAGATTTTCTCAACACCAAAACCAAACATTGAATATGTTGCCATATGTTTCTGTTATCTTGAAAACTATAGTATATTTCAACATGATCTGCTTGTTTAGACCTGTATTCATCAGTATTTCTAAAGCATCAAATTTTCCCTGTTTACGCTGTTTTAGCTCTTTCTTTTTGTTTTTTTTAGCAGTTATTAGTAAATCATCATTAAGTAATATTTCTTTGACATCCAACCCAAAACTAAGACATTGCTGATGTAGTGGACTGTAATTCTGATCTTCCAAATCTTCCACCAAAAGGGATCATCTTAAAACAACCTGGAAACAAGTCTGGAAGCTAATGCTAATGCCAATGGTAGCAGAACTGGCAACACAACAACCAAAGTTAACCCAAAGCCCATGGACATTGGGCCTCATTTACTAACAATTTATTACGATCGTTTGACGCATAAATCTGGGATTCATCAATATTTTAGTACCTAAATTTGTTAGTACTCTGCAAACAAATTTAGTGTGTGTGTGTTTGTGCTCGTTTCTTTCCCTCCTCACATGAACTGATAATCACATGTATTCAGTTATTAGGGCCCGAGCACCGAATGGTGAGAGGCCCTATTGAAATTGTAAGGATTTTTATTAGGGCCCGAGCACCGAAACGGTGAGAGGCCCTATTGAAATTGAAAAGATTATTATGGCCCGAGCACCGAATGGTGAGAGGCCCTATTGAAATTGTAAGGATTTTTATTAGAGCCCGAGCACCGAATGGTGAGAGGCCCTATTGAAACTGTAAGAATTATTCTTATTATTCACTGCCAAATGAATTGGCTTTTTGAGGGCTTTAACATGCTCAACTTCTTACCAAACTTTGCAGGAAATTCAAAAGTCGGAGAAATTTACGTATTCTGGAATAATTTTTATTGGGCGTGGCAAAATGGCTCAACAGCGTTGAAAAATCGTGGCGAAAATTATTTTTCGTCACACCGTGTGACCTTGGCATGGCGTCAAAGTTTGGTTACACGCCATCATAACACGAGCATCTGTATCTCAAACATACATGGTCCAATCAAGTCGAAATTAGACATGTAAGACAAGAGTCCCGGCCGGATGACATCTGCAAAGATATTATGACTTTAAATCACAGCGCCCCCTGGTGGCTACAGGAAGTGACATGTTTTTTACTTTGATGAACTGCTCCTGTTTGCTTTACAATATACAGCTCAAAAGAGCTCAGTAAAGTCTTCGGTTAATGGTCATAATTGTGACATTTCCTCAAACCATGTAAACATTGAGGTGCGGCGAAGGATCATCCTTCGCCAAAGGACACAATGTTTTCATAACTCCACTCTACATTGTCCTATCACTACCAAACTTCTGTCACATGATAAGAGTACAAGCCTGAACAGCTCTATGTGTCAATATTTCCTCAGTGTCATAGCGACACCTACTGATTCGCCATGAAACAGGAAGTACTTTGTTAATCCACTTTGCATTATCCAACCGGCTCCAAACTACTGACCTATGATCACAATTGTGTTATGAATAGCTCCATGTATGAATATTATTTCAGGGTCATAGCCCCACCTACTGATCAGTGTGAAAATTAAGTTGTGGAAACATTGTCCAATTGTCACAAAATTGCTCACGCTACATCAGAGCGCCTACTTGAACAGATCTATATTTCTGTGTGTAATAATAGTGATGGCGCCACCTACTGGCAACAGGAAGTAAGCTTTGTTTTACAACTATCATTCGATTTACATAATATGTTCACTATTTGATAGCCTGGACCGTAATGAGGGATTAGCAGGCAAGGATCGACGTAGCGTGACGGACGCAGGAAGTGAAGCATTTATCCTTGCTGCTGTGCGCAAAATGCATGCGGAGACGTGCGCTTGGCCATCGATCGCTCTCTCCACCGACCGCAATAGGCTTCAACGTGTGGGTGCTCGGGCCCGCAAGTGCTAAAACGTAGCCCTAGTTAATAGATGATGTTACTTTAACCTTGATGTCCTGACTGTGCGTTACATCTTGCATTGTGTAGCAGGTTTAACATGTGTCTCAAACTCTAAAGTTAATAAAACAAACACAAAGTAAATATAAGCACTGTACGTGTCCTATCAGTCAGGGTGTTTTAAGTAAAGTGAGCTCAGGTCAGAGGAGTGAGGAGGAAGCAGAATCTGACAGAGACACAGACCGGACCTTTAATGTGCTTCTGTCCTGATCCTGAAGCAGTGGTGTTATAATTATTTAACGAGAGTCCACGTGTGTATTTTACGGAAGGGTGCTGCATTCACTTGAAAAAAAGGATCTGAGATAATTATCTCAGAGAAATTGAAAAAAAAGAATTGGAAAAACAGCGCTTTTTTAAAAATGCTTTATTTTGAAAGTGACGTATAGCGTCCCTTAAAAATGTCAGACTCTCCTTCTGTATAAATAACAGTGAACTAAAAAAGACTAATGTTGCCCAGCGTTTCGTTCTATTAATTGTCAGGCCTCAGTCGAAAAAGGACACAAGAGATTTTTATTGAATCGGGACATCACATCCCCTTATTTCCTTCACACTTAAAAACTTAAAAAACCCTGCTTATAACAGGAACTCCACATCAATCTTCCATAATAAAGCTACTAACAACTGGACAAAAATGAAAACTATCCTTTACCTATCTGCAGCATATCCCCTAAAAGATGGCAGAGACTTTCAACTGATGTTTTCAGGTTTATTTGAAACTTCCCTAAACAACACCTTAAGAGCTTGAGCCTCTTTGGAGGGTCGCTAAAACATAAAACTTTTCCTTTCTGAAGATACAGATTCATAACAGTAAGTCTTCATATATACAGGAACTTCACTTTCAAAATAAAATCATGTAAAAAAGCTCTGTTTTGCTAATACATTTTTCCTGTTATTCCGAGATAGTTATCTCAGAAAAAGATTTCGAGTGAATGCGCTATGCTTCCGTAGTATTTTGTGTTTTCCACCTCAGACGCCTTCAATTTCTGATGTTGTGAGATTATTGTGTTTTATACCTTTTCAGGTGATCTGTCATAACTTCAACTGTTCAGCACATAACTCTTTTCTTTTACATGTTACATTACATTACATGCCATTTGGCGGACGCTTCTATCCAAAGCGACTTACAATTAGTACATTTGACATCTATGAGGGGCAATTGAGGGGTTCCGTTTCTTGCCCAGGGACACTTCGGCATGCAGATGGGGAAGACTAAGGAACAAACCCAGCCACCCCCTCTTCTTGACATACGGATGTCCTTATATTGACAAATAGAGGTGTGGTGGTATGCTAATTGCAGAGAACGATACGCGATAAAAAATGTTTCTGATTCACAAACATAAGCATGTTGTTAAGAACAAAATCGGTGCGAACTTGTCATGAATCTGGGGTTATTTTGCGCACACACTTATTTTCTGCGGAAAGTAAGAACATTTCTGCGCACATGATAAATGAGGCCCATTGAGAGGTTCTTGGAAGATAAAAAGCTATGCGATGCAGACATTGAGTTCACCCTGCTGCAATAATCAAACCTGCAAATTGCTCATTGTTGTTTATTATTTAGAACCAGCAATTCCTTGCTAGCTGTCGTTTGGTCCTGAGCCATCTTGGGTTTACCTTCTCTGAAAGAATAAACTCTTCTGCACTGAACTTTAATACACCGCGTTCCACATTATTATGCAAATTACACTTTGCTCAGATTTTCCAAAATAGTAATGCACAGCCAGTCAGTATAATTTTCAAGTCATCAACTGTTGAAACACTCAAAATGCAGTGTTCCAAATTATTATGCAGAATTGTCATTTGTTGAATTTGCAGCATTAAGAGGTCATATTTACTAAAATCAAAAAAGGTTTTAATCAAAAACATCTTAACAGGTCAAGTTACATGTTAACATAGGACCCCTTCTTTGATATCACCTTCACAATTCTTGCATCCATTGAACTTGTGAGTTCTTTGATAGTTTCTGCTTTAATGTCTTTGCAGGATGCCATAATAGCCTCCCAGAGCACCTGCTTGGATGTGATCTTCCTTCCACCCACATAGATATTTTGCTTGATGATGCTCCAAAGGTTCTCAATAGGGTTAAGGTCAGGGGAAGATGGGGGCCACACCATGAGTTTCTCTCCTGTTTTTCCCATAGCAGCCAATGCCCCAGAGGTATTCTTTGCAGCATGAGATGGTGCATTGTCATGCATGAATATGATTTTGCTTCGGAAGGCACGGTTCTTCTTTTTGTACCACGGAAGAAAGTGGTCATTCAGAAACTCTACGTACTTTGCCGAGGTCATTTTCACACCATCAGGGACCCTGAAGGGCCCCACCAGCTCTCTCCCCATGATTCCGGCCCAAAACATGACTCCGCCACCTCCTTGTTGACGTCTCAGCCTTGTTGGGACATGGTGGCCATTCACCACCCATCCTCAACTCCATCCATCAGGACCATCAAGGGTTGCGCGGCACTCATCCGTAAACAAAACAGTTTGGAAGTTAGTCTTCATGTAGTCCTGAGCCCACTGCAACCTTTTTTGCTTGTGAGCTTGGTTTAGGGGTGGCCAAATAACAGGTTTAAGGACACTTGCAAACCTCTTGAGCATCCTACATCTTGAAGTTCGCGAGACTCCAGAGGCACCAGCGGCCTCAAACACCTGTTTGCTGCTATTCAATGGCATTTTAGTGGCTGCTCTCTTAACCCTACGATTTGTTTGGCAGAAATCTTCCTTATTTTGCCTTTGTCTGAACGAACCCGCTTGTGCTGTGAATCAGTGACAAATTTCTTCGCGTCCGATGATCACGCGCAATTCTTTTGGAAATATCCAATATTGTGATACCTTGACCAAGGTATTGCACTATTAGCTGCTTTTCAGCAGCAGAGAGATCCTTTTTCTTCCCCATTTTGCCTGAAACATGTAGCTTGCTTAATAATGTGGAACATCCTTCTTAAGAAGTTTTCCTTTGATTGGGCTCACCTGGCAAACTAATTATCAAAGGTGTCTGAGATTGATTTCAATCATCCAAATAGCCCTGAGACACAATACCATCCATGAGTTTAATTCAAAAACTAAAAAATTGATGTTTATGACCCTTAAATCAAATTTGCATAATAATGTGGAACGCAGTGTAATATCCAGGTAATTATTTTTAATACTATTGGGAGTCCGGTAATTGTGAAGTTTACGTATGGGAGTAGAAGACTGGTTGTTGAATGTGGCTCTGTGCTCCAACAAAACCCCCCCCATTAATAAGCTGACATCGCAGGAGGCTACATCAAGCACACTGGTACAGCACTCCCAGAATGAGACAGGCCCTAAGACAAATCAAACCAAAAAAGCACCTGAATGGGGTAACTGGACAGTACATGAAAGATGTGAACCTGTTAAACCCTATTATTATACATAACACAAGACAATTGACAACAATTTAAATAATGGCTGTTTAACATCTCTCTGGAACAGAACAATGTCCCATCCTGCCTCAAGTCAGCTACAATTATCTCCATGCGCAAACAGGCAAGTCCTTGAATGACTATTGCCCAATGGCCCTGACCCCGTAGAAATGAAGTGCGATAAGAGATCATTCTGTCATCCATTCAAAGTTTCATCCCAGCCTCCTTGGACCAGCACCACCTTGATCAGCAAGACACATATATACGGATGCTATTTGTTGACTACAGCTCCAAATTCAATACCATCCAACCCAATAAATTCAATACCATCCAACCCAATAAATTTGCTATAACCCTAACTAACCTTGGCATCAAGGTTGATGCCGCGATAGGAACTGGTTTCTCCTTCTCTCCCTCTTCGCACATGACGACCCCCCTCCCCCCAACACCACCACCAATATAACTGAATTGATGTGTTGGCTGTATTAACACGCAAGGACTGTATCTGTGTTAAGCCCTCTCTCTTAATTAATAATAATGCATCTGACCAATATTCCTCAATGAAATATCTTTCCCAGGCAATTTATCTCATAATTGCAGTTCTGTAGGGCATTTCTTATTGTGTCTAATGATGCTGCATTTTGGTTCGTTCATGCCCGAAACATAAAGTAGATTATTAAAAAAACAATATGATCACTTCATGTTGGGCTAATTACAGACTCACCTGTGGCAGACAATGATAAAGACAGTGATGGCAATGATGAAAACGACCCCTACAGCAGCTGAACCAATTATGAGAGGGAGCTTCTCCTGGATACTGGAGTTATATTCATCTACAGGTCAAAAGACAAAAAATAACAAGGGAAAACATTTTTTTTACAAGCACATTTCCTCCATGGCATGATTACCAACAATGAGTTTCTTGAAGTGTTTTCTCATTCTTTACTTCCAGGTTTTTTCTCTCCACTGCCACCTCGTGCTTGCTCATGGTGGGAACTTTTGGTTGGAACTGTTGAGTTTCTCTCAATAATATTGTGAGATTTCAATCTGACAATGTAATGTGCCTCATAATAATAATCTACACAAATAAAAATTGATAGATTTGAAATTTATTAAACTGAACTTGAATAATTATTGTCAATCTTACCTTCAGTCATCGTTTGGAAGTGCATTTTGCCACTGAAGCGTCCAAATCCAGCAACAGTCCGAGCTCGAACCTGAAAGATGTAAATAGTTCCAGGCTTCAGGCTTCGTATGAGTGCAGTGTTGGTCTGACTCCTGGTTAGAGATGAGTTCCACTCTGCCTGGTTCTGAAAAACATTCATCACAAATTATAGACCTAAACATAATCAGATGAAATCTGTAAGTATTTGCTGAAAACTATTTGAACTATAACTGAGTCCCTAGGGCAGTAATATTGTCTCTATCAAATATGAAAGACTTATGGAGGAACTGCTTTTGTCATCGGCTCCTTAATCCAAGATGATGCAGCGAACGTCCGCTTCAGTATGTTTTTGCACTCTTTTCTGTCTTGTTTTTTGTGTTAACTGTAATGACTTTGAGTGTTTTTGGTTTTGGTTTATAGACTCTTGGATTGTTTTGCCTGTGTCTGTGTTTTCCTTATATTTTGTAGTTTTCAGTTTCCCATTTTATGTTGTAATTTTTCTCCTTGTGTGTCCATGTCCCATTTCCTGCCCCCTGTGATTGTCTTCACCTGTTCCATGTGTGTTTCATCTGTGTCCAATTACCCCTTCCTCCCTATGTATATAGGTCTCTGTGGCTTTGTTAGTAAGTTGTCGTTTATCCTCTATCAACCCTCTGAAGTGAGTGTCTAGTGTCTGCTGGTGTTTTCCTTGTTTTTGCTGTTAGCTGTTTTGAGTTTATTGGAACTAGTTTAGCCTCTGTGTGAACTTTGCCTTTCATTAAAGTTCACTTTTTGTTTCCTACTTTTCTGCTCTGCATTTCGTGTCCTCCTGTTTCCACTAAACCTGACATTAACACTGTTTTCTGTTGTGATACCCGCAGCTCTTTCACCCGAGAAGAACTCCTGAACATCAAGGGAGCAACTCCCAGTAATATTTCCCTGCAACGTGCATTCACTGAGCAAAAAACTGGATGAACTTCGGCTCCTGCTGGCTAGAAACAGAGAACTTTCTTAATCTTCTGTCTTTTCACGGAGACGTGGCTGTGTGAATCAACACCAGACTCAGTGCTGCAATTTGAAGGCTTCCAGCTGCTCAGAGCAGACAGTGACTACGGCAAAACATAAGGTGGGGTTATCTGTTTTTATACAAACGTCAGCTGGTATACCAACGTGGCAGTCATTCAGAAGCATTATTCTCCTGTTCTGGAAACTTTTTTTCGTAACTGTGACCCCTTCTACTCCCCCCTGAGGTAGACGTATTCATTTGGTTGATTTTTACATTACACCGCAGGCACACATGCGCATGTTTGCTGACCACATACTGTGTGTGGAGTGGACATACCGTGACACTTAAGTTAGTATTCTCTGCAATTTTGAAAAGGGTATCTCAGTCACAAGCTCCCCAAATGCAAACCATTTATTGAATGTCCGACCAGAGAGAAAAACATTTTGAATCCCCGTTACATGACAGTCAGTGGTGTATATCACGTCATCCCTCAAGCTGCACTGGGACCCTCTGACCATGTGATGGTCCACCTGATTCTCTCAAAATCTGTTGTGAAGAAATCTAAGCTCTAATCTCTTGGATATACAAGAGGCCCAGGAAGACCGCAGCCCCCCTGTAATATCCAGGGCAGATGTGTGGAGATCACTTAACCGGATTAACACACACAAGTCACCTGGACCTGATGGCATCCCTGGTCGAGCTCTCAAGGTGTGTGCAGATCAGCTGGTAGATACATTTTCACCTGTCACTGCTCCAGTCTGTTGTCCCCACATGCTAAAAGGAGACCATCATTGTCCCTGTTCTTAAGAAAAATAAACCCTCTGCCTGAATGACTACTGCCCAGTAGCACTCACCTCCACTGACTCAACACCAGGGATGCGTCATCTCCTGTACTCCCTGTTCACGCATGACTGCGTGGCCACCCACAGCTCTAACACGATAATCAAATTTGCTGTTCACAGCAAAACTCAGACAGTTGGTGAAGGAGAAGCATTTAGGACTGGGGACAGGGACGGGTCTAAAGAGTCCAAGTACAAGTTTAGCAGGGAAGTAAGTACGGTGGCCCTGAGAGCTCAATGCACAGCAACTTAAGAAAACACATGCAAGTGGACAAAAAACAAGCAAAGTAAGAAAACATCTTCATCAATTTCACAACATAACACAACACATTACAGAAATGCGCAGCAAATACAAAAATGCGCAGCAAATAGACAAACACCCAGCAAATAGACAAACGACATCGGAAATGTTTCCAGAGGACAGCTAAAAGTGATGGACACTGCTGCCACAGGAGACAAAAAAACGTCCAATACATCATACAAATTTGGTTCTACACAGGGGTCGGCAAACCGCTGCTCTGGAGCCAAATGTGGCTCTTCAGCCCCTCTGCAGTGGTTGTACAGTAAAGTATTGTGCATATTTTTCGCGAACGCTGAACTTAACGAATCAGTTTTTATATTATGAACGTAACGATGAACGTGAGTGAATCTCACGTTCATGTTTTAAATCATCATCGTATCAGGCCATCATGAAATACCAGGAGCGGGCGATTGATAGATAGATAGATAGATAGATAGATTACTTTATTCATCCCCGAAGGGAAATTAAGTCGTCATAGCAGCCGGTACATTTGAATACAATAAAATACAATACAATAGAATAAAATAAAATAAAAAGTACTGAGGTAGAAAGAATAAAAACAGAATCACAAGATAAATAGGTAGATAAGGTAGATAAGGTGCAGTGGCAAGATGACGGTAATAGTACTGATGATATGATGTGTAGCGAGTGCACCGGCCCCGGGTCCCGGGTCTCCGACCCCGCCGCATCTCTCAGAAGAGGGGACAAAATTGTTCTTTTGATAGTAAAGGTTTCCTACCCCTGCAAACTATGGATAATACATTGCTTCACAAACAGGGGCTTGCTTGTTAGAGCTGTTCATTCAGTTTAACAGGAGAAAACGCCATGTCTCTAGTTTGATGTATTGGACGTTTTTTTGTGTCTCCTGTGGAAGCAGTGTCAATCACTTTTAGCTGTCCTCTAGAAACACTTTCTGATGTTGTTTGTCTATTTGCTGCGTCTAGAGAGCATCGCCCATACCAGCTCAGCAGGGGTCCGTGACTCTCAGCACGACCACAACAGTGCCCCCTTCCCCCTCTACCACAGTGTCACCCCTTTCCTTCCTGGAGAAGGACGTTAACAAGCTCTTCAGGAGACAGAACCCTCACAAAGCAGCTGGAGCACTGTGCCGATCATCTGTTTCCAGTGTTCACAGACATTTTTAATACCTCACTGGAGACATGCCATGTGCCAATATGCTTCAAATCTTCCACCACCATCCCAATCCCCCAAAACCTTCAGGACTTAATGACTACAGACCTGTCGCCCTAACTTCTGTGGTAATGAAGTCTTTTTAATGCCTTGTTCTGTACGTCTCCAGGACTCTGACGCGTGCAGGTAAGATTGTGGCCGACCCCTTCCAGCATTGACACAACAGTTTATCCCGACTGCTGCTTGCTTCATCATAAGGCCAGGGACCATATCAATGAACTGCACATTTTTACATTAAAGTTTTGTTTCTTTGTTTTATATTTATATTTATATATCTGTAAACCTCCTTGGCAATGAAACCCGATTATGAATACTGTTGTACCTTCTCATAGTACTGCAGTTCATAGTCCAGGATAACTCCATTGGGCTGATCAGGCTGAGACCAGGACAGTGTGATACTATTAGGAGTTCTGCTGACCTGGTGGATAATGGACACTGCTGATGGTGCTGAGGAAAAAATAGCAGTGTTAGAGGCAGTTGAGTACTGATGGGCAGACAAGCTGAAGGGCAGTGAAGCTGAAAGTGAGTTTTAGATCTACTTATGATCACTAATCAAATCATTAAAAAGTCAATTAAGTAAAGTTATCCTGTGCAAAATAAGGGTTTAGCCTCACAAGCCTGGTTGGTGGTGATGTTGACAAATGTGTACTGTGGTGAATATGGACTCTGGTCAGACACTCCATTGACAGCCTGTATTTCAAAGGTGTACTGGGTATGAGCCAGGAGGTCACTGATGTGGACAAGGGTTTCGGTGAGTCCCAGCTGGCGTGGGACAAACTGTACGTTGTCTCCACAGCGGGTGCAGCTGCCTCGTCCACTGCCACAGCTTTTACATATGATGTTGTAGACCACATCTTCTCGACCACCAGCCTCCTGTGGTTGGCTCCACTCCAGCCTCAGAGAGGTCTCATTGACGATGGAGATGACATTTTGTGGAGCTGATGGGACAGCTGGAAGATAAAGAAAAGAAAAAACAAAACTTATAATAATGTAATTTACTATAGTAATAGTTAGATCTACTTCCCCTCTCTAGAACCACATGGCAACCAAGCGTCACATCATCCATTGGTTTGTGAACATTTGTTTGAAGCCCAGAATTAAGAATTGAATCTTTGCCATCTTGACTATTTGTCCCCAGGCTGAGCCGGACTTTACCATATTTGGATTAAAAAGGAAGAGATGGGTCTGACCTCTAACCTCGTAACTTGAGGACTGTAAACACTCCCACCTACATGGCCACTGACCACAACGAGCTTCTGACTGCGCTGAGAACTAGCTGCTAACACAGTTGCTGTATCATCTGAATTAAAGTTCATGTTTAATAATCTGAAAGCCATCGGTGCACATGTCCACATATTTCAGAGCAGTAATGAGTTGTAGCTGAAGATAGTGTGTGAGCTAACATTAAACAGTTTTGTGTAAAATATTTTCTAACACCTTTTTTTTAATCTGCAGAACATGAAGAGATGTCAGAAGAGATGTGAGCTGCTACATGAACTGTGATGAATAATTGATCCTGGACTGTTTACATCTTTCCTCCATCACCTTCATTACAGTCAAACCATACATTGTTAAACCTTCTATATGTAAGACCAGCTTGTGATCTGCTGGGCTTTGGATGTTATTCTTATAGTAAACACACAACTGCATCAAGTGATGTAAGACTACAGTACTTTACTATTGTGCTCTCTCAATTCTCACATTTCTACTGTAAATGATACTTTCTGAATTCTAAGCACTAGAGATTAATCTTCCTACATTGAAAATCATGTTTACCTTGATCCACAACTATTTAATTTTTGTTTGATTATTCATTAATTAATGTAGTTTAATGTGATATAAGGTTGGGTGATTGTAAAACTGAACTGTAAAGAGTGGTCATCAAGACTAGAAAAGGGCCATATAAATACACACCATTTAAGGTGTTGATTGAATTTTTAAATTAATCACAGGCCTTTTACATTTTGGTATTAATCAAATAATTGATAGTTGAGATATGAGTTAATACTTCCCGTATGTGTCTTATGACAACATTTTATGTAAATTAGAGCATTCATTTCATCTAAATGTCCTGTTGGATTTTTTATAAGGAAGAAAAGGGTAGATGTGCAAAAAAAGGCAAGTCATCTTTAGTCAATGGAAAATGTACTCAAATCAGTTTAATCATAAATATCAGAGGTTAAATAAACACTTAAGAGTTTGTATATCTAACACATACTTTTAAAGCGTTAAGCAGTAAATATTTGTTATAGAAGTCCCAATTTATCCCGGTGAACTTCAGGCTGTACAGTTCCAGCTTTGGAATTGAGGACTCTTCATGTCATATTGGTAAACAACTACCTGTGAAGGGTAAGACTGCTGAAGTTGATCCATTTACTAATTGTGGATAAATTATTTGCAAGTTATGTTTTAAAAACAGCAGAAATTAAGTAAAAAGTAAAAAACTGAACCTGAAAATATAGAGAATCAAACATAAAGTTCTGTTTGTCTGTTGTCTCAGAAGAAGCAGAAGGTGGATTATTGACATCATCATCACATCTCATTCAAGAATTAATGATGTTGTTATCCAGTCTCTCTCCTCCACATCCTGAAGAATGGCACCAAATATTCTGCTCCATACATGAGGTCTTCCTTCTGTTGACACCAGTCATCTGATAGTTGGATGAGGTCCAGTTGTTTCACGTCATCATCATCATCAACTAAAGCTTCAGTCCATCTGCCTCTGGTAGATTCATGGATGATTAAAAAAAGCATACAAAAGCACGAAAGTAGAGAGAAATAGAATTAATGAATTAGTTGGTGTCGTGGCAATTTCTACAATCCACTCTACCAACGAGGAAACGAGTCTCAAATCTCTTACAGTATTGTCACATTTTAATGCTCAGAGCATTGTGCATACCACAAAGGTTAGTTTGTAATATGCACACCGATGGGAAACAGTTCTTTGTCTTTATACATTTGGCTAATGTTAGGGTGGAATAATTCTATATAGTGGGGGTCTGACTGAAACTATTTGCAACTAAAGGGGGGGGAAGCATGAGCAGTTTGAGCCAGATATTAGGCCTTCATACAAATGATTCAAATAATAACCTTTTCATTCCTAATGTTTAATCTTGACATTAGAATGTGTGTGGCACATGGGTGTTTAGTCACCTATCTTGATAAAAGGTCTGCTAAGACCTGCTGCCTGTTTTTAAGACTGTGCATTTGTGACATACAATATACTGTACATTAATTGTTCATTTCTAACTGTTACATATTAGAGCATAACTCCCTTAGACTCATTCACATCACATATATTTCAAGCAGCTGTCTGATAAAGTTATGGAGGTCAGACAGAGTGACTTTGCTGACATTGTTTTGTCTCGTTGTTTTGGTCTGAGGATCCTAATGTTTACACCAAGTGGATATTGTTTGGATATAGCAGGAACATCATATTCCTTTCGCCAATGGCCTACATGGCATCAGCTGGGTCAAGGCCTTTTGTGAAGAGAACATTTTGCTTAGCAATTATCAGAGTAGTAGGAGCGTCACGGAGAGCAGCACCTTGTCACTTCCTGGATTCCAGTGCCAAGAGGCGTGGACTCAGCCTGTGCACCAACAAGGGAGAACCAAATTGATTTGCAGTGACTCTCCTCCAATATTTGAAACCAATCACATTAAATCTACTGTTATAATTATATCAAACCCCTTCTGTTCTGGGCCATTATTGACTTCCTATTGCTAACTGATTTAGCCTAGGCTGTGATAATTGTCCATGATCATGTTGTTCAGCTTTCATTGCGTCTCAATAAATGCTTAATTGGATCAGTCCGGCTCTTCTCATAATTAGGATAAACCAACACGCTTGAAACTAACCCCTTCCACTCTGGTTGGTGTTGTTACAAAGTCAAAGGTCAGGATCTTCTGATCACATGAGAACAACAATGCCTAGTTAAATCAATCAGGCCAAGACTCAGTAGTACAGGAATCAGCATGATCAAGGTTACATTGTATGAGATTCAATCATGATCAATCAAAGGGGAAATAAACATGATCATATGTGGTCACATGTTACATTTCCCTTAAATTGGTAACAATCACACATTAGCACATCAGAATTGAATAATCAGATTAAAGTAGAAATAAAGACCAAGAACCTAGAAATCAAACAACCACAGCCCAGGAGAAATCATAAAACTTAATGTAACCATAAAATTGTTTTTTTAACAATGAACAGAAATATATGCATTGCTGTAGATCTATGAAGACAATTTCAGTTATTAGTTAACCTCTTAAGAAACGGGTGAAATTTGCCTAAAACGCCTGTTTGGGGACACCCAAATTAAATTGAAAGCTGTTCTTGAACCATTTTGAGTACATGCATGGTCTTGGTCTCTTTTGAAAGGTAACATTCAGAATCACTCTAAGTACTACTGGCATTGAGTAATTGAAGATGGCACACAGTGAAGTAGAAGCTTTTTATTTCCGCCTAAATATTTTTAATAAACAGATGCCTGCTGATGACTCTAGCTGGGACTTATGAGCTGGAAAACACAATGGGACCCTAGCATGAAGCCTTGAATAGCCCAAGTTCAAATTTGATAACAATACCACAGAAAATGAATATTTGACAGATTTTTTCTGAGACGGGACGACAATTTGACCATATTTAGGCCTAAACAATATGTTGAACTTAAATATCACCACATCCTCATGGACTTTTTAAATGTACCTTTTTATCTAGCTTAATTTAAACAACTGGTTAACACATATGGTATTATAACAGCCCTGCTTTTTGATTAAGCTTAATTTGATCACCTGATTAACACTGGTTAGCATCCCTGAGGGAACTGCGCAGCATTGCAAAGCTATTAGCAACCTAGCTATCTTGGTTAGCATCGTAAATCACATTCACTGCGACAGTAACTAGCATTACATTACATTACATTATTACATGTCATTTAGCTGACGCTTTTATCCAAAGCGACTTACATTTTTAGAACACTCAGCATTTATGAGGGGCCATTTAGGGGTCCAGTATCTTGCCAAGGACACTTAGGCATGCAGATGGGATAGAGTGGGATTCGAACCGGCAACCTTCAACCTTCACCCGCCCTATCCCCTAGGCCACGCTCTCCCATCTGCTAACAGTTTCCTATTCTCCGGTCAGAAAACATAGAAACCCACAGTTATTTTGTGGAGCTTAGCGAATATATATTAAGATAAAGACTGTAAGGCATAACTATAACAAAAGTTTACTAACCGAACAAACTGGATATCCGCTCCCCTGGGTCTGTTGTTACTCATTCAGTCAATGGTTTTTACTGAACAAAAGGCCTTCAACGCGGTGAACTCAAAACTAATATCGAATAAAAAGCAAACGGGTCCTCGCACAGTGAATGCTCGGTGCCTAATTAAAACAAACTAACAGTAAAGGTGTTTTAGTATAAACCTTCTCCAGAGACTGACACACATTTTTTTTTCTCCTTGGCCTCTCGGAGCATGACACAATCAATAAAAATATTGATTTGTATATGAAGGGAGCTGGCCATCATGAACACCACTGTTGTTATGGATGGTGCAGCAAGAAGAGAGATGAAGGCAGAATCCATGATACATAACAAACATTAAAATGTAGCAGTTAGGTAAACATTATATCAAAAAATACTACAAATGTGGGAGGACCTTGTCTTCTCCATTTTCTATATTATTGTGCAATGCCCCTAAAGGCAAGGTAAAATACTGCATGTTTTCAGCCTGCATACCTTTTGTGACTGCAAATATTTTCTGTTTGTCTCTGTGTGTCAGTAAACCCTGATGAAGGAATAAGCTGATACCCGTTGGTTTATTTTAATGTTCCAATTACATTTAAAGAAAGGCCTTTTACATTTTTCAAACATTGGACCTGGATTCTTCATGCCATTCTTTTTTCGACATAAGTTTCCTCAAAATAGATTTTTAAAAATATATATATTCCCTTCCATGAGCACCAGTGGTTTGAGGGACACCAGTAACGCTTAATCCTAAATCAGTATCAAAACCAGTTTGTAGTCACCACTCTTCATACTCTTTGGCTAGAGATCGAGTGATTTCTACTTCAGTATAGTAGTTGAGTAAATACACCTAGTTACTCTCCACCACTGATTATGCCATTGCTTTATTTGAGCACAGTGTGTGTGTGTATGTGTGTGTGTTTGTGTTTCTATGTATGCCAGCGCAGAGAGGGAGAGAGGAAGATGGACAGAGAGAAAAAGCTGAAAAAGAGCAGGAGCAGGAAGAACCCGATGACAAAGTGGACACAGTCAAAACCCAGAGTTAAAAAGCCAGGACAGACTCTGTTTGACCCATATCTCTAACAGAGGACTCCATAGTGATTTCTTACAACTAAGTTGCTAAAAGGTATTTTGTAACTTAACTAAGTGAAGCTCCTCTCCAAAAAAGATGTGTTGAAATCTGCTGTTGTTTATTCTGAACAATGAGCAATTGTGCAATTTATCTCACCACCAATTTAATAAGGCTATGATGGTAATATTGTATAAAACGCAATTACTTCTACATTCAATGCATACCATTTATTACTTTCTTAAATAATTTGTGGTGTCAAATTAGTCTTTTATATTAATTATTTATCATAAATTAATAATTTTACATAGAAACATATTAAGTATTAAGTGTAATCAAGTAGATTTTGTGATTTAGCACAGGTTTCAACACTGTGAGGTACTGCAAGCCAGAGTATGCATGTCAATCAATCAATCAATCAAATTTTATTTGTATAGCCCATATTCACAAATTACAATTCATCTCATAGGGCTTTAACAGGGTGTGGCATCCTCTGTCCTTAACCCTCAGCAAGAGTAAGGAAAAACTACTAAAAACCCTTTTAACAGGGTATAAATATGTAGAAACCTCAGAGAGAGCCACATGTGAGGGATCCCTCTCCCAGGACGGACAGAAGTGCAATAGATGCCACGTGTAGATGTCACATTCTCATTAGGGGCTTAGTGCCCTTTGAGATCTGACCCTAGAATTGCTCCTATTAAATTATGTGAGTTGCTGTTCACAGCTTGTTCACTGCAAACCATATATGTAATGTCATAACAGTTGGTATATACATACTAGTACAGGGCATCTGCGGAGGGTCAGAGTCAGAGCGGTAGAAGTTGTTGCGGCAGACACAGTTAGTTGCTCCCTCGCTTGCGGTCCGACTGTTAATGGGGCACTGCAGACATTTTTGGTCTCCCTGTGAGGCCTTAAAGAAACCTGATGCACAAGCTGCAAGGGGGATAAACAGCAGGTACAGGGAACATAGTGAAAATAGAAAAAGAGAGAGAGAAAAAAGATTAGGCTTAGGAACAAATCCAATGGTACACCTTAAAATAGTATAGACAAACAGGTTAATGTCAAATCAATCCAAAAAGGTATTTTTACCTCATTTCGCGTTTTGGATTAGATTGGTTATTGACTGTTTCAATGTGATAACCTTCAGTTTACTAGTAGTCAGTTTATAAAATCCTGTTCAACTCTCATATCGTATATGTTTAGTCATGATAGCCCAAATGTCTGAATCTCCTAAAGGTCAGTGCATTGAATTGACATGTACTGGGACGCCCTCAGATCCTCAGTTCTAGGTCAATAAAACATGTCATTATGAATGTGCAGCAGAGGCAAGATAAACAAGACAAGAAAGACATAACAGGAGAAAGCCGGAAAGCATTATTTTTGTTAACATATCTTGATACCAATTCTATGCCACTGTGACTTTGAATGTAAATGGTAAATGGTCTGTATTTATACAGCGCTTTTCTAGTCTTGATGACCACTCAAAACATTGTACAGTACAGTTTTGCATTTCATCCATTCAGCCATTCATACAGCACATCAATTACGGTAGAGTGGGATTTACTCCAGCACAATATAACAACTGTTAGGAATTTAAATTTTAGCTATTGTGGGTCTTACTGAACTCTTAACGAATAAAGATAGGATGGGGGACATGAACAGTTTGAGCCAGATAATGGCCTTCACACAAATGGTTTATAAATAACCCTTGCTGCGTAGTCTTAATAATTAATCTTTTACTTGTTTTCTTTTTATAACTTTTGATATTAAAGCATAATTCTCTTAGATTAATTTGACATCACACAGAGTTCAAGCAAATCCCCCAGGTTCAGAGTGACATTGTTATGTTACATTGTTTTGGTTTCGAGGATCCTAATGTTTACACCAACAGAACATTTCAGCCGATATAGCCGGAACATCATATTCTTTCTCCAATGGCCCACATAGCATCAGCTGTGTCTAGGCTGGTCAGGAGATGAAAATTTTGCCTAGCAACTAAAGGAGGGGTGAGACTGGGACACTTTGCTCCTTGTCACTTCCTGGATTCCAGTGCCAAGAGGTGTGGACTAAGCCTGTGCACTTTCGAGGAGGAAAAACCAAGACCTACTGTTATAAAATAGAAAGGCACCGGCTGTTTGATGTGTTCTGATGCGACTCGAGACTTCCCCAGGGCTGCTAGAGTTCTGGGGTAGTGTGTTGGATGCCAATTGTTTTGCTGATTGATACCTTTCATTGCTTCCTAAATAAATACTTGATTGAACAAACCGAGTTCGCCTCATTTCGTTGTGTAATATAAGATAGATGGGAAAATGTTTGTGTCTAAGATCAACTTCTCTTGCATGTTTAATCACAAAATACAATTCGCTACCAAGGGGTTATATTGGGAGATCCCCTCACAATATTTAGAGTAAATCATCGTCAATCAATCAATCAATCAATCATTGAAATTTTATTTTCACAAATCACAATTTGTCTTTTTCACCCACATCTCTGCTCAACCCAACTGGTCGAGGCAGATGGCCGTCCACATTGAGTCTGGTTCTTGAAGTTTCTTCCAGTTAATGTAATGGACATTTTGCATTTATGTATGTGATGATTGCATGAACAGACATGTATGTGGAAGAATGACCAGCTTGTTTATCTAAAAGGGCTACTTTAGGTTTACGATTATTGATCAGGGACTTTAAATGTATGGCCTCTTGAAGCCTGAACTTTATGGTGTCTCTGAGTGAGCAAATGGTTGCGATCTCACATCTGGGGTCTCACTCCAGGGGTCTTCTAACAGAGACATGAAGGCAGGATGTCTTCCACCCTAATAAAACATCACAGAGGGTAATTTACACCTTCACTTCCCCCTTTGGGAGGGGGCCTTGAGTTATAAGTACACTGATATCTCCTCTGTTCTTTACTCATTTGTAGATGTCCTTCTTGTGATTGTACTGTGAGTCCATCTGCAGATGTTGGATTAAAAAAGTGTTTGACTTTGTGCGTGATTCACAGAAACTGCCACCACATTAATGACAACGTTTTTCCACAGACATCAAAGCGTGTCTGGTTGTAATTTGATAACAACACAGAACACATACGGATTATATTATATTTTGCCAATTTCGGAGATAGGATTTCTGCTATCAGGACAAATATTGTTGTGAAAACACAGAAGCCAGTGTTTGACTAAGTACATCTAGGTGTGGTGGGAAACGTGTGCGAAATGTATGTTGGATGATGATGAACGCTGAGTGTGATGCAAGTATCGGTCCTGCTGTAAAAACGTAAATAAAGTGGGTGAGTTAAATCTAGAACAAACAAACCTTCATCTTTTTTAATATAATGGCCTGGACGGCTGGTTAACGGCCAGACAGCGAGCCAAACAACCAGTGAACTACGGTTCGGAGCCGAGATACTGTCCAATGGAAGGTGACACTCGGGATTATTTCAAAAAGAAGTAAGGCAAAGAAAAAGTTTGGTGCCTGGAAACGGAGAACATGGTGATGTTAAGAGGTAATGCTGATGCCGTGAGCCCATACAACAGCACGAATCTGTTCCTGGTGGATATTAAAGAGACTGCCCCAGCTAACGTGGACATTTTTAACCAGGCGAGCAGTGGATATGTCAGACATGGCTACAGCACTAAAACATTCGTGACTAGCATGTAGCTAACGCCGGCCGCCAAACATAACTGGTGCTCTCCAACCCTTTCATCATGCCGACAAATCAGCGAGTGCCCACAGACAGTGATTTTATGGGTGTTTTTTTAGTGAACATGGCATCCACCCCTTTGAAAGCTGTGCATAACAAATAATAACTCGACTCGGCCAGCTAACCCTATTCATTTCAACGGACTATAGTCACTCTATGTGAGCAATTTATACAAGCTGCAGAGTCTTTAACGACCTCCTGCTGGAGCCTGATAATAAGGAATTAAAATAATCAAGTCAGATTTTTTAGTGAAAAAAGGTGGTCCTAGAAATTTGTGAGAATTAAAGGACAAATCGTGACCGAAGATCACTCCCAAATTCCTGACCGTTTCATTGGAAGCAATGGAAATGCCATCTAGCGCAGCTATATCATTAGATAATGTATCTCTGTTTTATCTAATCTCTGTTTTATCTAAGCTTAATAAGAAAAGTTGGGGGTCATCCAGGTTTTTATGTTCTAGAGACATACTTGGAGTTTAATTAATTGATAACACTTTTCAGGGTTTAAGTAAACCCTGACATGCACCTAGTGCCTGCACAGGTCCGGTTGCTGACTCAGGTACAGTCGTCAAATATGGACATATGGACTTGAACTGTGTGCTCTGCTAGACTCTGGCACTCGGAGGAATGTACTTCCCCTTCGTCATTTCGACGCTATCCCTAATTAATCCAGACCTCAAATCCAGCCATCCATCCTGCAGGCCCATGCCCACTTGGACTATGATCACAGAGAAATCCCCCTCTTCTGTGAGAACATACCTCGCTTTAAGCCCGCACCTGAGGTGCACATTGTCAGAGTAGCCTGCTCCATAATGTTGGAGTCTGGGTGTGAGAACATAGTGCCTGGCACCACTTGCCTCCGCAGGCAGGCGGTGTATATAGGTTTCATTGAGAGGCACCATGCCCTGGTGGCCCACGCCATTGTTCTGACCCAGCAATCCACTAACAATCCACATTAGATACTATACTCCATGCCCTAAGCCTTTCACCCTGTAGAGCGGGGCTGTCGTAGGGGTTCTAGGAGAGAGGCGGGGGACTAGTGGCAGAAACTTGGACTATGGGCAGAAAAGGTCTCTGGTTCGACTCTGGTTCGACTCCACGGAGTAACAACAAAAGACGAACCTGGATTGATTTGTCCAAAAATCCAAGAGGATTCTCCCTACCCTGTCTAGTGCCCCTGAGCAAGGCACCTTACTCCCCCAACATCTGCTCCCCGGGCGCTTTACATGGCTGCCCACTGCTCTGTGTGTTCTGCACCAGATGGGTTAAAAGCAGAGGATAAATTTCCCAAAAATTGCATGAGTGTGTCTGTGCATGTCTGTGCATGTGTTTGGGATAAATAAATGCATCTTAATCATAATCTTCTACAGCCAGCAGAAGTGTTGGGGAGCGGCACCTGAGCTCAATGACCCAACTTCTGTACAAAGCCACCTACAAGACCTGTATGCTGAGAGATGTGCTCGCCTGTCTGAGGAAAACCGAGTCAGTTTAGCCTGCGTGTGACAAACCCTGCGGCAATGTCTTCTCTACTGGACCTACAGACCATGGCCGCACTAGCCTAGTAGAGCATTATATACTGACCATCCTCAGGGCCACCTGTGAAACAACCACAACGCACGATGGCCGCAGACAGACAGATTGGAAAAGGACCAAAGCCCACGAGTATGTGTGGATTATAGACCCCTCAATGAAAGGAATATAAAGGATGCTTATCCCCGACCACTGGACTTAACATCAGGCTACTGGAAGGATGACACAAGAGCCTGCGAAGCCGCAGCTTCCTGCACCCGCAAAGGATTATTTTAATGAAATGGGACACTTTTTATGTTGTGCCATGCCGGCCACATTTCAAAGGCTCATCGATCAAGTGTTGGATGGTCTGCAGTGGGAAGCTTGCCTAGTGTATCTTGAAGACATCATCGTCTGTTCAGGGAAGAGATGGCCTATCTGGGGCACATCATCTCTGCCCAGGGTGTCGCCACTGACCGAGAGAGAATAAAAAAGGAGGCAGGTTTGCCGATGCCTCATAACGTCTCAGAGGTACGTTGATTTGGCCTAGCTTCAAACTACAGAAAATTTGTAGAAAATTTTGCTACAGTATCTAAGCTGCTCGACAAACTCAAGTATACACGTTTTAACTGGACAGAGATGAATTGAAGCGACATCTGACAACAGCCCCTTTCCTAGGCTAGATGCTTCACGACACCGACTCAAGTGACTGGGGGATCGGAGAGGTCCACTCCCATGACCAGGGGGGCGAAGAAAGGATGTGAGCCTATAGGATGCTCACATAGCCTATAACCTATGTGAGCATAAGGGTGGCAGTGACAGAACAAAACTATTACACCACCAAACAACAACTCCTGGCAGCCATAGAGTTCACCTCTCACTTTAGACAGTATCTGCTAGGCAGAGCATTCGCTTGACAAGCCGGCAGAGTATGACTTCCAGGTGGTCCATCGTCCAGGGAGACACCACCAAAATGCAGTACAATCTCCAGGAGGCCCTGTAGGGAGTCCTGCCTATGCACCTTGCGAGAGCATGGGCAAAACAGTGACCAGCACCAGCAAAAAGAGCAACCTCTACTGGGGGTAGAGGACATCTCCAGTGAAAACAGTTGTAATTATGACCTGCTACATCCAAGCATCAACTGGGTGAGTGAGCCTGCTGACATCAGCCTATTCACAGGTTGGACTCTCTGTGAGCTAAACACTCAACAAAATCACGACTATTTGCTGTCCTGGCTCCTAAATCGTGGAAGGAGCGCCCCAATGACATCAGGACAGCAGAAAGTCCATACATCATCTGCCCCAAACAAACAACACGTATCTTCTGAGTATACCTTGACTAAAATGTTAAACTAACAATTTAGAAGCATTTAAATGGCACTTGCTAACCATGGTGTTCCACAGGGCTCTGTGCTCGGCCCAATTTTATTCTCATTATATATGCTTCCACTAGGAAACATTATCAGGACACACTCGGTAAATTTCCACTGCTATGCGGATGACACCCAGTTATACTTGTCAATAAAACCTGAACAAAGTAATCAATTAACTAAACTTCGAGCATGTCTCAAGGACATAAAAACCTGGATGACCCGCAATTTTCTCTTATTAAACTCAGACAAAACAGAGGTTATAATACTTGGCCCCAAACACCTTAGAGATAAATTATCTAATGATATAGCTGCGCTAGACGACATTGCCCTTGCTTCCAACGAAACAGTCAGGAACCTGATTTATCTTTTAATAGTCACTTAAAACAAATTTCTCGGACTGCCTTTTTCCACTTGCGTAATATTTCAAAAATCAGGCATGTCCTTTCGCAAAAAGATGCAGAAAAACTAGTCCACGCCTTCGTTACATCGAGACTGGACTATTGTAACTCATTATTATCAGGCTCCAGCAGTAAGTCGTTAAAGACTCTACAGCTTGTCCAAAATGCCGCAGCACGTGTCCTGACAAGAACAAAGAAAAGAGAGCACATTTCTCCAGTATTAGCTTCGCTACACTGGCTTCCAGTTAAATCTAGAATAGAATTTAAAATTCTCCTCCTCACCTTCAAGGCCCTTAATAATATAGCGCCTTTTTACCTTAAAGAGCTGTTAGTACCTTATAAAACCTCTAGAGCACTCCGCTCCCAGAATTCAGGCTTACTTGTCGTCCCTAAAGTCTCTAAAAGTAGAGTAGGAGCCAGAGCTTTTAGCCATCAAGCCCCTCACTTGTGGAATAATCTACCAATTTCAGTTCGGGAGGCAGACACCATCTGTTTGTTTAAGAGTAGGCTCAAAACCTTTCTTTTTGATAAAGCTTATAGTTAGAGTTAATTAGTGAGGCAGAACGTAACTTGCTCTATTTAATGACATATGACACACGGAGCTTCTTTTTCCAGCTTCTCCTTCCTCTTCTCCATCCCTAACGCTTCCCCGGGGTCCCTTTGCTTTAACACCCGCAGATCCAGGGCCTCTGTGGCCGCACCATGGATTGCTGTTTGTGGATCGCGCATCGGGGGTCGCAGTGGTGGACCCAGTGTGGCGGATTCTGTGTCGTGTCGGCTGATCGTGGTGCTGGTGGCGGACCCTGTGTCGCGTTGGCACTGGGTAAAGGAGGTGGACCAGGGCCGCGGCGATGGCTCGTGGTGGGTCCTGGTGGGCGGCGGTGGACGGTGACTGAGGACTGGAGTGGCCTCTGGTCTGGATGGTGGATCGTGGTCCTGCTGGTTGCTGACCATGGACTGTGATTGCAGCGGGACTGCATCAATGCCGCTAAAGACTTTAATGATGAATGTTTTTACACGTGGCATCTATTGCACTTCTGTCCGTCCTGGGAGAGGGATCCCTCACATGTGGCTCTCTCTGAGGTTTCTACTTATTTTTACCTGTTAAAATGGTTTTTAGTAGTTTTTCCTCACTCTTGCTGAGGGTTAAGGACAGAGGATGCCACACCCTGTTAAAGCCCTATGAGATGAATGTAATTTGTGAATATGGGCTATACAAATAAAATTTGATTGATTGATTGACTTACTTATAGCACTTTGTAGTTTGACTTTCTTAAAGACATTGTACTTTCTTGATTCTTGTTGTTCTAGGTTAGTAACCTCATGGCTGAAACCACTAATTGTAGGTTGCTTTGGATAAAAGCGTCAGCTAAATGAAATGCAATGTAATGAAGAAGTGGATGGATGAAGGGAGAGGCCGCAATATACAGACAGCCCCGCCAACAAAGCCTTCTGGGCAAAGTGGATAGACTTTATAAGAAAAATGGATGCCTACTGAGGAAATGATATCACTGAAGGAAGAAGGTTTTACCCTCCCTAGGGATGTGTAAATTGCTAGGAATTGAAAAGACGCAAACCACACCCTTTCGCCCTCAGTCAGATGGACAAGTGGAGAGCTTTAATACAATTTTACAGAAAATCCTGGCTACCACTGCGGAGAGATGTCACTGGGACTTGGTTCTGACGAATCCATATCCACAAACATAGCTCCACAGGACTGATACCAAACATGAAGCTCTTTGGAAGAGAAATCCCTGAGTCATTTTACATGGTAATGACAATGTAAACACCCCACCGCAGTACGTCATGCAACTCAGAGAATGGCTAGAGTCGTCTTACCAGCCGGCACAAGAAGCTTTGGGAAATCTGCTGAACGTTCTAAGAGACAGTCCAACACAAAGTCGGAAATGCTGTCCGGCACCTGATTATAGGCACCAAAAGGTTTAAAAACAAGGTACATAAGGTTCTAGCCTCCAATGGGGCCTCCTATCTCATTGTGGGCCTGCTGGACAGCTTGGTCTACAGCAGTGGTCCCCAACCCCCAGGCCGTGGCCCAGTACCGGGCCGTGTGTCATTTGGTACCAGGCCACACAGAAAGAATAAACAACTTACATTATTTCCATTTGATTGTTTGATGTGATTTGATGTTATATTTGAAGCTAAATAAAGACCAGCCACATATTATACTTCGCCTTATAGTTGGTTAAAACAGGATGTTTCTGAACGGTAAGTTGCACTGTCCTCATGTTGGTTCAAGTTTTAGCTGGACAGTTGGCCAATGTAGTAGTAATTACTGATTCTCAATACAGAGTTTCACTACAGAGTTTCAGTACGGAGGGACGTCTACGTTACACCGTGCTGAGCACACTGACAAGGCATGTCAGAAGAAATAAAACGTTCTAAGGAGGAATGTGCACGGACACATCATCTTCCTTAGATCCCTTCACGCTGCAGTGTGTTAGGAATTTAAGTTCTAGCCGGTATGTGGGTCTGTCTGAAACTATTTGCAACTAAATGGGGAGCATGAGCAGTTTGAGCCAGATATTATGCCTTCATACAAATGATTAATAATAATCTTTTCTTTCCTAGTGTTTAATCATGGTTGTTTAGTGTCATACCTATCTTGATAAAAGGTCTGCTAAGAGCTGCTGCCTGTTTTTAAGACTTTACATTTGTGACATACAATGTACTGTACTTTAATTGTTCATTTCTAACTTTTATATATTAAGGCGTATTTCCCTTAGATTCATTCACATACATTATATTTCAAGCAGCTGTCTGATAAGTTCTGGAGGTCGGACAGAGTGACTTTGTTGACATTGTTTGGTAGAGTCGTTTTGAATGTCTGTACAAACAGAACATTTCAGCCGATGTAGCAAGAACACAATAATATCTTTTCCCCAACAACAGCAGTTTGGCTCTCCTGGCATCAGCTGTGTCAAGGCCTTTCACGAAGAGAACATTTTGCTTATCAACTATCAGAGTAGTAGGAGTGTCACGGAGAGTGGCTCCTTGTAACTTCCTGGATTCCAGTGCCCGGAGGCAAGGACTAAGCCTGTGCACCAACAAGGGAGAACCAAATTGATTTGCGGTGACTCTCCTCCACTATTTTAAACCAATCACATTAAATCTGCTAGGAACCTGGGTGTGACACTCGAATGCCAACTCTCCCTTAAAGCCAACATTACTGCAACAACTAGGTCATGTAGATTCATGCTGTACAACATCAGGAGAATACGCCCCCTTCTCACTCAGAAGGCAGTGCAGGTTCTGGTCCAGGCTCTTGTCATCTCACGCCTAGACTACTGTAACTCCCTCCTGGCAGGTCTACCTGCTACTGCCATCCGACCTTTGCAGCTCATCCAGAATGCAGCAGCTCGACTGGTCTTGAACCAACCTAAATTCACTCACACTACTCCGCTCCTCTGCTCCCTTCACTGGTTACCAGTGGCTGCCCGCACCAGGTTCAAAACATTAGTACTTGCCTACCATGCGGTGAACGGATCAAGTCCAGTCTACATCCGGGACATGGTCACACGTTACAGCCAAGCACGTTCACTCCGCTCTGCTTTGGCCAATCAGCTCGTACCTCCCTCACTGCGAGCTAAACACTCATCAAAATCACGACTGTTTTCTGTCCTGGCTCCTAAATGGTGGAATGAGCTCCCCATCGACATCCGTACATCAGAAAGTTTACACATCTTCCGCCGAAAACTAAAAACACACCTCTTCCGACTATACCTTGAATAGAAAGAAAGAAAAAAAAACACACACACTACTATTAATTTTTGAAACTAACACTTTAGTAGCACTTTGATGGCACTTACTTATAGCACTTTGTAGTTTTGCTTTGTTTTGAAGAAATTGTACTTTCTTGATTCTTGTTGTCCTGGGTCTGTACCCTTGGGGTTTTATGCACTTATTGTAAGTCGCTTTGGATAAAAGCGTCAGCTAAATGAAATGTAAAAATCTACTGTTATAATTATATCAAACCCCTTTTGTTCGGGGCCATTATTGACTTCCTATTGCTAACTGATTTAGCCTAGGCTGTGATAATTGTCAATGGCCATACTACTTTCATTGCGTCTCAATAAACACTTGTATTGGATCAGTCCGGCTCTTCTCATAATTATGATAAACCAACACGCTTGACAAGTGTTTCTTCAGTGTTGTTGTTGTGGTTAGCCTGTGGTAGATAACAAGCTGCTACCTCAGCAACAAGTCTGCTTGGAATAGCGTTCAGTGTGGAGGAGTGGTGGTGGATATGACGGGGAGCGGGGGTGGTGGTTTTGGAGGATGGACTTGTACCGGCTGGGTGCAGCTGAGTGACGAGTCCGAATCCCGAATGACGAAGTTTTTACCGAAGTTTCGATAACATATTTCTTACAATGGACTAAGTGAAAGAGTCCGCAGACTGACTGTTTTCATACTTTAAGGATCCCTTCTGACCCCCTCAAGTAATTACGGATAGTAAAAGCACAGAAAATGTATTTTACACAAAATGGGCCCTTTAAGCTGTTAGAGGCTTAGCCTGCCCCTTTAAGGACAGAAGCCAGTTTTACGTCGGAGCACATGCATTTTGAAGCCTGTTGCGGTTAGTGGAGAGAGCAATCAATGACTAAGCGCATGTCTCCGTGTTGCATGTGTTTTGCGCACAGCGGCAAGGATACGCTTCACATCCTGTGTTCGTCATGCGATGTGATCCTTGCCTGCTAATTGGTCATTACGGCCCATGCTATCAATTGCACATCACAATGTGAACATTTTATGTAAATTGAATGATAGTTGTAAAACCAAGCTTATTTCCTGTTGCCAGTAGGTGGCCCCATCAGTATTATTACATACAGACAACAACTTAATTTTCATTGTGATCAGTAGCTGGCGCTATGACCCTGCACTTATATTAATATATGGAGCTGCTCAATTCAGGATTGTGATCATAGGTCAGTAGTTCAGGACCGGTTGGATAATGCAGAGTGGATTTACAAAGTGTTTCCTGTTTCATGGCGAATCAGTTGGTGGCGCTATGACCCTTTGAAAAGTTGAAACATAGAACTGTTCAGGCTTGGACTCTGATCATGAAACAGAAGTTTGGTGGTGATAGGACAATGATAGTGGAATTATGACATCGTCTCCTTCGGTCGAAGGATGAACCTTCGCCGCACGTCAATGTTGACACGGTTTGAGGAATTGTCACAATTCTGACCATGGTCCTATGACCTGAATGAGCTCTTTTGAGCTGTATATTGTAAAGCAGCCAGGAGCAGTTCATCAAAGTATAAAACATGTTTTGTCTAGCATATCTATTCAAGATACTTTTTTGTTTGTCATGTAAAGACACAGAGTGTTTGACGAAAAGTCACAGTAATCTTATGCCTACATTATCAATGTCTTGAGACCCTTTTGACACGGTTGATGTCAGTGGATGAGGAGGAATACATCCAAGTGTAAGACATGCAAAAAACAAGACATTTCCTGTTGCCACCAGGGGGAGCTTTGACCGTAAGTCATGATTTCTGTGTAGATGTCATCATGCAGGGACTCTTTTCTAACATGTCTAGTTTGGACTCGATTGGTCCAGATACACAACCTTGTGTTTGATGGTGTGTAATCAAACTTTGGCACCACGCCACGGCCCCACCCTGTGACAAGAACACCAAATTCTAGGTAGTTTATATCTCCATCTTGTTGAGATGACATTCATCTCAATATGAATCTGATGAAAACCCTGGGACAAGTCCGTCAAAGGAAAAAACTGGGAAATGATACACAGGTGTTCCAAATTTTGTGCAGATCGGTGAAAGCTAACTGAGGGGCTTCTCCTCAGATGGCGCTGTTGAGCCATTTTACCCTGCCCATTTCAAATTACTCCAGAAATTGAGCATGTCTAGGCCCTGAAAAAGCCCCAGAAGGAAAACAAAAAACCTTCGAAATACAGTAGGGCCTCCCACTGGAGGTGCTCGGGCCCTCATGAGATGACAACGTTGTGTGTGCGCTCAGTACAACATGAGACGTGATGCTCACAGTCAGGACTAATTCCTGATCCGATACCATCGATTAATAACGAAAAACATGATCGTAAGTTTGTCATTCAAACATCCCAATAAAAAACGAAACAAAGTGGTCTATAGGGGAGATTTGCACTGATGTTATTTGGTTTGAGGAGCCGAAATTCTATTATTTACTTACAAAATACTTGCATATTTGCTCATTAACACTTTTAGCACACTAGCGTTTTACTACAATAGATCGGTAGCACTAGCACTTTGTTAGATATTAAATGCTCTTAATGAACAAAATAATTAAAAAGCACCAGAGTGAAGCAGATAACCCTGTCCACAGTGTATATACAGACGTTAATCAAGCATGCTAAGCGCTGGCACATTCTGTTGCACATCCTTGAAGAAATATTTGGCAGTTCTTTGCATAAACATCCTGTTCAAATGTTGAGTTTCGGTTTACAAACCTACTCGTAAGACAGGTTGTTTTTGTTCCTGAAGCATGGTACATAACAGATATATTTCCTTTTTGTAGGATATGGATGTGGTGCATTTACTTAACAAATGAATTAGAAGAAATCAAGAATACTAAACAGAAGAGTCATATATAAGTACAACACTGGAAGGCTCCTACCTCTGCAGACTGTACCATTTTCCACCGCTTCATACCCGGTTTTGCACACGCAGCGCCCAATGGGTACCATCCACTCCCCATCTCCATTACAGTACAGCTTAATGGGTACATCCACCTCTTCCCCATTGGGAATGCACACCCCTCTGGCTGCTACCAGTGAGGTGCCCTCTGCTCCAGACAGGGTCTCGGTAAAGATAGCACCATTAAGGATCACTTGGGGACATTTCCTGTAGAAGACCCGAACAGCGATGAGTGACATGCAGGCACCATAATCCTGGAAAGCAAGGTAGAAGCCATTGCGTGAAACAGGTCCAAAACTCCGGACTTCGCTGTTTATCTTCATGATGCGACCACCCAGATCTACTTGAGAGAAACTTTCATCAGCTGCTATAGTGTCCACTTTCATCCAGGGGTTCTCCATCCAGGGTGGGGATGATTTGGTAGCTGTTTCCGAGTCAGACTCATAGTAGTATAGGTTGAAGGTTTCCTTGCAGGAGCCTGGAACATTGGGTATAGAACTGCAGTCACGAACTGAGAACTTCATCTGGACATGGATGCGCTGAGCACCCTGACGGTGGATGTATTTGGTGCGTACCCAGTTGTTCTGGCTGCTATCGAAGACATTGCAAACCTGGTAAGTACGGATGGTGTTCATGTTTTCATCATAGCCGCTAACTTCTTCCCACTAAAAGAGAGCGGGAAAAAAAAACACATGACACAATATATATTCTGACATTAAATACTTAAAAACTAAACAGGAATATTATCAATTTCTCCAAAAACTACCAAATGTAATCTCTATGTACTATAGTTAATGTCAAACTCAGCAGCAGCTGAACATCTTGCTTTGGTGACGTTCAGACATTTATTTTCCTATCTTCCAGAGGGGGGAGTGAATTATGCTTTTGCTGACTATTAAGTTCCAGTTCAAATTTTGGTTAAGATTGTTTAAAAACTGTGGTTATGATTAAAATTCAATGTTGACTTATGTCAGGGGACAGGGTGTGTGTTTTTTAGCCCCACTATAAAAGGGTGTTCTCAGACAGGACACACAGCCAAGTTTACATGGGGAACATCTAAATAAAAAGACACAAATAGGGGCTTCATATATTCTCTGTTAATTGCTGCAATAAGCATTCAGTTATCAACAGACAGACAGACCTGACATCACTGTGCATCAGGTGCTCCTAACAGTGTACTGTGTAGGTTTTCAAAGGACTGTCATCTTTCATCTTTACTTCTCAATTATTGTTTGTATGACCAAAAATATGGCTATGAGACACATAAATATGTTGTTTTAAATGTAACCAGTGCTGCATTGTTTTGTGATGAAGAATGTGTCTTTGGATATAAATTGTTCTAAACAGTCAGCAGTACATACAGTGCTGTGAAAAAGTATTTGCCCCCTTCCGAGTTTCTTAGTTTTTTGCATATTTGTCACAGATCATCAAACAAATTTTAATATTAGACAAAGATAACCCGAGTAAATACAAAATGCAGTTTTTAAATGATAATTTCATTTATTAAGGGAAAAAATCTATCCAAACCTATCTGGCCCTATGTGAAAAAGTATTTGCCCCCTCTTGATAAATCCTGAATAAACTCTGATAAACCAAATTTTTTGGAAAGCTGATTTCAATGTCACTAGCCACACCCATGCCTGATTACTGCCAGAACTGTTTAATCTAGAAATCAGTTAAATAGAAGCTGTCTGACAAAGTTAAGTAGACTAAAATATCTCAAAAAACAACACATCATGCAGGATGTCTAAAGAAATTCAAAAACAGATGAGAAACAAAGTTATTGACTTGTAGCAGTCTGGAAAGGGTTACAAAGCCATTTCTAAGGCTTAGGGACTTCAGTGAACCACGGTGAGAGCCATTATTCACATATGGAGAAGACTTGGAACAGTCGTGAACCTTCCCAGGAGTGGCCGGCCTACCAAAATTACTCCAATAGCACATCAACGACTCATCCACGAGGTCATAAAAGACCCCAGAACAACATCTAAGGAACTGCAGGTCTCACTTGCTTCAGTTAAGGTCAGTGTTCATGATTCAACAATAAGAAAGAGACTGAGCAAAAATGGCATCCATGGGAGAGTTCCAAGGCAAAAGCTACTGCTGACCAAAAAGAACACAAAGGCTTGTCTCACATTTGCCAAAAAACATCTTGTTGATCCCTAAGACTTTTGGGCAAATATTCTGTGGACTGATCCCACATTTTTTTTACTTTTTGGAAGGTGTGGATCCTCTTACGTCTGGCTTAAAACTAACACAGCATTTCATAAAAACAACATCATACCAACACTCAAACATGGCGGTGGTAGTGTGATGTTCTGGGGCTGCTTTGCAGCTTCAGGACCTGGATGACTTGCCATAATTGATGGAACCATGAATTCTGCTCTCTAACAGAAAATCCTGAAGGAGAATGTCCGGCCATCAGTTTGTGACATCAAGCTCAAGCGCACTTGGGTTATGCAGCAGGACAATGATCCGAAATACACAAGCAAGTCAACATCTGAATGGCTCAAAATAAACAAAATGAAGGTTTTGGAGTGGCCTAGTCAAAGTCCAGACTTAAATCCGATTGAGATGCTGTGGCATGACCTTAAACAAGCCGCTTATGCTCGATAACCATCCAATGTTGCTGAATTAAAAGAATTCTGCAAAGAAGAGTGGTCCAAAATTCCTCCAAAGCGATGTGAAAGACTCATTGGCAGTTATCGAAAACATCTGATTGCAGTTGTTGCCGCCAAGGGTGGCACAACCAGTTATTAGGTTTAGGGGGCAATTACTTTTTCACAGAGGGCCAAGTAGGTTTGGATATACTTTTTCACTTAATAAATGAAATCATCATTTAAAAACTGCATTTTGTATTTACTCGGGCTACGTTTGTCTAATATACAAATTTGTGTGATGATCTGAATCATTTAAGTGTGACAAAAATGCAAAAAAAATCAGGAAGGGGGCAAATACTTTTTCACAGCACTGTATACATAACCGTATATTTCCAAAAAGGTAAACATCACAAAGGAGCATATGCTGACCTTAAGCAGCTGACTGACAGCACAGCGACAGACAGTAAGGGAAAAACAGAGTTTTTCTTTACACCACCCAAATATCTGAATTATCAAACATTTAAATGTTCAGCAGGGGAAAGTGACTCAGACTTTGGATTTAACTATTTTAAATACAGTGAAACAATATTTCCTTCACCTGTTCTGTGCTTTAATTATTATTATGGAGACATATAATGCGTCTTTATACACAGTTTAAGTTTTTAACAAAAACCTGTGACTGTGATGGGATGACAGTGACATCACAGACAGTGGCTAAAAAATAAGTCCCATTGGACCAGATAAAAACCATAGTTACTATTATTTAATAACATCTCAGTTACAAGAGATATTGTATGGCACAAATACCTCTTTAACTACTGATATGTTAAGTACATGAAGCTGAGAATGCCTCTGTACAGTTCTACTGAATGCAAGACTAGAGTATTTTTTACAAGATTTTTTTGGAACTTCTGATTGAAAAATAATCTGACAACTTCTTCTACTGCATTTTATTTTGTAGTATTCCTTATTTTAATTATATTATAATCATCTTTCTCCATCAGCACATAATACTGTGACAATACGATTCCTATCAAATGGAAATTTAAGCATCTGTACAAGCTGCTACTTTCACATTCACATACTGATGAACATTAGGCCTCATTCATCTATATCTTCTTAAGCTTTTTCTTAAATTTGTTCTCAGAATTTTTCACACCTGTGTTCCTATATTGCCATCACAAGTGGCACATGGCATGTCTCATCACACTGTCTGCTTTTCGTCAAATGCTGTTTTGATGTTTGTCTAATGTGTCGAGCCTGGAAGAAATGTCTTCGAGTTATATGTGACGATGAGTGGCCTGAAAACAATACTTCTAAATCTGTTAATTTCATTCAATCATTTTATGTCCTTTTTCTGTTTTACGTTTAAAGAAGATATCTTCTAACATTACGATTAACATTAGATTCAATAGCGCCTCTAAAAAAGAAAAATGTCAAACATAGTAAATTAGCTCCGTGGTATAATTCCCAGACAAATGAGTTAAAACAATTATCAAGAAAACTAGAAAGGTAGTGGCGCTCCAGCAACCATGTTGAAAACCTCAGACTGGAAGAATAGTGTTAAAGAATATAAAAAGGCTCTCCACAAATAATAATAGAAGAGAATAAAAACAACCCCAGGTTTCTCTTCAGTACTGTAGCCAGGTTGACAGAGAGTCACACCTCCACCGAACCCAGTATTCCTCGATCCCTAAATAGCAATATCTTTATGACCTTTTTTAATGATAAAATTCTAACTATTAGAAATAAAATCAACCATCTCCTGCCCTCAATTGGCACTAATACCTTCCCAATAACAGAGATCTCAGAAACGGCTGAGAATCCTACCCATTACTTAGACAGCTTCTCTCTGAACACTAAACCAACAACCTGTATCTTAGATCCCATTCCTACAAAATTACTTAAAGAAATTCTGCCCCTAATTGATAGTTTGTTACTTAACACAATCAATCTGTCATTATCATCAGGTTATGTACCACAGTCTTTTAAAATAGCATTAATCAAACCCCTTCTCAAAAAACCCACCCTAGACCCAGAGGTTTTAGCAAATTACAGACCAATATCTAATCTCCCCTTCATGTCTAAAATCTTAGAAAAAGTGGTAGCCAATCAGCTGTGTGAGTTTCTCCAGGAAAATAATATATATGAAGACTTTCAGTCGGGGTTTAGAGCACAGAGACAGCCTTGGCAAAAGTCACTAATGACCTTTTAATAGCCTCAGATCAGGGACTTGTGTCTGTCCTCGTTCTGTTAGATCTCAGTGCAGCATTCGACACAATTGACCATCAAATTTTATTACAAAGACTCAAGCAGTTAATTAATATTAATGGAACCGCCCTTAACTGGTTTAAATCGTATTTTTCTGATCGCTCCCAAATTCGTGCAAATTAATGATGAGACATCTGTGCGCACCAAAGTTAACCATGGGGTTCCACAGGGCTCTGTGCTCGGCCCAATTTTATTCTCATTATATATGCTTCCACTAGGAAACATTATCAGGACACACTCCGTAAATCATGATGATGACACCCAGTTATACTTGTCAATAAAACCTGAACAAAGTAATCAATTAACTAAACTTCGAGCATGTCTCAAGGGCACAAAAACCTGGATGACCCGCAATTTTCTCTTATTAAACTCAGACAAAACAGAGGTTATAATACTTGGCCCCAAACACCTTAGAGATAAATTATCTAATGATATAGCTGCGCTAGACGACATTGCCATTGCTTCCAACGAAACAGTCAGGAACTTGGGAGTGATCTTCGATCCTGATTTATCATTTAATAGTCACTTAAAACAAATTTCTCGGACTGCCTTTTTCCACTTGCGTAATATCTAAAAAATCAGGCATTTCCTTTCGCAAAAAGATGCAGAAAAAGTAGTCCACGCCTTTGTTACATCGAGACTGGACTATTGTAATTCATTATTATCAGGCTCCAGCAGTAAGTCGTTAAAGACTCTACAGCTTGTCCAAAATGCCGCAGCACGTGTCCTGACAAGAACAAAGAAAAGAGAGCACATTTCTCCGGTATTAGCTTCGCTACACTGGCTTCCAGTTAAATCTAGAATAGAATTTAAAATTCTCCTCCTCACTTTCAAGGCCCTTAATAATATAGCGCCTTTTTACCTTAAAGAGCTGTTAGTACCTTATAAACCCACTAGACCACTCCGCTCCCAGAATTCAGGCCTACTTGTCGTCCCTAAAGTCTCTAAAAGTAGAGTAGGAGCCAGAGCTTTTAGCCATCAAGCCCCTCACTTGTGGAATAATCTACCAATTTCAGTTCAGGAGGCAGACACCATCTGTTCGTTTAAGAATAGGCTCAAAACCTTCTTTTTGATAAAGCTTATAGTTAGAGCTAATTAGTGCGGCAGAACGTAACTTGTTCTATTTTATGACACACAGAGCTTCTTTTTCCAGCTTCTCCTTCCTCTTCTCCATCCCTATCCCCCTTCCCCGGAATCCCTTTGCTTTATCACCCACAGATCCAGGGCCTCTGTGGCCGCACCATGGATTGCTGTTTGTGGATCGCGCATCGGGGTCACAGTGGTGGACCCAGTGTGGCGGATTCTGTGTCGTGTGGGCTGATCGTGGTGCTGGTGGCGGACCCTGTGTCGCGTTAGCATTGGGTACACGAGGTGGACCAGGGCCGCGGCGGTGGCTCGTGGTGAGTCCTGATGGGCGGCGGTGGACGGTGACTGAGGACTGGAGTGGCCTCTAGTCTGGATGGTGGATGGTGGTCCTGCTGGTTGCTGACCATGGACTGTGATTGCAGCGGGACTGCATCAATGCCGCTAAAGACTTTAATGATGAATGTTTTCTACACGTGGCACCTATTGCACTTCTGTCCGTCCTGGGAGAGGGATCCCTCACATGTGGCTCTCTCTGAGGTTTCTACTTATTTTTACCCTGTTAAAAGGGTTTTTAGTAGTTTTTCCTTACTCTTGCTGAGGGTTAAGGACAGAGGATGCCACACCTTGTTAAAGCCCCATGAGATGAATTGTAATTTGTGAATATGGGCTATACAAATAAAATTTGATTGATTGATTGATTGACTTCAGCTGTATTGGATTTGGCTTCATGGCTCTTTACACTGAAGCTCCAAAAGTGTTTTGTTGATTCCGACAGTTCCCCCACCCATCCATCGGCATGGTGGTGAGTAGATAATGAGTTAATTAAAAATGTTGGGTAAACTATCCCTGTAAAACCTTATTATTTGTCTAGAAAGTTTGTGGTATAGGTGCATCGCAATGGCAGACTGTCACTAGCGGCGAGCATCATAGCCAACTGTGTGCATGAGCTGCAACTCTGCTACTCTGACACACTAACAATAGGGATTTACACCAATGTCAACTGGATATTTGTAAGGAACAACTGAACTGTTTTGATTTGACAAACTGCGAAATCTTTTATGAGGGTTCATTGGATAAAATGATTTTTATTAATTTTGTGTACAGCTTATTGTACCCACAAAGAAGATTAAAATCTATCCTTATGATAAATCATATGTTACTAAGCATATAGAAATTGTATAAATGCTATGATTAAAAAATTAAAATGTTAAAGAATTCTGCTCCAATATCTTGTCAGTACAACAAAAGATAAACTTAAACTAGAGCTACATTGTAGCACTAACAGGCAAGAGCACAGTCATTTTGAAGTCTGTTGCGGTCGGTCGAGAGAGCGATCAATGACCATTTGCACGTCCTTCATGGACAAAAGTTTGGCACAGGTCTATTCAAATAGCGGCCCCAGAGCCGGATACGGCCGGTTTGAATTTAATTATGAACTGCAAGCCTGCATGCAAATCAGTATAGTTGGTAAGAAAAAAAAATGAAAGAATACAATGTGAAGAGGCACTACAAGTCGAATCATGGCTCATTTCGAAGTAGTTTCCCGGAGGGCTCGGATGACCGGTGGAGGAAAGCAAACGGACTTTTAACATCTTTTAAACGAGGTCGGTGTGCCCTTAGTCGCCTTTGCATGGAACGAGAGAGAGCCATGATAGCATCTCTACGCATAGCCTGAACACTAACCAGACAGAAGAGGCCCTTTACCGAGTCGGAGACTGTTTAAGACTGCGTGCTTGCAGTTATTAATGAGATGATGGTTGACGAAAAAGTGAAGGAAAGCCTGATTTCATCCATTAAAAAAGTGCCTCTCTCGTACACATGAATTCTCCGCAGGGTGGAGCTACTGGCAACGGATGTCGTAGGGAAGCTTTTGGAAAAACCTTTGAAAAGCAGAGTCTATCTCTGTGGCTGAGTCGACTGACTGTACCGACATGGTCCAGCTTTGCGTATATGTGAGGTTTTATGATGGAGTGCAATTTCGGGAGGAACTACTGGGGCTTGAACTGCTGGAGGCACACACTACAGGTGAAGTGATTTTTCACGGCGCTCTGTCTATAATCGGTAGAGTGAAATGGCTGATTGTCAGCCGTATCCCTATGCAGTATTTATACCGCATAATTCATCAGGCTGTACTGCAAAGCTCAACGGCGATCTGAAAAACACCATGGATACTGTTATGAACATTGTGAATTTCATCCGCTCAACCTCCAGCCTTCAACATCGCCTCTATCAATCTTGCTTCCTGACACATCTGCAGATCACACTGACTTCCTGGTTCATAGTGATATCAGGTGGCTCAGCAAAGGAAAGGTCTTGGACTGTTTCTGTGAAACCCGCCAGGAGATTTTATCTTTCCTTCGCACACAAACGGGCAGGACACTTCTTGGAGCATATGTTGGATGAACAGTTTATGGCAGAAGTCTACTTTCTGTGTGACATTTTTGGACACTGTAACACTTTGAATATAATGCTGATTTGGTTGAGAGATTTTCATATCAGACCTAATTGCAGAAAGGTTGCTGTAATTCATACAACTCCATGCATTCATGAGTGCAGCACCTGGGGCCCACATAACGCCAGTCATGACAACCTTAATGAGAATGATAGCTTCACTGAGAGATTCCAAGGCTTCAATATTCCTATTGAGGTACTGCAGTTTGCCCGTGACCCATTGAGGCAGGCTTCTGTGTAAAAGCAAAAGAGGAAACGTCTTGCATTGATGAGACCATCCTTCAGAAGGAAATGGCAGTCCTCATTTGCTGTAAAGCAGCACTTGCTGTCTGAGGGTGCAGTGATCTTTTGGTGTAACCATGTTAGCCAATACCAGAACCCCATAATCAGGAAAGTGGTGCTGCTAATACTAACAATGTTTGGATCCACCTACACTTGTGAGTATAGCTTTTCTCACATGAATGCAATTAAAACAAGTGCACGTTACTCCATGACCAATGAAAAGCTACACGAGTATCTCAGGGTTACCCTTACTACTTATGAGCCAAACTATATTGAAATTGCCAAATCAAGTCAATGTAACTTCTCTCACTGAGTCAAAGAGGCTCAAAACAACAGAGGTCTGATAAGTAAGGTAGTTGTGTAGTAGTAAAATACCCTGACTGAGGCATGTGATGCTATCAAACTGAAAATGCACAGACTACAAATCTGTTTTATGGTTCAGCAGGCTCCCTTTTGGTTTGTCTGGAGTTTTTCAGTTTTTACCTTTAACAAATATGGACATGAACCTGCAATACGCACCTTAGTATTGGCTCGTTTATGATAATAGCATGAGTGGGCAAAGCAGCTTATTTCTGCTTGGAAATAATGTTAAAGGCTTATTTACTATTATTGTGATGGATACTGTTTCAGATGTTCAGTTTACATTATGTATTTTGTGATATGGACCTGCTGCAACTCCCTAATTTTTGCTTGGAATTGTTTTGGATAGTTTCCTGAACAGGCTCATTTATTTTTAATACTATTATACTATTTTCAATATAAATTTGTGGATATGGACATGTCAGAAAACATGTCTCATTTTTGGTTTTATTTTAATGTAACTTTTTCCATTCTGTATCAAAGTTTGATAGCTAGTTTTCATCTCCATCTTGTTGTGATGACACGCATCTCCATTTGAGGCTGATCTGATGAAAGCCCTGGGACAAGTAAATCAAAGTACAAATGTGTAAAATGGCAAATATGGCCACTAAAGTCAAAATGGCGGGCTTCCTGTTGCTTTTTTCTAACTGCACCATGACCTTTTTTGTTTGTCTGGTCATGATACAACGATTTTAGTGAAGATTGGTTGAAAGCTTACTGTGGGACTTTTCTTTAGCGTGCGCTGTTGAGTCATTTTTCCACGGCCATTTCAAATTGCTCCAGAATTAAATTACTTTTTGGGGTTTTGAATTCCCTGCAAACTTTGGTAACAATTTGAGCATGTCTAGACCCTGAAAAAGCCCCTAAAGTGAAATAAAAGTCCTTCGAAATACAATAGGGCCTCCCACCGACGGTGCTTGGGCCCAAATAAACCCAACACCTATGCAAGAGCCCTTTCTCGAGATATCCATCTGCTATTTTGTATATATTATAATGTATAATATTTTGGTATCAAAGATGTTTAAGCGGTGATTGAATCCCTATTTGATGCTTTAGTATGCCTCTTACCAAATGAAATCAGTCCAAATTGTTAGGTGAATAAAATCTTTTCATCTTCCATCAAGACCAATGTTGGAGCCCAGGGTTGTGTGAGTTCAGCTTTTCTTTTAACTTTTTACACTGATGACTGCTGAACAGGTACTGCTCAAAAGTAGGGCTGTGCCATATTGCGCGTTTTATTGAATGCAGGGACCACGAACGAGTCCATAGTCTGAGGCAGAGGGGGAACAGCCCACCCAGCGCGCCACCAAGTCTGGGGCAGACACCACTAAGTCCATTTACAGTTTTTATTTGGAGTCTTTTCAACATGTTTGCTCTGTAAGTAATTTTCTGCTCCTGTCTGTCCATCATCACTGTGCCAACCGCACAAAGCCAAACTGAGAGAGCACTGCCATCTCCTCTAGATCTCCCTACTCTTACTTAGTTTACAAATTCCACAGGTTTTTTTTGTTCGATATCACTGTTTGTGAGTGTGTGTGCGTGCATGCGTGGGAGGAAAATAGCGAGTGGGGCAGCAGATGAATTTGCACGCTGCACTGAAGATTAGTATTAAGTATTAACTATGTGATTATCAGTATTGATATTATTTGAGTCAGTGTATGTGCGCGTCGTTGCCATTCCCTCAGGTTGTGGGACTATCGTTAATAATCTACCCGATTCTTTTTATATCAAACAATCATATTGAAGAATTTCACCCTGGACAAACATAACTCAAAGTTTCAACAGAATTTAGTGGGAAGGAGGCGGCACAAGATTTGACGGAGCTTCCTCGCAATTTTGTTCCACGATTTAATAAAATTGAGACTGCACATGTCAATCCTTAAATTAAATATGGAACTTAATCCCAGATAAAGTGTATATTAAAGGGTCTTGAGCGTCATCTTTGTTTGTGGATACCTAATCCGGATAATATGTCAAAATCCTTGAGAAAATCCCAAATTACGGATCAAGTATACATAAGAGTGCTCTGCAGTGTGTGTAGATTCAAATCTCAGATAAGAACAAATCCCATATAAGAAAATATAAGTGAATGTGAGAGGTGGAACGGAATTTCTTCTTAAGAACAATTGGTGAATGAGGCCTACCAAAAGAGACTGATATGTCTGGTTTTCAGGCAGTCAATCATGAATCAATATATTTTCCGATGATGAACTATGACTGCACATCTGTACGTTGCCTGTATTTTTCACATGCACTGTCCCTAGTGCCTTTTTTATTTTTTGATTTATTTGTTCCACTCACCCCCTGTGATGGATAGATGGTCCAACCAAGTTCTGCAGTTGCTGTTGTGGAATCCATTAGTATTTCTACAGAAGAAAAATATTAAAAGGTTAGTTTTTATCTATCTAACTGGAAAATGTACACGCTCAAATTAGGGTCAAGAGTTTCTCAAAATTGTAATAGTTAAAATCAGCAAGAAATTCAAGTTAGTTTGTGTGAGGGAAAAGGGAGACTGTGAAAAATGAAAAAAGTTGCGGTGCTACATAAATACTCACAGAAAATCAAACTGACTGTCCTTTGATTTTCTTGAGAACCAATTATTCGACCTTCCTCAAACTTGTTCATAATGTCAACTTTTTTCTTATTGTCCACACCCGACACTCATTAACTGACAAGTAGCTGTTTACCGACCTACCCTTTTATAGTTAGAAAATGGATGATGGAAAAGCGTCCCTCAGACAGGCACTTATGGGGGCAAAGGCGCGCTGAAACCGCTTAGTACTGCCTAGGGTTGGTAATGAATATTCGTTATTCGAATATTCGTTCATTAAGAATTATTCGAATAAAAAATCCAAGCCTAATGAATAACATCAGATGAGTGTAACGGCACTAAATCCCTGCAGATATCTTAACAGACTATTAGTTCAGGTCAGTGATGTGTACATCTAAAGAAAATATGTATTCACTATAACCGCCCCATCCCTTCCCTTAAACTCACAGACCAGGGTTCCTTAACTGAAAAATAACCACATTAATTTATTGTATATATATGTATATTTATTCATCATTCAGATAATGGAACATATATTTTCACAGTGAGCGTCTTTAACACAATTCAGTTCAAGCAACAAAATAGAACTTCAGTTTATATTCAAATTTATTATCAGCGAACAGAGACTAATCAAATATTACTTCAACACGTCATTTAAGTGCACTGCACCACGGGGGGCATGAAGTCCAGATATCGCAATGGAATGTCCATAGAGTTTGTGCCGCAAACTTCGCTCTGTAAAGTCAGTCAACAGTGTTCAATTCACTTATAGGGCACCCGGTAGGGGAGATGTTTCGCTGTAGCTGTAGCAGGAGCTGTAGCAGGAGCTAACTTCAAGCCCAGTGCTGCCGTAGAGAAAGTCAGCTGCAGCGTACTCACGGGAGGAGACACGAGGGGAGGAAGGGAAAGAGCGTGGAGCGCAACACACTTGAATCTGCCGTGTGAGTCACCGTTCACCGTGGACTCCGACGCTGTCTTCTCGCTAAGACTCGCCAGTCGTCCTCCGGTTCTTTGTGACTTACAGCTTTTCAGTTTGTTTTTAAAACTTCTCACCGGCTCCATCACTGCGCTGCAATCTCCTCTCTGCAACCTCGCTCTGCTCGAAGGCCCGCCCCCCCTCACGCTCTCCATACGTGTTGTCTCTTCCTATTGGTCCGTCAGTCATGGGCTCGACACATGAGCAAAGATGAAGCGCGCCAGTGTGGGACCATTTCTCAAGAAAAGACGATAAAGTCCACTGCAGGTACTGTGACGCTGTATTTACGAACAATAGTACAAAGTCACCTCTAATATATCATGTAAAAAATAAACATCCGAACGTAAAAGCCAGCGACGCCAGCACCAGCGGAGGGCTCCAGCAGCAAACCATGCAGGCTACACTAGCTAGGAGGACCTGTGATGACAGGCGAGCTAGTGAAATTACCAAACGAATTGTTAATATGATTGTAAAAGACATGTTGCCTTTAAGTCTGGCTGACGGCGAGGGTTTTAAAGAACTGATGGGATTTGTTGAGCCAGGATATAGAATTCCATCCAGAAAGACATTGACCAACCGTTTGGAGCAACAGTTTGCTGAGAAAAAGGCTGAGTTAAAAAGGAAGCTAGCTAATGTTGACGTGGCTTTAACCACTGACTGCTGGACTGCCTTGACTACAGAGAGCTACATTACAGTGACATGCCACTACATTGAGGAAGACTGGCAAGTGAAATCGGCAGTCCTTCTCACAGAGAGTTTTTCAGAGAGACACACTGCCGACAATTTGGCTGATAAACTAAAGGAATCCGTGGATGATTGGGGGCTAACTGGACGAGTAGTTGCTTGCGTGCATGATAACGCCAGGAATATAGTTGCGGCAAATGATCCCACTCGAGTGAGTTGGCAGTCTCTCCCATGCTTTGCACATCCTTTACAGTTAGCCATCAATGATGGCTTTGCTCTTGACTTGCATAGGGTCATCGCAGCAGCTGGGAGGTTAGTGAAACATTTCAACCACAGCACACCTGCTACCAAAGCATTGGATGTGAAGCAAGGACAACTACAACTGCCAAAGCACCGCCTGATCCAGTCGTGCAAAAGGTGATGGAATTCGGTCTGTGATATGTTTGAGAGGTTAATGGAACAACGATGGGCTGTCACTGCAGTGCTGTCTGATCGTACAGTAACTAAACTCCAAAATGCTAGAACTCTCGAGATGAAAGACGAACACTGGCAGCTAATGGAAGACTCCTTACCAGTGTTGAAGGCACTTAAGTGTGCTACAACTGTGTTGTCTTCGGAAACGGAGGTCTCGATCTCAAGCACATATCCAATCACCTTCAGCCTGATAAATGTTCATCTTAAGAGTGATGGAGGCCATCCCAAAATAGAAGAGTTCAAGGCCAAAGTGCGGTCTCAGCTGGCCAAACGAATGAAGGTACGTCTACTCTGTTAGATAATACATATGTGTTTGACGTTCCCTAGAACTAATAGCTATTTGTGCATAGGCTATTGATAGACTGGCTTCAATGTTCTTTTTTCTGCCTCTGCAGATTGATTCGGACAACTTCCCTTCAACGTCGCCAGCAATGATTGCTATGATCTTAGACCCTCGCCACAAACATTTGGGATTTCTCAAGCCTTCACAAAGGTTGACTTTGAAGAATGCATTACTGGATATCGTGGCCACCACTACTGTTGAACAGGTTAATGCAACTGAGAGCGCAGGACCACTGCCGCGGAGAAGTGCTACTGCAAGTGCCATAGCTACGCTTTTGGGTGCCAATTACACTGCTCGTCCAAATGATGAAGATGCACAATTGGATAGCTACCTCAACGACCAGCCACCTCCCCTGGATTCAAATCCCACTGAATGGTGGAAAAACAACGCAGAGAGATACCCAAGACTGGCAAAATTAGCACAGTGCAATCTATGTACACCCGCGACCTCCGTTCCATCTGAAGGAGTTTTTTCAGCTGCCGGACTAACAGTGAATCGACTGCGCACACGTCTTACCCCAGAACATGTGAATATGTTGATTTTCATGAACAAGAACACATAGATGGGCCTGTGATAGGCAATGTATGCTGAGGCAATCCATGCAGGTAGTTGTTTGATAGCCTGATGTTTGTTAGCCATTTCTCAGAGCCTACAGTAGGCTAGCCTGTAAAGTACCTATAGCCTATATCTCGCTAATAAGTTGCCATGACTGTCAGTTTAAAACAATGATCTAATTTGGTATTAAGCCACGTTTGTTATTATTCTTGTGTATTCGTGTCCACTCTGATGACCAGTCAACTTCACTCATAGTTTTACGTTAAAAAGCGTAGGCTAAGTTATTTCCTTAATAAATCTATTTTTGAGAAACAGTCCTGTTGTGTGCTTGTTTGACCTTAATGCGTGTGGGGGTGATGGCTGGGGGAAAAACCATGGGGGCGGGGGGGTTCATGCCTTAGCGAATAATCGAATAATTGTTCATTAACTTTATGAATATTCGAACATGAAAAATCCTGTAAAGTCCCATCCCTAGTATTGCCACAGCCATTGAAGTATTCACTCTTCTTTGCTGGAATACAATACCGATGAACTCAGAAAGTTTCCCCTAAGTAAATCACATGTCACAAATTGTTACGCTTGGAAATATCATGAACAGTATCCATCATAAACAAGAACTTTTTAACCCAAAGCATGACTAATGTTAACTTAATCTAGTCTAGTGTTTTCATTGTAACTGTTAGCAGTGGTATTAAAAAGTCAGCGTGTACGAATTCTAAGGCTCTCTTTGCAAAAAAACGGGATAGATTCCTTATATCTAAGTTATCTAACAGTGTAGTGAGCCTATAATAATAGTGTATAATCATGTTTTAACATTTTATTATCTCAAACAAACTTCAACAAACACAAAAATAAACTAACCCTAAAGCGAGTAACTTTACAGCTCCGTCCTTTCTAGGGTCTCACGCCGAGTTCACACCGGACAACCGACAATGAACGGAGCAAACAACGGTGAAGTTCTTCAACATGGATGACATTAAATTAATAATTGAAGTGGAGAAGTACAGTGAGTTGTATGATCCTCAGCACATGTTCTATGAAGACAAAAAAATGTAAATGTTGGGACGCTGTTGCAGTTAATGTTGGAGCAACAAGTACATATATGCTTGAAAAATTATTAAATGCCGTTTTTACTGTAGGCTGATAATAGCGAAAGTATGTGATATTCTTAGCGCTGCGCCGTGCTTGAGCGTCCGGTGTGAACAGCCAAGCACCTGCGCGCTAGGGATTAGGGATGCACCGATCCGCTTTTTTCACCTCAGATACCGATACCGATACCTGAGGTTTAGTATCGGCCGATACCGATATAAAAAAACATCGCGAAATTATGGTAACAAACTGTAAGTTTCATTGGGTGGAAAAGACTGGGATCATGAGACTTGACTTAAACATTTCTTTCCTATTTTTTAAAAACAAATAAACTGATATAAATGTACTGAATTACTTATTTATTTAATAATTGTTGTGACGCCCCGGCTTTGGTACTAGGCTCTGTGGTTAACTATGTATACATGACTACTGTTTTCTCAATTCAACATGCAGGAGGAGCTGGAAATTGCAGGCTGTGGTTAATGAGGGGCGGGGCTCCAGGTGATGGCCATCCCTATATATATGGTGTCCCGGGTCCTCAAGTCCCTCTTGTCCTGCTCTGACGACCTGACGCGGGAAGGCTGTCTGCTCCTGTCTCTGCTCCTGTCTTTTGTGTTCATTTTGTTAAATAAATGTGTATTGTTAAAGCGTTACCCGACGGTGTCTGTTTTCCCTATGTCATGGCTACTGGGAGCTAGGTAGTCGTGACATGTGGGGGCTCGTCCGATTTTTGGATCTGGAAGTTGTCTGCTGAATGCAGTGTTAAAATTGTCTGCGGTTAGCTGTGACAGTGACGTGCGGTGAGTAAAACTCTAGACCATCCTACGTTCTGTGGTGACGTGAGGTGAGTAGGTCTAGTGGTAACTGGCGAGGATTTTTGTGAATGAAGTTGTAGTAGTAGGCGTGGCCTGCTGTTACCTCGCCAGGTTGGTTGGGGAGCATGTTGATGCCCACTCTGGTGTCAACCGCTGCGCCTCGGGTATTATATGGTTAAAAGACTGGGAGAGTGGGAGCTTGCTGCGGTGATTCCCGCACCGCGACGCGAAGAGGAGAGCGGCCCGGGGACGGCACGGGGAGCGCCCCGCACAGAGTAGCGATCCTGAGCCAGTGAAGTTGTATGCTAGATAGCTAGGTTGGCAACAGCTGTGCGGACGTTGCGTGGGATGCGGCGCGTGGATCCCGCTTCTACACTGTGACCGGGTGACCGGGGTTGCTGGGAAGCCCAATGAGACAATAAGACCTGCGCCACTGAAGCCTATCCCCTCGGTTGGTATTCCTTTTGAGTACTTAATTATTGACTGTGTTGGACCCCTGCCAAAGTCAAAGTCGGGTATGGAGTATATGGTCACGGTGATGTGTCAGGCTACTCGATATCCTGCGGCATATGCCGTGAGGTCGATTAGCACTAAAGCGGTGGTGAAATCGTTGTCTCACTTTATTTCCATATTTGGTATACCGAAAGTTATTCAAAGCGACCGTGGTTCAAACTTTACATCTAAGACCTTTGCTGAGGCGTTGAAACAGCTAAGCATTAGGCATAATCTCAGCAGCGCATATCATGCGCAAAGCCAGGGGGCGCTAGAGCGTTTTCATGCCACCTTGAAGTCCTTGTTGCGTGCGTATTGTATAGAGCTAAAGCGGGAATGGGAAGAGGGTTTACCATGGCTCCTGCTGGCGGCACGTGCTGTTGTGCAGGAGAGTACAGGGTATAGGCCTAATGACCTCGTCTTTGGCCACAAGGTGCGTACTCCTCTGTCTGTTTTAGGCAGTGAATTGGACCGTACAGAGCCACCAGAGAACTTGGCAGAGTATGTTCAGGGTTTTCGGCGCAAGCTGTTCCTGGCAGGGAAAATGGCATGTGAAAATCTGAGTAATGCTCAACAGAAAATAAAGGATCTGTATGACCGTAATGCAGTGGTGAGGGCTTTTAGCCCAGGTGATCAAGTTCTTGCATTGCTGCCTATAGCGGGTTCACCGTTTGAGGCCAAGTACTTGGGGCCGTAAACTGTCATCCGCCAGGTCTCAGAAATTAATTATGTTGTGTCAACTCCTGAAAGGAGACGCAAGACACAGCTTTGTCATGTCAACCTGCTCAAGCCTTATTTCCCTTCATCTTCACAGATGCAGGAGAAGGAGGCAAGGCTGAAACCAGTAGGGCTTGCTGTGGGATCAGACGCACCCGACATCACTCAGGTGGCATCTGAGGATGGCGTGTGTGGGCCTGATGATGCCCACACACGCCATTTGGAGAGTGATCATCGGGAGCAACTTAAAAGTTTAATTTTTGAGTTTTCATCTTTATTTTCTGACACACCGACCTGTACCAGCGTGATGGAACATGACATAGATGTGGGAGACGCAAAGCCGGTTCGTCAAAGGTTTTATCGCGTCTCACTCGACAAGCGGAAAAGTCTTGATTCATCCGTGCAATACCTCCTTGACAATGGATTAGCCATACCATCTTATTCCAGCTGGGCTTCTCCTTGTCTGTTGGTAAAGAAATCTGATTCTTCCTTCAGATTTTGCACAGACTATCGGAAGGTTAACACGGTGACAAAAATTGACTCATTTCCGTTACCCCGAATCGAAGATTGCGTTGACCAGGTGGGTAGTGCCCGATTTGTCAGCAAATTTGACTTACTTAAGGGTTACTACCAAGTGCCATTGACTCCCAGGGCCCAAGAAGTTTCAGCGTTTATAACATCGTCTGGACTTTACGCTTATACCAGGATGAGTTTTGGATTGCGCAACGCCTCTTCAACCTTCCAGAGACTGATGAATAGAGTTGTGGGAGGGTTGGAGGGGTGTGCAGTGTATTTAGATGATGCTGTCTGTTATGCAGACACCTGGGATACACATCTGGGCCGCATTCGTGCCTTTTTTGAGCGGTTGCGGGCGGCAAATCTAACAGTAAACCTTGCAAAGTGTGAATTTGCGAAGGCCACTGTGGTTTACTTGGGCAAGGTGGTAGGGCAGGGGGTGGTGCGGCCTGTGAGGGCAAAAGTATTGGCCATCGACAGGTTCCCCCCTCCTAGGACGAAGAAGGAGCTGATGCGATTCCTTGGAATGGCTGGTTATTACCGAAACTTTTGTTCAAACTTTTCGTGTCTGTTTTCCCTATGTCATGGCTACTGGGAGCTAGGTAGTCGTGACATTGTGCACCAGTAAAACAATCTTAATCATACAAATATAATGTGGCCGGGTCAGTCAGTGCAATTAGGGATTCAAAATACAATGTAAAACAAAATAAATAATAAAGGAGCTGAAATTGAGAAAATACCTTCTCTAGCTTGGTTGGTAAACTTTCACACAATAATCCCAAAACACAACTACGACTCTATGATTAATGTGACAAGTGTGTTAAGCCAGTGGAGTTGTCCGGCTGACAGTGGCTGTTTAGAGCACTAATGGCATGTGTGTATGGTCAAATACGGTTATAACGCACTGTCATAACGGCGCTAGCCACCATGCTAACTGCGGTGGGAACAGCGCAAAAACCAGCTGACTTTAATTCCACGGCTGTCATGACACTGCTTCTCAAACACAGTCAGGTTAGAAGCAAACACTTGGTAGTAGTTAGTATCGGGAGTCCCTGCCGACTGTGTGTGGAAGCTGGGGAAGCTAGCTGCCTCCGTGTAGCTTCAAGCTGTGGAATTAGCAACACAGTTCGGAAACAATCCCGGGGAACCGCTGTGCTAAGACACAATAATATAAACATTTTATTTAGTTACTATCGTACACTGTGAGTGTGAAAAGCCAGGAGCAGGTAAATAATGAAAGTGGACTTCTTCTGAGAACTCATGAGGTAGGCTTCTCCAAGCTCGTCTTCTATTGCGCCCAATTGTTTTCAGCAACAGAGAACTATAAATTAAAAAGTGTCCGTCCGATCCGTCCGTCAGTCCGTCCTCAACGGACTCGGAGAAGCATACAACGGCCTTTAGGGAAGCCTCTGCCGGGCTTGTTGGCTGAGGTAACGTGTAATAGCTCCAGATAGCCGATCCTTTCGCTCGCTCCATTTTGTAAACACTGTAGGCTCCGCACGGCATGTTGCTTGCGTATGACGTCACTCACAGCGCACAGCATAGAATTACACTGAATAGATCAGCCGATATGGATCAGCCCATTGTCACCGATACCTAGGGTTGCCAACTCCCTGAAAAATAAATAACGGACACCTGTGACGACCCTCATGCTACCTGCCTGTGTGCCTTGCTCAGTGCTGGTGGGAGGAGCTTCAGCCAATTACCTGCCCATCTTGGTGGGCCTTCCCAGGAAGTATAAATGACTGCTCTTCTGGGAGTGGCTCTCTCTCTCGCTCGCTCTCTCTCTCCCAGCAGGGCCTGCTGCACCAGCCTGATGCTTTATCCTTTGTCTCCGTAAATAAATATGATTTGATTGCAAGCTCTGTGTGTGGATCTCCCTTTTTGTTGCCAGCCTTGAGCCAGGTGGTAACAAATGGGGGCTCGTCCGGGATCTGAACTGATTAGTATTGCTAAATGAGAAATATAGCTTTTGTTAAAGGGAGTTTGCCACACAAATGTTTGGTTGAATTGTGTTTTCCTGAAACTGCTGGCAGAGGTAAGGGCTGTTAATTCATTTGGAACCCTTTTACCTATTAGGCATAAGTAATGAGGGGCACTAGCTGTCTCTCATTGAACTTTTTTTTGTTTTAGTTTGTTATTTTTGTGCAGTACGTGGTTAGAGCAGTTGCTCGGGGGCACTTCCATGACTGTCTGTGTGATTTTCAGCGTGCTGAAGGTTTACCGGGTTACTGGGTTTCGTGCTTAATTTATCCTGCCACTAACCTGCATGAAGACTAGGGTTGAGATAGTTAGTTAGAACTGGATAGGCAGTTAGTCAGAGGGAGGGGGTTCCTTATTTAAATCAGCCTGTCACCCTGTTAGTTAGTAATTGGTTGGTGGTAATTGATTGTTTTGTGAAATGGCTACCATTGATGACTTTGTTAATTCTCCAAGCGAGGAGTTGCTTAACCTTTACAAAAAAGATCAGCTTGTGAAGGTGGCTGAACATTACGGTGTTGAACTTCCAAAGAAGTTTAATAAAGATGAATTGTTGGCCACTTTAAAGCACCAATTGATTGAGAAAGAGGTTTTGCCTGTCCCAGTGGGGAGTTTTAAAACACCTGATGAGGATAGTGTTTTGGATGTAGACTCCACCAGGGTAACAGAGCCAGTAAAATTTTCCAAAATGGCTCCTGTGTTGACTGGACTTAGGTTTACGTTTGAGCAGCAAAAGGAACTTATGCAACAGGAACATCAGAATACTCTGGAGTTGCAAAAGTTAAAACAAGATGCCCATCTTCGGGAGGCAGAATTGGCCCATGTTCAGGCAAGACAACAGCTAGAGTTTGAGCGATATAAGTTGGAGCTTATGAGTCAAGGTCAACTTCAGACTAAGCCACAGAAGTTTGGAGAATCAGAATTGTCATTTGATGTTGCTGTTAACTTACGGTTAGTTCCTAAGTTTAACGAAAAGGACCCTGACATTTTCTTTGTATTGTTTGAGCGCTTAGCAGAGGCACGAAATTGGTCGGATGCGGAGCAAACCCTATTGCTTCAATGTGTGCTCACTGGCAAGGCCCAGGAGGCTTGCTCAGCCTTGACTGTTACTGATAGTTGTATATACCAGTCGGTTAAGGCTGCTGTTCTAAGAACATATGAATTGGTACCGGAAGCTTATCGTCAGCGTTTCAGGCAACTCAGAAAAGAGAGGCAGTCTCACACTGAGTTTGCTCGCGAGTTAACCACTCACTTTAGTCGCTGGTGTGCTGCTTCCAAGGTTAATTCTATTGACGATCTTCAGGAACTCATCTTACTGGAACAGTTTAAAAATACTTTGCCTGACCGGGTCGTGACCTACATTCAGGAAAAACAAGTAAGCAGGGTTGCAGAGGCTGCTAAATTAGCAGATGAGTTTGTCCTGACACATAAAGTTTTTTTTGTTGAGAGCCGTGGACGTGCAGATTCTTGCTCCCGAGAGAGCACTGTTAGAGTTAACTTTTCTGGTAAAGCAGAGCAGGGTTTAAGGGGCAAGCTCGACCCAAATCGCATCTGTAATTACTGTCATGGAAAGGGTCACTGGCGAAATGAGTGTCCAATCCTTAGAAAGAAATCAATGCCAGCTTATTTTCCGGCTAAACCATCTGCCGCTGCTGTGTCTCTTCATGCCGAAGAAAGGAGTCGTGTAATTGCCGCCGTGCAGGCCCACACTAAACCGCCTTCGGTAAAGTCAATAATTGAGGTTCCGGGTTGGGCTCCAGAACAGCCGTGTTCCTCATCTCATGAAGACGTTGATCCTGGTTTTGCTAAATTTATTTCTAAAGGTTATGTTTCACTGGTCGGAAGTGATAGAATAGTACCTGTCAAGATATTAAGAGATTCAGGGGCTCTTGACTCATATATTGTGGCATCTGTGTTGCCATTCTCTCCTGAGACAGACACTGGTTCCAGTGTTGAGGTCAGAGGGATGGGTTTGACTGTCTTCTCTGTTCCTCAGCATAAACTGACACTTGTCTCAAATCTGGTGCAAGGTGACGTGATCATGGGAGTGCGTCCTTCTCTGCCTATGGGGGGAGTGCACGTCATCTTAGGAAATGACCTGGCTGGTGGTCGAATCTGGCCTGATGTGCCAGTTGACCGTCTATCCTCCCAGGTAGGAAAATCTGAGACCCCCAAAACCCCTTCTGGGGTACTTCCCACCTGTGCAGTGACACGTGCAATGAGCCGTGCCAGTGAGGATTCCCGTTCTGAACATTCCGAGAAGAAAAGAAGGTCTGTGTCTTTTGTGCCTGTTTTCCCCTTGCCTGTGTCTTGCAGTGACCTTGTGAAAGAGCAACAAGAGGACCCAACACTTCAGGCTCTGTACAACCAGGTTCTTCCAGAGGATGAGGTGGAGAGTGCAGCCCGTGGTTATTTTCTCCAAGATGGCCTGTTGGTGAGAAAATGGGTTCCCCAGGGGGAATGTTTTATGGGGGAGGAAACCTTACAAATTGTTCTGCCCTCTAGTGTAAGACTCTCTGTACTTCAGACTGCTCATGATGGCGTTGCAGGTCATTTAGGGGTAAGAAAAACCTATGATCGAATTAGGAGACATTTTTACTGGCCTCTTTTGAAAAGAGACATTTCTGCTTTCATCAAAACTTGCCATATATGTCAATTGACGGGAAAACCAAATCAGACAATTAAGCCTGCCCCTCTGTATCCCATACCAGTTGCGGAACAACCGTTTGAGCATCTGATCATTGACTGCGTTGGTCCCTTGCCACGATCCAAAGTTGGCAGTAACTTTTTGTTTACAGTGATGTGTCAGGCTACACGCTATCCTGCGGCCTATCCTCTTCGAAACATCACCACCAAGTCGGTTTTGAAAGCTCTGACACAGTTTATGTCTATTTTTGGTATCCCAAAAACTATTCAATCAGATCAGGGTTCTAACTTCACTTCAAAGTTGTTTGCAGAAGTGCTTAACCAGTTAAATGTCAAACATTCTCAGTCCAGCGCATACCATGCCCAGAGCCAGGGAGCTCTAGAAAGGTTCCATCAGACGTTGAAGTCCCTCCTCCGTGCATATTGCACTGAATTGGACCGTGACTGGGAGGACGGATTGCCTTGGCTGATGTTAGCTGCCAGAGAGGTGTCCCAAGAGAGTTTGGGTTTTAGTCCCAATGACCTCGTCTTTGGTCACACAGTGCGAGGCCCTTTAGCTTCCCTGCACAGTGACTGGCAAGCCAAGGAGGTCCCCAAAAACTTAATAGATCATGTAAATGGTTTCAAACTCCGGCTGTATCAGGCAAATAAAATGGCAAAAGAGAACTTACAGGCAGTTCAAAATAAAATGAAGAGTCTTTATGATAGGCGTGCAGAAAGACGGGAATTCAGTACTGGAGATCAAGTTCTGGCACTCCTGCCTTTAGTTGGCTCTCCTTTCCAGGCCAAGTTCTCTGGCCCTTATACAGTGACCCGAAAAGTGTCGGACCTTAATTATTTAATCTCGACCCCTGACCGGAAGAAGTCGGTGCAGTTGTGTCACATCAATTTGTTAAAACCCTACTTTGCTCGCTTCCCTGTGACAGGTCCTGAGTTGATGTTTTCATCTGTTGCTGCCGCGGTTCCAGTGGGTCCTTCAGCTCCACCTCTTGATCCAACAGAGGATGAGTGTTATACACCAGATGATGGAATGTTGAAAGGGCGTCTTAAAAACTCTGAGTCACTTTCCAATCTGGATGTACTATTGAATCATTTACCTGAACCAAAGCGAACAGAGTTGGTGAATATCATTAAAGGTTATCCCTGCCTGTTCGCAGATACACCTTCTCGTACTCATCTTCTGGAGCATGATATTGACGTGGGAGAAGCCCAGCCAGTCAGACAACACTTTTATCGTATGTCTCCCGATAAAAGAGAGCATTTAGAAGCAGAGGTCAAATATATGCTGGAAAATAACATTGCTGAGCCATGTGCATCTAGTTGGTCTTCCCCATGCTTACTTATAAAGAAGCCAGATGGTACGTTTAGACCATGTACAGATCTCCGAAAGGTGAATCAGGTGACCAAGCCAGACTCTTTTCCACTCCCACGTATGGAGGACTGTGTGGACCAAGTTGGCTCGGCTAAGTTTGTCAGTAAGTTTGACCTACTTAAAGGCTACTGGCAGGTTCCTTTAACTTCGAGAGCTAGGGAGATTTCCTCCTTCATTACATCCAGTGGTTTGTATGCATATACCGTCATGCCATTTGGGTTACGAAACGCCCCAGCCACCTTTCAGCGCCTAATGAACAAGGTGGTGTCAGGATTGGTTGGCTGCGCGGTGTATTTGGATGACGTGGTAATTTACAGTGACACCTGGGAGAATCATCTTCAGCGCATTCAGGCACTATTTGACCGTCTTACCTGGGCACGTCTCACCATTAATCTGGCTAAATGTGAGTTTGCTAAGGCGACAGTAACATACCTGGGAAAAGTAGTTGGCCAAGGGCAGGTGCGCCCAGTAAGAGCTAAAGTGTTGGCAGTTGATCAGTTTCCTGTTCCAGCCACCAAGAAAGAACTGTCTCGTTTCTTGGGTATGATGGGGTACTATCGGGGGTTTTGTAGAGACTTTTCCACAGTGGTTGCCCCTCTCACTTCTCTGCTTAGCCCAAAGGTTAAGTTTGAGTGGTCTCTCGCTTGTCAGGAAGCTTTCGAGTCTGCCAAGACTTTGTTGTGTTCTGCCCCTGTCCTTGCAGCCCCACGGATGGACCAGCCATTTGTGCTGTATACTGATGCTAGTAAGGTGGGAGCTGGTGCTGTGCTGATGCAGACTAACGAAAGCGGTGTGGACTGCCCAGTAAGTTTCTTTTCTAAAAAGTTCAATTCACACCAGTTGAACTACTCTATTATTGAAAAAGAAGCACTGGCCCTCATCTGGGCATTAAAACACTTTGAGGTTTATGTGGGGGGTGGAGTAAGACCTTTAGTGGTGTACACTGACCATAATCCACTAACCTTTCTCCACTCACTACAAAACCCAAATCAAAGGCTTATGCGTTGGTGTCTGTTCCTACAGCCATATCATTTAAATATAAGACATGTAAAAGGAACCGAAAATACGGTAGCTGATGCCATGTCCCGGGCTATGACTGCAAGCTAACTTGTGTTTTTTACTCCCTGCAGGATCTCAGTCTGTCATTTGGATTTTCATCTCTCTTAAATTTGCTTCTTAGGTACCGAAGTTGCTGAGGGGGTGAGTCACGATGTTCAAGGTTGAGATTGCCTGCAGGAGTTAACATTAAGATAGCTATTTGTGTTTAATTAAAATCTCAAGTATTATATGTTGCTTTAGTAATTCTTCTTGTATTCGGTCGTTATCGTAACATTTTTGGGAATCCAAAGGAGGACTCCCATCTTAAGGGAGGGGGTGTGACGACCCTCATGCTACCTGCCTGTGTGCCTTGCTCAGTGCTGGTGGGAGGAGCTTCAGCCAATTACCTGCCCATCTTGGTGGGCCTTCCCAGGAAGTATAAATGACTGCTCTTCTGGGAGTGGCTCTCTCTCTCGCTCGCTCTCTCTCTCCCAGCAGGGCCTGCTGCACCAGCCTGATGCTTTATCCTTTGTCTCCGTAAATAAATATGATTTGATTGCAAGCTCTGTGTGTGGATCTCCCTTTTTGTTGCCAGCCTTGAGCCAGGTGGTAACACACCTCACTGGCAGGGCCGGCCGACCCGATTGCCTTCACCGTTCCTGGCGTGGTGAATTTTTTTTGCCCCTTTTTTTTGTTAGTGAAACGATTTTTTAACTATTTGACCATGAATTGAATTAGATGCATATTTTTGAGTGACATGAACACATGAAAAACGAATTATTATCCAGCAATTCACTTTAATAATAAACTAAATTAACTGAATAAAATAAGAATCTTTCATAAACATAAACCTGTCTGGCTTAACTTAAAACTGTTTACATTAATATAAAACAATAAATAGAAAGCCGAACATGGATTGTCAGTGCCTTTTTTGTTTTTGCTGTATCTTGTTTTAATAATCCGGTTAAAAAAAAACATTTTCGCATTAATTTATTTTCCCGCGGGCCCCATACGGCCCTTGAATGAATTATCTTTGGCCCGCATGATCAAATCTATTTACTATTACACCTGGCCCGCCGGTATATCGCTCGCACCACCATAATACTACAAATCCCACAATGCACTGCACGTGCGTCTGAACGTCCATCGCGGGCCGGTATTTTTGCATCTTTTTCTGCTTTTTTTCTCGGAGGAGTACGAGTCGTATTGCTGCTCAAAGCTGTACCGCCCCGCAAAGCAGTGTCGGTGTCTGTGTCACTGTCACCCATGCTGCTTTGTTGCCTTCCACGCTCCTCTCTTATACTTACTTATCTCCCACTATCTTCTCCACGAGCAACAGTACCTCCTCGACCAATGGGATGAACGTATTTTGTATCATCGTACGCGTGTGTGAATATGCTGTCAGCTCATTGATCCCAGAGCAGGACATTGCCTGGGAACAAGTTTACCGTAAATGTTCATATAAAGCGCCCTGTTATTCATTTTCCATTGGCATTTTACTGACCATTTTTTTAATCTCACAGTAATACGGGACAAAGTGCGTCCCGTTTCAGCTCAATACGGGACGGGTGCTTTTGTTTCTAAATACGGGACGATTCCGTTTTTCAAGGGACGGTTGGCAACCCTACCGATACCCGATCTAGAAAGTTCTTCAATATCGGAACCGATCCCGATACACATATCGGATCGGTGCATCCCTACTAGGGATTAGCGCGGCACTTTGGCGTCGCTTCCGCGTCCGGTGTGAACCCGGCGTCAGTCCTCTCTGTGCCTGAGGCAGCTCTCTTAAGCATGGGGATCAATCAGCTAACAGCTCTCACCTGTGCTGATTGATCCTCTGTGGTGCAGGTGAAGGCGCTCTCTCAGCCCCCTCACCTCCACATACCCCCATCACCAATTTCCGGACAGGGAGCCATCCGGCCTGACCTACTCCCCCTTTTCTCCCTCCCCACGGACCGGGAGAGGAAGCCAGCCTACCACATGGGACAGGGGCTGTAGGTGTCGACTTCACTGGCATCCTCGGTGCAGGAACAGGAGAAGCTAGCTTCACCCCCAGCCTTGGTGCAGGAGCAGGGGGCTTCTGCTTCATCGCCAGCTACGGTGCAGGAACAGTAAGTGACATGGAGACAGGAACAGGCTTGCAGACCGGAACCGGAGGAATTGGTGATAAGCCCGCCACCGGCTTCTCCAGAGCTGTGTGGGGACGCGGAATCTGAGCCCCACTCGCCGTCACCTCCTGCGCCGCACACGGACGCGGTATCGAGGCTGCGCTCACCACCTCCTTCAGGGCACTATGGCAGGCGGGAGTAGGAGCGGGCCCCGACCGGGCCAGCTGACGCTCCATCAGCATTGTCTTCCTGTCTACCTGCCTCAGGAGCACCTCCAGCTCCAGTCTGCTCTCAGCTCTCTGCTCCACCATCCTTACCAGCACCACCTGGTACCGGGGGCCGGTCTTTCCTATAGGCGACATAGGCGGTTGACTAGGGCACCCCTCAGAGGGGGGCGCCAAAATCTGTGCCCAACAAAAAAAACGAATAATAATAATAAATTATAATTGGTTTTTTTTGCTGGGCAGAGTTTTTTTCTATATCTCCAACCAAAACGTATTTTTTGACTTTTTGGTTGGATCTTTTTTTTTAACATCATCGTATCAGGCCGTCATGAAGTTCCAGGAGCAGGCGAGTGTGTGCGGGTGTGTGTGTGTGTGTGTGTGTGTGTGTGTGTGTGTGTGTTCTCAGATAGTGCACCGGTCCCGGGGCCCCCAGCCCCCACAGATCAGAGCTCGTTCACATGAAGCAGCCACTCACTGACTCAGCGGCTTCTTCTTAACAATGGAAACAGTGAAAACACAGAGTTTCTCTGGTCTCAGCTGTTCAGAGATCAGCGGCTCAGCTTCTTGATCAGAGCAGAAGCTGCAGTTGGTTTTCACCGAGCTTAACTTTCTGTGTTCGCCTCCAGTCTGAAACTAAAATATATCGTTTTAAGCTATTAGGCTGCAGCTATATGTTTTTATTTATTTCAAAATAGGGAACTTCTTATTTCATACATTTTCCACAAATATGGGGAGGAATCAAATAGCCCTACATAGTTCTGTTTATTTCTAAGTAGGCCGACACTTGCCTGTGTATTTTCTTCTCTGCTTCATAAGCATTGGTGTTTTCCTTTGTTGTAACAGGTAAAAATAGCAATAAAATGTCAACAGTTTTCTTTATTGTCTAATGGACAACGTAAGTACTGCAAGTTAGACTATTATGCAGTTGTATACACAGCACAGGGGGTCCCTGGTCCTGAGGAGGGAAGAAAAGGAGTTTAATGTGGCTATTAAATGTGACTAAAACTAGACTAAAATGTAATTAGTTTTCGTGGAAGAAAACTAGACTAAAACTAAGAAGGATAATGAGGACAAAATGTTACTAAATCTAAAATGCATTTTTGTCTAAAGACTAAGACAAAATTAACACTGCTTCAAAGAGCGAGTGGAAAAGCAGGGAGGGCAGCAGCAGACCATGTTCTCAAACGCGCTCTCGCCTGGCTGTTCAGACGTGTCAGACCAGACCCGCATTTCTCCGCGCCGGTCAGTCGGTCTGAGAGTGCTAGGGTTGCCGTCATCTGTGTTTACCGGAACCGGAAGTGATACAAAAATAAAGCATAGACTTCAGAATAAGGACTCATTTTAATAATTGTGATTTTGATATTGCCCAAAATAATCGTGATTATGATTTTTTCCATAATCGAGCAGCCCTAACATAAAAGTTGAGATGTTGATGGTAGATTCTGAGGTAGAGGGGGGGAGGGATTGATGCTGTAGACACAGACGAGTGGTCTCAGATTTCTGGTATGCACGTGTGGTTTGTTGTGATGACGTCGTCAGACACCACCAAGGAGATGGTATGGTCGTTGTAAACAAACTTGAATCAGGCTGTCCTGTGCACATGGCGAGGACAGTGCAGGAGTCTTGGGGATTTAATGTTTGTGAGGAAGTGAACAGTGAAGGGGTAGTCAACTCGTCTAAAATAAGTTACTGCTGTAGTAGACCTTAGGTCAAGATAACCCTTCAGTAACAAACTAATCCTGTCCAACAGGGATTGTTTCCTAACATTGACCATGTGTTAACATTGCTTTGTTTACACTGAAACTGCTTTTAAGAATGAGCCCATGTACGGTCATTTAGATGTTAAAAGGTTATACAACAAGAAAATATCCTTAATCATACAGAGCAGCTTTTATCATTGAGACAATTACTGTGAGTCTAGCTTTCTGTGTCAGGCTGGAATGTAGGCATCCACTGTTGGATCCAAATGGCCCTTTCTTCCGGCTGCTCATTCCTGTTAGTATCAGCAGCGATTAATGAAGAATTGGATGGGAGCGACGAGCCAGGTGTCGGAGCCGCTGCTAAACAGGAATAAAGAGGTCATGAGCACTGACTAGCAACCAATTCCTACAAATTTAGCCAACAAGGAAGAAAGGGTGGGGGACAGAGGACACTCGATATCTGAATACATCTCTATGCTGAAGTAACTTGTGATGTTTTACACTTTCAATCAGCCATTTACAAGGAATTTGTCACAAATTATTGTGTTTCAACTCAAGTAAGTAAGTTTGTAAAAGTGTTTCCTGTTTCCACTGCCATTGTACTAGTGTTGACTCATTTAGTAACAATGTAGAACTTGAAGATACGATCCCAAAGGTTTGGTATTTGTACCCAAACACTACTTCTTTCGACAACTAACATCTTAGAAATAAAAACATGTTTCCTATAAATTAAGCTAAAGTACTCAAAATGTTACATTAAATATGTAAATAGCAGTCATAAGATACACAGTGCATGCATCAACATAATTGTCTATCATGAAAGTATATTGATTTTTATTTAAAGTTACAGTAATCAATATTTAAATATCGTCAATGATTGATCAATTATTATATATGATAATGATTGTCTATTACCTGAAAAGCTCACAGACAGTTATTCCTAACTGAGCAGTTCATTTTATTTCTACTGTTGTTTTAGTTTTCTTCTAGCTCAACTTTATAAAAAATCGCTGATAAACACACTGTCCAGCATCAACAACAGTCAGCCGCTGGTGAACACAGTGCAGCAATTAGCCGCTTATGAGTCAGATGTTTTTCTCAGCAGTTGTAAAAATCAAAACCAGAGCTGAAGAAAAGGTATATACGGCTGTGTTAATAAGGAAGAGCTGTTCATTTAAAATGGAGGCAGGCTGCCGTTGGCTGGTGCAGCTGATAGGAGGGAAATTGGGACAGTGTGGGCTGACAGGGTGGGGGTGGGGGAATCAGTATATGATGCCCTCATTCCGTGACTAGACATTTGTGATGACAGCTCCTCAGTCTCTGCTGTCAGAACACAACTGACTAAACACAATATGCTGCTGAATATCAACACCTAAGATACGTGAACCAAACTCGAATTCAGATCTTCAACCCTCAGTCATTGTCATAACAAATGAACAATCATTATTTTGGGACATGATTTATATTTCAGTAAAAACTGGTGTTGGCAGCTTCCTCTAATGTAGAGCTCACTCTGTCTCTCTGTGGCGCCATCCCCTTCCCACTGGCTCCATCTGTCCCTGCATTCCTGCAGCATATAGAGAGAGCTCTTGTTGTGCACGATTCAATGAAAAGTAGGGCAAGGAGGAGGAGAGAGTGGGCCAACTAAGTCCAGCACACATAATCCGTATAGGCTGCCCCATGCTCTGTTTGCCACACTGGATTATTTGCGAAGGGATAAATCAGCGAAAATCACTTTGTTTTATGTCACAGCTCAGCCTGCCCTTCTGCCTTATTCACCAACATTTATACTTGAACACATTGTCCTGCAATAGTCTGATTATCTTCTCCTAATTGGTCATCAGACATTATTACTATGTAGGACCAAACATAACATTTATGATATGATTCAGTCCTGACAATGTAGAGATCATATTTTCATCCAGTCGTCTACCATCACATAGTTTATCTCTTATTCTCTAATACAAGACTGGAATATTGTGCCGTCAAGCCAAAGAGGAGGAATTATGTAATTTTACATCAAAGTAAGACAACATTTTTATTTTAAGGGATTTTAACAATACACATCTGCTGCCCTGCTCAGAGTTTTGTAACTGATTTATGAAAATTTTGCAGTATTTTAAGCTCATACAGGCCAATTTAAGAAGCCACATCCTCAAATTATCTATTTTCCTGTAGTCATGGTGCTGGACAGCTGAAATACACAGTCAATGCAGAGACTGATCACATGCCAAATGGACTAAATCATCTGATCTCCTGCAGAAATAAAATATGTTTCAATAGATTTACGCTCATTTTAAGTTTTTAACTTATAGTGCCCTTTACCTTTGGACAAAAGTAATGTCAATCATGGTGTAAATACAGGTTTATTAATATATTTTTCTTCAAATTTAATTTATCTTATTTACAAATGATGTTGTTCTGGCGGGAACTGTACTGTTGTAATGTGAGATAATAATCTTTTCACCTAATCAGTGTTATATACATTTGATGTTTTCCTTTACTGGGATGGACAGTAAAAAGGTAGACCAGAGAAAAAATCCAGGGGCAACTAGCGGTGAGCAGGATTAGCGTTACTATAAGAGCAGCCTGAGAGGATTTCACGTTTCAAGAAAAACTAGATGCCATCTCTACACCTGAACTGAAATTGACACAATTAAAACATCGATCAGTTAAATATCACTGGCTACAGTGGACACAGTCTGGCCATTGATGTGACACTGCTTTGGCTCTTTGCCATGGTGAAGCATCCACAGGCCAGCAAAGAACTAGGTCAGGGGCTGTTTCGATGCTCAATGTTTTCTGTCACTACTCCCAGAGGCAAAAGAGCACTGTGCCGCTCCTGACAGTGAATATTGATTGGCTTAGATAACTGACTTCTACTGAGAAATGTCAGCAAACGCCACAGACGCCATGCTGCCTTCTTTCAAAGAACAAAAAGTGTCACCGTAGGAATGAGGAGAAGTGGGAGGGTTAAGTTCCAATCGTACTTTTAAGGTCAAGCTGAAAGGGAAATATCAATTATAATAATAATCAGGCAGAGAGAGCACGGGTCATCCACTAACCAGAATGCTGACTGATAGGGATCCGATAATGCATGACCACATTCTGAGGTGTTTCCGGACACATTTGCCAACATTCTATTAGCAGTGTGAACACGAATATTGTCCTGACTACTTTTAAGGACCATTTTGAATGGATTTTTCTTATTAGGACCCGAGCACCGACTGTGGGATGCCTTATTGAAATTTAATGGATTTTTCCTATTATTATTATTTCCCTTTTTGGGCTTCTTCAGGGCTTAGACATTCTCAAATTCTGACCAAAGTTTGCAGGAAATTCAAAACCCCAAAAAGTAATTGTATTCTGGAATAATTTGAAACGGGCGTGGCAAAATAGCTCAACATCGCTATATAAGGAGGAGCCCCTCAGTTGGCTTTCACCAATATTACTCAAATCGTAACAACAATGTATCCTCACCAGAAAAGCAAAAAGTTTTATGGAGCATTTTGAAAAACGCAACAGGATGCCTGCCATTTTGGATTTAGAGGCCACTTTAACGAACTTTTCCCAGGGCTTTCATCAGCTCAACTTCATATTGATGGAGATAAAAAACGATCTTGCCATGGCGTGGTGTCAAAGTTTGATTAATCAAAACAAAGGTTTTGAATCACGGACATACATTGACCAATCAAATGCAAACTAGACATGTAGGACAAGAGTCCCGGCTTGATAACATCTACACAGATAACATGATTTAATATCGCAGCACCGCTGGTGGCAACAGGAAATGTCTTTGAACGTCCTTATCCACAAACCGCAACAAACTCAAACTGTGTCAAAAGGGTCTCAAGATATTTAGATAGATAGATTGATTACTTTATTCTAAATAATATAATATATAATATAATATTAATAATAATAATATTACTGTGACTTTTTGTCAAACAACATATTAGTGGCGTGGGGTTAAATTTCATCAACTCGCGAAATTGAACGAAAACTGAATGGCGCTCCCTAAAGTGCATCCCCGGCACTACGATTGGCCAATATGTACAAAAACGTCCTCTGATTTTATCTGTGGTCAATTAAACACCTTTTCCATTAATGCTCTGGCAATTTCCAGTGAGTTGCTATAGCGACCTTCCAGCAGGTGCATGGCTTCATGGAAACCATGATGTGCTGGCATATGATGGCAACTTTTCACAAGGTCTTGTGGCCCACCTCGTGTGTACTGCTCCAAGAAGTACAACTTATTAGCATTGTTGTTCGTTCTGGAATCCACAGTGCGTTCAAATGCCTTGAGAAACAATCTAAAGTCAAGTGGGTCACCACCGAAAACAGGAATGTCTTGTTGAGGCTGACGTGTCAGATTATTCACAAGCATCTCTATGATGTCAGTCTGCTGTTTAATGACATTGTAAATATCCTTTGTGGTGTCATTTTGTTGCTGAGGAACCCCATGGGATGCTGCAGCTGATTCTTCTTCTCTGTATACTTTAGATCTAACGCCAGCTACATTAAACAACCTATCAGGAGGATCTTCATACCTGAAGGGGTTGAGTGGTCGGAGTGCATGACAGGTTTACAGCATCTATATTAGGGATGGGCATTCGAGTAAATTGTCTTCGTCGATCGTCGGGACAATTAACGATCAGCACCCAAAACAGAATATAATTAAATACAGCAGACACACTATACAAAATATATTTTAACTGTTTAAAACTCAAACTACAAACCTAGAAAATTTAGAAACATATAAAACCATCATTAATATTTATATACACACATGCAGGCTGCATGGTGGCTCCTAAAATTACCACAAATCTAGATTATTATATTGCTGCAGAAACAGGTTTACTGTGATCGACTGAAATATGAATATTAAAAGTTACATCTGCATTTTAATAGCAGCTATTTAAAGAACCATTACATCTCTTAAAGCTCTCTATTAAGAGTATTGGTGTTGATGTATTGTAACGTCTTACATTGAAAACTAAACTTGTCTGCTACATTCAGTTTTAACATAAATAATCTTAAGCAGACTTCAATGAATCTTTCATTTGGGGGTATAAATAGATGAATTTGTTTGCCACATATAAATAAAAAATAGGAAGTGTAACTTTACTAGAATAGACAGTCACAGAGAATACCTGAGGCTGATGTCCACCACCCATTTCCTAACCTGAAGTGAAGTGATTATTATCTGATGAACTTTGAAGTGATACACTTTAAGTCTGTGAAGGAGTTAACCTAGCACATGTATGACTTTATATATCTGTATAAAGTTTGCTGTTGATGTCCTCCCCATGTGGCTCACAAAGCACATCCCAGCCAGTGGACTCGAAGCAGTCATGTAGTGCCTCAGTGGCTTCCTGAGTCCACCTCCTCACAGTCCTTGTGGATGCAGTCTGCCGCTGGATAGGAGGGACATACTTGGGTTGGCAACCAGAGGTCTCATTTATAAAATAGTGCGTAGGATTCATACTAAAAGTATACGTAAGCACAAAAGCCGGAAATGGCATACGCAAAAGAAAAGTCCGATTTATAAAACCATGCCCATGCACACCTGAACGCAATGTTCGCTTTATAAAGCACAGTCCACCTGGAAACATGGATATGCCTCCAAATCCACCTTCCACGCGGCCACTTTCAACCATAAATGGTCAATGCAAAGCACGGAATGAATACTAAATTATGCTGCTGACTAATGGGTTTCCACTGCGAGTCCTGACGGAGTCACGGCATCAAGCGATGAGAAGAGGAAGTGAAACTTTCTGACACTGACATCGAGGTGTTTGTTAGTGGGGTCGAGATGAACGATTTTATGATCCAGACGTCGCTGAACCCTCTATTCTTCGTCATCCTTCCATTCACATGCACACATCAAGCAGAACCCGGCACCATTGTCACGGCAGTATTTATTTAGAGCATCGGACCGATTCCTTCACATCAGTGGATCCCTACCTCCACTCTGGGAAATTATTTGGAAGGTTTCTTAATTTCTTGTAAGTGATCTCACTGTGCACTGGATGCTCTGTTCGTCTGATGGCACAGACACTTTCACTGCAGTGATTTGATGATGTAAATCTTTTTCTTGAGGCCGTTTGCCCTTGGGTCATTGCTGACATGCTACTTGGCACTGAAAACTTGAAAAAAAGCAAAACCGAAGAAGCAGGAGTAGATTTTTAGCATTTTATAAACAAAAAAGTACTACAACAGGAAGACAAACAAGATCCCTTGGAAATTCAACCAAACTAAATTATACAAAAGAAAGAAAAAGAGCACAAAACTAGAAGAAAACTGCAGCCTCACCAACACCTCTCTCCCCCCTTTCACTACTGACTGCTTTATAACTTCACCTGCCTGGAACCTACCACCTGCCCTGGTGAGCTAAACAGAAAGACAAATAGAAACCCCACTCAAGACAAAACCAAGTTTGTACTCTGAGTTACTGCTGACCTCACAATTCAATCCATCAGCACAAATACCGAAGATAAATGCAATAGGTTGACTAAAATTGAATGTATTGCAGCACACTTAACCCATGTCTGTCAATTTGACTCTGTCGAGCCACTCCTTTCTCAGAGACCTGATCGTACAAAGCTATTGTCACTCTCTCTGATTGATCTGCTAATCTGACCCCACATACCTGGGAAAAAAAACAATCAAACAGAGCATATTCGCAAACATTCAGCATATACTTGCTGTAAAATGATACAACACACTGCTCAAAAAAAAATCTACACAATCTATTCAAGAATCAAAATTCAATTCCTAATCAAATAACCAAATTTTTACTGTAGGGAGACAGGGCCTAGTGAACAGGGGGAAGATATCACCCTTTTACCATTGTGATAAGTCTTGTTACTTTGTGATGTGACTCTACTGCAGCTGCACAAAGCCAAAACCTTCACTTTATAGCTGAAGACATAGTTGAGATGAAGTATTTTACAAATAAGAGAGTTTATATTTGATGAATGTGCACACTACCTTAGGTGGGGCTGGTGGACAAGTTATGTCACCGATATGTGCCTGAACATGCCTGCTGATGTTTCTTACATGTTTACATTCTGTAAATCTATTTACATTCAGTTTCCTAAAATAACAATCTCCAGCAACTTAGTCTCAACAGCAGCAGCTGAGATATCACAATTTTTTAATCAGCAATAATACAGCATACATTTCTTCAGTCCTCCACCTTAAATGAGATTATAGATCACTCCTCTTTACACTTGAATATGACCGCTTGGACTGTATCAGCAGCAGGTGAGCTGGACCTTTGTCATTATGGAAACTCTTGAAACTTGAATCAACTTCTCGATCTGTCGAAGCATACCAGCAGGAGGCATAGAGGCCCTTTGTTGTCATGGTAATAAGTAAATTGATTGGGTTAAAATATGTACTTCCATTAGCTTTGAGGATCTTCGTTGTAATTGTTACGATAGTAAACAGAATACTTGTAGTTTAAGACAGGAAACAGACAATGTCCTCCTCTTTAAAGGTCTATTCTCATGTTGACCCATCCACCCTGACCTCCTTCTAACGTGGTGGACTTTGTCGCTCTTGATATTCTTTACATCCCATGCCATCCTTTTCTCATAGTTACTTCAACCACTAGGGGGCATCTAATATATAAAAAACAAAACTGGGTCATAATAAGCAACTGCACAGACAACCCGCAGGCTCGAATGACAGTGTCCATTAAACGGCTGCTTTCACAGACTGTCACAGAGTCTTACAGTACTAAACATCAGTATACTGATCTTCACAGTTAAAACTATTCTCAAGTTTCTTTCTGGTAAGCCTTTTGTTTGACTGCAGTTTCCTACTAATGTTCAAAAGCAAACCAAAGGCATATATCACAAGAAGAGGTTTTTTACTTGTGTGCCCACTTAATGGAATATTATTCTGGGAGTGCACTGATAGTGCTTCTTTTTTCCCAGCAGTTACAGCAACTCAGTCGCAGTTGATCGTTTCTGATGTGTTATCTGAACCATCACCTCCAGAGCAGGTTAGAGTTGCCATGTCACTTAGTTAACAGAAAACTCCAGACTTAAACCTCAGATTACTAACCACAAATCTTGCTTCATAGAAAAGGCCTATCCTTGCTATGATACAAGGATACAACAGCCCTTGCAATTATGTAAGATAATTCACATAATAAAACGAATGATTAAAATATAATTAAGATTATGAAACATCTATAAGTGATCTGGCCTCTACTCTCTGTGTGTCTGGTTCTAAATTCAAACCAGACTAATTTATCAAACGCATATTTTCTTTTCTATATTTTCAATAATTTATTGATACCAAACTATTTCAAACTAATTTGGCCGATTTAATACAGTATAAAATAGTGCTGTAAAATGAATGTATTATTAACAATGATGACAGTGTTATTCAACGCGTGTGTACATGTCAGATAAGCATAAGACACAAAGAGGAGGACGAGGTGAGCTGAGCCTGGTGACTGCAGCTTTAACACAGCGCCATTCAAACACCAGGCCGATACGACTGTTTCCACCACCGTGTCGTCTCTTCTTTTTTAATGACTGATGGAGCTCTACTGTGCCTCTCTGCGTCCACACACTCAACCATTCACAGTCAAACAGGAGCTGAACGCCTACCTTCCACAGCCCATACTGTTGGCAGCATCCACAGAAAATATAAGATATCCATAATCATCACACGCATCTGACGGTTAAATGCGTCCACCAGCGGGCCATCGGCCGCAGACCATCTTCCTGATTAACAGTAGCAGCAGAGGGAGATAGAGGCTGAATAGCTGCAGCTCAGGCATGCCAGGCTGGACGAAACCAAGAAGAGGGGGGCGACGACACAACACCAAGAACACGTCACACTGCTGCTTCAACTGCTTCAGCCTTTCAATGAGCGTTTATTCGAGTTTAAACGTTTGTTTTGTTAATAAGCTGTTTGAGTTTGTCTAATAGGAGGGGGGTTGGTATCATATTGTTGGCTCACCTCAGAGAGTTTTTTTATGGTTGTTGTTTGAACCTTGCCTTAATTATAAAACACTTTTTGTTTTACCACATAATTTCCTTCTGCATCTTTGGGTCCCCCGAACATCATGAACCCTAACCCTGACAATAACTGAGACTTTTGTGAGTCACAAGGTACTGCTGGCCTTTCAATTTCATTAGTAAATGCTTTGTAAGTCATAGATAGTCCTCACTTTAGATGAGGTCATACAAAATGCTTAACTAACAACTGATAACTTTCTGAATTTACAAAAGATCTATTAATGAACTCACTAATCATTTTGCATGTCAAACTCATTACATGTATAAATGCATGTACAAATGTAGAAATAAATAGTTTGTTAACCATCTCTTACACTTTCTAAAGGAATTTATTAACGATTTACAACTTCTAATTAACTGGTTTGTAATTGATATAATACTTAATTAAGAGAAGGTTTGTTAATAATTTACAAAGTATGAAAATGAGATTATTAAATGCATTTTATTATTTAACAACTTTGTTTATGAATTATTTACTCATGTCTACTAATGTAGAAACAATGCTTTATAAATGTTGAATCGAATAGTTACTAATACTTAACTAATGCTTCATAGTGTATAGTTATTATAAAGGGTTATCAAAGTATTTCACATTAAATCAAAGTATAAATACTATTCACTTTACACTTTACATGCAATGTTGTCACTTTTTAAAACTTTCTTTGATACAGGTGTATTTGTGCCAAGTGTGATCAAATGCCTACAGAGCCTGAGAATGTCTGTTGCAGGCAGATACCACATGTAGAATTCTATGTGAATGATATTGTTATTATGTAGTCATTATCTGTTTTATATTCCATGTCACTTACACTTGCAATATTCAAGGCTACAAGAAGACTACTGCAGCTTCAGAACCAGCCAACGTGCATGGTAGATCATTCTGGCCTTGTACCCTTTGTGCTTGAATGTATTCTCACTACATTCTCAAATGAGTTATCGCTTTATTTCTGCAATACAAATATGACTGAGGGATAAATTACTCTTCCCTCTGTCTTACTTGGCTTCCAGCTCATCTTACACGTGTCAATTGTTGACATGTTACATATCAAACACTAAAAGCACACAAAACTGTTTCTATACAATAAAATAAATAAATTTGAATTTGATTGATACACCTTTATTGTAAGAAAAAATGCCACAGAGCTTTTTAAACATAGTTATTAAATGTACTGGCTGGTACATAGGTAATAAATACAAAAAATAAACCAAGTATAATAAAAACATTGATAACAAAATTGTGCCATCAGTAGCCATATTGTAAACAAAGGAACACTTTATATATGTGTGTCAGCATTTATTCTCTAAATACATGTAAACTTTGCTCAGCCATTACAGGTATTTGGCGTACAGAAGCTTTGTAAGCTGGTGTTGGGGCTATCTGGGCCGGAGAATCAGGGTGGTCCTGCCCTCCTGCATGGGGCTCCAGATACGCAGAGTGTTCCCTGATGCTCAGGGAAGGTATACAGGGTTCAGACCTGCCCTTGATTGAACCTCTGCACATAGCTGGCTATAACTTCCCGCTTGTCAAGTTTCTCATACTTGGGAGAGAGATCCTCAGGTATTGGGAGTTATTATGAAGACAATTTAAAGACAGCAGTTCATTTATATGTTATTTAGGTTTCACATACTGTTTGTACATTGTGTAACTTCGTGGAATTTAAAATAAATCCTGTGACACTCACGGTGGTTCGGATGTGCTTTCACCGGCTTTGCTGTGCAGTCGTCGTTCTTATATTTTGGGAAGTTCACTCTAAAAAGCGACTCCCCAGCTGAACTTGTTGGTTAGGGAGGCCCAGCATTTTCATTGAAATGCAGGGCTGCCAGGTAGAGTCTTCGGGAAGAAAATAAAACTTATAAGAGCATGTGTGTATGCGTGTATAATTGTTTGCAAAAGGTATACATTTCTTTCAAAAAATTTCGTATTTGTTGCGGGTGGAAATCAAAGGAGAGGAGTGGTCGTTCTCAAGTTAAAATTAAGCAAGTTTATTCAGAGGTCACAGGTCAGGAAAACGCGGTGTCAAGCAATTGAACATGCATGGGCCTCTAATTATACGCAGCAGGCTGCACAGGAAAAAAGGGCGCTTAAACAGAGTGCGCACATAGGTTATATATTGATATATTGGGCGTGACAGGGGTTCTTCTTGGATTGGTCAAAACTAGATGGAGGCCGCTGCATCTATACGGGGCAGTGCCTCATCCTCTTGGAATGTCGCGTGATGAAGATATCGTACGTGCACTGTGGGGGAGAGATTTTAGGCCAAGGTCTGCTCATTATCTGCAGTTGGTCTTCTACTTTGTGTGTGTGACTGTGCTACAGAGTGTAATAAATGGTCAAAGGAATGTATGTGGTGTATGTCAATAAATGTATGTGTAATGTATGTGGTGTATATCAATAAATCTATGTGTAATGTATGTGGTGTATGTCAATAAATGTTACCTGCATAACATGCCAAGAAAAGGAAAGACAAAATTTTGGGGCGCAAAATGCAGAATGACGCTGTGGAAAGACTCCAACGACGAGGTCTGGTAGTGAGGGCTCAGCTTCCCCACATCTTTCAGAACCCTCTTGCTACTCATCACCTTCTCTAATCTGCAGAAGGCTTGTGTCCCTGTCTAAAAAAGGGGGAAAAACATAACAATAGATTTGAAGTGATTATGGCATTTGTTATTTAGTTTGTTTTACACACACACATGTATATATATACATATATATTGTTCATGTATATATTGTTAATGTATATAAAAACAACCCTTACATTTACAATGCAAATCCGGTGAACATACCTGCTGTCAACCATTTGCTCTAGTCCCTTGAAGTGTGTTGCGGATGCAAACACTTGGGGAAAACAGGGTCTTCATGGAAGTGGATGTCTTGGACATGGTTAAGGTTGGAGGTCCACTTTGCCACCCTCTATGGGCCTGATGTTGACATAGCAGCTGTAAGAGCCACTATGCAGCAAGGGTGTGTGTATAGTTAAATATTTATGTTGTTTTGATATTTTCTTATATTGTCCAAGTTTTGTAGTTTAAGTTTTGTACAGTTGAATTATATTTTGTATACTGTGTTTTCTATATTCATGTATATTCTGCTTTGAGCGCTGTTTGCATCTTTTTTGCAACAGTTTGAAGAGGCCGTAAGGCAGTTCTCCATATAGGTGCGTGGTGGAGCCAGCGCGTGTGCATAGTGATGCGCATGAAGAGTGGTGAGTGAGGAGTCTGTAGGAGTAGACTCAAACAAGTTTTTGACCGTGAAATATATGTGACATTTATGTGGACTGTGCGTAAAATGTGAGGGACATTTACGTGAAGATGATGGGAAAGTGATTGTTGACGTCAGTGATAAAAGATAAAGTGAGGTTGTGACCAGTATGGAATTAAGACATGCTAGTCTTCGATAATGGATCGTTTGAACGGTGTGCTGGAAAGGAAAATAAAAACCCATCACTTCAAATGTAATCAGCCTCTTGGATTCGTTAACATTGGGTTACGACGGGACGGGGTCTGATGTTTGGACACGAGTCAGCTGTCAGCTACTCCTCAGACACAATCAAATTGCCATCGTATTAGAACTTAGTGGAACGGCCACTACAGCGGCTGTCCAGTAGATGTGTTTTTTTACCTCTTCAGTTTCTCACATTCTTTTATCTGTGAAATTTTGACCAGTGTCTTGGACAGTCCGAAAAATTAAAAAATATTTTAGCCATGCACAGACACAGTATACAGTGCTGTGAAAAAGTATTTGCCCCCTTCCTGATTTTTTATTTTTTTGCATTTTTGTCACACTTAAATGATTCAGATCATCACACAAATTTGTATATTAGACAAACGTAGCCCGAGTAAATACAAAATGCAGTTTTTAAATGATGATTTCATTTATTAAGTGAAAAAGTATATCCAAACCTACTTGGCCCTCTGTGAAAAAGTAATTGCCCCCATAAACCTAATAACTGGTTGTTCTAACCTTGGCGGCAACAACTGCAATCAGATGTTTGCGATAACTGGCAATGAGTCTCTCACATCGCTTTGGAGGAATTTTGGACCACTCTTCTTTGCAGAATTCTTTTAATTCAGCAACATTGGATGGTTTTCGAGCATAAGCGGCTTGTTTAAGGTCCTGCCACAGCATCTCAATCGGATTTAAGTCCGGACTTTGACTAGGCCACTCCAAAACCTTCATTTTGTTTATTTTGAGCCATTCAGATGTTGACTTGCTTGAGTATTTCGGATCATTGTCCTGTTGCATAACCCAAGTGCGCTTGAGCTGATGTCACAAACTGATGGCCGGACATTCTCCTTCAGGATTTTCTGTTAGAGATCAGAATTCATGGTTCCATCAATTATGGCAAGTCATCCAGGTCCTGAAGCTGCAAAGCAGCTCCAGAACATCACACTACCACCGCCATGTTTGAGTGTTGGTATGATGTTGTTTTTATGAAATGCTGTGTTAGTTTTACGCCAGAAGTCAGAGGACCCACACCTTCCAAAAAGTTCAATTTTTTTGGGATCAGTCCACAGAATATTTGCCCAAAAGTCTTGGGGATCAACAAGATGTTTTTTGGCAAATGTGAGACAAGCCTTTGTGTTCTTTTTGGTCAGCAGTGACTTTCGCCTGGGAACTTTCCCATGGATGCCATTTTTGCGCAGTCTCTTTCTTATTGTGAATCATGAACACTGACCTTAACTGAAGCATGTCATGCCTGCAGTTCCTTAGATGTTGTTCTGGGGTCTTTTATGAACTCCTGGATGAGTCGTTGATGTGCTATTGGAGTAATTTTGGTAGGCCGGCTACTCCTGGGAAGGTTCACCACTGTTCCAAGTCTTCTCCATATGTGGATAATGGCTCTCACCGTGGTTCACTGAAGTCCCAAAGCCTTAGAAATGGCTTTGTAACCCTTTCCAGACTGCTACAAGTCAATAACTTTGTTTCTCATCTGTTTTTTGAATTTCTTTAGACATCCTGCATGATGTGTTGTTTTTTGAGATATTTTAGTCTACTTAACTTTGTCAGACAGCTTCTATTTAACTGATTTCTAGATTAAATAGTTCTGGCAGTAATCAGGCATGGGTGTGGCTAGTGACATTGAACTCAGCTTTCCAAAAAATGTGGTTTATCACAGTTTATTCAGGATTTATCAAGAGGGGGCAAATACTTTTTCACATAGGGCCAGATAGGTTTGGATATATTTTTTCCCTTAATAAATGAAATTATCATTTAAAAACTGCATTTTGTATTTATTCTGGTTATCTTTGTCTAATATTAAAATTTGTTTGATGATCTGAAACATTTAAGTGTGACAAATATGCAAAAAACTAAGAAACTCGGAAGGGGGCAAATACTTTTTCACAGCACTGTATAGTAATACAAAATGAATCCCCACATAAGCTTTAATTAATATTCCAAACAGGGCATGCCTTCAATGTATTGTGTGAGTGAGTGAATTAATTACAATATTGCCAGTTATGCAAACTTTTTGCTCTGATTATAGAATAAGGAAATCACCAGTTTGTGATATATATTGATGTGCTCCATGACTTTGATAATTAACAAAAGTGCTGTGTGGAGAAAGCATACCTAGATTAACCAAAATAGAGTTTTCACATGTGAACAGGGACTTTCTTAGCCTGATGAGCTTCATGGTACACTAACACAGGAAAAAATACCTTTTTCCATGTAACAGACATTGTAGTAGTGTGTGATGATGGCCTCCCTCAGGAATTTCTGGATTTGAGGGTGGCGGTCTGTGACAATGCTATACAGAGTGACACCACGTGTCTCCAAGAGAGCAAGGCTCCTTTTCATACCCTCTTTCTCCATGTGGTAACTCCCTTCAACTTCATTGCTCTGATTATAAAGCAATGGTTGACCAGCTTTATTTCTGGACTTTGTTCACATAGTGAGCAATGTCAGTGAATTTATTTAATTGCATTTTCATTATTTCAGTAGTCATGACTATCTTCCTCCCTCTGTTTGTGACCATGCCAAGGTTTTTGTGAGAAGCCCAGACTTCTTGTCTTTGGTGTTATTCACACCTATACCACCCCCGCCCTTTCAAAACTATAGCTAATTGTTGTTGTTCACACTTTACTTTCCCCAAATTGACCCTCCTGTGGATAATCTTTTATGTCATTGTTTAGATGTGCTTATTCTACAGCTCTGTAACTAGTTATAGGTTCTGTAAGCTGAATGCACTAACCTACTGAGACTTTTTAAAGTTGGCAGTTCTGAATAAACAGATTATCTTCACCAGTCGTAATGAGTTCCCTCCATACTGTCATTGCGTGGTTGTTATCCTAAATATGAGAAGATGAGCTGAACTCGGTTTGGTTCAATCAAGTATTTATTTAGAAAGCAATGAATGGTATGAGCAGCAAAACAATGGGCATCCAACACACTGCCCGGCACTCTAGCAGCACCGGACAGTCTTGAGTCGCATTAAAACGCCTAAAACAGCCGGCGTCTGTATTATTTTATAACAGTCGGTAGAACAGGATTGGTCAAAAAGGGGGCGAAGTCTCACCTCTCCCGCTGTCGGCTCCGTGGGTGACAGCGTCTCTGCTTCAGCTGGTGCGTCATCTCCGGTAAGCGTCCCGCGTCATTTCCTGTTCATTTCCTGTTTACTTGCTGCTAGTGTTGGTCGCTCTCTGTATTAGCTCCTCCGCTAAACTCTGTAACACTACGGCTAAAATCACCGGTCTGTAGTTAAACACCCACACATAACAACCCATACTCTAGCGTTCTTAGTGATTCTGTGTGAGCTCACCCTCGTAGCTCTATATCAGCGATGTCTTCTCTCTCTCCCTCCACTGCTCTCTCTTGCTCCGAGTGTCTTATGTTTACTTACTCCTCTGCCTCACTTAACAGTAGTGGTACTTGTAATAAATGTAGTGTGTTGGTAGCGATGGAGGCGAGGCTTAGTGACTTAGAAGCTCGGCTCCGCAGCTTAGAAACTCCGTTAGCTGTAGTTAGCCGGCTTCCGCTAGCGTCGGAGCATAGCACATAGCTTAGGACGTAGCTTAGCTTCAACTAGCAGTCCCCTGACTAGTCCCGTGCAGCAGGGAGCCCAGGGCAGCTGGGTGACGGTCCGGAGGGGGCATAGTGCTAGTCTTAAAAAGGCCATGATTAAAGAGCCACCAGCTCACGTTTCAAATAGATTCTCTCCACTCAGCGAGGCACCCGCTGATAAACAAACTCTGATTATTGGCGACTCGGTTCTGAGAAACGTCAGGGTAGCGACACCAGCGACCATAGTTAACTGTATCCCAGGGGCCAGAGCCGGCGACATCGCATCTAAACTTAAGTTAATGGCTAAAACTAAACGTAAATACAATAGAATTGTAATTCACGTCGGCAGCAATGACTCCCGGCTTCGTATGTCGGAGATCACTAAAGTGAATGTTGAGTCGTTGTGTGCTTTTGCTAAAACGATGTCAGACAAAGTAGTTTTCTCTGGCCCGCTCCCTAATACAACAGGTGATGTTTAGCCGCATGTTGTCTTTTAACCGCTGGCTGTCGACGTGGTGTCCTGTAAACGGTGTGGGCTTTGTAGATAATTGGCTAACTTTTTTGAGAAAACCTGGTCTTGTTATGAGAGACGGCGTTCATCCCACTTGGGATGGAGCAGCTCTCTTATCTAGGAATATTACAAAGTCTATAACATGACAACCCATAGTTGGGACCAGGAAGCAGAGCTGCAGTGCTAAACACTTCTCTGCGCTCCCTCTGGATCAGTCACACAACCCCATAGAGATTGTGTCTGTCCACCGTCCGATTAAATTATTGAAATTAAACAATAACAGAGCGAGAACTCCACACAAAAATCTAATAAAAATTAAAACAACCTCTGCAACAACACAGGGAACTAAGACTTTTAAATGTGGTCTTTTAAACATTAGATCACTATCAACTAAGGCTCTTTTAGTTAATGAACTAGTCTCTGACTACAACCTAGATGTATTGTCCCTCACTGAGACGTGGCTGCATCCTGATGAATTTGTCAGTCTAAATGAATCTACTCCCCCCAGTCATATAAATGCACAGGTTCCCAGAGAATTTGGGCGAGGAGGTGGAGTTGCTGCTATTTTTAACTCCAGTCTATCAATTAATCCAAAACCTAAACTTAACCTAAGCTACAAATCATTTGAATGTCTGGTTCTTAGTCTTCCACGCCAATCCAGGAAACACCAACAGCCAATCATATTTGCTGTAGTTTACCATCCTCCTAGGGCTTATACTGAATTTTTAACGGAATTCCCTGAGTTTTTATCAAACTTAGTCCTAAAGAGCGATAAAATTATTATTGTTGGTGACTTTAATATCCATGTTGACAATAAGAAAGATTACCGTAGCGTAGCATTTAATTCAATACTAGACTCAATTGGTTTCAGTCAGTGTGTGCACCAACCGACTCATTGTTGTAACCACACACTTGACCTTATATTATCGTACGGTGTCGGAATTGAACATTTAACAGTCCTCCCGCACAATCCAGTTCTATCAGACCATAATTTAACCTCTTAAGAAACGGGTGAAATTTGTGAAATTTGCCTAAAACGCCTGTTTGGGGACACCCAAATTAAATTGAAAGCTGTTCTTGAACCTTTTGGAGTACATGCATGGTCTTGGTCTCTTTTGAAAGGTAACATTCTGAACTTTCCCCCTGAACAGTCAGAATCACTCTAAGTACTACTGGCATTGAGTAATTGAAGTTGGCACACAGTGGAGTAGAAGTTTTTTATTTCCGCCTGAATATTTTTAATAAACAGATGCCTGCTGATGACTCTAGCTGGGACTTATGAGCTGGAAAACACAATGGGACCTTAGAATGGAGCCTTGACTAGCCCAAGTTCAAATTTGATAACAATACCACAGAAAATGAATATTTGACAGATTTTTTCCTAAGGCCATGTCTAGGCGTTTTCCACAAAGGCCATTTGGAGACTCCAACGGACCCTTTGTAACCATGGTAACCAACCAGGCTGAAAAGGCTAATTTTACACTTAAAATCATACTTTTATATAAAGGAGACAAAACCAGTCATATGGTTTAAAATGTATACAAATAAACATCTTTCATATATTTTAGCAACATGTAGCAGTCACGGCAGGGACGAAACACCGACGCACGGTGCTCTGGCACCAGCTGGAAGCTGTTGCGCAGTCATTTGCATGGAGCCTCTGTGTTATTTTCCCGTGTACCGTCACATTTCCATGATGGAAATTTCATTGGCTAAACGATACGCCAGTCATCATAACAATCTGTAGCAATTGGCTCAGTCTATACACGTCAGAAGAGGGGCAGGCTCTGTGCGTCAACGAGGGGCATCGTTGGCTCTTGTATGCTGTGGACAGCCCATGCCCGCCCAGTCCTGCTCCTATAGGGTCAAGTTTAGATTGACAGCTCACTTAACCCAATAGGAGCTGCTAGCTACCGTTTGGAGGGCTTTGTTTATATGCACACATAGTTGCGGAGCAGAGAGCAGCTCCGTGTAAACAGCAGACTGTGGCTATTCTTTGATGAAATAGTGTGTTATGGAGTGATTATATTAGTGGATTGGATCGTCTGGACCTTTGGCGATGTACCAATACCGTTTTTGTTGGAGTTTTATCGATCTGTGGATTAATATGATGATTCTCCGGTAAGTGGCGACAACTTTTTTCAAATTTCTTGTCAGACTAACGCTGAACTTAGACGTTGATTGTACCGGCTGTGGGGATCGTATCTTGAAATGGTTTACATCAGTGGAATCAGAAGAATCTTAGCTTTCTAACGATATGTTGTATTATCATCTAGCTGTACGAAACAGTTCTTTAAATAAAAATGTTTGACGCTGATCGATAAAAAAACACACCTGGTGGGCTTTCACGGCACGATTACGGGCCGTGATACCAGAGGAAGTTAATAACCTTCCATTTTTCAATAAATGAATATATGCCACCAATAAAAAACTCATTTTCTAGATGTCTACCTGATAGTGCTGTAGCTAAATTTAAGGAAATAATTCCAATTACATTTAAACCCGTATTATCCGTAGATATAAAGAACAAATTCTTTAAAAACCCGAGCTCCATTGAGATCGACCACCTCGTCGATAGCTCTGCAGACTCATTACGATTAACATTAGATTCAATAGCGCCTCTAAAAAAGAAAAATGTCAAACATGGTAAATTAGCTCCGTGGTATAATTCCCAGACAAATGAGTTAAAACAATTATCAAGAAAACTAGAAAGGAAGTGGCGCTCCAGCAACCATGTTGAAAACCTCATAGACTGGAAGAATAGTGTTAAAGAATATAAAAAGGCTCTCCACAAAGCAAGAGCAGCCTACTATTCAAAACTAATAGAAGAGAATAAAAACAACCCCAGGTTTCTCTTCAGCACTGTAGCCAGGCTGACAGAGAGTCACACCTCCACCGAACCCAGTATTCCTCGATCCCTAAATAGCAATACCTTTATGACCTTTTTTAATGATAAAATTCTAACCATTAGAAATAAAATCAACAATCTCCTGCCCTCAATTGGCACTAATACCCTCCCAATAACAGAAATCTCAGAAATGGCTGAGAATCCTAACCATTATTTAGACAGCTTCTCTCTGATCACTTGTGATCAGTTTACCAAAATAATCTCAGGTTCTAAACCAACAACCTGTATCTTAGATCCCATTCCTACAAAATTACTTAAAGAAATTCTGCCCCTAATTGATAGTTCGTTACTTAACACAATCAATCTGTCATTATCATCAGGTTATGTACCACAGTCTTTTAAAATAGCAGTAATCAAACCCCTTCTCAAAAAACCCACCCTAGACCCAGAGGTTTTAGCCAATTACAGACCAATATCTAATCTCCCCTTCATGTCTAAAATCTTAGAAAAAGTGGTAGCCAATCAGCTGTGTGAGTTTCTCCAGGAAAATAATATATATGAAGACTTTCAGTCGGGGTTTAGAGCCAATCACAGCACAGAAACAGCCTTGGCAAAAGTCACTAATGACCTTTTAATAGCCTCAGATCAGGGACTTGTGTCTGTCCTCGTTCTGTTAGATCTCAGTGCAGCATTTGACACAATTGACCATCAAATTTTATTACAAAGACTCAAACAGTTAATTAAAATTAATGGAACTGCCCTTAATTGGTTTAAATCTTATTTTTCTGATCGCTCCCAATTCGTGCAAATTAATGATGAGACATCTGTGCGCACCAAAGTTAACCATGGTGTTCCACAGGGCTCTGTGCTCGGCCCAATTTTATTCTCATTATATATGCTTCCACTAGGAAACATTATCAGGACACACTCTGTAAATTTCCACTGCTATGCGGATGACACCCAGTTATACTTGTCAATAAAACCTGAACAAAGTAATCAATTAACTAAACTTCGAGCATGTCTCAAGGACATAAAAACCTGGATGACCCGCAATTTTCTCTTATTAAACTCAGACAAAACAGAGGTTATAATACTTGGCCCCAAACACCTTAGAGATAAATTATCTAATGATATAGCTGCGCTAGACGACATTGCCCTTGCTTCCAACGAAACAGTCAGGAACTTGGGAGTGATCTTCGATCCTGATTTATCTTTTAATAGTCACTTAAAACAAATTTCTCGGACTGCCTTTTTCCACTTGCGTAATATTTCAAAAATCAGGCATGTCCTTTCGCAAAAAGATGCAGAAAAACTAGTCCACGCCTTCGTTACATCGAGAGTGGACTATTGTAACTCATTATTATCAGGCTCCAGCAGTAAGTCGTTAAAGACTCTACAGCTTGTCCAAAATGCCGCAGCACGTGTCCTGACAAGAACAAAGAAAAGAGAGCACATTTCTCCAGTATTAGCTTCGCTACACTGGCTTCCAGTTAAATCTAGAATAGAATTTAAAATTCTCCTCCTCACCTTCAAGGCCCTTAATAATATAGCGCCTTTTTACCTTAAAGAGCTGTTAGTACCTCTAGAGCACTCCGCTCCCAGAATTCAGGCTTACTTGTCGTCCCTAAAGTCTCTAAAAGTAGAGTAGGAGCCAGAGCTTTTAGCCATCAAGCCCCTCACTTGTGGAATAATCTACCAATTTCAGTTCGGGAGGCAGACACCATCTGTTTGTTTAAGAGTAGGCTCAAAACCTTTCTTTTTGATAAAGCTTATAGTTAGAGTTAATTAGTGAGGCAGAACGTAACTTGCTCTATTTAATGACATATGACACACGGAGCTTCTTTTTTCAGCTTCTCCTTCCTCTTCTCCATCCCTAACCCCCCCCCCTTCCCCGGGGTCCCTTTGCTTTAACACCCGCAGATCCAGGGCCTCTGTGGCCGCACCATGGATTGCTGTTTGTGGATCGCGCATCGGGGGTCGCAGTGGTGGACCCAGTGTGGCGGATTCTGTGTCGTGTGGGCTGATCGTGGTGCTGGTGGCGGACCCTGTGTCGCGTTGGCACTGGGTAAAGGAGGTGGACCAGGGCCGCGGCGATGGCTCGCGGTGGTGGACGGTGACTGAGGACTGGAGTGGCCTCTGGTCTGGATGGTGGATCGTGGTCCTGCTGGTTGCTGACCATGGACTGTGATTGCAGCGGGACTGCATCAATGCCGCTAAAGACTTTAATGATGAATGTTTTTACACGTGGCATCTATTGCACTTCTGTCCGTCCTGGGAGAGGGATCCCTCACATGTGGCTCTCTCTGAGGTTTCTACTTATTTTTACCTGTTAAAATGGTTTTTAGTAGTTTTTCCTCACTCTTGCTGAGGGTTAAGGACAGAGGATGCCACACCCTGTTAAAGCCCTATGAGATGAATGTAATTTGTGAATATGGGCTATACAAATAAAATTTGATTGATTGATTGAAGTCTTCTTTGCTTCTTCCTCGATTGTGCGCACGCGTAGTCCGTCCTCTTGGCATTACAATAAGGAAGTGACGAGGATAAAAATCTCCCAGTCTCACTCCTCCTCTGATAGATGCGAGGCAACATTTTCACTTCTTGACACAGCGGATGCCATGAGGGCCTGTGGTTGTCCAGTGGAGAAGATAATATTGTGTTCCTGCTTTGTGTTGTGTTTTGTGTTATGTTTTGTGTTATGTTATGCTTTGTGGAGTGTTTTTTATTGTGTAAAGATTTGAAACAACTTAACCCAAACAATGTCAGTCTGACTTTGCCCCAGATGGGACCGCTCCTTGAACTCTGTCTGATGTTGAATGCAGCTAAGGGAATTATGCTTTAATACCAAAAGTTAGGTATGAGAACAAGTAAAAGATTCATGATTAACACCAAGCAGCAACGGTTATTAAAATAATTTGTATGAAGGCATACTCTGACCTAAACTGTTCCTGCTTTAATTGTTTAGGGTTTCAGTCAGACACACACAAGCTAAAATTTGAATTCTTAACAATACTCCCTCAGTACATTCATCTAATTCAGGTTGAATAAAGAGCTTTTCCAATCCGAGATTTGCCATGGAAATATGACACATTTTCAATAACTTAGTTTAGTTTACACATTGGAGTTTATGTTACTGACCTGAACCAGCTGCAGATCAATAGCATTGTTGGTTGTCAGGTCCATCACCGTGTAACTGCCAAACTTGGCACAATGTCCTCCATAAATACATGTAATTCTTTTACTTTATTTGTCATTTCACATGTTATTGTATGATATGTTGTTTTCTTATTAACGCTTTGTCTAAACAAAGACATTTTCATAAAAAGTATAACGTACCTGGTGAGTCAGCCCTCAAGACACCACCTAGGGTGCCTTTCTGTTGCTGACATAGTTGGTCCAACATAGATGGACGCGGAATCGGAGCCCCGCTCGCAGTCACCTCCAGCGCCGCATGCAGACTCCAAATCAGTGCCGCGCTCACTGTCTGGCAGGCTGGAAAAGGAGCGGGTCCCAACCAGCTCAGCTGCCGCTTCGCCAGCATCACCTCCCTCTCCACCTGCCCCAGGATCGCCATCAGCCCCCGTCTGGTCGCCAGTTTCTCCTCCCGGTACGCGGCCACCAGGTCCTCCATCAATCGTACGAGTTCCCACTCCTGCTGGTCCGTATCTCTGGATGCGTCAAGCCCCATGTTGGGCTCCAGTATGGCAGTGGTGCTTGCCATGGGACTCTCCCACACACCGCAAGAGACGGAATTGCTTATTTTGAACATATTTTACTACTACACCACACACATGTGAATAAACATTAACTTAACATAAAGTGACTGGTTTTGCAGCTTAGTCCGGCTTCTCTCCAGTGTCTCAGTTTCTCCAGTCTCTGATGCGCCGTGAGGCAGGGAAGACGCTGCCTTTTAATAATTAATTAATAAATAATTTAATTAATTAATATTGAGTCACTCACGTCACATCTGCTGACTCAGTCAAGAATCTTGTCTCTCCCTTAATTCCATACTTGAACTTCCCTCAAAAGGGCTGTCCTCTTCCTCCTCCAAGCAAGGTCTCTTACTTGGCCTCTTTATTGGTGTTGATGTTAGGATTGGCTGTGATGCTTTGAAGGCCACAGATGAGGTTCCAACACCGACATCAGTGCAGGGTACAGTTTTCTGTGTACCTAAGATACATAAAAACATACATTCAGTATCCTTGGAGTCACACCAAATTAAACAATGAGAGGCTGTTACAATTAAAACACAGAGACACAATGAATGACATGACGAAGTAACTGAGGGTAAACAAACCTCTACTTTTGTAGTGAGGTCCTAGAGTTTTAACAGAAAGCTGCGTGCCAACTGTGCACATCGTTTGTTGGTCCGTTTGACAGGCTACATGACGTATCCTAGCACACTGTCCAGATTTACTTGCCTAATAGTGGGGCAAATAATAGGAAACTTGTGCAAAATGGGATACAAGCACCAAATTTGGCATGGTGGTTCCCAAGGGTCTACTTAACAAATCTGCCTGACGTGCCATTCAAAAATCCAAGATGGCGGCCATTTTTCAAGATGGACGCCGAATGCATCTGCTGAAAATGGTTTTGCTCAAAGATATGCATGTACTTGTTGTATTTGAATGATCGTGGTCTCGATTTCTATGTTTTCTTGCTTTCTGAATCTAATTTTTTTACTTTCACGAGCATTATAGTACTGTAAATGGTAGAAAACACTTTATATAAAATAACAACATAACACATCAAATAATACTCCTAATACTTTATTTACACAATATAAACATTAAATATACACATTTTGCATTAAGGTACTGAGCATTTGGATCATGTTATTCCGGACAGGAAAAAAAATCGAAAATAATAATAAAAACCCTTAATACCGTAAAAATGCTCCTTCCAAAGCAAACTATTACAGAGGCCCCAACACTAGCATCAACTTTCACTGCTGTATATGTATCACTACAGCTGACATAGCCTTTCTTGCAGGAACACTGGGTCAGTTCCTGACAGCTGGCTGCAATAGGTGAAAGCGTTGTCCAACAGATCTGCCATATGTCTCCCTTCCGATTCCATCCCCAGTCGGCAGGGCCGACGACTTCTGGATTGGTTACTGTTGCTTGACCCCATATGATACCAGCCTGGTAAGCAGCGCGTTTTGGTGGGATCGCTTCATAGGACCTCTGCTTACGGGCAAAGAGATTCAGCCTTGCCTCATCAACACTGGTGGCTGCACTTGATCTGTCATACATGACGACAACAAAGTTCTCCAGCTTCTGCAGGTCATCTTCAGAAACCTCTGTCGGACAGTTGCTGAGTTTTGTAAAGGTTTCAGAAACCTCATCAAAGACTTCCCAAGTCAGCCATGCAGATTTCTTTCCCTTCCCATGGAAAGACCGCGTCACAGCCTATGAATGCATGGAAATACAGGATCCCACTAGCTTTCTCAGGTCCTATTGCAGAAACTACCTCATGGACTTGTATCCATCGAGCATTGGCTCCCTGCCCACAGGCAATCGGCATTTTTTGAAGACCAAGCTTCTGCAGGGATGGCAGCTTAGACACTGCTATGACGAGCATGTCAGTGTCATTGGCTTTGCTGACAAGTGACTTGCTACCTTCTTTAGTTGCATCTCTTCAATGTACAAAAATATGGGTATCAGCTTCTTCATGACAGCATGGGGCCACAGCATCGAGGGATTTGTTTCTGTTGCTGATGACATCTTCTCCTTTTGTCACGATGACCATACTTGTGGTTCCAGCCTGACATATTTTATCTGCGAGAAAGTGGAAGAGCTCAGTTTAGTTGTTGTCAAAAGTATGGAAGACATCCTTCCATACTTTTGTAAGGATGTCTTCTTTTGCATAGTCATCGGAAGTATTTGGGCTGCGTGGAGGCAGGGAATTCATGAGCGCTGATCCTCCTCTCAATTCAGGTGCGGTTGCTTAACAGGTCCGTAGGGTAGGTTGAGCAACATTTGGGACACTAAGTATGAGATGAACTCCTCCTTAGCTGACATTGAACCCCATGCTGAGTTTCACAGCAGTAATTGTCAACAGTGTACCATGGTAGTGCCGGCAATCACTCCTTTAGACAGATGGCTTCATCGATCAATCAGGTGTGGTTTGTTGACTTCATGCACTTTGCATCTGGAGCATGGCATACTCCCTCAAACACAGAGCTGTGCCGTGCCGTGCACTAGCAACTTCTTGGAGCCATAGATGAGAGTCAGGTAAGTAGTGAGGACCAGTGCCAGGAGTCCATCCGGAGGATGTGGCTGACTGATGAAACAAAGGTACTACCTCTACTACTACACCCTACACCCTATGCACTAATTATAAATACTGTTCAATACATTTAGAGATTACCAACATAAACATAGTAAAAAAGTGTAAAGTTATTCACTTGTCTTTTTGAAAGTAGAAAAATTTAAATCAGTATGCAAGAAAACATAGAAATCGACACCAAGATCATTGAAATCCATCAAGTACATGCATTTCTATGAGCGAAACCATTTTCGGCAGACGCATTTGGCGTCCAACTTTTGATGCTTGAATCACATATTGCACAATTTCAGTGAAAAATTGCTGTTATCTGCCCTACTATAAACAACAAGAGCAGCAATGTTATGCATGTTTTTTCCAGAATTTTACAAAAAGCTAAACAATCCATACTGTAAATAAAAGTTAAACAAATTTAAAAAATCATCTCACTGACCAGTATCCTTGCATTACCATGCATACAAAATAAACTAAAAGCAAATAAATCTCTTGCATTTGAAGAAATCTAGTATCTCATTACACCTAATATCATTTTCACAACACAGAACTGTAGCTACAATAACATTGGAATACTATGCATGCATGCAGTGTGCATTTGACTTCTGGGGTATCTGACTGCCCTGACTACTTCTTATCCAGGCAAGGTATATTCTTTAAATAAGCTTCTCTGCTAAATTACTATTTTATATGCTGTCTTGCCTCTCCTGGAACCGTCACCTTATCGTGGTGGAGAGGTTTGCGTGTCCCTGTGAACCTGAGGGCTGTGTTGTCTGGAGCCTTGTGCTCCTGGTAGGGTCTCTCATGGCAGAGTGGTCTCAGGTGAGGGGCCAGACTAAGAATGGTTCAAAAAAAACCTCAATGAATATCGTTAAAAGAGGAGATGTGACCCGGCCCGGAGGAAGCCCGGAGCCCCCGTCTGGAGCCAGGCCCAGACGGAGGGCTCGATGGCGAGCGCCTGGTGGCCGGGTTTGCCACGGAGCCCGGTCGGGCACAGCCCGAACAAACTACGTGGCACCCCCCCTCTTTTCATCTCATGGGCCCACCACCTGTGGGAAGACCCGTTGGGGTCGGGTGCGCAGCCACATGGGTGGCAGCGAAGGTCAGGGGTCTCGACGGACCAGACCCGGGCGGCAGAAGCTGGCTCTGGGGACGTGGAACGTCACCTCGCTGTGGGGAAAGGAACCGGAGCTTGTGAGGGAGGTGGAGCGCTATCAGTTAGATCTGGTGGGGCTTACCTCCACGCATAGTCTCAGCTCTGGTACCGTACTCCTGGATAAGGGTTGGACTCTATTCTTCTCCGGAGTTGCCAAGGGCGTGAGGCGCCGGGCGGGTGTGGGGATACTCATAAATCCCCGGCTGAGCGCCGCGGTGTTGGAGTTTACCCCGGTAGACGAGAGGGTCGCCTCCCTGCGCCTAAGGGTTGTAGGGGGGAAAACTCTGACTGTTGTTTGTGCGTATGCACCAAACGGCAGCTCAGAGTACTCGGCCTTCTTGGAGACCCTGAATGGAGTCCTGTATGGGGCTCCAGTAGGGGACTCCGTAGTTCTGCTGGGTGACTTCAACGCCCACGTGGGCAACGATGGAGACACCTGGAGAGGCGTGGTGGGGAGGAACGGCCTCCCTGATCTAAACCCGAGCGGTCGTTTGTTATTGGACTTCTGTGCTAGTCATGGATTATCCATAACAAACACCATGTTCGAACATAAGGGTGCTCATAAGTGTACCTGGTACCAGAGTACCCTAGGCCGAAGATCAATGATCGATTTTGTGATCGTGTCATCTGATCTGAGGCCGCATGTTTTGGACACTCGGGTAAAGAGAGGGGCGGAACTGTCAACCGACCACCATCTGGTTGTGAGTTGGATCAGGGAATGGGGGAAATTTCCGGATAGACCTGGTAAGCCCAAACGAGTAGTGCGGGTGAACTGGGAATGTCTGGAGGAGGCCCCCGTCCTAGGTATCTTCAACTCACACCTCCGGCGGAGCTTTTCTGGCATTCCTGTGGAGGTTGGGGGCATTGAGCCGGAGTGGGCGATGTTCAAAGCCTCCATTGCTGAAGCTGCGGTGGCTAGCTGTGGCCTCAGGGTCTTAGGTTCCTCAAGGGGCGGTAACCCTCGGACACCGTGGTGGACACCGGTGGTCAGGGAAGCCGTCCGATTGAAGAAGGAGGCCTTCCGGGATATGATATCCTGGAGGACTCCTGACTCGGTTGCAGGGTACCGACAGGCCCGAAGGGCTGCAGCTGCTGCCGTGTCGGAGGCTAAGCAGCGAGTGTGGGAGAAGTTCGGAGAGGCCATGGAGAAGGACTTTCGGTCGGCACCAAAGTGTTTCTGGAAGACTATCCGGCACCTCAGGAGGGGGAAACGGGGAACCATCCAAGCTGTGTACAGTAAGGATGGGACTCTGTTGACCTCAACTGAGGAGGTCGTCGGACGTTGGAAGGAACACTTTGAGGAACTCCTGAATCCGAATAACACGCCCTCTATGTTGGAGGCAGAGCTCGAGGTTGATGGTGTTTCCCTGGTGGAGGTCACTGAGGTAGTCAAACATCTCCGCAGTGGCAAAGCCCCAGGGATTGATGAGATCCAGCCAGAAATGCTAAAGGCTCTGGGTGTTGAGGGGCTGTCATGGTTGACACGCCTATTCAACATCGCGTGGGAGTCGGGTACAGTGCCAAAGGAGTGGCAAACCGGGGTGGTGGTTCCCCTGTTCAAAAAGGGGGACCAGAGAGTGTGTACCAATTACCGGGGTATCACACTTCTCAGCCTCCCTGGTAAAGTCTACTCCAAGGTGCTGGAAAGTCGGCCGATCGTCGAACCTCAGATTGAAGAGGAACAATGCGGTTTTCGCCCCGGACGTGGAACTACGGACCAGCTCTTCACTCTCGCAAGGATCCTGGAGGGGGCCTGGGAGTATGCCCATCCGGTCTACATGTGTTTTGTGGATCTGGAGAAGGCGTATGACCGGGTCCCCCGGGAGAAACTGTGGGAGGTGCTGCGGGAGTATGGGGTAAGGGGGTCTATCCTCAGGGCCATCCAATCCCTGTACTCCCAAAGCGAGAGCTGTGTTCGCGTCCTCGGCAGCCAGTCAGTTTCTTTCTCAGTGGGTGCTGGTCTCCGCCAGGGCTGCGCCTTGTCACCAATCCTGTTTGTGATATACATGGACAGGATATCGAGGCGTAGTCGTGGTGGGGAGGGGTTGCAGTTCGGTGGTCTGAGGATCTCGTCACTGCTTTTTGCAGATGATGTGGTCCTCATTGGATCATCGGCCTGTGACCTTCAGCGCTCACTGGATCGGCTGGCGGCCGAGTGTGAAGCGGCTGGGATGAGGATCAGCACCGCTAAATCTGAGGCCATGACTCTTAGCAGGAAACCAATGGATTGCTTACTCCGGGTAGGAAATGAGTCCTTAGCCCAAGTGAAGGAGTTCAAGTACCTCGGGGTCTTGTTCGCGAGTGAGGGTACTATGGAGCGTGAGATTGGCCGGAGAATCGGAGCAGCGGGGGCGGTATTGCGTTCGCTTTACCGCACCGTTGTAACGAAAAGAGAGCTGAGCCGCAAGGCAAAGCTCTCGATCTACCGGTCGATCTTCGTTCCTATCCTCACCTATGGTCATGAGGGCTGGGTGATGACCGAAAGGACGAGATCGCGGGTACAAGCGGCCGAGATGAGTTTTCTCAGAAGGGTGGCTGGCGTCTCCCTTAGGGATAGGGTGAGAAGCTCAGCCATCCGTGAGGAACTCGGATTAGAGCCGCTGCTCCTTTACTTAGAAAGGAGTCAGCTGAGGTGGTTCGGGCATCTGGTAAGGATGCCCACTGGGCGCCTTCCTTGGGAGGTGTTTCAGGCACGTCCAGTGGGGAGGAGACCTCGGGGAAGACCCAGGACTAGGTGGAGAGATTATATCTCAACACTGGCCTGGGAACGCCTCGGGATCCCCCCGTCAGAGTTGGTCAATGTGGCCCGGGAAAGGGAAGTCTGGGGCCCCCTGCTTGAGCTGCTCCCCCCGCGACCCGACCCCGGATAAGCGGACGAAAATGAGAGATGATGAGATGCTGTCTTAGGTTAACTAGATTGATAGTTTGAACTGTTTGGTCTCACCTTGAACTGTATGAGACCACAGTTTGTTTGTTTGTTTATTGATTTCTGTTGACTATTTGTGTGTGATTTTCAAAAAGAAAACCAGCTAAAGTTAAATTGCTTGATTCTGATTCCAATTCTGTTAAGGACTAAGGTCTATTCTACTTTCTTCCTCTTGAGGTGAATAGACTTTGTCCAGAAGCAGTTTTTGGCAAATTAGGAGATTTGTGAAACTCACTGATTAAAGTGACAAGTTTCTCTGTCATTGAAGTCAGCTGAGTTTCTATTGCTGGGCAATTACCACCAGGTGACTGATTGCCTTGTGAGCAGGGGGAGTGGTCAGCCCAGCTGTAGCCAACCATCGTCACCTCTAGTTTAAAACCAGGAATTGTTTGGAGCATCAGCTTCAGCGTCTGTGAAGACTCATTGTATGAAGACTCGGAGGATAAAGACAAAGGAGTCTTTCGTTGGAGGCTTCGGGGGAGGCTGAAGGGGAGGCTGAGTATAAAGCTGCATTTTTATTTTTAAAATGTGTATAATTTCTGTGCGCATTTCTACTCGTACATACTATAGGCCTCGTACTCGTTCACACCAATACCGTAACCTTTCCTGTCTTACCTATCCCACTCGTTCCACACATACCCAACGTCTTGTCACAGGGGGCCTATGGAACTGCCAGTCAGCTACCCGCAAGGCAGACTTTATCTCCGGCTTTGCTACACAGCAATCGCTTGACTACCTTGAGCTCACTGAGACCTGGATCACACCGGACAACACATCCACCCCAGCTGCTCTCTCCTCTGCCTTCTCTTTCACCCACACACCCAGACCAACTGGTAGGGGTGGGGGTACAGGTCTACTCGTATCCCGCAAATGGACATTCTCTCTCTACCCGCTTCCACTTTTTACCCCAAAATCTTTTGAATTTCATGCTGTGACAGTTACTCATCCGGTACAATTAACTATTGTTGTTCTCTACCGTCCACCAGGTTCTTTGGGAGATTTTTTGGAGGAATTAGATGTCCTCCTGTCAAACTTCCCAGAAAATGGCCCTGCACTTATCCTGCTGGGTGACTTTAACATCCAGACAGACAAGTCTTATTTTGCTCATTCACTCAGTCCTTCCCCTCCTACTCACAAAGCCGGTAACCACCTTGACTACATTTTCACCAGAAACTGTTCAACATCTAACCTCACTGTAACCCCACTTCATGTCTCTGACCACTTCTTTATCTCTTACTCTCTCCCACTATCTCAAACCAACAACCTTAACACATCAACAGAGTCTGTACCTGTCCGTCGCAACATTCGTTCCCTCTCTCCTTCCTCTCTAGCCTCCTCTGTTCTATCAGCCCTCCCTTCCACTGACTCTTTCTCGCTCATGCATCCTAACTCTGCCACAGACATTCCCTTTCTACTCTGTCCTCCTCTCTTGACTCTCTCTGTCCTCTTACGTTACGACAGGTCCGCAAGTCCCCCCCAGCTCCGTGGTTGTCTGACTGGGTGCGTGCCACTATGCGGGCATCAGAAAGGAAATGGCGGAAATCGAAAGGCTGGATGACCTGCTCGCTTATCAGTCTCTTCTCTCCTCTTTTTCCGCTTCTATTTCCACAGCCAAAAGCACTTTTTACCAAACTGCAATTCAATCCTCATTTTCTAACTCCTTCCTCCCTTCTACCAAGCCACTTTGTCAACTACTTTACAAAAAAGATAGATGACATATGCTCATCATTTTCTGATCCTCCCTCTATAACTACACTTCCATCAACTTCATCTTCATCCCCTTAGCTTTCCTCTTTCACCCCCCTGTCTCCCAATCAAGTTCTGACCTTGGTAACCTCCGCCCGCCCGACCACCTGCCCCCTTGACCCCATCCCCTCTCACATTCTCCAGTCTATCGCTCCTGACCTTCTTCCTTTTCTCACCCATCTTATCAACACTTCCCTTTCAACTTGCTGTTTCCCTTATTCTCTGAAGGAGGCAAGAGTAAATCCGTCTGAAGTAAATAACTACAGACCTGTCTCTCTTCTTCCCTTTCTTATCAAAACTATTGAGCGTGCTATCTTTAATCAACTCTCCTCCTATCTTAACCACAATAACCTTCTTGATCGTCATCAGTCTGGTTTCAAGGCAGGTCACTCGACTGAGACTGCCCTCCTTGCTGTCTCTGAGCAACTTCACGCTGCTAGAGCAGCTTCTCTCTCCTCTGTCCTTATCCTTCTAGACCTCTCTGCTGCATTTGACACAGTGAACCATCAGATCCTGATTTCCTCCCTTCAGGACCTGGGTGTCTCAGGCTCTGCTCTCTCCCTGCTCTTTTCCTACCTCAACGGCCGCACTTATCGGGTAACTTGGAGAAGATCTGTGTCTGAACCTTGTCCTCTCACTACGGGGGTCCCTCAAGGTTCTGTCCTGGGTCCTCTCCTCTTCTCTCTGTAAACCAACTCTCTCGGCTCTGTCATTCACTCACATGGCTTTTCCTACCATAGCTATGCTGATGACACCCAACTAATCCTCTCTTTTCCCCGATCTGAAACACAGGTGGCAGCACGCATCTCTGCCTGTCTGACTGACATCTCTCAGTGGATGTCTGCACGCCACCTGAAGTTTAACCTTGACAAGACTAGAACTACTTTTCATTCCAGGGAAAAACTCTCCCACCCACGAACTGACTATTAACTTTGACAACTCTGTTTTAACCCCCACTCAGACTGCTAGGAACCTGGGTGTGACACTCGATAGCCAACTCTCCCTTAGTGCCAACATTACTGCAACAACAAGGTCCTGTAGATTCATGCTGTACAACATCAGGAGAATACACCCCCTTCTCACTCAGAAGGCGGTGCAGGTTCTGGTCCAGGCTCTGGTCATCTCACGCCTAGATTACTGTAACTCCCTCCTGGCAGGTCTACATGCTACTGCCATCCGACCTTTGCAGCTCATCCAGAATGCATCAGCTCGACTGGTTTTAACCAACCTAAATTCACCCACACTACTCCGCTCCCTTCACTGGCTACCAGTGGCTGCCCGCATCAGGTTCAAAACATTAGTACCTACCATGCTGTGAACGGATCAGGTCCAGTCTACATCCAGGACATGGTCACACGTTACAGCCCAGCACGTTCACTCCGCTCTGCTTCGGCCAATCAGCTCGTTTCTCCCTCACTGCGAGCTAAACACTCATCAAAATCACGACTGTTTCCTGGCTCCTAAATGGTGGAATGAGCTCCCCATCGACATCCGTACATCAGAAAGTTTACACATCTTCCGCCGAAAATTAAAAACACATCACTTCCGACTATACCTTGAATAGAAAAGAAAATAAACTAACACTTTAGTAGCACTTTGATGGCACTTACTTATAGCACTTTGTAGTTTCGCTTTATTTTGAAGAAATTGTACTTTCCTGATTCTTGTTGTCCTGGGTCTGTACCCTTTGGGTTTTATCAATCAATCAATCAATCAAATTTTATTTGTATAGCCCATATTCACAAATTACATTCATCTCATAGGGCTTTAACAGGGTGTGGCATCCTCTGTCCTTAACCCTCAGCAAGAGTGAGGAAAAACTACTAAAAACCCTTTTAACAGGGTAAAAATAAGTAGAAACCTCAGAGAGAGCCACATGTGAGGGATCCCTCTCCCAGGAAGGACAGAAGTGCAATAGATGCCACGTGTAGAAAACATTCATCATTAAAGTCTTTAGCGGCATTGATGCAGTCCCGCTGCAATTACAGTCCATGGTCAGCAACCAGCAGGACCACGATCCACCATCCAGATCAGAGGCCACTCCAGTCCTCAGTCACCGTCCACCGCCGCCCACCAGGACCCACCACGAGCCATCGCCGTGGCCCTGGTCCACCTCCTTTACCCAGTGCCAACGCGACACAGGGTCCGCCACCAGCACCACGATCAGCCGACACGACACAGAATCCGCCACACTGGGTCCACCACTGCGACCCCCGATGCGCGATCCACAAACAGCAATCCATGGTGCGGCCACAGAGGCCCTGGATCTGCGGGTGTTAAAGCAAAGGGACCCCGGGGAAGGGGGGGGGGTTAGGGATGGAGAAGAGGAAGGAGAAGCTGGAAAAAGAAGCTCCGTGTGTCATATGTCATTAAATAGAGCAAGTTACGTTCTGCCTCACTAATTAACTCTAACTATAAGCTTTATCAAAAAGAAAGGTTTTGAGCCTACTCTTAAACAAACAGATGGTGTCTGCCTCCCGAACTGAAATTGGTAGATTATTCCACAAGTGAGGGGCTTGATGGCTAAAAGCTCTGGCTCCTACTCTATTTTTAGAGACTTTAGGGACGACAAGTAAGCCTGAATTCTGGGAGCGGAGTGCTCTAGAGGGTTTATAAGGTACTAACAGCTCTTTAAGGTAAAAAGGCGCTATATTATTAAGGGCCTTGAAGGTGAGGAGGAGAATTTTAAATTCTACTCTAGATTTAACTGGAAGCCAGTGTAGCGAAGCTAATACTGGAGAAATGTGCTCTCTTTTCTTTGTTCTTGTCAGGACACGTGCTGCGGCATTTTGGACAAGCTGTAGAGTCTTTAACGACTTACTGCTGGAGCCTGATAATAATGAGTTACAATAGTCCAGTCTCGATGTAACGAAGGCGTGGACTAGTTTTTCTGCATCTTTTTGCGAAAGGACATGTCTGATTTTTGAGATATTACGCAAGTGGAAAAAGGCAGTCCGAGAAATTTGTATTAAATGACTATTAAATGATAAATCAGGATCGAAGATCACTCCCAAGTTCCTGACTGTTTCGTTGGAAGCAAGGGCAATGTCGTCTAGCGCAGCTATATCATTAGATAATTTATCTCTAAGGTGTTTGGGGCCAAGTATTATAACCTCTGTTTTGTCTGAGTTTAATAAGAGAAAATTGCGGGTCATCCAGGTTTTTATGTCCTTGAGACATGCTCGAAGTTTAGTTAATTGATTACTTTGTTCAGGTTTTATTGACAAGTATAACTGGGTGTCATCCGCATAGCAGTGGAAATTTACCGAGTGTGTCCTGATAATGTTTCCTAGTGGAAGCATATATAATGAGAATAAAGTTGGGCCGAGCACAGAGCCCTGTGGAACACCATGGTTAACTTTGGTGCGCACAGATGTCTCATCATTAATTTGCACGAATTGGGAGCGATCAGAAAAATAAGATTTAAACCAATTAAGGGCAGTTCCATTAATTTTAATTAACTGTTTGAGTCTTTGTAATAAAATTTGATGGTCAATTGTGTCGAATGCTGCACTGAGATCTAACAGAACGAGGACAGACACAAGTCCCTGATCTGAGGCTATTAAAAGGTCATTAGTGACTTTTATGCACTTATTGTAAGTCGCTTTGGATAAAAGCGTCAGCTAAATGAAATGTAATGTAATATAATGTAATTCCCCACAGTGACAAACTGTTTTGGTAAATGCAGGTGAGTCTGTTAGCTTCTAATCATGTCGTTCATGAACAAATAAGTGCCCATTTAACATGTATGACCATCATCGTTGAGTCTATGGTATCAACAGGAGGGCTAATTGCCTTTAATCATATATGCAGGCAGACCATTAACATCTCCCTCCACCCCAACAAAAAGCCTTTTTACAAGGGAATGTTTTGTGGATGAGAGAACTATTTCTCATAAAAAGATTTTATACTTCAACGCAAGTCCACTCCATTGACATCCAAACGAATTATCTGCTGTATAAATAAGAATAAATCAAATAGGCTAGCCTAACTGTTCACACAAAAATTCCTTGGCCACATTTTTAGCAAATGCTGTACACCAGCTGGCTCCTACACACTAAAACATGATAATGTCGCTAACTGTTACACCAAGCCTATCATTTCACTGTCAGGTTATTTAGGTGCCAACATTAATCGAGAAGACCTTCAACTAACAAACTAGTTCACAGAAATCTTCTTGTTGTTTGTGGTAGGCACTATATACCCATGCAAACGTAAATTCTCACAAGAATTACATCCAACTGAACTGCTGTAAAATGCATACATCACTAGCCTAAGGGATCACATAGCCAACAGAAATAAACTGCTACAGCTATATACACCAGCTGTCTCCGAGGCTAGGTCTTACAAGCTAAGGTTGAAAATGTTATTGTTAGCGAAAAAAGTACACATTTTCCCAAAGCGCAACAATGCTAACATATCCCCAACCCCTCTACAACATTAGATTAGATTAGATTCAACTTTATTGTCATTGCACAGTACAAGTACATATACAACGGAATGCGGTTTGGCATCTAACCAGACGTTCAAAAAAATGGCAGTTAAAGTGCAGAGATGGAATATGTAAATAAATTAGGGCTGTGAAATGATTAAATATTTTAATCAAATTAATCACAGGTTTCTATGGATTAATCATGATTAATCACATTACCTATTTTCTCGGTATATTTTTGTGAGAACAAAAAGATTTATGACAAAAGAGAGATATATACATTTAACATGTTTTCTTTTATTATTCATAAATAAACAAAACAATGGTGCTGCAACTCAGCAGTTCTTTAGCAGTTCTCTTTGCTATTCCATATGGAACATTTATCCTAAACAGAATTCGGGCTTCTTAGCCATTATATGGTTGTATAAAACTTTTTTCTTTTCTTTGTAAATCAAACAGAAATTATTTGGGCTTCTTAGCAATTGTTTTTATAGTATGGTTGAGCATTTTTCTATTTTTTTTTGTCAAGCAACCATTCACCACACCATGGCACAATCTAATGCCTCTAAAGGCCCTCTTAGCTAGTTTTCCTTTAGCCAGTTGGTGAGGCAAACTAACTTGTTCACATTCTCTGACAGGAAAGCTGACCGCTTCTTTTGCACAATGTGTCCTGTGAGTGAGTCTGGTTTGGTGCATTCCACTTGAACGCCCCTCGCCAACTGATGCATGTTCCGTGTTGAGGTGGGACTTTAGCCGTATATTGCTACGGTGAAAAAATAACGTCTTCCCGCAGAGTGTGTATATCACCTTGGTTTTATTGATTGTTCCATCTTTGTTTTTTTGGAGCACGATCTTCCCATCCAGAAGGTGATGTTTGTTTGTTTGATAGCAGCTGCCGTCTGAGTGACTGCATTAGAGCGGACACTAGTGTAGATTGGGCGGAAATGTGGGTATATTGGAAGGTCCTACTGCGCATGCGTTAAATGCGTTAAAAAAAATTAACGAATTAATCCTGTAATTTAATCATAACGCGTTAACGCGTTATTTTTCACAGCTCTAAAATAAATATGAAGTACAGTTAGAAATATACATGGAATATAAATGGAAATATAAATGGAATATGAACAGTATTAAGAGGTAAGGTATGATATAAGAATGATGAATAAACTAAGAGCAAGATAAATATATAAAAATATGAACACTATAGGTTGGATAATACAGTAGGAATATGCGTAACGACGCTAAAGGCCTATGTACGCTTCTCCGTTTTGATGGACAGGGACACATGACAACGCCTTTTCCGCCGTGGAACGGCCTCTCCGAGCACCTCAGAGAGCTCTTCGTGCACTTCTGATTTTTCTAAATATCCGTTGGCATTTCTGAGAGCCTAGGGATAGCCCTTGGCTGTGATTGGTCCGCTAACGACAGCATTTCCGAACGACAGCATTTCCAGAATCTCACATTTCCGAACCTCAAACTTCCTGTTTCATTCCCTATAGCACAATAAACCCAAACACAACAACGATTCTATGATTAATATGACAAGTGTGTTAAGCAAGTGGAGTTGTCCGGCTGACGGTGGCTGGTTAGAGCACTAACAGCATGTGTGTACGGTCACATACGGTTATAACGTCCTGTCATAACGGCCCTAGCGTGCTAGCCACAATGCTAACTGCGGTGGTAACAACGCAAAAACCCGCTCGGTGAAGTTAAGATAAGGTTTGAGTTAATGACAACTACGCCCATCACTGTAAACATAATACAACCTTTGCAGGTAAACGCCTATGAGAGTATGCTAATGGATGTTCAACAACATGGATAAAAGCGATATTTTCCGCTGCTTTGATTGCAGTCTCACTGTAGTTTTTACACAACCACAGTGCGTTGGTTAAGCTGACAGGAAATTGTTGTAAAAAAGGGTTAGCTTAAGCTGTCTGTATGAAGGCTTCCTGTTCAGCTCAGAGTTTTTAATATCGGCTATATTAAAACGTGGTAAGTTCTTGTAAATGTAGCTAAACGATATTTATTATTGGATTGGCATTTTAGATTTGTTTCCGGTTAGATATTACTACGTTCATATCGACTTATTCTGAGGTAAACATTACTGTTGCTGCTCTAGAAACAGTTGGATTAGTTATGTTTAAAATTTTCTTTGGATCTCATCCAGTTATGATTTTTTTCTTGTTTTATATAATCATCACTTGCTCTTTTACAGGTTTAGGAGTTGGTTGAAAAAATTGAACTATCATGGTCTATAAGAATAGCACGGAATTTTTTATTGAAAGAGGAAAGTTATGCTTACAAAACTACACCGAGATTATGAAACTTACTGTTACAAAAATGTATTCGACCAAGACTTTACTGCAGTTACAGCAGCAGTGTTTCCTGAAACCTACTAGTTAGAGCCAGTTCCCAGATGTCAGAAAAATATTTTGTGACCTGTTTTACCTAAGCTAAATTTGCGTTAATCAACCTGTATGTTTCAGTGCCTTCGAAATTCATATCAATATTATCCATGGTGCATTGCACAACACAGTAGTGATGTCACAGATTTGGAAAAAAAAAGTACAAATGCAAAGTTACAATGTCAATACCCTACCAAAAATCATATAGCTCATCTATAGCCAAAGACTCCTGTTGTGTATATATGATGTATGTATGATAATATCCTCCAATAATTGTCCTTGTAATGTATGCTCACAGGATGGATGATCTAAGTGACTTCTTGAGACAGAGAAATGTTCCTGAGGAAACTATAGAGACCCTTGAGCATGAGAAGGTACTTAACTTCAAAAGCAGAATAGTTGAGTCAAGCAACTGTTCGTTCTCTGACAATTATTCTCTCTGAAAATGAACATACAACAGTATTTTCGTTTCATTAAACTGTAGATAACTAAATATTATCAAAAATGATATGGTTATCTAATCATGATTCCAAATTACTTTGTCCCTGTGTAGATTGATACCAGCATCATACAGCTGATGACAGATGAAGAATTAAAGAAGTATTTGCCATCGAATGGTAGTGTTAGGATTTTGTAAGAGGAAAGAGAACAGCCACAACAACACTCGGAAATCAAATCTTTTTGAGCGACTGAAACAAAAACTGGCTAAAAGAAAACCTTGTGATGAAGGAGGTAGGAGCAGAAACCAAGGGGAGCCCTCACAACCATCTCAGAAAAGAAATGCTCTGAAGACAATGAGAAAAATTGAAATAGGATGTATGCATTCTGATGATGAAAAAGAGTCTTTCAAGCAAGTGAGAGCCAAATGAGGAAGGTGGAACAAGAAAAGCCAACATTTTAAAGGATGCTCAGAAAAGGGAGTTGATGTAGAAAGGAAATGACCTGTTCTTTCCAGGCAGGAGAAAGAGTCTGAGGCCCTTAACAGATTTAGAGTTAGATCTCAAAGATTATCAAGAGGTGACAGTTGACAATATAATTACAGTTGGACAATTGTACAATGACACAAAACTCCCTCTTCTTAGGTTTTATTTGACCACAGAGAAAAAAAAACATCAACAGTCTCCACCCAGCACAAGTTTTGCTCCATCTTTGGAGAGACAAGAGAGCTCTCAGAATCAGTCCTCCACTTCTTCTCTCAGTGTTTCTACAACACCGCCATGTGCTACATTTGGAACACTCAACCCTGAAGTGATATTTCTACAAGTGATTACAATATTGACTTTGAATTATATTCAACACAGGAAGGGCGTGATGATGTTTTTGAGAGCAGCGACGTTCTTTTTGTAGGAGACTTTTCTGAAAATGAGCAACAGAATTTGGATGACACACTGCCTGTTTCACCACAAACCATGCCATCCAGTGAAAGAGTGAAGAGAGTATTGGTTGTTCATAACCAATACTATGAACAAGCAGCTATGCGCATTTCAAAGAGTATAAAGGAAATAAAATGCCTCACATTGTTGTCACCTATTTAAGACCAGGGTGCTACTGACATTAACATATAGATTTATAACAGCTGATGACTCACATGGGTGGCGAATAACCATAATAATAATACAAATGTATTATAGGTCTATATATTAATTAATAATGAATAATTCGATAACAGGATGTCTATATCAGCTTGCCAAGCGCGCTTCCAATCAGCAACATGGACAGGTCAGGTAATACAACTTTGGAAAAGCCTGCGGTGTACATCATTCAGCACCATGGACAGCGGCCTGCGAACGCAGACACCTGAATTGCGTTTAGAATGGAATTACTGGTGTGATTTTATTCTTTATGTTTCATTCAGCAGGAGTGCTGAAACCTCATCCAGTCACATTTAGAAATCTAATCACATTTAGAAATGAATTACATTTAGTTAATAACAAGTAACATCATCCACCATTGTTGACTTTAATTAAAAATGTGTTCTTTACATGCTAGCATTGCAAGAATTTCAAAATCATATTTGAAAGAGAAGGTTTTTTTTTCGCATCTGTGTGTGTAATTCATGTGTTATTGCATCTTGCTCATCTTCCGACCAACGATTGAGTTTTCCTTCAAACCACCAGGTGGCGCAAGGATTCACCTTGCGCCACCTGCTGTGAACGGATCAGGTCCAGTCTACATCCAGGATATGGTCAAACATCTTCCGCCGAAAACTAAAAACACATCTCTTCGGACTATACCTTGAATAAATAAAAAAAAAGATAATAACAATTTTTTTGAATTAACACTTTAGTAGCACTTAAATGGCACTTACTTATAGCACTTTGTAGTTTTGCTTTCTTTTGAAGAAATTGTACTTTCTGGATTCTTGTTGTCCTGGGTCTGTACCCTCGGGGTTGAATGCACTTATTGTAAGTTGCTTTGGATAAAAGCGTCAGCTAAATGAAATATAATGTAATGTAATAGGCTACATCTTCAAACATACGTCTGTTTTACAAAGTAGTTTCATCAGCAACATAATTACAAAAGTAATGACTAGAATGGAACTCTAACAGATGTAACATTTGGGAATGAACAGGCTCAAAATGAAAAATATTAATGTTTTCATAAACTGCACGTGCTCTTTGCCTAATATTACGCCTGGGCAAAACTGCCTATACCTCTCTACCTGTGCGTCGGCTACCTCGATGAACTGCAGCTGATCGTATACACGTGTGTGGTTTACACACAGACAGCGCTGTTGCTGCCAGCCCTGTCTTTAAACATGGAGTTTGGATTTGATGATGGCCATCAAAAGCATTGTTAACAAATCAAGGGATTCCATCCACAGAAATGCTAGACAGCTTTTAATTTGAAATGGATACAAATGGATGAGTTACAAAAGGATTAATATATTTTTTTCATTTAATTTCTGTGATACATTCTACAGATAGACATTGAACCTGTAGCAAAAATTTACAGTGATCTATTTTTCATGTGCCAATATTTCAGATGGCATGTGCAATAAACAATTTGTTTACAATTGTAGGTATCTCATAATAAAGAGATACTAAGTCATAATTATGATATACTAAGTCATAATTATGAGATACTTATTACATTTTGGGTGTTTCGCCATAACGCAGGATGTTGTAATAACTTCAAAATACATGCTCAGATCTGTCCCAAACTTCACATGATTATGTCAATCTCAAATGTCAATGTGATGATTCTGTTGGTTGTTTTGTTGTTCTGTCTCTCCCCCTCCCCATTCTGTTCTTCCTCTGCAGGTTGTGTGTGTGGCAGGGAGTGTGGCTGGCTTCCCCGCTGTATCTGACGAGGCACACCTTCTCTCATTTCATCTAATCACCTCACAATAAAAGCCTGATCCTCACCCCACTACGCTGCCAGATCTTGTTCGGTAGAGCACACTCTCATGATTCTGTTGGCCCTCGTGTTCTTTACTTTGAGAATTACAAATCCTTGTATTTTTCCTCCATGTACCCAAACTTCCTGTGTGCCTTGCCGCTCTTCCTCATCTTCGTATTCCCGTTGATATCTGAGCCAGCCAGCTCGGCAGATTGTGAGAGGTGCATACGGACTGGAGCCAGAGTTGGAGGCTGAGGATCATGCTGAATCGGCCAAATTCTGTGACGCAGTGTGAGAATAGAACCAAAGAAGAAAGCAGACTTTCCAGTACTGTTCAGCAGGTCAGACAGACTGATGAGGTCAGCTTTTGTCAGCTTGGACTACTGGCAGCTGGTGTCGTTTGATCTGACGCGGACTATTATTCTTTAAATAGTCGTTGGGAGTGTGGTAATGAGTCCGGGAAGTTTGCCGATGATGTCTGGCGTTGTCGCTCCAGGAAAGCAGTGTGTGACTGCAGTAATGAAGCACATATTTCTCATGATGGAGTCTCTGATTATCAGGGTAGTTGGAGGGATTAGCGGATAAGACTTGCCAATATTCAGTCATAGCGCCACCTACTGGCAATATAAATAATTATCCTCATGTAACAATCATAATTCAATTTACATGAAATTGTTATGGTCTGTGGTACATGTTAAACACAGCAATGAATTGCTTGTTTGGTATAATATTGTTGCGATACGGGAAGCGGTGATGGCGACAGATGCATAGAGGGTGAGGATGATGCTGGAGGCGTTACTGAGAGTCTCTGCCTGTCTTTTTCTCCTGTTATTGGTTAGTTACTTAGTTGATTATTGTAATTCATACATACAAAATGTTGGTAAATAGACTATTATTGTTTGTTTGCTGTTTTGGCATTTAATTTCACTCTGAAGTCAATAGATTATTTTCCCTTTGTGTTGCAAGCAGTTGCAAAAATAAATATTGAAAAATATACATTTTAAATATTATTCTGTGCTATTATTCTCTGGCTTGGGGGAAGATAGGCATATCATTTTATGATTCGGCCACCCCTTGATGGGAGATAACAATAGCCTATAGCACACATTAAAAACATACACACACTCATATGTGGAATACATGTTTCCTGATTTTTGTCGTCTTGTCCTATTTATTTTTTTAATTTACCTGGATTGTGTTTTTATTATGAATTGTATAATTCGTGAAGGTTTTGCATGGGCGAGAGAAGGTGAGGGAAAACAAGATAGTGATAGAGGGAGAGGGTGACAGAGTGAGAGAGAGAGGCGGGATGAGGGAGGGATAATGCAAATGAGAGGAAGAGTGGGGGTGAGCGAGCCTGAGAGGATGAGAAAGAGTGAGGAAATGGAGCAGAAGTATATGGGCCTGACAAAAAGGAATCCAGCATGCCTCATGCGAGTGAAAAACAACAGATTAATAGAACCCAGGGTTTGTTCCCATGGAAACATTTGCCCAGGGAGATGACGACGAGAATGCAGCAGATTGTAGGTCAGACAAGCCATCAGAGAACCAATCAGACGCAATCTGTCTTGACATGTGGGTCATAGATTTATCCGTAAAGCTAGAGCATTTCTTTTGATTCAGAGCAGAGCAGTGTCTGTAATCACTGGACTTCTTCACGGTCCAGGTGTATTCATACAACACAAGATTGTATAAATGAAGCCCCCAAAAACGTTCAATAATTGAATAAATACTCAAATCATAAAAATAAAACAATTTTCAAGATGAGATGTGAAGGAAGAATTCAGTAGCCTAATTTCAGTTTTCGCTCAGCCCAAGGTAAGAAAGTCAGGTGGTACTTCAGCAGATCACTTGCCAGATGGCAGCAGGGTGATAGGGCTGTGGATGGGGTGCATATGGGTTGGCACCTATACAAGTGTTATCATTATTGTGTTGGCACTTTACTAGTTTTACAGAAATTATTTTTAAATATATGAGTGTATGAGCGTAGAAACTACACCTGATGATATTACAAATATAAAAAGTCCTGTTTTAGCTGATCATTATAAAGGCTTTTCAGTAACAATCTCTTGCTAAGAGTTCAAATAAAGATTAAATACCTAAAGTTACCACTCCTACAGTTTTCATTGGGGAAGGGCTGCACAAAGTGCAGGGGTCGGCAACCCGCGGCTCTGGAGCATCATTCGGGTCTTCAGCCCCTCTGCAGTGGCTCCCTTTGGTGAAATAGTAATAAAATGTCAAGAGTTTTCTTTGTTGTCATTCTATAATTTCATAAATGCAACAAACTATAGTTTATATATATATATATATATATATATATATATATATATAATATATATATATATATATATATATATATATATATATATATATATATAGTATAGACAAAACAAATTTGGAGGGAGAGGGTGCAAAATGGCTCTTTTGATAGTAAAGGTTGCCTATGACTTATAGTTTTTTTGTTTACTCTCGGGGGCCGAGAATATTAGTTTGTCCAAGAGGGGTAAGTATTCTAGAAATCCATACCAGTAAAACAGTGTTCTGTTATTTGAATAAAGAATAGTTAGAATGGGAAAGAACCACTGTGGGTGTGTATCCATGTTTATGTGTGTTTGTGTGTACATGTGTTTGTGCACTTGTGAGTGTGTGTGAGTGTAATCTGATCATTGGTGGGGTGATCAGTCAGGTAAGGAGAGTATATGGAGGATAAAATAAGACAAAAGGAGGAACAAGAATGAAAAAAAAATTGAATCCAGAGTAAAGGTACCTCAGATACCGTAAAACTAGCTTCACAGTCCCATAGGTTAGATACTAAAGTAATTTATATGTATTTAGACATAAAATGTTATGGGTCATCAAGGCTTAATATTTCAAGACATTCCTGAAGTTTAATAAAGTGATTTGTATCATCAGGCTTCATAGATAAATACAGCTGGGTGTAATCTCCTGTGATGATTCTGTTAGTTTGTTTGTTGTTCTTTCTCTCCCCCTCCCCTTTTCTGTTCTTCCTCTGCAGGTTGTGTATGTGGCAGGGGGTTTGGCTGGTTCCCTCACTGCAGCTACCGAGGCACACCTGCTCTCATTTTCATCTAATCTTCCTCACAATAAAAGCCTGGTCTGCTCCCCACTATGCTGCCAGATTATTCCGTCTTGTCCGGTAGAGGACGCTCTATAGATTCTCTCGGCCCTCGTGTCTTTACCCGTAGTGTTACTAACCTATGTATTTTCCTCCATATGCCTAGACTTTCCGTGTACCTTGCCGCTCTGCTTCGTCCTCGTTTTGCCATAAATATACGAGGCCGCCAGCACCCTGCCGCTCCAGCCTGCATCTGTTATTACGTGCAAATAAACTCTCTTTATTTCTGAACGGACAGTTAGAGTCTGCTTTGGGGTCCAACTGAACAACAAACCTTAACAGTCTCCGTAACAATGGAAATGGTAATGTTACTTTCTGATAATGAAGCAACAGGAGCAGAGCAAATTAGTGCTTTTACTTGTTCAAAGGTTTGCTTGCAAATAAGGGACCACACAAATGTTGCCTTCCCTTCCAGCAAGTCTGTGAGAAGGGCCACAACAGTTGAACATTTTGTGCAGAAGCTTCTATAATAGCCGACAAGGCCGAGAAGGTGCATCAGTTATTTTTTCGTTGTTGGCACTTGGAACTGCTTTGCTCAGAGAGACTCGCTTGAAAACCTATGTGAGCGTGGTAGTGAACGTCTGGAGGCTCACACACACCGCTGATCTGCGACTCCACTTTGCCGTGACCCACGCCACCGCCCAACTGCTGAGATGTGAGATAATAAAGCAATGGAGTTCACAGCCGCAATGGGGGGGCTGTGGCTGAGGGGTAGAGTGGTCGTCCTCCAACCTGAAGGTCAGCGGTTCGATCCCCAGTCTGAACCATCTCCATGCCGAAGTGTCCTTGGGCAAGATGCTGAACCCCGAATAGCCCCCCCCCTGCAGGGCTAAACACTTCTCTGCACTCCCTCTGGATCATTCACACAACCACAAACCCATAGGGACTGTGTCTGTCCACCGTCCCATTAAATTATGTAAATCAAATACAAATTAACACAACCTCTGCAAAAACTCCAGAAACAAAGACTTTTTAATGTGGTATTTTAAACATAAGATCACTATTATCAAAGGCTATTTTAGTTAATTAACTTTTCTCAGATAAAAAAATTGATTTATTGTCCCTCACTGAGAACTGGCTGCATCCTGATGAATATGTCAGCCTAAATGAATCTACTCCCCCCAGTCATGTAAATTCACACGTTCCCTGAGAATTTGGCCGAGGAGGTGGAGTTGCTGCTATTTTTAACTCCAGTCTATCAATTAATCCTAAACCTAAACTAAGCTACAACTCATTTGAATGTCTTGTTCTTAGTCTTCCACATCCATCGAAGTAATACCAACAAGCCAATCGTACTTGCTGTAGTTTACAGTGCACCTGGGTTTTTTTCAGAATTTTTAAGTTTCGAGTTTTTTTCAAACCTAATCCTAAAAAACGATAAAATTATTATTGTCGGGTGACTTTAATATTCATGTTGACAATAATATATATTCAGATCATTTGATGCTTTTGTGTGTTTATTTTGCTTATAGCAGGGCATCCACTGCATTAACTCAATCAGCATCTTATCTACCATTAACATGGTGTAGAAGTGCAAGGAAATCCATATATGTTATGATCAATGTATTTATTATGCACAAAATTGCATTAAGGCAGTTGCTGGAAATTATATGAACCACAATGGTCATGCATAAAAGAGTTACCAAAATAGTGGAGCAAAATAAAGTATCGTGCTGCCGCCAACTGACCTGTACCACATCGCCCTATTCTAAAACAAATGAAGACAAATACTCACACAGACAGAAATAAACAGTATAAATTAAAGGTATAAATATTGTTAACATGATGTCTGATAGGGTCATCATTATACATAACAGAGGAACACTTTGCACATCTATTTTTTGAGACAGGTGCGTAGGACAAAGATGACTTAAGGCATACTGTGTGGACCAATTGCCTAGCACTTGAACAAATACAAATAAATTCAGGAGGTGTGTGGGGTTTTTGTTTTCTACTTTGGATGCAAAGATCATAATTCATAAAATTTGTTGGAAGGGTACAAGAAAACGTTGTGTCGTAGAATAAGGGACAATGTATTTACCTCATTGTCGTCCCATGGATGTAGTCAGCCAAGGAAGACAGCTCAGAATCCTTGGCCGGAAACACAAAAATCTCTTGATCATACATCAATAATTAGGGCCCGAGCACCAAAATCAGTGGGAGGCCCTATTGAAATTGAAATGATTATTAGGGCCTGATCACCGATTTCGGTGGGAGGCCCTATTGAAATTGAAATGATTATTAGGGCCCGAGTACCGAAATCGGTGGGAGGCCCTATTGAAATTGAAATGATTGTTATTATTACTATTATTTTTCGCTCAAGTGAATTGGCTTTTTGAGGGCTTTAACGTGCTCAAAAAGTTTCTTAAGTTTTCAGTAAATTAGAAATGTGTGAAAATGTACATATTCTTGAGTATGGGCGTGGCAAAATGGCTCAACAGCGCCACCTACGGATAAGCCCCTCATTTAGCATGTGCATGTGACTATGCAGTATTCTTTCATTAGCAAAAGCTCATTCAGGACAACAGCTGGAGTGCAGCTGTTTGGTCAAAGCCATGGAAAACTAAGTAGTGATACTGATGTGTTATGTATTCTCGTTTCCCAGGTTTGTGCTGCAGAAAGATGGCAATATAGTATGTTGGGCATGGACTGCCTGATGAACCCCTGTAGTGTCCATGTTTAATTCATTTTCATGCCAGTGTTTTGTGTCAAAATGCTAAACATGTTTTTGGAAGATACAGAAGGGACACGTACTTAAATTTCAGGTTGAGTAAAACTTAAGGAGGACTAATTTATGTTGGTTTTCTCTTGCATTTTCATTAACCCCAGTTCTATATCCCTTTGTGTATCTAACTGAACAGAGCTTTATTAGTAACTGAAGAGATAGAGTAACCTTCATCGTATGAGAGGAAAAATCCAGTAGGTTGTCCTAACGCAAAAAGAAGAAAATTAAACTCTCTTCTTTTTTTTCTGTTCATTCTGAAGTAAAGTGGATTCACTTGGTCTGACGTTTTCGTTTACATCTTTATAAAACACCTCATTAGCTTCAAACTTCAAACCCCTTGAGGGGGAAAGGTTTTTTGAGAGAAGATTCCAGATTCATTTATGAGACTGGCACTCAGTAGAGATCCACAGAGCGGTATAGGTTAATCTCTGATCCATGCAGCTTCCTTCTAGCAGGATGATGTGCGCTGCTGGATGATGTGATGATGTGCGCAGCAGGATGATGTGTGCCGCAGGATGATGTGATGATGTGCGCCTCAGGAGGATGTGCACAGCATGATGATGTGCGCCACACCATGATGTGCGCTGCATGATGATGTGATGATGTGCGCTGCAGGATGATGTGCGCAGCAGGATGATGTGCGCCGCAGGATGATGTGCGCCGCAGGATGATGTGCGCCGCAGGATGATGTGATGATGTGCGCTGCAGGATAATGTGATGATGTGCGCCGCAGGATGATGTGCGCCGCAGGATGATGTGCGCTGCAGGAGGATGTGCGCCGCATGATGATGTGCGCCGCAGGATGATGTGATGATGTGCGCTGCAGGATAATGTGATGATGTGTGCCGCAGGATGATGTGCGCCGCAGGATGATGTGCACCGCAGGATGATGTGCGCTGCAGGATGATGTGTGCTGCAAGATGATGTGATGATGGGCGCCGCAGGATGATGTGCGCCGCAGGATGATGTGCACTGCAGGATGATGTGCGCCGCAGGATGATGTGATGATGTGCGCTGCAGGATAATGTGATGATGTGCGCCGCAGGATGATGTGCGCCGCAGGATGATGTGCGCCGCAAGATGATGTGCACCGCAGGATGATGTGCGCTGCAGGATGATGTGTGCTGCAAGATGATGTGATGATGTGCGCTGCAGGATAATGTGATGATGGGCGCCGCAGGATGATGTGCGCCGCAGGATGATGTGCACCGCAGGATGATGTGCGCTGCAGGATGATGTGTGCTGCAAGATGATGTGATGATGTGCGCCGCAGGATGATGTGATGATTTGCGCTGCAGGATGATGTGATGATGTGCGCCGCAGGAGGATGTGATGATGTGCGCTGCAGGATGATGTTTGCCGCAGGATGATGTGCGCCGCAGGATGATGTGATGATGTGCGCCGCAGGAGGATGTGCGCCGCATGATGATGTGCGCCTCAAGATGATGTGCGCCAAAGGATGATGTGCGCCGTACGGTGATGTGCGCAGCAGGATGATGTGCGCTGCAGGAGGATGTGATGATGTGCGCCTCAGGAGGATGTGCACCCCATGATGATGTGCGCCACACCATGATGTGCGCTGCATGATGATGTGATGATGTGCGCTGGAGGATGATGTGTGCAGCAGGATGATGTGTGCAGCAGGATGATGTGCGCTGCACAATGATGTGATGATGTGCCCCGCAGCATGATGTGCGCCGCAGGATGATGTGATGATTTGCTCCGCCGCATGATGTGCACGCAGGATGATGTGATGATGTGCACTGCAGGATGATGTGTTCTGCACCATGATATGCGCAGCAGGATGATGTGCGCCGCAGGATGATGTGCGCCCCACCATGATGTAATGATGTGTTCCGCAGGATGATGTGTGCCGCAGGATGATGTGCACCGCAGGATTATGTGCACCGCAGGATGATGTGCGCTGCCGCATGATGTTTGCCGCAGCATGATGTGCGCCGCAGGATGATGTGTGCCGCAGCATGATGTGCGCCGAGATGATGTGCACCGCAGGATGATGTGCGCTGCACAATGATGTGATGATGTGCCCCGCAGCATGATGTGCGCCGCAGCATGATGTGCGCTGCATGATGATGTGATGATGTGCCCCGCAGCATGATGTGCGCCGCCGCATGATGTGCGCTGCACGATGATGTGCGCTGCACGATGATGTGATGATGTGCACCGCACGATGATGTGATGATGTGCGCCGCACGATGATGTGATGATGTGCGCCACAGGATGATGTGCGCCCCACCATGATGTGATGATGTGTTCCGCAGGATGATGTGCGCCGAGATGATGTGCACCGCAGAATGATGTGCGCTGCCGCATGATGTTTGCCGCAGGATGATGTGCGCCGCCCGATGATGTGATGATGTGATGATGTGCGCTGCTGGATGATGTGATGATGTGTTCCGCAGGATGATGTGTGCCGCATGATGTTTGCCGCAGGATGATGTGCGCCGCCCGATGATGTGATGATGTGCGCCGCACGATGATGTGATGATGTGCGCCGCATGGTGATGTGCGCCGCGATAATGTGCGCCGCAGGATGATGTATGCCGCACGGTGATACACTAAATGATGAAAAAGAATTTGTGCCCGAACATGTCGTAGGAAATTCCTGGAGAAATCTCTACTACCAGATTCTTGCAGTTTTTCAAGCCTGAGAAGGTTGGGAGGATGCAAATGACAATGCTTTGCTCTTTACAAATGCATATCAGTATAGTTTCCCTCAGAGCAGATAACACCTCTATCTAAACTATCTGGCGTAAGTATGCCAGGATTAAAATAAATAGAAAACCTGAAATTGTGCATTGTTCTTAAGTAAGTAAGTGTGCTATAATTAATTACATTATATACCACGAGCAAAATCAATGCTATGAAAAAAAATTTAAACAATGCACATTATTTCAGCATTTTATTATTATACAAAACACAATCCTAAATCTCAACCACTTTACAGAGGGGCATGATAACAGTCACTTTTTCAATTGTGCTGGTTAAATGCACAGTGGATGTGTTAACCACACATCTACCAGCAATCCGCTCAACAGGAAGAAATGATGCTGGATATGATGTGTCTGTTCCCTGTAAGCTCCAAACTTCTACTGGCTTTCCATAAAAATATCTGTCCGGATGGGAATGAAGCCAGGAAACCTGGGCAAGGACAAGTTTAATTGCAGTACATTTTCTCATGACTTCGCCCTGAGTCATATGCTAATTAGCTAACACCTCCGCTCCGCGGCTGCGCGACCCCCCGCTGCTCTCCCCTTTGTTCTTCCAGACGCCCACTCCGCGGTGCGTTTACTGCAATCCCCTGCTAATAATGTCACGGAAGAACGCGATGCTGACGTCCTGTGAATAGGCACAAATAGCAGGGGAACAGGTCAATTCCAAAAGATTTCCAATGACTGAAATGTTGCTTTTCACCTAGTGATGTGCGCCTCAGGATGACGTGCGCCGCACAATGATGTGCGCCGCAGGATGAGGTTCGCCCCTGTGGAATCACTTGTTTCCCAGGGAAACATGATTGTAAAAAAATATATACATTCTAGGAAACAAGGGAAAAATTATTTAATACAGTAAATTCCAGTAACAGCGACGTTAATCAGTGGCGTTATTCTTTCAGTGTGATATTAACTTATATTTCACCAAGCGTATTTCGGGATTTTAATTAAAATTACTATTTAACATATTATATAAATGGAGTTTGTGTTATGTAACTTAAAAGTACCCCTTTAATAGTAGGATAATTGTCCTGCATCATCTTCGTTGATGTATGTGGATGGTAGTAGTGGTCTGAACCCTGCTTCCGTTTCTCTCCAGTTTTCTTTCTTTTTGGGAGAGGCTGCCGATCCTGGTCCTCGTCAAGTGAAACAAACTGTTCGGTCCTAGTTTTTGACAGTTGCTGCAACTCCTATAGCTTCATTTGGATTCCCTTTGATTAAGGAATTGAGACACAGAACATGCCAATTTTTACTTAAAATGTATCGCAATGATCTTGTTATGAAAACATTATTGTCATATTACAAACTACAAATTCAACCAAATGGATATGGTATTGTGGAGTAATGGTAGACAAATAGAACCCTTGTTAATCTAAAGTATTCATTCATCAAAGTTCAATCATACCAGTCATTACGTATCTGTTCATGTTTATATTTATATTGTAACATACCTCAATGATGAGCTCAGCGTCTTGAATTGGTCTCACCAACAATTTTCTACAAATTTGTGGCGAGATCTGAAAATATATTTTTTGATAACTACTATAATATAGATCATAAGCATGAACTGGCTGAAGATTGTAAAAGCAAAGGGCACATTTCTAGCTAGAAATGTTGTCAAAATATATTTTAATTACAAAACTATGTTATAAAATTACTTTTTTTATCTGAAAATACAAGGAATGTTGGCCATGTTTTTGTTTTCGCAGTTGGGAATTTGAGAGTCACGTGACGTGGGCAAAGGTCAATGCAAAACCATGGGCAAACTAAAACGTAGGCATCTCCCAATTTGAGGGGGCCAATTTGTGAGATTACTACATTTTACCCAGTGGACCAACTTAATTATGACACTTTTTGAAATGAGGCTGGGTTGACGGTAATGATAACAATGCTGAAAGTGAATCTGAACATACAATAACATTTTTAATCTCATTTTGCTCTGTCCAGTGTAATGACATTGCTATTGCCAACATCTCAACTCTATAATGTAAGGTGATCTGGTGTTCTTTCCTTTATATTTATAATTAATCTGGGACAACAAAAGCAAACCCAGTCTTTCCATTCAATGGCTCCTCTGATCCATCTTTGTATTTTGGGTGCCTTAACCGTCCCTGTACTATGTTTGCCCAATTTCATTTTCCATGTCTCTCTTCATTTTCACTTGAATAAAAAAATCTAGGGATACATGGGAAAATAACCATGTCAGATATACAGGATAAGGAACTGCTGCACTATATCTTTTATCATCTAACGTCATCTCTTTTTCCAATTGACTCGCCTTCCCACTTTCCTGGCATGGTCAAAGGGCCCTAACAGTTGGGTGAACTTTTTCTGTGTGTCCACAACAAAATGTAAGTTCCCGATTTATTATTAATTCCAGTTTATTTAGCAACGTTTTTCTACTGACCTGTAAACCACACTTCCATAATTGATATTATAATATATTTATAATATGTAAATATTTCTCAAATCTTTTCGACTGGCTCACCATTCAGAACCTTTGAAACATCTCATTACATTAATAACCATCTTGCAATTTTTCTCTATCTTATTTATTGGCTCAATCCAGATCAGCTTTGTATCAAATAAACCCCCCCAGATATCGAAAAGTGTCTACCTGCTCTAACTCCATACAACTTTAACTATTTATTTATTTTTAAATATCACTGCCTTTGTTTTTTCAAGTGAAAACCTAGATTCCCATGAATATGACCATTTCTCTACCACCCTGATTGCCTTTTGTACCTTCCCTTAGGTTAGTGTTGCATTTTTATCCCTTTCACATAAAGCCCCATCATCAGGAAATACTGTTTTTCAAATATTGCTATTTATGTCTAAGAACACATCATTAATCATTATGGGAAAAAGGTATTAGGCTGATTGCGCAGACTGATGTGCGCAACGCGGGGTTGTGCGCCGCTTGATGATGTGCGCCGCACGGTGATGTGCTCCGCCTGATGATGTGCGCCGCACGGTGATGTGCGCCACACGGGGATGTGCGCCGCAGGGTGATGTGCGCCGCAGGCTGATGTGCGCCGCAGGCTGATGTGCGCCACACGGTGATGTGCGCCGCAGATTGATGTGATGATGTGGGCGATGAATGTGATGTGATGATGCGCCCCTTGATGGTGTGTGCCGCACGGTTAATTAATTGAATTAAGAATTAATTGTTGTCAGGAAAACATCTCAACTTGTTCTTTTACACTGTTATACAAGTGCTGATAATAGAGTCATAAAGGCTTCCGGATACAAAAGGCTTCAGGCGTTGTTCCAAAACTAAGAGAAAACAAGGATGTGCGCCACAGGGTGAAGTGCGCCGCAGGCTGACGTGCGCCACACAGTGATGTGCGCCGCAGGCTGATGTGCGCTGCAGGCTGATGTGCGCCGCAGGCTGATGTGCGCCGCAGGGTGATATGCGCCGCAGGCTGATGTGCGCCTATCACCCTGCGGAGCACATCACCCTATGGCAGGCAGAGACGCAACGCGAGTCGCTTTCTACCAGCACCACGTCTGAACGAACCCACGTTTAACAGAACTCTACTGGTTAATAAGTAAGTACAAACTGAAATAAAAACAAACTTCAAGCTGAATAAACCCTAAACGTTAACGGGAAAGACCCGCGAACCTGAGTGACTGAGAGACAGAGAGCTGTTCTGTGAGTGAGTGAGCAGAGCGGTGTGTGAAGGGGAGGAGCGCTGTGACGCTGTGTGAGGATTTTCATTCAGTCCGAGCACAGATATTGACTCGTATTACTCGTATAATACTCGTGATCGGCAAAAGTGCTTTATCCGTACCGGATACTCGTTTCAGCCGAGTATCTGGCTCATCTCTACTCCTATACATACTCCATCTTCTCGACAATTTTCTTGTTGTCACCCCACCATCCTCAACGCCTCACTCTGGGCTTTCCACTCTTACACAAGCTTACTCAGAACTCTGCGTACCTCTTTCCAAAGAGAAAACGTTAGGTCCCAGCACCTTCATAGAGTTTCAATGCATACCCTGGACCCAAAATATTTCCAGTCATCTCTGCCCCCACAAAAAATATGAGGAAAAACTAAATGCGCCTGTGGCAACTTTTTCTGTCTTCTTGGAACAGAATTTCGTTCTTCTATGATGACTTCATCCTTCACCCTGAGGATATACAAACTTTTATGAGGGTAGCTCCTTCCACAGGTTTCAGCGGCTATTGCAGAAGGAGATGGTTCGCCTCTGCTTGGCAACCAGAGCTTAAATCTCTCAATTCAGACTCCAGCTGTCCTTCATCAGTGCCTCATGAGATATATCCCATCGTTATAGCTGCCACCGCAGTGGTAGAGATCCTGAACAAAAGTCCCTCATGTTCTCAAGCCATTTTGCAATTCCTGCGCAGACTTTTATCTAAGTCCAACACCAGTTCATCCTCAGGGCAGCCCCCATCCCCAGTTACCAGAACAACATCGCCGATTCACTATCTCGGTTCTCATTTCAGAAATTCAGACTCTTGGCCCCAGAAATGTATACACACCCCAGTCCAGTCCCCCCGTTTTCAGACACAATTTCCATCTACACCGCGTTCCACATTATTATGCAAATTACACTTTGCTCAGATTTTCCTAAATAATAATGCACAGCCAGTCAGTATAATTTTCAAGTCATCAACTGTTAGAGTATAATTTAAATTCTATTGAACAAACCTCCCAGTGATAACAGTATTTTTTTCAAAAATAAAAAACTCAAAATGCAGTGTTCCAAATTATTATGCAGAGTTTCTGAGTTTCAGAGTTTCAAGATATTTTATAGGTTTTAAAGAACAAAAAATTTTAATTTGTTGAATTTGCAGCATTAAGAGGTCATATTTACTGAAATCAAAAAAAGTTTTAATCAAAAACATCTTAACAGGTCAAGTTACATGTTAACATAGGACCCCTTCTTTGATATCACCTTCACAATTCTTGCATCCATTGAATTTGTGAGTTCTTTGATAGTTTCTGCTTTAATATCTTTGCAGGATGCCATAATAGCCTCCCAGAGCACCTGCTTGGATGTGAACTGCCTTCCACCCACATAGATATTTTGCTTGATGATGCTCCAAAAGTTCTCAATAGGGTTAAGGTCAGGGGAAGATGGGGGCCACACCATGAGTTTCTCTCCTTTTATGCCCATAGCAGCCAATGCCCCAGAGGTATTCTTTGCAGCATGAGATGGTGCATTCTCATGCATGAATATGATTTTGCTTCAGAAGGCACGGTTCTTCTTTTTGTACCACGGAAGAAAGTGGTCAGTCAGAAACTCTGCATACTTTGCCGTGGTCATTTTCACACCGTCAGGGACCCTGAAGGGGCCTACCAGCTCTCCCCCCATGATTCTGGCCCAAAATATGTCTCCGCCACCTCCTTGTTGATGTCTCAGCCTTGTTGGGACATGGTGGCCATTCACCAACCATTCTCTACTCCATCCATCAGGACCATCAAGGGTTGCACGGCACTCATCCGTAAACAAAACAGTTTGGAAGTTAATCTTCATGTAGTCCTGAGCCCACTGCAAACTTTTTTGCTTGTGAGCTTGGTTTAGGGGTGGCCAAATAACAGGTTTAAGGACACTTTCAAACCTCTCGAGCATCCTACATCTTGAAGTTCGTGAGACTCCAGAGGCCCCAGCTGCTTCAAACACCTGTTTGCTTCTATTCAATGGCATTTTAGTGGCTGCTCTCTTAACCCTACGCATTTGTTTGGCAGAAATCTTCCTTATTTTGCCTTTGTCTGAACGAACCCGCTTGTGCTGTGAATCAGTGACAAATTTCTTCACCGTCCTATGATAACACGCAATTCTTTTGGAAATATCCAATATTGTGATACCTTGACCAAGGTATTGCACTATTAGCTGCTTTTCAGCAGCAGAGAGATCCTTTTTCTTCCCCATTTTGCCTGAAACATGTAGCTTGCTTAATAATGTGGAACATCCTTCTTAAGAAGTTTTCCTTTGCTTGGGCTCACCTGGCAAACTAATTATCACAGGTGTCTGAGATTGATTTCAATCATCCAAATAGCCCTGAGACACAATACCATCCATGAGTTTAATTCAAAAACTAAAAAATGAATGTTTATGACCCTTAAATCCAATTTGCATAATAATGTGGAACGCGGTGTATGCTCCACTATGGAAATACTTGTTTTCGCCTCACAAGAAGTCATTCTTAACGGCCTTGCACCATGCACTCTCTCACCTACTTTACCAGCTGGAATTGTTTCAAGGCATTTGACACATTATACAACATGCACTGCCCCTCTCTCAACGCCATGTCTGTATGCAGTTTTATCAACCACTCTCTTTCTATCTAAAAAATCCAGTCCTCAACCATCAAGACCTACCTGGCCGGAATTAACTTCTTGGTCAAATTGGCCACTGGTCAACAGACCCAGGTCCTTGGCCGCTGATCATCGCAAACATTTCATTCCTACATCTGCAACAACCTCAATGATATCTGTCAAGCCCAAACTCAGCTCAGGTTAATTTAATTCCAACTTTTCTGGGGTCTGAAATCAACTTGTGCCTAGGGCCTAAGACAGAACCCCAACACTGTGTATCCGTCCGCCTAGTCCACGGATTATCCTGCAAGCCCAGCCTCAGAGACATTCTTTATCCATCTTCATGCTTTCCCCTTCATGTCCATTCATTCATTTTCTAAATCCTATACAGACTGAATTCAACGCTAGTGAATTCTTTATTAATTTGGGCTTTCCTAATTTCTGTCTCTAAATAGATGACTGGATCCATTGTTCCCTTTCCTAAAACCACTCTGATAAGGAGATAACAAGCCCCTACTCTCTATATGGAACGTCATTCTCTGCTTTCCTAAATGTCTAAACATTCAATAACAGATTTGGTCTTTCCTGGAGATGTTAACCCAGATTGTCCTAAGCCTTTCCTCATCTCTTAGTAAGTAAAAGGTTTATCCATCACAGCACTTGTACATTCTCTTCCATGTACAACCCCCTAATTTACTTGTCTAGTTTCTTCCCGTGCTTGCTTCCTTCCTGTGTCAGATTATCAGAACTGTGAATTTTTCCACCATGAAAGAATAAATAATGACACTAGCTCTCTCGAACAAGCTAAGGTGTTCAGCCAGTAACAGGAAAATGTGGGAAAAGGCATTATCATTGCAGCAGGTGAAAAAGCTCTAGTATCACTGTATGGGGGCGAAAAAGAACAATCACTGGATATGCTGAGATACAGGCGATTCTGTGATAAAGTAACTCAGAACTCATCTCAAGTGGAATCTCAAACTTTCCCTCCAACGTCAACAGCTGCAAAGCTTGTCCCTGAGCACATCTTGCCCCTGACTCTGGGCTGGTTGCCGAAAATTTGGTCTCTGCTACTTGTTCAGAGCCTGGCTGGCTGCCCGCAAAGCAGATGAAAACTTTACCAGCTCAGGACCAGAAATGGATTTCAGCAGCTCACAAGCATTTGCCCTCTGACCACAAGCATTTGCCCTCTGACCTGAAGCTATGGTATTATCCACCAGAGCCAGTGCTCATCTATCATCAGGTCCCCACTCCAGATCGCTTTTTCACACATTGGCTTCCCTGTTGATGCCTTACCACCTGTGGAAGGTGAGGCTGTCCTGTCCTGCTTGCGGAAAACATCTCACAGGCCCTGGAGCCCACAAGAGAGGTTCTGGATGTGGACAGGTATAACCTGTTAATAACTGAGACCCTGTGGTGCAGTTCAACTGATTGCAAAATCGATCATATTTCCACCAGTAAGACCATATTTGACCAGTTGGATTTGGCACACAGGCTGATCCTGACTCAAAGGTTATTATACTGAGATTATTTCGCTATACAATGTCTTTGATTGTTATTGAAACACTTCAAATTTGCTGGTTTTATTTGTGTCTCCTCTTTCCTTTGTTTAATTTATAGATATGCTAGTGTCGAGGGCTGGCAGAAGTGGCAGACGTGGACCCAAATGCATGACACAGAAGCAGACTTGGATTAAGCAAAGTTCTTGGTTTATTACTAAGCAGAGGTCAGGATCCAGGCAGACAGTCCGATGCAAACAAAACCAATAGGGAGTAGGCGAAAGCGGAATCCAGAAAACAGAGCCGAGGTCAGGAGCCAGCTGGTCAGTCCAAAGCAAACAATGTCCGACAGGGAGTAGGCGAGAGGAAGGTCCAGAGAACAGGCCGGTAAATCACAAGGAGGTCAGGCAGGCGATCAGTAAGGAGGGTAACGCTGGAAGGTAAGGTACTAAACACTAACGATCTGGCAGAGGGCAAAGGGAACTAGCAGGCAGATATACAGGGGAGAACTAATGAGTAGATAGAAGGCAGGTGTGTATGTGGGTGGAGCCGATGCAGAAGTGCAGAGCAGGAAGGGAGTGGCCGAACTCTGAAATGACACAAGAATTAGTCATTGAAAATATGACAAGTGAAAACATTAATAGGAGGGTGAATTTGTGACAGAACCCCAGGGACGGCCCCTGACGTTCCCCCAGGCTGGTCAGGATCGGACCTATGGAACTCTCTGATGAGAGGACGGTCGAAGATGTTGCGGGAGGGTTCCCAGGAACGCTCCTCTGGTCCATATCCCTCCCAATCCACAAGGTACTGGAGACCCCTACCCCGTGGTCGGGACTTCAGGATCCTATTTATAGTATGGGCAGGACCCCCATCAATAAGCCGGGTGGGTGGTGGGGGCCTGGAGGCGGGTTGAAGTTGGCTTTCGTTGACGGGTTTGATCCTGGACACATGAAATGTGGGATGAACCTTCATCGATCGGGGCAGGTTAAGCCGGACAGCAGCCGGGTTGATGATCTGAGCGATCGGGAAAGGTCCCACAAATCACGGCGCCAATTTCCTGGACTCCACCCGGAGAGGAAGGTCACGGGTAGACAGCCAAACCCGCTGACCGGTAGTGTAGTGAGGCGCCGGGGTGCGGTGTCGGTTGGCCCCCCTCTGGTACCGGTCAGAAGCGCGCAGGAGCGCCGAGCGGGCCTGCAACCAGGTCCTACGACAGCGCCGTATAAATACCTGGACGGATGGGACCCTGGCCTCTCGCTCCTGTACCGGGAAGAGTGGGGGCTGGTATCCTCGGGAGCACTGGAATGGAGAGAGTCCAGTGGCTGAACTGGGCAGGGTGTTGTGTGCGTATTCTACCCACAGGAGGTGCTTTGACCAGGAAGATGGATTGTGGGAAACCACGCACCTCAGAGCTGTTTCCATTTCCTGGTTCATCCTTTCGGACTGGCCATTAGATTGTGGGTGGAACCCGGATGATAGGCTGACCCTGGTACCAAGCAGGCTGCAGAACTCCATCCAGAACCGAGAGGTGAACTGTGGGCCCCTGTCAGAGACAATGTCACAAGGAAGACCATGCAGGCGAAAAACGTGCATGAGTATGGTGGTGTTACCGTCAGATGGTGGAAGTCCAGTGACGAAGTCCAGGGAGATGTGCGACCAGGGGCAATGGGCAGTGGCTGGAGCAGACCAGCAGGGGCGTGGCGGGCACTCTTGTGCTGAGAACAGGTACGGCAGGCAGCGACAAACTCCTTCGTGTCCTCTTCCATGGACCCCCACCAGAAACGTTGCCTCACCAGAGCTAAGGTGCGCCTGACCCCTGGGTGGCAGGCAAGGCGGGAAGAATGTCCCCACTGGAGAACTTGAGAGCGCAGGTTAGCAGACACAAAGAGGCGATCTACAGGACAGGCACTAGGTGCTGGGTGATTAGCCTGACCCTGTCTCACCTTATCCTCGATGTCCCAGGTGACAGCGCCGATGACCAGCTCGGAGGGGAGGATACTTTCGGGTACAGAGGGCCCACCGTCTGCATGGAACTGCCGGGACAGGGCATCAGGCTTGATATTCTTAGATCCTGGGCGGTAAGATAAGGCAAAATCAAAGCGGTTAAAAAATAGAGCCCACCTGGCTTGACGGGAATTCAACCGCTTGGCAGACCGGATATATTCAAGGTTCTTGTGGTCGGTCAAGACCACAAACGGTTGCTCCGCCCCCTCCAGCCAGTGTCTCCACTCCTCCAAAGCCATTTTCACCGCCAGCAGCTCTCTGTTCCCAATGTCATAATGCTGCTCGGCAGGTGACAGCTTACGTGAAAAAAAAGCACACGGGTGCATCCTCTGATCCTCTGCCGACCGCTGAGAGAGGACTGCTCCCACCCCGGTGTCCGATGCGTCCACCTCCACCAGAAACTGACGCACCGGATCTGGAAAAACGAGAATGGGAGCAGACGAGAATCTAGATTTCAATTCACAGAATGCCTTATCAGCAGCAGAGGACCACTGAAAGGTGAGTCTAGGAGAGGTGAGAGAAATAAGGGAGGCAGCTACAGAACTATAATTGCGGATGAAGCGCCGATAGAAATTAGCAAACCCCAGGAACTGCTGCAGCTTCTTCCGATTGGTGGGGATTGGCCAATCGGCCACTGCTTTAACTTTAGCGGGGTCCATCAGGATCTGACCAGGTCTGATGATGAAGCCCAGAAAAGTGACCTCAGAAGCATGAAATTCACATTTTTCTGCCTTCACGAAGAGCTGATTCTCCAGGAGCCTCTGGAGAACACTCTGTACATGCTGGACATGCTCTGATTCAGACTTAGAAAATATTAGGATGTCGTCCAGGTATACGAATACAAAGCTGTTGAGGAAATCCCGGAGAACATCATTAACCATGGCCTGGAAGACAGCAGGAGCATTAGTGAGACCAAATGGCATAACACGATATTCATAATGTCCACTGGGTGTGTTGAATGCCGTCTTCCATTCGTCCCCCTTCCGGATACGAACCAGGTGATAGGCGTTATGGAGGTCAAGCTTAGTAAAAATTTTCGCCCCTTGCAATAGTTCAAATGCAGATGAAATGAGTGGAAGGGGATACCTGTTATAGATGCCGGGGAGAATCCTGGCGGTGGTGAAGGTAAACGGCCACCTTGACTGCTCGTCCCCGTCCGCTCGTGTCTCCGTTCTTGGAGGCGCCCATCGATGCGGATAGCAGTAGCAATGAGCGTGTCCAGATCCGCCGGAGGATCACGTGCCGCCAGTTCATCCTTGATAACATCAGAGAGCCCGTTGTCGAAAGCATCTCTCAGTGTGGAGGCATTCCACTCGCTCCCTGCTGCCATCGTCCGGAAGTCGATGGAATAATCCACCACTCGTCGCGTCCCCTGAGACAGGTGAGAAGGCCCCGAGCAGCCTCACGGCCGGGGGTAGCATGGTTGAACACCTTCCGGAGCCCCTCAGAGAAGGCAGAAACGGAAGAGCAGATCGCCGACTGCTTCTCCCACTCGGTGTTTCCCCACTCCCGTGCTCGTCCCGACAGCTGGGTGATCATGCACGCCACTCTCGATCTCTCGGTGGGATAAGTGAGCGGCTGTAACTCAAAAGTCAGGGAGCAGAGTGTGAGAAAGGATCGGCAGGTACCGGGAGCTCCAGAGAATCGGTCGGGAACGTTCAGACGAGGTTCCGGACCGGCAACAGCACGAGCAGGAGGACTGGCCGGCTGCGACACCGCCGGTGGTTGACAGATCTGAACCAACTGCTGGACCTGGTCGTTGATGGCCTCCAGACGTTGGTCGTGGCATGTGGCAGAAGCTTGAATGGCCTCCGCCATGGAGGTGAGTTGTCGCTCCTGTTGTTTCAGTGCATTGGCGTGTGCAACCACCTCCTGGTAGAGTCTCTGGGCGTCGGCTGGGTCCATTGTTGGCCAGATCGTTCTGTCAAGGGCTGGCAGAAGTGGCAGGCGTGGACCCAAATGCACGACACAGAAGCAGACTTGGATTAAGCAAAGTTCTTGGTTTATTACTAAGCAGAGGTCAGGATCCAGGCAAACAAAACCGATGCAAACAAAACCAATAGGGAGTAGGCGAAAGCGGAATCCAGAAAACAGAGCCGAGGTCAGGAGCCAGGTGGTCAGTCCAAAGCAAACAATGTCCGACAGGGAGTAGGCGAGAGGAAGGTCCAGAGAACAGGCAGGTAAATCACAAGGAGGTCAGGCAGGCGATCAGTAAGGAGGGTAACGCTGGAAGGTAAGGTACTAAACACTAACGATCTGGCAGAGGGCAAAGGGAACTAGCAGGCAGATATACAGGGGAGAACTAATGAGTAGATAGAAGGCAGGTGTGTATGTGGGTGGAGCCGATGCAGAAGTGCAGAGCAGGAAGGGAGTGGCCGAACTCTGAAATGACACAAGAATTAGTAATTGAAAATATGACAAGTGAAAACATTAATAGGAGGGTGAATTTGTGACAGCTAGTGCATGCTCAGACCTTGCTTCCTGGCCATATCTGATCCCTGTCACATTCCAGGAGCCGCTTGAGCCAGTAGCTATCCCCTCTCACAGGTGGATGCTAGCTGTCTATGGCAAAGACTTTTGAGCAGGCCGGACCATATCAAAGCCAACATAGCATGTACCTAGTGTCCTAAAAACGGACTCCACCAAAAGAGTGAATATTTTTGAATGTTAACACTGTAATACTCAGGGACCCCCTACTATATATATTCAGGGACCCCTACTATATATATTGTATAAAATGTATTTTATATTAAACTGGGACTAGTGCAATTTATAAACATAGCTACCCTGTTATTGTGCATTCAATACTAAGCTATTCAAATAATACACAGGTTCATATTTTCGCGTTTTGAATATTTATATGTGCAAGGTAAAGGGTGGCCGTGCCACTGCCATTTAAAAACATACATCTTGCATACAATTTATATTAAAATAATTCACAGATTCATGTTAATGTGTGTATAAAGACATTTACATTTTTTGGGGAAAAGAATACAAAATATATAAAAAATAGTCAAAATTCCGTATACGCACTATCCCAACCACAATGTCTAAAATTCTAACATCAGTAGTACAGGCGTGAAATATTAAATGTATTCTTTGTTCAAAAAAGGAAACCTCATGATATTATACTAGCATATCACATATACAACAGATTTAATCACTCACTGTCATTTATTTGCAATCACAGATCACCCAGTATTGGCTAGAGTTTTTAAATTTTAAATTTTAATTTTGATGTACTCTTATATTTACCCGGCTGTGGTTAAGCCTTGTGTTCTGGGAATGGACTGCATGAACTGCCCTGTGAAGTACTTGGGGGGGCTGAGAAATTAAACTGGCTTAACCCTCAACAGACTGCAGGCCAGTATCATTATAGCCCTGTGGCAGAACCTCCTGCAATATGATCACCAGCGAGGGGCATATGCTGCACAGCACCAGAGCCTCCTTACAATAGGATGCTTCAGGTGCTCCCAAAAGAGAGCAGGTGTGGAGAGCATGACATGCTGTGTCTTAGGATCAACAGAGTCCCCTGCACAGTGGCCAAACTGTTATTGCCTGGTAGAGTCCATCTTTATAAAACTGCAAACTCTATAGTCCCCTGGAAAAAATAGGGCAATTATGCTCTGACAAGATGGACTCTCATCCTCACAGACTAAAGCAAGATCAGGCAGCTGGTCCTGGGTAATGGTGTGGTCATGCAGAGCAATACACTGCAGTTGTTTGAGGACAATCAAGCAACCCTCATCCAGTGGCAAAAAAAAAGGCGCCTTACGAGGCAGGAATGTGGTTTTCTGCTGCGAGGGGTCAACTTTCCTCCCAATATTCCATTTGCTCCTGTGCCTCTCCCACCTGTTCAGTTACGTCCCATTGCTGCACCCCCACAGCCTGGCCCCCAACATCTGTACCACTTGCTACAGACTACAGCAGAACAAGCAGTGGTTAAGAGGAAGTCTGTTCTTCAAGTCCAACACCTTCATTCTGCCAGCTCTGAGGCAGTTGGTCCCTCTGCAGGCCCTTCCACATACCTCTGCCCCTATGCCTGTTTCCCCCCAACCCAGCCACATCAGTGGCACATTTGTTTTTTTGCCGCCTTTGCCTATTTTCCCCCAATCCATCCCTGTCAGTAGCCCATTTTGGAGACGTGAAAAAAGAGCACATTTTTACCCTGTCTAAAACAGCCCTCCCCAGATTTACCTGTTTTGAGTGCCCCACCCCCCTCTCACCCTTTCATAATCATTAAGATGTTTATATAAAAATTCACTATTTATAGGCTATATAATAATGCAGTGAAAATAGAAAAAAACACAACGTGTTTCCTCATTGAGATCTTTATTACAAGATGAACAACTCTTGTGGCAGTTAAACGGATTCCGTTCACTGGTTACACTTGAAAATATGCGCTGCTGTACTCGTAAGCCAAAATGAGAGAGCAGCTAGCCGCGTCTGCTCGCGTTAGCTCGCGAGCCGCGAGCCGGTGATATGATGGTGCGGGTCGGTCCAAGGCCATGTAGCGAGACTATGACGTATGTTTGGGTCATAATCCCATTCGACGCCATCTAGCGTATTGTTTCTGACATAGAGGAACCACAACAAATCGCGGGATTTTTTTTTCAAGAGTTTTTGGGACAGTCAATTTCTGCAACTCAAAATGCTTCTCAATATCTTGTGTGGCCCCCACGTGCTTGTATGCATGCTTGACAACGTCGCGGCATGCTCCTAATGAGACAACGGATGGTGTCTTGTGGGATGTCGTCCCAGATCTGTCTAAGGGCATCAGTGAGCTCCTGTAAAGTCTGAGGAGCAACCTGGCGGCGTCTGATGGACCGAAACATAATGTCCCAGAGGTGTTCTATCGTGATCGTGAGGGCCATTCAATTGCATCAATTTCTTCATCCTCCAGGTACTGCCTGCATACCCTTGCCACATGAGGCCGGGCATTATCGTGCATCAGGAGGAACCCAGGACCTACTGCACCAGCGTAGGGTCTGACCATGGGTTCAAGGATTTCATCCCGATAGCTAATGGCAGTAAGACTGCCGTTCTCTAGCCTGTAGAGGTCTGTGCGTCCCTCCATGGATATGCCTCCCCAGACCATCACTGACCCACCACCAAACCGGTCATGCTGAACGATGTTGCAGGCAGCATAGTGTTCTCCTTGGCTTCTCCAGACCCTTTCACGTCTATCACAGGTGCTCAGGGTGAACCTGCTCTCATCTGTGAAAAGCACAGGGCGCCAGTGGCAGACATGCCAATTCTGGTGTTCTATAGCAAATGCCAATCGAGCTCCACGGTGCTGGGCAGTGAGCACAAGGCACACTACAGGACGTCGCGCCCTGAGGACACCCTCATGAAGTCTGTTTCTGACTGTTTGGGCAGAAACATTCACACCAGTGGCCTGCTGGAGGTCATTCTGTAGGGCTCGGGCAGTGCTCAACCTGTTCCTCCTTGCACAAAGCAGCAGATATCGGTCCTGCTGATGGGTTGAGGACCTTCTACGGCCCTGTCCAGCTCTCCTAGAGTAACTGCCTGTCTCCTGGAAGCTCCTCCATGTTCTGGAGATTATGCTGGGAGACACATCAAATCTCCTTGCAACGGCACACATGGATGTGCCATCCTGGAGGAGTTGGACAATCTGTGCAACTTCTGTAGGGTTAAGCAATCGCCTCATGCTCCCAGTAGAGATAATGACTCTAGCTAAAGCCAACACTAATGGAAAACCAGTCGAAGTGATCAAGAGGGAGAACTTGAAATGGCCTCCACATGCAAAACCACTCCTATTTTGGGGGTCGTCTCATTGTTGCCCCTCTAGTGCACCTATTCCATCAACACCAATGCAGCTGAAACTGATTAACAACCCCCTCTGCTACTTAACTGACCAGATAATTATCAAAAAAGTGCAATTGAATTCATGCCATACCCTGATAAAAAAGTGCTCCTTTAATTTTTTGAGCAGTGTATTTGTTTTTGTCTTTTGGGTTATTAGCAGTAAACTGGAGGCACTGGTAGCTTTGTCTTTTATTCATACAAGCAAGAAAAAACATCACAACTACGAGAGGAGGTGGGAGGTGCTGCCTGTCTGACGTGACTGTGATGACTGTTTGCTCACCAGTGGTGTGCACCTTCACTAGCCTCATGATTCGATTACGATTCAGCGATTCAAATGCACAACGATGCATCATATTGCATTCCAGTGTATCACAACCACAATTGCCTATATTACCGCGCATGGCTGTTTTTCATCAGTTATACCAATCAGTCAGACAAATATGAATTTAGAAAGTTCCTAAAAAAATTATTTTAGATTGTTACTGTTATAACAAGTGGACTGTATTTACAAAATAAGGTTTTCAATTCAAAAATCCGACTACAACAGTAAGTATATGACAGTGGTCAGTGCTCTCCACACTGATTTGACATTCATTTAGTTTAGACTTGTGAACTGCACATAAGGCTTAAAAGGACTAACTCTGATTATGGCCTTTAATGTATCAAGGTGGCCCCGTCTGGCCCCCTTCAGCAGTACCACTGCACTGAGGCACATTACTAGACTAGTCAACAAGTCCCTGTAGAGATTATTGTACTTCATGCGTGGCACCACTAAATGATGGCCTTTGACTCTGACACATACAGCACGACCGGAACTGTCTCTTCTGGTCCTGAAGAAGCAGCAGAGGTTGCAATTATTCAGAGTCCATGTCCACGTCGCAATGCATCTAAGAATCGAGAAATGTCCACTGGTCTAGTGCTCACCACTGTGGAGGAGATGTAGAGGGAAAGAGGGTAGAGACTAGTTCAATCTCCCGACCTGATATTTAGATTGTTTTTTATTTATTTAAATAAATTTGTTTGACAGGGAAGCTGTGTGCAACAGGAATATAATATTCATTTATTAAAAAAAAAGAGCCCCAGACAAATGAAGAAAAAGTGCGGTGGTTCAAGTCCTCTTTGATGTCTATGTCAGCACGTTTCAGCTACAGACGAATATGGTGGATGTGTCAGAGAATCATCATACAAGGCATTCACTGCCTTGGCATTCACTGCCTTGACAAATGTTTGAAAGATTTGATGGGGGTGGTGAGACCAGTGTTAATTTCGTTGACGAAAACGATAACGAAAACTATTCGTTAACGAAGCTTTTCCCATGACTAAGACGAGACGAAGACGTAACGAAAACGGATCTTCGAAAATAAAAACTAAGACTAAATCTATTTTAACTTTCGTTGACGAGACGAGACGAGACGAAAATGTTGGTGGTTGACTAAGTCACAATAATTCTTAAAACATCATCGTATCAGGCCGTCAGGAAGTATCAGGAGCGGGCGAGTGAGTCTGTGTGTCTGTGTGTGTGTGCTCCGTCTGCTCTCAGATAGCGCTCCGGTCCGTAGCCCCGCCCCCTGCCCCCGCGCACTCGCTCAGAGAGACACAGTGTCTCACGTGAACGAGCTCAGTGTCTCTCTGAGCTCGTTCACGTGAAGCAGCGTCTCAGTGACTGACTGCTTCTTAACTATGGAAACAGTGAAAACACAGAGTTTCTCTGGTCTCAGCAGATCAGAGATCAGCTCCTCAGCTTATTGATCAGAGCAGAAGCTGCAGTTGGTTTCTACCGAGCTGCAGTTTCTGTGCTCGCCTCCAGTCTGACCTGCTCTCCCTTTTTGTTTTCACATTTAAAACTAAATATATATGTTTAAGCTATTAGGCTGCAGCTATATGTTTTTATAGAGAAGGAGTTTTCGTTGACTAAAACTAGACTAAAATGTTCTGAGTTTTCGTCGACGAAAACTAGACTAAAACTAAGAAGGATAAAAATGACTAAATGTGACTAAAACTAATATGCATTTTCGTCAAAAGACTAAGACTAAGACTAAATCAAAAATAGCTAACAAAATTAACACTGGGTGAGACAGCCTCACCAGAGCCCCTTTTATGCCTTCAGACTACAACCACAGGCCAAGGGGACTGGTGGTAGAAGAAAAACATGATGAAGGCTGGGGACAGCTGGAGGGGTCCCAGAGAACTGTGTCAGATAATTTTTCTGAAATTATCTGCTGTTCGATAAAGCTGCTCAAGACAGAGTCTTTGTTCCGAGGCTCTTCTGAAACCCATCAGATGAAAAGTGGGGTCTACCGCATACAACAGCGTAGCTTGAGTTTCACTACTGAAGAATTAATAACCTTCTCCATAACATAAATGTGGAAGCCAACTTTCCAGAGTCAACTATAAGTGGAATGTCTTTAGAGTTAAGCCAAACCTTCTGACCTCGCTGGTAAATGGGAGCTGAGGTCTGGTACCAGTCAGACATGGCCTTGGTTCAGTGTGCGATTCAGAGCAGTGCTGCACGGGTCCAAGTTTTTTTGTTTTGTTTTATATTATTAGACCATAATCTGTTAATGGAAGGTGTGGTCGGAAGAGATGTGTATTTAGCCTGCAGTGGAAGATGTCTAGGCTTTCTGCTGTCCTGATGTCAATGGGGAGCTCATTCCATCATTTGGGAGCCAGGACAGCAAACAGGCGTGCTTTTGTTGAGTGGCTAGGTGTCCCACGCAGTGAGGGAGCGGAGTGGATGGCTGGGGTGTATGGTTTCTTGAATCAGGAATTGGCGACTCTTCCCAATCTGCACCTTGGTTGGGTCGGTGCACACCTGCCCCTTCTCCAGAATGTATCCTAAGAATTTAATTCAGTCAGAATGACACAAATTTTTTCGGCTTTGACAAATAGTTTGTTTTCAAGTATTCATTGTCACTTGTCAGACATGATATTGGTGCTCCTCAAGGTTTTTTGAAAAATGACATCGTCCGAATAGACAAAAACAAAACAATTTATTAGCCAGCAATTCACTGTTTAAGGCAATGGCCTTCATGGCAGTGGACAGCAGAGTAATCTTGAAATTGATTGAGTATGCTAACTTTGTGATTTACATTGTGACACCCCCAGGGGCATATATGTTTGAATATCATCCGCAAAGCAGAGGATAGAGACATCATATTTCTCAAATGTAAGTGGGCCGTCCCAGAGGAATGATTACCCAGGTGGACAGATAAACTCCTCTCTGTTAAGTATGAGTGAAACCATCTGAGTGCTGTACATTAATGGATTAACAGGATTGCGTGATCGACGGTGTCGTAAGCAGCTGGCAGGTCTGAGAGCACCAGTAAAGTAGAAACTTCTGAATCAACAGTTAAAATCAGATCGTTAAAACTCTTAAAAGTATCACAGTTTTAACGTAAAGGCCATTAGATAACATAAGGTCGAACGTGTGCCCCTTTTCATGTGTGGGGCCAGAAACAGAATGGGTGAGATTAAAGGAATAAATACGCTTTAAGAAGTCTTTAGACATAGTACTAGTTTCACAGCATATATGCACATTAAAATCCCACGAAATTTAATTTCATTTAATTGAATTTCGGTGGACGGTCCACTACTGTGCACACCTCGGGAGAGGGGGCAGTTACAGACTGGATTTAAATACAGTGGCCACCCCTCCACCTTTAGCAGTAGTCAGAGGAGAGCTGAAAAAAGTACAGTCCGACTGGAGAAGCTAAGAAAAAGCTGTGGATTAACCAACGTGAAGCCAGGTCTCGGCCAAGAGCATAACATTCACCTGTGAAGAAGTCGTTCAACCAAGTTTTGTTGGCTAGAGACCTAGCACTAATCAGAGCCATGTGAAAAGTTAGATCCATACTGTCAGTATAGATCTGCCTTGAAACGCAGTGTGCGTAGATTGTCGCTGGGTCCACCAGGTCAGTGGCGGCTGCCAGCAGTCCGGCTGTCAGGCCAGGAGGAAGATGGGGCCACATCAGGGCGGCTGTGTCTGAGGGGTAGAGCGGTCGTCCTCCAACCTGAAGGCCGTCAGTTTGATCCCCATTCTTCCCCATCTGCATGCCGAAGTGTCCTTGGGCAAGATGCTGAACCCCGAATTGCCCTCATAGAACAGCAAAGTTCTGCTATTAGAGGCACTGTGTGAATGTTTGTGTAAATCGGTGAAAGTAAAACTGTTATGTAAAGCGCTTTGAGTGGTCACAAAGACTAGAAAAGCACTATATAAATACAAAACCATTTACCATTTACATCGAAAGAACAGCGATCGCACAGACTCTGTCACCAAGACTGAGGGAGCGAAGCCTACCGACGAATGAACATCAAGCGGTGGAGTCAAGACTGCAGGAATGAGGTCTACATCACTCTGGGCACAGCAGCAGTCGGGCTTTAGATCGGATCCACCGGGGGCGCGAGGCAGCCGGCAATTGACAGACGGGATAGCTAGGAGATGGTAGCATTCATCACAGAGGAGGCGAGGAGGAGTCGCCATGTTTCCTCCGTCTCCTGTGGGACTTTTTCCAGTGGAGGTCGCACGAGGGACGATGCAGGTAATCCGGGATGTTGGACAACTGAGGGCCCCTCGCCTTTTTTCCCCCACCATTTTGTGACAGCCCCAAAAAAGAGGCTTGAATGTTCAGTAAAGCTTGGCGATCATAAATGAGTAGAGCAGTCACATCCCAGCAGCAAAAACATAGAAACAATGCAAATAGAAGGGAGAGGTAGCGAGATGCCTACAGACTTATTGTGTACACTGGTGCAATCTTGTCAGTCATCATCAAGATCTTGTGTGTCAAACTAAAGGCTATTACAGACTATATCATGTGATAAAGTGAAACACTTAATCTCACCCAAGAGGCTTCTTCACTTTAGTTCGACAGGACTTGATAAACTGAACTGGCTTTGTGAAACCGAAATACCAGAGTTTCCTTCAACTCTGAGTTCACACTAAATCATCTTTCTGAAACTGAAAAACAAAGCAGGCAGAGCTAAAGCAGAACGGAGGAATAGGCTTCAATACCAACTTAACTTACAACAAACTACAAACAGGTGACACAGGACAATCAGGGGAACCAAATCAGGATGGGGTGAACAAACAAAAATGAAGGGGAAACATAAAAGACAGGAGGTGAAATTATCAGAGACACATCTGGAAGATAAGAACTACAAAATAAAACAGGAAATACTGAACTTAAAGCAGACACATTGTAAATACAATGCCCAATGTATGTCTATGTTCTTGTCCGCACACCGTTAAAGGTATAGTAATATTTAAAAAGTCTGTAATGGTATTGTAAAGCGCTTTGAGGGGTCATCATGACTAGAAAAGTGCTATAAAAACACAAATCATTTACCATTTGAGGGTTGAGGGTTCGAAATGCACACGCATGTCATTTTGCTGTTTTATATTTGTTTGCATGCTTTATCAGAGTTTAATCTCCTTGTTTGCTTTTAGTCTGATGTGAGGTGTTTGCTATGAACTTTGATGGCCCTGAAACACCAACACCCTCTGCATTTACCTAATTACCTGGTAGTTATTCTATTGTGCTGGGATGCACCATACAATCAGACAGGACTGTTCATGAGGCAGTGCGGAGAAGTAGCAGATGCAGGACAGACAAGTGCACAGGAGATCGGCCACCCATCAGCCACAGATAAGCAAAGGGAAGTTGTGGTGAAGAGATGTACATCAACCAGTGTCCGCCAACGCCGATTCACTCAGGCCTGGGTTGGCAGCTGGAAACCTGCCTGCATGATTGGCATTGGAGTGACAGAGAGGACGTGGAAACAGGAGAAGCTGCTGAACTGGGACTTTTAATGTAATTTTAACTTGGCTCTTATAGGGATAGTTTACAGAAAATGGTGAAAAAGAGATCCTAAATGGTGGAATGACCTCCCCATTGACATCAAGTCAGCAGAAAGTTTTCACATCTTCCGCCGCAAACTAAGAACACACTTCTTTGAATACAATTTTAAACTAACAATTTAGTAGCACTTACTTTCAGCACTTTGTAGTTTTTTTGGAAGAAATGTCACCATTTGAAGTTGAATTTGAATATGGGGGCTTACACCATGGATGACACCACAGGAGCTGTATGGAGGCATTTTACAGCAGGTTTTTTTCTGTCGTTTTGGAACCTGGAAGCCTTTTCAGGCTCATCTCCGGGACTGCGTCATCTCCGGTAAGCGTCCCGCGTCATTTCCTGTTTACTTGCTGCTAGTGTTGGTCGCTCTCTGTATTAGCTCCTCCGCTAAACTCTGTAGCACTACGGCTAAAATCACCGGTCTGTAGTTAAACACCCACACATAACAACCCATACTCTAGCGTTCTTAGTGATTCTGTGTGAGCTCACCCTCGTAGCTCTATAGCAGCGATGTCTTCTCTCTCTCCCTCCACTGCTCTCTCTTGCTCCGAGTGTCTTATGTTTACTTACTCCTCTGCCTCACTTAACAGTAGTGGTACTTGCAATAAATGTAGTGTGTTGGTAGCGATGGAGGCGAGGCTTAGCGACTTAGAAGCTCGGCTCCGCAGCTTAGAAACTCCGCTAGCTGTAGTTAGCCGGCTCCCGATAGCGTCGGAACCGCATGGCTTAGGACGTAGCTTAGCTTCAACTAGCAGTCCCCTGACTAGTCCCGTGCAGCAGGGAGCCCAGGGCAGCTGGGTGACGGTCCGGAGGGGGCATAGTGCTAGTCTTAAAAAGCCCATGATTAAAGAGCCACCAGCTCACGTTTCAAATAGATTCTCTCCACTCAGCGAGGCACCCGCTGATAAACAAACTCTAATTATTGGCGACTCGGTTCTGAGAAACGTCAGGGTAGCGACACCAGCGACCATAGTTAATTGTATCCCAGGGGCCAGAGCTGGAGACATCGCATCTAAACTTAAGTTAATGGCTAAAACTAAACGTAAATACAATAGAATTGTAATTCACGTCGGCAGCAATGACTCCCGGCTTCGTATGTCGGAGATCACTAAAGTGAATGTTGAGTCGTTGTGTGCTTTTGCTAAAACGATGTCAGACAAAGTAGTTTTCTCTGGCCCGCTCCCTAATACAACAGGTGATGACATGTTTAGCCGCATGTTGTCTTTTAACCGCTGGCTGTCGACGTGGTGTCCTGTAAACGGTGTGGGCTTTGTAGATAATTGGCTAACTTTTTTGAGAAAACCTGGTCTTGTTATGAGAGACGGCGTTCATCCCACTTGGGATGGAGCAGCTCTCTTATCTAGGAATATTACAAAGTCTATAACATGACAACCCATAGTTGGGACCAGGAAGCAGAGCTGCAGTGCTAAACACTTCTCTGCGCTCCCTCTGGATCAGTCACACAACCCCATAGAGATTGTGTCTGTCCACCGTCCGATTAAATTATTGAAATTAAACAATAACAGAGCGAGAACTCTCTTAAAACAACCTCTGCAACAACACAGGGCTGCATCCTGATGAATATGTCAGTCTAAATGAATCTACTCCCCCCAGTCATATAAATGCACAGGTTCCCAGAGAATTTGGGCGAGGAGGTGGAGTTGCTGCTATTTTTAACTCCAGTCTATCAATTAATCCAAAACCTAAACTTAACCTAAGCTACAAATCATTTGAATGTCTGGTTCTTAGTCTTCCACGCCAATCCAGGAAACACCAACAGCCAATCATATTTGCTGTAGTTTACCGTCCTCCCAGGGCTTATACTGAATTTTTAACGGAATTCCCTGAGTTTTTATCAAACTTAGTCCTAAAGAGCAATAAAATTATTATTGTTGGTGACTTTAATATCCATGTTGACAATAAGAAAGATTACCGTAGCGTAGCATTTAATTCAATACTAGACTCAATTGGTTTCAGTCAGTGTGTGCACCAACCGACTCATTGTTGTAACCACACACTTGACCTTATATTATCGTACGGTGTCGGAATTGAACATTTAACAGTCCTCCCGCACAATCCAGTTCTATCAGACCATAATTTAATAACCTTCCATTTTTCAATAAATGAATATATGCCACCAATAAAAAACTCATTTTCTAGATGTCTACCTGATAGTGCTGTAGCTAAATTTAAGGAAATAATTCCAATTACATTTAAACCCGTATTATCCGTAGATATAAAGAACAAATTCTTTAAAAACCCGAGCTCCATTGAGATCGACCACCTCGTCGATAGCTCTGCAGACTCATAACGATTAACGGTATAATTCCCAGACAAATGAGTTAAAACAATTATCAAGAAAACTAGAAAGGAAGTGGCGCTCCAGCAACCATGTTGAAAACCTCATAGACTGGAAGAATAGTGTAAAAGAATATAAAAAGACTCTCCACAAAGCAAGAGACGCCTACTATTCAAAACTAATAGAAGAGAATAAAAACAACCCCAGGTTTCTCTTCAGCACTGTAGCCAGGCTGACAGAGAGTCACACCTCCACCGAACCCAGTATTCCTCGATCCCTAAATAGCAATACCTTTATGACCTTTTTTAATGATAAAATTCTAACCATTAGAAATAAAATCAACAATCTCCTGCCCTCAATTGGCACTAATACCCTCCCAATAACAGAAATCTCAGAAATGGTTGAGAATCCTAACCATTATTTAGACAGCTTCTCTCTGATAACTTGTGATCAGTTTACCAAAATAATCTCAGGTTCTAAACCAACAACCTGTATCTTAGATCCCATTCCTACAAAATTACTTAAAGAAATTCTGCCCCTAATTGCTCGTTCGTTACTTAACACAATCAATCTGTCATTATCATCAGGTTATGTACCACAGTCTTTTAAAATAGCAGTAATCAAACCCCTTCTCAAAAAACCCACCCTAGACCCAGAGGTTTTAGCCAATTACAGACCAATATCTAATCTCCCCTTCATGTCTAAAATCTTAGAAAAAGTGGTAGCCAATCAGCTGTGTGAGTTTCTCCAGGAAAATAATATATATGAAGACTTTCAGTCGGGGTTTAGAGCCAATCACAGCACAGAAACAGCCTTGGCAAAAGTCACTAATGACCTTTTAATAGCCTCAGATCAGGGACTTGTGTCTGTCCTCGTTCTGTTAGATCTCAGTGCAGCATTCGACACAATTGACCATCAAATTTTATTACAAAGACTCAAACAGTTAATTAAAATTAATGGAACCGCCCTTAATTGGTTTAAATCTTATTTTTCTGATCGCTCCCAATTCGTGCAAATTAATGATGAGACATCTGTGCGCACCAAAGTTAACCATGGTGTTCCACAGGGCTCTGTGCTCGGCCCAATTTTATTCTCATTATATATGCTTCCACTTGGAAACATTATCAGGACACACTCGGTAAATTTCCACTGCTATGCGGATGACACCCAGTTATACTTGTCAATAAAACCTGAACAAAGTAATCAATTAACTAAACTTCGAGCATGTCTCAAGGACATAAAAACCTGGATGACCCGCAATTTTCTCTTATTAAACTCAGACAAAACAGAGGTTATAATACTTGGCCCAAAACACCTTAGAGATAAATTATCTAATGATATAGCTGCGCTAGACGACATTGCCATTGCTTCCAACGAAACAGTCAGGAACTTGGGAGTGATCTTCGATCCCGATTTATCTTTTAATAGTCACTTAAAACAAATTTCTCGGACTGCCTTTTTCCACTTGCGTAACATCTCAAAAATCAGGCATGTCCTTTCACAAAAAGATGCAGAAAAACTAGTCCACGCCTTCGTTACATCGAGACTGGACTATTGTAACTCATTATTATCAGGCTCCAGCAGTAAGTCGTTAAAGACTCTACAGCTTGTCCAAAATGCCGCAGCACGTGTCCTGACAAGAACAAAGAAAAGAGAGCACATTTCTCCAGTATTAGCTTCGCTACACTGGCTTCCAGTTAAATCTAGAATAGAATTTAAAATTCTCCTCCTCACCTTCAAGGCCCTTAATAATATAGCGCCTTCTTACCTTAAAGAGCTGTTAATACCTTATAAACCCGCAAGAGCACTCCGCTCCCAGAATTCAGGCTTACTTGTCGTCCCTAAAGTCTCTAAAAGTAGTCTTCCCCGGGGTCCCTTTGCTTTAACACCCGCAGATCCAGGGCCTCTGTGGCCGCACCATGGATTGCTGTTTGTGCATCGCGCATCGGGGGTCGCAGTGGTGGACCCAGTGTGGCGGATTCTGTGTCGTGTGGGCTGATCGTGGTGCTGGTGGCGGACCCTGTGTCGCGTTGGCACTGGGTACAGGAGGTGGACCAGGGCCACGGCGGTGGCTCGTGGTGGCTCCTTGTGGGCGTCGGTGGACGGTGACTGAGGACTGGAGTGGCCTCTGGTCTGGATGCTGGATCGTGGTCCTGCTGGTTGCTGACCATGAACTGTGATTGCAGCGGGACTGCATCAATGCCGCTAAAGACTTTAATGATGAATGTTTTTACACGTGGCATCTATTGCACTTCTGTCCGTCCTGGGAGAGGGATCCCTCACATGTGGCTCTCTCTGAGGTTTCTACTTATTTTTACCCTGTTAAAAGGGTTTTTAGTAGTTTTTCCTCACTCTTGCTGAGGGTTAAGGACAGAGGATGCCACACCCTGTTAAAGCCCTATGAGATGAATGTAATTTGTGAATATGGGCTATACAAATAAAATTTGATTGATTGATTGATTGATTTCAGAGTCCTTGGCTCTTCTAATTCAAAGGAGGTGCTGTCGGCTTTTATCATTTCTAAATTTAATAGATACAATTTTATGTACAGCCCTAAGTACAGGGTGGTTGTGTTGAGAGAAGATAAATGGAGGAGAGAACAGAAGTTGGTTGAAAAGATCCCCAGTTTCTCCAGTATGCATTCTGAAGTGTCCTTTGGCAAGATACTAAAACCTTAAGAAAAAGGGCTGGGTACAGAGGCACTGTATGAATGTGTGTGTGAATGGGATTTGTAGTGTAGAGCGTTCTGAGTCTATTAAACAGCAAAAGTCAGCAGTCCCCCTGTCTGGATCACCCCAAAGGTCTATGATATAGCACAAGGACTCTCGGGTTGGTCAAGTCAGTAACATGTGTTGATGAGAAATGAATGTGATGAAGAGGAAAAGGAGGAAATAGAAGCTCCGTCTGTCATGTGTCCCCCCACCTTCTAGACCTAAAGCAGCTTAACTAAGAGCAGGTTAAAGACAGACCTGAACCAGCTGTAACTACAAGCTTTATCGTAAAGGAAGGTTTTAAGCTACTCTTTAACGTACAGATGGTGTCTGGCTCCCGAACTGAAACTGGGAGATGTTTCCACGGGGGAGGAGCTTGATAGCTGAAGGCTATGGCTCCTACTTTCAGAGACTTTAAGGACGAGAATTATAAATTCTATTGAAATGTATTTTAAATGAGAATCAAAGGAGTAGTCTGGAGTCAAGGTAAGAATCCTGATACTTTTGCTGGAAGCAAGGAGGAAGCCATCCAGAGGAGCTACAGTGCTGTGAAAAAGTATTTGCCCCCTTCCGAGTTTCTTAGTTTTTTGCATATTTGTCACACTTAAATGTTTCAGATCATCATACAAATTTTAATATTAGACAAAGATAACCTGAGTAAATACAAAATGCAGTTTTTAAATGATGATTTCATTTATTAAGGGAAAAAAGCTATCCAAACCTATCTGTCCCTATGTGAAAAAGTATTTGCCCCCTCTTGATAAATCCTGAATGAACTGTGATAAACCACATTTTTTGGAAAGCTGAGTTCAATGTCACTAGCCATACCCATGCCTGATGACTGCCAGAACTGTTTAATCTAGAAATCAGTTAAATAGAAGCTGTCTGACAGAGTTAAGTAGACTAAAATATCTCAAAAAACCACACATCATGCCGCGATCTAAAGAAATTCAAAAACAGATGAGAAACAAAGTTATTGACATGTAGCAGTCTGGAAAGGGTTACAAAGCCATTTCTAAGGCTTTGGGACTTCAGCGAACCACGGTGAGAGCCATTATACACAAATGGAGAAGACTTGGAACAGTGGTGAACCTTCCCAGGAGTAGCCGGCCTACCAAAATTACTCCAATAGCACATCAACGACTCATCCAGGAGGTCATAAAAGACCTCAGAACAACATCTAAGGAACTGCAGGCCTCACTTGCTTCAGTTAAGGTCAGTGTTCATGATTCAACAATAAGAAAGAGACTGAGCAAAAATGGCATCCGTGGGAGTTCCAAGGCGAAAGCCACTGCTGACCAAAAGAACACAAAGGCTTGTCTCACATTTGCCAAAAAACATCTTGTTTATCCCCAAGACTTTTGGGCAAATATTCGGTGGACTAATAAAAAAAAATTGAACTTTTTGGAAGGTGTGGGTCCTGTTACGTCTGGCGTAAAACTAACACAGCATTTCATAAAAACAACATCATACCAACACTCAAACATGGGGGTGGTAGTGTGATGTTCTGGGGCTGCTTTGCAGCTTCAGGACCTGGATGACTTGCCATAATTGATGGAACCATGAATTCTGCTCTCTAACAGAAAATCCTGAAGGAGAATGTCCGGCCATCAGTTTGTGACATCAAGCTCAAGTGCACTTGGGTTATGCAGCAGGACAATGATCCGAAATACACAAGCAAGTCAACATCTGAATGGCTCAAAACAAACAAAATGAAGGTCTTGGAGTGGCCTAGTCAAAGTCCAGACTTAAATCGGATGAGATGCTGTGGCATGACCTTAAACAAACCATTTATGCTCGAAAACCATCCAATGTTGCTGAAATAGAAGAATTCTGCAAAGAAGAGTGGTCCAAAATTCCTCCACAGCGATGTGAGAGACTCATTGGCAGTTATCGCAAACATCTGATTGCAGTTGTTGCCGCCAAGGGTAGCACAACCAGTTATTAGGCTTAGGGGGAAATTACTTTTTCACAGAGGGCCAAGTAAGTTTGGATAGACTTTTTCACTTAATAAATGAAATCATCATTTAAAAACTGCATTTTGTATTTACTTGTGTGATAATCTGAATCATTTTACTGTGACAAAAATGCAAAAAAATAGACGTCATTAGATAATGCATCTCTTCAGTTTTATCTTAATGATTTAATAAAAGAAAATTGTAAAAAAAAATGAACAGTATAACATTACCTCTAATTAACAGTTTGGGCTGAATCTAATTAACATTTATGATATTAATATAAAGATAACTATATAAGTGTGATCTCAACCTCAGATGACTGATTACTTTTACTTTAGTTTGAATTTGCTTCTGTGTTTCACATGAACCTACCTCCATCAGCTGCTGCCAGGGCTGAGAGGTTCTGCTGTATTAGTAGAGAATCAGACAATTACAGTGTAGGGATGAGTGGGTCTTCTTCTGCCTTGAGTGTAATGTTTTTCGGATCTTCAAATTGGATGGTCTGAAGGCAATGTGCTGAATGGCTCTTCAGGTTGAGTATAAATGCAGGATCAAAGTTTCACAAATAGATTGATTGTGGGGTTTTCTCTCGGACTTTGTGATACCGGACATCGAAAACAGACCTGAAATAATTTTGATTACACAAAATATTTCAAAAATCTTGAAGAATGTGGATTTAGTTTCTGTGTACAAAAACATGTACATAATATTTCTACAGCAACTAAACTTTATTACACATCAACATACTTTACATAGTGAGATTTTAGTTTTTACAAATTCACACATTCCAATAAAGGAAAGCATTATTTTTACTTGCAGACAAAAGTGATATACTAACTGCAGGCTGAAAAATTATGTAAATTATTTCGTTAGAAATTTCACAAGCTTAAGCTATAAATTACCATCATTTGAAATATCTTATTAGGTCACATTGTAGGCACATTTTAGGAAAAAAAATATACTGCCCATTAACCAATCATGTCTTAGCAAACATTTATACAGCAATGTGTCAGTTCTGCATTGCCTGTGCTAGTTACTTTTCAGGAGAATACCTCTCAGAGTTCTGGACAAGACAAAATTATAAAAGTGCTAGTACGAGAGTTAAATAAATAATAAATCAAAACAAAAATTTCAGATTAATCACATTGACTTAAAAAAGAGGTGACACTGACCACTTTCATATTTATGCAATATCATGTTACTCCTTGTATACTTCCTCAACAGCAGCCCACTTACAATGACAGTAACTTGTTAAACTGGATTTGATCATGAAGTTAAGTATGGTCTGCCAGCTATCCTTGTCACTTTGTAAGTGTTGAGGCCTGGGGAATCGAATCCTGGTGACACACCTTTTTTGTTGAAGACATAAAAGTTAAAGATCTGCCTATCCTGTGCCTCAAGGGACACTGAAGCACTGTTAAACTTTAGTTTGCAAGGGTATGGGCTTTCAAACACTACCCTGAACACCCTGTCCTGCAGGTAATCCAAGCGAATAGTTCGGTACTTGGACGGCACAGTTGTGTCAACCTGTGGTCCAAACTGCTGCATTACTATCACTCCATCTGAATCGACTTTGATTTCATAGAAAGTCATATTCCTAAAAGTAAAAAAACCAATATAAGGAGCTGGGTCAGGTGGTGGTTTGAGCATTTGTTGAGTGTCTCTGAAAGCATTCATCACCACAGGGATGAGATAGCTGTAGGCCTGGCTCACAATGTCCTGGTCTGCAGGCCGAACCCCAGCCATCAGGACTACCAGTCCTAACTTTAGCCTTGGTACTAGGGAGAAGGTGGCCGCATAACCATCAAGGTCGCCGTCCTTCCTCACCACATCATAGCCAAACTGCTCATTGATCTCCCATGGTGTACCGGTGGAGTTTGCGAAGTAGCCACTATGGCATCGTAAGACTGGGGTCATCATGGTGTTCAGGGTGTCCTGGCGGAGCAGGGTCCCAACATTTACACCTAGAAGAGCCATCATGAGCTTGGCCATGTCAGCAGTAGTGGAATACATCTGACCTGCAGGTCGGTACCAGCCAAGGTTGTAGAGTGGAGCCGGCTGGCCATTGCTGTACACACCCAAAGCCATCTGCCTCTGAATGTCTGGAGTTAAGCTGAATCCAGTTTGATCCATTCTGAGCTTTTCCAGAATGTTCTCTGATACCCAGCTCTCAAAGTCTGTGCCAGTCACCTTCTGGGCCAAAATATTGGCCAATAAGGAAAAAGCAACATTGCTATAGTGGCATCTTAGGGGAAGAGAGAAAGTAATGTCACAAATGTTTGCAAGTTGCCTCGATGCAAAATACGAAACAGCAGCTCTCTCTTGAAATTCACATCAAGGCATCAGAGTAAAAATTAGAGCAATAGAGAAAGGAAGCCAAGTCTTACCTGGTGCCTGGATCTGCCACAAGGACATCATCCTGCAACAAAATCAGAGCTGACTGTGTGTCTCCACTCCAGAGGAGATTAGTTGACCTCAATCTTCTGGGTAACCCTGTAAAAATATTAGACAACCTTAATGGGCATAATTGATACGTATATCTGTGAGCTGTATGTATTAAAAGGGGGCATGTCAAACCTATTGTTTGCAGAAAGGGTTGCTCTTACAGAACAGAGTAACAAGTGGTGCATGCTTAGTCTCCTGAATCCTCCCAGAGGAGCTGCACTTGAAAGCTCATCTTGCATGGTGGTGTCAGTCAATTTTGTGGCTCTTTTTAATGGAGTGAATAGACCACCAGCATGGTGTACGTCAATAACTTAAATCTGCAGTCTCAGTATTATTCTACAAAATATGGTTTGTGAAAATCTACATGAAGACTTTCCAAACTCGCCAGTTTGGGGATACTGATCTAATGCAATCATGCTTTGGTTGAACATAAGTGTGGTTTAGCATGATACCTAATTTCCTTCAATTCTTCCAGTATCCAGCAGCTGGTGGCATGGTTTGAGTCAGTGTCCTCAAAAAGTTTGCAAATAGGAAATCCCCACCCTCTGTTAATCCCTCCTTTTAAGTCTTAGAGCACAGAGCTGATTAGCTCTATCTCTGGACACAGGTCAGTGTTAATATAGCTCCTCTCTCTGTTCATGTGTGACCAGGTAGGTGCTGTAGTGGGTGGAACAGATGTGTCCTCAACAGTTTGAGGCTGTAGACCATTATTTAGACCAATGGGCCTTTTTCAGTTCCTCTTGTAGTCCCTGCCAGGGATTCTACACATGGTGGACACAATAACAGAGATCAACCTCAGCCCTTTTTACAAACACGTACAGACAAACTGCAGTGATCTAAGTATTGTTCACCCAATTTCTTGTTTTGTTTGTACTCTCAGGATTAATCCTCTGAGGGTCATATTGCAGTAAATATCTCCCCTATCAAACTCTAAAGTGAAAATTAATAACTCCACTCAGAACATGTATTTTACACAAAACATGATAAGTATTTATATACCACTAGTCTTACTGACCATTACAAGCGCTTTACAGTATAGCCCGAATTCACATGCACATACTTTGAGCATTACTATATGCTGCTCTTTTTACAGTATCTAGGATCAAATCACTGACCTTCTGGTAAGTGGACGAGCTACTCAAACCCCTGAACGACAGCTGCCCTCTACGCTCACATAACCAAGTGTTGACACTCAATGAGATTGATATATTGATGATATGATTGTGGTACACCAGCTGGTGTTGCCATATCCAATTACTTTCTGTTTGTTCCAGTGTCATTGTCATTCGTACAGGAACTGCTGCTAAGTGACCATAGTTCACAGAATGACTTTCCATGTGCTCGAGTGTTAATTTCTGTGGACATGCACAAACTAAATGTCCACAGCCAGAATTATCTGCATCTAGATAGGATGTTCCTGCACCTCAAATTTATCTCTAAAGCCGATATTGGTGCAAATGCAGGAAATCGTGTGTGTTGAATGAATCTACACCCCCTACTATTTAAATCTTACATTCGTCAATTACTCTAAAGTTTCAACCTCACCATATAAAGTGCCTTCAGATAATGAATGGCCTGATCTGGCGCTATATCCTTTAAATTAACTCTACATCCTACTCTCAGAAATACACTATATCATATTTCAAGGCAATTATATGAGTGGTTGTTGAAAAAAATCAAAGACAGACAGAAAGAAAGAGAGCAATTTCTGGATTGCAATTACCAGAGACCTGGCTGGCCATCCTGCGCAGACTGAGTGCTGGAGAGCGGCTCCTGAGGGTCCTGACCGACGAGGATGCTGGTCCCTCACTTTTCCCGAGTGGGTTCTTGATGGTGAAATTGTTTGCGTACTTCTCAAAAGGGTCATCCAGAGAGTCTACCAGGCCGTCCTCCCACAGCTTGTACAGCATCAGTGTGGGGAAGATTTTAGAGAGGCTTGCAATTCTGAAATTACATTGATAAAAGTTAATTTCATTTGATTGAACTGTTAGATTCACCTTCTTCTAATGCGTGTGTTACAGGTTACAACCTGTATGACACAAGTGGCTCTATCGCATTTATAATTGAAAGCATGACTTTTAATAATGTCCTCATCAAAGGGTTTGTGCCTCAACTTAAGGGTTGAAATGTTCACCATTGATTTATCTCAATTGTTGCACTTTCTAGGGTCCTAAACCATACATCCATCACAACACACCGGCCATGTTAAAGGTTTATCAGATGAACAGTTGTTGAGAAAATCTTAGGACAGATACCCATTTATGAATAAATGTATTATGATTTAATAATACAGCATTCCAACTGCTGCTGCACAGATCTAAGCCCTTAATTTGGTGAATGGTTAGACCCTTCAATAACAGCTCCTTTATGAAGCTTGCTTAGTATAGTGTAGGACCAATCTTAACCTCTAATTCTAACTCTGAACCTCAAATCAAATACCATATCCCATAGAAGAATAAGACTGCATGTGGAATCATGTGTGATAATGATTATTATTCTGGAGGAGCTGCTAATATTAAGGCTTGGCTGAGAAGCTTTTCACTGGATCATTGTAATATGGATGCGTTTGGCATTTACATAAATCCACCCCTGTATCTTTGCCATACCTCTTTCATAATTTTGTTAGTCTCTTCTACACTTGTTCTACATAGTGTGAATGATTATCAATCTCACCTGTACACGGTGTACTCATTGGGTGCAGATGAGGAAGGGTCAGTTGTGTTTTTCTTTCCAAAGTGTCCGTTCCACAGAACAGAGTCATTTAAAACCACGATGGCTGATATCGCTGGTAACCTGGTGGTGTGAACACTTGACCTCAGGAGTACGTCAATCTGTTTGGAGAAACTTCAGTAAAACTAACTGTAACTACATCAAGAATATCAAAATGATAAAACATGAATGACATAAAAGAGATTCACCTTTTCTAATGCCACCCTCAGTGATGTGATTGGATGCTTGAGTGGCACGGGCTCAGGAAAACGAGGGCACATCTCCTCTACTGTCACTTTTTTTACAACCACTGCTGCGGAAAATGTAAAAAAGGATAGTTTCATCATATCGGAAACATGCAGACAACGTATTTATGTGTCATGATATAATACAGACCCCACCCGCACAAACAGAGCAACACCTTAAGGCTATTCCTATATGTGACTGTGGATAACACTCTGACTTTGATAGAAGATAGTTATAAGGAGACTTCCGGTCGGAACACCGTCAAGATGGTCGCATAGTGAGAGAGCTCCCGATTGAGCCAGAGTAATTAGAGAAATACCCCCATACAAACCAAATAAATAATTCCGCAAAAAGTTTAGAGAGAGGGGAGAAAAATAATATCACCACTTTGAGCAGTAAACGTCGTCTGAAGACGGGGGTGAGTAAGACGGGCACAGCAACAATTAGCAGCTAACAGGGGTAAGTTAGCAAGCAACGGGGTGCAGCGTGGAGAAATGGCCGACACTGAGGTGATTCTGCGAGAGCTAAGAGAGTTTCGCAAAGAAAACAAAGAACAATTGGGGACAATAAAAGAAGAAATAGTTAAGGCGAATGCCAGATTGGACGAGGCGGAAGGGCGAATTGGGAAAGCAGAAGAGAGGATCCATAACACCGAAGAAGTCATCACGGCTATGCTACAGCTGCACACCAAGCTTGAGGACAAGTTGCTGGATCTGGAAAGCCGCTCCAGACGCGAGAACATAAGGATCTATGGGGTGCCGGAGGGATCCGAGAAGGAATCAACCACAATGATCTCATTTGTGGAAAATCTACTCCGCGAAGGTCTCGAGCTGACTAACGACGTGCCCGACCTGCAGATTGAGAGAGCGCATCGGTCCCTGGGACCGCAGCCGCCGGCGGACACGCCGCCACGCTCCATTGTAATCAAGTGTCTAAGCTTTAAAACTAAAGACACATTACTCCGCAAAGCATGGCAGAAGAAGGGGTTTGCCTGGCAAGAAAACCACATAAACCTGGACCACGACTACCCACCTCTAATACTCAAGAAACGAAGAGAATACACAGAGATACGCAAAGTGCTGAAGGAAAATAAAGTCCAGTTCCAGACCCTCTTCCCTGCCAGGCTGTGCGTGAGACACGAGGACGGGACCAAAACCTACGATACCATGGAGGAGGCATCAGAGGACCTGCTGAGAAGAGGCTACATCGTGACAACCATCACTCCTCCGGCGACGCTCATGGAGCAGGTGCAGCGGCTGACCTGGAAGAGAGTGGACCGACGGGCAAGGAAGGGCACAGCCGAACGGGAGCCGGGATACTAGGAGAAGCTCCGAGCCTTCAGGAAATCATCACCGTCCCCCCCCCGGGACCTAAAGGACTAAACCCACGGCCTGAGGACGACGGAATAAACTGTGAAATCAGTCATATACTATATCTGTAATTAGTGGTGGAGATCCACTGTTTAATAGACTGGTTCGTTCGGGACCAATTTTTTCACCTTTCACTTTTTTTTTCTTCTCTTTCCGACATGCGACTGTTGCAGGTAAGGGCCTCTCCCTCCGAACTGAGGGAGACTTTTCCCTTCGAGCCTCCTCGGGAGGCTCAACAGGGTCAGGTTAACAGACCCCTACATAGGGAGTCACAAGGACAAAGTGTGTTCAGTTTGATGTTTATTAATGTGTTAGTTATTCATTCCCTGCCGGTTTACGCGGGGAGGGGGAAATCACATAGATGCAAAACAGTTCTTTGAAAATAGCATCATTTAATATAAATGGAGTACTCAGTCCAGTTAAGAGGGGGAAAATCTTATCAAAATTAAAGAAAGATCAAATTCAAATAGCTTTCCTACACCTCAGCGACTCCGAACATACTAAGTTGAATAAATCAGGATTTAAACATGTTTACTTCTCTTCACATGAATCGGGGAGGCGGAGAGGAGTGGTGACTCTGATATCCAATACGGTAAACTATGAACACATATCAGAGCATAAGGATAAGGAAGGCAGATTTATCATGGTTATAGGAAGAGCGGAAGGTGTTGTGATGAGTCTTCTTAACGTGTATGTTCCGCCGGGCAGTGTCTGGTCCTTCTATAAACATATGGTTGATTTAATGACGACAAAAAGGGATTTTAATATGTGGCGGAGATTTTAACATCCGATTAAACCCGAAAATGTACTCTTCAAACGGGAAATCAGACGCAAAAAACATTAGCAGAAGATTAAATATTTGGATGCGTGAAGTGGGGATTGTTGACGTGTGGAGAGAGATAAACCCAACGAGCCGAGACTACTCACATTACTCGCACGCTCACAATGTTTACTCGCGCAACGATTACTTTTTTATGCTTAAAGGAGATTTTTTTAGGGTGGATAAATGTGAAATAGGACCCAGTACTATTTCAGATCACGGTCCCATCTATATGTCAATCTATCTGAATAATAATAAGAAATCTACTCTCTGGAGACTGAACTCAAGTATTCTGAACAACCCAATTATTAAAGATAAATTGAAAAGTGAAATTGAATTATATTTGGAAAATAATGATAATGACGAAGTGACCCCACCCATTCTCTGGGATGCATTAAAAGCAGTGTTGAGGGGCAAAATAATAGCAATCTCCTCATATGAGAAGAAAATTAGGGAGCAAAAACTTAAAAAATTTGAAGTTATAAATCAGTTTTTTAACTTTCAGAAAACCTGAGCTAGTTCTTGTTCAATATCTGGATGAATGACACCATGCTGTAACTCCTGTCCTGTGAATCTGAACAAAACAGTTTCTAGTTAAAAAAAGAATGTAAACAAGCTTTTGGGTAGTTTAATGATTTCACTGTTTGTGTGGGTGAATGACCATCCCAGGCTTATATTAAGGTAGGATTCTGCAGTTGGTAAAGTGAAGGGAGTCTTGTACTGTACCATTCCTTGTCAATAAGGGGGATTAAAACAAAGATTATAGGAGCAGTGGTAATGAATAAAAGGGAAAACGTTTTGTTACAGCAGAAATCCAGCATAAACACAGAAACAATGACTGTGCAGTAAGTGCTGTAAATATTTCACACTTACTGTATGTTCCCAGCAGGGAGAGAGATATTAAGGTCAGTTGTATACAGGAAACCTTAAACAGTGAGCTGTGCCTTACACACAGCATGAGCAATAACTGTTGTCATTCTATCCAGAAACACTCACCAGTACTCAGCAGGAAGCATGTTGTCTCTCAGCAGGATTTAAGGTCTGCTTTAAACTGGGAGCTAATCCTACTGCAGCTATTTCCAGTTCTGTGTAATCTTGCTGCAGCAGCTACAAATGAACAGTTACACTAAAGAGGCTTAAACTGGCCCACATAGGTTAAACTCTCAAACAAAATGTTGTACAAAATCTATTTATGGAGGAAACATAAACATTACCTGTCTTCAGCTTTGGCATCCTGTACTGCCATATGAAACAGCTAGTCATGACCACAGAGAGCAGAAAGAAGACGACCATGCCCAGCATGGTCCACTTCACCGTCATGTTGTTCAGTGGTTGCTGTGGGCAGCTGACGCACTACAGAAAAATTAAAATAGTGATGAATAATTAAACAGGATTACACACAATTCTATGTATGACAATGTGACATTTTCCAGAATAGGGAACAAACTAAATATAATTTCACACAAAACAGCTAATTTATTGAAGGATGGAAAACTAACCTCAAATTCCTCTTTTTATCTCGGAGTCATTCTTCATCCTCAAGCAACAAAAATCCACAAATTAATTTCCTGCAAGGTGAAAATGGAAAGGCCAGAAGAACTGCATGCTTCCAGCTCCACTGCTCCTGAGCATTGACTGTGACCACCACCCACATGCACTTAATCCTGAAGTGATCCCTGGCTCCAGATGAAGGGCTGATTTTATTCCGACTCTGCTTTGAGATCATAATCTGCTGGGAGAATCAGCCACAGAGCCAAAGGTACGGAGGAGTGTGAAATGGATATCTGCTAAGCACTCAGGTATCAAATCATCTTACAAACTCTGGGGTTAATTTTACGCAGACAACACTCATCTACTGCTGAACGCTCTCCATCACACTATCAGGAGGACAAGGCAGGGCTCACAACTATGACAATTATAAACATTTATAAGATTTGAATGAACACAGGTCTAATGAAAGCATGGAGAGAAGACCTGTGAAGACATTTTTCAATCTGTTGTTTCTTTAATAGCTTCTTGAACGTGATACTCTAGGCACAACGACCAAAGTTCAATGGTTGATCATGATAGATCAAACTCCATTGGCTGAGAAAGGCTGTTCCCGCTACTGTTTGCTACCTCTGAATGTATTTGCATGCAGTGGCCTCTCCACTCACTAGAGGGAAGTGTAGACTTAAATCAGCTTGTTACAACATGCAGTTTCTCAGTCCCTGGACCATAACCATGTCTTTTCTTTTATTTGTTTTGTTTTCATGGATCAAAACACAGCAGTCCTCTTACAATTAAATTTATATTTTTGACACTATATCACAACATACATTATCTCAAGCCACTTTCCACAGTAAGGCTCAGACCAACAGTTCACACAATGAGCATACACTTGGTCAGTCTGGAGAGATAAACGGTTGCGGCTGGAACACTGTAAGCAAGTTTATTCAATGTTTAATAATCCATATTCAAAACCCTGAACTATACAAATGTCAAGCTATACAAGCCACAGTCAGACAGTAAGAAGCTGGGAGAAACACAGAAACACACACACACACACATACACACACACACACAAACACGAATATAGAAATTTTCTTCAAGACAGCCAAACTAAAGGTGCTCTATGTAGTGCAACATAAGTGCTACTAAAGTTTTACCTTTTTTTTTATCCAAGTTATAGTCGGAAGTTAGAGCAAGGACAGCAAAGAGTCATGATATTTTATATTAGTGTTTAGCTCACAGTGAGGGAGCATCAAGCTGATGGCAGATGCAGAGCAGAGTGAACGGGCTGGGTCGTAAGGTTTGACCTGAGCCATTCGCAGCACATATTTTCAGGTGGTGTGCGGACATCCATCTAGAGGTGTCAGTCAGAAAGGCAGAGATTCGTGCTGCTACCTCTGATTCGGATTTGCGAAAAGACAGGATAAGTTGGGTGTCATCAGTGTAGCTGTTGTAGGAAAATCCATGTGAGTGAAGACACCCAGGTCCTGAATGGGGGAAATAAGGATCTGGTGGTTCACTGTGTCAAATGCAGCCAAAAGGTCTGGAAGGATAAGGACAGAGAAGAGAGAAGTTGCTCAGAGACAGCAAGGAGGGCAGACTCAGTTGAGTTGCCTGCATTTAAACCAGACTGGTGAGGATCAAGAAGGTTGTTATGGTGAAGATAGGAGTTGGGTTAATTAAAGACAGACAGACTCAGACACACAGGCAGCACCACACAGACAGACACACACACACACACACAAACAAAGGCGGACACAAGCACACAGACAGCCACAAATGTCTACATATCATGTTAAATAATGTCTAGCTTCAAAATATAAACAAGGGTAATGCACATAACTACCTAACAAATATGCACATCAGACATAACAATGTTACTTATGATCATTAAGTTTAAACGTTATGCCTATTTAAGCCCAAAAATCCCTCTTTGGCTGTGACTGGGAATATTCAATTACAAGAAACCCTAACATCACAGACAAACCCTACAATAACCTGGGACATAAAGGGGAGCGTGTGTCAAGGTTATGACCGTCTGAGTTATGTCCAGTGGCTGCTCACTTAGAAGAAAACACCTCCACCTGCTGGACGTGACGCACATCTCCAGATTAAGGCTTCACCCCTGAAGTTGAGGGTGATCCACAAAATTAAGTTTCTATAAGAACCAAAGACTGCAAACTGTCATCATGTAAAAAAAATCTGAATTGATGTTTCTCTGTTTTTTCCTGTTTTGATTTGAGTCTCTCAAGTCCATGCTTCTTTAAAATAACGTGACCAATGTACCCGAAATGATTTAGGAATACGTGTGCATATACATATACGTACATGTGCTAAAAACATCTCTTCTTGGTACATGAACATTTTATCTTTTATTTTATGTGTACACTCTCATCGAGTTACTGTATGTTTGTTCTAATTAAAAAAGGAAGACAAAAATGAAAAGAATAGAAATACAACCTCCTGAACTAGACATTTTTTACAGCTGAAAATTACCACTTAAAGATAATTAGCAATTTCAGAATACAGAACTGTTGAATCAAATACAGCTCATCCTCTTTAGAGAAAAATAAACAGCAGATTTGAATTTCTTAGAATAAGAACGCGAGCTAGTGTTATTGAAGCCTTCCGCCAATCAATTATGTCATCACAGAGGTGGTTCCCATGGTGATGCAGGAAAACTTCACATTTTAAAGATGAGAATTACAACATTGACTTCTTTATAAACTTAATTATTTAGGTAAATTGAAGCTCCATATATGTAGAATGACAAAAAAATCCCTTATTTCACAGGGTTTCTTTGTCAATTTCAACAAAAAAAAGTAACTAATAAACACTGAAGAAGAAATGAAACTGTCAAAAATAGTACAAATGGCTTTTCAATGAGTATTAAGAAAAAATATCCATCATTTTCCTTATCTTATCTTTATTATTGTCTACATGAAGTTTAACGAACTGTACAGTGACTTCAGCTGGATATTTTGTTGGCGACACTGCAGTGCTGGGAAAAATGTCAAATTCTTTCCAGCATGCATCACGTTAAGTCCCCCTTTATAGCCACTCGGTCTGGATTTACCTGTGACAGAATTGTATCTCTTCCTGTTGGTTTGTTACCAAACTAAGGTCAATGGTTGACCAGCTTCCAACTTTTCAACAAAATGTCATTAAAACACAGAGACACAGTGGAAATCTAAATATTTATTTATTTTGTATTACTTTGTATTCAGATAAAACAAAAATGACAACTCCATTTTCACAGTTTTCTAGTCTATTAAGTGATAATACAAACACCTATAGTAAAATCTGTCAAAGTTAAAATTAAAGTAACCTGCATCTGGTGGTTCTCACAGCCAACCTAAAAGCAGCCAACATGATGTAGTGAATGATGGCTAAGTGAAATGAAACCTGGCGCTATATTCTCTCCACATTCAGTCTAGAATGCTTGACATTGTGTAACTGTACAATCACACTGTCCCATCTTCAAACGTGTCATCAGCTACACAGCAACAAGACAAATGAACCAATCCAATAATGTAACATTTTAATGATGCAAGGTCCAAGTCATTTATATGTCCTGTGTGGTCTACTAAAAAAGCGGACCTACCCAAGCTGATCGTCTCTATGCCACTGGTAACCAGAGGATGTAGAATTTGTGATTACCTGCCAACGGCCCCAGCAAGTGAGAGGGAGAGTGCAGGTTGGTTTTGCAAGTGCTTCATTAACTGTTCATTCTATAAAATGTTGGACAATAAGGACAAATGTCCCCAAAGCATTTCCTAAGCCCACCCTGATGTGTTCAAACTGCCCCTTTTGTCTGATTGATAAGTAAACAAAACAAAAGGTTTTCAAGCAATTATACAGCAAACACTTACACTGGAGAACCAGTAAATAGACAGTTTTCAACATTGTTCTTGAGGAAATGTATCACAAATGGTAAGAGGATGCTGCTTTCAGGTGAAGTGCTATGAGTGGGTATCTATAGGTCCAAAGTTGTGGAATACCGTTCGCCTGAGGCCCCTATTATTTGACAGAGTAAACATTCCAGACAGAAGAGGCAGAGACACAGCTTAATAACACAACAAATGTAATGTGATGCAACACATAATGTGGCACTCGTTAAGCTAGACATTCTGATGTGAGCTACCCTAACTATTGAGCTATCAAGTTCATGTGCTTGTTCTGACAAATATTACTTTACAGTCATTTTCTCTGCAGTTAAGATGGACAGACACCTGTCTCTTCTCTGAGGTAGTACATAAGTAGAAATATCATTAAAGGCAAGTACAGAGAACTATGTTTGACTCTGGAACACACTCAGATATAAATGTGTACCCGGTACATCCAAGTAGATTTTTTAACATATCCCCCTTCACCAGTGGTATAAACTGCCTAACTGTTACAGGTTAAAACTATTTCTAATGATTTTGTAGAAAGATATATGAAAAAGTAGAGGTAGAAAGTTTGACTGAATTATAATGTCAATGTCTGCCACTAGATAGTTTAGATTCATAAACCTACCTTTATAGTTTTGATCTAACGGCACAAGAGCCAAATAAACTACAAGCAAATACAAATAACAGAAACCAGCAGTTCTGCATGTTTGAGGTACAGATCAAATTAATCTTTTTTTAAATGTCATAAGTGCTTAAACCCAGTCAAGAGATTAGAAACTCTTTAGAGGCACAACAGTAGCAAAGACATTGGTGCAACAATGAAGCTGGTTACAAATGAAATTGTAGAGGTCCTTCAATATACAGTTTGTGGAATTAAGGCGAACGATAGAGCATAATCCCACCATTTCTCTCCCTAAATATTTTTTCCCGATATCACATCAATCACTCGCAACGTCCGGCTGGGGAGCTCCTACATCTCCACTACATGATCATTTTCATGAGTGGAGGATCCATTGGAAGGTTGCTTGTTGCAATATTCTTGCCATGCTACAGTGCGATTGTTAAAAGGAGACCTGATTCTCAACAGACCAATTGCTCCCCAACTGATGCTTCTCTGGATTCTTGATCCTCTACATAGATGAGACCAGGAAGAGTTACCTTTACAGAAGCTCTTCGATCCAACAACCCAACCTTGGGTTAATAGGGTGACATCAGAAAAGATAAGAAAACAAGTGCTCTGGAAGACCTTTGTAGAATATATGCAGCTCTCTATAGTAAAGTCAGAGATTCAAACCATGCAAAATCTGAGCAGAATTACAACCTGCTTTGATTATGTGGTACACTTTGAAAAGGACGAAACAGGGAGAACATTGACAAAATGCCCTTCCAATGATCCCAGCTTATGTACTGTCACTAGGGTTGCCTTCTTCCACTATGCAAATTTGGAAATGTGGGACAGGGATGATTTCTGCCTCAGACACAAATACTGATACATATATCGCAAAGTGCGATTAGCTTCCTTACAATGACACAGGACTGAGGTTGGAATGTGCATGAAAACGAGCATTTCTTATATTTGAGAAATGGATTGCTTTTACTTTTGCATCTGTATTGTGTGTAATAGGAACTGGTAAAAGCGTGTCAAACAGTTTCAGACACAAACACTCACACATTGTATCTCTAGCTTTGTGAGGAAAGCTTTGACATTATACATGCCCTCACCCCTTAAAAGGATAGTTCATCTAAATATGAAATTCACTCATTATCCACTCACCACTATGGTGATGGAGGGGTGGGTGAACTGTTTGAGTCCACAAAACACTTCTGGGGTCTAAGGGGTAAACTGAATCCAATACAAGTGAAGTCAATAGTGAGTTTTTCTTCAGATGTAATAAAACATAAAAACCATAACACTTCCTGTGGACTTTAAGGCTTAAAACACAATGTTTATGACCTCATTTCGAGGTTGAATGTGAAAGTCGGGGCTTGCAGACACTTGAATGACACCATACGGGCAGTATGGAGGCATGTTATGGTTTTTCAGTTGTTTTTACACGTCTGAAGATAGGTGACTAATCAGCTACACTGCTTACTCCTGAAACTCCACAAGTGTTTTGTGGACTCAAACACTTCATCCTCCCCCCATTGGCATAGGGCTGAGTAGATAATGAGTGAATTTTCATTTCTGTGTGAACTATCCCTTTAACCTAACCTAAAAGTGATTATAACCAAAACCTTTAACCAACTTTTAACCATCAAACAGCCATTTGAAGTTGTTGGGACCACACAAAATGTTCTTACTCCAAAAGTAACTCATTGGTCCTAGCAAAGCCCAAAAACAGAATTAGGCAGACATACACAAGGGGTACCAAATGCCAGTTACACATGGGTCAAGAGGTCCAGCAGGCTCACAGCTGTGGCCGTAATAACTTATTCCCAGGTTGCATGTGATAAAACATGCATGGCAAATGCTTGTGTGTTCCTTTAATACTTGTCTCTAGTACATTTCAATCTCTATTTGCTTTATTCTGCTTCTAGTCTGTTTCCTGACAGGAAGTCAATCAACCAGTCAGACACATCTGCACATGTTGCTGAATTTCATGACTTTACACATAAGCTCCTCTGAAACCAATGGTTAGACCTTTCGCTGCAGAAAGTTTAGAGAGGTTTACATGTATCTTCTTAGTTTCTCAGGTCAGGAACATGGATACTCAGTCACTAAAGTGATCAATAAAATTATTTTCCTACTTTACATTAGCTTGACACAACTTTTATTTCACCCTTAAAAGTTTCTACTAATGCCTACTGCCAAGAGCGATAGTCATTTTAACATATAGCATTGAATGAGCACCTAAGGGGTTGGTTTTGAGAGATAATATATGTAGGAAAATGGTGATTTATCTATTAAAAAGGGAAAGGCAGCAACCCTGAGACCAGAGACATAGTTGGAAGTGTTCCAATAACTCAACATGTTTACAGCGGTCGGATGTTTAAGGATAATTACATCTACTGCATCTCTGAGGCCCCACACGGGCACAGAGGCACAAGAGAGGCAGAGGGCATCACAGGAGGAAAGAAATAGATAAGGATGTAAGCTACAGGAATTACAAAGCTGGCAGGAATTTCAAACTGGTTCACCCACTGGTTTCCAGTTGAAGTCTGTCAACATCTCAAAACCAGCCCTATTTTAAGTCATTTAATATAGTGTATGGGGTTCAGGAGCATTTACTCTACGTAACACGTCTACCTGAATCGTACCCATCATGTGACATGCTCTGTCTAAAAAAAGTCAGAACTTGAAAAGGTATTAAAAAAAATCTAGACAGCAGCTTTCTGTCTTAAGTGACAGCTTTGACCTATAATGTGCACTGTTGAAAACGAAAGGTAAGTGCATTTCAATATAGTGATGCTACATAATATAGCAAAAATGATAAAGTATCTATGTCACATTAGAGTTTTTGTTATTATGCTGCTGTGACCTCACGATAATTACTATACCGACGTATAATACAATATATTAACATGTAGTCAATAGTTTTGCTGACCTTGTTAAAATTGCCCATTGTCTTTACATGTGTGTTTGTATACATAAGAATGTCTCCTCTCCGTGTCTAGGAGCGATTACACTCACAGACATGGATGCCACGCGCTGCCCCCCCTCCCCCAACACAGAACACAAATGTACAGCAAACCAGACATGAGTTCAAGATAAAAAAAAATTGGGTTTGTTTAGAAACAGTGGCAAAAAATGGGAATACAGGGTTTCCACTACGTTAATTACTACCACCACTTCTTCAGGATTAGAGGTTTTGGGTTGTTGGAACCCACTCCCCCGCTAGCCTCGGTCACTTAGACTTGTTCACAATAAAAAGTTATTAGGAAACGTACAAATGAAATTTCCATTTGTTTGATTCGTACGAGAATTCATAAGGCAAGCAGTTAAACACTTTCAAAAAAAGTCCAAATATTTTGTGCGCACTCTTTTGACCTGCGACACACAGCCACAATGATCCGGATTCCTGATCCAAAAACATCAATTAATAACTAAATAAATCAGTTTGTATGTGAAGAGAAACAGAGACAAGGAGACAAAAATGCACACATAATTCTAAAGGAAACGCTAGAATACTAACCTTAAACAATAGAAAATCTAAATCGTAACCCTCCAATCCAGTTAACCAAGCTGATAATACATATCCTGTGCCTAATGTTGATTCAAGATTTGTTAACAGAGCTCATTTTAATTATTTTGTTTTATCCATTTTATTTGTTACGGGTATTTTAATATCTTTAATTCTAATTGAAAGGGTGTACTTACATTATTATGCAATTATTTAACCATTATATCAGTGGTATAAAAGAGTCCAAATTTTGAAAATAATATCAACGTTTCCATAATTTCGGAGACAATATATCATCCCAAAAAACTTGTTATCATGACAGGCCTCACATTAGATAACTACTAGAAATTCCAGCTGTAAGAGCCGCTCTGTTTTTTTTAATATAGAGTAACTGGTTTACAGTTACGGATAACTGCCACCATAGTGACTGCATTCAATGATACATGGCATCATACTAACCTAAATATTAAAGTTATGCCACTTGAAATAATGGTTGATCTGCTGATGCACTTTGATGGTTGGTGTAATGCTGTAATTATTGGCTGGGAATTGGTTTTGCATTCCTTATAAATCATATGCAACCAGTGCTCCAGAGTTAACTTTAAATGAGAACTTCCAACACAATTTTGTCTCTCCACCTAAAGCTATCTATAACGCATTCTAAAATATTAGAAAATCTCAAATCAGCTTCAATAAGGTAGGACATTTTCTTTAACATAACTTGGTTAAAATATTTCATAACATCACCTATTTTTTTTTGATAATCTAAAACTGAACAATTTAGCACTGTGCAGCACCTGTAAGAAGTGTTTCAAGTGTTCCACTGTTGGTAATAGATCTGACCAAAAGAGGTTCTCCGTTTTGGTTGTAGTGAGACCATCACATTTCTTCAAATGTTCAAGCTTCCTTTTAAATAATGAGGTAATACTGACGAGGTGATTTGTTGTGTTCAACAAAAAAAACTACAAAGATTAGCATCATAAGCACTGACAGATGAACGTTTCACATGTGTTTTACAATAAAGATGCTGACCTCATGTTTTACCCTTTTCATGAAAAATCCATGAGCATGACAAAGGCAAAGTTTGTGGGGACAGAGCTGCTTACTGCTGAAAGGCCTGGTAGTAGTGAGGTAGGGAGCTTGAAGTGCTCATAGTAGGACTACTGTATGCCTGAGGTAGTTGGCTGTGGTTGTGGGCTCCAGGGCCCTGGGGTACATGAGCCTGGGGAGGCTGGAAGAAGGAGAAGGGACCTGGGGCCTGTGAGGACAGCCCAGTGGAAGAGGATGGAGAGGAAGTGGTTGTGGTGGCAGGTGGATAGCTCATCACTAACCCTCCCATCCCCATGTGAGGGCTGTAGGGCGGCAGGCTGAAAGGCAAAAACCCAAGCAGAGGCCCGAGATCCATGTTGGTGGTACAGGACAACTCGGCTGAAGACACAGCAGGGCTCCTGCACAGCAGGTGGGGGTCGCCACCAGAAGCCACTCCTTCACCCAGCACCTCCCTCTGGGGTGAGGCAGAAGTAGAGGTAGAGGAGTTAACTGCACTCAGGTGTGGTGGTGGGACACTCTGCAGGTCCAGCAGGAAACTGTCCACGTCAGCACGAGGATATGAGGTAGATCCATGCTGGTACCTGGCCATGTTGCTGTAGGGCTGCTGCTGTGGAGCTGCAGGGGGCTGCAGGTGATGGAGGTGGGAGTGTGAAGACTGAGGGGGAATGTGGCGTCCCACACCCATGCTTGAGGATAAGGAACCCTGCATGAGGCCATGAGGGTGGCCCATCCCGGGGACAGCATTGGTTATAGGATAAGAGTTGTACATGTCCCTGGGGAAAGTCTCCATGGGCTCCTTGGAGATGGAGCCCATCTCAGAGGTCACAGGGCTGGGCTCCTTCAATGGGCACTGGGTGGCAGCAGTGGGTGTAGCCAAAGGAGTACCTGGAGTACATGATGACATCAACCCTGACTCCTGGGCATGGCTTTTCTTCAAGTGGCGGGTCAGGTGGTCTCTGCGGCCAAAGCGTTGTTCACAGCGTGGGCAGAGGAAATCACGGCGCCCAGTGTGCACCACAGCATGACGCCGTACATCTTTACGAGTATAAAACCGACGGTCACATCGCTCACACGAGTACTTCCTCTCTCTCACTGGCACAGCAGCATTAGTGTTACCCTCTGAGGGTGGAGGCCTGTCTGTATGGCCGCCTAGTTGCTCGAGGAGGGACGGTGTCCCCTCTGGACAAGGCAGGCCTGTTGAAGCACTGTGGGCTGCCACCAGGTGGCGTCGATAACCCAGCTGAGTGTTGTACTGCTTCCCACACTCCTGGCAGTTAAAGAGCTGCCTGCTGGCTGGGTGGCTTTCCTGCAGATGGCTCTTCAGATTGTCCTGCTGGTGGAACATGGTCTATGAACAGTACTGGCTCTGCTGCTGCACAGGGACTCTTGCCATGAGCCTGAACAGACACAGACAAGACTCATGAGGTTTCGCCACACAGCTGACCAGCCTGCAGACCTCTGGTTGCTTTGTTAACTTGGAGTGCTAGAGTTAATGCTAAGTGCCGTTTGTTGACTGTTTGCTGTTTTTGTGCGGCAATGACTAGTGGTCTGTCCTGCCCTGCTGAGGAAAGCCTGTGTCCAGCACTTGGTTCCTGTGACAGCAGCTGCCATAGCAACCCCAAAAGGGCTGCGCTGATGAGGAGCTTTGGAAGCTCTGGCTGGATTGTTGTTTCCTGAGTAGACCTGTTGTGTTGGCCCAGTCTGTTTTAGTATTCAGCAGCCTTGAACACCAAGATCACAGGAGCTGAATCAAAGAGGCCGCTCAACATCTCTGCAGACCTGTAAACCAGAAAACAGGGTCACATTTTGCAGATGAAACCTATTGTGCATGGTAGAAGCATGAATAATGTTAAATCAATCTGCAACCAAAATTGCCGTTAACTCTACAAGTTCATGTAACATACAATTTACATACAAGGTTTTCTGTGAATCTTATTTTCTTTATTTCACTAAAAACTCTTTTTGAACCCTTATCATTTTTACTGCTTTCTGTAGTGTGGACAAGTTATCACAGCATTTTCTTTGAGTTGCTAAATATCTCCCATTTTCTCTTTTAGAGATCATTATTGTTAATATTAAACAACTAATTTGTGCTTAAAATATTAATTCTCTTGCTGATGAATGAATCATGTTGAGGAGAATTTGTTGCAATTCGTCCACTTGCATAGGATATATTTTAGTAATTCTACATCGATGACAATATCTATTGTTTTGATTGTTTTTGGCTATTTCAGCTGCTAATTAATGTATTAATTGGCAAATTAAGTGAATGCACCATTCATTGTGTATCTGGTTCTCATGTGACTATTGGATTTGTTTGGCCAATAAATCATCTCCTGCAAGCGAGTTAGAATAAAATATAATATACATTGCTCAAAAAAATTAAGGTTAATCCTCAGTTTAACACCTAGTCAGTTCAACTTCAGTGATATCAGTCTGTAAATTTAGTGAATTGATTGTCAATCAATTTCACCTGCTTTGGTGCAAATGACAGTGACAACAGGTGCAATGGAGAGGCAAGAGCAAGACAGCAAGAAGTTACTGAATTGTTATGCATGTTGTATTATCTTGTGTCCATAAGATGCACCTTTGGGTTTTTAATTCAAATGCAGCTAATTGATTGTAAAAGGGAATATTTCCGTCTCTAGCATCAAGTACTGCCACAGACTGTCCTCGAGCTCATTGCTGCCCTGATACAGTCCTTGGAGGAGATCCCCAGAAGACACTCTGCTGACTCATCAGGAGCATGCCCAGATATTGTAGGGAGTGCATACAGGCATGTGGGGGCCAAAGAAACCACTGTGTGACATGAGCTGCTGCAATGAAATTCACGCTAGTTTGTTCAGCCTGTGATTTGTATTTTTTACTTAAATTGTTGGTGTCGATTTGAATCCAGACTTAAATTGGTTGACGATTTTGGCTGGTGTAACCTCATTTAGATCCAAACTAATTATATAATGTACATCAGTAAAGATGTTCAACTTAAATAATTAATTCATCAAGATCTGATGTGTGCCCTTAATTTTTTTGAGCAGTATATAATAAGTGCCAGTTCGTAGGGTTCTCAAGGAGGGAGATCATGGTAACAATCTAACAAAAATAAAATGACAAAGTTGCTGAATCAATCACAAATAGACAATGTTTGTCCAATCGCCCGAACCTTTTGGGTAAATTAAATTGTTTTATTGGATGACAAAATTTTGGCAAGTGGCTATGGCACAAGCATGGATATGCTCCATTATCATCCTCAGGTATTCAGGACACTACCGGGCAAGTATTAGATTTACAATTGCCCAGAAAAATGTATGTGTGAGAACAGGAAAAATATTGAGGAGCCAAGAGTGAGTGAAGCTTACAGCAATAAGACTGGAGGGCATTTAATTTGGAAAACTGTTTTGATAGCCTATTATAGGGTGAATCAACTAGTTGGGCCTTTTCTGCCCCTTGAATTTTGGTATTACTTTTGAATTGGACTACGTCCCTAGACCATGACATTTATTATTAAAATATTCTGAAAATTAAAAGCATACTCTCTTAAAAGGATGCGGAGAAACTAGTCCTTGTAGACTGGATTTTGTAATTATTTAATATCAGAATTTGGGCTGCAATATATTAGGAAAACTTCTTCGCGAAGATGATATAACTTGCGATAAATAAACAAAAAGTGTCTGGCTACGGAGGCAGAGACAACGGACAGTTCCACAGTCGGGGGAAGGCCTACAGCTGCACAGCCTAGCTGAAGACATCAAGTCCGAGGCAGACACCATGGAAGTCATTGACAACTCTACTAAGTCCACTTAATGTTAATGAGGTCTTTTCATCCATGTTTGGACCATGAAGTAATTTTTTTAGCAGCCATCAGTAATTTACTGCTCTTTTCCTCCGGCTCTACATACAAGTCAGAGTCGCCTCGTTCCGTCAAATCTCTTTTTCTCTCTATTCTCTTGTTATTCTCTACTTCAGACAATAATTCATTGACTGAATTGATTGACTAAACTGAAGTGCAAAAACTAAGAAAGGGTAGTGCAAAAACGTTGTCATTGAACATTCAGGACACAGGACCTTTGTAATTATTTTCTGAATAGGAGACCTCTCACATGAACGCTGAGCTCCCAGCACATAACTTAAAATTATTTTAAATACAATACAGTAACATAAAGCAGACAAATTAGAGTAACATTAACCTGAGTAAATAAAGTATTAAACAAAAATTGCAATACTTTGTGCTACTATATCGATATAATTGCGTGCGCAAAATATCGCGATACTGAAAAGAATAGATTTTTTCTCCCACCACTATTATACATGTGACAAGCACACAAGATGCAATACCCACATAAAGGTTGAGGCAGAAGTGGAGATTTCGCAGCACAGCGCACGCACAAACATCGGGACTCGCAAGAGATTTCATTGCACGGCCGGACCCAAGACACCACAGTTTTACTAGGGCTTATTATTGAAACGATTAATCGACTAATCGGATTATGAATGCCACAAATTCTCAATTGCTCTTAAGGCCGAATTATAGTCCTGCGACTGCAACCGCGGAAGGCCACGCAGCTGCATCGATGGACTCGTTTTGGTTTATGCATCTCTAACGTGCTGCGCGTGTTGCAACGCAATTCACTACCAGAACACTAGGCGGAGTAACGTTTTTTGTCGAAGACAAAACACACAAAGAAGAGAAGACTTCTTCTTCGTTGACTCTTTATTTACATCGCCACTCCGGCTCCTCATATTCTTTTTCTGCCGGACAAATCGGCCAGTCAGTGATGGGTTACACAAGTGATCATACTTTCGGATCTCTTCTGCCAAGTGCTCATCTATTTGTTCCATATCCGTTCTTCTAAATCTTCTGTGATTTCCGCGTATTATGGGGCATGAAACCGGACGGGATGTAGTAAGCAGACCAATCACAAGCCTTGCGGGCTGCGTGAGGCTCGCGTCACTTTGTCGTATAGTTAGAAAATTGGCGGACGCACGCAAGCCGCCAGAGGGCACGAAAGGGGCGTGTTGCGTGTCTTGCGTTCATGCGTGCAACTCGACTATAAATCGGCCTTTATTCAGCCAACAGTTTATAAATTTAGCATGAGGTTATTCGAGGCATGTGACGACTGAAAATAAAGACAATAAAGATCGGGAAAAAAATGTAATAAACTTTGCTGCATGTTAGGGTATTATTGATACAAAAGAAAAGAAAAATAGATGTGTCCCTTTAAAATAAGGACAGGCAAATGGCTAATATAATTTTTTTAATTAAAATTCAAGTTTCCCTTTTTCCTGTGAACAAAGAACAGGCTAAGTGCTGATACTAAAAATAAATTGAAAATCAAGTATCCATTTTTCCTGTTAACAAAATGACAGGTAAAGTATCAGCAATAAAAACAACAAACGAAACTACAGTTATCTTCGGACTGCATAATTGTAATTAAAAGACGTTTGTCAGGCAATAGGATAACATTACGCTTTTAAACTCAATAAAAAGTTTAAACCATATTTTTGTAATTGATTCTAGAATCCTGCACACAGGCATATACGTTCATATAGCAAGCTAGTAGACTCTTACCGAGGCAAGACTGCATCGTTTACGTTACGATGTCAAACCTGCCTCCTCCTCAAGTGCGTGTCCTGCTTCCATGGAGAGCGGGTCCGCCATACAGATATTGCACGTAGTTTTTTTTCGGACCATGTTAAGGGTGAAATTCTCCCTGTCTATTGACTTCCCGGTACGCGATGCTGTTGCAATGGGTCTCGCCATTGGTCCATGTTTTGTCGCTTTTGCATATGCGCGACTTTCAAAGATAGGGAGGAAGCAGTCGCCGACGAGTAAATTCGTCGGCGACTATTTTTGTCATCGACATTTATCGACGACGTTGATTAACCATTGCACCCCTAAGTTTGACATCAAAGTTTTTGGGTAATGGTAAATTCTTAGCCTGACGCTGTCATACTCACAATTCTAGTCAGAATGTGAGTCTGATACCGCTCCATTGGGCTGTGATTATGGGGCGTGTTTCAACTGAGCCAGAAAAAAAAAGCCTCTTCACTCAATTGGATAGCCCTCACCTCTGGGTCTCCCAAATGGAACGGACAAGGGGGGCAACGGGGGATCCACTGTAAAGAGCAGTGATTCTAAACCTGTGAGGCGCGCCCCACGAGGCATAAATTAGTATTATAGCCGAACCAATGTTTTAACGTCTGCATCTCTTTAACGGCGGAGTAGTAAACAAATCGCTCTTTCGCCATAGCAAGGGGTCAGCAACCCGAAGCTGTGAAGCCGCGGGCGGCTCTTCAGCTCCTCTTCAGTGGCTCTCTGAACAGAGTTGTGCCTGTCGAGCATATTTTTCACGAACGGCCAGCACACACACAGGCCACAAGAGATGAACAACTCTTGTAGCAGTTAAACTTGAAAATATGCGCTGCTGTACTCTTTAGCCCCGATGAGAGCAGCAGCTAGACGCGGAGAGTTAGCTGGATTTGAAGGTTCTCAACCTCTCTGTCCGGTTGTTTTCACGTCCTCACTCCCGGAGCTTCTTCATCCAGATGCTAACATCCTCACTGTGCTGCATTCAGGGCAACACAGATATTCCGACCTCCTACCAAATAACGAAATTCCAGGTTTTTCGTCGATGGAAAAAATAATGTCATCGACGAACTTCTTAATGATCAATAATCGATTAATTGTGCCCATCCCTAAATGCAATTGCAAGAACATTGCAGCCAAATCCAATCAAATGTAAGTTACTGGCGACCACTTCTTCAAATGCAAAAAAACAGACACTAACATCATAAAATGTCCTCATACTGCTCGTGCTTAAAGCCAAGTGTCCGTCAGCCCCGACATTCAAATTACACTTAGCGATACACGCAATGAGATCAGAGCTCGTTCACGTAAAGCAGCCGGTCAGGGACTTTGTAGAAGAACAGTGGAAACTGTTTCTCTGGTCTCTGCTGCTCAGTGATAATTAGGGATGCACCGATCCGATATTTGTATCGGTATCGGTTCCGATATTGAAGAAATTTCTAGATCGGGGATCGGTGACAATGGGCCGATCCATATCGGCTGATCTATTCAGTGTAATTCTATGCTTTGCGCTGTGAGTGACGTCATGCGCAAGCAACACGCCGTGCGGAGCCCACAGTGTTTACAAAATGGAGCGAGCGAAAGGATCGGCTATCTGGAGCTATTACACATTACCTCAGCCAACAAGCCCTGCAGAGGCTTCCCTAAAGGCCGATATATGCTTCTTCGAGTCCGTTAAGGACGGACGGACTGACGGACACTTTTTGATTTATAGTTTACCGTTGCTGAAAACAATTGGGCGCCAGAACAATAGGGGGCGCAACGAGTTCTCAGAAGAAGTCCACTTTTATTATTTACCTGCTCCCGGCTTTTCACACACAGAGTACGATGGTAACTAAATAAAATAAAGTGACACCCAGCGGGTCATAATGTTTATATTATCGTGTCTTAGCGCAGCGGTTCCCCGGTATGGTTTCCGAACTGCGTTGCTAATTCCACAGCTTGAAGCTACACGGAGGCAGCTAGCTTCCCCCCCCCCGCCCCCATTTGCACTAAACTATATAAAGAGCTGATTACTATTTATTTTGAAAGTCTACAAACCAAGCTAGTGAAACTATTGTTCTCAATTTCAGCTCCTTTATTATTTTATTATTTATTTTGTTTTACATGTATTTTGAATCCCTAATTGCACTGACTGAACCAGTCACACTATATTTGTATGATTGAGATTGTTTTACTGGTGCACAATTATTAAATAAATAAGTAATTCAGTACATTTATATCTGTTTATTTGTTTTTAAAAAAAATAGGAAAGAAATGTTTAAGTCAAGTCTCATGATCCCAGTCTTTTCCCCCCAATGAAACTTACAGTTTGTGACCATAATTTCGCGCTGTTTTTCTATATCGGTATCGGCCGATACTAAACCTCAGATATCGGTATCGGAGGTGAAAAAAGCGGATCGGTGCATCCCTAGTGATAATAGCAGAAGCTGCAGTTGGTTTGTACCGAGCTGGAGTTTCTGTCTCCTCCTCCACTCTGACCTGCTCTCATTTGAATTAATAAACACTCATCACTAGTTATCAGGACATGATCAGTACATGAATTCATTTAGTGTTTGTTTGATTCGCTCCAGAGTTTGAGGCTGCATTTAAAACATAATAGAAATGACTCGTCAACATTTAGTGCTCAGGGGATTGAGATTTGTTGAAAATACAAAATAAAAATCACTACTGATACTACAGTTTAACTTAAAATGAATGATGCATTTCAAAACAAATGTTCTATTTAAGACAACAGAAATCGCAAAATACAACAAAAGCTAATACCAGATCTAAGTATACATACATTTAGTATATAGTCGTGCCAGGAGCTGTGCCCCTACTTGCATCAGCCATGTTGTATCACTCAGCAGAGGACCATGCTTCACAATAAGAACCTTTACAAGGACAGATATTGACATTACCATCAAGTTACTAAAATAATGTGCATGAGTCTCTCCATCTATTGTAGATTCACTAATTTCACTCAGGCAGATAGTTGACACACATTGGTTGTTCAACAGTAGGTAGAGAAAAGGTCGCTGGAAAGACTCCATGAGCACTGAGTGAAAAAGGGGGTGAGGGAGCAGCTAGCGCCATCTTGTGGAGCTGCCGTTAAGCTTTAAGCCTCAGACTTATTCTGCTTACACTCTCCTTTTAAAGGTAACCCAGGGGGGGGGGAATTCTTCATTTTAAATTAAGGAAAGAATCGGGAAAAGTTGAAGCGTGGCTCACAAGAGCTCGACTGAAGTCTCGAAGTGTAAAGTGGTGGACTGGGGTAATACCAGACCGGAGCTAAAGTTCACTGCTACTCCGCCTGCGTCCACAAAATTCGGCAGGAGTAGGAACGGTGTTTAGTGTTTACTGGTTTGGTTCTGTGAAACTGGTTTTTCATCGAGCAAACCCACCGACTGGTGTTAGTATGGCTGAGGGTGAACTCGAGCCAACATGCAGGTTAAAAAACAAAAGATGAGCGGTTCACAAAGTTGTATTGGAGTTTGTCTTGCGGGAGCTAACTCCTCTGCATTTCACCGAGCATGGTCACACTACAGCCCGGCTCAGCACACACGGACAGAGGGCTACCTACCGATTGTGTCTCGGTCCGGCTCTTCATCCAGCCTCCATTCCGCCTCGCCTTCGACATTTTGGAGAAAGTTTAACAGATATTTATTAGAGTCCGGGCCTGGACTGCTGGGCGCCGCGCTGGAAGCCATGCATTCTGGGAGAATGACGTCACACCCCGGGCTGAGAGGAACTCCAGCAGATGCAGAGCTCACATGATTGGTCCATGCGAGAAGTGATCTGCTGTAAGAAGAGGGAGTTAAATAATATGTAAAAGTTACTATTACAATCAAGAACAGCTTTACCTCACCTACTGTGATAACAACGGGCACTAAAAGTTGTATCTCTTAGAACTACAGCTAACAGTTTCTTCTTAGAAACTGAGCAGCAGGAAATAAAGCTGTAGTGCGTCCATTTAGTCCTAATTTTGTATCCTATAATAGGTGATTCAGCGCGAGACTGTAAGTGAAAATAACGTGTACAAGTTAAGCCAAAGCGGATTTTTTTTTCATTCATTGTGAAAATATGAAAATACAAACAGATCAACAAAATGCACAAATAATAATACAAAATCACCAAGGAAACCCACAAACTCTTAAGAGATATCCTTGCAAAAAGTGTTTGAGGTTTATTGGGAGTGAGTACCAAGTCTCTGCAACTAAGTCCTTCACTGCATGGACACGAGCAGTCGACATCTCACAAATGTACCCCACCCTTTATATCTAAATTTAAATAAAATCGGTTTGTGTAATCCTGCCAAGAGACAGACAAACATCAATGAAAACATAACCGTCGTAATAATGTAGAAAATAACTGGGTTGAAATATGAATAACGACTTTATTCATGCATTTAGAAGTGCAATTCCCACTTCTATTTGCATTTCCCCACTGTTTTCTTTAGATGATGTGCTTAACAATAGGTGTGTTTTCAAATTCATCAGAGTATGATCAATCCTCTCAGAATAAACCTTTGTTGTTGTTTTTTTTGTTGTTTTTTAGAGTATTATGCATTTTCCCCAGCCTCCTTGACCAACTATTGGGAAAGGTTTATTGTGCTTCCTTAAAAACACCTTGCTTATTTCCAAATAAACAAGACAGATACAATTGCAAAAAACTGCATAAAAAACTTTGCAGTGGAAAAGCATTTAAGAGGACCTTAGGTTGCTTAAAAAACTTAAAACATTCATTTAGGGGCGGTGTGGCCTAGGTGGTAGAGCGGGGGTTCTCCAACACAAAGGTTGCCAGTTCAAACCCCACTCTTCCCCATCTGCATGCCGAAGTGTCCTTGGCAAGATACTGAACACCTAACTAGCCCCTCATAAATGTTGAGTGTACTTAAAATGTAAGTCGCTTTGGACAAAAGCGTCAGCTAAATGACATAATTTAGAGAGAGTCAATTTGATTCCTCTCTGATCCTTTTGGCAGTGGGGGCCGGCCGAACAGCTTAAACTTTAAGGCAGGCAGTATGTTGCGTTTACATATGGTGTGATGAAAGCTTAAACTGTTATTGAATAAAGTGCTGTTCTCCAGGTAAGGTTTTAGCCTATTACAGACCGATATCCAACCTCCTCTTTCTGTCTAAAATCCTTGAAAAAGTTGTTGCCAATCAGCTGTGAGTTTCTCAAGGAAAATAATATATATGAAGACTTTCAGTCTGGGTTTAGAGCTCATCACAGCGTGGATAACTGTTTCACTGAGACTGAGCTTAGTCTTTTGACCAAATTAATAAAAAATCCCTCAAGGATTTCGGATGCATTTGACAATCAATCAATAAAATGTTATTGTAAAGCCCATATTCACAAATCATAATTGGTCTCACAGGGTTTAAGCAAGGTGTGACATCATCTGCCCTTAACCCTCAACAAGAGGAAGAAAAAACTACAAAAAAAAAGTAAAAAGAACGTAGAAACCTCAGACAGGGCCACATGTGAGGGATCCTCTCCCAGGACGTACAGAAGGGCAATAGGTGTCAAGTGTAAAGGAGAACATCATCAAGATAAGGGTATTTGATGCATTGATTAGAATAAACACTTTGTAGCATAATGGAAGGTCAATGTATTGATGGATAATTGTCAGTAATGATCTAGTATCTGAGGAGAAATATTATATAGCAGTCTTGTTGTAATCATAGTCTATGGTCAGCAGCCATGATCATGATCCACCATCGAGATCAGATGCCACTATAGTCCACAGTCATTGTCCACTGCCGCCGTCAGGATCCACCATCAGCTGCCACCTCGATCGTGGTCCACCACCATTATCAGATGCCAACACGATACAGGATCCACCATAACGATCAAGATCTCTGATTCCCAATCGACAGATAATAATCGATGTTGTGGCCGCAGCCATGGCCCTGGATCTGCGGAGGATATGACAGAGAGACTCCAGTGACGAAGTCAAGTCAGTAACATGTTTTGATGAGATATTAATTTCTTAGATGTGATCAGGATTGAGAAAAGGAAGGAGAACCTGGGAAGAGAAGCACCGTGTGTCATGTGTCCCCCGACATTCTAGACCTACAGCAGCATAACTCAGAGCAGGTCTAAGACAAGCCTGGACCGGCTTGCACTATAAGCTTTATCGTAAAGGAAGGTTTTAATCCTACTCTTAAACGTACATATGGTGTCTGCCTCACAAACTGAAAGTGGGAGATGATTCCACAGGAGAGGAGCTTGATGGCTGAAAGCTCTGGCTCCTACTCTACTTTTAGAGACTTTAGGGACGACAAGTAAGCCTGAATTCTGGGAGCAGAGTGCTCTAGTGAGTTGATGTGGTACTATCAGCTCTCTAAGGTAAAATGCTGCTATTATTAAGGGCCTTGACGGTGTCGAGGAGAATTTCTAACTAGGTCTACGTTGTAGCACTAACGGGCCCGAGTTCAGGCGGTTTCCAGTCTGTTGCGGTCGGTGAAGAAAGAGAATTCGATGACCAAGTGCTCGACTCTGCGTTACATTCTTTTTGAGCTCTGCAGCAAGGATAAACTCTTCCCTTCCTGTAGGTAGCCAGCAGGTAGCGCTATGATTTTAAGTCAGGGTTCCTTTGTAGATGTCATCAGGCTGGGACTCTTGTCTTACATGTCTAGTTTGGACTCAGTTGGACCAAATATGTCTGAGATACAGAAGCTTGTGTTTTGATGGCTTGTATTCAAACTTTGATGCCAGGCCACGGTCACACCTTGTGATGAAATCAAATATACACAGTCAGTTTATATGTCCATCTAGTTTAGGTGACATTCCCAGAAGTTGAAGTTGATCTGATGAAAGGCCTACGACAATTTCATCAGAGTAAAATTGTAGAAAATGGCCAAAATGGCCACAAAATCCAAAATGGTGGGCTTCCTGTTTGTTCTAACATATCTATCCAAGAGACTTTTTTTCTTTGTAATGTAGACCAATCATAGTGCCGGGGCTGTCCTTTTGGGGGCGCTAGTCAGTTATTTTGCCACTCCCATTCCTTGAAACCATCTGAATATCTTCAGGAGGGGCTGTTGATACACACATGTAGTTTGAGGGAGATGGACCCATGAACACCGAAGTTACAGCGATTTTCGTGTGTCATGGCGAGCTGATGAACTTTGATGCCACGCCATTAATAATCCGCTTGACGAAAAGTGACAGTAATCTTATGCCTACATTATCAATGTCTTGAGACCCATTTGACACAGTTTGACATGGTTTTGCATTCACTGATCCTCTCAAAAATGAGGATCGTTGTGTATCATGACTTTGATGTACTTGTCGTAGAGCTTTCATTAGATCAACTTAAAATTTAGACGAGTGTCATCACAACAAAATGGAGATCTACAGTTATAAAAAAATCCACACACTTTTCGTCACACCGTCTGAACGTGGCGTGGTGTCAAAGTTTGATGAAACGCCATCAAAACACGAGCTTCTGTATCTCAGACATATTTGGTCCAATCGAGTCCAAACTACACATGTAAGACAAGAGGCGCGACCTGATTACATCAACAAAGACACCATGACTTAAAATCATAGCGCCACCTGCTGGCTACAGGAAGTGAAGCGTTTATCCTTGCCGCAGTGCGCAAACGCATGCAACACGGAGACGAGCGCTTGGTCATCGAACGTTCTCTCTTCACCGACCGCAACATACTTGAAATCGCCTGTGCTCGGGCCTGTTAGTGCTACAACGTAGCCCTAGTTCTAATCTAGATTTGAACCAGAATCCAGTGTACTGGAGAAGTGTGCCCTCTTTTCTTGGCTCTCGTCAGGACACGTGCTGCGGCATTTTGGTAAAGCTGCAGAGTCTTTAACGACTTCCTGCTGGAGCCTGATAATAATGATTTACAATAATCCAGTCTGGATGTAACAAAGGCGTGGACTACTTTTTCTGCATCTTTTTGCAAAAGGACATTTTTGAGATATTACGCAAGTGGAAAAAGGCGGTCCTAGAAATTTGTTTTAAGTGTGAATTAAAGGACAAATCAGGATAGAAGATCACTCCCAAGTTCCTTACTGTTTCATTGGAAGCAAGGGCAATGTCGTCTAGGGCAGCTATATCATTAGATAATGTATCTCTAAGGTGTTTAGGGCGAAGTGTTATAACCTCCTTTTGCAAAGGCTGTATCCGCGCTGTGATGAGCTCTAAACCAAAACTGAAAGTCTTAATATATATTATTTTCCTGTAGAAACTCACACAGCTGATTGGCTACAACTTTTTCAAGGATTTTAGACAGGATGAGATGGTTGGATATCGGTCTGTAATTGGCTAAAACCTTCGGCTCTAGGGTGGATTTTTTGAGAAGGGGTTTGATAACAGCTATTTTAAAGGGCTGTGGTACATATCCTGATGATAATGACAGATTGGTTGTGTTCAGTAGAGAACTATCAATTAGGGACAGACTTTCTTTAAGTAATTTTGTATGAATGGCATCTTAGATACAGGCTGTTGGTTTAGAACCTGCGATTATTTTGGTAAACTGTTCACGGGTGATAGGAGAGAAGCTGTCTAAATAATGGATGGGATTCTCAGCCGTTTCTTAGATTTCAATTCTTGGTAGGGAATTGTTGCCAATTGAGGGCAGGAGATGGTTGATTTTAACAGTTTTAATTTCATCATTAAAAAAGTTCATAAAGCTATTGCTATTTAGCAATCGAGTAATACTGGGTTCGGTGGAGGTGTGACTCTCTGTCAGCCTGGCTACAGTGCTGAAGAGAAACCTGGGGTTGTTTTTATTCTCTACCATTAGTTTTGAATAGAGCCTTTTTATATGCTTTAACACTACTCTTCCAGTCTAGGAGATTTTTAACACTGTTGCTGGAGTGCCACTTTCTTTCTAGTTTTCTTGATACTTGTTTTAACTCATGTGTCTGGGAATTATACCACGGAGCTAATTTACTATGTTTGACAATGTTAGTTGCTATTGAGTCTAATGTTAATCGTAATGAGTCTGCAGAGATATCGACGAGATGGTCAATCTCAGTGGAGCTCGGGTTTTTAATGAATTTGATGTTTATATCAACGGTTAATACGGGTTTAAATGTAGTCGGAATTATTTCCTTAAATTTAGCTACAGCACTATCAGGTAGACATCTAGAAAATGAGTTTTTTTATTAGTGGCATATATTCAGATAATGAAAAATCAAAGGTTATTAAATTATGGTCTGGTAGAATTTGATTGCGTGGAAGTACTGTATGATAATACAAGGTCAAGTGTGTTGTGACAACAATGAGTAGGTTTGGGACACACTGACTGAAACCAATCATGTCTAGTATTGAAATAAATGCTATGCTTAGTCTGTCTTTATTATTTTCAACATGAATATTAAGTCACCAACAATAATAATTTTATCGCTCTGTAGGACTAGGTTTGATAAAAACTCAGGGAATTTCGTTACAAATTCTGTATTAGCCCAAGGAGCACGGTAAACTACAGAAAGTATGATTGGCTGTTGGTTATTCTTGGACTGGTGTGGAAGACTAAGAAAGAACAAGATATTCAATGGGTTGTAGCTGAGTTTAGGTTTAGGATTAATTGATAGACTGGAGTTAAAAATAGCAGCAGCTCCACCTCCTTGGCCAAATTCTCTGTCAATGTGTGAATTTACATGACTGGGGGGAGTAGATTCATTTATTAAGGATGCAGCCAGGTTTCAGTGTGGGACAATTCGTTCATTAACTAAAATAGCCTTTGATGACAGTGAACTTGTGTTTAAAAGACCACATTTAAAATACTTTGTTTCCTGAGTTGTTGCAGAGGTTGTGTTAATTTGTATTAGATTTTTGTTTGAAATTCTCGCTCTGTTATTGTTTACTTTAAATAATTTAATAGGATGGTGGATAGACACAATATCTATGGGATTGTGTGGCTGATCCAGAGGGAGTGCAGAGAAGTTTTTAGCACTGCAGCTCTGCTTCCTGGTCCCAACTATGGGTTGTCATGTAATAGACTGAGTAATATTCCTAGATAAGAGAGCTGCTCCATCCAAAGTGGGATGAATGCCGTCTGTCCTAACAAGACCAGGTTTCCTCCAAAAAGTTTGCCAATTATCTACAAAGCCCACAACGTTAACAGAACACCACCTCGACAGCCAGCGGATAAAAGACAACATGCGGCTAAACATGTCATCACCTGTTGTGTTAAGGCGTCTGTATGCTTCTCTGGACGGACACTTTTTGATTTATAGTCGTGCAAGACTTTTTGTTCCGAAAACAATTCACCGCCAGACCATTAGGTGGCGCAACGGAAGACGAGCTTAGAGAAGCCTACTTCATGAGGTGTGTAGAAGAAGTCCACGCTGGTTTATTGACGGTTCCCGGCGTCTCATACAAAGCAAACGATGGCAACTAACAGACAAAGGCTGTTGAAGGCGCGACAGTTTTTGCTTAAATAAAGTGACACCCTGCGGGTCATAATGTTTATGTTATCGTGTCTTAGCGCAGCGGTTCCCCGGTCTTGTTTCCGAACTGCGTTGCTATTTCCACAGCTTGAAGCTACACGGAGGCAGCTAGCCCCAGCTTCCACACACAGGCAGCAGGAACTCCCGATACTAACTACTTCGAAGTGTTTACTTCTAACCTGACGGTGTTTGAGAAACAGTGTCATGACAGCCATTTATTATAATTAAAGACAGCGGGTTTTTGCAGTTACCACCGCAGTTAGCATGGTGGCTAGCGCCGCTAGCGCCGTTATGATAGGGCTTTATAACCGTATGTGACCGTACACACATGCCGTTAGTGCTCTAACCAGCCACCGTCAGCCGGACAACTCCACTGGCTTAACACACTTGTCACATTAATCGTAGAACCGTAGTTGTGTTTGGGTTTATTGCGCTATAGGGAATGAAACAGGAAGTTTGAGGTCCGGAAATGTCGTTAGCTGACCAATCACAGCCACGGGCTATCCGTAGGCTCTCCGCCATGCCGACGTGTAGTTAGAAAAATCAGAGGTGCACGAAAAGCTCTCCGAGGCGCTCGGAGTGGGCGTTTCTCTGTCCGTGTCCGTCTGTTTTCGAAAAAAACGGAGAAGCATACATAAGCCTTTAGGGAGAGGGCCAGAGAAAATTACTGTGTCCGACATTTTGTACAAGCACACACCGATTCCACATTAACTTTAGTGACCTCCGACATGCAAAGCCGGGAGCCGTTGCTGCCATTGTGAATTACGATTTGACTATATTTACGTTTAGTTTTAGCCAGCAGCTTCAGTTTTGATTCGATGTTGCCGGTTTTGGCACCTGGGATGCAATTGACTATGGTCGCAGGAGTCGCTAACCTCAGGTTTCTCAGAACCAAGTTGCTGTGCGATGACATAGCGGCTCGGATCAACTAACATCAACGCCTTGGACAGCCCAGATCACACCGTGTCACCCCCGCTTCTCTCGTCGCTTTTGCCGCGTGTTAACTCGCTGCTTATCTTGAGCCGGCAACACCCCAGGGAAGTCTCCAATTCTCCCAGTGAGTTGCTGCAAGCTAGCGTTAGCTCGCTGCTGCTGCCCGTCAGACATTTAAGTGGCCGCATAAACATGCCAATCGTCGAGGCACCTCTAAACGCGTTCCGCAGGACCCAAGCTCACCCTACTGCACCGTGTCGGCTGCACAGATGTACAGATCTGTGCGGATCTGTGCAGCCGACTACAGAGCATCTTGAGTGCTTAATTTGCTTCATGCTGCTAGCTAGCTATTCCAGGTCTATACGAGGTTTGCAAAAACGAAGTTAAGTGCTCTGGCTAATATCGTCTACAATTTCATTGTGACGAGAGACTGATACGGAAATACATTCGCAGCCTCTTGAGCATGACATTTCTGACATAGAGGAACCATATCAAATTAACATGTAGAAGCACTACAAAAGTGGAATTTTCATAATATGTACCCTTTAAAATAATGAAAGATAAATATTCAGAAAATTTGGGGGCAAAATTAACAATTGGTTTAGTGTAATCAATTACTACAACCAAGTCTCTGTGGTAATGGGGCAGCAAGTGGGGTGCACTTGTGTGCATTTTACTTCTGGGGTATCATTCTACTGGACTACTTGGATTCAGGCAAAGTATATTTTTTAATAAGCTTCTCTGCTAGATTACTATTGTATCTGCTGTCTTAGGTTAACTAGATTGATAGTTTGAACTGTTTGGTGTTACCTTGTATGAGATAGGAGGTTATTTGTTTATTGATTGTGTTACTGTTTATAGTTTCACTCAAGTGATTGAGATTTAAAAGACTAAGTTCTATTTTACTTTGTACCTTTTGAGGTAAATAGACTTTGTCCAGAAACAGTTTCTGGTAAATAAGGAGTTATTGGGAAACTCCCTTGTCTTTGAACTCTGATGAGTTTCTATTGCTGGCCATTACCACCAGGTGCCTGATTGGCTCATGAGCAGTGGGAGTGGTCAGCACAGCTGAAGCCAACCATCGTCAACTCTGGTTTAAAATCAGGAAGTGTTTGGAGCATCAGCTGCAGTGTCTGTGAAGACTGATCTTCTACTAGTATCTACTCGTAGATACTATAGGCCTTGCACTCGTTCACACCAATACCGTAACCTTTCCTCTCTTATCTATCCCACCCGTTCCACACATACCCAACACCTTGTCACAGGGGGCCTATGGAACTGCCAGTCAGCTACCCGCAAGACAGAATTCATCTCTGGCTTTGCTACACAGCAATCGCTTGACTTCCTTGCTCTCACTGAGACCTGGATCACACCGGACAACACATCCACCCCAGCTGCTCTCTCCTCTGCCTTCTCTTTCACCCACACACCCAGACCCACTGGAAGGGGTGGTGGCACAGGTTTACTTATCTCCCGCAAATCTCTCTACCCGCTTCCACTTTTTACCCCAACGTCCTTTGAATATCATGCTGTGACAGTTACTCATCCGGTACAATTAACTATTGTTGTTCTCTACCGTCCACCAGGTTCTTTGGGAGATTTTTTGGAGGAACTAGACGTCCTCCTGTCAAACTTCCAAGAAAAAAGCCCTGCACTTATCCCGCTGGGTGTCTTTAACATCCAGACAGACAAGTCGTCTGACCTTTTACTTTTACTTTCTTCTTTTGCTCTTTCACTCAGTCCTTCCCCTCCTACTCACAAAGCCGGTAACCACCTTGACTACATTTTTCCGTCGCAACATTCGTTCCCTCTCTACTTCCTCTCTAGCCTCCTCTAGTTTATCAGCCCTCCTTTCCACTGACTCTTTCTCACTCATGCATCCTAACTCAGAGATTCTCCTTTCTATCTGTCCTCCTCGCTTGACTCTCTCTGTCCTCTTACGTCACGACAGGTCCGAAAGTCCTCCCCAGCTCCATGGTTGTCTGACTCGGTGCGTGCCGACAGAGCCACTATGCGAGCATCAGAAAGGAAATGGCAGGACGACCTGCTTGCTTATCAGTCTCTTTTCTCCTCTTTTTCTGCCTCTTTTTCCATAGCCAAAAGCACTTTTTACCAAACTGCAATTCAATCCTCATTTTTCTAACCCCAAAAAACTTCTCCATCTTTTCCAACCTCCTTGACCCACCCCGCCCCCCTCCTCCTTCCTCCCTTCTACCAAGCCACTTTGTCAACTACTTTACAAAAAAGATGACATACTCTCTTCATTTTCTGATCCTCCCTCTATAACAGACCTGGGCATTGTACGGCCCCCGGGCCACATCCGGCCCTTTGGCTGTCTGTGACCGGCCCGCGTGAGGTCAGCGGAATATTAGGAATCACATGTAAATAAGTGAACATCATGCAAAGAATACAACAACATTTATTTTATTTTGAAGGTGCCTTTTTTTAACATTTACCTGACGTACATCCTGAATCCCAGCGAGCGGATGATGTGTTGGCGAACGGAGTTTAGGAGAGATGTGAGTTGTCAGCCCACGTTAAGACAAGAAAGATCGATACAGAATGCAGAGTTTTTAACGAGAAATGGAAAGGGAAAGCATCAACACTCTGTACAGTGTTGATGTCACTGCATTAATGAATGAGCTAAATATCAAACTGCAAGGCAAGGGCCTATTTGCAGATGAAATGTACAGTCTGGTGAAGGCTTTCATGAGAAAGTTGCAGTTTCTTTCAAGCCAGTTGGAGGGTAACCCACCATCAGTAGATCACCTCCGCAGGTACACTACTGGCAGAGCACGTTTTATTCTTCTCTCAGAGAGGAGAACTTTCCATACGTGAGGAGGCATGCTCATAAGATGTTGGTTCTCTTTGGATCTACTTACATATGTGAACAAATATTTTCTGTGATGAAGTTTAACAAATCCAGATACAGACCCTCTCTCACTGATGATCACCTGTCAGCTGTCCTTCACATATCCACCTCAGATATTCAACCTGACTTCAGTGCACTTGTTCAAGCCCAAAACAGACTTGATTTCTCTCACTTAACAAGAAAAAAAAACAGAAAACCAGCAAATGGGGTGATTAGACTATATGCAAATAGTTATAGTACTTTGTATAAAGTTAATTTAAAGCTGATATTTGGAATACTGCAACAAATTTGCATATTTTGTTCACAACTGTTCTTGTAAATGTTGATTAAAGTGTGATTTAATGTTGGCGTTTTTTACTTTACCTGCCTCACTTTTTCATTGCCTAACCATAACATTTACTCTTACCTGTAGAAGCTTATCAAATTAATATGAGTTGAATTGAGTTCAGCTTATTGGTCCGGCCCTCCACAACTGTTCATGTTTCTCATGTGGCCCCTCGGGAAAATTAATTGCCCACCCCTGCTCTATAACTACACTTCCATCAACTTCCACTTCATCTTCATCACCTTCGCTTTCCTCTTTCACACCTGTCACTGTCTCCAGATCAAGTTCTGACATTGGTAACCTCCGCCCGCCCGACCACCTGCCCCCTTGACCCCATCCACTCTCACATTCTCCAGTCTATCGCTCCTGACCTTCTTCCTTTTCTCACCCATCTTATCAACACTTCCCTGTCAACTGGCTTTTTCCCTAATTCTCTGAAGGAGGCAAGAGTAAATCCTCTCCTGAAGAAACCCACCCTCGACCCGTCTGAAGTAAATAACTACAGACCTGTCTCTCTTCCTTCCTTTGTTTCCAAAGCTCTTTAATCAACTCTCCTCCCATCTTAACCACAATAACCTTCTTGACCCTCACCAGTCTGGTTTCAAGGCAGTGCACTCAACTGAGACTGCTCTCCTTGCTGTCTCTGAGCAACTTCACGCTGCTAGAGCAGCTTCTCTCTCCTCTGTCCTTATCCTTCTAGACCTCTCTGCTGCTTTCAACACAGTGAACCAACAGATCCTGATTTCCTCCCTTCAGGACCTGGGTGTCTCAGGCTCTGCTCTCTTGGAGAGGAGCTGTGTCTGAACCTTGTCCACTCACTACGGGGGTCCCTCAAGGTTCTGTCCTGGGTCCTCTCCTCTTCTCTCTGTACACCAACCCTCTCGTCTCTGTCATTCACTCACATGGCTTTTACTACTATGCTGATGACACCCAACTAATCCTGTCTTTTCCCCGATCTGAAATACAGGTGGCAGCACGAATCTCAATCAATCAATCAAATTTTATTTGTATAGCCCATATTCACAAATTACATTCATGGATGGAGAAGAGGAAGGAGAAGCTGGAAAAAGAAGCTCTGTGTGTCATATGTCATTACATAGAGCAAGTTACGTTCTGCCGCACTAATTAACTCTAACTATAAGCTTTATCAAAAAGAAAGGTTTTGAGCCTACTCTTAAACAAACAGATGGTGTCTGCCTCCCGAACTGAAATTGGTAGATTATTCCACAAGTGAGGGGCTTGATGGCTAAAAGCTCTGGCTCCTACTCTACTTTTAGAGACTTTAGGGACGACAAGTAAGCCTGAATTCTGGGAGCGGAGTGCTCTAGCGGGTTTATAAGGTATTAACAGCTCTTTAAGGTAAAAAGGCGCTATATTATTAAGGGCCTTGAAGGTGAGGAGGAGAATTTTAAATTCTATTCTAGATTTTACTGGAAGCCAGTGTAGCGAAGCTAGTACTGGAGAAATGTGCTCTCTTTTTCTTTGTTCTTGTCAGGACACGTGCTGCGGCATTTTGGACAAGCTGTAGAGTCTTTAACGATTTACTGCTGGAGCCTGATAATAATGAGTTACAATAGTCCAGTCTCGATGTAACGAAGGCGTGGACTAGTTTTTCTGCATCTTTTTGCGAAAGGACATGCCTGATTTTTGAGATATTACGCAAGTGGAAAAAGGCAGTCCGAGAAATTTGTTTTAAGTGACTATTAAAACGATAAATCAGGATCGAAGATCACTCCCAAGTTCCTGGCTGTTTCGTTGGAAGCAATGGCAATGTCGTCTAGCGCAGCTATATCGTTAGATAATTTATCTCTAAGGTGTTTTGGGCCAAGTATTATAACCTCTGTTTTGTCTGAGTTTAATAAGAGAAAATTGCGGGTCATCCAGGTTTTTATGTCCTTGAGACATGCTCGAAGTTTAGTTAATTGATTACTTTGTTCAGGTTTTATTGACAAGTATAACTGGGTGTCATCCGCATAGCAGTGGAAATTTACCGAGTGTGTCCTGATAATGTTTCCTAGTGGGAGCATATATAATGAGAATAAAATTGGGCCGAGCACAGAGCCCTGTGGAACACCATGGTTAACTTTGGTGCGCACAGATGTCTCATCATTAATTTGCACGAATTGGGAGCGATCAGAAAAATAAGATTTAAACCAATTAAGGGCGGTTCCATTAATTTTAATTAACTGTTTGAGTCTTTGTAATAAAATTTGATGGTCAATTGTGTCGAATGCTGCACTGAGATCTAACAGAACGAGGACAGACACAAGTCCCTGATCTGAGGCTATTAAAAGGTCATTAGTGACTTTTGCCAAGGCTGTTTCTGTGCTGTGATTGGCTCTAAACCCCGACTGAAAGTCTTCATATATATTATTTTCCCTGGAGAAACTCACACAGCTGATTGGCTACCACTTTTTCTAAGATTTTAGACATGAAGGGGAGATTAGATATTGGTCTGTAATTGGCTAAAACCTCTGGGTCTAGGGTGGGTTTTTTGAGAAGGGGTTTGATTACTGCTATTTTAAAAGACTGTGGTACATAACCTGATGATAATGACAGATTGATTGTGTTAAGTAACGAACTATCAATTAGGGGCAGAATTTCTTTAAGTAATTTTGTAGGAATGGGATCTAAGATACAGGTTGTTGGTTTAGAACCTGTGATTATTTTGGTAAACTGATCACAAGTGATCAGAGAGAAGCTGTCTAAATAATGGTTAGGATTCTCAGCCATTTCTGAGATTTCTGTTATTGGGAGGGTATTAGTGCCAATTGAGGGCAGGAGATTGTTGATTTTATTTCTAATGGTTAGAATTTTATCATTAAAAAAGGTCATAAAGGTATTGCTATTTAGGGATTGAGGAATACTGGGTTCGGTGGAGGTGTGACTCTCTGTTAGCCTGGCTACAGTGCTGAAGAGAAACCTGGGGTTGTTTTTATTCTCTTCTATTAGTTTTGAATAGTAGGCGGCTCTTGCTTTGTGGAGAGCCTTTTTATATTCTTTAACACTATTCTTCCAGTCTATGAGGTTTTCAACATGGTTGCTGGAGTGCCACTTCCTTTCTAGTTTTCTTGATAATTGTTTTAACTCATTTGTCCGGGAATTATACCACGGAGCTGGTTAGAGGCGCTATTGAATCTAATGTTAATCGTAATGAGTCTGCAGAGCTATCGACGAGGTGGTCGATCTCAATGGAGCTCGGGTTTTTAAAGAATTTGTTCTTTATATCTACGGATAATACGGGTTTAAATGTAATTGGAATTATTTCCTTAAATTTAGCTACAGCACTATCAGGTAGACATCTAGAAAATGAGTTTTTTATTGGTGGCATATATTCATCTCTGCCTGTCTGAATAACATCTCTCAGTGGATGTCTGCACGCCACCTGAAAAGTAACTTTGACCAGACTGAACTACTTTTCCTTCCAGGGAAAGACTCTCCCACCCATGACCTGACTATTAACTTTGACAACTCTGTGTTAACCCCCACTCAGACTGCTAGGAACCTGGGTGCGACACTGGATAGCCAACTCTCCTTTACTCCCAACATTACTACAACAACACGCTCCTGTAGATTCATGCTGTACAACATCCGGAGAATAAGCCACCTTCTCACTCAGAAGGCGGTGCAGGTTCTGATCCAGGCTCTGGTCATCGCACGCTACTGTAACTCCCTCCTGGCAGATTTACCTGCTACTGCCGTCCGACCTTTGCAGCTCATTCAGAATGCAGCAGCTCAACTGGTTTTGAACCAACCTAAATAACTCACACTACTCTGCTCCTCCGCTCCCTTCACTGGCTACCAATGGCTGCCGCAGCCGGTTCAAAACATTAGTACTTGCCTACCATGCTGTGAACGGATCAGGTCCAGTCTACATCCAGGACATGGTCAAACGTTACACCCCAGCATGTTCACTCCGCTCTGCTTCTGCCAATCGGCTCGTTGCTCCCTCACTGCGAGCTAAACACTCATCAAAATCACGACTGTTTGCTGTCCTGGCTCCTAAATGGTGGAACCAGCTTTCTTGTTGTCCTGGATCTGTACCCTCGGGGTTGAATGCAATTATTGTAAGTGGGCTTTGGATAAAAGCGTCAGCTAAATGAAATGTAATTTAATATAATAAGTACCAGGTCTTTGGGAGAGGGGCGGATTTGCTGTTTATATTGATTAGTTGGTGGCTGGTGTGGTCGTTTGGGGGCGCTAGTGGGGCTCGCCTTCTTCACTCGAGGAAAAAGTTCCTAGGGGGCCAGTCTCGTGCATCAGAATGCCCAACGGCTGGCATTCGGCGGCCCATCTTTTGTTAAGAAGGAGGAGCGCCCCCAGAACCAATAGAAGTTGTCAACAAAGCCGAGGCGGTGAAATGAGCCGTCCAGTGTGGTGATAGGACCGGAGATAAAGTCAGATTTGCCACAAGTTTTTAAGAATTAAAAGCTGTTCCAAATCCTTCTTGGCGTGCTCAGATTGCTGATGAGCCGTGTCATTGGTTCCCATATGAACTATCACCCCGGTTATGGATGGAGGGAGTGAGGCAGTAGCACCGGAAGTTTTCCAAGGATTACTGGGACAGTCACTCCGGGGATGCAATAAGCGACTGCATTGAAGAAGCATATTTTTGTAATATCTCTTTTCAGTATTGAACTTTTTGGATGGTCCCTGCTCACTCCTCTCACAGCAGGCTTTACATAGACACCAATGTTCTGTGTCCATCACAGAGGACAACTCGTATGAAAACTGGCCTGTAGCCCGTTGTCCATATTACTACGGTGGGAATTATGCAGCGTTTGTGCTTTAACATGGTTCCCTTAGGACTTATTGCTCCGGGAAGTCTGAATCTGTGAATATCTTTTCAACTTTCCCTAACTGTAGATGAGGGAGTGACATCTGACTTGGACAAATTATTATTTCCAGATTCTGAGCGAGGAAGAGATTCAGAGTGTCAGAGCACAGCCTCTTTCAGCATCCTAAGACGGTGTGAGGACGTTACTCGTGAATGGGGCATCTGAGTTTGTTTCCGCGTGGATCGCTTAGTTACAGGAACACCGATATCAACTGGACGGAGGAGAGGCTCAAGGCCCACAGATGCTGTTTTCAAAGAATGATCCCGAGAGGGGAGATCAAGTGCTGCAGACGGATCTGCTGGATGTGTCAGAGAGTCACGAGTGTTGAGGCAGTTGGAAAGATTGATTGGGGGTGTTGACTATATTACTATATGTTACAATGTTTACAGAAAGTGTTTAATATTTTGCCCTATGGTAATATTTATATTGACATTCATCTTGATAAAATTTGAATTATAATACAGAGGTAAATATATATATATATATATATATATATATATATATATATATATATATATATATATCTGCAATGAGACTGAGTATGAGGTAAAGGGAAGAGCTTTTTGATTTACAGTTTCAATAGAGTTGTATTGTTTATTCATTCATATGCTCCACAGGGAAGGTTCCTTTTTTTCTAAAGGGTGATGTAGTATTAGGAATAAGTGTGGGTAGGAATCTTTGATATGTAATGTTGCATTGGGACAGTAAAGACATTCACATGCACATTGGTCTGTCGTGTTCCTATGTGGAGCCTCCAGATAATGATTTATAATCAGCAGAACAGACAAGACATTAGCTGCTGCATGAGTTCTCATTTCACAAGCTTCCAAAAAACTTCGATCACAAGGGGTACTTTCTAGAGATGATATTAACTATTTTACTATCAATTGATATCTAATGGCTCCAGACTTCTCAGGTATTGCGCTAAGCAGCTTTGTAAGGGGGTACTGCACATCTTCAACCTGAGTCTGTTGGAAAACCTTCTTTACAAACAGTTTTTTACTTGCTCGGACAATCATCCCATGCCACTGCACTTTACTTATAACATTTCATCCAAACCCCTACAGTGAAGAGGTGTATATAAATAGATATTTTTTTATCAGATTTTTAATTTAAATTGTATTGCCTTTCTGTTATATATATTTGTATGCTCTTGTCTACTTCATTCTGACCTGCCTGCTACTGTAACAACTGAATTTCCCTGGTGTGTGGGTCAATAAAATGTTGTATTATCTTAGCTCTTAATAATTTAGTTGATAAAACAGTAGAATTCCTAATTAATAATGTCATAACGGCAAGTGGGATAAAGTGGGATGAACGGCGTTCATCCCACTTGGGATGGAGCAGCGCTCTTATCTAGGAATATTACTAAGTCTATAACATGACAACCCATAGTTGGGACCAGGAAGCAGAGCTGCATTGCTAAACACTTCTCTGCGCTCCCTCTGGATCAGTCACACAACCCCATAGAGATTGTGTGAAATTAAACAATAACAGAGCGAGAACTCTAAGGCTCTTTTAGTTAATGAACTAGCCTCTGACTACAACATAGATTTATTGTCCCTCACTGAGACGTGGCTGCATCCGGATGAATATGTCAGTCTAAATTAATCTACTCCCCCCAGTCACATAAATGCACAGGTTCCCAGAGAATTTGGGCGAGGAGGTGGAGTTGCTGCTATTTTTAACTCCAGTCTATCAATTAATCCTAGACCTAAACTAAGCTACAAATCATTTGAATGTCTGGTTCTTAGTCTTCCACGCCAATCCAGGAAACACCAACAGCCAATCATATTTGCTGTAGTTTACCATCCTCCCAGGGCTTATACTGAATTTTTTACGGAATTCCCTGACCTTTTATCAAACTTAGTCCTAAAGACCGATAAAATTATTATTGTTGGTGACTTTAATATTCATGTTGACAATAAGAAAGATTGCCGTAGCGTAGCATTTATTTCGATACTAGACTCAATTGGTTTCAGTCAGTGTGTGCACCAACCGACTCATTGTTGTAACCACACACTTGACCTTATATTATCGTACGGTGTCGGAGGACTGTTAAATTGAACATTTAACAGTCCTCCCGCGCAATCCAGTTCTATCAGTCCATAATTTAATAACCTTCCATTTTTCAATAACTGAATATATGCCACCAATAAAAAACTCATTTTCTAGATGTCTACCTGATAGTGCTGTAGCTAAATTTAAGGAAATAATTCCAATTACATTTAAACCGTAGATATAAAGAACAAATTCTTTAAAAACCCGAGCTCCATTGAGATCGACCACCTCGTCGATAGCTCTGCAGACTCATTACGATTAACATTAGATTCAATAGCGCCTCTAAAAAAGAAAAATGTCAAACATAGTAAATTAGCTCCGTGATATAATTCCCAGACAAATGAGTTAAAACAATTATCAAGAAAACTAGAAAGGAAGTGGCGCTCCAGCAACCATGTTGAAAACCTCATAGACTGGAAGAATAGTGTTAAAGAATATAAAAAGACTCTCCACAAAGCAAGAGCAAGAGCAAGAGCTACTATTCAAAACTAATAGAAGAGAATAAAAACAACCCCAGGTTTCTCTTCAGCACTGTAGCCAGGCTGACAGAGAGTCACACCTCCACCGAACCCAGTATTCCTCAATCCCTAAACAGCAATACCTTTATGACCTTTTTTAATGATAAAATTCTAACCATTAGAAATAAAATCAACAATCTCCTGCCCTCAATTGGCACTAATACCCTCCCAATAACAGAAATCTCAGAAATGGCTGAGAATCCTAACCATTATTTAGACAGCTTCTCTCTGATCACTTGTGATCAGTTTACCAAAATAATCTCAGGTTCTAAACCAACAACCTGTATCTTAGACCCCATTCCTACAAAATTACTTAAAGAAATTCTGCCCCTAATTGATAGTTTGTTACTTAACACAATCAATCTGTCATTATCATCAGGTTATGTACCACAGTCTTTCAAAATAGCAGTAATCAAACCCCTTCTCAAAAAACCCACCCTAGACCCAGAGGTTTTAGCCAATTACAGACCAATATCTAATCTCCCCTTCATGTCTAAAATCTTAGAAAAAGTGGTAGCCAATCAGCTGTGTGAGTTTCTCCAGGAAAATAATATATATGAAGACTTTCAGTCGGGGTTTAGAGCCAATCACAGTACAGAGACACTGTGTACTCTTATTAAACTCAGACAAATCAGAGGTTATAATACCCAAACACCTTAGAGATACATTATCTAATGATATAGCTGCGCTAGACGACATTGCCCTTGCTTCCAACGAAACAGTCAGGAACTTGGGAGTGATCTTCGATCCTGATTTATCCTTTAAATGTCACTTAAAACAAATTTCTCGGACTGCCTTTTTCCACTTGCGTAATATCTCAAAAATCAGGCATGTCCTTTCGCAAAAAGATGCAGCAAAACTAGTCCACGCCTTTGTTACATCGAGACTGGACTATTGTAACTCATTATTATCAGGCTCCAGCAGTAAGTCGTTAAAGACTCTACAGCTTGTCCAAAATGCCGCAGCACGTGTCCTGACGAGAACAAAGAAAAGACTCTCCAGTACGTTTCTCCAGTATTAGCTTCGCTACACTGGCTTCCAGTAAAATCTAGAATAGAATTTAAAATTCTCCTCCTCACCTTCAAGGCCCTTAATAATATAGCGCCTTTTTAACTTAAAGAGCTATTAATAAATTATAAACCCACTAGAGCACTCCGCTCCCAGAATTCAGGCCTACTTGTCTTCCCTAAAGTCTCTAAAAGTAGAGTAGGAGCCAGAGCTTTTAGCCATCAAGCCCCTCACTTGTGGAATAATCAACCACTTTCTGTTCGTTTAAGAGTAGGCTCAAAACCTTCCTTTTTGATAAAGCTCATAGTTAGAGCTTATTAGTGCGGCAGAACGTAACTTGTTCTATTTTATGAGACATGACACACAGAGCTTCTTTTTCCAGCTTCTCCTTCCTCTTCTCCATCCCTATCCCCCTTCCCCGGAATCCCTTTGCTTTATTACCCGCAGATCCAGGGCCTCTGTGGCCGCACCATGGATTGCTGTTTGTGGATCGCGCATCAGGGGGTCGCAGTGGTGGACCCAGTGTGGCGGATTCTGTGTCGTGTGGGCTGATCGTGGTGCTGGTGGCGGACCCTGTGTCGCGTTAGCATTGGGTAAAGGAGGTGGACCAGGGACCGCGGCGAGTGGCTCGTGGTGGGTCCTGGTGGGACGGCGGTGGACGGTGAATGAGGACTTGAGTGGCCTCTGGTCTGGATGGTGGATCGTGGTCCTGCTGGTTGCTGACCATGGACTGTGATTGCAGCGGGACTGCATCAATGCCGCTAAAAACTTTAATGGATGATGTTTTCTGCACGTGGCATCTATTGCACTTCTGTCAGTCCTGGGAGAGGGATCCCTCACATGTGGCTCTCTCTGAGGCTTCTTCGTATTTTTACCCTGTTAAAAGGGTTTTTAGTAATTTTTCCTTACTCTTGCTGAGGGTTAAGGACAGAGGATGTCACACCCTGTTAAAGCCCTATGAGACAAATTGTAATTTGTGAATATGGGACTTTACAAATAAAATTTGATTGATTGATGACAACTTCTCAAATCCTAATGTCTTTAATGAATTAATAATTTGGAATTGGAATAATTCTACTAACCAGTAAATTGACAAATTGTATCCACATATGTGAACTGGCCTGTTGTTGGTTTTCTTTTGTGAAAATTTTAACTGAGCTAAGATATAGATTCAGCTGTTGTAAAACTCCCAACTGGTCACGATACCGGAGCTTTTAAAAGCATCTCATGCCTGGATGATGTCTCAATCCAAAAAATAGGATCAGGGATTCAAGTTTCTTGTCTTTCTCAACCTAGACAAATAAAAAACATATCTCCGTGAATACAGTAAAGATATCCTTAACATGATGCAGACATCAGTGAGTGACACCATTCAGCCACACACAAAAACAATGTTTATATACCTGTATGTAAGTAAACATACATACATGAATACATAACTACAGGAGGAAGTTGGAGGAACGCCTCTAACAGAACAACACAAGGGAGGTATGGAGGGGCCTGAAAACCATCTCCAGCCATGGTAAGTACAGCGGGAGGGGCCCAGAATCTTAAATGTGCAATAGAGCTGAAATTTTTTTTTCAAAGACTTCCGTCTAGATCCCGCTGAGGAGATGGGTGAAAGGAGGATGCCTGCAAAGTTGAATTCACGGACAACACCTCTCAACCCCTACATGACTATCCCACCCACAGTGCAAGAAGGAAGGCTTCCCCAGGTCCTTCATTCCCCTCATGTTTACTTACACTATATGCAAATTTTGTTGTACTATTTGCACTGCTGTGTGTCGTACAAATCATCCTGTGTACATAATGTTCATACTCTGCATATTTTTATTTAGTTTAATTAATTTTTATTTTAACTTTTAAACTTTGAATTCTTTATTTTAATTGTATTGTCCTTTATATATTTCTTTATTCTCTTGTCTGCCTCATTCCGAACCGCCTGCTGAATTTCCATGTTTGTATAAATACATTTCTATGTTATCGAATATAATACATACATACATACATACATACATACATACATACATACATACATACATACACACACACACCTACACACACACGCACACACGCACACACACACACACACACACACACACACACACACACACACACACACACACACACATACATACATACATACATGGGGCGGCTGTGGCTGAGGGGTAGAGTGGTCGTCCCCCAACCTGAAGGTCGGCGGTTCGATTCCCAGTCTGAACCATCTGCATGCCGAAGTGTCCTTGGGCAAGATGCTGAACCCCGAATGGCCCCCCCCTTAGAATAACAAAGTGCTGGGATAGATGCACTGTATGAATGTGTGTGTGAATGGGTGAATGTGAAACTGTAATGTAAAGCGCTTTGAGTGGTCATCAAGACTAGAAAAGCGCTATATAAATGCAAATCCATTTACCATACATACATACATACATACATACATACATCTGCTCACATGTATTAATAAATACGGAGGACCGGACGTTGATTTGTTGCATTCATGAGGAGTGTTTGACCTTTGACCTGGTTATTGCATTCCAGAGAGGCTTGTCCTGCAGCAGCACCACGGCCAGCACTCACTCACTCTGCTTCTGTGCTTCAGAGAGACGATGTTTGTTGTGCTCGTTTAGACAAAACACTGGACACAGTAGTGGTAGTATTCACAGACGAGCAGACACCGTAGCATTGTCTTGAGCTAAAAGGAACATCTTGTCTTGGCTCAAACATAGAACGTAGTTAGCCATTTTGCTAAGCAGCTAAACCGCCATCGTATTGAGGTTGCTTTGTAGACGCAAAGCAGGCTAGCCGCAGACACCAGCGCAGAAGAAATGAAGGACAAACAAAAGAGAAAGAAGGAGCGGACCTGGGCTGAGGCGGCTCGTATGGTATATTCTATATTCTTTTTTTATATTCAACTAGTACTGCTTGTTGGTTATGTATGAATGTATGTAAAGGGATGGATCCAGATGTGTTGTTGTGTTTGGATATTCCCCTCACGACCACAGCCTGTGCGCTGCTGTAACGTTATTATCAGCTAGCTGATAACATACTAGTGCTAACCCAACCAACATACATGTAGGATTTAATGTTACTAGAAAGACACATTTACCATCGCTGTATCTCTTTCAGAATGCTAACATGAAAAGCTACACAACATGCTAACCCTTGTTAGCACGCGTACATCATACTCTGCTGTACTGAGCTCTTTGTTTGCTAGGCAGCGAACATGCTAGTCTTACGCTAAGTATCATCTGAGCCACCGGACTAACATTAGCCATACACGCTATACAACAACTATTCACTTTATGTGAAGTAAGCATAAGAATACATGTGATGTTGTGAAACTCGTGTCGTTATTGTACCGCCCAACTTGCCATAGTAGTAGGTAGCTTATGTTGTTGACCATAATGCTTGCTAACGTTAGCCCTGCTAAAAGCTAGCGTCAACCACTAGATCACTAACCCGCCTGTCTTGAGAATCCACATTGGAAACAAATGGAAATCAAAGTTAAGCTCAGTTTGTTAGATTAAACCTGACCCTGTTGGAGTATCAATCAACACAAATAGTTTGGGCACGAATAGCCCTCTGTGTTAGGTCAAACCTTTTTGTAATGTGGGGTCAAGCTTGTACTTTCTTCTTTCAGGCAACCAACATTCTAAATGATGGCGTTTTTCCGAGATGAAAAGACAACAATATTTACTGTTTTTGGAGTGCGGGTATGTTACATAAATACCTAAATGTATAGCGGCTTCAGAATATTTTCACAGGGATAACATATTAAATGGAAAGTAAATTTGCACCATCAGTCCACAATGGGCCATAATGACAAAGGGAAAGCATAATTTATTGTTCCGAAGCCAGCACCCCCATTTACAAAATAGTTTGCTTTCGTTCTCTTCGTTGAAGTGAGGTGCTTCATGTTCACTTCAGTTAGGACAGTCTGTCTATGGTATACTGAATTGATGGACAAAGTTAAAAACGGTATACACATGAGCACTGAGATCCAAATACATCTACATTTAAATATAGATCTAAACCTATATTTCAAATGTTAGATATTCGGTCAATTAATTAATTCTCATCTGTATAAAGTGACCAATTAATTCTCTTTGAAAGGAAGATATTTGTCGGTTGTCTTTACTAATGCAGCCCCTCCTTGAATTTCACTGCAGACATAAGGATTAAAAGATGTTACAAAGTGTTATGGTTGGTTTTTAGTGTAGAATCAAATGTAACACTTATTTTGGTTAAAATGCAGCAAGCGCATTCGGTAATGAGTACATATTTTTGGCCATTAAGTTCTACAGTGTGATTTTCAAAACATTGGTTTTGGATCCAAGATGAAACTATGTCTATGGAGATTCATGGTGATGATGATGCAACTAGTTTTAATATATGTGGGTCATTGTCTTTGAGTTAATACCCTTTCAGATGGAAAGAGGTTTGCGCTGCACTTGCTGTGGGTTCAGCACATAGACCTTCACTGGCCTTGGTCCACTCTAAGCTGAGTGCAGAGCAATATAGGCTACAAGTTAAGATATGTTTTTGTTTAGGCATTTTTCCTATAATAAGCTACCTGACACGTCTACTTGACTCAAAATGTGTTGTATGAGACATGTCAACTTGTGTCATATAATTTGTGGACCTCTGACACACTCTTGAGTGTTGATAAACCAAATGTCAAAAATAGTCAACAAAGTTTGATATTCTGGTCAGGTCCGTCATGTTGGCTGCGCTAAAGTTTTTATACTGCATGTCTGTTATCTTTGAAACGAGTAAAAACATAACAGGTAAACACACACTCATGCAAAGATCCTCCTTGGGTCATGCTCCACCCCTTCACAAAATTATATGGAAAATGCTTAAGTGGTTTTAGAGTAATTCAGACAGACAGACAGACAAGTTGTAATGAATACATAAATTAAAGGTAATTCAAAAAAATGTCAGAAAGGGAACTCTTCTATGCCACATGTCTGAATAAAAGGGTGATTAAAGCAGTTACTGGGCTCCCTTACATGCTGACTGGAATAGTACATTAGATGCAGAATTTAGGCTGTTATTGTTAACATTTATATGGATGTTAAAATCACTGTGTATATAGTTATTTTATCTGCACTAAAAAATAACTCAGGAGAAAAATCTGAGATTTCAGATACAAAATTGGACTAAGGTGCAGGTGGACGGCATTTAGTTATGAGTAGAAATGAGATTTGTATTTTCCACCTTGCGTGTCATAGACTGCCTGTGTTCAGACCTGGTATTAATATCCATGCCCCGTGATTCGAACACAAGTGGACTCTCTCTGTTGCCATTATCAGACATGACATTTCCAAAGTATTCAGGTGAGGGGTGGCACAGCATGCAGAAGCAGGATGTAATGTATAAATGTTGCTGTGGAGATCCGTGTTTTTGTTAACAGCACATTGACACAGATGCTAAATAAATATAATTTGAAATCTTTAATAGAAATTGTGCTCATCTGTTTTTGCATATATTTAGCGGAGAAGTCAGATCCAGTCACGATGGCAAAGGAGACACATTCCGACACATTTTAATGGTGTGAATAGATTAACTTCGAGTTCCTTTACTTATGTACTCTGTGTTTAGATCGGTAATCAATCAATCAATCAAATTTAATACAGACATTGATGCTCGGTTCAAGATAACCCTGTACCACCTTACGTTATAAATCATCAGTAAGCGATTTTGACAACAATGGACCCACTGACTTTGTTGAGATTTGTTTGAGAAGAATAATTAAGCTCTGCTCTGATATGGATGTAGAAGTTGAAAGAACTGGGGATCTAAAAAAAAAGTTCTGATGGGTCTAGAAGTGTTTGTAAGTCTGTGTGGTAAAAAGTTTGGGGATATTTTCCAGGTGTTGGAGAACTTCTCTGATGCACCCATGACTCCCAAACAAATTCTCCACGTCATCCAGACCAAGGGGCTGAAGGAAATGAGGTTAGACACACTTGCATACTAGAGCTACAATTAACACAAATTTTGATAATCGTTTAATCAGTCGATACTTTTTTGGATTTATCAATGGTTAATTGGATAAACTACATTTGATCCTTTAAGGCTGTTTGAAAAGCATATTTGCGTTTTTGAACAATGCTCTCTACATGTGTTATCGACATCTGTAACATAATTATGAATCAAAAAATCCTCAACTTGTTAGAACAACAAACTAGATGACAATTTGGATTACACATGGCACAGCAGCACTACTTCGCTGCGGTACGAACCCTCCATTTGTTAAAGATCTTCTTGTAAACTGAGAGAAGACAAAGTAATACCCTTCACCCACTCCAACATCTTTTCTCTTCAGGTGCTCCTGAAGTGATGATGTGCTGCTGTGCCATGTGAGATGAGCTTTGCACATTTACAGCTAACAGACTTCTTCAAAGTCTTTTTTTGTTCCCACACCTTTGACTTCGGCTGTATGGTTAGTGATGTTTTCTCCACCATTTTTCAAATGCTTAATCCAAAGAGGAGATCACGTTGTCACATGAGCTACACAAGGTCATGGCATTGGCTGTGTGCCAAGCCATAACAGACTCAACTAATCAAAAATAAAATGAGTTGCCAATTATTTTTCTGAATCGATTAGATGTTGCAATCCTGTTTTGTACAAGTCCCTGCCGTTACAGTTAAAATATTAAAGCTTATTGTTTTCAGTAGTCAGTGAACCTATTACACAGTGCACAAGAATCAAAAATCAGTTAGTATTTCTTTTTAACTAATTTTTTCTTTCCCTCCACATGGACTTCTCTGCATGTTGCTGACTACAGGAGGTAAGTTGGATACAATTCAGTAACCAAACTACTCCTTTTTCATATTCTGTCATGTTTCCAAGGCCAATGTTTAGAAGAGGCTGCAACTCTGGTTAATATTTCAGTAAAAATTTCACCTAAAGCATACACTCTAAAGGTGTGGAAATTTCATGATTCTAAGCTGCAGTGCAAGGATATTTGTTAACGCAGCTGCTTCAGGATTGGGGCAGAAACACATATATAGATCTGGTCGCCTTTTACTGTGTCAAAGAGTATTCTGTGTCCTCCCTCCACACTGTCCCGTGGACCTGTGCTCACTTTGCATGATAACAATAATCACCAATCAGAAGTTATTAGGACACGATACTGAAGGGATTGCTCTGTGTTTATATGATCCGCTCTAGATTATATGAGGCGCGTGTCTCAAAACCGGCCAACGCAAGATGTGGAGGGATGTAATTTGTCAACATGGAGCCAATATTATTTGTTTTGGTTTTGTGTTGTTTATTTTATTCAGGATATCTTGATATTTTTTATTGTAATTCTTATGTCGGACAGATTTTCTTAAATTCAAAGTTTTTAGAATTTGAAGTTCTTTGCTCTTTGAAAGGATGTACTAGCCTGATTATGCTATAAGATTATCATTGTATCAGTGGTATAAAATAGTTAAAATTGTTCACAATTATACTGCCAACAAACTTTGTTATCGTGACATGCCTACCATAATATTTTGGTTATGTTAGAGGTTTCATTACACAGTTTACAGCTTTAGTTCGAGGAGACTCTCTTTCATATCCAAGCAACTCAAATATCCTTAGCTTAATTGAAATCAAACCGAGACCTTGTGAATTGGAATCAAATCATTTTGGGAAATTAGTAGCCGAACACAACCAAGATATCTCTCTGGGGTTCAGGTAAGAGATGGTGCAGCAGGCAGATACAGGACATAACATATTGATACCGCTGCAGAGATTACGCGTATTTGTTTCCAGCACATCAACACGGGCGTTGGACTTTATCACCAAATCTGTCTTGGCACCTTTGTCGGTGTCTCAACTCACCACATTTTCATCCTGAGATATTTGTTGTCCTTTTTGTCTTTTTCATTTTTGCATCTGACGGTGAATCCTGCAGATGTTTTCGAGGGCTCAGGACAAACTTTTTTTTACTAGAAGCACTGTAGCCAAACTGAATTAAATATATTACCCGCAACAATATAATAACATATCAAATGTCTATCTTTACTGGCCCGCCAGATAATAGGACACACACTTTTTTTTGAGAAATATATATGGGCCATGCCAAGGTGCGCAATACCTGGCTAGACGCACACTGAGCGTACGAGATGTCCTCTCCACTCACCGAGGGAGAGCCAGGCAGCGTGCACAGGTTACATAAGCCGAGCAACGTGGGCTATGCCCGGCTAGACACACACAGAGCAAGCGAGCAAGCGTTCCTCTCCACACCTTTACTCCATCTTTAGGTTTCCTAACACCAAACATTAATAAACTGTCAGCCAAGAAAAGATGCCAAACATCTGGCTCTGGCACATGCACATAAAAGAAGAATGTAGCCTACCTAAATATGTTTTCTTTTTGCACCCTTTCCAGTATCCTGTCTCTCGTGTTTAATAAATGTTGACCCTGTTTGGTCCTCGATGTAGTACCAGTTTTTAATTTTGTCCCTCTCTGTTATTGAGTTTGACACCGCTGCTTTAGAGCACATCCCCCTGACGACCAGTATGGGGCCTGGCTCCCGGAAGACCAACTTTTGTAGTTGGGCCTTCTAGCTCTTTTGCCCTGAGTGAACTTCATCTGTACAGGACCCTCTAACATCAGATTTAGTCCTCTTCTTTTCTGAGTATCCTGTCATATCTTTCTGAAATTGGCTATTCTGCAGTTTTATATTTGTTATTTTAAGTACATGCTGCTTAGGGATGGGTATCGCCACTGATTTCCAAAATAAATTTTATTCCGATTCACAAGGTTTGGATTCAGATAGGGATATGTCGGTATGCATTGACAAGTTGGCTCGGATGTGACAGCTAAAACTGAACTAAAGCTGTAAACTCTTAAAGGAAACCTCTAACATGGTGTGATATTGAAAATATGAAGGTAGGCCTGTCATTTTAACACATATTGTTTGACGATATATTGTCCCAGAAATTATTGTGATAAATGATATTGTCATAATTTTGAAACAATTTCATGAAAAAACATTAGATCATAATCCTGCAACTACACCCTTTCAAAGACCAATGAACTTTCAATTCTTCAGAATATTCAGTCTGACATTTGAATGACATTTTAAACATAATATCCTCAATAAATAAACCATAATTAAAATAAACCACACACAACAAAAACAATAAATAAAATGGACTCTGGCTCTGTTAACCAAAATTGCTCTTGAATAAATATGTAACATTTGGCACAGAACCAATATGTGACCAGGTCAATAAACAAGAGTGGATGATTGCGATTTAGACGACAAACTTACAAGCTTGTTAGGATATTGTTTGTGTTGCATCATGTATCCGTGGATCATGTATCCGTGTCGCGTCCTGACTGTGCTAGTGGTAGTAATTGTAAAATTGACTTGCGCAGTCTCCAAAAATAGTTGCAATTGCTATTTAATATAGAAAATGTCAGGAGGTTCTTGTTAATTCAGTGCATGTCTGAAAGCAGCCATATGGTCTAACAGCCCGTTGTTGTACTTCAATGATTCAATTATTTGATGCATCTTGATGGTACTTATTGAGGTGTGCACGTTCACCAGCCTCGGGATTTGTGCATTAAAATGTTTTAGGCTGTTACTTTTATTCCAAGTGTGCTGTAACTTACAAAATAAGGTTTTCAGTTCATGTTTGTTCTGCATCTATATCTTTTAATGTATAAGGGTTACTGCTCTTTTCTAATCCTTAATTAATATTTACTATGGATAAATGGGGTGTCACTTCTTGTGCAACAATGAAGCAAAAAAAAAGATGTGTCTGCAGTAGTATGTACAGTAGTTATTAATCGTTGGTGTCGGATCAAGAATCCAGATTGTTTTGGTCACTTTAACCCTGATGTCCTGGTTGTGCGTGCCTCATCCTGGAGCAGCGGTAGTCATAATTATGCAGCGGCGGGACATTGCTAAAAAATTTACGTAGCAGAAAACATAAATCCATTATCTTGTCTCTGCATCGTGATGCACCTAAGAATCAAGAAATTATATATGTAAAGTATATTATATGTTTTATTAAGACCTCAAAAAAGATCTCAAATTGTGGAAAATTCTATGTTCCAAACATCATGTTAGTGTATTGTCACACAACCCTAAACCTTTGATTTAATGACCTTAATCGGACCCACTGTGTGTAATCACATTCTCTCTGTCTCTGTCTCTCTGTGTGTATGTATGTATGTGTACAGTGGAACAGCTCCTTTGGCCTGCCTGGTCACAATGCTGCACTCTCAGGTAAGAGGAGACAGAGTTAAGAACAGCATCTTCTTTAAACTGCCTGGACGGATGAGCCTGTTCACTTTAAAGGTAATAAAACACAATCCTCCTCACTCAACACTTAATTTGCTTCTTGATTGGGACTTTATTTTACTGTCAAGAGTCATATCATATTTAAACAGCACATTAAAAAACATGCCTTACAATCAAAGCACTCTAGTGAGCTATACAAGTGTAGATTAAAAGAAAATTAAGTGATAAAATGGTTTTAAAATTATAAATTTAAAGCATGACTTGATGTTGGATGGGAGTCAATGTTGGGCTTGCATGCAGATACAGAAAAAAAACCTAGTCCACCTCTGTTTTCAGTCATGAGTTGTGAGTGAAAACAGTGTCAGGATTATTAAAGCCGTTTTCAGATATGACAGTTTTCCTTTTAACACAAGAACAATGCAGCAGGATCTCTGGAGTATTTGGTAAGGGGGGGGGCAAGGCTGGATATGTTGTTCTAAATGATATCCATATCATGCAGAATATATACTTTACGTGTTTACAGTACATCAGTACCGAAACCTTTCTTTACATCTTCTTTGGTGTATTCTTTTATCTCGGTCCTGTGTTAGAAACATCCTCAACTTGCCTACTTGCTCATGCTAAAGCCTCCAGTGAATCTCTTACTTGCTTTCTCACAAACAACCCTATCAGATAATCTGAGGAGATCATCCAGAGTTGAGTGCGCATCTGTAAACATTTCAATGGGCTACTTAACAGAAAAGTTTTATTTCAGTCATGCACCCACCACTAGGCTGTTGGAGGGGTTTAAGAGTCCACAAACATTTTTGGGTTAATGGGGTCTACAGCGTTGCAGCCAAATACAATACATTTGAAGTACACAGCAACCATGTCTTCAACCGTAAAAAACTAACTGTATGCCGTTAGGGTTAGATGCTCCTGTGATGTCGTCCAAGTGTCCATAAGCCCGAACATTCAAATTCAACTTGAAACGTTGTCCAACCAAAATTCCAAAAATGTTTTGTGGTCTCAAACAATTCACCCACCCCTCCATCAGCATAGTGGTGAGTAAATAATGAGTGAATTTGAATTTTTCCGTTAAGTATCCCTTTAAGTGACGTGGGAGTAGATTGTGGAATCGGGAGATCTTTGATGTTGAATGGTTTAGACCGTTAGTAGCTTCATAATCCAAATGCAGACTTTTTATAATCTATTCTGTTTTTTGGGGATAAACGATGTAAGAAAGCGATAAGTGAGTGATATATTAGTTAATTTAGTCCATTTACTATTTACCATATGGCTTACACATGCAGAGAAAATTTTGTTTTTCCAGAAGAAGAGGATACTGATAACTGAACTGTTGACACATTGTAGAAGAACGCCCTCCAGTGGACAAAGACAACCTCAGAGTCTGAGACATCAACTGAGGCGGCTGGCAGTACTTCCCAGCCAGCTTCCAGCAGCAGCACCCCTGCAGCAGGCTCGGCTGCTGTCCCCATTGGCCCTGCTGAGGCCACTGAGCAGGAGAGCTGTGACTCAACTGAGACCACTGCTGCCGCCAGCGGAGACAATGACGGTAACACCCTACTTACTGTTTCATTATATCGACCGATGATGCATTCTGTAGAGGACTAGAGGTTATAGCTGTGCTGAGCTATGCTGTGAAGGTACTGAAGCACATGAGCCTCAGGCTACATCCATGCCACAGCAACTATTTACATGCAGGGAAGACAAATGATTATTACCAATCTCCGCATACCCAGTGTATAGCCTTCCTTAATACCTTAGTGGCCCCGTGATATGCCTTTTCAGGTGTGTTAGTTTAGATGGGAATTAAAACTGACATGGAGCCAGGAGAGAGATGCAAAGAATCCAGTTTTCAAAGAAAATGTAATATAATTGTGGCCTCAGTGATGCAGCTAGTTATTCTTTTACAATGTGCTGGTGAATATTAATAATTACCTATGCGTTATATAGTTCATTCTCTCTATTCTTTTTTTTACATATCTCTCCCACCTGGCTCAGCGGGATGTAACAATGTGACTTTATTTCAATTTGCTCAAGTGCTCAACAAAGTGGTGTAATTGTTGCCTCATGACATTGCAAAGATTAGCTGCTGCTGCTCCAAAATAGAAAACACATAAGATTAATAATTTACTTTATTGTTCAGATAAACTAGGAGATATATCAGTGGCTCTCCTATTCTTTAGTTATAGGAGAGCTAGCACTATTATTACAGATTGAGCCTCACCATTGGTTGTGATGTTGTATCTTAATATACTGTAATTCATAACACAAGGAACGCATCCTCAGCTCAGACAGAAGCTATTTGCTGCTGAATGCTTTCTTTAGCATGTGAATCCAAAGTGTGTATTCCTATCTTGTAAATGTTCATAGACTACCTGCATCTGTCACAAATATGTGTGAGAGAATTTACCTTAGTGTATTTGTTCCTGACTTAAGCCTCGGTGGATGAGAGCTCGTCCAGCACCTCCTGCTCCACAGAACCTCAGGCTCCCAGCACCCAGCCTCAGACCCGCCTCAGCAGAGCAGCAGGACAGCAGGGACGCACAGACACACAGCAGAGCCAACATGCTCAACACACTCAGACCAGACTGAGCCGCTCCAGACAGGTCAGCACCCTGCACGAAGTTTACGATGGACATTTTAAATGTATTAATTTCCCCAAAAGACAATTCCAGTTCCAGTTATTAGTAAAGTCTTCCAAATGTTTCAGTTGGATCTGTAAAGGGAATGTGCTACTGTATGTACTAACTAGCTCCTCCTGCTTGCTACAGTCAGGGAGGCAGAGAAAGAAAGCAGTCATGATGCCTCGTGTTGTCCTCACCCCTCTTAAAGTAAATGGAGAGCATGTCCCAACAGGTAAGGACCTCTCTTTTGTCCCTAGAACAACAACACAGCAGAAATGAAAGTCAGAAACTATATTTCTGATTGGTAATTAATAAGGTGAATAATAGATGTGTTTTATATTTTTGCTCTGCAGCGACCACAGAATTTGTGATTGGCATTAGTGAGTCCTCCTCAAAAAGTTCTACAATATACTCTCTTTTTATGGTTTCTGTGCTGGATGTTGTGTGCAGAACAGTCTATGGTGCAGAGTTCATCTATCTGGTTAATCTGCGATGAAGCTTTTGTGCATCCATTCAGTGTTTTTTATAAAACGAAGCTGAGTTTTGTTTATTACTGTTCATGAATATGGCTTTTATATATCTTAGATTGATTTCAATCAATCAATCAATCAAACTTTATTTGTATAGCCCATATTCACAAATCACAATTCGTCTCATAGGGCTTTAACATGGGGTGACATCCTATGTCCTTAACCCTCAGCCAGAGTAAGGAAAAACTACTAAAAACCCTTTTAACAAAAATACATAGAAACCCTAAAGAGAGACACATGTGAGGGATCCCTCTCCCAGGAAGGACAGAAGTGCAATAGATGCCACGTGTAGGAAAAAATCATCAAGATTAAAGTTTTTGGAGGATGTAGAACAAGACAGGTTCAACTTGGTCTGCAGACTGCCTAATAGGCCCATTGACTGCAAGCCGCATATTGTCTGTTTATACAGATTTGTATTTATATTGAATGTAAGCCGTTTACAAATCGCACCAAATTTGACACTTGACTTTTAACCCCCTTAACAATACACATGCCAATTTGAAGCTGATAAGTTGAACAGTTCTCAAGATGCTTTTCACAGACATAATTGACTGACTTATTGACAACCAGCAGAAAGAACTCAGAGAAGGGTAAAAGAAAGTTAAGTAAATTCTTTCACCAGTTATCTGAGGGCCTGATATCTAATATAATATTAATGTTTTGCTGTGTGATTTTAAAAGTATTGTGTGTGGTGCCTGGCTCCAAGGACCTGCACACTGCTTCAGAAGCTGTCTGTGTGAGTTAAACATACGTTTTTTTTTCTGCGTCAGGGCCCATGAAGAGGAGTCGAGGAGGAGTGGATGTAGACTTTGAGACACCAGGCTCAATCCTGGTTAACACCAACATCAGAGCCCTCATCAATGTGCGGACCTTCTCAGCCTTTCCCACACACTCTCAGCAGCAGCTGCTGCAGTTGCTGCCAGAGGTGGACCGACAAGTATGTTGTTTTTCTGTTGTTTATCCCGGGCTTTTATGTTGCATACCCTAATAAACAACTGTCTTGACAAAGTTTGGTTTAACTTCCAGCACTCGTGCAGAGAAGTTGTTGGAATAAAAGTAACAGCCTAAAACATTTTAATGCACAAATCCCGAGGCTGGTGAACGTGCACACCTCAATAAGTACCATCAAGATGCATCAAATAATTGAATCATGCTGTGATTATAAATTTAGATGACAGAACACCACACTAGTTGGTGTTTGTCTGAAATACTCATACACTGTATGGTGGTTATGGCTCAGGAAGTGAAGGTGGTCCCCTAGCTCCTCCAGTCCACATGCTGAAGTGTCCGTGGACAAGACACCATCAATTGCCCCTGTTGCCTGAGTGTCAATCTGTTATAGAATGAAAACATACCACATAGTAGTGATGTCTGAATGTGTTTAAGTGCTTTGAGTGATGTCTAAGGCTGAAAAGTGCTATATAGATATAACTGCAGTCCATTTACTGTAGATGGTAAATGGTAAATGGATTTGCATTTATATAGCGCTTTTCTAGTCTTGATGACCACTCAAAGCACTTTACATTACAGTTTCACATTCACCCATTCACACACACATTCATACAGTGTATCTATCCCAGCACTTTGTTATTCTAAGGGGGGGCCATTCGGGGTTCAGCATCTTGCCCAAGGACACTTCGGCATGCAGATGGTTCAGACTGGGAATCGAACCGCCGACCTTAGATGATAGAGGGCAAGTTTTTTTAGTTGTAGCTTATTTTCCTGAGGATCATGCTTGGACCCAGGGTTTTGGTCACATTGATTGGTCCAAGCCCTTGCTGCTACAGATCACCATTTGCCTTTATTCTAAATGTATTTTGTAACGTCGTGTATCTAAACTGGACCAAATTCTCCACTGCAATTCCTTGTATCACATATCAAGTTTGAAATAGATTAGATATACAGCTTTAGATATACAGAAACCCGGAGTCTTTTTTATCATGCAACTTAGAATGAATAAATAAATGACAAAGAAAAACAATATTTGTGTGCAACATAAAGTTCAGGTGCAAAACCGCCTTGTTTGAGAATGATGTGCAAATGAGGACAGGTTGCAATAATGTAGTTCAGTTGTTCTGTATATTTCCTTTTGTGTGATATAATTTTGGTTTAGCTCAGTTACGCTTTGATACAGGCCACTCAATTTCTAAGATGAAATCATTACATTACAGTTTATTGTTTTCTAACCGTGTGTTCATTGAATCCCCTCACTTTGCAGATTGGGCCTGATGGAATGGCCAGACTGAGTAGTTCAGCTCTGAATAACGAGTTCTTCACCCATGCCTCCCAGAGCTGGAAGGAAAGGCTGGCTGAAGGTAAATGATTGTTCAGTCATAGACGTGTGGTGCCACTTAGCTAAAAATAATTGTGTAGTTTGTTATGAAAGCATATAATGAGACATGGATGACTGGACTGGTCTGTTATTTTATTTCTTGGCACTTCTTAATTTCCCAATTGTAACTCTGAATCATATCAGACTACTCCATTCTATTTTCTTATGATTGCCATCTTACAAAATGGCGGCCAACATAGATTTTTATGAATAGTACCTTTCAAAACAGATGTTACTAAGCGCTTCACTAAGAAGACAAATAAATATAAAACATAAGACAAGGAGGAAATTAATACAATGTCATTTAAAATCAGATAAAATAAAACATTGTTTAAAAGTAATGGCAAAAAACAACAAAAGAAGCCAAATTAATAGCAAATATTTTGATACACATGTATTATCCAAATAGCAATTTCCAAAGAGCCATGTTTAGTAAATTAATTGAACAAACTATATCATGTTTAACCCTGTTAAATATTCTCATCTTAAAGCACTGTGACTATTTTGATAAATGGCTGCCATGGGTGACATTAAAAATTCTGGATCGCTCTATATACAGATCTATAACAATGCTTTTGGGTAGTGCCAAAATGTTATGGTCTATCATGAAACACACAGTTGGTCTGTTTTCTGGAGTTGGTCATAGGAATGTTTTGATTTGTGTTTAAGTGGTAGAAGTGATAGAAGTAAATGAAAAAAGGATGTAAAGTAAGGAGGTGATGAAATCATAAATACCAGCAGCAGAATTCACACTAAAAGCTCAGTTTATGGTTGGAAAGGTTCCTACAGAATCGCAATCATTGTGTAGGTAGGGATCTATTTACAATACAGTAGCCTGAAACGTAGTTTGCTTCTTTCTGCAAAAGAGCAGACTAAAATGCCCATGTCTTATGTGTATCCAAATGGTGATGCTCCCTTTTTTTCCCTGCCAAATAGAAGAAAAGATTTGATCAAGGCAGAAAGTTTCTCCCTTGTGAGCATTTTTAGCAAACAAACTTCGACCTCTTCTTTGACGAAAATACAAGTCCAGATCAGGATCCAATTGAGCTTGGTTGTGCAAGACAATCTTTCTGTACAGTGTGAGCACATAAATCCTGAGCTTCGACTTTCATCTCAGATTAATTACGTGTAGTGTGTGGTAGAATTTAACATTTCTAAAGTCACTTGGTTTATGCCCAGCTTAACTGTTGTACTTGTGTACAATTTCCTGTAGTTACCTTTACATGTGCTTGACCCTTTTAGGTGAGTTCACCCATGAGATGCAGGTGCGTTTTCGACAGGAAATGGAGAAAGAGAAGAAGGTTGAGGCGTGGAAGGAAAAGTTCTTTGAAGAATACCACGGGCAAAAGTAAGTCTGAATTTACTGTTGTGTTTATTGCACATTAAACACGCAAAAGTATCAGTAGTATAATTTATAGTCTTAATGTGCTATGATCAGCCACCACATTAAAACTTTTCATTACAGACAATTTTTTAGTTTTAAGCCATTTACTGTCTTGTACTTTGACCAGGGATAGGATTAATCAATCATGGTCATTTTGCATCTTGTTTTTATAATGTACTTAACTTTAGTTTTTGTTTCTGTAGATCTGGCCTGACACGAGAGGAGTCCCTTAAGCTTACCATGAGTGAAACCAATGAAGTTGCAGCCAGTGTGCTCAACAGTGATGTTGCTGTTGTCGCAACTGGTGCTCCCAAGAGACGCAGCGTAGGTCGACGAAGGAGAGATGGCAGGATGAGGAGACGTACGCGAGCTGACCTGCGTCGCAGGGCACGCAGGACCCTATGCAAGGCCCCTGCTCCTGCCTTACAGCCTGAAGAAGCAACTGAGAGCAGTGCTGCAGTGGACATCTCAGCTGTCTCTACTGCCTCTCCCATGTCTGACAATACAATGGTTCAAGGAGAGGTGGTGCTGCAGGCAGAGTGTGGTGTGGAGCTTCCATCTGAGAGTGCCCTCATTGAGCCAAAGCCCTCAGCCAGTCAAATGTCAGTGTGTTTGCCAGCCCCCACTCCCACTCCTACGCCTACTCCCACTCCCAGCCCTACCTCCACCAGTGCAAATGAGGAGCCTGAACTCACCGCCGGTCTACTCCCTGAAGAGCCTGCACCTGTCCTGGCTTCCACCTCCTCCCCTTCCTCCTCCTCCTCTTCTGTTTCTTCTGCCTCTTCACCTGCCTCCTCACCCTCCTCACCTTCAGATGGACAAGGAGCTTTTGCTGCAGGTCTAGACTCATCTTCATCCTCATCAGCATCCTCTAGTGCTGCAGTAGCAGCTGATCCCCTTGATGATACTGCCTCAGTGGTCACTTCCATCACAGGGGGTACTGCCACCAGCAGCCGAGAGAGCAGCCCTTCGGCAAGCCCAGCCAGCACACCTGTACCCAATGCTCAGCTTAAGGAGCAGAAGAGAAGGCCAGAGGAGGGTCAGGCTTTCTCCAGCTTCCCCGAAAAGAGGCCGCGGATCGACGACCGTCAGTCCTTTCGTACCACAATTGACAGTGTCTGTTCGGAGAAGCCGCAGCCGAAAACAGAAGAACCCAAGGTGCCGCCAATTCGGGTAAGACTTTGTGAGATAAACCTTCACACAAAATTTATTTGGCTTTTCTGAAATAAGTTGTTCCTTAGGATAGGTGGTACTCACTGTCGTTGTGTTTCTGTCCCAGATCCAACTGTCCAGAATCAAACCTCCCTGGGTTAAAGGGCACCCCACCTACCAGATCTGCCCACGGATCGTGCCTCCCGGTGAGGGCTCTCGGCGGTCGGGGACGGGGGGCGCACGCACCTTGGCAGACATCAAAGCCCGTGCCCAACAAGCCCGGGCCCAGCGGGAGGCCGCTGCTGCTGTTGCAGCCTCTGGCGAGGGGGCAGGGCCGGCCACAGTCAGGCTGCGGCCTGCTTCTGGGCTACCGGATAGCAGCAATGGACGAAGAGCACAAGAGCATCCAGGACCTATCGAGCCTGGAGGAGGAGGGGGGGGGGAGGAGAAGGAGCAGCAGGAGGAAGAGGAAGAGGAAGAGGAAGAGGAGGAGGAGGAGGAGGAGGAGGCGGGGAGGAGGAGCAGGGATGGTCTTTGGGCGCTAATTTGTCTAGAACACAACTACTGCTTCTCAGTGTAGATGCCACACCCCAGACCTCCTTATCTTCTACCTTAACATCCATGTCGTTGGAGCTTTCACAAACCCCAAGCCCGCCTCAAGAGGAGGCAGCTGGGGGCCCAGAGGCTACAGAGGAAATAGAAGCAACAACAACCAGTGTTCAGAGCCCCTGTATAGGGCAAACAGATAAGGTAGCTGTCAAGCCTTCTCCAGAGCCTGTAGCTGTAGACATTGTAGCTGAGCCTTTTGCTTCCCAGCCGACCAGGCAAAGCCAGATGCCTGAGTCTGCCGCCGCCCACAAAGAGAGTTCAGACAAGAGTTGTGAAAAAACCCCACTGGCCCCAACCTCAATCCCAGATTCCCTCCCTAGATTTGGGGCTCAAGGTGTGGACGTTATTCACACACTGGCAAGTTCCTGTCAGCCCATAGAGAAGGAACAAGGGAAAGAGGCTGGAATGGGTGGTGTTATCCAGCATGGTTCCCACCATATGGAAGCCCAGGAGCCTCTCTCTCATTCCGCGTTAGAGAACAAACTTACAGACACATCGTCTCGGTCGCATATTGTCTCTGGAGATAAAGAAGACGAGGCTGGGACACATAGCGACTCCACAGAAACTGCTTCAGACTGTGAGGATGAGTGCCAGGAAGATGAGCAGCAGCAGCTTGACCAGGACTGGTGCCCCACACTGAGCACCCAGAGAAACGGCCAACTGCTCAACTGCAGCCCTTCTCCTCAGAACCAGCATCCGGTCATTCAGGCCCACCTTTCTGGTCGCCAAGGTCAGACTGTCATTACGCCTTGCTTCCCCAGCAACTTGTCTAACCCTTTACAGAACAGCTCCCATTGTCACGACCACCTGCCTCTTCCCCAAGCCCTCCCACAAGGCCTCAGGGATGGCAACGTTGTGGTCAAAATTGAACCTGGAGATGATGGCAGAACTGCCAGACAGAATTCTGCTGAAGAAGAGTGCCGTGAAGGCCTAAAGCCCTCTGTCACTCAACTGACTGCAGCAGCTGTCTCCAAGAGATTGGCCAACTCAGTCAGGCCAGTGTCCAGTGTGGAGGCCAACAACCCTTTAGTCACTCAGCTGCTGCAGGGCAGCCTGCCACTGGAGCAAGTTTTACCGTCACACTCTGCCAACAGGCTGGAGATTAGCCGATTGCCAGAGGCACAAGCCAGGCCACAACTAGCCAGGACACCTGGGCCTCGTCACAGGCCTGAGGCATCAGCCCAGTCTCTTGCGTCAGAACTCAATGCAGTTTCTCAAAGCCACAACAAGTCTCCTATAGGCCATCCAGTTTCGTGTCTGATGGAGCCCCCAGCTGTATCACAATCTCAGCAGGCCCGTGGGGCTGTCCCAGTCATAACTTCTCTGCCACCCTCCTCCTTCAGTGCTTTGTCCTCCAGAAGTAAGACAGACATTAGCTCCAAGACTACAGTGGAGTCTGCTGTTATCAAAGACTCCTGTGGCCCTCAGCCCTCACCAGGGACCACTCCAGACAGGCCCCAGCCACCCCATCGGACCATGACTAATAGGCCATCTCCCCCTCGTGCAGACACCTGTCCCACAGAGGTTTTACCTACTATTAAGATCAACTGGCGGGCCCAACCGTCTCAGCTCCTCCACCCTCAACAACAGCAATTTTCTCCTGCACCAACCATAAAGAATGAAGTTGCTGCACGACCCTCTTGCCAGGAACTTGCCAAATCCTCCCCCACTGTACCCATGAATATTACCAAAAAAGAGCCTGTGAGCTCTGTGCAAAGCTTCCTTAGTGGAGGGGCAATGGAGGGACTCCTCAATATGGAGATGACTTTTGCCAGGATGGCTAAGAAGGAGCATGGCAAAGCTTCCTTTTCATCTGGCTCACCTTCCACCTCCTCATCTCCCTCACCCTCCTCCTCTTCCTCCTCCCTTCCCTTCCAACTGTATGGGAAGCTCCCCAAGAAAGCGGGCAGTGTTGGAGCCGTAAGCTACACAGCCAATGTGTCAGTGATGGACAATGGTGGTTTCTCCAGGAGCATGGCGGATAGTGTGCTCCAGCTGCGTCCCCGCTTGACCTCCAGCCAGACCACCCTTAGCATCCAGGCCTTTACTGACAGTACAGCTGAGGAGGTGGCACTCAAGTGCTCGTGCCGCCTCAAAGCCATGATCATGTGCCAAGGCTGTGGTGCTTTCTGCCACGACGATTGCATCGGTCCCTCCAAACTCTGCGTGTCATGTCTGGTGGTTAGATAGCATGTTGAAGTCCTTGTGCACTGCCGCACTGCTTTCTGTGTACAGTATCATCAACAGGACTGAGTGGACAGAAGCCTGATGTGGTTAGAGAACACAGGAGGACCCTAACAGGGTTGCCTTGTATAATGACTGGTCTGTATTTTTTGTTGTTGCAGAAATTCAGATTTTTGTTGCTGTACTGCTATTATTATTGTTATTATAATTATTATGATTATTATTATTATTGTGAATTTGGGGCATGATTTATTCTAAATTGTGCCTTTTTTGTTTTCTCTCCTCAAAAACATTTACCTCATCTTATCTTGCTCCACCTGTCATCTTTTGGTGGCCATAATTGTTTTGGTCCCTCGTTTCCTCTGCAACCAGGGACTTATTGTTATCTCTTTGATCAAAGAAGTATTTTTTTAACCATTAAAAGTAGTAAATGGCATTGCCTTCCTGGTTTGTGGTTTTCTTCACTCATCTCATGATTCCTTTAACTTCAGTTTAAGTTAGACCTAATAAAATTATCTTCTAGCAGGCTTTGAATCCTTTCCTACAGATAACACTGATGCTGCCCACTCCTAGAACGAATGTCCCACAGTGTATAAAAATGACGATTGTCTGTACCACAAAATGTGATCTTGATCCAATAACATGTATAACCAGGGTCAGGTTCTCCCTATATTCACATTCAAACTTGTATTAATAGCAGCTCATGTACTTACATGAATACTTAATGATTTTTATTTTTTCCTCCCTATTTTGATTCTGTAGATACTTGATACACTGAAAACTGTCAGTCGTACTCCCCACATGAAAAAAAGAATTCAAATTGCCAGTAGACTGACACAAAGGTGCAACATGTTGGAGCAATTGTGCACTCAAACACCTACACCAGCCTCAGAAGTCAAGGTGTGAGACTGCAAAAAGACACCAGTAGAAAAGTAGCCAAAGGATATGATGAATAGGATGTAAAAAGTGTGTTACGTTTTCTCAGAGCTGTAATTTCCAGCTTTAATTTCCACTACTATGGTTTGAAGTGCTTGTTAGCGGGTAATGGCTTCTGCCTCTGTGCTTCTTTTCTTGTGTTTTTTTTCCAAAGTTGGCGAAGATGCCGTGAAGGAGCCCAGGATGTCCTGGCCCTTGAGCAAGACACTGAACCCAAAATGCTTCTCGTGCTGCATTATCAATACGTGATTGGGTGAATGTGACCCATTGTAAAGCACTTTGAGTGGTCAAAAGACCAGAAAACATTGTATAGTTAATTATAATTAAACAATAATAGACATTTACCATTCATAACTGACCTTTGGGAATAGGTAAACCACAAAAATATACAGCCAGAATAGCTGTTGTACTAAAGCAACAGCAGCTTGTATTACAGGCATAAGTTAAATTTTAAGTGTTAACACCAAAACAAAGAAATCCAGTCCACATGCACTGTGGGTTGACTTTTATTTCAAGAGCAACTTAAAGACTAATCTACACGCAAACATTAACACATAGACGATACAAAATAAATATTCACCATCACTTTGTTCTTCATCACCAAATAAATACCTAATATGTGCAGCTCAATATTCACAGTGTATTGCAATGTACTGAAAATAGTTTGTGGAAATTAAAAAGGAAAATCATACAAACATAAGCACCCAAAAACACCTTTTAGAAAATTATTAAAAACTTTTTTACAAAATATTTGCACTTAAAAAGATCCCTGTATTTTAAATAAATAATAAGATATATAAAACAATTCATAGTTTATCTTAAAATATTTCCTCTTTGTTCAACAATGCAGAGGAAATGATAACTTTCTCTTGATTACCTTTTAAAATCTTCTCAGGTAGCATTTTGAAATGAAAACCCCGCCCCGAAATAAATAGATAATGTATATAAATAAGCCAACATAAATATGATACAGTGGACATGAATAAAGTTAAATAAGTTAATATTAAGCGAACATTTCCAAAGGACTTAAATAGTTACACAGCAATTGAAAGAATAAATCTACAAACTAGTCTTGTAGGTGCAACATCACTATGCTCATATAGAATACTATCAACATTACTGTGTGGAAACGGGATATGTTCACTAACTAAGAACGTATGCTCAGCTCAGGCTGTGTACTGCACTCTGCCTGCCTGTATCCACCTGAGTGCAGTAATAGTTTTATTCCAGCGTGTAACCAAACACTCTAAGCTGTTCACACTCATACCTTCATAAAAGCAACATGCAAACAAGAAAAAAACTCAAAGAACAGATGACAAAGTTCCGAATGAGAACAATTAAGTACATACAGTAAGTGTATGGAAAGAAAGAGTGGTGTTGACACTGCCATAGCCGCCCCGCTTTCCTGTCCATCACACCTCGATGCCCTTTACGGCCTGATTGATGGACTCTAGCAGGGCGCGGTTTTCAGGGTTCTGGTAGCAGTCTTTGTTGGTAAACATGTGAGTCAGCGTTTCCACGTAGGTGTCGAAATTCTGCTCTGACAGCGGCTCCTGCTGAACACACACAAGTTCACAAGTCAGAAAACAAATGTTGAGTCAGTTGATTGTGTTTTTTTGCATACATGTAAATATCTTTCAATGTAAAAGAAAAATATTTCATGATAAATGTCGTTAAAACAGAATTGTGAAGCCTTCCAACAATTATATTGAATTATATTAAGAAGAATAATCTTAACTATCATACTTCATGTATATTTTTAGGATTTCTTTATTTATTTGTAAACATTATAAATATTTTAATAGTATTACAAATAAACATATGTTTTAGCAGAATGAAGAATTTTATTTCTCCTTAAGTATTTCATGTAGTGTCTTTAGTCCTGTAAGTTTTGTCTCATTTACTGTATTTGCTGAAAGGCGTTGTTAAAATTCTTCAGTACTACTAACAAAAGCTGAATCAGACTTCGGAAAAGGTTGCTGTTTTGCAGATCACACAGGAGCTTATGTTATGACAGTGATGCCCCGACTTAAGTTTCAAGTCAGGAGAGACAAGTGTCAAGTTCCCTCTGTCTCTGTCCTTCGAGCAGAGAGTTGGACTGAATACAAACTGTCTGAAATGAAGGTCACTGCTGGCGATGGTAAATGTTAAACAGTGATGTTTTTAAGATGCTGATCTAACGTAATGTTATCATTTCTATATAATTATTAGCACACTGACTCTGTCAAGGGTTCATTGGGCCTCATTCAACAACAGTTCTTCCGAAGAAATTTCTTCTTACAACCAATTTACAGTGTTACAGATTCATTCATCAATGTTTTCTGAGATTTGTTCTTGCATGAAAACAGTATCTACAAAAACTGTAGAGCACTCTTACACACACTTGGCTACTGACATGCTTGTGCAAAAAAATTTTTTTTTGTTTCTACTGTTGTATAATAGAATTCAAATTACCATACTATTGTATGATTTATAAAAAAGCTTGCTGGTATGTGGTTATATATAATTTAGAATTAGTCTCAATACTAAAACGCATCACCCAAAAAATTAATTTCAGTCAATATTTTGACTATTGCAAATTTGTATTAATTTCTGTAAGTGTCTCAGAGAATTTAAACACATGGGTATGTTGAAGACAAAAACCATTATTCACTTAAATTTAAGGTTTCACACACTGATGTTAAAATATTAAATATATCACATGTTCCATGGTTTTACAGCTCTAGCTTTTAGTTAAAATAGTCCAGTGGTCGCCTGTTCATTCAGAAAATGTTCTGTCTGAACCCGAAAAACATAGTTTTTTCTAGTTTAACCCAGCCTGAGTCTTATGCAGTTAACATAAGCTGCAATATGATTACAGATAAGTTCAGAATAGAAAATCTGCCTAGTCTACTGACTGATGTGACTCATTGTAAACATTGTGTCTAATCACCATGGTGGGCAGGCGGATGTTGGCCAGACTGCAGATCAGGGCCTGACTCAGACCAGATAGTTCCAGGAACAAGGCCTCGTTCCTCTCGTCAATCTGCTTATTCTCCTCCTCCATCGTTTTCAGGTTCTTCTCCATTGAAGAGATCTGAAGCAGAGACAGACAGAGTCCAGAGAGTGAAACAAATACCCAGAAAGATTTCACAGCACTTGATAGATATGCTGTCAGACAATTATCATGAGAGGAAAATTATCTTTGGGCTGTTGTGGATTTTTTTCAATTTTTAACATAAATTAAGCAGTGGTTTCGTCTAGATGTATTTAAAAGTGTTTTGTCCTCATGTTGATGGCAGCAGTGCTTTGAGCCAAGCAGCTAAACTCACCTGAGTGTGTAGGCTCATCATATCCGTCTCCATTTCTGAGTTGGACTCGTTCAGCTCGTTGATCTCCTTGTTGAGCTGCTTTATGTCCTCATCGTTGTCCAAAACTGAGTAAACACACCGGTAAGAAAGAGAAAATCAGTCCGGCCTACTCTTGCTACTGTGGCCTGAGTACATTACATTATATTTCATTTAGCTGACGCATTTATCCAAAGTGACTTACAATAAGTGCATTCAACCATGAGGGTACAAACCCAAAACAACAGGAATCAAGAAAGTAAAATTTGAGAGGTGGGTCAGCACCAGGCTGGTTTTCATGATATCTTAAATGATGTGAATTTAGTATTCTTAAAGAGAATTTCCAATAATAATAATAGAACAACTTTTGGAAATGTGGAATTTCCAAAGGATCAACATTAAACCCTTTATTGTTTATTCTGTAGTTGCTGCCTTTTATTCAGAAAACACATGTCTTACCATAACTATGATGATTACACACACATATTTCCCTGTCCCCCACTATTGACAGATTATTGGAGTGGATGGTAAAATTAGCAGGTTATTGAGGGGGAGGCATTTTGGGTCATTTTAGTTTAGTCTCCCTTACAAGCATGGTGGACATTGTTTGAATGTGTTTGAAAAAGTTAGAATACAAAAGTAGTATAGTGACATACTATAAGCAGGAGGGACACCATCTCTTACCATCACTTGCTCTGAACTTTGCAGTGATATACTCGTCTCCGGGGAACTTGGCTCTCTTCTTGTTGGCCAACGCTCTAGGACAACCTGACAGACTAAGAAGAGATCACATCAAGAGCTCTTACACTCCAACACAAGTAGTCATCACAAAACTTTGCACCGAAATTCTGTATATGGGTAAATATTTTGTTTAAATATCTAGTCCTTTATATTGGGACATATGAAGGATAACTTTCCCCCCAAAACACACACCTCAAAACGCTCCAGTGCACCAAGACCAGTAACTAAAGTATTTTTGGTAGGTGCTCTCTCTTTGGATCCCCATCTCCAGATTAGCTGATAATCAGCCCCTGAAGACCCTTATTTCTGACATTGTGACCCTGTTCAGACCTGGTATTAACATCCGTCCTGAGAGATTTGATCTCAAGGGTTCAGCGCTATGTACAGGTGTGCATGTGACCACATTCTTTAAGCATGCAAACATGTGTGAATCCAAATGTCTCCAGGCCCACATATTAAGGACCTCCTACTCAGCTGACCTCTGACCCACTACAGTTTCACATTGAATTTTGTACTCTTCTTCTTTTTTCTGTAGACACCTGCACAATATCAACACTGACCACCACATAATGATTACAATTTTTCTATTAAAATATGATTCCACATTGGATCTGCATGCCTCGCATTGATTCCCTTCCTGACTGCTCTCGCTCTCTCTATCTTGCTGAAACACACACATACCTTCGGACATATCTCTATGCAGGATGACAACAAGATCTCTCAGGGATGAGAAGTCTGCTAGTTTTTTTTTCATTTTTGTCATAAAGCAACAGAACCATCTCACATTTGGTGAACTTTACGGTCTGGATCTTCAGATCAGTTGTGCACTTTGCCAAGTTGATAATTCAGCATTCGCACGCATGCCTTCACTTCACTGGTTGTTTACTAAAGGAAAATCAACCAAATTGGATTAAATAGCAACAGCAGAAATTGTTTGTGTTGTGTTGTTAAACCAATGAATGTGAACACAGTCGAAAAACCTCCCTATGTTTTCATTGTTCCCTTGCAAGAACAACCTTTACATGACAAACCACTATGAAACAATCACAAAGTGTATTTTCTTTTGCCATTGTATGTACCGACTAAGACTAGCCTTTTCCTAGGGAAGCTACAAAACAACTCGGGGGCTTGTGGCATGTGATTTTCTTGTCATTTCAACCAGGTTTGGATCTGATTGTCTGTCAGGCCTCAAGTCAAACTGGAGGAGGGAGGGGGGGGGGATTGTTTTTGCCGGTGTGCCTCCTGTAATCTGCATGATGCTGCCTTACCATGGATGGAAATCAATGTGCAGTATTTTGACATGAAACTGCATTTGTGATAACACTGCACACTGAGTGCTGAAACTCTCAGACATTCCAGATACCTGCGGTGTGTCAGGAAACTGCCGTTAGCATGGCCAGAGCCATCACAGCCTGGCGTCGGGCAGGTGGGCCCTTCAGTCTTGAAGGACTTCCAGGAGAAGGGCGTGCCGTTAAGAAGACCTTCCTTCTGCCGACGTGCTGCCAGCGGACAGCCGTAGGCACTGCGGTGAGTGGCGTACTTTCCACTGATGTGGCCAAGACTGTCACAGCCAGGAACTGGACACCTGGAGACAAGCATAAAACCCTGATTCAACTCATCGATAGGGCGCAGAGATGGAAGTGTCGAGCAGTTAGCAAAAGATAGACATGAAATCCAAATAAGCTCTCTTGTCTTAAGAACTCTCATAGAAAGCAGAGATTAAGAAAAATTCACCAAAAATTCATTCCGTTTTGTGTTCTGATTTTCAAAAAATAGCAGTAGAATACCTTCTAAATATATGATCGAATTAAGCACCACTTTGCTTTGATTGAGACGTCATGAAATGAGACTAAGATATTAAGCCAGTTGAAGCAAAGGATCAAGGATAATTGACTGACTGATTGTGTGTGCTCAGTATATGTGATGGCAATCTGCCTTTGATCTACTGTTGCTCACCTCAACAGCTCAGAGTCTTCCTTGTCATCCTTGGTTGGGGTTGATTTGATTCCGCTCTTCTTGGCTCTAGGGCAACCAGACAGACTGAGAGACAAACAGGGAGAGTCAGTGACAGCATCTGTCAGTACAGAGAAGCTGAAGGTGCATCAGGCATAACAGGAGAGGAGATTCTACCTTCTATGTGAAGAATAGTTTCCAGTGATGTGGCCCGATCCATCACAACCTGGAGTTGGACACCTGAGACACACACACACCAATCTCTCACTTTACAGGCTTTCATTTATAACACGCCGCAGGTTGACATTAGTGTTTGTCCCTTAACACTGTAAATAGACATAGATGCCACTTCCGGATTATGAGATGTTTCTCTGCCGCTGCCATATTGCAGCAAGTTCCTGGTTCTGACAAGTTTAAACAGAAGAAAATCCCAGACTCTGATGAGGCCTTTGGATATTCTAATGACAGATATGCTAAATTCAAGCAACAAGAGTATCCATTCAGAGGTGCAAAGCTGTTTTACAATAAAGTTTTTTATTTCATTGTGTTGAGTTTTATATATCACAATGACTAATGCTTCTTTTACGCAACCAAAGTATAAGTCACATACATACATGGTAGGAGCAAAATAGGAGTCTTATGTGTGGATACACTGTGAATATTTTACTATCTGGCTGGAAATCTGCTCTAAATTCGTTGAAAATTCAGCAAGTTGTATATCAGTGTGTAAAGGAGAGTAGGGACAGAGACGTAGCTGCAGACTCAGTGAACATGTTGGAGGTGAGAGACAGGAGGAAGCAGACATACTTTAGTTCAGCTGTGTGGGCAGCCATGAGGGTCCGAAGTGATTTATCGGCAAGAGGACAGCCTGACAGACTGAAAGATACATTAGAGAGAGAGCGTCAGAAAACCAGACTGTGAAAAGGATGTGTGAGTATGAGTGAAGGGAAGAGCCAGAGCCTGACCTTGACTAGAGACCCAGAAGAGGACTGGGCAGGACAACCTTTTGAGATACGGACTTCTTACCCCCATATCTCCTGACTACATAACATACTTATACTGTATCATTAGTAACTACACCTACTTAACTATGTACAATGTGAAGTGAGTTCTGAATGACAAACAGTGGACAGACATCTAACGTGGCTGGACTCTCCTCAAATAGGAAAAAGCTGTCCAATGAATCCAGTCAGAATCAGTGTGAGGAGCAGAGGTCAAATTGACATCATACTTCAACCTCAACAAATCACCTGTCAGTGCACACACCAAATATGCAGAGATCGTCCTTTACAAGTCACAGTGCAGGTCATACCTTCTATGTGACGCGTAGTTTCCAGTAATGTGTCCACTGCCATCACAGCCTGGGGTGGGACATCTTGAGCAAAGACACACACTTATAGATCAGTCCACTGCCTTTGGAAATGTTGCTTTAAGTGACGTGCCAGAAAAACATACTACAGTGTCAGTTCAGACTTCTTTTTCAGTTGTGGCAACTCGGAGCCTACTGCTATATTAAGGTCATATGATATAGATGGTAGAAATGGGAACGAATCAGATGTTTTATGAGTTAACAACAACTCAATTTGGCTGTCCGTAATTGGTGGTCTTCTTAGACGCTCCACTTTTATATAATAGTTTGATTGACTGTCCAACGGTCGTCTGCAGGGGCTGACGCTTGTCTTACCCGAATTATGACCAGGCTTCGTAATTTTTATTCTGGTTGAGTGATGTTAATTTTTTTATTTAAATGTTCCAGTCATACCATCTAATTAAAGTATGTACAAATAAAAAAAGAGGAACAATGGTCTTTCATTACACCGGCTTTGAATGGAGGTATGGTAAAAGCTGCGACTTACACAAGAACGTCTTTTTTGCTGTCTTGGGGCTGGAACTTGACCTTGAAGCTGGTTGTGGTGACCTCACCAGGGTACTTCCTGTCCTCCAGGTTCTCCTGTTCTTCCTCACCATCAGATGAAGTGTATGAGGGAGCTGAGTAATCCACCTGACAAAAGATAAAATAAGTAACCAACTCAAATTGCCCAAAAAATCCGTACCCACAGATAAGAACAATTGTGTATGATTCACACAGCACTTGATAAGTGCATTACCTCTTCATGGTCTTCCTCTTTGACTCCACTTGGTTTGGTAAAGTCTAGGGGTCCCTCCCACTCCGGCTGAGTGTGGCCCTGAGACAAGGTAGCTCCAGTGTGTTGAGAGGACGAAGACGAGGAGGATGAAGGCTCTGGAGACTGCACGTCCTCCCTCTTGGTCTTCTTCATACTGAGGTCTAAAGTGCCGTTTTCATCCACTTCAATGTCTGATTCCTACATTGTTCAGATGCACAGAACGTGAGAGTGTGTTGTTGGGCACTGATGAGGAAGAATCTGTCAAAAAGGAACCTGTGTACCTTGGTGCAGGGATCCATGGGCTTGGCACTGAGAGTGTCCGGCCTCTCCCAGCAGCGGGTGGACAAGTTAAGGATGGCTGTTGCTGCCATGTGGGCTGCCTCTGCATCCTGGCTATAGTCATAACCACTGGAGGATGAGGCACTCTTGGAAAATCCACCAGACACACTGTGACTGGGGGAGGAGGCCTTGGGGAATGATTTAGCTGTGGGAGTGGAGCATAGTGAATCTACCGGAACAAGAACAGATAGCAGACCTCTATGGAGCCTGACAGCTGCTGATGGTTACAGTAAAGGTAAATGGACTCTTTTTATATAGAAACTTTCAAAGTCACCACACATTTACAGGATCAGGGTCAGTATCTGTATCAGTATCTTGCTCGAGAGCATTTTGGAAAGTGCACTGGATGAGCCACAGCCACTCAACAAACCCACTCAAACAAGATGTGTGGCTACATGTGTGTTTGTGCATAAATGAAAAAATAAAAGTACACAAACGATTAAATTCCTGCTCTTCCATCTGCTATCAAGAACAATTTCTGATATGTATTTACAGTACATCAATTCATGCAATAAAGCATGAAATGTTTTGTTGGCATTATACAACTTATTATATATTACGAAATTCAGTATATTTAAGGTTCAGTGTTGTTTGAATCCGAACACCCATTCCTATTCACACCTACGGACAATTTAAAGTCTCTAATCAACCTAACGTTCATGTCTTCAGACTGACTGGTGGCCTGCAGAAAACACACACACAGAAACCACCTCATCAGTTTGGTTTGCTTTGGAATGACAGTGCAGACCAGCACACCACCGTCTCTACCTCTTTTATCATATGTATGGTCTGTATGTATCAGTTTTACATTTATTTTCTTAGAAGTAGTGGGTTTTGGTCTTGAGAAAGACTGAGAACCATGAAATACTGATGATATGAAATAATATAATTTTACCAGGATCTTTTCAAACAATGAGGCGGAACAAGAAGAGGATACATCAAAATACGTTTAATATTGCCTGAGGAAGTTGTTACCACTTTCAACTATTGTTTAAACTTGTGTTTAGTGAATTTATCATTGAAAATAATTCCTTTGAGTATGAATTTGTATTAGGACTAGCTTGCCTCAACTTGAAACATTCTATGAAAAAACATTATCTGCATTTAAAACAAAAGCTTAAAGAGTTAGTGTTACCCTTGACTTGGATCAAGTCAAATGTACAGGTGGTGTGTATTTGTCTTACATTTGAAGGCTTTAGGTGATGTTTCAGCGGTGCTGGGTGTCTTTGGAATTAGCATACGCTTTCCAAAGACCTGAACATCGAAGCTTGCATAGTCAAATGACACCTTGGAGTATTTCTCAAGCTCCTTGGCCAGGTTTGCCCGAGGCGTGGTGGTCACTGTGTTTGGCCGGTAGCTGCCATACTGAGGGATCTCCAGCTGTTTCACAAAACACATGGGCCTGGAGGAAAAGTTGGTAGGTATGTTTTAGCCCTGAACTGACATGGACAAACAGTAGATGTATGTATTCAATATAAACTGAGTTCAGAAAAGAAACCAATAGTAGCGTCACTTGGTGAAAAAATGGTGGTAACTATCTTGTCTCACCTGAGCACTCTGTCTGAGTTGGAAGAGGGTTCACTGGCTGCAGCTTGTAAATGAACCTGCTTGTCCTGGTTCTTGTTCAGTTTAGCTGCAGCTGCGATGGGGCAGCCGGACAGACTGACAAAGGGGAGACACATCCACATGTTTGGATTTAATCAATGAATAGGTCAACACTCAGTACCCAGACAGGTGCTCAAGTTATTGCTAACCTTCTAAAGACAGTCAGTCATGTTAGTAGTATTAGATAAGATTAGGCCTCCCTGAGATCATTTCCATGGCAGTTATTTTAGAATCCCAGAACTCCAAAATTGTGTATCGATCATTATTGAAAACTGAAATGTTGATAAACCAAAGCATAAACTATTCTAATTCTACTTGTGGAATGTCATAGAGGCATACTGCACACACTTTGTCAACTTAGCACATTCGTTGTGGTAGTCAGGCCCACCTATATGTGTGTGTGTTTCGCATGATTTCCTGAACGTGTGTTATATGTTTGTGTGTGAGTATGTTGGTGTGTTATTAACCTGCGGTGTGTGTTGCGGTTACTGTTGACATGACCCTGGCCTGCGCAGCCAGGAGTCGGACACTTCAAGACGTTCTCATGCATGGCCAGAACTACAGACACAGGACAGAGTTAGGGGTTAGTCTCTGCAGTTTACTGTAGATGGTCTCACATCAATAGCAGTATAGCGAAAAAGGTCAAGCTGTGCAACATAGTCAGTCACTGAAAATGTTTTGATTAAAAGTATATAAGTTTGCATGAAAAGTAGAATTATTATCAGTTCATTCCATGACAGAAGGACGTGCTAGTGGTACTAATAGTCAGTGCGATACTGGTTGTAATAATATTAACAAAAGAAACGAAAAATACCAAGGTCTTTACTCTCAAAGCTGCAAAACGTATAGCGTCTAAATAAAATTGATCTGCATGTTGGAATAGAGTCATCATAGCATTTTAACTGTCTGTTAAAGGTCTATAGAGACAGATAATGTGTACTCACTCTCTGCAGGGATTCGATCTTTGTGAGGACATCCAGATAGACTGCGATGGTGAGGGTACAGTCCAGTCACATGACCTGTCCCATCACACCCTGGGGTCGGACACTTCACTTCCTTCTTCTCTAAATAGACGAGGGAATGATTTAGACAGAAGGGTTGATGAATTAAACTAGTAATAAAAATAAATAACAAAGATTGAATTATATATTGATCTACTTGAATATTCAGGTAAAAGCACTTTGTAACTTTGTCTTGAAAAGCATAGATAAGGCTAATTATTATTAGTAGTAGTACTATCATTATTTGATACTAGATCTCATATTCAACAAGAATCGACAAGCCCATGAGTATTGGTAATTTCAATACTTTGATATCAATCAACCAACCCCTAAATAGTATCTGTATGGAGAATTGGAGCGAGTTATATGATAGATAGAGTATGTGAATATGTGTTATGTTATATGCATTATATGTATAGATATATTCATATATTCATATTCATAAGATTTAATTTAATATTCCCCACTCCTTCACCCTGTAAACTACTGCTTCACTTGACTACGTTATGTTACGATGTGATGTTATATGTTATGTTATTTTATTTTTTTCACTTACTTCACATATACTTATCTCATTTAATATTCCCCATTTCTTCACCCTGAAAACTGTTGCTTCATTTGAATTTATCTGACTATGTTATATGTTATACATATATTCATATTATACTATTTAATATTCCCCACCCCTTCACCCTGTAAACTGCTGCTTCATTTAACTTTGACTTTAATTTGACTATGTTATATGTTATACATATATTCATATTACTTAATTTAAATATTCACTTGACTGTGTTATATGTCATATGTTACAATGTTATGTTATATGTTGTAAAGTCGTCTACTGCGTAGAAGTTGCCTGCCATGTCACAAGAATTTCACTGCTCCGATGACGCTGTCATTGGTGCATGTGACAATAAACTTTGATTTGATTTGATTTGAAATTTAGGACTTAGGGCCTTATCTACTAAAGGTTTGTGCGTGTCAAAACGTGTGCAAACTTCATTGCAGCCGAAAAATAACATGCAAGCTGATCTACTAATGGTGCGCACTGAGGATTGCATGCAGAATAACACTCACTGTCCATTATTACGTTTGCCTTGATGAATATGCAATATCGGGCTTTTCTACCAGAGTGCGCAAAAAACTGCTCAATTTAGCACATGCATTGTGATTTACAAAGCCTGAAAATAATTGTGATGATTGTGACTGCGTCTATATTTAATCATTTGAAATGTAGGTGATTATTGGCACAGCGCTACGCACAGATGGCTGCAGTTATTGTGGTGAGGAGGAGACTGCATGGATGAAGACTGAGAGAAAGTTTTTTTTCAGAAAGTGAACTTTTGCTCAATATTGGTCTGAGGTATCTCTTCCACCGGCCCCCAACCTGTTTTTGCCAAGGTTTTATTGTGAGCTATCTTTTCTTTTGTTATTTTCTTTCTTATGTTCTGCCATCTTCTCTTAATTTCATTGGTTGTTCTTTTTGTTTTACCCACAACATTTACTTTTTAGCATATACTCTCCCATATCGCGTTCTTTTGCTATAGCTCAACAACATGTTTGTTTGCCTCGTCCACGCGCACCTACAATTCCATGGCATTAGATTCAGCTGTGCTCTTGCGGCCACTCTGCTCTAGGATATGACAATGGATAATGTTATTGAGTTATTCTTAAACTCATACATGAATTTTTTTTCAAGTGTTCCCTTATAAATGCTTAAGATAACACATCATGTTTTTGTTTAAGGGATGACATATTATTTTACCTCTGGGTAACATAACCCAAAGGGAGATGTGTTTGGTTGTAGTTAGAGTGAATACCTTTGCTGTAGTGAGTGGTGCGTCGGGCCACAGCTCCAGGCTCAGAGCCCTTGCTGGAGCTGCTGTATGGTTGATATTCAGGGGAACTCTGTGGCTCGTGATTCCCCTTCACCTCCTCAGCCTTCAGGGCAATGGCCTGCTCCAACAGCCCCAGGTTCCCCCGAGTCATATCCCAGTTCTCAGAGTCGTCAGTGATTCCTGAGCCTTCTGAGACACGATCCTGCTCCTCTCCTTCTTCTTCTTCTTCTTCTTCTTCCTCCTCTTCCTCCTCCTCCTCCTCCACCTCCTCCTCCTCCTCCTCCTCCTCCTCCTCCTCCTCATCGTCATCCTCGTCAGAGTGGACTTCAATAACAACTGTAGTCGGAGAGGCTCTGCTCGAGTCTTGGTCCTCCTCTTCCTCCTCCACCACCTCACCTGCTTCCTTCCCCTGCCTCTCATCCTCCTCTCCCTCTCTCTCCTCCTCTTCCTCATTCATGGGGGTGATGGCTTTTTTTTCCCTGAGTGACAGCTCGGCATTTGATCCCTGAGTGTGTGGACTCAAAGTGTAAGGAGTGTCAACCTCTTGGTTGACCTCCTTCGCCTCTCCTTCATCTTCTTCCGCTTCTTCCTCTTCTTCCTCTTCTTCCTCTTCTTTCTCTTCTTCCTCTTCTTCCTCTTCTTCCTCTTCCTCCTCTTGGTCCTCCCTCTTACTCTGCATCTCTATTGATTCTTTGGCCTGATGGTTATAATCGCCACTGGAGTACTGGTGATCAGAGTTTTTCTGGTTCATCATCTGTCTCTCTGCATGCCTCACCTCTACAATTTTTTCTTGTTTGTCTTGCTGCTCTTCCTCTTCCTTTTCTTCCTCTTTCTCCTCCTTTGTCTTTTTAAGATCTGTAATCCCAGTTTCTTCTTGAGGTTGCTCTGACGGGTGGTCTTTCGTCACCAGCTGACTCTCCTCTTTCTTTGTCTCTGTTTCTTCCTGATGATGATCATCATCAGAGAGCGTTACCTGCTTCACTTCCTCACTAGTTTTCTCACTTTCAGCTTCATACCCAGTCTCAGAGGTGATGCTTTGATTGTTGCTGTCTTCAGCCACAAGATAAACTGCAGTTTCAGATGTTTCTGATTCCTGTGATTTCACCAGTGAGCAGTCTGCTGTGGATTCAAATCATAAATTAATGTGATGAAAAAAATGCCTTTGGCCGCTTTACAGATATGCATTGTGACTGACAGTATATGCTATAGATGACCCTATCGTACTGATTCAGCATTAACAAAATTAAAGGTATAGTTCACCAAAAAATGAAAATGTATTGCTTCTGTCTCTCTGCCTCTCATAAGGGTAGGGCTGTGCTGAGTATGGTGGGTGGCAAGGTCAGAGCCTATAGGTCAAATATCTATATATTTTGTATTTACTAGACTAGACTTAAGACTGCACTTACCACTGTGAGTTATGTGAAGAAGATCAGTACCTGCTTCATGCGTAATGCTTTGCTGCCTAATTTATTAAGATATTTAGTGTCTATATAATTTAGTTATTATTTGAATGATAAGCTGTGTGGCATCACAAGAGGGCAGGTAATAGAGGGGCATTATGTGCCGTATTCTAGAAGTGGATACGTCCCCACAAGATGGCTGCCGGGAGGACTGCATCTCCCAGGAGGCACTGCTGGGGGAGGGTCCAAGCTCTCAGGCCTACTTAAAGCTGGAGCACAGGTGTGGAAGCGAGTGGGGAGAACAAAGGAGTTGAGACCACCAAGAAGCAGGAAACAGGAGACTTGGACCAAACACCTTTGGAACGGAACCGTGCGAGGAGCCACTGGATGGAGGACATATCCTAACCGTTTGATGAACTTTATGTTTTGCTTTGAGAGAGACTTTTTGTTGTTTAATAAACCAGGACTTGGTTTGAAACCTTTTTCGTGACTTCTCTTTGCTTCTGTGACGCACTGCCCTACACCCTGTTCAGTGGTTAAACCTCTGGTGATACCACAGCATTCATTTATTTTTCAGACTTTGTGTTGTAAACTAACTTTGTGGTGTATCTCAGCTTTCTATAGCCTACTTTATTATCTGTATGCTAAAACTTCTGATAGTTTTTCATCTTGCACCATCATTAAGTAAAAATTCGATTTTGTGTAATGCTTTGGTTGTATGATTCACTTAAAGGTAGAAAATTCAGAAAAGAAATAAAGTTGTTGTATCAGGAGAATAAATTGATAGTAATACGACAAATGTATTCATAATAAAAAAAAGAACAAAGACTCTGAGGACACTTTTGTGGAGGAAGCAAGTGGTCGACTTGAGAATATAGTTTCTATTCAAAGGGGCTTCATAGTTTCTCACTACCGGTTATTTCCTAAAAATTATGAATATGATGTCATAATTTTATCTCATAATATTGTGATTTATGATTAAATGACTATACATTTTTTAATAATATTTAGACTTCATTCTTACATATTTTGAGTTGTCTTTTCAACTGGGCATGATCCTTTCTTCAATATAGCTCTATTGCCCCATCATGGGTTTGAAAAAGCGAATGATTTCCTACAGCCTTGGGGTGGACTGTGCTCCTGGAGGTACAGCGGGTCAAGTCGCCAGTGTGTGAATGATGTGATATAGAGACATTGTTGCACATAGATGCACTGGATGAATTTGTGAGTGGCAGTTTACTGCTAGCTGGCAAACATTACATTGATAACAAGCTACACTGTTAATATCACACATATATTAACATTAATAAACCAAGGGTAAATGTATGAACTGAAAAGGGAGCGTGTTAACGTTGTTATTACTATCATGTTAACATGCTCATATTAGCATTTAGCTGACTTGCCTGAAGGCATATGTCTTGTTAACGCCATAGAAATAGAAATACTTTTGTTTTCACCCTCAGTTTACTGCTTTATCTTTGAATCTTATTTTTTTTTCTTCTGTAACACAACTTTTTTCCTATAATCTCAGCTTTTGAGTGAATAACCAGTTTTTTTATTTCTTATAACTGTAAATTAACATTGAATTACCAAATACCTCCCCATAGCTACTGTACTCTACAGGCAGTTTTTCTTGGTAATCTTTTTGGTTACACTCACCTGATTCTAGCCTGTTTTTAGTTTTGTCCTCTTTCTTCTCTTTAAGGTCTTCTTCCTCCTCTTCTTCATTCTCTTTTTGTTCCTCCTCTTCTTCACTGTCTGCAGTGAAGCCATCATCTACTGCCTGTTCGGGTGGTTGGTTCCTTCGTTTGGGAGCAGATTGATTCTCCTCAGTCTCAGCCTCAGCCTCCTCTAGTTTCCTTTTCTTCACAATTGGGCATCCCAGTACACTGTGGAGAGCTGGGTTAGTTTTTAAGTGACTGCTAACATCCAATAACAAAGACTTTATATCAAGTGGCAGGATATAAGCCCTTTGGAATGACATAGTTTTCTGCATTAGTGCTAAAAAAATATTATCTAATCTTCATCTAAATTTGAGAAACCTGTGGATTTAATAACTGGTAAAACTTCTTTGGCAGAATCAACCTCAAGCCTGTCTTGCAGCACACCTGCACCATGTTGATGAGGAATTTTGGACTATTCTTACAACAGACCTGCTTTGATGCAGCAATATTTTAGGATGTCTAGCATGAATGGCCTTCTGAGCTCATTCCACAGCATCTAAGGTCTTAGTTTAGATCTTCACCTGCTGCACAACCACCCTGAAGTCATCCTGTAAGATTCACTTTGACTTGGAAATTTATTTCATCAGCTAACCTACCTCATGATGCTCCCTTCACGACAATGTACCTCAGAGATGTTGTTTTCTTGTTGGCAGGCAGTTCCCTTTTACACCGTGCACAATATTTATATCCCAAATCAGTCAACAAAACATTAGACTAATAACAAACTTCAGACATGGATACTTTTGGAGAGTAGCAGCTTCCTCTGTAAGGCCCCTGCCACACACCATTATCTGTGTGTGGCATATGATAAACACAGGTCATAACCAGGTCCAGTGATTTCTTTGAAGCTTAAGCTGTTACTCTGAGTTTCTTTTTATCTCACTGATCATCAGACCTCTGGATTAAGCTGAACAACCAAGAGAGAGACACTATATAAATAAATGGGATGCCTTAATATTGCCTAAGAGGGGTTCAAGGGTGTACGGTGGTTACAGTGGAGTTATGATTATTCTATAAGCCCAGCACGGAGGGGGGGGGGCCTCAGAAAACAACATTAATATTATTATCATAATTTTTGTAGTTGTTGTGTTGTTGGTTAATGTCATTAGAATTACAATTTTCTATTACTAAAAAAAAACTATGTAAAACGCACAGACCTTTCCCTGCATCCTATTAAAGGTTTAGAATGTAGAATCTAGTGATATCTAGTGGTGAAGGTGCGTGTTGCAGCTGAATACCCCTCACCTCACCCTCCCCCTCCAAACATGAAAGAGAACCTGTGGTAGCTGGCAATTGTCATAAAAACTCTAAAGGTGTTTAGTTTGTCCAGACTGGGCTACTGTAAAGAAAATCCGTAGAGAGGACCCGCTCCTGATGTAAATATAAAGTATAAAGGCTAAAGAAGACAATAATTTGTATAATTTTCTCACACTAGTGAAATATTATTATGTATATTTAATTTCTGCCAATAGATCCCAATAACCTAAATTTTACACACTGAACCTTCAACACATAATGTAACACCTGTGCCACATTGGCTGCGGAACTGCTTGCTTGTAATTTCAGCACCAATGTTAGGAGATTGGAGTGGTCACATTAACTGGGGTTCAGCCACAGATGCAATACCGTCTTCTAGAGATCTTCAAGGTCTGGCATATTTTTCCTTGTACTGTGTAAAATTCACAGCAGAATAGACATAGGAAATTATCTTTTACCACAGTTTCAATGTTTATCTTTTAAATAATTGTTTACTTCCTGTGCACTTGGGGGACACCCCTGCAAATGGTCTCCATTTATAGAGAATTTCAAAACACTTTGATATCATTTTGTAACCATTTTCAGCTTTACGCAGCTTTACGCAGATCAAAGACACTTATTTTATAAATAAGTGTAAATGTTAATATTGCTATATATTCATGCTATCTAGCTAACTCACTGATGTGCAGAGCAGAAAGTTAAATTAAATGTATGAATCCTACCTTCTGTGTCGGGAATATCTTCCACTGACATGGCCTTTGCCGTCACATCCAGGGGTGGGACAGCTGCTACTGACACACAGTGAGACAAACCCACACTTTCATACGTACAAAAAATACTTTATACATACTGACAGTCTTCTGCTGAAGCATTGGATTCTTTACCTCAACTCCTGCTTCATCTCCTGTCCCGCAAGTTCTGATAACACTGAATCCACCAGCAGGAAAATTATTAGATGCAAAAAATGTAAGTCATACGAGGAGTATAAGTGTGTGTGGGTGTGTGGGTTTGTGCTTACCTCGGATGCCTTTAGAGCGGGTTCGTGTTCGTGTCTCTGTAATTTCTTGGCTCATCTGAATATCAGAGGGAAATGAGCAAGATTCATGAGTAAGTTAAATATATAGAAATATATTTAGATAGATAGATAGAAATATAAATAGATAGATAGATAGATAGATAGATACTAGATAGATAGATGGATAGATGGATGGATAGATAGATAGATAGATAGATAGATAGATAGATAGATAGATAGATAGATAGATAGATAGATAGATAGATAGATAGATAGATAGATAGATAGATAGATAGATAGATAGATAGATAGATAGATAGAGAGATAGAGCAATAGAGCGATATAATTGATAGAATACAATACTTTGATGCTGAAGTGTGGTCTCTCTGATCAGTTGGCTGGCTGGCTCAGTAAGTGAGCTTTGAAATCATTTTCTGCTGAATTAAACACACACAACACAGCCTTTTAGATGGAAGAACATTTTTCACACAGTTATTTGTTGCCGTTTGGGATTCATTGGCTCTTGCTCTTTTGAGGCTAGACTCATACAAGGGACTAAAGATCAGAATTTGGATGGACAGAGGATGTCTCACCATGTTAAAGCCCTATGAGACAAATTGTGATTTGTGAATATGCTATACAGATAAAATGTGATTGATTGATTGATTGAATTTGTCTACCTCTGCTACTTCTATTTAGACCATTCATTTCATCACGTAAATAAACAATTTAAGCCTATAAAAAAACATTCACCATTTTGTCCTATATTCTAGAAAAATAATAAGAACATTGCTAAAATAAAATAATTACAAAAAATACATTAACTTTATTTTATATTGTACGTGATTGAATGGTCATGACAGTTTGGAAACATTGTCACAGGATTACAGTGTGAACTGATAGGAGGCCTCAGGATGCCATCAGGTTAGATGTGGACTGACTGCTGCTACATTTCAACACACATTATCATACAAACAAACAGACTGCGAGTATGAATTAGAGAGAACAAGGCATCTTCGTTACAGGAGGGATGAAGGCCAGGCTTTAAACAAGGACGAGGCCTCTCTGAAACACGAAACAAGCAGCTGTGACCAGCGTCCAACGCTTTTCACAACAGACCGTATCGACACCGGGCCGCCATTGTAGGCGTTGAAAATAACGAGCCACAGTGATAATCGGTTTAAAAGCCGGTCTGCACATACGGACCAAGTTCATTATTCTCCAAGGAACCAAAGCTCGCTGACATCCGCATCGAGCTGTCGTCCATCCGGCCTCTTTAGGTCCTCCCTCCTTGGTGTTAAATCCCCAGTCAGGCCTGCTGCAGCGGTAACAACAGAAAATACCGACAAGTGTCTGCGCTTCATGCTCTTTGTCAGAGCGACATGAAGCCTTACCTTACACTCACTACTGCCATCCCATCCCCCTCTTCTCCGACATGTCCGGGCGGCCCACACTCGTTCTTTGGAGCGCACCACACTCACTACCAGCCGGACAAAGCTGCGGAGGACATCAGAACTACTGAGTGAGAACGACAGCAGCTTCACACTTAGCCCAGCACCCTGAGCTGTTCAGCACCCCGGACAGAGCCAGCCGAATCTTCAGCACCATGGACAGAAGCCCCGCTGCACTGCCCCCTGCAGGCGCACAGGAGAGCTGCAGCCAGTCGCGGCTCAAGCAGCTCCTGTATGAGCCGCCCTGCCGGCGCGGGGCTGTCAGTTGGCCCGGTCTGTGGATTCCTGGAGGCGGTGTCAATATGTAACAAGGCCGCTAAGCAGCTTGAAGATGGAGGACCTCACCCAATACAGTCCTGAGGTTCCCAGTAACTTAAAACCCAATGAGGAGGCTATAGTGTCAGAGGTAGTGGAGCAGAAATAGGCTCTCCTACTACTGCCATAGTAGATCTAGTCGATTAGTAGTATGTCACCTTACTATATACCAGCTGTTAACTACACAAACAAAATGGTTCTGTTTACTTTTTTGTCATCTTTGGTCAGAACATTTTTAAACGATTCCCACCATTTATATTACTATGTGGTTATAATGAAACAAAATTGTCTTTATTTCCATAACAGACTCATCAGTAGCAAATTGTGCTTTGAGCACAGCTATAAGAACGAATCATTATATTGAAAACATTGGATTGACAGCTATGTATTATAACTGTTGTATATTTACAAAGTGATGAAGCTCAACTTTTAACTATGAGGGAGATGTAAACTTTCCTTGTAACCTTGATAGAATGTCAAGGGGTAATCAAAGCTGTTTCTTTTCGAACAATATATTCGGCTCACGATTACAGGATCAGGATCACTGTAGCGGTCGCAACAGTGATCCTAGATCTGCAAATGAAAGCTCAAGGACTCCAGGGAAAAAGACAAGTGGTTGGTCAGTAACATGTATTGATGTAATGGAGAGGAACAGGAGGAAAGAGAAACTGCATGTGCCATGTTGTCCCTGACAATCAGAGCCGGTCCAAGTGAGACCTGAACAAACTCTAACTATAAACTTTATCTAAAATGAAGGTTCTAAGCCTACTCATAAACATAGACAGGGTGTCTTCATCCTGAACTGAAAGTGGGAAATGATTCCACAGGAGAGGAGCTTGATAGCTGAAAGCTCTGGCTCCTACTCTACTTTTAAAGACTTTAGGGACGACAAGTAAGCCCGAATTCTGGGAGCAGAGTGCTCTATTGGGGTGATAGGGTACTATCAGCTCTTTAAGGTATAATGGGGCCATATTATTAAGGGCCTTGAAGGTGAGGAGGATCATTTTTATTATATGTCTCGTCAGAAATGTGATCCCTCTTCCTGGTACTTGTCAGCTGCAGCATTTTGGACAATCTGCAGAGTCTTTAAAGACTTACTGGTAGGGCCTGATTTTAGTCAAATATACTAGTCAAGTCTGGAGGTAATGAAGGTGTGGACTCAGATATTTTCCTAACTTGGGCTGGTTCTTTGAAGCCAATTTATTGTTCCAGTCTTTGTGGTAGGATGTCATGATCCATAGTAGAAGTGTCCTTGGGCAAGATACTGAACTTCAAATTGCCCCTTTTCATAAAGAAAAGTGCTCTCCATAGATGCACTGTATGAATTTCTGTGTGAATGTATAACTGTTCTGTAAAGTGCTTAAGTGTTCATCAAGACTAGAAAACCGCTATTTAAATATTCATAATCTTTTTTCAAATAAAAAATTCACTAGATCCAGATTTCTAATTCAAACAAAATAAACAAAATAACAAATTAACTAAACAACAAACTAACCGAACAAAACACAAAAAACAACAAAAAACAAAGATGATAACCTCCTTGACAGAGGTATTCACTCTTATCTTCCTCACAGATCATCTCTGCCTAATATTGGGAGGAGACACTTCAGTCCAATAGGTGGCGGTAATGTGCCATTACATGAGTTTTTCACCAGGAAATAAGGGCTGCGTGTGGAGCCGTGAAGAAGAAGAAGTAGTAGTAGAAGAAGAAGAAGAAGAAGAAGACGTACCTCAAGCGAGAACCTGACTCGCCTCTTTCTCTGCTCAGGTTAGCTTCCCAGCTAACTTTACTTCTCCCCGGGTCCGTTCATTTCTGCTCTGCAACGGTCTACTCAGAATTGTGCTGCAGTTAAACCACTAAAACTTCACAGATATTTCTGAAAGCAACTAAGGTTAAATTGGTTAACGATGTGCAGTAGCTGCAAGATCTTAGAGTTTGCAATGGCTGAAAAGTTAAAGTTACCCCAGTTTTATTCTCTATGGAGATTATGTCGCTGGGTAAAATGTATAGTGAGGTCTGAAATCAGTCGAGGTTAGAGATGTTAATATGTAAAATCATTTTATTCAGTGGTTGAATGTTTCCTTTCAGATTATCAATGGTCAAAATAGTATTTGCAGTCTTTATCAAAAAATCAAGTGGATAAGTGAGTAATGTATTTTACTCCATCACAATGTCATACATATTTTGTAAACTCAGTATTTGTATAAGGCTTGTGTTTATTTCCTGTATGTTTATAATCCTTAAGAAAGAATGATTTATTTCTCAATTTGCCTTAGTTTCATGCAGAAAATGTGTGTGTTTGCGTGCAGGATGGATATGTCCAGCAGGCTGCTGGTGTGGCACGAGCTGGCTGAGAGCTGTGGTCTAACTACAGTGCAGCAAGGCCTGCAGCAGGTCTGGAGACTGATGTTGCTCTGCCTCATCTGCAGACTGTGCTTCACACTTGGTGAGTAACAATAAACCAGTATCAGCCTCGAATTGAAGCCTCGTCTTTACTGTAATTGCCATTGACAGAGTTGAAAGCAAAATTTTGAATGACCTTAAATGCCCTGTCACATAAAAATTTAATGACAATGAATTAGATAAAATATACCTCTCATCTAGTTACTTTGATTTTAATTTATTATAACTGTCTAGAATCAACACAAATTCTACCGGTTATGTTGCAATTTTATTTGTGTGTAGAGTTGTGTAACTGTATATCAATGTGTGTGTGTAATCATTTTTTTAAATGTGTAAAAGAGTCCATAAATGCACTCTGAGATTTGCGAAGGCCAACAGCATTCGCAAAAATCTGTGTTTGCGTAATCAGATTCCTAAATGTGTTTTTAATTTAAAAAAAAATACTGACATTTGCAATGTGTGTAGACAAATCTGTAAATGTGTCCATAGATGTGTTAATTTGTATATACATCTGTGTACACAAGATATTAGTGGCTGAAATGGGAATGTGTTTTTCTCCAAGAGCTGGAAATTAGCTGTTCTTTTACACATGATTTTTACTACACTTCTGCTGTGGCAGATCTGCAAATACATGTAGTGATTTGCCTGTATTCTCAATATCTTTTCTACCCTGAGCAGAGGTATTTTTTGTCCCTTTTTCATGTGTATTTTGGAGAGACTTACCCTTTCAGCCCTAATATCTATGTATGGTTTATCTACAGATCTTTTCACGTATTCACAGATTTGTCTTTATGTTTGCAGATCTAAGCCCAAACACATTCATCTTCACATTCACTGATCTAAGCCCACACACATTCATCTTCACATTCACAGATCCATGCCCAAAATTTGCAGATTTTTGTGCACATACAAATCGCAAAACACTTCCAAACCTCATTACACATTACAGATTTTTTACAAATCTGATCACGCACACATTGATTCAAGATTCCTGTATGCATTTACAAATCTATTATATTATGACCTAATATTGGCCTCTTAAAATGTAATGATTTTGAGGTGAGAGGCTGTTTGAAACTATTGGATTTGTAATTATATGTTTCCTCTCTGTTTTCCTCAGGAGGTTTGTCCACAGTGAAGCATGTAGTTTCAGGGTTGGTTGGGATGTACAGCCTCTACCTCTTTTTTGAGTCCCAAATGCTGTGGGTGCTGTTGCTCAGTGCACTCTGTTATCTTGCTCTGCTCTTCAGTCGTAACTCCTGCACCAGAGGCCCCTTCCTTTCGGTTGTCATCCTCATCTACCTCCTTATTGGGTGAGAAAACAATGCAAAAATCTTTGTAGATTAGATTAGATTAGATTATATTTCTTTATTTATCCACACAATGGGGAAATTCACTTGTTACAGCAAATAAGAGAAAAGCAAATAAGAGAAAACGAAACAAACAACCAGCAAAACAGACACTGTGCAAAAGCAGGTACTGGGGAGAAAGTGGAATGATGTAAGTGTTATTGTAATGAAAACAAAAATATTATAAGTAATATTGCAACAGTAGTGACCATGATACAGAAAATAATTAAAAGGTAAGTGACCATAATATAAATAATACTACAAGATAGCATAATGGAAATATAAATATTGCAATGTAACCATTATAAGTGACCATGATATAAATATAGATGTAAAGTGTTGAATATTATTGTGCATGGTAGTGATCTGAGTAAAAAATAAAAAATAAATAAATAAGAAAAATACAAATACAAATACAGCTATGGTGAGAGGTTGAGTGGAGATAGAGATAATAGACAGGGACTACAACATTATCAGGTGGTGCTGGTGTTGTAGAGCCTGACTGCAGCCGGGATGAAGGACCTGCGGAACCTCTCCTTCTTACACCGTGGGTGTAACAGTCTGCTGCTGAAGGAGCTGCTCAGGGACCCCACATTGTCGTGTAGGGGGTGAGAGGTGTTGCCCATGATGGACGCCAGCTTGGCTAACATCCTTCTGTCCCCCACTTCCTCAATGGAGTCCAGAGGACAGTCCAGGACAGAGCTCGCTCTTCTTATCAGTCTGTTGAGCCTGCTCCTGTCTCTGTCCGTGCTACCCCCCCTCCAGCAGACCACAGCGTAGAAGATGGCTGAGGCCACCACAGAGTCATAAAAAGTCCTGAGGAGAGCCCTGCACACTCCGAAGGACCTCAGCCTCCTCAGCAGATGGAGGCGGCTCTGGCCCTTCTTATAGAGGGCATGTGTGTTGTCAGACCAGTCCAGTTTGTTGTTGAGGTGAACACCCAGGAATTTGTAGTTCTCCACCACCTCTATGTCCAATCCCTGGATGTTCACTGGTGTTAAGTTGGATGCTTTTTTCCGGAAGTTCACGATCATCTCCTTCGTCTTGCTGGTGTTCAGCTGAAGCTGGTTGAGCTCACTCCAGCTGACGAAGTCTGTGATGACCGCCCTGTACTCCAGGTCATTCCCCTCAGGAACACATCCAACGATGGCTGTGTCATCGGAGAACTTCTGGATGTGGCAGTGGGTGGTGTTGTGGGTGAAGTCGGAGGTGTAGAGGGTGAAGAGGAAAGGGGAGAGCACCGTACCCTGAGGGGCACCTGTGCTGCAGAGCACCACGTCAGACACACAGTGATGGAGCCTCACATACTGTGGTCTCTTGGTGAGGTAGTCCGTTGTCCATGCAGCCAGGTGTTGGTCCACTCCCACGTTCTCCATCTTCACTTTGAGCAGTGAAGGCTGGATGGTGTTGTATGCCACTGCTGGTGATAACAGGCTAGAGACAGGCTGGGGGAGGCTGTCAGGGCTATGTTGGTAAGTCAAAAGTCAGCCTGGTGCTCACAGGCAACATTAAGAAAGAAATAAAGACAATTGTTGACATTTTGACTACTAGCTCTGTAATTAAACAAGGTAAAATAAAAAATAATCAAAAGCATTACAAAAATTACTCACTTTTAGTGACGTAATGGAATCATTTACAAGTTACAGTTACGAGCATGTATTTTGTTAAGAGTTGTTTACAGTTTTAAAGTAACCCTCCCAAAGTAGCATATTTACCAGCATTCAGAGTAATAGAACTGTATGGAACAATAGGATATACCAAAGGAATCAAATACAGTTACTTTTGAAAGGTCCATAGAATTGTGATTGCATGTTTCATTGTAGTGTAGAACGGTGCAGAGACACTAGTATCTAGATCAGAGATTCTCAACTGGTGGGTTGCGACCCGGACCTGTTTTCAGTGGGTCGCGGGTGAGTATTCTCAGCTAAAGCGACATAATTTGAGTCTTTTTGAACGACTTTTTTATTTCATGTTTGTTCATGAAAGCACTGTTTAGTCTGGTAAAAAAGGCTGAAGTTACTGAATTGTTATGTATCTTGTATTACCTTGTGTCCTTAAGATGCACATTTTGGTTTTTAATTAAAATGCAGCTAATTAAGTATATGTGGGAATATTGTTTTGGTTTATCATTAAACTAGTTTTTTTGTGTTGGCATACTGTGATATTCTGTACTATCTTTTCATTAAATAAATTTGAAAAGTTGAAAATTTTCCTTGATTTGGGTTGCGGCTTGTCATTAAGACGTGATGGCGGGTCCCGAAGCCAGACCAGTTAAACCACTGATCTAGATCATGTCTGTTGTTAGACATGGGTCCAATGGGAGAGGAACGTTTGACCAACCACCAAAAATAGGTTATTCTAGATGGCGCAATATCATTGTTGTTTACAGTATTTCTATCAATCATTTTCATCTATTCTTTGTGGACTGTGGCTCAGGTGGTTGAATGAGTTGTTCACTAACCCGACGTTCAGTGATTTGGTTCCTGGCTCCTCCAGTCCACATGCCGAAGTGTCCTTGGGCAAGACACTCAACCCCAAAGTTGCCCCTGACAGCTGTACTGGTAGTGTGTGGATGATGTGTGATAGGAAAATAATTGTATATTTGTTGCATGAAAGTGTGTGTGAATGACTGAATGTGACATACAGTATACTATAAAGCACTTAAAGTAGTCGATGAGAATAAATTAGTATTCTGCAGACCATTTACCATTTACTTCATTGAGCAGTTTCACAAGTCCCTCTGTATTTGTGTCCAAATTCCCCTTGAATTACTTTTTCTAGTATTTCCAGTATAATTCTTCTTATTGTATACATTTTCTCCTTCTTCATTTCAGAGAGCTGCAGTTAATTGACATGGTGACCTGGCATAAGATAAGAGGTAAATATTCCTTCATTTGGTCTGAAAAAATCCCTCTTCCTGTTTTCTACAGTTTTGTCTTTATGTCAGAGATACTACTTTGCGTCATGTGAAGGAGTGAATTCAGCTTGTATTGTAATCGCTTTAAGTTAATAAGACTGGTAAAGCTGCTATATAAATACGTTTTCATTTTTGAAATCTTGCAGCTTTGTGGGCAATGGTTTTCAGCCTGCTCTCTGTAGTAGAGGTTGACCTTCCCATGGTCAGATTAATCAATGAGATACAGAATGCTGAAAGGTGTCATTCTCATGTTATGTTGCTAATATTATATTAATATGACTATTAACATTTTTTTTCGCTGTATGTTTGCTGGGAACTGTGTGTGCATATGTGAAAAAATATCAAAATTCTGCATGACACGTCACAGCAGTGTGGCTTAAGTCATGGCTGTCACGCAGGCAGTGGGGCTGATCCAACTGAAATTAAATTTCAGTTGGTTTGTTGCTCTACTTTCTGATGTAAAACCCTCCAAAGGCTCTGTTGGGTTTGAGTCAGGGGACATGCTGTACCAAGGTCATAGTCTTTCTTTTTGACAAACTCTTGTGTGTGAGTTTTGTGTGTTTGGCGTTTTCATGTTAAAACGCTTCTTGAGACTACAAGTAATCTTTTCATTCAGTATTTGGGTGTAAAATTATTTCACAGTGTCATTGATAAATAAAAATACACGATAACCTGTCATGAAAGCATACCTCCGACAAGGTCCAACAGTCCCAAGGGTTTGCCTTTAGTTATCTAGACTGTAGAGGCCTGCCATATTCAGATTTGTCCTGCCACAGTTTCATAATGAGCCAAATATATTTTGCACTTTTCATAATAACGTAAGAGATGTCTAACTGGGTTTGTGCAGCGTTATTTTCAGTACTATATGCAGCGTGCTCGCTCGTGTTTTTACCTACTCAGGCAGTCAGTCAGGCCTCATATTTTCTGCTGCTATTTTGGCATCAATGGAATTCCTTCTCTAACGAGAGAACTTATATTTCTACTATCTCTTTAGTCTGTGCACCTGTCACTCGGAATTTGTTGTGCGTGAGAGTGAACTTAATGCACCCCAGTTACCGCCAGACATTCAAATTAATTCCAAGGGTTAATTCCCTGAGTCCCCTTATGAAACCACATATAGACTAAATCTATATTTTTTTCTATCTACACCAAATTGCACACACTCATAATGATCAGTCCCCTAAACATACCGTCATGTCGTTTTTCACAAACACTGCAGAATATTAGGAAACTAACATAATCAGTCATTCTTTTTTGGCTGGTCCGTAACAATTTGCTATTACCTCAACTAACTATGTTATGTGTGAGTAAGTTAGTCACATTACATTACATGTCATTTGGCTGACGCTTTTGTCCAAAGCGACTTACAATTAGTACACTCAACATTTATGAGGGGCCTTTTAGGGATTCAGTATCTAGCCAAGGACACTCTGGCATGCAGATGGGAGAGAGTGGGGTTTGAACCGGCCACCTTCTTGTTGGAGAACCACCACTCTAACCACCACTCTAACCACCACTCTAACCACTAGGCCACACCGCCCCCCCTAGTTGGTTTGCCTTCTTCTCCCTTGATGTTTTTCCTGGCTGAGTCAACTTTATACTGTATTCTTAAACTGCCTCTGTGCTAGAGTTAACTTCCTCAGATTCAGAGGGCTGATGCCAGGTTTGCTGGACCCTTTGCCAATGTTTTTTTCCTCCAGCCACAGGGACACAACTGAAGCTTCTTGTCAGATTATTTTGCCGTATTAGCTTGTTATATTAGCTTCCACAAGGGCGGCTGTGGCTGAGGGGTAGAGTGGCCGTCCTCCAACCTGAAGGTCGGCGGTTCGATCCCCGGTCTGAACCATCTGCATGCCGAAGTGTCCTTGGGCAAGATGCCGAACCCTGAATGGCCCCATAGAATAACAAAGTGCTGCAAGTAGATGCACTATATTACTGTAACTCCCTCCTGGCAGGTCTACCTGCTACTGCCATCCGACCTTTGCAGCTCATCCAGAATGCAGCAGCTCGACTGGTTTTTAACCAACCTAAATTCACCCACACTACTCCGCTCCTCCGCTCCCTTCACTGGCTACCAGTGGCTGCCCGCATCAGGTTCAAAACATTAGTACTTGCCTACCATGCTGTGAACGGATCAGGTCCAGTCTACATCCAGGACATGGTCAAACGTTTCAGCCCAGCACGTTCACTCCGCTCTGCTTCGGCCAATCAGCTTGTTCCTCCCTCACTGCGAGCTAAACACTCATCAAAATCACGACTGTTTTCTGTCCTGGCTCCTAAATGGTGGAATGAGCTCCCCATTGACATCCGTACATCAGAAAGTTTAAACATCTTCTGCCGAAAACTAAAAACACATCTCTTCCGACTATACCTTGAATAAGGAATTCACTAACAATTTTTGAAACTAACACTTTGATAGCCTGGATGCCAGACGAACTTAGCCCCGCCCACAACATTTGAGGTCGGGAAGTTCGGTCTGGAGTCGCTCCGTTGGGGAGAAATTATGCCAGGATCCAAAACGTCCGGTCCAATCAGATTGTCAGGGCGGGCTTTATACGATGATGGACAGATGATCAACAGTAACGTAATCAACCACGTCATCAAAGTACGCTTGGGTTGAATTGGTTTTCAACCAATATGCCTGCCGCGTAGCGACTCCCCTCGCATAACTACCTGCAGTTTAAGGAGCGGACCATTTTAATAGACGCACCAGATCCCTTGCTTGCGGACCAGTGCACCGGACGCCCGCTGTGCGGCATTTCTCAAAAACTATAGTTAAACACCCCTCGCCAGCGGAACGAGGTAAGGAAGCTGGTCCCATTTACTTTGCTGCAGGTAGCGCGGAACAGGAGTCGCTATGTCACGTTAACGCATCAGACTTGTCTCGTGGTGATTTGTTTGTTTATTGTATTTTAACGTTTGTGTTTGGTTTTATGGATTAAAATATCGTGTACTTAATGTCATTCCAGTTTTACGGTGTATTTACGGCTACGATGAAGTGAACAATAAAGAGCCGTGTGACATCAGTAGAGAAACTCTACCTAACCTTTTTACTGTTTCTCTGATCTTCTTCTTCTACTTCTTCCAGCATTAGTGCAGTTGAGCTCTGTTGACAACAGCTATGCGTCGCTTTACATACGTCACATACTACGTTGCACTGATTGGTTGTAGGTCTATCCAATTGAGCGAAGAGGCATTTTTTTTTCTGGTTCGGTTGAAACACGCCCCATAATCACAGCCCAATGGAGCGGTATCAGACTCACATACTGACTAGAATTGTGAGTATGACAACGTCAGGCTAGCACTTTGATGGCACTTACTTATAGCACTTTGTAGTTTCGCTTTATTTTGAAGAAATTGTACTCTTTTGTACTCTATTGTACTCTTTTGTAAATTGTACTCTTTTGTACTCTATTGTCTTGTTGTCCTGGGTCTGTACCCTGGGGGTTTTATGCACTTATTGTAAATCGCTTTGGATAAAAGCGTCAGCTAAATGAAATGTAATGTAATGTGTGTGAATGTGTAACTGTGTAAGCACTTTGAGTGGTCATCAAGACTAGAAAAGCGCTATATAAAATTACAAATCCATCCATCCATTTATATTTTGCTTGTCCTCTTTGTTGTTTCGATTCCGGGGTCATTAGCCATGTGATCCGTTAGTGAGTTGCTTTCATAGCCATTAGTGGGTGTCTCCAAATACTAAATGGCATTGGATCCTACCTGCAAGGGTAGCTAACCCATGCCAGCCCCAGTGGGGTCTATTCCCTTCGGTCAACTGTCTTTCATCTCTGTCATAAGGTCTTTCCCTTTCTTTTCAGCTATCCTGTTAATGGTAGTCACTGGCTGCATCCAGCTACAATCATATTAGAATACAGGAAAAGATGGATAATATCCATTGTAAGTCTGAATTTATCTGCTAGAATTTAAGTTACCAACTGCCAGTATCGTAACTTTACTGTGTGTGTACTTGTGTCAGGTTCTCAGATGGTGGTGGCCATGAAGGCCATCTCTGTGGCATTTGACCTGGACAGAGGTGCAGTGAACAGCCTCCCCTCCCCAACGGAGTTCCTGGGCTATCTTTTCTTTGTTGGAACTGTTGTATTTGGTCCTTGGATCAGCTTCTCCAGTTATATGATTGCTATTGAAGGCAGAAAACCGGTGAGTAGTTGATGCTCCGAGCGTTCACTGTGCACCTGGTTTTCTTACTTTATAGTGCCCTGTAGAACAAATTAGGTTGTTTCTTTCCTCAGAGCTGGGCGTGGATGCAGAGTTCATTCCTTAGCCTCCTGAAGAGTCAGATCTGTTTGCTGGTCTCAACTTGCATCGGCCCTTATCTCTTCCCTTTGTTCATACCCATCTATGGAAACACAGTCACTCAAAAGTAAGAGATTTTTATTTACTTTTTTTCGTTAAGTTTTGTCAATACATCACCTTTTATAATACACTGTTTTGAAAACGGACCATTTTTTTCCCCTGCTTCGAAGACACATTTGAGAAAGGTAAGGCTTTTTTCAGAGTTAAAATTGTCAACATTTTCTTCACTAACTGCTGAAGTGTGATTATAGTAAGACTTGGGGCTATTTATAACCGTCGCATTTGCATAAAATGGGTCTGAAAGATGTATGCACCACTTATCACTCTTGGTCCCTTTCAGCCCTCTAAATAACTCAGAATGATCTGTCATAATTCTTTGTACATACGTGAACACAGAGCCCTCGCAAACAAAATCTGTTTCACTTTGGATCATGGAACAGAATCAGGAATTATATTACTATTTTCTTGAATATGGCGAGATATGGAATTTGTCTACATTTTCATCCCCTCAATTTTGAGAGTTGTCAATTCAACCATCCTTAACATACAGTTGGTTATTCTGCTTACATACAAAAGCCTCAATATGGTCTTTTTTTCTTGTGTGCTAATATGGTGGGCTATGGGCTATTATGTGAAATTCCCTATTTCATTAGAACTTCCTGTATTTATAGATGTATGTTTGAAATTAAATTAGTGCAGGAAGTGGGAATAATCAGATTAAGATGTTCACATTATCTGTGCATTTGAATCATTTAACCTTAACTCAGTGGAATTTAAGCAAACATCTTTAAGATGATTTAAGTTCAAGTGGTAAAGTGATCAATGTTTTTCAGTTGGAGGAAAAACTCTGTGTGTTTTTGTATCTGGTGTGATGTGCAGGTGGCTGCATGCTTATGAAAATGCAGTGTCCTTCCACTTCAGCAACTACTTTGTGGGTTACCTAAGTGAAGGCACCAGCAAGTTAGCTGGAGCAGGCTTCACTGAAGAAAAAGACAACATCAGATGGTAAGTTCAACTGGAGCTCTATTGCATTGTACTGCACATGTGTTATAATAATTAGCGTTTTATGATAATAACACACATGCACATTGAATGCCAAATGTGTTAATAAACCCCAGGGTAAATAATATATGTAGTTTTTTGCTATTCATAGATTATTCTTATTTTTGACAAAACTGACAGGATATTAAATAAGAGATAAAGTTAAGTTCACTTCAACAAATGTGAAAAATTTTCACACTTAGTGTTCAGCATTGATCCTGTGAAAGTACTCCATATGAAGCTTGTCTGTGCAGAGTCTTTTGACATTTGTATAACTGTTAATGTATACAAATGTTGCCCTCTATCTAATGACAAGAGAAACATTATCAGGCAAAATACTAGCAACCTGGGTGTGGGACATTAGGGCTCTTTCCTAAGACTGTTTGTCAACAGCATGACTTAAAGTCATAGTTCACCGGAAAAATTTAAATAAAGCATTGACACCCTCCTTCCTGGAGCTGCGTTAACGTCGGTGTGTGCAGACACAGCACAGGCTCGCACCTCTGTGCTCTCACCCTAAAGCGCAGATTAGGATACACAGCAGTAACTGCAGCTATGCAGCGATGTTTTCGGAAGCAGCAATGCTATCACACATCCCGAAAGCACCCTTGCACCCTTCTGAGGAATATATCAGCGGACATTTAGGCCCTGATATGGTGTAAAATATGCAGTTTAGAGTCAAATTCCAATATTTGGGCTCATGGACAATTGGATGACACCACAGGAGCAGTATAGAGACATTTTATGTTTTTTCCCCCTGTTTTCTTTTCATTTGAAGTTTTGGTCGCCAGTTATTTCAATTGTTTTGGATTTGACTGCAACACTGTTTACCCCTGAGACTCAAAAAGTGTTTCGTGGACTCAAACACTTCACACCTCGTTTTATTTATTTATTTTTTGAAGAGCAGTGTAGTGGGTACATAAGAAAAAGTTAAATAAAAACAGCATTCCTAGTTACAATATGTTGAGGGCACTCACGTTACTGTTGATATTCAAGTCGGTCACTCAGCCGGGCATTTGCTGGCCGGCGGCTCCAGGGAATCTCCGCAGGAAAATATCCAACAGATGATTTCTTCCTGACTTCAGAAAGGTGACAGCACGCAGACTTTACAACACACTTTTGTAAAGATAAGACAGACAATCTTCTACGCAGGGCTGCTCGATTATGGACAAAATCATAATCACGATTATGTTTGACAATAATGAAATCCCATTTATTCAAACAATAACTTTTGAGTTTGAATAAAGGATTTATTAAGTATTTCTCTCCAAAAAAACTCTTTTGTAGCTGAGAATCGCGCAAGGAAACACTCTGAAAAATGACTTTACACAATATAAATACATATTGATCAAATATGCATTCCATACTTGGGTTTCCCTGGTTCCTGTGTTGTCCTGGAGTTTAAATTTCCCAGATTTTCCTCTCATTATCAAATGTCCCCATCTGCCCCCCCACTCCAAGCAGACAGACAGAGAGAGAAAGAGAGGGTTAGGGGATGGCTATGAGGACCATCATCATTTACCCCCGAACCCCTACATTGAACGGGTGACATACAATAACAAGCGTAGAATCGCGGGCTGACCGGCGTGGAGAAATGCGGCTCCGGTGTGAACAGCCTGGGGATGCGCGCTTGGAGTGGTGCCGCGCTTCAGCGCCCAGTGTAAACCCGGCGTTATCTGGTTCACTGAGCTGAGTATCATCAATAAACTCTGACATTTCAGATGGTTGAATAGATTTGTTGTGTTGCCATGTGGCGCAGAATTCACCTTCTAGCAAATCTTGCACATTGTGTGGTGCTGCTCCTCGTCCCAATCTTCGTATCCGAAGTGTTCCCATACAATAACTTTTTCTACCGTTTTTGTCGATCAAACGGGGCTGCCCTTTCTCTACCATTTTCCACTTGCGCAGTTTTTTTTACATACCGCGGGTCACCACACACACAACTCGCCTCCTTCACTTTACAGCTGCTTAAGAGTGATTGCCAGTCAGCAGGGCCACGTTGAATGCTTTGGGGGAAGGACTGAATTGTGCATGTGTGTCTCTTTTCGATTTTTTTTCTTCAAATTAATCGTTTCAACTCGATTATAGTAGTTTGGAGATCGTCTGCAGAATTTAAGTTCCCAACTACCAGTGGATGTTAGAAGGTGTTAGCGGCCACCAGCAGATCTTAAGGACATAACTTCAGTTCTGCACTTTTGTGTCAAGTGTTTTGGTCTTGAAATCAACGATGTTGTGTCCCTCGCAGTTAGGGAGCCGATCTATTTGCAACCAATACAAAAGTACTAGTGTCTCGAAGCTGATATGGGCAGCCATTGGTAACCAGTGGAGGGAGTGAAGGAGCGGTGTAGTGTGAGAGAACTGCGGTGTATGCGGGAGAAAGTGCAGCCAGCCTTGATGCCCACTTCAATGTAAAATGAGGTGTGGTGAAGCAGAATTGCAGGTCTTTAAAGAAGGCTTTAATAAAACATTTTATAGGCTCTGGTACTTTAAAGAAGCCGAAAGCAGCCCAGAGGACACTATGTAGTTCTGACCCAAATGCATTAGCGAAATCAGGGATATGACCTGTAGATCTCTCTTCTCACTCTTGGCTGATATTTAAGGATTCATTCATATTTTGGTATCACTACTCCTCCAGCTATGCGCTAAGCTTTGGGTATGCCACTCTAATTAATTCCCACAAGAAGCGTAAAACATTAGGAACATTCTTATATATAAGGATCAGCGTTCTGGCCTGGGTCTGAAGACACTTCCTTCAATTTCGGAGGGCTAACAAATCCATTTGGTGTTCTGGCTGCTAAATGGGTGGGATATCAGATAGAATTGCAATCAGATCATGTCTCTTTGGATGAGAGTTTTTTTTTCCAGGTGCTCCTCTAAGTCCTGCTTCGAAGTCCTCAGTGTTCCTCGCTTCTTTGTTGGGAAGAGAGATTTCACAAACTTGAAGGGGGTCTTTAAAGAAACAAGTTACTTGATTTCCGTTGTTGGTTTAACTGGTTTTCTATTTGTTAATCCAAAATGTTCTGCTCTGTAGTCGTAGATGATGTTACACATCCTCTAAAGCTTCAGCTCAACTGTGTCCTTTATCTTTTCAAGGATACTGCTTAGGTCTGCATTAATGGCCTCCCATTTTACTTTTTATGAAGCTTCAGGCCAGATCAACTTTGGTTTGTTTTTTGAAGGTTCTGTTTCCCTTGTTGGCGTGTGCGTGTGTGCGTGTCCGTGTGCGTATGCGTGTGTGTGTGTGTGTGTGTGTGTGTGCGCAGGGACATGAGTGTGGTGAAACCTCTCAGTGTCGAGATGCCTCGCTCCATGGTGTTGGTGGTGACGTCTTGGAATATCCCCATGTCCCGATGGCTGAAAACCTGTGAGTCCTGGCCTCCACTATGTTGATTAAACATTCTACACTTATACACTGAAGATATCTACTTTGTATTTTAAAAGCTGAATAACTTTAATGTCATACAAAGTTATTTCTCTGTAATTAACATTTTACTGCTGATCTGCTGTTTTTCATTCGATACATTGAAGACATCACTTTGCCTTTGGACAAATTGTGAATTCCATTTCTCACTATTCGATTTTACGTGTATTGAATGACCAATTGAGAATGTTATCTCCATGATGAAATTGATCATTTTTGTTATTACACTATTTGGCTGGCACATTGTAGTTTCAATGGATTGTTTCAAATTCACTCACTCACTAGCAACTCATTGTGTCATTAATCAAGGTAACAATGAGTCCATACCTAAAGGCATAGTTCACCCAAACATTTTATTCACTCAATATCTACTCAACACTGTGCCAATGGAGGGTTGGGTGACGTGTTTGAGTCCACAAAAAACGTCTAGAGTTTCAGGGGTAAACAGTATCAGAGCCAAATCAAATACATTTACAGCTCCTTTGGTGTCATCCAAGTGCCCATAAGCCCAGACGTTCAAATTCGACTCAAAACGCTGTCATTTACAACAATGTTTTGAGCCTAAATGTCTGTTCTTATCTTCTTGCCTGGATCCTCATTCACGTACATGTGCGCTCAAACCGCACAATTTTTTGTCTCTATGCTCTCGCCCAAGGTGCATGTGACGACATCAGCGATACACTGCAGTAACTGACACTGCAGTGATGTTACCACGCACCCCGCGTGTACACTTTATCGAGAGCTTGTTAGCAATGTGTGCTAGTGAATGTGAACATTCTAATGTTTTCTGATGTTTTTTTATGTTTAAAGACGTGGTTGCTAGTTACTTCAATATTTTGTATTTGGCTGTACCCCTGAAACTCCAAAGGTGTCACTTTGCCCACCCCTCCGTAGGCATAGTGGTGAGTAGATAATGAGTGAATTTAAATGTTTGGGTGAACTATCCCTTTATGTATGGCCTCATTTTTCAAATTGATAAATGACACAATGACATGCTACTGCAGTGCACGTTCTAAACTAGGGCTGCCATTAAGAACAATTTTTTTTATCAATTATTTTTTTGACTATTTTACCGATTAGTCGAGTAATCTAAACGATTAATTTTCCTCCAAAAAATCTAATTTTTCATTTCATTTCATTTCCGAAGCGCCGCGCATCAGAAAGGAAAGCCAGGCGCCTTCTATCCATCACCCTGTTAAACCTTTGTGCGGTTCACATGGGCTGCGATTCGGCTTCGTCATCGAGTTCGCTTAATAATGTGCGTGAGACAGACTGTGTACTAATGTTGACATCTTTATTCGGGCTCGCACTTCCGTGTCTGATCCCGCCCCCCAAATTCATTGGCTCATCGTATTGGTCCACAACATACCAACATAGAGGCTTCCTATTAGAACCTACTAAACCAATGAACTGTTGTGAATAACATTGAACAATACCAAAGAGTCTATTTTTTTCGCTCGCCGCGAGTTTATTGTGCCAGGAAACGCGCTGACTTACTTTGTATTCCCCTTCTGTTGTCCTTGAGTTTTATTTTCCCCAATTTTCCCAATCACATAATTAAATGTCTCCCTCTGCCTATCCACTACAGGCACACAAGCAGATAGACAGAGAGAGAAAGAGAGGGGCGCTATAAAGACCATCACCATTTACCCCCGAACCAGTACATTTAACGGGTTACATACAACAACAATCGGAGAAAGCAGAATCGCGGGCTGACCGGCACTGAGAAATGCGCTACCCGTGTGAACAGCCAGGCGCCTGCGTGGCGCTTAGGCATCCGGTGTAAACCCGGCGTTACGTAGTGATATTGAAGAACAACATTTGTTATAATGAATTGAAATGAAACATTTTAGAAATCGAAAAGATCAATTCGTAATTTGTGTGGGTCCGACGTGTCGGTTTAAAATATTGATGTCGACGCATTTTCAGCGTCGACATCTTCGATGACGTCGACTCATCGCGGCAGCCCTATTCTAAACATGAATTTAAAATTCAAAAATATATTCATTTGTTCCTTAACAATACGTGTCAAGTGTGAACATTCTAGAGATATGCAATTCACGTACAGACCCACAGACTTTGATTTCTTGAATTTGTAGATAGATTATGAAAGCTACATTCAAAACTATATCAGTATAGTGTCATTATTTTGTGTGATTACTGTGTTTTCTTCTCCATGTTTTCCAGATGTTTTTAAAAATGCAATGAAACTGGGGACATTTCCAGCCATCCTGGTGACATATACAGCCAGCGCCCTACTGCATGTTAGTAAGAAGATGCATACTGCGTTCATCTTTGCACCCAATTAAATTGTAGTCTTTTAGTTTTAGTTAACAAAATTATATTCCAAATTTTTATTTAAAATAAAAATTTATTTAAATTTATCTAGTTTTCAGAAGTGTAATTTTTGTTTTTTATTCATTTTGTTTAGTGACAGTACATTTTTCTGACTTATACGAGTCCCCTCTGTAAAACAGACTTATTGTAGATAGAGGAGACCGCTACATGTTCTTTTAACCTCAGAGCAACTGCTTATTCTGAGGCTGATCCGCTTCTTCAACATGCTGTTCAAGGTCACTATTGCTGTCACTGGTATCTTTCCATTGTCACTATACACTGTTCAAAATACCTGTTCACGGCTGAGTTCATTGTAACTGAGTTCAAACCATTCTCACTCTCCAGTGTTCACTGCTCACTGCCCCAGTGCAATGTTCACTGTCATTGTTCACTTTTAATGTATGTTGTACACTGTCAGTGGCTACTAGTCATTGTCCAATACTCACTGCCCACTGTCAATGGTCACTAATAACTGGTCAGTGAACACTTATTTAGTACACTGCTAACTGTTACTATTCGCTGACTTTCATTTTACACAATGACTGTTCTCTGTAAAGTGTTCATCGCCACTTTACATTGTTCATGTTACTTTGTGCAATGACACTGTATATTATTTGGTGAGTTTCATAATTTATTAATATGAAACTCTCCAAACTGCAAAACGGCTCAACAACGGCCCCTAAAATGCAGCACTCCGTCTCATTTAACCATATTCATGAAATGTGGTACACACGTGTTTCATGATGAAAAAAGAAGATATTTGCACTAATTTGATTAACGCAACAGGAAGTCAGCCATTTTGGATTCAGGGGCCATTTTAGTAATTTTACACTTGTATTTTAACGAACTCCTGGCTGAGCAAGGGTCAGAAACCTTAACTATCAAAAGAGACATTTGGCCCTCTCTTCCACCAATTATAATTTGTCTGGAGCTGCAAAACATATTTGATAACGGCTCATATATAGTTACACTCCGTGTTGTGCCAGTTCACACTCAAAATGAACTAATTTAAAGTTCAGTTCAAGCAGATGAAAATTAACTAGTTCATAGTGAAGCTCAAGGTTCCTAAAATGAACTCACGTTCATTTGTTCCATTTCTTTTATTGGGATGATTTATAACTTACGATCATGTGTTGAGTAATTAATCGGTGGTGTCGCTCCACTCATAACACTGAGGCCTGACTGTTAGCGTCACGTCTCGTGTTGAACTTAGCACAAAAAGTTGAAGTCATTTTTCACAATGTTTAAATTCAGCCTCATAAACTCTAGAGCGAATCAAACAAACACTAAGTGACTTCATGTGTTGAAGAGATCCTGATAACTAGTGATGAGTGTTTATTAGTTCAAGTGAGAAACGAGTGGAGGAGGACACAGCAACTCCAGCTCGGTACAAACCAACTGCAGCTTTTGCTCTGATCACTGAGCAGCTGAGACCAGAGAAACTCTGTGTTTCACTGTTTCGACTGTTCTTCTACAAAGTCACTGACCGGCTGCTTCACATGAACGAGCTCTGATCTCACTGCGTTTATCGATGCGAGTGAGTGGTCTCTAGTCAGTAGTCATATTTCCCTTTCAGTATATACATTTTTTTCTACCTCCACTGGAAACGCGGGTAAAGTGGATGAAAACAAGGGTTTGCATGAATAGGAATACAGGTGTGCCTTGCGATTTTGGATTGACCGGCGGTAGCCTTTGAAAACCAGCTCATTATCACTGCACAGTGCCCACTGTCATTGTAAAGTATTGACTGTTAATTTTTTCAATGTACACTGTACTCTGTCACTATTCACTGTCAATGTACATTGTTCACTGACAGTGGTTATTGTCCACTGGTCACAAGATAACTGTCACTGTTAACTGTGACTATACAATGTACACTGTACATCGTTCTCTGTCACTGCTCAGTGTCATTTGGGAAGCAACATTATGGATTATATTGATTAAATTTGATTATGAAAAATAGTTGGCAATACAACTACACTGATGAGAAATCGGCATGTGTTAAAACAATTTATCAAAAACAATAGCTTTAACGGTCATTTACAAGGTGTTCACACATGTGTAAACAGATTAAACAGGAAAGCTAACAGCATCACCACTTTGTTTAGACAAAAAAACTAAATGCCTGTCGATTATTACTCTCTTGGGCTCCTGAAAGATGCTGCATTGCTTGCAATTTTTGTGTAAATTAAGCAATGAACTTAACCAAATACAGCTTGTCTGCTGTGGCCGGACAGATGCTGCTGTGAGTGATAGCCATGCCTCCGTTCAGACGGACTGACCCATGCCTGCAACACTGTCACACATTCAGCAGGTCTATGGCAAGCTGTTGTAATATTTGTTATATAAATACGAACCATTTTATCTAAGTTTGACTATCCATAATTAACATTACCTGTACCAACAATGCCGTTCTGACAGGGCGCACTGTCATTTTGATTAATATCATTCAAACTACTTTTGCCATTCACATCTACAGTGCAATTCAAATTTTTCTAACTTTAATTTCAGATATTTACAGTTTAATTATAAATAGTTCAAACTTAGTTTAAAGTATCTTGAATTGAGGTGAATAAAGATATATGCTGAATTTGAATTAACTAAATTACTGAATTAAATGAGATATCTAAAAGGGAAATTATCGTTATTAAGTTGCTTATGACTAATACATATAGAAAGAGCTCGTCAATAGTAGTCAACAGATTAACTGATCATCAAAATGATTTTTAGTTGCAGCCCTACTGTACTATCAGTGGTCACTGTTACTGTTTGCTGGTGACTATCAATGTCCGCTGGTCACTGTATGCCGGTCATTGTCGGCGAAAATGTCTGTCACTGTGCACTGTACATCGTCCATTAATTGTACCATGTGTTTACATGCATATAGATCATCCATACTTCTATAGCCATTTAGATAATTACATTGCAATGAGAGCTGCATAACAATCAAAAAGGATGTCTAAAGAGAAATACTATGGGTTTGAAGTTCTGAGACCACTTTCTCATCTACTTGAATGGGTCATGTTTGATGCTGAACAACTGACTGTCACTTCTTGAACTTGAAGTTGTGTTTGTTTTCCTCAGGGTCTGAGTTTTCACCTGGGAGCAGTTCTGCTCTCTTTGGGATTCATCACATATGTTGAACATGGTATGAACATGTTATTTCTGCTTGTAGATAAGTGTATTTATTTGATGTATTTAATCTAGACTTACTTCAATAGTGTTGGTAAAGGCTAACCAGTTTTTTTCTAGTGACACTGTTAAGGTTGTCTATTTATTTTTTCTTCCACTCAGTTTTGAGAAAGAAGCTTGCATCGGTCTTCAGTGCCTGTATCCTTTCCAGGCCCTGTAACCCCGGCTGCGGCCATCAGCACAAGAAGGTATAACACAGTTTAGTTTCAGTTATGTGATGAGTGGAAATGTAAAAGGAAAGCATTTTTAAGCAATCTTATCATACAGACACACATTTAGCTATTAACAACCTGCACCAAAGTTTTTTGGATATGTTAGTGTTTTGGTATGGGGCTATTAAAAAGCCAACGTTATCAGTGTTACAAGGGAACATTTTAAATCTTAATATTCCAAATTGGTGAAACATTAGAAGGAGTTTAAAACTAAAAAAAATATATATATATCTCAGCAGAAATCAAGAGATCGATTTCAGGGTCGATGAAGCTTCTAACATGTGACAGACACAAAATATGAAAGAAAAAAAAATGATGTGCTGTTAACAAGATCACGTGATCTCTGCAACAGAATAAATACGTTACATCCTGGGAACAGAGAATCTACCGCTGCATTGACAAGGAGAAAGTTCGGACCCAAACAAATATACATGTAAAACATTATATAGAATGCACAAAACAATTTGGCAGTGGGATTCATCTCCTTAAATAATACATTTCTAAATGATCACTATTAAAAGTGAAATAGTTACTTAGTTAGGGTGAGGAGAAAGGGGAATGAGGACATTAAGAGATCTGTAACAAGCTTCATAGGCTCAGACTGTATATACTTGAGAGCTGTAGGTTGGCTGCTTTAACAGTTGCAGCTAAACCTGGATTCTGTTCTCTGTTGGAAAAGAGCATCTAAACGTATTAAACTTAGGTAACATGAATTGATAATGTTATAGTACTAGTGACACTTAAGTCTATTGGTTATTGTGCCGTCCAACAGGCTGATTGTTTGTGCATGAAAGGACATCGCTCTGTAACATTGTAATCAGTTTATTACCGCCTGTCAACTGTGCTTTTGTAACTGAGCGGTGTGGAGAAATGATCTGCTGATCGAAACTTGTTAAATAGAGAAGAATAAGAATAAAAACACATTCTTGTGGCTGTTTCACACTTTTTTATTTTTGTTCTTGTCTGTAGGAGTATTGGGTGGTGGCACTGAACCTGGTTTTCAGCATCCTGGCAATCTTCCACCTCACTTACCTGGGCTCTATGTTTGATCCTGGAGTGGATGAACATGACTTAGATGAGGTAAGAGTACACACCATTTTATAAATATCCTTATATACATGTATAACTACAACTCTGGGACCATAGCTCATAGCTACTCTCCTAGTTTGGGGGTTACAGGCCAGAGTGTTAAGATTACTACTGTCACCACTGCCTGCCTTAACTTTCCACATCTTCTCTAGTTCGTCATTCAGCATTTGGTATTTTTCAAGCTTCTTTTGTTCCTTCCTCTTGATGTTGTATCACTTGTGAATCTCTACCTCACCGCCCCCTCCTGCTGTCTGTCAACCATCATGATGTCCAGTGGGTTAGCATCACCATTTTATCCATCTGGATCTGGATGTTCAATAGTGTCTTAAGTCTGTCATTCTCAACCACTTTTGGATGTGGCTTCCATTTTCACCTTGCGAATTTCCAGCTCAAACTTGGCACAGATGTTACTGTACACTATGACAGCCACTTGGTTATGGCATTCCATGTATGCCATACCTGCCTGGATCTTACTCCCTGCTGTTATGTGCTGGATTGACTCATCCATGTGGCCTCTTTGAACAGCCTGCACCAGGGGCCCTATGTGGTGTGGTAGACCCCAGACTTAATCAATGTCATATTTATCTCTCGGCCCTTAATAATAACAAAAGTGTATATATATCACCTTTAAAACAGAGTTTACAAAAAGCGTTGTTGCTTATCTTGTTTTTGCTTTGCTGTCAATCGACAGGATGCAATGTGGCAAAAAAAACAGACAACAATGTTGAGGTGATCAAAAACAAAGTAGCCTTCATTAAATAAAGACTACTTCCCATAAAAACTTGATTACATAGAAACTGTAAAAGGACAATACAATTTTTTAAAATGAAAGATGATAAAAAAGAGGCATCACATGAAAGCAATTCTATATAGGTGGGTTTTAAGGAGTCATTTTAAAGAAGTCACTGACCCTGCCAGTAAAATCTATTCAGGTAGGTGGGTTCAAAGCTGCGGGGCCCTGATGTCAAATGCATGATCACCTTTGGACCAACCAGCAGGGCTCCATCTACACTAATTATGCTGTTATGCTCTAATTAGTGCCTCTGTGCTGTCTTTCAGATCAGCCTTTTCAAGCCACTGGTATGATTTTTCGATATCATCCACTTCTTTTACCCCTTTTGTAGTTCAGGGGCTTGTTCGTCCATGATTTTCCTGTTCTTCCTCCTCTTCATCATCATTAGGTTTCTGCTGTCTGAGATGTTCTCTTGGCAGATCATCACGTGTTGTAGTCTTCCTGATGTACTCCTGTATCTTTGATGTTTCATAGTTAATAGTAGCCTAGTGGACAGTCTAATAGTTAAGCATTTTTAGTGAAATTCTCCATGTATTGTGAGGAGCTTATTTGAGTTGATATCAGTGGCCTCAGTCTCCTCCTTTGTCCAAGTACCAGTAGGGTATCTGATGATCGGTAGGGCATACATCTCCTGAGCCTCATTTTCCCTTTTTTTATTTCTCGAGTATGTACCTTTATGATCTTGACTTGGGCATTGTTGCATTCTTGATATTAAGCCCAAGCAGCAATTTAATAATTTACAATATAAACTGTAGTCTCACTATGTTTTCAGGCACAGGAGTGCATCACAAACAGCAATGATCAAACTGAGAGAGAGTCGTCTGTGTTTAATATTCTATCCACATATGATTGTTTTTCACTCCTGTTTGCAGGGTTACGCAGCCATCCACACGATCCAGAGGTGGTCGGAACTGAGCTGGGCGAGCCACTGGGTTGCTTTTGCCTGTTGGGTCTTCTACCGTTTAATACACTGACGGATGGAACAGATGACGAGGCAGACACACACCAAGTACTTAACATTACAAAAGGGTTTGTGAGTGAATGTCGGTGTTTTCTGATGGGAATGAATGGGGTCTGCTGGGAAGAACTTGTTGGACAGAGGGGTTACGGCATCTGTACTCAGGTGGCTCTCACAAATAAATGATGCTGAAGAAATAAACCTCTTCAGACCTGCATGTAGTTGTGACCAATGCGATAAGGAGACTGGAAATGTAGCACATACCTGCAATATGCTGTATTAGCCCTGTGCATACTGGGTTAAGAATAATTTCAGGACGTATTGAAATGAACTGCAGACAAGTCGTTTCCACTATCTTGAATTCATTCAATTAAGAGCGAAAAACACTTGATTAAAGACCAAGTAAACTCTGCATTTAGTGCAAACATTAGACAGATATCTGGACAATCAGATGATCCTTTTTGTATTGTTGCATTTGGAATGTTGGTGTTAGACAATGTTCATGTCCAAAAATATTTCAGCACGTTTTAAGTTTACATATATGCCATGTTTATATGAATCTCTTTTTATTTTTTCTATTAAATATTTCTTTCTTTTTTTCTTCTTTGCCAATCTTTTTATTGAGTTTTGTAAAAGACCAGCATAAAACAGAGAAATTAAATAAGTAAATAAATCATGCATCATTTGTGTACATCCCCTTCCACCCTCTCTCTCGGTCCTAACCTTAACTGCAATGACAAGAAAAAAGAATGACAACAATAACACAATGAGGCTAAAGTAACACCAACAGAGAGACGCATGCACACACCCATGCCATTTCGAGTCAAATTTGAACATCAAGGCTTTTGGACACTTGGATGACAACACATTAGCAGTATGGAAACATATTTTCAGTTTTATCACGTCAGAGCTTCCAGTTACTTAAATTATATTGGATTTGTCTGCCCTTATCCCTCAACAAGAGTAAAGGAAAAAAACTCTTTACAGAGTAAAAAGAAGGTAGACACCTCAGAGAGAGCCACATGTGAGGGATCCCTCTCCAAGGACGGACAGAAGTGCAATAGATGTCACGTGTAAAAGAGAACATCAGTAAGATAAGGCTATTTGCAGCATTGATAAGAAAACACATTTTGAAGCATAACTGAAGGTCAATGAATTGATTGATTATTGTCAGTAATGGTCGAATATCTGAGGAGATGTATCAAGCAGTCTTGTTGTAATCCTAGTCCATAGTCAGCAGCCACCATGATCATGATCCACCATCAAGATAGGATGCCACTATAGTCCACAGTTATTGTCCACTGCCGCCATCAGGATCCATCATCAGCTGCTACCTCGATCGTGGTCCACCACCATTATCTGATGCCAACATGATACAGGATCCACCATTATTATCACATCAGCCAGCACGATACATGTGGCGCTCTCTGAGGTTTCTACATTCTTTTACCCTGTTAAAAGTTTTTTTTTGTTGTTCCTTACTCTACTTGTAGAGGGTTAAGGGCAATGGATGTTATAGACCTTGTTAAAGCCCTATGAGACAAATTGTGCTTTTTCGATATGGGCTATACAAATAATATTTGATTGATTGATATAGGCTTAAGTTAACGCCTAATGTCCTAGAGAAACCTAGAAAAATGCATTTTTGAACGATGATCACATTCTGACCTCTTTCTTGACTTTTTCATAATGTTACTTATATGATATAATATCGGAAATAATTGTCTGAACAATATAATTTTTAGTCGTCTTTCTATTATTGCCAGAGCTCTTGGAAAATGTGACGATTGGATTAGGGTGTAACACTGATTATCTTCTGTCTCGCGTATGCGTAGGTTGAAAACAGTGGCGGTTGGTCAATATGGGGCGCTTGGGCCCCCTCAAACATCCTGAGACAAAAAAGGCTGTATAAAAACGATAAACATAATTCAATTATATGATAATAGTTTACTCGCACAATGCACCTGGTAGACCTATGAGCATCAAAACAAGTTGTTTCCAAATGTATTTGGTTAATTTCTGGCCAACTACATAATACTTACGGTTGTTGGGCAACGGCCAAGTTGATGTGTGTGTGGGTCCTAAAATGTTTGGCAAACATTTGACCTGAGCCTGCTCTTTAATTGGTTGTTGCAGATTTTCCTCGGGACCCAGCTCTCTGCATTCCAACTATTATTTGTAGCCAAACGTTACTGATTTATGTTTTTTATATCTAATGTTATTGGTCGATGTTTCAACGCTGTCTCAGGTACGTCACTGAGTTACATCCGCTGCGAGCTAACCAGTAAACATGTGGCAAATTCAATTTCAACTGTGGTAAATCCACTGATTCTTTACAAAAACAACCCTTCAAGAAAAAAGAGGATAAAGGAGCTTTGTCCTGATCGACCTGATTTCCAGATTCAACAGCAATTGATGAGGACGAGCTTACACCACGACCGCCTCCTGCTCTTGTTATGAGAAACAGAGGTGACTAACTGCTGTTTTGTGAGACCTAAAACAAACAGCATGCAAGTTCCCACAGTCACAACTTGGCTGCATTTGTGATGCAGGCTGGATTGGAATATATTTTTTGTTGAGTCTGGCACTAATCATTTCCATGTCAAAAAAAGTGATATGTATGTACATTTTCATTACACAGTGAACTTCCCCAGTCCCAAGATGTGAATCCAGTTTAAAACCTTTGCAATGTGCTGTGAAAGCAATTTCTCTTTAATAAAGAGCAAAGTCCCCACTGGTCTTTGGGTAAGTTCATTCAAGCACCTGCACATGGTGTAACATTAAATTGAGCTGGAACGATCTCCCCACTGACATCAGCAGAAACAAGAGAAGGTCTCCACATCTTCTGCCGCAGGCTGAAGACACATCTCTCTTGACTTCACCTTGTTTAAGAAGATGATGTCTAATAATCGTCGTTTGTTGCACTTAAACATTGCACTTACATGTAGCACTTTCAGTTTGAATATTTTGAAGCTAATCTACTTAAATGATTCTTACTGTTCTGGGTTTGTTCCTCATGGTTGATCGCATTTATCGTAAGTTGCTTTGGATAAAGGCCTAAGCTAAATGTTATGTAATGTAACATTACATTCAACTACATGAGATGCGCATATGAGAATAGTGTAAAGGAAATATCAGTTAACACATGCTGAGTGAGTCACATTATTTATTGCTTAACTAATTCTGATCTACATGCTGTCTTCACCTTGATGTCTGCATGTTTTACTTCTTAAATAAAATGTGAACGATTCCATGACAGTGGTAGAACAGGGGGCCAATTCTACTCAAATGATTGGATGCAGTCATGTCAACATGGAGCAGAACCCCAAAGGAGAGTTTCCAACATACTGTGGAATCATGACACAAATATCAGGCTGTAAGAGAGCCTAGTATATGCAATATACAGGTCGTTGCATGTTTGCGTGTAGGCAATCTCTTCCCATTGTGTTTTTCTCCAGATGAATTCAGTCAACCTCAACCTGTATGTGAAGGTATCAAATGTGTCAACCTTCGTGTCCTTCTATGGCCAACTGCTGTTTTACAAAGCCACTAAGAGTGCTTCACATTGGCTATGGACTGAGAGCCAAGTTCATCCGTATCCTCATGTTGCTGGTGCTGTGTAGGCTGCAGAGTGGCATCCTAGAGACCAAGGGTGCTCAGGAGGTCATTCCCTGCATGTCACCCTCCTCTGTCTTGACCAGGTCCATGTGTAAGTCACATCTTAACTCTTCCAGTCTTACTCACAAATAAGTTTTAACATCTACTTTGTAGTTTTGGAGAACAACTCGCAGTATGAATGAAACTTGCTTTTTTCAACTGACCTGGAGTTGAGATTTTCTTTAGAAAAATATCATCCATTTATCCTTCCATTGTCTAGACAATTTAACCTTTCAGGGTCAGAAGGGGGCTAGAGCCAATCCCAGCTGACATCGGGCGAGAGGCGGTATACACCCTGGACAGGTCACCAGGGCCTAGATACACAGAGTGTGAAGAAAATCATTCACACTCACATTCACATCTACGCACATTCACAAATACCTCAGTTAGCCAATTAACCTACATGTCTCTGGAGTCCCGGAGAAGTATCCGGCGTAAACCAATGCAGGGAAAACATACAAATGCCTTACAGAAAGACCCTGGTCGACGTTGAGTTCATACCCAGAACCTTATTTTTGTTAGGCGTCAGTTCCTTACAAAGTTTCAGTGATCCAAAAGTCAATAAGCAGCATTTGATTGATGTTATATAATTTCTAAATTAAGGGGCAGATGCTTTTTTCTCATTCACACTGACATAATTGCAGAGAATCTGTCAGAAATACTGGAAAGAATGTGAGAGGCATGCACAGATACAGGATGACGTACTGTCAAACCCAGCTCCTTCAGTATGCAGGTTTGGGGACAGAACTTTTGCTGATGGGAAAAAACACATGCAAATTCATAGCTATCTGATTGAAACATTTGGAGTACAGGTGCAATTCAAGAAGTTCATCAGACAATTTTAAAGATTATGTTATACATGTAAAGTATATGAACATACAATATTTGTACACTTGTACAATGCTTTTGTCTTTGGGTAATCACATATATTTATTGACACATACAATTCATCCACACTACACATTATATAGATTTCTGAAAAGGGTGATTACAAAATTTACATCACTGCGTCATTCAGCACTATGTTAACAAGTAAAATATGATATGATGAGGCAGTTTCGTTATTGTACGCGGTCACTAAACTCAAAGCTGTTTGAATTATAGAATGGTCCAACAAAGGATGTAAATAATTCATAATATTTGCCGTTTTCTTAGACATGAAGGTTACTAGTCGCCCCTATAAAATCTAACCCAAAACAATTGCCCTTGTACTTATTTTTCACAATTAAAAAACCTTTTATGAATGAAAATGAAAGGCCTCTTTTGCAAGACAAGATGAGAAGAAATAAATGATACGTGGCTGTTGGGAGAACTGTTCAGTACTGTGAACAGGATATTGCCATTAAAAAGGTATGATCCTCTGTCTATAAGTAAACATTGTTGTTGGCTGTTGATGCAGCTCAGACCTCTGTCTTTTGTTATCTGTCCAACTAGTGATCTACGACTTAGGTGGAGCAGAGCATGTTTGAGGATGTGGAGTGGTCCCTCAGTGTTCAGCATGTAGAAAAAGCTGTTCAAACATGACGTGAAGATGATGCAGCAGAAACTTGGCCTTCCCTCAGAGGAGGCTTGGCCTAACTGTTGTCTTGTCAGCGCCTCAAATCCCATTTAGAACGGTGACAGCGAGGACAGCCTGTGCAGGATAGAGCATGTCTTTTTTGGATGGTTTCCCCTTTCCTCAGATCAGAAGTCATCATCCAGGCAGACCAGATCCACTAGAAGCCAGGTATGCAGTGGAGCCAGTTTATATATAGAGTTTATATATTTTGTTGTACTATCCACTCCAGCAGAACAAGAAAACTTTTCCTACTAGACACTGACACAATCACATCATTGCATTCCTGTATCTGTTAACATGCTCTCCGTATGTGATGTATTTGATTTATGTGATTCATGTATGTATGTCAGTGATGTGTTAAGTGTACAAGCTACTGGATGATCTGAATTTCCCACGGGATTAATAAAGTATCCATCTATCTATCTATCTAGTTGTAGTTGTGACTCCCATTACTGTCAGAGCTTATATGAACTATAAGGACTGTAAAGATGTTACAATTGTTTGACTAACTATGGAAGACCTTTAAGAAAACACAGAATAAAGTGATTTGACAGTATGCTATTTTCAGCTTGATAACTGAGATAAACAGGGCAACAACTGAATCACAGTGTTCCCTTATACTAACTCCCTTGTGTGAGGTTGTTGATTCTCACGTTGTGAGCATTAACAAATACTTCTCAGCTCACATCTACAATGTTTGAACTTTCCAAACTGTTACACTGCTGCTGCACACTGCTATATAATGTTCACCACTTTGTCTCTTTAGTTTAAAAGCCAAGAAATGTTGCTGCTTGTAGATCTTAAAAATCCTTGTATGTTTTTTTTGTTATGGATTGTTACTATTTTTTTTTGCACATATAATAATTTGGGTAATTTGTGTAAAACACAGCTTAGCTTTAAGGTTAAACTAAAGATTTGAAGGGCTTGAATCATGTGCCTTGTTCAGTGCCTTGCTGTATCTAGCTGCAACATTGTACCTCCTTGATCTACAAAGGAGTGCACGTCATTTAAACACAGCTTTCGACTTAAGTACCCCCCCCCCTTTTTTTTTAAAAATTGCAACAGAATACAATTAATTTAAGATTTCGGGTTTGAAGATTGTTCCCTTTATCTGAGCCTTCAATTGTGGTTGGTTCTCTCATTGTATATGGAGGACTTTTTTGCAAACAGCCAATAAAATCAAAGCATTGCAGCAACCTCGCATTCTATTTTGTCACACTGATAGCAATCAGTCAGTTTTGACCTTGTATCCAAAACAAGTAATATGTTTACAGCAACAAATGTTGCTTTCAAAAGGTCCCACATTAGATTATAGTACAGTGACTGTTGTAAACCTGCCTGTTTGGAAAGTTTTGTTTGCACTGTGTTAATGCTACTTTAACACTTTAACACATAGCTACTTTAGAATTATTCTATTCAAACAGTTCTACAAAATACTGTCACTTTTTCTTTTGGTGCTGGATGTTGTGTGCAGAGGTTTTATAGTCAATGTTTTTCATTAAATATAACTAAATTGCTTTATTACTGTTCACGAGTGTAATTAATGTATAAGTTTGTATGATTTACTGAACTTGACGAAGGCCTTTTGACTATTTCAGATGTCTGTTAGTCATCGACAGTGGATCAAACAACATATGCAAATGAGAAAAGAGTTCTATCTTTCAAAACTTAAAAATGCTTTATGTTTTATTGATAACTGGATACTATAATAAGTGCAGTCAATGCATTGACTTGTACACTGTACAATTGTATAACTATATCTGCAATGATAAGGAGGGGAACACCTCTCTGTTATTCCCAGAATGGTGGGTCCAGGCGCCCCTGCCCCCCTCTGATATCTATTAACAAAGCTGTGTCAATATTATTGTTTTTCACATGGATTAAACATTAAGGATTCAATTCAAGTTAAAAGTTATATTTTACACATCATTTTAATTAAAGGTCAAAGGAATGTCTGAAACCATTTAAAGTACTGGTCTACAGCAGTGGTCCCCAACCTTTTTCGCGCTGCGGACCGGTTAGATGTCAGACAATATTTTAACGGACTGGCCGTTAAGGTGTGTCTACGGGGCCTCACTGCGGAGTCCCTCTGGTACGGCCTCTGGTGACAGCGGTAGATTTTTCTTTTTTTTTAACGAAATTTTGAGAGGTTTTTTTTTGGTTATTTAAAATAAAAAATTAATTCGTTGATTAAAAAAAATTCCACCGAAGTCACTACAGATATGATGTCGGAAATGGCAACAGAGTGTTTAGTGCTGTTGTGGGGATATCAGGGTATTCTGCCGTGACTTTAATCCAGGACACCGGCAGAGTTGTTTTCTCAAACATTCTTCTAAGGCCGCCGTCATTTGCGACCTCCAGCAGCTTTTATCTTCTTCTTAAACAGACATGCTGGATTCACCTGGTTTGTTGACAAATGGGTCCGACAAATACAGTGTGGGTTTGTGTTCAGCGAAAAAGTGACGTGACCGAGACAAGCGTCTTGAAATGCGTAAAGCATGAGTCATAAAGGAGAGGATCCGGTAATAAATAAAACGGAAAAAATGTAAGCTGTTAATTCTTTCTGTGTGGCCCGGTACCAAATGACCCACGGACCGGTACCGGGCCACGGACCGGGGGTTGGGGACCACTGGTCTACAGGATGAAGGATATGAACTTCACATCCGGGTCTCTAGTGGTGTGCTAAAGCGGGCGTACTTTCACAACTACGCCAGCTTCCTAACTTCTTGGTGAATGTGACTAGCTTGTACGACACCTATTGTCTTCAGGCCAACCTCCTGACTCCCTCTGGGCCAATGAGAGGGCTGACAAATGACGCTCGTCCAATAAGCAGCCGCTCCAGTTCATTCTGCCGCAGGATCCTTCCCACCAGTGTAAGCTTTCTATTTTGGCGGCTGTGTGGTAAACATGGCGGAAGATTTGAAAGGTAACTAAAGAGTTCTATTTTAGACTTTATATTACATCATGGGCTTATCTGGCGTTCTATATCTTTCGGTTTAGGTAAAGTCTCTTTACAGACGTCGGCTATGTACGAGCTGACGGAACATGTAGAGAGCGGTGAGAGAGTGTATCATGTTGACTGCAGGAAGACTAGTTAGTAGTCCTCACTAACTTGTGCAGTTTAACTTAGTCTCCTTTGTAAGCTAACTCTCCGCTGTTTGTTTCGACCATTTCTAGCAGCATGCGAACTAACTGAGAGAGATTGAAGGGCTGAGTCAGTGAAGTCAGTTCATCAGTGTCGGAGCAGACTAATGTGTGTTAGCGGGCAAAACTATACCCGACAACCCGCACGCGCCCTGAAGCGCCACATACATGTGTAAATGGTGCTATATGTTATATGTTTATATGTGTTACACAAATAATAATAATTACAACAGTGATACTTTCGAATGTAATAAGGTTGTATGTACAAAATGTTGCAGCATCAATACTACGACCAGTGATAATAGAGTAGTAGTGTCACATAGAGAGAGAGAGCTATCCCTTGTGAGTATTTCTATAAAATCAAAAGGCAGTACTTTCTGTGGATTTGGTTTGACATTTCCAGCAATGAACAGAGGCAGTTTAAACCAAATGCCTACCGAGTGTATTTTGCTATAGACACAGTGCATTTTACACTAACTTGGTTAAATGGAGTGGCTTTGTCAGATTGCAGAGTGCCATGTAAGATGTCCTGGGATGAGCTGGAGGCCCTATGTCGCACAGAGAGGCTCCACTGTAAACAGCTTGGGGTGAACAGAACCAACGTCAATGAGTATGAGGTCGAGTTCCTCTGTGACTACAAGAAGACTAAGGTATGGTATTATTATTATGGTTATTATGATTATGAGTGCATTTGTTTGCTTGACCTGTTGTAATGCTGGGTTCAGTTTTCTCTCAAAGTGACCTGCAGTCATGAGGCACAGCAAGTAGAGACAGCAAGAGGCATGGACTTAGACGTCCCAACATTTTGTGCACATTCAGTTCACTTGCCACACTCAGATGGTGACTTTAATAATGAGAGGAAATTTCAAAGTTCTCAGTTACAAAGTGTATGTTGGAGAGTGTAAGGGTTTGAATAACCGAGCACCGATATCCTGGTTTCACGGAGGAATAAGACACGCAGCCGTCATCGGTGTTTACCTGAACCTGAAAGTGATTCACTTTATTGCACATGCTCATTTAAAGAATAAAGCATAGACTTCAGAATAAGGGCACATAATAATCATTTGAATAATCGTGATTTCGATATTGTCCAAAATAAACGTGATTATGATTTTTTCCATAATCGAGCAGCCCTAAAACTCACACTCACACTCACACTCACACTCACACACACACACCCTGCTGGAGGAAACGCTGGATACTAACATTACATTACATTTAGCTGACGCTTTTATCCAAAGCGTCTTACAATAAGTGCATTCAACCCTGAGGGTACAAATCCAGAACAAAAAGAATCAAGAAAGTTAAATTTCTTCAAAAATATAGCAAAACTACAAAGTGCTATAAGTTACTTTAATTGTTAGTTTTTCATAAATTGTTAGTATTTTTTTTTATTATTCAAGGTAAAGTTGGAAGAGGTGTGTTTTTAGTTTGCGGCGGAAGATGTGTAAACTTTCTGATGTACGGATGTTGATGGGGAGCTCATTCCACCATTTGGGAGCCAGGACAGCAAAGAGTCGTGATTTTGATGAGTGATTAGCTCGCAGTGAAGGAGCAACGAGCGGATTGTCCCGAAGCAGAGCGGATTGAACGGACTGTGGTGTAACGTTTAACCATGTCCTGGATGTATACTGGACCTGATCTGTTCACAGCATGGTAGGCAAGTACAAATTTTTGAACCGGATGCGGGCAGCCACTGGTAACCAGTGAAGGGAGTGGAGGAGCGGAGTAGCGTGAGTGAATTTAGGTTAAAAACCAGTCGAGCTGCTGCATTCTTAATGAGCTGCAAAGGTCGGATGGCACTAGAAGGTAGACCTGCCTGGAGGGAGTTACTGTAGTCTAGGTGTGAGATGACCAGAGCCTGGACCAGAACCTGCACCACCTTCAGTGAGAAGGGGATGTATTGTCCAGATGTTGTACAGCATGAATCTACAGGACCGCGTTGTTGCAGTAAAAGTTAAACTTGGTATAAATTACCTCGTTTCAAGTCAAATAGGAATGTTGGGGGTTGAAGACACTTTGATGACACCACACAAGCAGTATGTACACATGTTGTGTTTTTTCCCCCAGTTTTTTTTACATCTGAAGAAGAGGTCACTTTGGCTGAAACTTAGACTCCTAAAGGGTTTTGTGGACTCAGACCCTCACCCACCCCTCCATCGCATATTGTTGAGTAGATAATGGATGTATTTTCAGTTTTCGGGGCACCATCTCTCTTAGCGCTTACAAAAAAAAGTGAGAGAAGAGCATTTATTTTTAATAGAGTACTTGTTAATGATCCATCCATTTAAATCTGAAAACTGAGTATTGTATAAATTAGTGTTAATGCATTATACTTTATTTAACTTGACAGTTGTTGACTACGCAAAGATGTTGATACATCTATTATATAAATTGCAATGGATGTTAATGCTAGTTTGACATTGATATTTTACCAGACTTTTGCCTGAAGACATTTTCTCTATCTTGAACTTCTCTGAATACGTATATTACTGTAGCAAGAGCAGTTGGACAGTCTGCAGATTTACACATTGTGATGATGTGCTTTCAGTAAATTAAAAATCTTTTAGCTTATTATGCATCAAAGACAACAAATCATTTCTTATAAGCCTTTGTCAAAGTAAATCGTAAAGTTAGTATGCCAAGGGACAAGGCATCTGACTTGTGAATCATCCATTGTATCATAAATCTGCAAGTCTGGCAAGTCAGTGTTCTAGCAGGAAGTCTGGATCTAATGTGCTGTTGTGTGCAGTAAATAATTATGTTTGGCTTGACACTGCAGCCTGTTGTGAGCATAGTCAAAGTTAAAATCTAGTACTTACTAGATTACTTACCTTTTTTAAAAAAAAATCAAGTTGCACAGAAATCCAAATCGCTGAACAAAGACAAATTTGGTCATAAGATATCACATAGTGCCTTATTGTTTCTGAAAGAAAATTTACTGAAGATTTAAGAATGTAAAAACCTTATTCACACCACACATGTAAGTCAAATTTCCCACTCGCCAACTGGTTGTGAAGGTCACTGACAAAAGCACCAGATTGGAGCCAAGTCAGCATTCAATTGCCAGTCACTAATCACGATGTGAGAACTTCTCAAAGAAACAATTCGATGGGATTGCCAACGGGACACAGACTCCGACCGGAGGTATAAAGATAGATATATAGAAATTGGAAGAGGAATACAACAATAACATCGTATCTAAAGGTTTTCTGCTGGGGAGCTGTATAGAGGGGTACTTTGGGACATTGTGTTAGAATGAAACACCAGTGTTAAAGTCAATAAACGCATATGTTCTCAAATCAATGAGTAATTGTTTTTCAATAATCTTGATTTCAATACGAATCAAAATAATAGTGACTATGATTTTTCTCTGATTCGCCCCCGAAACATCTCCCGCTTTACTTTCTACGCCCTGCGGGTGCAGCATGTTGTGCTTGCAGTTCCATTGATGTCTCGTCCTCCGTCTCGCGGTGTCAATCACCACACCTTGAGGTCCTTTCTCCGTCCGGGTCAGAGGACAGGCCCCGGAGAGTTACCACTGCAGACAGTGCCACCGCTACCACCATTTATACACACACACCCTGTGACATTAACGTGAGAATGGATACTACAAAGTTCAGCAGCATGGACAGAAAGACATGCTGCTGAACTTATTGGAGGAAACAATAAACTTTGTTGCAGTGCAAGATAAATAGTGTAATATATTGAATCATCTTATTTTAGACATGAAACCTGTTATGCTGATGTTGGGGCTGTTGATTGTCAAAACAATGGAGCTTAGATATCTGATCACTGTGTTGAGATGGTAAAAAAAAATGTCAGTCTCTGCTCCTAATCAAATTTGTGTTTTTCAGGAGGAGGAATTCTATCTGGTTAAATGGAGGGGGTTCCCAGAGTCAGATAATAGTTGGGAACCCAAGAAGAACCTCAAATGCCCCAAACTGATAAAGCAGTTCCATCAGGACCTTGATCAGGAACTGAGGCGCCACAAGCGACGCTGCATACCTAAAAAGCTGGATAAGGAAGTCACCTCAACCCTCCTCCAGAAAGCCAAACTCCGTCAGAGTCTGCAGCTCTGGGAGACCCATTTGAATCAGACTCGGAACCACCCAGGTCGCATTTTCGTCATTAACGAAGTGGACCTTGAGGGGCCTCCAAAAAACTTCACCTACATAAACAACTACAAAGTAGGACAGGGCATAGTGTTAGATGAGATGGCTGTGGGTTGTGAGTGTAAGAACTGTTTCGAGGAGCCGGTGAATGGCTGCTGCCCTGGGGCCTCTTTGCACCGTATGGCCTACAACTATAAGGGGCAGGTCCGGATACGGGCAGGACAGCCCATATATGAGTGTAACTCCCGATGCAGCTGTGGCCCTGATTGTCCCAACAGAGTGGTGCAGAGGGGCATCCAGTTTGACCTGTGCATCTTTAAGACAGAGAACGGCCGAGGATGGGGTGTCCGCACACTGCAGCATATCAGAAAGAACACATTTGTTATGGAGTATGTAGGAGAGGTAAGCAAATATATTCCGTAAAATCCTTTTGAACTGTTTGCCCTTATGCATGTTGTCATTGATAGACATCTAAAGTCAGTGTTGCCTGTGGAGTTGAGGAATACTTGACCAATGTCGACCAGCCTTTGTTAAACCTGCTTATGTGTTTTCTGAGATCCATTGGTCCCTGCTTCCTCCCTCCTGCATGATTATCTAAAAATATATCCTGTAGTGTATTATTCTCAAATAATCCTTTAGTCTATGCATGTTTCAGATTAGATAGAAGAGCATGATAATTATGGGTGCCTAGTGGTGCAGGCATTCCCCATACTTATTATTATTCTTACTTCTTCTTTATAAAAGTTTGATTTGCTTCTCCTCCTACAAATTTTGTCGCACATTCACGAGACCTACAAATATACATGCGGAATTACGTCGAATGGTGTGCTATTATTCAGATTTTTGATTCGTCCCCCGGTTCGCACAAAAATCGCGATAACGTGGCCGAAAACGTACAATGGGGGTCAAGCTCTCTCTATCAAAAGAGAGAATAACTTTGGGATGCTTTTCCTCCCACAAATTTTGTCGCACAATCACGAGACTTACAAATAAACCTGCGGAATTACGTCGAATGGTGTGCAATACTTTTTTATAAGATATTCGGCCAACAGTTCGCTCAAAGATCGCGATAACGCGACCGAAAACGACGAATGGGACTCAAGGTCTCTCTACCAAAAGAGCGAGAGGCTGAAAATCAGTGTTTTTAGACCCTTTTTTTGTCACTAAAACTGCTCTCAAATCCCCAAACGGAGGTCCTCAGACATGATTTTTAGATATTTGAGGTGGTGAGATTGTTTCCTTCGCAGACATGTCACTCTCAAATCTCTCGGACCTGTGCTTATACCCGCATCGAAAAATCGAGGAATTATTTGAAAATCAGAGGAATTATTTCCGGATCCTTCTCCCATTGGAGCCCCATGTTAATTCTGAAGATTTTTCTGAAAAGATTAAAACTGAAAAATAAAACGTAAATCGCTCCCACGGCTCCATTTCTCAGCTCTCACAAATAAAAAAGATATCTGGTTGTAGTGTAAACTCTTGTGATTCTCAAAATGTTTTCATTTTCCAGATAGGACTTTTAGTTTTTGAGTAACAAGTATTTGTTTGAGCAGAGAGTTAGAGTGTGGAAATAAATCGTCTCCATTAAAGTCAATGTAGCTTCTTGGAGGAGAATTATGAAATGAGAAGTACGTTTCTAAACTGCTCGCACGGCCTCATTTTTTGGCTCTAAACAACATTATAGATATGTACTTGTTCGGCTAAACCTTCTGATTCTCACGATGTTTTCATTTCACGGACAGGTTCAATCTGTCCCTGTCTCCGTGTCACAGGTGTCTCGTTAATGAAGTTACACACGCAGAGGAGGGGGGCCAGAGGGGGAGAAAGGGACAGTGAGATCTATTTATGAACTACTTCACAGGTGTTGATAATCACTCTAGGTGGTGCAGTCAGTAGAGCAGAGGGACAGTGGCTCAGAGGTGGAGGGTTCAAGTCTCAGTGTGGGCAGGACTTACATGTTCAATTTTTTCTTTTCCTTTCAGGGGGGAACTGTTGATCTCTTTAAGTAAACAATTGTCAATGATTTTGAAGGCAAATGTGATTGGCTCTTCATCAGATTCCTGTAATAGTGTGTATGAAGTGATAGTGATAGCGCCACCTAGTGGTCGGTGTGAAAATTCATTTTGAGCAATCAATGCCAAAATCCTGTCACATGATCAGAGTCAAGGCCTGATCAAGTCAATACTATCACTGCATACACACTAATTGTGATTGCGCCACCTAGTGGTCGGTGTGAAATTGAAGTTCAAGCAATCTGTCCCAAATTGCACACACTTCATCAGATTCCTGACCTGAACAGATATATTAGTGTTTATTCTTCATAGTGATAGCGCCACCTAGTGTTCAGTGTGAAAATGAAGTGTGAGCAATCACCCCCAAAATTCTGTCACATGATCAGAGCCCTGACCTGAAGTGACCTATGAGTGTATGCAGTGTTAGTGATAGCGCCGCCTACTGTTCAAGTCTCTCTCTCTCTCTCTCTGGGTCTCTATCTGAAACTGGTACATTTTCTCTCTCTCTCTCTCTCAAAGCAGTCTCTCTTCCCCAAAAAACTAAATGTCTCTTTTCGACCCGGCCGCAGAAGGCACCCATTTCGAAATTTCTCGGCAGGAGGAATTTTCTAGTTTTCTCCTAATGTGTGTGCTGCAACTTGACACTTAAAATCCTGGGGCCAGTTGCCCCGACTGAAAAAAGTAAAAACAAAACTCTCCTCTCCTCACTTCTATTCTTGGGCTCAAGACATGAAGGAAAATGTGACAGAGAATCTGTAAGGAGTAATGCCTGCTTCACATGACATGATTTCTTTAAGCACCACGTTTAGGAAGTCGCAGACAAAAGCCCTAGATCAGAGCAAATCTGTTGGCTCGGCAGTTGACTATTGTTAAGTGTGACCTCTTCAAGATGCGGTTCAAAGGCCATACAAGAAACAACCTCTGAATAAATTCTCAGCTGGGTAAATATCTTAATAAATTATTAATAACTACAGTCAGAGTGCAGGTTGGGGTGAAGACACAGGGAGGTGCCCACTGACTGTTGCAAATTGCTTTTATCTGATTTTTTTTTAGATTAACTTGATAAAAGGCTCATTTGAGTATATGCCACACAAAGTAAAACATGCAAGTGAACATTATTGAGGTAATTGTTTACTTGAGATATATAATAGTTAATGTCAAAGTAGAGAAAAATTGCCATGATTTTCTATAAAACAGTGATGTGATGTTCTGTGAGCAGAAAGACATAGGAAAGAATCCTTTGGACTCACTGGCACTATAGCATATGTTTTTGTGACCAAACTATGGCTGCAACAAATAACTGTTTTGATAATTGATCAGAATAGTTTTTACTAATTAGATTATTATTTTGATTATTCAATTATTAATCAGATAAAAAAGACAAAAGCTTAATTTTAAGACTTCGCGCTCAATGTTACTGAGACAGAGAGCTGACTGTGTGACCGGAGGTGTCTCTGTAGTTGTTACAGAGGAGCAGTGAGATTTGATATTTGTGCAAGCGCAAAATATCGTTAATCTGTGGTGTCAGGGAGTCAGGAATTCCTGCACTTTCACAACCTCAGTTTCGGGACCTCCATTCTAAGACCCTAGGGTCTTGGGGACCGTGCCGTCTAATGTTACCGAATTTGAAAAGGATGCATTTCTAGACAAGATGTGATGGGCTACGATGAGTGTGAGTACTAAATGTGAATTTAGATTTACTTGTGCTCAGAACATCACGAGAAGGATGCTCGAAGTCAAGAGTATGAGGATGCTCACAGTCAGTTAAAATGAGCAGAGCGACACGATTCATGAGCTGACACCATAGATTAATAACTAAACACATGATCGTAAATTTGAACTGGCTCAACACTGCGCATCAGTTTGTGTTTACCCCCCGAATCACTTCCGTGGACGCGGTCATGGAACAGTCCATTGTACTGGGGACTGGGGCGGGGGAGTGGGGGAGTGAGGTTGCTGAGACACTGGTTACTAATAAATTATAGGATTTCTGATGCCATTTTAGCGTATATATGGATTGACCGACTAGAGCACCACAAGAGACAAATCATATCTTTCCCCAATCCTTACTGGATAGTGTCTTTTCTATCTTTGCTAGGTTAGGTATAAAAACTATGAATGACCTATATTTTGATACTGTTTTTGCATCAATTAGTTGACAAATTTTCACTTGCTAAAGGACATTTTTGCTGGTACCTCCAATTTCGCAATTCTCTTTGCTTGTTCGTCTTTTTTATGTTAACTAGCAACAATAACAATTTTGGGATGAATGACTGTAATTGCTTCTAAATGTGAAAATCAAAAGATAAGGAAAAAAAATTCAGTGGTTATGTTTAATCAGTTCTAATATTATAGAATAGAGGATGGTCTTCACTGACAATTTGGTTAAGTAAATATTTTAAGTGTTTTTTACTTATTCTTTGCTAATTTGTTGTGTTGGCATATGACCTCAAAGCAGTGGTTCCACTGTTATCCCGTAACGTCATGTCTCCTTCAGATTATCACAACAGATGAAGCAGAGAGGAGGGGTCACGTGTACGACCGCCAAGGATCTACATACCTGTTTGACCTGGACTATGTGGAGGATGTCTACACAGTCGATGCCGCTCACCTAGGCAACATCTCCCACTTTGTCAACCATAGCGTAAGTGTCTTTAAACAGTGTATACTGCTGGCAGCTTGGTAGGCAGCTGCTAAATTGACCTCACATTTATGGATTGATTCACAGTTTTACACAAGTATCGGTTAATTAATGAAAATAGTTTCTCAGCACAGAGCTCAATGTCCTGTAAAAGGAAGGAACTTAATCAAGAGAAAGAAATTGAGTAAAACTAGTTCCCATAAAGTAATTTCCCCCATTTTCTCTTAAGGTTAATTTTCATAATTCCAAGGAGAGTTTCCCCATTCTAAAGCATTATTTTATCCAGGTTTTAGTTGAATCTAATTCCTACAGGTATCCATTTAGAGTAACATGTTTAATACGGACATGCACTCATGCATTTTTGCCAGTTTATTTTTAAACCTTACCGTTTGGAATAAGAGTCAATACCTGGTAAAGAGCAATCAGGTTCAGCCATCACTGCTAAACTAATCAGCATACATACATCATGTGCCCTCTAACACTTCCATGTACCCTTTCAATTCTTAGAGAAGCTCAGATTGCTGAGGCCAGTGGTTCCCAGCTATTGTAATAAGCAACGGCGAAATTTAAAAGAAGCACATTACGTAGTGCCCATAGAACAGCTACTCGCTGATTCAAATGGAGTACCCTCATCCAGTTCCAAAACCAAGCCAAAAGCCAAAATTTTTTAAGTCAAAGTCGAAGGCCTTCTTGGCATTGAGTAAGAAAGCAGCAAACAGAACCTGATAATATCTGTTAATACATTTAAGATGTGTAAGCCTTCGCTTGAAACCAATGTGATCACTATTTATAATGTCTGGTGATATATGCTCGAATTTGATGCTAATGTCTACCTTGCAATCTGCAACAAGAAGTAAATGGTAAATGGATTTGCATTTATATAGCGCTTTTCTAGTCTTGATGACCACTCAAAGCGCTTTACATTACAGTTTCACATTCACCCATTCATACAGTGCATCTATCCCAGCACTTTGTTATTCTAAGGGGGGCCATTCGGGGTTCAGCATCTTGCTCAAGGACACTTCGGCATGCAGATGGTTCAGACTGGGAATCGAACCGCCGACCTTCAGGTTGGAGGACGACCACTCTACCCCTCAGCCACAGCCGCCCCTTAAGTCTCACCAGTCTGAAATTAGATGGCTCTGAGTTGTCTCTGTGCTTTTTAGGGATCAGAGAAATCCAGGCATCATTAAACCTACTGGGTACACAGCCTGTTTCAAATGCCATTCAATATCAGTATAGATATCAATAGTATTTCTTGTATTATTTAACTGGGAAACCATGTAATTCAGTTTGTTATGAATCTCCTCTTTTATAGGAGTATGCAACTTTTATTTTGTTCCTTTGATATAATTGGCAGTTGGCAGACTCCACTTCTTGCTCACTGGGAGTACCTGCTTTTTTGTAATATATCTCAGGCAACTGATATTTCACAATACATATTGTTTGGTACACATCGTCTGAATAGTGCCTTTTTCACATTTGAAGAATGAGCTATGTTCTTCCCTGTATGCTTTAGATCAGCGGTTACCAAAGTTTTTGAGCCTAGGATCACTTTTTAAATCCAAATGCAAGCCGAGGTCTAACCCCCTGATATCTTCCAAAAAAAAACCCTTATTTTTGCAATTTCTGTTCAAGGCCGAATGTATGAGTATAAATATACACAAAAAAAGGCAGTTTTGCAACTTCATCTATTCAAAGCACAATATTCATATTAATATCAATTCATATTTACAGCATCTGTTCAATGCACAATATTTAGCTTCAGTTAAACAATGTGTTCTGCAGAGGAGCTGCTACTGCAGCACAATGTTTTTTACATAGGCTTTGCCTTGAATTTGGCCTTAAATATGACTATTTCCTTGTATAAAAGTAGTCCTGTATACTCAAATACCAGTACTATACAGTATGAAGCAGTGCATCTTCGCTCCTGCAAATATTTTACAATAAAAAAACTTTTTTAAACAAAGGAATGGATGCCAATATTCATTTCTAAAGAAGATTTTAGATTCTCTGACCGTGGGTTAGTAAATGACTCTGCTTGCTTCAGCACACACAAGTAAACCCAACTGCTAGGGGTTGAAACGCTGGGCATTGGCAAAGTACGTCCTCCAGGTAATGAAGGTTGCTTCTTACATGAAAACTTCTCTCTGCGAAAAACAAATTAAATAGGAAACATTGAAGCTACTTTTATTTATCATTTTGAGAATTCAAACCGGTCTTATTTATTACAGTGGTCATAATACTTGCGGGTCATTACTCTCAGTAAGGAATCTTCCTTAGCAAAATTGACTGTTTAAATTCACCCTGATACTAATACTTAGCAATGATTTTATATTTTATCCTGTGGAACTAACTTTGTGAAGAGCCTCATGCAGCATTATAAGTTCTGCAGGCAGCTGTTGCTCTCTTAATTGTATGTCATGCTAACCGACAGATGTCTATTAAAAGAAGCGTGTGGTTATCTGCACGTGGGTCTGTGCACATGTATATAAGTACCTTAGATTGCAGTTTATTTTTGTTGTTTGATATTAGGGCAGCATGATAAATAAATGTATCAGCATTGTGATATCAACATGCACGGTATACGTAGCACAAAAGACAGCTTGAACTGCGATAAATGGGGTTACATGTGCCATTCATTCACGCTCTACAATGTCATTATATTTGGTCAATCAGATAGAGCCCTGCTGCCCTGGATAATAAATTCAAGATAATCAGATTGATGGGTTTTTCCGTCAATGAATCGTTCTCGGAAGAAGATAATTTCGAGGCGGCTTAGTCAAATCTTGCTCTGCCTTCGCCTGACAAAAATTTGTGGAAACTTCTAGTGATCAAGTTTGTCTTGGGTCAAATTCAGCACTATTAGTGGTTGATTATATAAAAGAATTGCGTAGCTTATTTATGATAATCCGAGATCCTGAGGGGAAAGTAACAGCGCACACACTGCTCTCGCTTCCTCACTTGCTCTCTTTGACTATCTCACACACACAAACAGTGTTATCGGACAAATTTGTAAACTCAGACTGGGTGAAAACAACAGAATTTGTAAATTAAGTCAATGTATTGAGAGTTGGAGGAGATGGCGGCGCGAACAGTTTGGCATAACACGGTCGGAGCAGTGCACAGAGCAAATGGCAGAGACACAGAAAGGGGCAGTAAATTACTGACAGCCGGTTAAACTGTAAAACAAAATTTTTACAGTCCAAACTTGTATGAATAGAGTGTCAGCAGACTTACTGGTGCTATGCATGGGTCCCTCTGTGACTGCCGTAGAGTTGTTGGCGATGTGTTTCTGGGACACGCAAGCTCAAGAGCCCTTGCATTCCTCTTGCGTGCTTGCGTACCCCTTCTTGCGTGTTTGCGTGCGTCGCCCAATTTTTCTGTCTATACCACAAAACTACGCAAGCCTCACGCCGGCTGTGATTGGTCTGCTAACTACATCCTTTCCAGAGTCACATTTCTGGTTTCATGCCTCATAATACCGGCAGAAACAACGGAAGATTTAGAACAACGAATATGGACCAAATAGAAGTGTGTTTGGCAGAAGAGATCCGAAAGTATGACCACTTGTATAACCCGTCATTGACTGTCGGATAGAAAAAGGCTATGAGAAGCAGCAGTGGCGATGTAAATAAACAGTCGATGACTACTGCCACACACAACGAAGGCGACTCTAAGGCCGTCTTCGACAAAAAACTTTACTCCGCCTAGTGTTACGGCGGTGAATTGCTTTGCGACACGCGCAACCCTTGGAGAACCATAAATTAAACTGAGTCCTTCGACACAGCTGCGTGTAAAGCCGCAGTTGCAGAAGCAAGCGCCGGCCTTTAATGTATGGGGTCTCATGACATGTTATCCTCTTTTTACAGTGTAATCCCAACCTGCAGGTTTTCAATGTGTTCATTGATAACATTGATGAGAGGCTCCCAAGAATCGCTTTATTTTCAACACGGGCTATTCGGGCAGGAGAGGAGATCACCTTTGACTACAAAATGCAAAGTAAGTATCAGGGTTTCAGCAGCACTTTATATCTTGGATCATTTATTTTCAGCATGTATCTGTATGTGTGAGGGAAAATTTGTGAGAGCAAATATGACAGTCTTTTTAAGGTTTTAGAAAAGTATGGTCTTCAAGATATGACATGAGTTCATGTCACACCCCCCTCTTTGAAGATACACAATGCACTTAACTTACTGAACTTAACTGCTCCTCTAATAATGCATCCTTGCAGGGTTGCCTACAGACCAGTGCTAGTACCATGAAGCAGTGTCGATCTGATTTATAAGTGAAATAATGCTGAGCATCCAAGCTTTTTAGTTTCCATTGGATGAATGACAAATGTCATTGTGCTACAGCATTATTTCCATAGTACAGAGGGAGGGCATGAAAACATTAACCTGGAGATTAATCTGATTTACCTGCATTAGTTTAGATGTAACGTCTATTTACATCGAAAACTACTGATAACATGTTGGGTTCCTGCCACGACTACTGATGATGTAATAGCTTCTTGAACTGCTGTCCCAATTCGTAGTGGAAGATTTCAACCACTGCCCCTTGTAACTCCGTTTCAAGGGACAAGATAGCCCTCGAAAACGTGGGGTAGGGATAAGGGGTGACATTTTTTTTGTTTTGGTTCTTTCTCAATAATAAATATATTAGCATTCTAATTAAGGGAGATATGGCCTGACAAAGTTGGAACTTTTTAAGACTTGAAACGGAAACACAGCAACAAAGTTACACAAGTCGTCACTTTTAAAGAGCAACGAGGATGGCGAGGACACAGGCTCAGATGCAGATTTGCCCATCGTTAGAGAACATGGGGAAAAAATGTAATATTTTCAGCTGCATTTAAAGAAAAATTGCATCAAATTTAATTTACAATTAACTATGGATGCACCGATCCGCTTTTTTCACCTCCGATACCAATATCTGAGGTTTAGTATCGGCCGATACCGATCCAATACCGATATAAAAAAACAGCGCAAAATGATGGTAACAAACTGTAAGTTTCATTGGGGGGAAAAGACTGGGATCATGAGACTTGACTTAAACATTTCTTTCCTATTTTTTAAAAACAAATAAAATTATATAAATGTACTGAATTACTTATTTATTTAATAATTGTGCACCAGTAAAACAATCTTAATCATACAGATATAGTGTGACTGGTTCAGTCAGTGCAATTAGGGATTCAAAATACAATGGAAAACAAAATAAATAATGGAGCTGATATTGAGAAAACAATAGCTTCTCTAGCTTGGTTGGTAGACTTTCAAAATAAATAGCAATCAGCTCTTTATATAGCTTAGTGCAAATGAGAATTAGACATCCTGTTTCATTCCCTATAGCACAATAAACCCAAACACAACTACGACTCTATGATTAATGTGACAAGTGTGTTAAGCCGGTGGAGTTGTCTGGCTGACGGTGGCTGGTTAGTGCACTAACGGAATGTGTGTACGGTCACATACGGTTATAAGGCCCTGTCACAACGGCTCTAGCGCTGCTAGCCACCATGCTAATTGCGGTGGGAACAGCGCAAAAACCCGCTGACTTTAATCCCACGGCTGTCATGACACTGTTTCTCAAACCCCGTCAGGTTAGAAGCAAACACTTGGTAGTAGTTAGTATCGGGAGTCCCTGCCGACTGTGTGTGGAAGCTGGGGGGGGGAAGCTAGCTGCCTCTGTGTAGCTTCAAGCTGTGGAATTAGCAACGCAGTTCGGAAAAAACAATACCGGGGAACCGCTGCGCTAAGACACTATAACATAAACATTATGACCCACTGGGTGTCACTTTATTTTATTTAGTTACCATCGTACACTGTGAGTGTGAAAAGCCGGGAGCAGGTAAATAATGAAAGTGGACTTCTTCTGAGAACTCATGAGGTCGGCTTCTCTAAGCTCGTCTTCCGTTGCGCCCCCTATTGTTCTGGCGCCCAATTGTTTTCAGCAACAGAGAACTATAAATCAAAAAGTGTCCGTCCGATCCGTCCGTCAGTCCGTCCTCAACGGACTCGGAGAAGCATACATCGTCCTTTAGGGAAGCCTCTGCCGGGCTTGTTGGCTGAGGTAATGTGTAATAGCTCCAGATAGCCGATCCTTTCGCTCGCTCCATTTTGTAAACACTGTAGGCTCCGCACGGCGTGTTGCTTGCGTATGACGTCACTCACAGCGCACAGCATAGAATTACACTGAATAGATCAGCCGATATGGATCGGCCCATTGTCACCGATACCCGATCTAGAAATTTCTTCGATATCGGAACCGATCCCGATACACATATCGGATCGGTGCACCCCTACAATTAACCTCAAATTTAATTTACAATTAACCATACATAACAGCGTTTACGAAAATGTTAACACCATCCTTGTTCATACACATGGTCCACCATATAAAGAACAAAGAGTTGTACATGCATAGGCTCAGAAACCGATATGGATCAAAAGAGAATAGTCCATGTTCAGCCGCCACCAAGGTCACAATCCACCACCACAAACTTATCTGAGGTGGAGTTCAGCTCCATTGGCATTCACAGTACAACACCATAAGTGGCAAAGAGTCAGGCTTCTTTTTAACATTCAATAAAAGTTGCCTCTTCAACTGAACCCTTTCCGGCATCTGTTTGATTCCAGTTGATCCAGTTGACACAGAAAGCACCAAAATGGACTCCAGTTTCAGTCTAGCCGGGCTTCCGAGTTCGCCAAAGAAGAGGATTCGAGTGGAGTGTCGGTGTGGATCAGACTCATGTCGAAGATACCTGTTTTGATGAGAGTTTGCAGGAAAGCATCATTTTTTGTAAAGATGTCAAAAATTGTACAGATTTTTATTTTTGTTTATTTAGCTTAAACCCACTATCAACTTTGCCAAACTTACAAGAATCAGTTTTATAATTGTAATTGACTTGACATGAGGGTTTTTTTTTCTACTAAATTTCAATCATATTGTATATCTTCCTCCTTCCACTTAATGCAAGAAGAGTGATGTGGTCTATATATTAGCCAATCACTATAGAATGCAGTATAATAATGACTCGCTGTTGATGAATAATGATTACCTGTTATCGCTTTCTATGTGCTCTGTACATGTTTTCGACATGCACAGTAGGGGTAGTGAGCCATGGTAGCAGGGTCCCACCCTTTTGCTCGCTGATGGTCAGTCTGGGTCATCAGGATAGTTGAAGTCGTGTGACTGTCAGAGCTACAGCATATGATTGATATACCTTATATTCTCATAAAACCATTCAGTGAGCCTTCATGGCCAACAGAGGAGGGCACTGTCATCCTGTTTCTCATCTCTTTTTTCAAGCTTTTCATTCATTTGTCAGCTGTCTGAAGGGAGGGAGTGCGTGAACATGCACGTCTGTCAATCTGTGTTGAAGTCAGAAGTGGTGGGGGGAAAGTTGTGACATATCAAAAGTCTATTTCAGGATATGTCATAGATGTGTTCAATGTCACTGTTTGGAAACTATATGGGTGAAATTTATGAAACCCATCTGGGACAGGTGAAATATTTTAATGAACTGAGCCTTTGATTACCCATTCTCTCTGTATAAGATGTATTATCTGGTCAAACAGCTGATTATTTTACAGTTTTTATATTTAAACATTTTAGGTATTAGTACTTATTTGTATTAGTTTATTAGAGGTAGAGAACAAATACAATGTAAATAAATGGTTATGAAGATAACTGATGCTGTCATGTTTTCCATTGTTACTACTACTATTACTACATTTTACTTAAGATCACTGTTTTATTAATCCTCACTTTCAATATATGCACCAGATGTTTCCACTGTGTTCATTCAGAAAAAATACAGCGAACATAATACTCAAAATGATTGACTTTTAATTCCTCTGTTACGTACCGTGTTCTGTATGTCCTGTATGTATATATGTATTGTGTTCTGTTTTGTGTTATTGTTCTGTCTCCTCCTCCTGGTTGACTGGTGTTGCCTGCAGGGACCGGAAGGGGGAGCTCTCGGGCAGGACGCGTCAGTGAAGTGGCCACAGAGGAAGAAGCATCATGGCCGCTCATCTCACTTGGTTCCAATATATAAAGGCTAGATGTCTCGGCCAATGGAGTCGAACGTCCGCACATGGCGGCCATCTTGCCACAGGCAGCTCGCTCACCCTTAACATCGTGTTGTAGTGGTACATACTTTTTAAATAACCATAACTTGCTAAATTCTCAACCGATTTTTTAACGGTTTGGTTTAACGTCAGAGATGTAGTTATGACACTGCATACTTATGATTAATTATGTTATTTTCTAAAAAATAGAATAATGTTCTATATAGGTACAAGTTTCCCTTTACAAATGTACATCAAGAACCCTTTTTTTAACCCTAACCCTTTTTTTTTATTTAAAAAGTACATGTACCACTACCATCACAATATTATGGGTGGGCAAGCTGCCTGTGGCAAGATGGCCGCCATGTGCAGACGTTCGTCTCCGTTGGCCGGAAACGCGGACGAGACATCTAGCCTTTATATATATCTATGGTTCCAATAATAGAATCCCGACACCTGTTCCAAATCTCCAATCAACCCTTCCCTTTAAATAGTTCTTTGTTTTTTGTTAGTGAGAGGAGGCTTTTTGGGTTGAGCTGTGGCAGAGCTCTGATTGTTTAGCTTGGGTGTTTGCTGGTGCACTGATTTAGTTTTACCTTTATTATTTGAACTGTTAGCAGCCTACTTTTCTTTTGTTTTTTTGATGTGCGCACAGGGACAACGAGGACAGGTAAGATACTCCGGGGTCTACATATAACACACGTAGGTTTACTTCTTGTATATACCCCAGGTTTTCTTTGGTGGCACTGGGAGTCCTTGTTGTTCCATGTGTTGCTTTGTTTAAATAAATTCTTTCTTAGCCTTTTATGGTGTCATGGTTTCTGTGTGACTGCAACTTCACTTCTCCAGACCTGTTGCATGTATGATATGTCCCACTCCGAGCCACCAGGGGGCGTATCATCCTCCCATTATAATAGAACTTGTTCAGTGCCTGTTTGGAATGGGCTGTTAACTTGGCCTGTTAATGCTGGTTGCAGCTTTCTGTCTCAAACTTAAAAGTTATCTTTAGTATTTAAGCTATTGCAAATAAAGATTAGCTGGAGAGACCAAAAGGTGCTGAACAAAGATCTGTGACAGACAGATTTCTGGAATTATTAGGTAGATGAAATGCTCTTAACAGGTAGATGAAATGCTCTTAACAGTTAGTTTTATCTGCTCTCTCCATGTTGTGATCAACAAATTTTTATTATAAATTGATTGACTGTTTTCCGGATATGTACAGTAGTCTACTGTGTGTTAGACGTTGAGGGCAGAGATTTTTTAAATGTTTCATTCATCCGACCTGGTTTATCTGTGAGTCTGTTTAAAAAAAAATGTTATTAAATGTAGCTGAATTCTTTCTCATTGTTCATCTGTATGGGTTATGTGTTTGAATGATTTACTTAGCAGGTGTGTTTTTATTCTTCATACATTGTACAACGACATTGACAGAAACCATCTTTAAGGAAAAAATCCTTTGACATATACTTCACTTTTAGTTTGGCCCATGTTCAATCTGCTAACATGGAGGAGGTGACCTTTATGACATGTTATGCACTCTTTATATACAGTCTATGGTTCTGCAGCCAGTGGCCAATCAATGCACTTTGTCTTTACTTTTGGGAAGAAGCAACTCATCCATCCTAATGTACAGTTTGTTATATCTGCTCATGGTTGGCTGTCCCAAAGTAATGCTCATAAAGCCAGGTGTTAAATCGACATTTTGGGCAAGTACAGAACCTTCATCAGATAAATGTGAAAAAAACACACATCCATCATAGGGCAGTGGTTTTCCCCCAATTTTTTTCCCCAAGGCACATCAAAGGGCAAGCTCAAATCGCAAGGCACACCTGTAATCTTTTTCAACAGACCAGTTATGTCTGGCAGAAAAGGATTATTTTTTTTATCGCAATTCCCAGATTTAATTGGTCCCACTCTGGAGCCCTGTAGTCAGTGTTGTGCATTGAACATGCTCATATTTTTTGTGAACTAGGAACAATCGTGAAATACCAGGTACAGGCGAAAATGTGTGTGTGTGTGAGTGCTCTTAGAAAGCACACAGGCGCTGGAGTTCCGCCCCCACTCTCTCAATCAGAGACACACGCAGTGAGATCAGAGCTCGTTCATGTGAAACAGCCGGTCAGTGATTTTGTAGAAGAACAGTGAAACACAGAGTGTCTCTTGTCTCAGCTGCTCAGGGATCAGAGCAGAAGCTGCAGTTGGTTTGTACCGAGCTGGAGTTTCTGTCTCCTCCTCCACTCTGCTCTCACTAGAACTAATAAACACTCATCACTATTTATCAGGACCTGATCAGTACAAGAAGTCACTTAGTGTTTGTTTGATTCGCTCTACAGTTTCATTCAAACATGAGGATCCAAAAGCCCTTTAACCATTTATTAGTGGTGAGGTTGATGAAGGGAAGGAAGAAAGGAAGAAAGGATGGTATAATGGATGATTTATAGTAATGCATCCTCTAGGTTAATTAATGCTTCAGGTCTTCCTTTGGTCAGGTTCTCTTTGATGTTTCTGTCTGATTGGTAACAATATAGCTTGGTTGGTATAGTAGCATGGTCCCAAACAAAGGGATTTGAAGAGGACACACCCAGCCCTTATATTGCTTCCCCTTCTCTAGTCTCCTCCCCTGTGACAGGTAATTCTCTCTGCCCAATCTCACAGAAGAAACATTTGGGCATTTGCTGGATTTGTGGAGGATAAGTAATTCATGAGCTGCAGTGAAAAGACACAGGTGGTGGTTTAGACTGAAGGTAAATAAGCCATATCAGCCAGATGGCCTGTGTCCGGGTCTCATTAAGCTTGACTGTGATCTCAGGATCAATCTGGATCACTCATGGCTTTTATTCCCTAACCGAATTGTGCTATCTGATGCTGATGGTAAAATTGTTTGCTCACTACTCATGCACTACATCACTGTAGGAATGTGTTTGAATGGGTGGATTGCAATAAACTGTACTGTAAAGGGCTTTGAGTGGTCATCAAGATTAGAAACTGTAAATATGGAATTAAATAACATAAAAAAAACTTGCCGAGTGCTTTCTGCCAAAGAATGTGTTAACCATAGAAAGATCAGCCAGCCAGCCTCCAAAACAGAATGTTAAGCCGTTGATCAGACAGTGGAGTAGGAACCAACAGATTATTCAGATGACCTTAACCAGTTTTATTCAGATTTCCTTAACTTCTTTATTAATTCAGATAACCAGGACCACTTTGTTTGAAGGTCAAAGGGATACCGCTCATTAAATGTCGAAGCAGGAAGTGGGTGTGTAAAGAGGTCCTTGCACCATTTTACGGTTTTACTTTTTTCTCCTCCAGATACATTTGGTTGTTTCAAACCTGTTGGATCATCCGTCTTTGTGAGGTCACTGTGTTAAGCTTCAGTGTTGTACCTGATGTAAAACTGAAACTGCTTTGTACATTAAATTTTTCCGATTATTTATCATTATGACGATTGTAGTTTGCTAAATTTAATAATGAAACATTCAGAAAGATGCCAGGGAATGCAATCACATTTGGTTTGTCTGGATGCTTTATCGCAAGCTTTATAACCTTCATGGTCCCTAAATATGTACAAAAAATCCAATTCATAATAACCCGATACATGGTTTTTATTTTTTTTTAAGGGACCTATAGTAAACCTCATTATTTTGAGAACACATTCAGTATGCAGTTTGTATGAGAAAAGGGGTCAACGTGAGGGGGCATTTGCAAAAGTGATATCTTCAAAATGTAATACATCTTTTTGCTGTCTCTCTCTCGCTCCCTCTCACTCGCTCTCTCACACACACACAGAGTCAGAGTAGAAATTAAAAGATCATGAACTCAATATATATAATACACTCTAAATGTTACAGATGTCACAGTAAACCTACAAAAGAGAATCTGCCTGAGGCAACTTAAAAATGTAATTTCTCCTTCACACCCCAGAATGAAATCAGGACTGAAAACAATTCCAAAATAATGCAGAGCACTCATATCATCGAGCTGCGATAGAAAATGGTTACTTATACGCCTATCAATGTTCTTCCCCATCAACTGTCCGGCGCCACAGTCCCACCAGGTTGTGATGGGAAGTAGTGTTCTCAGTGTAGTCTCCTCTTTTTGAACGACTTCTGTACATACAGAAGAGACATTTGACATCTGACGTTTTTATGGAGTAAGGCCATAATTTAAAAAAACTAAAATAACACAAGCAAAATCTCTGTGTCAGAAATACCATGACAGAGACAAAGGGGCAAGAATATTTCCAAAACACCCTTTCACTTCCGGCCTAGGGACTGTCATGGTTTCAGACATTCACAGACAAATTACAGTCTCTCCCCCATTCCCTTAGGTTACAAATATTTTTTATAGAGGAACAAGGAAGAAGCACAGTTAATTAATTGAACTAGATATGTGCAAAAATAAAGCAGTAGGTATGTCTGCTACTGCATCATTATCCCTTCAGATATGAATCAGCTCCAGTGTATGATCTAAACATCAAGTTGACTCCAGATTATCCAATTTCAGCCATTATGGACTTTGTGATTTGAACTGAACTGTATTTTTAACCTCACAACTTTTTGAGTTATTCAAGTTTTGGATATGTTTTATCTTACCAGTTTGACATAGTTGAAGTTTCGACTTTTGACCTAAAAGGTAAAAACATCCTAGAAAAGTCAGTTGATTCAGTTATTTTGATCCTGAAATGGAGTGAAATTAGCTTATATCACCTCACACCAGGAAGCTGCTGTGAGTGCTTCAATCTGGGTTTACAGATTAACACCATGGTGTGTGAAACCTCTCCTGGGGGGCTGTTGAAATATGGAGATATTCCAGACAGCTGCACTCTGAGTGGATAGGACATGCTGCAGACAGGAGGTTATGTGACATTGAGAGTGACTGTCCCTGAACAAGATATTGCACAGCTAGATTGTATTCAGTGCCCAGTTACATAGTCCCTCTTCACTTCTTTCAAGGAATTGTTTTCCACGTGTGACATATGATTTGTCCTTTTAAAAAAGAAATACAATACAAATTTAGTTTGTAGGTTTGTTGTGAAAATGTGCCAAAACTTGTAACAGAAACTCCAAAAGGCTTTGCCACATCTGTGTCATACTTTGCGTTGTTTCACTTTGACTTATCAATCACGTAATCACGGTGTTCTAGATTTAAATTCGCTGGACTGAAATCACTCCTTGGTTTACTTAAGATGCTTTCAGACATGTACTGAACTCCAGAGATCCTTTGCACTTGCTCCGGAGGAGATGCATGTGTGAACGCAAGTCAGAGTGAGAGCCTTCAGACTTTCTGTGGACTCTCTCAGCCTGAACCCCTGGTAAAAAGCAGAAAGTCTGAAGATCTGATGTGAGAACACAACATGAGATCCTCCATTGAGGAAAACAAGTCGATGAGGAACAAAGGATTAACTAATACACATTTTAGAGGAATGGATAAATTAATATAATAGACAGTTTAGAAAACAAAAAAGTTGCCACTGTTAACATTACTTTACTTAAAGGTCCAGTGTGTAAGATTTAGATGAAGGGGATCTATTGGCAGAAATGGAAGACAAAATAATCCTAGGGATGTTTTCACTTGTATCAAATCATCTAATTTAGATGAATTGTTTTTTTTTCTTTAACTCGGAATGGGCCCTTTATATTTAAATACCTTATATTTACATCAGTAGCAGCGTCTTTCTGCAGAGGCTGCCTCCATTTCAATATCCTATACTGGACAAACTAAACATATTTTTAGTTTTTTTATGACAACTGAAGGCTACCACAGGTTCTCTTTCATAATTAGAAAGGGGAGGGTGAGGTGAGGGGTATTCAGCTGCAACATACAACTTCACCACTAAATTCTACACACCAAACCTTTAGATGTCTGTTATGATTCTTTTCTATTTTCCTCTTTTTGCAATTTTTACTCCATTTTGCTGTCTTCTATTTCTCCACTGTACCTACATTTAAGTAGGACCCATTGTGTTTTTATTACCACCTGATTCATAAATTCCTCTACTGCTTACAGACTTCAGATACGTATTTTGCTGTTTGTGCTTAAAGATAAAGTTATTATTCATTTAATATTAAGTTAAAATCAACACATACATGTATATAATGTGTATATATATATATATTGCGTTTCAATATATATATATATTATTGACACGTAAATGTAATGCTTTTAATAGGCTTAGAAAATAATGGTGGCTGAGAGATAAGACTGAGACATCATTTCCACATGCCTAGTAGACGTCAGCACATCAGGTACAAATGTTGTCATAATTTCTGCAGGCCGCAGAGTGAACTGCAGTTACTGAATTATTGGACTTTTAACAAAAAACAAGCTTATGATTAGCTGATAGCATGACCATGTAAAAGCTTTAATTCTACTGTGGGATTTAGTTTTTAAGTGAATCACATACATTATGCTCTTAAATCTTATAAATATTTGGACATTAGCATTAAGCACATGAAGTGCAGTAGATAGCCAATGAGATTTCTAACACATCCTCAGTCTTAGTTAGAGCTGGTAGGGGGATTTTCTTGCACCTTATGTAAATTCAAGAAGCAGTTATGAAAAATGTAACAAGAAATATTTAATGCAACTGGGCACTGAGTTCAGTTTCAAATCATATGTTATAACAAGCTTTGTCAGTGAAAACTCTACTAACTTACTATTAACTCAGCTGATCAGGTTTCATCTCTTATCTTCAAGTGACGCACATAATGAAAATCTTACGTAATGTAAATACTGGAGTTCCTGCAGTTGTCTGTAGAGTCAGAGTAACAGAAAAGTAGTAAAGCAGTAGTAGTACATAGTAAACACATGAGATTAAAGTAAATACATCATCAGTCAGAAAAGCTGGTGCTCTGCTCCGTTCTCAGTCCCTGGCGCTGATGTGTTTGCATACAAAGAAATAGTGATATTGTAGAATAGTGACTTCTTAATTGAGGGACAGGCATTTATAGATGTACTTTTATTTGATTACAAACATAAGATAAGTTTAAATCTAAATGGTCCCTGAATCAAAAGAACCAGTATTCCGAAATATACTTTTTGATTCTGCTTTTCTTTCCTGTCTCAAATTCAACTCACCCCATTTTCTCAAATCTGATTTGATTTCAAAACCAAAATGTGATATAATGTATTTAAACATTACAAATGTTTATCAATTATAAAAAACCAAGCTTAATTATTTGTGTTTCTACATTGGGTAGAAAACTGGACAGACCCTTTGGATTGAGCGTTGCCTCTGAAAATCAAAACCTTCAACATACAGCAATCAATTTTTTAAGCCATATTTTCAACTAGTAAAAATTAAATACTAACTAAAAAGTTGCAGTTTGGGCTTAAAATTAATGGCAGCGTCCCCGGTTCAAATCTTAAGTCTTCTCATGTGACCAAAATAACAAACATCATTGTCAATCATCAATCAACATATTTTTTATGTTGTTTATGAAGCAGCGTATGTAATTTGTTGATAGTTATTTGTCTGGCTTGGTTTCCACAGTGACTGCATTATTATTTGCATTATTTAGCTATTAAAAGTATTTTTCTCCTTATCAAAAGTCTTTCTCCACGTATGTTCTTATTTTGAGTGAAAGGATTTTGGTAGATGGAAATACATGCTTAACATTCCAGTGTTTTTCTCATTGCACTCACCAGTTACCAACAACTCTGTAAATGTAGCTTGCATTTAATCAATTACTACAGTAAACACTCCCACAACACATCTTTTGGTTGGCCCTTGGTTTTTCTCCATGTTAAGATCATCATCTCTACTTAAATGACACAATAAGGCTCTCGTGGCAGATGAGGTTTAGTCCTGCAGCAGGCTGGTAGATGGGAAAGGAGTCCTATCTTCAAGTCTTTGTTAAGGAAGAAACAGACAATAGGGTTGACCCCGGCTTGAGCGAAACTCATCCACACGGTTGTGGAGAGGTACCTGTGCGGTATTGTGCAAGCCTTGACAAACACTCTCCAATAGCAAGCCACTATGTAAGGAGACCACAGAACCAGGAACAGAAGGGTGATCACATAAAACATCCTGCCAAGCTGCTTCTCTGCTTTGAACTCCTCCATGCCCAAGAGGCGCCGGTTCTGGTTGTGCAAGTTCTGCCGGATTCCAAGCAAAGTTGGCGGCATCGGGCCCCTGCCAAAGCCTGCAATCCAGTTGGCTGCCGCTTGACCAGTAGCCCCTGGTCCGTGAAAGGTCCAGTTCTGACTGATGGCTGGCACCATCTGGACTGGTTTCATTTTGCGGTGCTTGTATTCAAAGAGAAGTAACTTCATGTAGACAACATGTGTGGCTAGAATGAGAACAGCCAGCATTAACATGAAGCCAAGTGTATCATTGGCCTTGAAATAGCGATGCTCAAAGATGCACTGGTCCTCCTCGCGAATGAACTTGTAGGTACCCACGTCAAAAACTGGTGGGAATGCCATCGCCACAGACAATGTCCACACCATACACACCACTGCCACACATGTCCAGAATGTCATTCGCTTAGAGTAAAAGCGGTGGTGTGCAATAGCCATGTAGCGTGTTACGCTGATGCAGAACAGCATGAAGGCAGCATGGAAACAGAAGAGGACTGCCATGAAGGCCACTACCTTGCAGCTTAGAACACTGTAGGTCCAGGCTGAGCCGTTCTTTATTGACACCAGAACAAAAGGAAAGCAGATGGCTGAGCGAATGGTGTCTGCCAGGCACAGGTCAAGTAGGAAGTAATAAGGTGCTTTGTGCAGGGCCCGGTCCCGCAGTACTAACAGAGATACCACCAGGTTCCCCACCAGGCTAATGCAGATGATCAGCCCAAGTAGCACCAGTTTGATATAGGTAGACACAGCAGAAGAAGGACTCTCTGCTACCATACCTCCTGCAGTAGCCAACACTGCTGCCATGGGCCCAGGAGGCCCTTCACTGCTCTCATTTCCATGGGCCATACTGAATGTCCCCCCACCCATACCACCTTCTCTTCCAACACCAAGTCCACCACTCCCCTGCCACCTCCTCCGTCTGCTATCAGTTCCTTCGTCCTCGTGGTGGCTTCCTTTTCGTAGTTCACAAGGAATGGGAATACCTTATTCCACATTGCCCCATTTTGAGATGGGTCCCTTTGTTGTAGTAATGTGTTGTCTCACCTCCTGATTCTCTCCAGGAGCCTGAAAAGAATCAGAAACAACAATGAATTAGAAGGCCTCTGCTATTGAGTTTGCAATAACAGTAATTACCTTACAGTTGAGCTCAGAGAGGTTGGGACTGGGCAGGCCTACAGTATTATCTAGGCATCAGTATGGATTATGTGTGTTAGTGACATCAAGCAACCATACAACATCAACTAACCCCCTTTATCTTATAATAAGTTTTTCAATATTCATATCAAAAAAGGTGTAAAGTAAGCAAATTTTGATGTTCCAAGCTTGAAACTTTGTAAAAAAAAAGTCTGTTTGGTGGCCATTTGTTGCTATTGACCTGACTTTTAAACTAATCATCAGACAAAGACAAATGCACCCATTTACTGTGTAGCTTAAGCACCACACCATACTCCGCAAAGGCTCAACAGTCGCCTTGTGAAACCACATTTAAATTCAGAAGAGCAAGATTTGTATTTGGGTCAGCAACATATGGACATATATATCAGGCAAAGCCTCTGCTGTTTTCATCATCAGATGAAAACAGCAGAATTTAGGCAAAGGGTGGTGCAGCCAGGTGCAGCAACCAGCTGCAGGAAGCGACATATTAACTAATCAGTGAAGATCACATGATTTTCTTTAGAACACACAGACACCGGTCTCTGACAAAGTCAAGCTTGCTAAACTTTGTCCATGTCTTCTACGTGTGTGTCACAATTTTTTTCCCAGGAGATATTGCGCGTTAGAAGCATCATCAGCCAAATCTCATGACATATGCGTTCACATATGCACCTCCTCCTCCGGAGAAAATACAGTGTATTTGCAGAGTTCATTTCATGTCTGAAAGCAGCTTTAGTGTTCACTGGGAAAGATGAGCCTTCAAAGAGCAAGGACGGATCCCTATACAGACCCAAGTACCATACATACAGCCTTCCGGTGAGTATTTTCTTTGATTCTTTTACTAACATTCATGGCCAAAGTATTTGATGAATATAGGCACTGCTTCAGCATACAGCGTGATGGGTTGTGATATCAGGGCATTGACATATGTATGTGACAAATTTGTGGAGGATCTCTCCCCGCTCCCCCGTTGCAAAGAGAGGCTTGTTCCAATCATAGGTTGTGTGAACCATGGTCTTGCCATCTACAATCTTCTTAAGAATTTTCATAAATTTGTTAAGAAGTTTTCTAAGAAATATCAGTATCATACTAAGTTTGCATTCTTAAAAAGCAGAATTAATCACATCTGTGTTGTTATATTGATGAATGCCATTTCTTCATAAGTTGAAAGCGCGTTTCAGTTTTTCCCAATTAACATACTAACAAACATAATTGTGATTAATGGCTTGCCCCTCTGTTGATGGCAATGGGGGAGGTGCCCCAGGCCTCTACTGGATTTTCTCCATTTGAGTTGCTATTTGGCAGAAAACCACGGGGCGTACTGGACATACCAAGAGAAAACTGTGAGGAAAGTCCCAGTCCCAACGAAATTTACTACGTCCTGGACCTGCGAGCAAACATCCACACACTAAGATTAAGATTAAGATGCATTTATTACCCCAAACACATGCAGGTAGGGAAATTTAACTTATGCTTTTGACCCATCTGGTGCAGGACACACAGAGCAGTGAGCGACCATGTACGGCGCCCGGGGAGCAGATGTTTGGGGAGTATGGTGCCTTGCTCATGGGGCACTAGACAGGGTCTAAACAGACTCTTGGATTTTTGGGCAGATCAATCCAGGTTCGTCTTTTGTTGTCTTTCCGTGGAATCGAACCAGAGACCAACCAGAGACCTTTTCTGCCCATAGTCCAAGTTTCTGCCACTAGACCACCGCTTGAGTAGTCACACGTGAGAATTTGCTCCAGGTCAAGGCACGGCAACAGTGCCTGTACAATAGAGGGGCTAGGCTGAGGCAATTTATACTGGAGGAAAAAGTACTTGTATTGGTTCCCTCTTCTACCTCTAAATTACTCCTTACGCGGCAAGGTCTGTTTGTGGTCACACAGCAAGTGGTGGAGGTAGAGTTTGTGCAGTCTGACAGGGGCTGAGCCACACAGATACCTCAACCTCCTGAAAGCATGGAGAGAGGCAGAGCCCGTTTCGCTGGTAAGCGAAAGAGATGAGTTGGGGCCTGAGGCGCCAAATTCCATAAATTTCGGCCTCAATCCCTTGTGATAATCATCTCTCCCTAGCCTTGAGAGCGGAGATGGCCATGTTGCAGCATAATTTTGCTAACGTGTTCTCCCCCTTGCCAGGACGAACAACACTCATGCAGCATCATGTTGAGACTTTCCCTGGGGCAGGGGTCGGCTACCTTTACTATCAAAAGAGCCATTTTGCCCCCTCTTCCCCAAAGTATAATTTGTCTGGAGCCGCAAAACATATTGGATAACACAGTTTAAAGAGTTTTATATATAGTTATAGTATATACAGTATATTCAAACTTTTGTTTGTTGCATTCATGAAATTATAGAACGACTGTTGAAATTGTATTGCTTTTTTTACCTGTTACAACAAAAGGAAACACCAAACCCTTATGAAGAGGAGAACAAAAAACACTGGCATGTGAAGGCCTACTTTGAAAGAAATTAAACACAGAACTATGCAGGCCTATTTAGTGGCTGTGGCTGAGGGGTAGAGTGGTCGTCCTCCAACCTGAAGGTCGTCAGTTCGATCCCCAGTGTGACCCATCTGCATGCCGAAGTGTCCTCAGGCAAGATGCTGAACCCTGCATGGCCCCCCATAGAATAACAAAAAGTGCTGCAAAATGATGCACTTTATGAATGTATGGGTGAATGTAAAACTGTACTGTAAAGCGCTTTGAGTGGTCATCAAGATTAAAAAAGCGCTATATAAATACAAAAAACATTAACCTTAAAAATGATTTGAGTCCTCCCAATATATGTGAGAAATGTATAAAATAAGAACTACCCTATTTCAAAATGAATAAAAACATATAGCTTAGGGTTGCTCAATTAATCAAATTTAATCGTGATTTGATTATGGGGTCAAACGATCTCCAAACTACTATAATCGAGTGGAAACGATTATTTGGCATTTTTTGCGCAATTCAGTCCTTCCCTCAAATTATTCAACATGGCACTGCTGACTGGCACTCATTTTCACTGTTTCCACTGTTGAGAAGCAGCTGGTAAGTCAGTGACCGGCTGCTTCACGTGAACAAGCTCTGATCTCACTGTGTCTCTAAGCGGGTGAGCATGGGAGGGGGGCCGAGCCCCGGGTCCGGTGTGTGTGTGCTGTCTGGGAGCACAAACACACACATTCGCCCGCTCCTGGTATTTCATGATGGCCTGATACTATGATGATTTAAAAAAATAGTTTTTTTCTCTCCACAGTCACCAATGTGCTGCTCATTGTGGGAACTGTTGTGTTTCTCTAAAAATGTGAAGGTCTTGACCTTCTATGTAAAGTGCCTTGAGATAATGTATATTATGATTTTGCAATATACAAATTGAATGAATTGAATTCTAATGTGTTGGGACTCAGTATATGTGAACAATAGTTGGGCCTAGGTGTGTAGCCAAAGCCTGCAACCACAATTTTCCTATGTTCTGAGGACAAAGGAGAGCCTTCAGAACTCAGTCTCCCCAGGTTCTTCAACTTCAGACCCATGTGTTAAAAATGCCTCTTGACACAACTTTAAACCACTATTGGTCACTATATGCCTCTTGACCCATGAGGTCACCAGGCCTATAAAAGCCCAATTGCCCCTCTTTGGAGGTGAAGCTGTCCAGATCACACAGCCAGGGAGACATTTTTCGCTAACCAAAGGATGTTTCTACCTCCATCAGGCCTGCCTGAAGCAGACTGCTAAAACCTTCAAAAAGGCAGCGACACTAGAGCCTGCCAATCAACATCAGCACGAGCTGCTTCGACAAACCAAATTATAAAATCAGATCAATTTTTCTTGGTTAAATGGCTACATACACTTTTTAAGGTAGCAGTATTAGTAATTAAACCTCTGCTTAAAAAGCCCACTCTTGATCCAGAGGTTTCAGCTAACTATGTTAAAGCTGTTGCTAACCAGCTATGTGATTACTTTGATAGAAATGGTTGGTTTGAATACTTTCAGTCAGGATATAGAATCCATCAAAGCAATGTTAAAAGTTACTAACGACTGTGGAGGTGACCTCTAGGTGAACCAGGGAGAGTTGATTGGCCAATTAACTCTACCTGGATTCATAAGGCAACAGCAGAGCTGCCAGAGGAGAAGGGGAAGAGGAGGGACACATGGGAAGGATGCGAAGGAGACAAATGAAAATTAAATTTAAAAAAAATCTACCGCTGTCACCAGAGGCCATACCAGAGGGACTCCGTAATGAGGCTCCGTAGACACACCTTAACGGCCGGTCCGTGAAAATATTGTCTCACATTCAACCGGTCCGTAGCGCAAAAAAGGTTGGGAACCACTGGTCTAGACCTATAGCAGCATAACTCAGAGCAGGTCTAAGAAGGAAGGTTTTAATCATAAAAGTACAGATGTTGTCTACCTCCCGAGCTGAAAGTGGGAGATGATTCCACAGGAGAAGAGCTTGATAGGTGAAAGCTCTGGCTCCTACTCTACTTTAGAGACTGTAAGGATGACAAGTAAGCCTGAATTCAGGGAGCGCAGTGCTGTAGTTGGTTGATGAGGTACTATCAGCTCTTTGAGGTATAATGGTGCCATATTATTAAGGGTCTTGAAGGTGAGGAGAATTTTACATTCTATTCTAAATTTAACCAGAAGCCAGTATAGTGAAGCTAATGCAGGAGAAATGTGGTCTGTTTTCCGGGCTCTTTTCAGGACACGTGCTGCAGCATTTTGGACAAGCTGAAAAGTCTTTAACGACTTACTGCTGGAGCCTAATAATAAGGAAGTTACAATAATCTAGTCTTGATGTAATAAAGGTAATCGGGATCAAACCGCAGACCTTGTGGTTAGAGGGTAGGTAGTCTTTTTTAAATGTGACAATACACAAGTTGTTGCTAATAAATGACATATCGCGACTGTGTTAACTCTCCGAGAATAATCTCATTACCATGTACTATAAAAATAATAATGCATCATAACCTTTGACACTTAGACTCAGTATGCGTTTGTTTACTGAAGAAAAATAAAATTCGACTTACCCAAACAGAGAAAATAACAGTAACAATCATACAGCAACAAAAAGATACATTACCTCATCACTATGCAATCAGCTGTGTCTTTTTTTCACTCCTTTCAGAACAAATGAACTTGCTGGCCAGACTACTGCTTTATCTTAATTGCCTTGATATAATGTATATTATGATTTGGCAAAATACAAATACAATTTAATAAAATGTTATATTGTCAACACTGGCACCAAAATCAATGAACAGTTAATCGTAGGGGCTCTAACAATTAAAAAATAAATAAGGCCTATTGTCTCAAAACCTGAACTGGAGCTGATAATTCACGCTCTTATATCTTCCAGACTCAATAACTACACTTCCCTTTTAACCCGCCTCAATAAATCGTCTCTAGAATGCCTATAAATGGTTTCAAAATGCTCCTGCAAAGATACTGAATCCAATGTGTGTGCGTGTTTATGCTTGTCTCTTTTGCTCGTCGCACATTTATTAAGTTATTAAATCGATGATGTCGGATCCTGACACTTTATGTTCTGGCTGTGCGTGTCACATTATGTATTGTGTTATGGACATGAGGGAGGACATGAGGCAGGATAATACGGCACGGTACATGGCGCTCGGGCCACTGTTAGAGGTTTTATCATTTATAAATGTAAGTTTCTATACATTTTAAGGTTCTCGTTGTAATATACAGAGTAATTCATGGCCAGGCACCTATGTAGATCTCAACTGTTGCTACTAGGGCTGGGGCGACACATCCATTCAGGCCTATTGTGGCTCCAGAGATAGCAGTAGACATAAATAGTAAAATACAGAATTTATTTAAAGCTGTTATTCAAAGTGCTTTACCTCTCACTCTATCTCTCTCAAACACACACACACACACACTGATGACACTGTTGTACCATACAAGGTGCAGGGGTTCAAAGAAATGCATGTCTAGAACTAGAATGGATGTGTCTAGTACTGGGGTTTGTGTGTATGCATGTCCGTGATCAGGGCCTCCCATGACAAGTTTCCATAGGACAGTTGTGGCATAGGAGGTAGAATGGGTTGTCAACTAGAGCTGGGCGATATGTAAAAAAATATCGATATATATCGCGATATAGATCAAATAACCAATACAAAATGTTGGCACATTTTGGGTTTATATAAAAGATTTTTTTTTGCACAAAACTGATTTTACTTGCTGGTACAATCATCCTGTGCCACTTGACTTTACTTGTAACGTTTCATGCAAACCATTACAGTGAAAAGGTGTATATAATGTACATACTCAGCATTTTTTTTATGTAATGTAATTTTTTATTTTTATTCTATTGTCTTTTTACAATTCTTTCGTGTCACCTCATTCTGATGTGCCTGCTGCTGTAACAACTAAATCTTCCCAGTGTGTGGATTAAAAAAGTTATTTTTTCTTAACTTAAATCAGCACCACTGAGGCGGATAACCCACAGGTCAACAAGTGACTCTTCTCCTCTGATGTTTTCTAACCATCACACTTAGAACTGATCTTTATAAAAACCTTCTATTAAAAAAATCCTGAATAAATGGGACGTCGCTTCTTCTACAACAAAGAAGGTAAAACACTGCATCCGTTGTAATCTGCGGGAGGAACTTCTGTCTTCACACACAAACTGATAATCACATGGCATATTGACCATCTAGTCTTATATTCTAAAATAGTTATTAGTTGATGATATCGGATCATGACTCCAGATCATTTGGTCAATTCAACCCTAATGTCGTGTGTGTGCGTCACGTTACGTTTCATGTTGTGTAGCAGGTTTAAAACATGTGTATCATAAACTCTCGAGAATCCAACAAACACAGTAAACGTCAGTCATGTATGTATCCTAAAAACTTGTAATCAGTGATGGTGTTTATTGTTAGAGTGTAAAGTGAGCGCAGGTCAGAGGGGGAGTGAGGAGGAAGCAGACTCCGACAGAGGCTCCGAAGCAGCAGTGTTATAATTATTCAGCAATGGAAACCCGCTAAAACTATGACTGTAGCGGAAAACATGTTTATGTTCAGTCTCTGCATTCGTCTTCCACCTCTGTGAAGGAGCCCAAACCTTAACACATGTACTGCGCCTCCTTCAATCTGTGCTGTGTGCATCAACCTAACCTGATATGGGTGTAACTCTATTGCAGCCACATGATTGGTTCAGCGCAGCGCTATGCGCATTATCTTTGGCTGTTCGTGTTGTCCGTCAAAACATGGATGGGATTCTATCGACAGGTCTTAAATTTCTATCAAGGAAAAGTGTTATCGCAATATTATCGATAACGTTTTATTGCCTAGCCCTATCGTCAACTAACTACAAAGGTGGCGGTTTGATCCCCCTTTCCCCCATTCCAAATTGTCCATGGGCAAGATACTCAACCCTTAATTGGGCTTAACCCTCAATGCATTATTAATGTATGATAGAGAGAGTAGTACATATTCACTGTATGAATGTGTGTGTGAATAGGCGAATGGCAAAACTGTACTTTAAAGCACAGACATATGACATTCTTATATCACTGGAGGCTACTGTAGTCTACTGTGAAACAGCCTGGATGAATGCCTATTACAAAGCAAATTACATGGGATTAAATGCTTTTGACTAAGATCATGTTGCAGCATTATTTATTAGAATACTTGACACTTGCCTTGCTAGTCATTTGCTGAACCAGTTTAAAAAAAACTATATGCAGATAAGGCACAAATTATAAAACAACTCAAAAATACTGGCTTAGAACACATAGCTCCTATTTATGTGTTTGTGATGAGAACAGTTAGCGATGAACAAGATATTTAGCGATCAAGATATGGGTTACACGACAACTGATATGAATTACACTGCAACTGTTAATATCAGGTCAATGTTGAGCTCCACAGGCTGGGGGCTGGGGGGAACTGAGAGGCTGTATGACTTGAAGGAGGGGCTTTATGAAGCTGGAAGTTGGTTGGCAGCAGAGGGCAGAGTCACTGTCAGGATCAGGGTAGCAACAGCAGCCCAATACCTCTGGCTTGCAGTGGGTGGGAGGAGGCAGCAAAGCTCAGTGGATGTGATATAGACAGTCAGTGCAGGTATGATGAGGACTGGAGATCCACCAACTGCTGCAGTCCACTACCAAAGACCTGTGTGGCTTTATAATCACACAGTTTACAGCCTACACTTCTTCAGGAGATGGCGCTCTGTTGTGTAGCAGGGGAAATAAATCACTTGATTCTCCCTGTGCTGAGCAAGGCCCCAAGAGCTGGTGGAGACCAAACCCTATTCATCATCAACACAACATGGCATCACACTGACCACTGTACATGCTGCTGTGATGAATGCGTTGTCAGGCTGTTCTGCATCACTGTGTGAGGCACATAGAAACCAGCCCTGTGATCTGCCTCAGTCTGGGCCTGCAGGAAGCTACTTCTCATATTATTATGAGCATTTTAGCAGGAATACAAAATGGTAGTCGTGGTGTGTTGCTTACCTGCTGCGGGCTGCTGGTCTGTGGCAGACAGGCCGTCGTTGCAGTCTAGATGAAATCCAGGCTACAGCAATCCACCAGCCTGCTCCATCACAACATCAGCTAAACAGTGACTGATCGACAGACGGTTGTGTCAGTGCTCCAGTCTTCTGGTGTCTTGTAAAGCCTGTTGCCAACTCATTTTAAAAGAAGCTGCGTTTTCTTTTCTTTCTTGTGCATGTCATGTCAGGATAGCTCCAGTGGCAGGGCAAAATTAGGGCTCATCACTGCCTACAGTGTTTTACTGGTGAAAGGCGACGGCTCTTATCTCAACCCGGTGTCTATAAACTGCGGTCAAAACCGTCCTGTGGCATCGGCTGTGGATTTACCGCTTCCTGGAGCCGACACACACCAGCAGACGCCCTGTGGAGCTGCTCCTGCTCGTAGTTTTCAGAAACCCTGTCGATCCGCCGCCGCATTGTTCCAGGCAAGGCGAGGAGAGTTTAGAAATCCGTCAGCATACCGACACGACCACAGTAAAGTCTGCTCGCTAGCTTACGTACTGAGGCTAAACAGCCGCGGGCAGGTCTGTGGGATGAGGATGACACTGACGCCAATCCACATCGTGTCCCACAGCCCACTAGCATACAGGCGTCTCACTAACAAGCCGAGACAAGGTGCAGCATTCTGATTAGAAATGTCCTCTGTCTGTGTCCGGAGCAAAGAGGCTGGTGTTGGGCAGGTTTGGGGGATAAATGCAGCATCCAACGGTCGAAGCGATTTTAATCCCCACTGAACGCTTCCCGGACAGGGGCGGTCGAAGCTTTCTGGGGGACGTGCCCCCACAGAGAGCCATTGCATGCATATATTAGAACGACATGAATATATGGAGTTCAATTTTAAATGTGTCTCACTGCTTATTTACCCGGAAATATTTGTTTTCTGTTTGTCTTTTACATGTGTACGTCTGTTCCCCCACTAGCAGCATATATAAGTAATATATAGCCACTTAAATTCTCTGGTTTTACAAAACAGCATCAGATGACATATTCCAATACTTGTTGAACTGGAAAACGTCCTTGCTATTGGTATTGGTGAAACTTTGGATATATCATGTCAACTTGAGGATCATATTTCCATTGATGCAGCATTTATATTCCTTATCAATCTTGTTTATTTAAATGCAGGCACAAACTAATTACATAACTTACCCACGATAGTCTGTTTAATTTTTGATAAGACATTAAACCTACTAACTTATTTTTTGTGTCTCTGTGTCGCTGTAATGCCCACATTCATCATTGCTAACTATGTGATACAAACACAATGGGGGCGAGAAGTAGTGTAATTACTGCTACCTTAAAATCCTGAAGCTGGTTTTCCTATATTAATCTGATTGAATATAGAACTGTTAATTAAGTAAAGACCTTCCTTAAAAAAGTTTTGTTGCAATAAGGTCCAATAGACATTGATGGTTTAGATTAAGAGACTGGTGAAGTCAGCTCAGAAAGATATACAACAGGAAAGTGGTCTAAATACAAATCTTGTTTTACATTTGGTTCTAAGGGTACTGTGATGACTATTTGACCTGGTGAGACTTCTGAAATATAAAGATTAGGGAATAATAGTTTTCTAAGTATACTTTATTCCTTGCAAGGACGGTCAGACAATCATACAGCATGCGAATTGCAATCTGGAGAGGGAATGACAAAGAAACAGTTGCAGGCTTTTGCTTTTTATGCAGTAGCAGCGAAGGGGTGTGTGTGCGTGTGTGCGTGTGTGCATGTGTGGGTGCGTGCGTGCGTGCGTGCTTGTGAACGTGTGTGAATAGTAAAATCCCAGGAGATAAGACCAAGACACAGGCTGAAGGCCTCTTCGAGGTCTTGGTGTGGGCGACGAGCACAGTCTCTGATTTGTGGTTCTAATGTGGCAGTTACACAAGCAGAAATAGAATGCATAAGTAGAGATAATATATAGTGTGGTATAATGGTAAGAATTTCCATTACAATACTGACAGTGCATCTATGCTATTCGGGGCGAGGAGGTGTTATTTTAACACCACTTCCGATCAATATTAACAGATTTCATTATAGTTATTGAAACTTTAAATCATAAATTAAAATATGCAACCTTACATATTCAACCTTACAATTCAAATATTCCGACTGTCATTGAATATATGTTATTCAACATATAATTTAGGAAGTTTTCCTATCAGCATCATGTTCAAATGTGCATACTAAAATACTTATTCTAAAAATGTCGCTCAAAATACAATCTGATAAATAAAAGAACAATTATTCAACAAAAGATTATTAGAAAAACACAATTACTCACCAGCAGTCAAAACAGGCTGATCAAACAGATCAATATTAATGGCAATAATAGAAGCAATTAAGGAAATCTGTTGTTAGATCTCAGTGCAGCATTGAACACTATTGATCATTACATTTTATTACAGACTAGAACATTTAATTAGCATTAAAGGAACCGCCCTCAACTGGTTTAAATCCTATTTTTTAGATCAATAACAATTTGTGTAAATTAATGATGAGTCATAGGTGTGCACCAGAGTTAACCACAGTGTTCCTCAGGGTTCTGTGCTCAGCCCAATATTATTCTCATTATTTATGCTTCCACTAGGAAACAAGATCAGGGAACACTGTGTAAATGTCCACTGCTATGCGGGTGAAACCCAGTTATACTTGTCAATAAAACCTGAACAGTGTAATTAATTAACTAAACTTCAAGCATGTCTCAAGGACATAAAAACCTGGATGAGTTATTAACTCAGATAAAACAGTTAATTAATGAATACATCATGTGTGTGAAAGAAAAACATTTCTTATGAAATTAATAAAAGTATAAACACACAAACTAACTAATATATACGTGTGTGTGTGTGTGTGAGTAATGTTACTTTCAAAATGGCGTCTGACCACGATGAAACAAAAGAGCACAGCGAATTAAGAAAACTACACATTTGTAGGAGATTAATATGTTGTGATGAACCAAGATGAATAATAGCTAATAAATAATAAGACAAATAAGACACACAGGCAGAGACTAATGTCACTCGAGTTGCTTTCAGACATGCACTGAACTCCAGAAAGTACCTGCACTTTATCCGGAGGAGATGCATGTGTGAACTCAAATGACAGAGTGAGAGCCTCTGGATTATCTTCACCTGCCCCCCTAGTATAAAGTCCACAGAAATTCAGCAGCAGATCCTCCACGACGCAAACATGAAAAAAAGAGGGGAAATAGTGGAGCCATACATATACAAAACACTGACAAAGATGTCAGGAAAGTTTGTGGTGATAAGGGAGCCTATAGAGCTGTCAGTGTGTTTTAAAAGAAATCCTGTGATCTGTGCAAGAGAATTAATATGTTACTTCCTGCTCTAACTGCTTCACCCAGCTGCACCACAGACACAAACAACACCCACGTGAAATTATATTGTTGGTGGTGATTGTTGCTGTTTACAACACATCTTTGCAGAGAATCACCCACTGTGTTGTGCGTGTGTGAAAGGCAAAATGCGGATAAAGTCTGGACACAATCTCTACAGAAGCTATGCGTTGGGCTCGAATACTCACATAATAGGAGGGTAGTAATACTTAGGAACAGGAAGATACAAGTGAACAGGGGACAAAGTTAGCCACGAGGCATGTTACATTAAGTGTGAGCAGTAAAGCAAGTAAATGCAGAAGCCATCTGTCTTGATTAAATTTTAAGAGGCACTATCGATGTCTGTATTAAGATATGAAGTAACTATAGGTCATCAAGAGCTGTTGCACAGGAAGATAATTTCCATTAAACTGCTGACATTTTTGTTCATTTTTTGTGTTAGCGATGACAGTTTGTCTACTATAGCATTTTTAAATGATTGAAAACTGCATAAAAAGCAGTCTTAAGATACTGCATAAAGAAAGATATATCTTGAACAATATGAAATATAAATTATTTGGATTTAATATCTTTGAATCTAACCTGAATCTAAATCTGGTCCATTGGTCCAAAAAGTGCAACACATTAAATGAAGTCCCCAAATACATAACTAAATAAAGACTGTAATAATGGCAAAAGGTTTCCAAGATGATACAGGACTGAAGCTTCCACCGTGCGTAAGTGGCATTCTTTTAGATGAGATGACCTTTGACAGCACATAAAGTAACCTCAGAAGAAGCTGTTTACACCTGTTAGAATGTCATACAGCATGTTACTGGGCTTCCCCCTGCTCACTGCAGTTCATGCTCTTTAAACATGTATTAGTGAGGCTGATGAGACTGAAAATTATTGAGCTGAGTTTACACTGAACAATCCTTGTAATACAAGGAAATAATAATTCCAAGGATATGTTCATTATTGAAAAGCACCTAGTCTAAAAAATACTTTACAAAAATATACGTAAGAGCAGGCATTTAAAAGGATTTCAGGCTACAATAATGGTGGTTGCATTTTTTTTTATCATTTATAGTTTTCTTTATCACCACCAGTATAAGTGACAGACCTATATCCAGAATATGAAAGGCAACGTGGAAAATTAGTAAAAGCAACTGTTTAAGCTTTGTACTTACAGGGTAATTGTATTAGTGCTGAAATCTGGAAACATGATGGCATTGACATACAGAGGTTTGTTTTTGCAAGAAAGAAAAGCAATACGATCATCAGTCAGTTTTGAATTCTATATGTATTACAGAAAGATATTAAATTAGATAGGTACTTTATTTATTCTGTGAAATTACTGATCAGGGAGTCTCACTGAGATCAAGAGCGAGACAGCAAACAGAATTATATGCAATCACCCATATCTCTGTAAATATCTATAAAATATTAAAAACGTAAATTCATCTAATAACATGAGTCTTAATGAGTTGCTGGTTAAGTTAAATTTTCCAGACTACGGTGAGACTGTGCGTTTTCCGATTGCCATCGTTTTTCCCCTGTTAATATTAATTCGCTTCACTTTGGACAATCATTTAGTGGACTTCTTTGTTTACAATGTTGTTAGTGTACTTTTTGTTAACCCGGGATACTATATTTTTTTTTGTGACGTGTTTTGTGTTGTATGAAATATATTGCAGGCCGGCGTTGGTGTTAAACTGCCGACCTGGTCGGGTTTGATTTAATTTATTTGGGCCTTAATATATACAGTGTTTACCTATGAAACTCTGTTTTTCGTTAATTGATAGTTTTACCTTAGTTACCGTGAGGCAAACGCAGATGTTTTCTCCATTCCTAAGGATGTTCTAACCATTTTATGTAACCATGCATCAGACATTGACTCAACAGGAGTCAGGTCCACCCATACTTTTAAATTTAGTGTATGTACATTATCCTTAGTGCTTTTTTAAATAAGATGAATTGTAACAGAGTTTTGGTATTTATAGCTGTTTAAACACCCTACTGGTCCGATCTATCCAATTTCCACCAGGAAATCTGAAAAGCCTGACAGGTATGACAAGTTCGAACATAACTCCAAACATCCCTGCAGACTGTTTGTGGGGTCAAATTCCACTCCCCTGCATGAGTGAGCTGAGTCTGTAGCAGGTGACATTTCTTGACATCGAGGGTTAGATGGGCCTGTTGTAGTTTTTCGAAAACAGTCTCAAGGTCACAAAGATGTTGTTCCTGAGTTCTGGAGAAGACGATGATGTTGTCTATGTAGACAAAGCCTACGATTTAAATTGTGAGATCAAGAATAAGGTAGTTGCTGCTTTTACATGATCTACACATATATATTGCATAACTACAGTACAAGGCTGTGGCAAATGTCTATGCCACGGGGCTCTCCCACATAAAGTCAGAGACAAGTGTGTTGCTTTTCAGCATACTTTATTTAATGAAAACATAAGGTCAAAAGTCAAATGTAAAGTTCCTGAGCTTGCAGCTCATACCCCCATCACCAAATTCAGGCCAGGGAGCCATCTGGCATGACCTACTCCCCCCCCCGACAGACCAGGAGAGGAAGTCAGCCCACCCAGTGTAGCTCTGTGGAGGTCGAGCAGGTGGGCGTCGTCGTGCGCAGCATCTCTCCGGAGGCAACACGAGCACCCTGGCAAAGGGAAAAGGGCCTGCAAGTGTCAGCCTCACCACTGACGAGGGACCAGGAACAGGGGCTGCAGGCGTCGCCCTCTCTGCTGTAGAAGGACCAGCAAAAGGGGCTGCATGGGCGGTTGGCATAGGTCATGAGGGACCAGGAACAGGGGCTGCTGGGCATGGTGCTGGGCAGGCATTGGCCTCTCCACCTACGAGGGATCCAGAACAGGGGCTGCATGGGCTGCAGGTGTCGGCATCATCACCGACCTTGGGGTAACAACTGGAGCAGGGGGCGTGGAAACAGGATCAGAGGACATCGGCTCCACCACCAGCCTTGATGCAGGAATCATCTGTACCAGCGCCAGCTCCTCCCCTTTCCGCCCGGCTCACTCGCTCAGAGTGAGATCAGAGCTTGTCCACATGAAGCGACGGTCCCTGACTTACCGGCTGCTTCTTAACAGTGGAAACAGTGAAAACACGTCAACTACAATATGCGTCACATCCTATTACGTCTACGGACCCGCGCTTTTCCCTGCATGTCGCTAAACTAGACTTGCCGACTCCCGGCCTTGGTAAGCTAACCATGGATAAATCCCCAAAAAGAAAAGTCTCAGAGGAAAATTGAGAGATTCATTATGCATGGACAGATTCATTGCCAATGATGCAGTTTTACCTGTATGATTGATATTTGGCGAGGAATTAGCAAACAACAACACAAATTCTGTTGAAAGACTTTTCGAAGACAAGCACACAGCATTTACTGGAAAAAGTACGGAGTTGGAGATGGGAGAAAAAGCATAGTTCTGTGTTAAACTGTCCTTTGTGGTAACAGGTAAAAATTAGCCTGGATGCCAGAAGAACTTAGCCCCGCCCACAACATTTGAGGTCGGGAAGTTAGGTCTGGAGTCGCTCCGTTGGGGAGAAATTATGCCAGGATCCAAAAAGTCAGAGCCAATCAGATTGTCAGGGCGGGCTTTATACGATGATGGACAGGTGATCAACGGTGACGTAATCAACCACTTCATCAAAGTGCGCTTGGATTGAATGCCTGCCGCTGGAGAGCTGAGATGTGTAGATGCTGCATTTGAGTCTGTTTTAGGAGACATCGACAGCGCATTCATTTTGAAAGAGGAACAGAGAACGCGGAGGCGACGCCAAAGCGCTGCGTCGTGCTAATCCCTATCGCGCCGGCGCTTGGCTGTTAACACCGGACGCTGAAACGACGCTGAACCGCCGGGCAGCGCTAATAATATCACCCGTTGATCCAGTAGTATTCAAGCATATACTTACTTGTTGCTCCAACATTAAGCAACAGCGTCCCAACATTTGTCTTTCTTGGTGTTGTCTTTATACAACATGTTCCGAGGATCATACAACTCACTGCACTTCTCCACTTCAATTATTAATTTAATGTCATCCATGTTGAAGAACTTCTCCGCTGTTTGCTCCGTTAAATGTCGGGTGTCGAGGGTAAATTACGTTTTCTCCACTCAAGCCTATGTGGAGAATACGTAGCCCCTCTCTCTTTTTATCTTTATCACTGCTTGTGTGGCTGTAGTGGATGGGCAGAGGGGGACATTTAATAATGTCATTGGTAAAATTAAAACTCCAGGACAACAGAAGGGGACTTCAAAGTATGGGATGCATATTTGATAATTTATATCATATAAAATATATCATCAATATCGTTTAAAATCATTTTTCAGTGTGTTTCCTGTCGCGATACGCTCGCGTCAAGCGCAAAAAATAGACTCAACGCCGAAACGATCGCTGCACGGCGCGAGGCAGCCTTTGGGCAGAGCGGCGCTTCAGCCTCCGGTGTGACCCGCACAAAGGTTAAACATGGGAGTGGATGGGAGCCAGCTGTTATTTAAGGCGTGTCCGGTGTGAACCCGGCATTAGTAAATAACTCACAATGAGGTGCTTAACATACGTCACATACTACGTTGCTCTGATTGGTTGTAGGTCTATCCAATTGAGACAAGAGACATTTTTTTTCCTGGTTCGGTTGAAACACGCCCCATAATCACAGCCCAATGGAGCGGTATCAGACTCACATTCTGACTAGAATTGTGAGTATGACAACGTCAGGCTAGGTAAAAATAGCAATAACATGTCAATCAATCAATCAAATTTTATTTGTATAGCCCATATTCACAAATTACATTCATCTCATAGGGCTTTAACAGGGTGTGGCATCCTCTGTCCTTAACCCTCAGCAAGAGTGAGGAAAAAACTACTAAAAACCCTTTTAACAGGGTAAAAATAAGTAGAAACCTCAGAGAGAGCCACATGTGAGGGATCCCTCTCCCAGGACGGACAGAAGTGCAATAGATGCCACGTGTAAAAACATTCATCATTAAAGTCTTTAGCGGCATTGATGCAGTCCCGCTGCAATCATAGTCCATGGTCAGCAACCAGCAGAACCACGATCCAGCATCCAGACCAGAGGCCACTCCAGTCCTCAGTCACCGTCCACCGCCGCCCACCAGGACCCACCACGAGCCATCGCCGTGGCCCTGGTCCACCTCCTTTACCCAGTGCCAACGCGACACAGGGTCCGCCACCAGCACCACGATCAGCCCACACGACACAGAATCCGCTACACTGGGTCCACCACTGCGACCCCCGATGCGCGATCCACAAACAGCAATCCATGGTGCGGCCACAGAGGCCCTGGATCTGCGGGTGTTAAAGCAAAGGGACCCCGGGGAAGGGGGGGGGAGGTTAGGGATGGAGAAGAGGAAGGAGAAGCTGGAAAAAGAAGCTCCGTGTGTCATATGTCATTAAATAACATGTCAACAGTTTTACTTTATTGTTGTTCTATAATTTCATAAATGCAACAAACTAAGTGGTCCGCTCTGTGTCAAGTAACATTAGAACACCTCAAGAGCTTGTTACAGTCACCACCAGTGTTCGCTCATCCGTGGCCCCTCCTTGGCTTTCAGGTCCACTGTGATGCTAGCTACGTGAGACTAGGGCCTGTCTTGATGCAGACCACAGCACACTAACCTGGGCATTTAAATGCCATAAGACATCGTCTTGACTAAACAGATGGACTCTGCGGCTCTAGCCCTACTCCTTCAGAGTTAATTATGAAAAGGGCTGTTGTACTGTTGTCCCTGATGCTTTGTCCTGTGCACTGCTATATCAGAAGGGAGCATATGAGTGGCTGTTGTAAAATCTTACTTGTCTGTCTTACCCAGCTCCCTTCAGGATATTGAAAGGGCCTAGCAGTCCGATACACTTTAGCAAGATCTTGGTCTTTCCATCCCAAAGCCAACACCTGGCTACATTCACTATGAACAAGGAGTGCTATACCTAGGTGTACCATCGAAGTATGGGGGATTTAATTACCAGATGGTTGTTCTGGCTGTACTTGTGCCAGAGTTTCTGGCTTATTTTCATAACAGGTGTGACCCCTGCTGTGTTAGTCTCATACACAAATCCCCTGCATACCACACTCTAAACTCACATACACAATTGCTCAAGGAGGTTAAAAGATACGTTGGTGTGGCCAGGTATTACAATGCACAATGCAAAGATGTATCGTTTCCAGTTGGAGATCTGGTCTGGGCTAGGGCACACCCATTGTCTAAAGCCTCAGACAAATTTTCTGCCAAATTTGTACTCAGACGGTAATGGCCCGTCAAGGTAGAGAAAAGGTTAGGTCCTATAAATTACCGAGTTCATTGATTGTCTGACAAGATGAAGGTGGACAATATAAATGTGGCTGACCTGAAACCCTACTATGGTCCCATTAAGCTGCTGGCTGGGGGTATTTTGTTACTAGCATATGTATAGTCTGTACATGGTTTGTCTGTCAGAAGCCTGAATTTATAAGGGAACGGATCTCCATCTTTATTGTTTATTGAATATTAGTTTTCCTATCTGAGGGTGACTCTATCTAGCCTCAGCCAAAAATACTAACATAAGAAATGGAAACAAAAATCCTATGATCTCAATTCAGTCTAGAAAAAAAATACAAAAGAGACAGCACCCCTTAACCTACTGTCTCTAACATACATTGACAGACCTACCATGTGACAGTAACCGAATGTCAGGCAAGCCCAATCAAACTGCCAATCTGGGTATTTATAATTTCCGTGTTCCTGGCATCTCAGGGATTGAAGTATTGGAGACTGGGCCAACCAATTATGGAGCAGGCACCAGTAATAGCACACAAGCAGCTAGTGAGGATGAGGGAAGGCCACCTGTACCCAAACTTGTTCATTACTATACATTAAATACAGAATTATTTGTTATAAATTCTTCCTTTGAAAACTGTCAGTAAAAAAAATTATGTCACGATGAAATGTCAGACATTGGCAAAATTTGACCTCTAATGAAATGAGTACTAACCCACATATGGGCAGAATCATTTGAGTAAGTCTATATATCCAACACCTCTGTCAGGGAAGGAATGAATCATTGACATAGCGACAATATGATTTTCACTCTAAATAGCACATACTGAGAGAGCAACATCCTTTACAGTACACATACAAGTCTCCAAGAACCTAGTCAGCAAAGAATGAGAACAGAATTGTCAATTCATCAACATTTGCTCAGACTTCTAGTCGGATCTGAATGTACACTCATCAAAGCTTTTCACACATTTGTGATATTCACACAAGAACATGATTCTCACAGTGAGATAGAGAATTTACCACACTGTACATGGAAGCTTCTGTTTTTGTGAGCAACTGTTTCCAGAACACATCTGCATATCTGACTTTTGACAATTCATCAAAATCAAACAAAATGAGAATCTGAACAATTCAAATTAAATTAACTGATGAGCCCTTACACTGCTGCCATGTGTCTGCTCCCCAACTACAACAGTATCTTCAAACAAGTCAAAGAGAATGGCCTTGCGTTCTGCTTGAAAGACTTCAAGGTACAAAAAAGAACATGTCTGCTTTGATATAAGTATATTTAACAAAACTTCTAAAAGCACTCTGTTGATCTCATCAGAACAAAACACAAAAATTAAATAAAACTAATATCTTATAGCAGATTCAGTTCTTAGAGCCAAACATACCACATATAAATATGGGATCAGGTCAAAAGTCACCATCAACATTACATACATTTCTGCCACAATGTATGAGACAATGTATTAGTCACATACACAATGTGAACATGAGTGCAAATTATATTTTAAACATGTTTTTACTAACTTAAAGGTAGTTCACTTGATTATAAAAGTAAATGTTACTCACAGGCAGGTAATGAACACAAGGCTTAATTTATCGTAATTCAACTATCTAAAAGAGTTCATTTTTATAAAATATCTCATTAATTTGTGTCTTAGAATGTCCAATTTCTTCAGAAAATGCAACAACTGCAGTATGTAACAATGTTTAACAAATTATTTTAATGTGATCTGGGGAAATTAATTAAATGATTAAGTCATTAAATAATTATAATGGATCTGGAAGGCGAGATAATAAAAGGTGTTGTGTGTTGGGTTACATGAATACCTGCAATAAGATATTCTGAGTGAAGTCCTCATCAGTTTGCCTAACACTTGCTTTCACATTTAGATCAGAAGGCTAGACATGTGCGAAGGTGAAAAAAGCAGTGATTTCCCCAGGGCTTTGTGAACTTTAGCACAAAGATGACTTGTTTGTTCTTTTTGTTCAATGTAGAATAGCCTACTTTCCAACGCACATATTTGACATGTAATCAGAGCAGTGTTTTGGAAATATTTTTTTTGGGCTTTTGTTGAAGTTTCTCAGGTTTTGATTTGCTGAGGATATGGGCTTTAGCTCTGCTCTGTTTCCTGTTTTGCAAATAAATACAGTGAATATCTCAACGGTTTGAATGTGCTCTCTGACATCAGGTGAGTGTGTGCCTTTAACATCAATTTACTCAGACAATCTTTTTAGGTAGCTTGACTGCATAATATTTTTGAAAGATTGATATTCTTAATTTTCTTTCAAACTAAAAATATAAATGCATTAGAGTGCTCATGATAAATGGTATGTTTTAGATTTTATAGTGGAGTGCATAACAAGTTTTCTTGAGTTCTTCACCTAAATTAAACAACTTCTTAAATCTTTAGATTGACATCTGTCTATCATGTTTTTTGTGAAAAACCTTACTTCCTGTGGAATAACTCCATGTCTGAATCGTTTCTAAGTATCTCATCAACAGGTTGTGCCTGAACGTGTTATACGGTAAGCACTAATTTTACTATTTTATCAAAAGTTAAAAATAATTAAAATGGGATCTGCTCAAATGGAAAAGTGCAGTCCATAAAGATTTGAAATCATAACTATGTTGACAAAATACTCAAAACTAATGCTTAGGTGAATCCTGAATCTAATTATTCTGCCTGATCACATTACATACCGTACATTTTGCATTTAGCTGACGCTTTTATCCAAAGCGACTTACAATAAGTGCATTTAACCCCGAAGGTACAAACCCAGAACAACAAGAATTAAGAAAGTATAATTTCTTCAAAAATAAAGCAAAACGACAAAGTACTATAAGTAAGTGCAATTTAAGTGCTACTAAATTGTTAGTTTCAAAAATTTTACTCAGAAGAGGTCTGTTTTCAGTTTGCGGGGTGTTTTTATAAAGAAATCTCACTGACCAGTTTTCACATTTCTTCTCCATAATGAACACATAAGCTTCTTCTCAAATAATCGGACAATTATAAACTATGATCTATCTGCTCAGAACAGTAATATAGATTTGAATTTTTCCAAATAGTTACTCAGCAAAACATTTGCTAAGACCATGTGAAGAGAAATGTTAAAATTGTATTTGAGAGCAGTTTTATTGTAAGTGGCAGTTAACGCAGGAAACAGTGGAAGGATGTAACTTTATATTAGATGATTCACCGGTCAAAGCCAATTTATTTTCTCTGGGTTTCATTCGAAATATATACTCATCTGCCCAAATGAACCATTGAATATCTAAAAAGATCATCAGATAAAATAAATTAATGTTTTTTGTATTTAAAAACACAACATTCTTAATTTTATTAAACATTTAAAAATCAAAATCATCACCAACCAGTCAACCAGCATCTTCAAAGTCTTCATTTTAGAAGTACAATTTATATCATCTTTAAAAGGCAATAATTTAATTTGATAATGTGTATCAGTGCAAATGTTTATTATATAGAATTAATAAGGTGTTTTATCTGAGCAACAGTGAATCTTTGCTTGTTTATCATTAATTACTGGATATTTAACAATCTTCAAGCTTCTAAAGGTAAATATATAGATATATATCGAGAGAGCTAAATATACTTTCTAGATTCACATACACATATTTTTTAATAAGTCTGTAACAATAGCTAAGAATAGCAATTTGTTGCATGCCTCCATTTTCTGTTTATTTGAACAATATTAGGGGTTAGCCTCAATGCTTTTCAATCAAATAACCAGACAAGGATGTTGGTTTTTGCTGATCAAGTGAAGAAGTAGCAAGTTAAACCATTCAATCCACTGTTACCCAAAATGTAACCCTGCATGTCCAAAGGGTATTACTAGAGATAATCAAAGAAGAAGCCTGTTATGATACAATACCCACATGTCCTGTTTACCCTTAGTTCACTTAATGGATAAAGGATGCAGCCTCAGTTTCAAGATACAAGATACTTTGGTGTTATCATTTACTTGAAACTAACCAGTTTTTGTGATGTCTAAATGCAGACATGTTTATAGTCTGAACAGCGTCAGGCAAAGACGGGACATCCAGTTTTGCTTAAATCCTTCCTTATTTGATCATTAGTATCAGTAAATTGGCCAAATCATAAAATAACTAAATAACAAATTAACTAAATAACATTCATTGTGAAAGCTAAACAAATTATTTGTCTTTCTTGGCATTGAAATTATACGCAATCATTATTACAATGACACCCCATGGACTACCCCACCCAAACAAATGAAATGAAATTAAAGTAAGCACAAAAACTACACCCAATACATATATCACATCATATATGTCACAAATATACATCCATATACATTCTTCATGCTATATCCTCTTTAATAGAACACACACACCTTAACACCAACACGTGGCTAAGCAATTTTACATCAAAGTCTCTACTTTGTCATTTAAAAATCTATTAGTAATGTGATAATGTGATTGGTTGTGATTTGTGCTTTGAGATGTGGGACTTAAATAATAAATAATAAAACCCACACATAGTAGTAGCAGAATGAGGCATCTGTAGCAGAATGAGGCATCTGTAGCTTTCCTGAGAATAATGTGACTGATTACAGAATCCAAATAGGAAATACTTTGTCGAACTTATTTCTTGCCGACAGATGTTGACTCACAGAAATAACAGCAAACCATGACATCAAATGACTTTGAGTGAGTAGTCTTGTGACTAAAGCTCTCCTAATTTAGACAAAGAAGACACACTTTGAACAAAGGGAGACAAAGTAAAGAAGGAAAACCAGAGTGAGAGATGACAGTGAGAAGCCACAACATCTGCAGTGCTTTCACTTTCGACTCAATTCCCGTTTCTGTGGGTGTGCATTTGCAGAACACATATGGTATCGGCTGTGTGGTTTGTTATCTCGATGCATGCTTCCCTACAGCTTTAAAGAAATCTCTGATGTGACAGTGAGATAGCTGAAAGAAAGGGCCCCATTTCACATGATAAATTGCATGCTGTGCCCACACCATCATGACTGGTTCAAGCATCAAAAATAAATAAGGAGATAATATGTTTGAAAGCATAGGGGATGGTTGTATAGTAGGAATGACATTCTCACAAGAAAGTGAAAATGATGATTAACTAAAAAACCATATAGAACAAGAAACCTCAGCTAAAGACTACATATACCAACTGAATGGTTAATAAACAATAAAGACAGTGAATGTAACAGCCAACATTAAATATCGATTTTAAAACAGAGAGACTGAATAGCATTGTGTAAACAGTCAACACAGTTTAATTATTTAAACCAGGGGTCTTCAACGTTTTTCAGGCCAAAGACCCCCAAACTGATGGAGAGATGGAGCAGTGTGTTTTATATTAAACGGGGCCTAGTGCCATGTATAAACATAGCTACCCTGTTATTGTGCATTCAATAATAAGCCATTCAAATAATACACAGGTTCATATATTCATGTTTTTATTTTAAACATGTACAAGGTATAGGAGCTGCAGTGTGTGAATTGCTGACTGAAAGATAATGTCTTCTGCATCCATGTACCTGTGTGCTGCAATATGTTCGATTCATGTTAATGTTTATTTAAAGACATTAATTGTCACCCCATTTATTATCACACCAAAATTGCACACCCTGTTGAAGACCTCTGATTTAGACTAAATTAAATGGTCAAATACTTTTAGAATATTAAAGAATTTAATGCAGCATTTCACCCTGGTGCTACTCCACAGGTTACCTTTACAGTTATGCTGCAAGAAATACTTATCTTTTGATGATGGAAAGATATTCATTTACAGCATTGACTGTAGCTAGTGCTGAGTAACAGTTTTTAACAATGTTATATAGCTGTAACAGGGACTGCCCAAATACATTTTAAAGTAGTTTCACCAAGAACCCCTTAAATATTAAAACATAAAAATATTGGCATTATGGTGGTAACAGTCCTACAATGGCAGTGGCCATCAGATCAAATAATATTACAGTTTTCTTCATTTCAGTACGTTTTGGTTATGATTCAAATGAGTGTTTGGAACATACTAGCATATTGATTGGAGTAATTATTTGCACTGTAGACGTTTTTTGTTTCTATTTATGTTTTGATGGCCTTTTGCCCATCACAAATACTTTGTGGTGGGAAAAACAGTGTGGTGTAAAAAGTACTACGAATGTATTAGTGCAAAGTACGAGGGTGATTGATACTCAAAAGACAATGTATCACTGGAAAAATGTAGAATTTGTTTAACTGAGTATCACATAGTGCAACACAACTCCAGGAATGACAATATCTGATCTGAAAATACCATGCCAGCATCTTTGACGAACACAAGTTGGTTGCAGGTGACACATTTCATGGTGCTGCACAAAAGTATTATGTGTGTGTGCATCCATTTGTATGTGTGTCACTGCACCTGCTGTGAACAACCACAACCCTTCTGTCAGAGGATCTACTACAGGAAATGTAATGTTTTGAAGAATTTGATGTGTACATGGCGGCTATGAATGTTGGATGTCGATTAGCTTGAGAATGTGCCTTATTTTCACATTAATGCAGAAAAAGCCATTTTTATCCGTAGATAGAATAAGTATAAAATGTTGATTGTGTAGACCAAAGTACAGAATTCTTTCTTGAGAAAACAAAGACTTATTTAGGAGAAAAAAATATAGAAAACAGCAATCACAATTTGTGTTTGTCAATAAATATTTTTTTGGTTCTTGATGAAATGTTATATGACACAAAACACAAAATTATATTTAAGAAACTTCATTTCTTTCAACTGTCAAAATGTGAGGGTAGTGAAAATTAGGAGTGATGAGTTTGTTTAAGATTTTAAGATTTTCTGGAACAACAGGTTTTACAAGAATTATGACATCAAATGCGGCTTTCTTCAAACAACCAAAAAGTTGTTGTACATAAATCAAGAGTGACTGAAATCCAAGGCTTAGTGCCTGAAACTGTGCTTAAGTAAGTTAACTAGATCAGAGTAACGCAGAGAGCAAACTCAGTACTTAACCTCAATACATAAAAGTAGTTCAACACCTTAGTTCATCAACTTTGTGCCTACATTCAGTGCATGCATCAGGATCAATACAATATCAATATTAGCAAATTCAATATTTTGTATCAAAAAATGATATAGTTAGTACTGAATATAATAATGATAATAATATATAACTAGGGCTACGTTGTAGCACTAACGGGCCAGAGCACAGGCAGTTTCAAGCCTGTTGCGGTCGGTGAAGAGAGAGCGATCGCTGATGGGGGGGGCTGTAAATACACCCATGTAGTTTTAGGGAGGTTGAACCTTGATCAGCGAAGTTATAGCAATTTCGTGTTTCCTGGCGAGTTGATGAACTTTGATGCCCCGCCATTAATAATAAGCTTGATGAAAAGTCACAGTTATCGTATGCCCAAATTAACAATGTCTTGAGACCCATCTGACACAGTTTTACATGTTTTTGCAAAGTGGATGAGGAGGAATACTTCCAAGTGAAAGACGTTCCAAAAACAAGACTTTTCTTGTTGACACAATGGGGCACATGATTTTCAGTCACGAATCCTGTGTAGATGTGATCAGGTTGCGACTCTTGTCGATTTTGGTGAAGATTGGTTATGTGGAAATCTAGGGGCTGCGTTCCAAGTGGCGCTGTTGAGCCTTTTTTCCACGCCCATTTCCAAATACTCCAGAATACATCAATTTACACCAATTTCTAATTTACTGCAAACTTTAAAAGATTTTTGAGAACGTTGAAGCCCTCAAAAAGCCCTTTCACTACGCTCAGAATAATCCTCACAATTTAAATAGGGCCTCCCACCGGAGGTGCTCGGGCCCTAATAATGATAGCATATATATAAAAGTTATACCATCTTTACATGAGTGTAAACTGGTCACTGGCGACCAGCTGTATGTTGTTATTCATTCTTTAAGTGTCTAGTGTTTTAATAACTACACGGGCCTGTGTGAAAGTCTGAGAGTGATTGCAGATATCTGTAGACTACATTGTATCCATTGTTCTCCGAGTGAAGAGACCGTCTCTCCAATGAGATAAATACTCAATGTGTATCTCAGTGGAGAGATAGTCTCAATATGACAGACAATATGATATGCTGTAAACAGTTATTACTTTAAAAATGTTTTAATTTTAAAGTATATTTTAAGTTCATAGCAGTAACTTGTGCTAGTGCCCATTTGGAATTATAGAGTGTTTTTTTCTCCAGAAATCGTTTTGGGAGATGTCCAGTGAGAGTTTGCGATGTGAACAGTTCCAAGCCCAACCTCCTGCTCCACCTCAGGACATGGACATGGTTTCCCCATGTGCCTCAGAACACCAGGTATGACACAACTGACACCACACAAGTATCCTGAGCAAACATCCTAATCGCAGATGTAGCAGACATCCCTTGCCTGGCTCTAGTCCTCACTCAGCCAAATGTGGGTAACCAGATACCACGACCTGCAGGTTGACCCCTTCCCAATCCTTGTACCATAAAATCTCCATTTCGGAAACATGAAACCAAAAATATCCAAAGCTATTCATCCAAACAAACTGCCTATAACCTGACAAAACAGATATATGCCTGGCACTGTAGATTATTTGGGCGCAAATGGCCGAGGGGGTTGGCAGGAAACGCCTTAGCTTTAGTTCCTCAAAGAATACATGTTGCACAATGTAACAATGCAGAATCACTACTTCTTCAAAGGAGAAGATCACAGGACATCCCCAGCGACCCCTTAACGTTAATGTAATTACAGTTTTTCATCTTCCACCTTCACCAAAATTATACATTTCCAATTTCTATAAATCCAGATTTTTCATTTATTCCATTTTGCATATTCAGCACTCTTGTAAATATTCCCTTCCTCGTAGCCCTTAGTCAATAAATCTCATATTTTTGTATCTATCGTTGCAACGGAGATCCATTAAATTGAGAATTCATGATTTTATGATTTTAAGCCGATTATTAATTCAATTCTATACATTTTCTCCTAAATAAGAGGAGCTGGTGCCCCTTTTTACAACAAGTTCAAATTCATCTTAAAGTTTCACAGATAAACAGGATTTCTTAGTTAAGATTGGCGTTACAGTGTAATTTAAATAAAAAATTGCAGTTCAATAGCCACAACAACACAAATAGAGTTTTGGGTTTATTAATTTATTTTGTTTTTCTTAAAAGCACAACGATCAGTGGTTTGTGATCAGCTCAAACAGTGCTCCAATTGGTGCAGGCTCTAGGCACAAGGGAACAGGATGGTTAGTTGACTTCAAAAGCATTTGCCTCCAGTTACTTGAAAACTTCAAGTGATAAACAAGAGTAATCTCAGTTGGAGGGGAGTCCTTTAAACCACAGGTCAGCCATCTCCTGTATCGTGTTGTGACGTTCGCAAATGATCCGATTACTTTTTCAACGGCTCTTTGATATGATCGGAAGTGAGTTGTTCTTGAGGGGCCTATCTTTATATCAGTGTGCCACATTTCATCCACTGCGATTTGAGGCTGTGCTTCAGTGTTGCATGCTTCTATAACTAGTTGTTATATAGCTAGCTAGCTAAGGAAACGTTTAATTAAATTAAAGTTAATAATTTAGTGACATCTAGTGGAGAAGTGTCATATTGCAGCTGAATACCCCTCCCCTCCCCCCTTCCAAACTTGAAAGAGAATCTTTGGCAGCTTCAGTTGTCATAAAAACAGAAAAGGTGTTTAGTTTGTCCAGTCTGGGTTACTGTAAATAACATGGCGGCCTCCGTAGAGAGGACCAACTCCTGATGTAAATATTTAGTATTTAGATATAAAGGGCCCTTTAAGGGGTAAAGAAAACAGCAATTCGTACAATTTAGATGAAACACACTCATAAAAACATCACTAGGATTATTTTATATTGTATTATTTGCCAATAGATTATTTCACCCTAAATCGTACGCTGTGAACCTCTAGCGGGATAGATCACCGAAAAATGCGTGCTGTGTTTGCGGTGTGTGCGTTCAAATGTGAATCTAGCTCAGAGGATGATATCAGTTCCTGTTCATCATTTGAAAACTGATTTGTTCAATTCAGCATTTACAAAATATGAACTTGTTCATTGAACACCGTTCATGCACAACACTGTATATAAAGAGCTAACATTGGTGTTTTCCCTCACAGTGTAGCATGGAAGGAAAATGGCAGAGACAACAGAGACCGTCAGTACTGCGTCAAGTTTTCCAAACACCTTCCAGGCAAAAAAATGGTATGCAGATAATTCAATGTACTAAGCTCCACACCAGCAACATACTTTTTCTACATCCCACTTACTGTATGTGTTCTGACTTTTGCAGCCGTGCTTCATTCAATATGTTTTCAAGTGAGAACTTAACAAGTATTGAAGCCTTAATACAAAAGCGAGCAACTACACTTTTAAGAGACAGCATTCCTGAAGTGGTACTTGATGAAGTTGTCCCTCTTACGTAATTGTCTGAATTAAAAAAATGTACAACCTCTAACCACCTGTTTAAGCAGAGTTAGCAGTACATTAATAACCATCAAGGACTTAAGTGAACACAGCACAGTGAACATTATGCACCTTGTTGTCTTTTTCTCAAACTCTTATAATTCTGCACTGACTTTTACTGCTACTATATTTAGCATACTTAAATCACCTTTATCTACCACAGCTGTTTATCTCTTATCCCTTTTATTTATGATTGAAATGTAGTTTCCAGTATATATATGGATACATATTTAAATGTTTCTATTTTTCTTTGGATGTTTATAGCTTTTTTATGTATATATTTTATTTCAATAACGGATTGTACAAGGCCAGACAAGAAAACTAAGAATCTCATTGCATTGATTACTTGTTATTTCTGCATATGAAAATAAAGCCTTTGAACCTTTTGAACCTTTACATTGTATGTGTAGGTATTTTGAGCAGGTCAAAAACCTACACTAGTGCTTTCCATCCCTTCTGCCTTTAGTAAATAATGCAACCTTCTCCATTTGCGAGGAAGAGGTGGATGGATGGTGTTTTCCCCAGTCCCCTTCACCACCAAGGGCTTCCTTTCTCAGGCAAAGCCATCACAAGATCCCTTTGACGACAGATGGTCCAACACAGAGCCCCCACGAGGCCAGAATTCATGATGGGTGAGTTTTGCATTGTTACATCAACATTTACATTGAATGATAAATTAGACAAACCAGTGTGTGCAGGCATTAGGCAAATCACTACATCAATGTATAATTACTGGTTGACTAAAAATACATATATATTCATATTGGAATTAAAATGACTAACTTGAGTTGGTAAATACATGCAGATTCTGTTGTGGTCACGTAAACCGGACCAGCTGGAGAAGTCCTTTTTTCCCCATACACTCGACTTCTGTGTTGTGGACTAAAAAGTGCTAATGAACTTCTCCAATGGAATATTTAGGAAGGGTTACCGTATCTCTGTGATTCTGTTTGTAAATTTCATGGACAGAATCACAAGGTGCAGCACAGACATAATGACTGTCCTGCTCAATGACAAAGGTAGACTGAGGTGATTCTGTGGCACTGAATCCATGAAATTAATTGTGGATTGGTGCCCCAACAGCAGCTCAGTCAGAAAACTCACATTCAAATGTTTAGTGCAACAGTAGAATGTGTTTGTTGTCTAGGCTCCGACTTCATCTTTCCCCGAGATCTGATATAATGCATATGATGAGAGTGATGAGCACATATTTATATATATATACATAATATAATAAATACCGTAATTTCCGGACTATAGAGCGCACCTATATATAGGCCACACCTGCACATTTTTTAAAGAAGAAAGACTTGTCTATAAGCCGAAGGTGTCCCCGTTGAAACATGAGATATGAACGCGGCAAGATGTTACAGGAAAGATTTTTTCTTTTCGGTCTTTTTACAATGAGTCAGTTCTTCATGCTGCCGTCTCTAGCGTCTCACCAGCGATTCATTGATGGTGACCGTACGTGTAGCAGCTCTATTTCCTTCTTCGACAGCCAGACGAATCGCTTTTAACTTGAAAGCCGCATCATATGCATTTCTTCGTGTCTTTTCCATGATGAGGGTGCGTGCACGAAGCGCAAAGTGGATGATCTGAAGAATTGAGTGTGAGTTAGTCTGCCAAAACAGTTTGGTCCACTGTGACCTGTACGGTAATTTCATCGGTCTGATATGACCATAGATATATATATATATATGAAGGCTAGATGTATCGGCCAACGGAGTCGAACGTCCGCACATGGCGGCCATCTTGCAACAGGCAGCTCGCTCACCCATAACATTCTGTTGTAGTGGTATGTACTTTTTAAATAACCATAACTTGCTAAATTTTCAACAGATTTTTAAACGGTTCGGTTTGTTATAAACGTCAGAGATGTAGTTATGACACTGAATACTTATGAATAATTATGTTATTTTCTGAAAAATTGAATAATTTTCTATATACAAGATGTCCCTTTACAAATACACATCAAGAATTATTATTTATTTTTTTTAATTAAAAAGTTAATGTACCACTACCAACACAATATTATGGGTGGGCAAGCCGCCTGTGGCAAGATGGCTGCCATGTGCGGACGCTGGACTCCGTTGGCCGGAAACGCGGCCAAGTCATCTAGCCTTTATATATATATATATCTATGGATATGAATCGTACTCATACAACATGTATCGCCTTACCCACAATTCTCAGGTGCACTACGTCACACACACAACAACTTTCCTAAAGGGGCAGGCCATACCTGCAACACTATGGAAATCCATCAATTAGCCGCATCGTTTAAAAGCCTCAGTCTCAAAGAGTGTGAAAACAAGTAGCGGCTCAAATGCCGGAATTTACGGTACTATATTTATTCATGGATGATGGAGAGCTGTGTGAGGAAAAAAGTGGTCAATTGTTAGGCCACAGCTCTGAGATTTGAGGAGGTCTCGTCATGGGTTTCAACCATTGTTGGTGAGCAGGGGTGCCAACAGATGAGTTGGGAAGCGATGCAAGGGTTTAATTATAAAAAAGAGAAAGAAAGAACAGAAAGCAATGATAATTTGTGTGTCTTGACAAGATCTATCAGTCTTTTAGTACTTATTTGGTATATACTTATATTGGGTACATGTTTTATTCTAAGGTAAGAGAAGGTAAGGTCATGTAGGAGATTAAATTAGAGAATCCCCTTAGCAGGATTGCTGGCAAGATTGCTTCCATCATCGAATCAATTGACTACTTAGTAGTACTGAGTAGAAAACCAAACAAAATGATGCATAAACTGTTAATTATTGGGGCTTTTATAGATTATTTATATTGTAGCAACATTGACACATGACTAAGTAATCTGTTCGTTGATCCATCTATTCTGCAGAAAGGGCTGGCCACAACAAACCAGGATTTAATATCTGCTCGATGACAGACAACTGACAGAGATGCTTGCATGAGCATGTCAAGACTTATACTGAGATATTCCTCTTGGAACCCTTGCACATTTGTTGCAGTTGTTGTCATTTGTTGTTGTATGAGCCCTGACTGACAAAGCCTGGTCACCTTGAGTACCCAGCCTTGACCTAGGGACAGCTAACAGGGACAGGCAGGCTGATCTCGGTTACGACCAGGATTACAGGGAGTCAAGAGCTTCAAAATGTATGTGGCGGCCAGCCCATGTTGAGCTTTAAAAGTTATTAAAAGAATCTTAAAATCAATATTGAATTTAACTGGTAACCAGTGATGGGATGCAAGAATTGGCGTGATATGAGTGCCACGGTTTGTGTGTGTTAAAATACAAGCAGCAGTGTTTTGAATAAACTGCAAACGAGTTACTACAGATTGGCAGATGCAAGTATACAGGGCGTTACTATAACCCTGGCAGGAGAAAACAAAGCCATGTATTTACTTTTCTAGGTTCCGGAGAGATAGAACCAATTTGATTATAGAGATGTTTTAGTAGATGGAAGAACAGGATTTAATGATTTGATTATTGTGTTTTGAAATTCATATGAGAATCAAATGTGACACCTAGATTTTTAGCTGTAGTTTTAATATTGGCTGCCAGGGGACTGAGAAATTATAGGGTTCTGCCTGCTAGCTGGTCGGGACCGAAGATTTCTGTTTTATTGGAATTTAACTGAAGGAAGTTAAGTGAAATACATTCCTTAATGGTGGATAGGCACTTGGTCAGGACACTCATGCGGCTGACATTGTCCGGCTTGAAGGACAAGTATATTTGGGTGTCATCGGCATAGGAATGGTATGATATCCCATTAAAGTGTCTGATGACTTTTCCTAATGGGAGCATGTCGAGTAATAAAAAGAAGGGGACCCTGTGGCACTCCACATAACAGTGGAGCCAAGGATGAGGTGTTATTTCTGATGGAAACAGTTATTTGTTTATCTTTGAGATATAACTTGAACCAACTAAGGGCAGTGCCAGATATGCCGACGCATTGTGTTAGTCTTTTGATCAGAACGTTATGATCAATGGTATCAAATTCGGCAATGAGGTCAAGGAGCAGTAATACCGTGCATCACCAGCATCGGCAGACATTAGTATATCATTGGTAATTTTAAGGAGAGTGGTCTGGGTACTGTGACATTTCCGGAATCCTGCCTGGAATTTGGCGAAAATTGTATTATTCTATCGTATATCTAGCAGCTGGGTCACAACGGGCCTTTAATGTTTTCTTATATTTTTGGAGTGATTTGTCAAGATTTGGCTTTTTCAATAAAGGTTGAATTGTAGCTTTCTTAAAGTAATCAGGAACTTTGCCAGAGGGAAGGGAGCAATTCATAATTCTAAGAAGGTTAGGTCCAATAGTATTGAATACTACTTTTAGGAGTTTTGTGGGTAGGCTGTCGAGAGGGCTTGAGGAGGAGCGCTTGTGCAACACAGTGTCAATGAAATCAGTGCCACTTTGTGGATTATGATCTGTGGATCACGTACCAGAGATCGTGATCGTAATGGTGGATCCTGTATCGTGTTGGCATGTGATAGTTGTGGTGGAACACGATCGAGATGGCAGCTGATTGTGGATCCTGATGGCGGAAGTGGACAATGACTGTGGACTATAGTGGCATCCGCTCTCGATGGTGGACCATGATCGTGCTGGCTTCTGACCATAGACTATGATTACAACAAAACTGCTTGAAATATTTCTCATCAGATAAGCAACCATTACCGACAATAATCCATCAATTCATTGACCCTCCATTATGCTACAAAGTGTTTATTCTAATCAATGCTGCAAATACCCTTATCTTGCTGATGATTTCCATTACACATGACATCTATTGCACTTCTGTCCGTCCTGGGAGAGGGATCCCTCACATGTTGCTGTCTCTGAGGTTTCTACGTTCTTTTTACCCTGTTGAAAGGTTGTTCTGTAGTTTTTTCCTTACTCTTGTTGAGGGTTAAGGGCAGAGGATGTCACATCTTGTTAAAGCCCGATGAGACAAATTGTGATTTGTGAATATGGGCTATACAAATACAATTTGATTGATTTGATTGAAAGAGACCCCATTAAACATGTTTACATATTTCATCTGGCCTGGTTACATAAAAAGATAACCCAGGAAGAGCTGGAGGATGTGGTAACACTGACACTTTCCTTTTCCCTCCAGCATCTCTGAGGAGGCCAGTGCTCTGTTTGTGAGCGGCCTATGTCGCTGGCCCGGCTGTGAGGCTTTGTCTACCGATTTTCCGAGCTTCTTAAAGTAAGTAGACTGCTGAATACATTGTTATTTACGATATCAGTATTGTGGTCAAAATAAACATCTTTTAAAAATGTTATTTATGTAACGTATTTCTCAACTGTTCCTCTAAGTGGGCGTTGGTTCTAAACATTTCTTTTCAGATTATTATATATTGGCTCTTAGTCATTATGGATGGAGATGTATTATTCTGAGCTTTCACCTTCCTGCTCTACTGTCTGGCCTTTCTCAACCAAACTGACAGACAAACTCAAATGTACCTTCTTCTGCCTTCTTCGTTTAAGTTGTGCTCTGGTTGAGGACAGATTTTTATAGTGTACCTAAAAGAGGGAGGAGAGATTCTTTTCTAATTTTGGATTTCATTGTATACAAGAGTATTTTGACCTAAAAACTTTGCCCTGTTTTGTCTTTTAGGCATCTCCATTCTGAACACAGTCATGGTGACAGAAGTATTGCTCAGTGCAGGGTCCAGGAGGATATTGTGCAGTGCATGGAGAGTCAGGTGGGACATGGAAGAACATAGAATTTTACGAGTACACAATAAATATCAATGTAGTTCCCATCCCATTTTGGGGTTACAAAATAGCCCTTATTTACAATCACACATATTCTTCTCTTACTAAATATACACTACCATTCAAAAGTTTGGGGTCACTTAGAAATTTCCTTATTTTTCAAAGAAAAACACTGTTTTTTTCAATGAAAATAACATTAAATTAATCAGAAATAAACTCTATACATTGTTGATGTGGTTAATGACTATTCTAGGTGGAAACGTCTGGTTTTTAATGAAATATCTACATAGGTGTGTCGAGGCCCATTTCCAGCAACTATCACTCGAGTGTTCTAATGGTACATTGTGTTGGCTAATCGCCTTAGAAGACTAATTGATGATTAGAAAACCCTTGAAAAACCCTTGTGCAATTATGTTAGCAAAGCTGAAAACTGTTTAGCTGCTGAGAGAAGCTATAAAACTGGCCTTCCTTTGAGCTAGTTGAGTATCTGGAGCATCACATTTGTGGGTTCAATTATACTCTCAAAATGGCCAGAAAATTTGAAATTTCATGTGAAACTCGCCAGTCTATTCTCGTTCTTAGAAATGAAGGCTGTTCCATGCGAGAAATAGCGAAGAAACTGAACATTTACTACAACCATGTATACTACTCCCTTCAGAGAACAGCACAAACGGGCTCTAACCAGTAGAAAGAGAAGTGGGAGGCCCAGGTGCACAACTCAGCAAGAAGACAAGTATATTAGAGTCTCTAGTTTGAGAAATTGACATCTACAGTGAAGAGGCGACTCCGGCCATATCTGAGACTGGCCAATAAAAAGAAAAGATTGATATGGTCAAAAGAACACAGACATAGACAGAGGAAGATTGGAAAAAAGTATTATGGACAGAAGAATCAAAGTTTGAGGTGTTTGGATCACACAGAAGATCATTTGTGAGACGCAGAACAGGTGAAAAGATGCTGGAAGAGTGAAGGCAATGTGATGGTCTGGGGCTGCTTTGGTGCAGGTAAAGTGGGAGATTTGTACAAGGTAAAAGGGATTTTAAATAAGGAAGGCTATCACTCCATTTTGCAACGCCATGCCATACCCTGTGGACAGCGCTTGATTGGAGCCAATTTCCTCCTACAACAGGACAATGACCCAAAGCACACCTCCAAATTATGCAAGAACTATTTAGGGAAGAAGCAGGCAGCTGGTCAGCTGTCTGTAATGGAGTGGCCAGCCCAGTCACCAGATCTCAACCCCATTGAGCTGTTGTGGGAGCAGCTTGACCGTATGGTTAGCAAGAATTGCCCATCAAGCCAATCCAACTTGTTGGAAGTGCTTCAGGAAGCGTGGGGTGAAATTTCTACAGATTACCTCAACCAATTAACAGCTAGAATGCCAAAGGTCTGCAATGCTGTAATTTCTGCAAATGGAGCATTCTTTGACGAAAGCAAAGTTTGAAGAACAAAATTAATATTTCAAATTAAAATTATTATTTCTAACCTTGTCAATGTCTTGACTATATTTTCTATTCATTTTGCAACTCATTTGATAAATAAAAGCGTAGCTTTTCATGGAAAACACGAAATTGTCTGGGTGACCCCAAACTTTTGAACGTTAGTGTACAAAACCTGAAAAGGGTAAAACACTTGATTTCAGCTTGTCACACTGCGATCTTTGCTTTTTTGACAGATTATATACAACAAATTTTTCCTTAATGTATTCAGTTTTTATCTTTTTAAAAATATACAGTGCTGCTGTAGAGCATATATATATTCTGCCATACTAAACCATAAATAATTAAATGTACACACATTGTACACACATTTTTAGATTATAATATGCTTGTGAAAAAAAACCTTATTTCTAATATGTACAGTGTAGAAACATTGTTTTTTATGAAACTCATGGATCTGTTACTTCAACTATCTGAATCGTATTTTCTTAAATATTGCTTACTTTGGGTAAGTGTGATGACTTATTCAAGCACAATTGAGGTAAATCCAATACTTATTGTTTCAGCTCATCCTGGAAAAACAGAAACTATTTGCAATGCAACTTCATCTACACCTCTCTGAACTCAAACACACTGGCTTGGTATGTTAGCTCTCTATTATTGGCTTTAACTATTTCTGTCTGCTTGATTAACTTGATTAAACAAGGGTAGCTTTTGTAATGTTAAGAAGACTAGGATATAAAGTCTTCTGTTTACGATTTCTCTGCATAAAAAAAGCAAGTATCATTGTCTGTTACTGTCAACTTCTATCACTGTACGCAGAGGACAGATTCTGAGTGGCCACACAGCCTTCCTCTGTTCCTCACACAGCCTCACGTGGCAAATGGAGACAGGAGAGGGCAACAGTGGTGCATGAAACAGCTGGGGGAGTTATCCCAGCATGGCTACAGAACTACTGCTTCTGCCAGCCTGTTGCCAGGTAAAACATTTCAACAAATATTTATAATTGATAAAATATTACAGAAAAAACAAAAGAAACTTGTTCAAAGATTTCAAAATGTATTTAAATTTCAATATATATTTTACGCTATGAATTGATGACATTTCATTGTTGTTATTGCACAGATTTGGTCCCCAGCATTGAATATTACAAATACAAAAACATCAGGCCTCCATACACCTATGCCTTCTTGATAAGATTGGTGAGTATCATTTCAAATTGGGTAGTAAAAATAAATCGTTATCATAGTGGCTATTTAATCAATGCTGAGTTGTCACACCTTGTCTTGTATTTTGTGTTGTAGTCCATCGTGGAGTCTCCAGAAAAACAGCTCACACTTAATGAGATTTACAACTGGTTTACCACAATGTTCTTCTACTTCAGACACAACACTGCTACCTGGAAGGTTTGAAATGTTTTTATTACAAATTCATTCAAGTCGCTGCTTTGAGCCCCGGTTCCACTGAACACAGAAATGCCCGTCACAGTGTATCAATGGTGTGTGATAGATAAAGTGCTGCATATACAGTGCCTTGCATAAGTATTCACCCCCCTTGGACTTTTTCACAAACTGGAGTTCCAATAGAATTAAATATACATTTCTCATTTGATCAACAGAACATGCATAGTACTTTGAAGGTGCAAAATTAATTTTATTGTGACACAAACAATAATGAAGACAAAAAAGTTTAAATCTGTTGGATGATAAGTATTCACCCCCTTGAGTCAATATTTGGTAGAACCCCCTTTTGCTGCAATTTCAACTGCAAGTCTTTTTGTGTATGTCTCTGCTAGCTTTGCACACCTAGAGATGGAAATGTTTGTCCATTCTTCTTGGCAAAAAAGCTGAAGCTCACTCAGATTTGATGGACACCGTCTATGAACAGCAATTTTCAAGTCTTGCCATAGATTCTCAACTGGATTTAGGTCTGGGCTTTGACTGCATCATTTTAAGACATTAACATGCTTTGATCTAAACCATTCCATTGTAGCTCTTGCTGTATGTTTATGTTCATTGTCCTGCTGGAAGATGACCCTCCGCCCCAGTCTCAAATCTTCTGCAGACTGCATCAGATTTTCTCCAAGTATTGCCCTGTATTTGGCTCCATCCATCTTTCCCTCAGTTCTGACCAGTTTCCCTGTACCTGCTGAAGAGATGCATCCCCACAGCATGATGCTACCACCAACATGTTTCACTGTTGGGATGGTGTGCTCAGGGTGATGGGAAGTGTTGGGTTTCTGCCACACATAGCGTTTTTCATTGAGGCCAAAAAGTTACATTTTGGTCTCATCTGATCTGAGCATCTTCTTCCACATGTTTGCAGTGTCTCCCACGTGGCTTCTGGCAAACTCCAAATGGGATTTCTTATGGTTCACTTTCAACAACGGCTTCCTTCTTGCCACTCTTCCATAAAGGCCAGTACATGACTAATAGTTGTACTGTGGACAGATTCTCCCCACTCAGCTGTGGATCTTTGCAGCTACTCCAGAGTTACCGTGGGCCTTTTGGTTGCTCCTCTGATTAATTTTCTCCTTGTCCGGCTTGTCTGTTTGGGTGGACTGCCTTGTCTTGGTAGGTTTGAGATTGTGCCATATTTTTTCCATTTCAAGATGATGGATTTTATGGTGCTCTGTGAGATGTTCAAAGCTTGGGATATTTATTTATAACCTGCTTCATACTTCTCCACAACTTTATCCCTGACCTGTTTGGTGAGCTCCTTGGTCTTCATGATGCTGTTTGTTCAGTATTGATCTCTAACAAACTCTGCAGCCTTCAAAGAACAGGTGTATTAATACAGAGATAAAATTGCAGACATGTTACTAACTATGTGACTTGCCAATGTGACTTGTGAAGGCAATTGTTTGCACCAGATCTTTGTTAGGGCTTTCACAGTAAAGGGGGTGAATACATATGCACTCCACACTTTTCAGATTTTTATTTGTAAATAGTTTTGAAATCCATGTAATATTTCCCCCAACTTCCAAATGATGGATTATTTTGTGTTGGTCCATCACATAAAATCCCAAGTAAATAAATTGTAATCTGGGGTTATGCCATGACAAAATGTAGAAAAGTCCAAGGGGGGTGAATACTTATGCAAGGCACTGTAAAATCACTGTATGAATAAATGTGTGAATTGGTGAAGGTGACATTAAATCATTTTAGAGGTAGCTATATAGATACAGTCCATTTACCATTTAGTAACCTACAGTATCTACATCTCTTAGTGAGGGCAAACAAAATGGCACAAACATTGTGATTACTAAGCCAGGGTCTTTTGGGATGCAAGGTTTGTTAGAGCAACACTATGAATTCACATAGGTTGTATGGTTGAATTAGGAAAATACCCATGGCTATCATTTGCAAGTGTTAATATTACAAAACAACTCTTTTATTAATTCTTCTTCTCTTGTTTACGGGTGGATGGCAAACAACTTCAAGGTGCATACCGCCACCTACTGTTCCTGTTTCAATACACGTTTAACACCAGGAGGTCACACAATAGGTACGTTGGACTTGGTCTGACTGCAGCTGTCTTTATCCTCCGATGTAATCTGCCAGTGGCTGCAGGGGTGGGGTAAAAAAAACGGACACAGTCGGACACAGTCAGACTAAGTCCATCTCAAATGCACCTACTTTCAACTTCACGTAGCGCAAGTTAAAAGAGAAAAACAACCGATCTCGCAGGGTTTGTCTTTTTGTTGCAGATTTAACGGATTTTTAGGAAATCCCTGTGTTTTTGCACGACCTCTCTTTCACCTGAAAATTAAGAACTTATTGTAAAGCCACCATGTGATTAAATATATTTATATATATGTATATATATACAAGGGAAGGGGCAAAGATACATCCAGATGTATTACAAAATAAATAACTGTATCCTTGTATTTCAATAATCCTAGGCAGCAGGACATCACTTTGCAAACCATAGTGTTTAAAATAGTCTGGCCAACAGTAACATAGCAACTAATTTCTAAGTAATGAATTAATCATTCAATCATTTGCCCATGCAGTCTTGTTCAATAGCAGAGAGTTATTTGAGAACAATCTCACAAACACAAAATAGCCACGACTAAGTTACAACTTGGGAGAGAAGTTGTTAGCGACAACAAACACCAGTGATAGTTGGGATACCACCTTGTTTTTTCAGTGCTTTGCAGCACAACGTTGTTGTTGATAACAAGGCACGTGTCCATTTATTAAATTAAACCATCTTGTGGCATTATAAAGTAATGTTGTACAACAACAACTCTGAAACGCTTTCTAGTTTTTTTCCCTGTGCACAGCTGATGAAAACTTAACATAGGCTGAAAGTTCACATTAACTGTGAGCTGGTCATGTGAGACATAACATCTGTTTAACAAGGAGGCTGGAAACTGGTATTTACAGGTTTACTTGAAAATTATTAACATCATTGTGTTGTTGCCTTGTGGTTTGCTAATGGTTTGGTAATGTGTTTGTAAGTAATATGATATATTGTAGGCGGTTCGATCCCAGTCTTCCCCATACTGCATGCCAAAGTGTCCTTGGTCAAGATACTGAAACCCAAAATTGCCCCTTCTCATAGAGAAAGTGCTACACATACAGTATATGCACTGTATGAATGCATGTTTTTATGGCAAAGCCTGTACTGTAAAGAGCTTTAAGTGATAACTAGAAAAGCACTATATAAATACAGACCATTTAACCTTACCTTTATGACAACAGAACTCTCCTGTTGTCTTCAGAATGCTGTGCGTCACAACCTCAGCCTACACAAGTGTTTTGTACGAGTGGAGGGAGGAAAGGGGGCTGTGTGGACAGTCGATGAAACCGAGTACCAAAGAAGGAGGGGACAGAAGTATCACAGGTACAAACATCCTCACAACAAACACAACCTTGCAAGCTGTTTTAAACTATGCTCTGAATAGTTAAGTGCTGTAAATGGGTAGATATTCATTCCTTGAAAGGTTAAAATCTAGCCCCTTTGGTGACATTTGGGGGAAACAAACATTCCGAAGTCGTAGCCACAAGCTATTTAGTTGTGGGAATGAGTTACAGTAAATAACCTGTGGCCATGAGTTATGAATATTTTTCTTATGGAAAAGACCTAGTGAACTAAACTGAAGAAACAGCTTCGATGAGAGATTAAACACTTCACCTAATCACATGATGTAGCCTCTATAATGGACTTTATGTGGCAACGGGAGAGGTGGTGCTCTACGGGAGAGGCGGTGGTCTACGGAAGAGGGGGTGGTCTAGTGGCAGAAACTTGGACTATGGGCAGAAAGGTCTCTGGTTCGACTCCATGGAGAGACAACAAAAGACGAACCTGGATTGATCTGCCCAAAAATCCAAGAGTCTGTCAAGTGACCCTGTCTAGTGCCCCTGAGCAAGGCACCTTACTCCCCCAACATCTGCTCCCCGAGCGCTGTACATGGTCACTCACTGCTCTGTGTGTCCCGCACACAGATGGGTCAAAAGCAGAAGTTAAATTTCCCTACCTGCATGAGTGTGCCTGTGCATGTGTTTGGGACTAATAAGTGCATCTCATCTTAATGTAGGGTGCTTGTGATTGGCTAGATGAGCATTAACTAGTGTTTTCAAGGAAAACAACGCCTGGATTTTAACCCAGGGAATGAACTACCTCAGACATAAGGCATTCAGGTTCATTATAATGAAGAGCAAGGGACATGGTTCCATCCAAAAATATTTCTTTATTAATAATGACAAAATGTTAACTATTAAAGGAGCTGTAACACACCATTCACACATATAAGCAGGGGGGATTGATCTAGAGCTAAGACTTACCAGTGGAGAGGCGGGCTATAGCGAGGGAAGAGAGGTATTCCAGGGAGATTCACCCCGGTCACACATGCTTACACACGTGTCCTCACACACACATGCAATTGTGAAACCAGAACCAGGGGTGTAAGGCACAGCACACAGGATGGAGACACCAGGCTCCACCACCTTAGGCTCTCAACTTCTGGAAAATACAGAAAACAGACACACATAAGTAGCGCTGCACTCAAATCAAGAAACAAAAATAAATAAAAAACGTCCCAAAACAATATTAATTTATATCAGGTAAAACGAAAACTACCAGTAGATGTTAAATGGTGATCTTCGGGATATAACTTCAGTTGTGCACCTTAGTGTCACCAAGTGTTTTGGCCTTGAAACCAATGATACAGGCCAAACTTTACGGTATGCTGAGGCTAAAGGTAAAACTTGTATGGCAGTACTATGAAAGCCATGTGGCCCGCTTAGTACATCAGACATATGCCTTTGTTAAACAAAGCACCGTCCTATTTTAGAATGGAGAGTATACTTTGTATGTTCTACCACACTAATGAATGCCTTCCACTAGTTGATGGTATCTATTGCACATGTAGGGGACCAACAGTTAAAGTTACCAACTAACAGTAAATGTTGGGGGGGCGTCACAAGGTAAATCTGTAAACTGCCTTGTGATTCACCGGCAAGCTAGGAGAGAGACCCACAAATGTAATATTTTCTCCATTAATAAGTATTTTAAAATTACGAAAATGATTGTAATATCTTAGTTTAATATCATACCAATGTATTATGGTCATTTTTTTCACGACAACCTTAAAAAAAGATCACAATCGCTCTAGCTCTAGCATACTATTGTTAGCATGCTAGTCATCTTTTTGTGCAATGATAATCACGTATCTTCGCATCCACTACTGATGATGAATGTGATTCAATAATTGATTAATTAATTTTTTTTAATTATGCTAAAGTGAGCATACAGTGAGTGTGTGTTTGTGACTAAATGTGTTTTTCCAGGGACTGTCCTGTCAAGTGGCTCACATCCTTCTCCCATTATTGTCCAGTGGACCCCTGAAGACCAGCAGATGGCAGCACAATGCTGCTGGCGTATTCAGTGTCTGCAGCTGTAGTCACATGTCCATTTCTACTTTGTATTATTTTCAAATTACTTATTAAATATTGCTATGTTGTGTGTTACATAATCGACAGCTGTTGTCATACTAACTGATCCTAATTCAAAAGAGATGTTCTTTAGTAACATATATGAGGTGGACATTTGTGTCAGTAAATAAAATAAAATCATGAGCAGAGAACATTTTTTTTTATATTCTCTGATCCTGACTGATCAAATTGATCTCTTATCAAATTGAAATTGGACATTAACCACTGAAATTCTATTTCCTTTGCACACAAAAACCTCAAATATGTCCAAATCTAACTGCATATTATTGCAACAAATTGTTCTATGATGGCATTAGTGGGACTGAGACAGCACTGATTTCGTTTAAGAATATGGTTTAAGGAGTATGAAATCAAACCATTAAACGAATGTATCAGACCATGTAGGGTAAAGTTTATTTTGTTAAAGAGTCAATGATCTGCTCTATTTCTGAAACCCAAGCCCATTAGTTCCTACTAAATGTAAGTTTTTAATAAATATAGTATTTTGATTTCCTAATTCCACTGGTCACATTTAGGGTTGCAGTATTTGTGGCAGTATTAGTTTAGTTTATTTACCAGTGGTACTGCAACCAAATTAAATATTCATTCTTGTGTGTGGTTTCACAACATTTGATTGGCTGGATTGGAACACAATCCTAATGATTCTCAAAAATTCTTAGGAATTGTATATTTGACCTTCAATTAATTCATGAATTAATCCTCAATTACCCAGGAAGTCTCAGTTTTTAGGTTAAGATTTACTACAGATTAGTAAAATAACCTCACAATTTATGTAAGAATGGCAGATAACAAAAGAGCCTACAAGAAGTCTAACAGCCTAAAATGACTTGATTTATATTTAATGTGATATTTGGCTCAAATATATCAGAATAAGATATTGATGACAAATATAACTATATTTGAGCTCTATAATATGTATGTGTTGTTATCTCATTCATTATGAATATATGAGATATACAATTTCCTATTCTGACTTATCAATTTCTACATCAGGATTCACTTGTTCTGAAGCTGATCCAAAATGTGCTTAGAGATATACATTTTTTTTAAATAAAAGGCCATTAGCTAAAACACAGTACAAAAAAAAACTGAGCAGAATTTTTTGCATGTCAACCCCAGAACGGCATGGTAGGGAATCAAAATCACAGCTGCTGTGGACTTAAAGTCTGAAAGAAAACAGACTTTTCTATATCAAATGAACAACGCAGGTTTTACACCAAGTTGGAGAGGCCTGATCTTGTATCTGACATGATGGAGCCCAAACAAAGCAACCCACCATACTCATTCCATACTTATTGAATGCTGGGGTGCTTAAACCCACCCCGCTAAGGAAACTGTGGAGAATAGCTACACATGATGTGGCAACCATCTTGAGTAAAGCAGAGACTTGAGAATCAATTAACAAAGGTTGAATGAAAGGTGGCAGAATCAAAGGGAGAAAGACAGGAAAGAAAGATGTTTTTACCAAATTCAGTGGGAAAACCTAGACAGTCATAAAGAAACAGGTGCGAAGAAACATGAATATCAAGTCTCAGATTTGGACACAGGACTAAACAGTACTTTGCAAAAAATAGGAAAACACGATACAGGATAACGTGATTATTGTGGGCAAGAGGAGACAGTTCATCAGGTCATAGTAAACTATAAAAAATGTATTGAAGTAAATCTGACTGACTTTGCTTACGTTGAAGTTATGTATTTTTTTCCCACATAATTTCTGTCTTCAAAATGTAAGTATAATATTCAACTGCTAAAATTCAGATTTAACATATGGGATACCAGGAGAAGCAATCGATAGTCTGTTATCGAAAAAAAAACTCATGCTGGTTTGATGCCATGGCAGGTCTAGTAGCGTAGCTGACAGTATGGCGCTTCGCGTTGTTGCAAGCATCACCTGATGTCACATTACCACTGACACATGATCTGATTGGTCAGGGGTTTGGTTTTGTGGTATCCCAGATGTTTAATCAGGATTTTTGCCTCAGAACTTTTCCAGAATTTTAACAGTTGAATATTATACTTTGAAAATGTGAATACTATTTTTCAGTGGCAAAAAACTACAAATGCATAATTTCAACGTTAACAAATTCAGTGCTTTAAAATGTCTTAATCTGATGGGACTGATTTACTTTGATAGAAATATGATCATGAATAAATTCAGCTAATTGTAAAGTTTCATGTCTATTAGTTTAGGGGAGGAAGTTCTTGGTCATATAGTCACTGTGGGCTGACCCAGACTTCCTCATCCTTTTTTTATTTTAGGCCAGACCTCCAGACACCCATAGCTGGTAAATCTTAGTAGTTAGTTTTGTTTCCATTTTGTAAAAAAACTTTTTCTCGTGTTTAAACTCGGTATTCGGTTGGTGTCCTCATTTTATTTTGTGGCTACAAAGTTGAGCCTTATTTCACATTTTCTGTTAGTAGCCTTAACAACATGCCAAAAGCTAAGATAATACATGAAACTCAAACCAAGGAATCTCTTTTAATTTCTGTGTCTGAACAGGGAAGTTCTTTACATATAGGTGGTTTTACCTTAAACCGGCATATTATATGATCTATGTCATATTGTATTTATGTTTCAGTTACTCTCATGCAGGCAGGTTTTGGGTTCTCTAAATGGTTTGTTTTTTTGAAAATGCCAAAACATACCCATTGCATAACAAAACAAATAATAATTAATTGCAAAAAAAGGATTAAAGGATTAATAAAAACCTAATAATTCAGTTTGCACAAGTACCTCATACTTGTTGGACAGTACATTGACAAATCGTCATTCTACCATTGACTTAAATTGTCATATAACACTGACTGGAAATTGTGATGAGGACAAATTAAGGCTGTTATGAGTATGGCATCAACACATGACAGCGTATATGACTCATTTGTCAGCAAGACAGCATCTTGTAAAAACACGAAATAAATTAAATTTATCTAGTGGCCCTATATGAGTTGTTGATTTAGCAGTTTAAAAAAAATTGTTTGTCCAAAACATGCTTTCTACTGTTACTTTTCTTTTTATCTCTGCAGGCAATTTCAGGTCATGATCCAGAAAATGTAGCAACAAGCAGAAGCCAGTCTTTTGCCTTCATATACATAAATATATATTTTTTCATTAAAATCAGTTCTCTATGGAGACTAGACTGATGATTGGCAAAGGTTTGTCTAAATTCTGTCTAGTGCCTTGTTTTCTGATGATAGTCTTTAGAGGAAGAGTGTTTCACCCTGACAAAATTTTACACAAATCCTATGAATATTTCTGAGAATATTGATAAAGATACAAAAGAATGTAGATGATGTTAAAACTTGATAGTATTTTTAATATTTTCATAAATATATGTTGCCTTTTAGTTCATCAATAATATTTACAGTACTTTTCAGAAACCTTTTTTGTGATCATAAAATTACACAATAACAATGTACAGACATCACAATAAATAAACAAATATTAGCAAATATTCCAAGCCTTTCAGCTTAGATAACACACACATTTGTTCATAATTCATTTAGGAACTAGGAGTAAATGTGGTTAGGATCATAGGGCGTTCATTTGAAAATAAAAATATCCTCGGCCAGAATGTGATAAACTTACCAGTGGAGTAAATAAAATAAATTGATAAGTAAATGAAGAAAGACACACTGGTCCTCCGAGGGCAGACATCCAGTTGAAGCATGAACATAAATATCCAAACTGATAGTACATAATGTGTATTCATTTAGTTATCATTATTTTATTTGAATTTGGTTAATTAGTTTCAATAAATTCCAGTCTGAAATTATAAAATTGCATTACTCTGTTAAATGTTGTTAAATGTCAAATAAAAACCCTTTAGTGTTTCAATAGACACAAATTGTATGCCTCAACAATGCTTCTATTGTGAAATTGTGATTGTACTATAAAATTCTCTAAATATAGAGGGGTTCCCAAATGACAATTGAAATGTAGCTGTTGCCCTCTTGTGGCACTTGTACATTTCTACAAAATGCAGTAAGGCTGAACCATATCACCATTGACCAAAATTGGACAAGAACACCCAAATTTACCTTTAGTTCTAATAAGTGAATAGTATGAGAAAAACATAAAAAATGCATCATGCTTGTTCCTGGCAGACAGAAAAAAAAACTACAAGAAAAATGCAAGCCGTGATCAAACAAGGTTCAGCCGAAGTGTGAGTACCATAAGGTAATACAAGGCTATGGCAGAGTAGTGGTTATCAGAGAGGTTTGTCAATACAAGAATTATTGAAATGTGTGAATTGTGTGCAGATGTAACACTTGATCACAGGAAAGGACTCAGGTGCACGACTCTGGAATCAGTTCATAAAAACGTCTTTACTAAGACTTGAAGTTTGATCAGGCAAATGTATCAAATCAAAGAGGCCAAACGTGAGGTTAACTAACAAAGCTTGGTTACTACAAGTAAGTAGGTGAAATCAGGGTGGGGCATGTAATCAGTGGAGAGTCCCTCCAACCACTGAATACAACTGAAATCTAAATTTTTCTCTGAAATCCGTTTGAGCTTCCTTTTTCACCAATCTGCTGTCTGTATCATATCATCCAGCAGCAAACTCAATTATGCTGCATGTGTCTACTACAATACGCTTGACAAAACTTTTATGTTTTTGTCAACAAGATCACTTTTCCAAACCTTTGGTCACCTGCCCTAGGCCTGACAGGCAGGTGATTTTTTTTTGCTTTTATTGTAGGTAGAGGACCGAAAAATTATTGAGGATATTTTTAGCTAATTTGTATGTAGAGTACAGAATAACAGCTTTTTCAACATTATACGCTTTAAACAGTGAACAGAAATAATTGGTGAGAGAGACAGAGAGAGAGAAAGAGAGAGAGAGAGAGAGAGAGAGAGAGAGAGAGAGAGAGAGAGAGAGAGGGAGAGAGAGGGAGAGAGAGCACAGCTGCTGTTCAACTCTCATCATCCTGCTGCTGATGGGAAGAAAAACATAATCTCTCAGCTCTCTCCCTCTCTCCCTCTCTTTCTCATTACGCAGCACACCCTGATATGTCACAACATCACAGGCATCAACACACACACACACACACACACAAACACAGATAGTACAGTACATACATGCATACATCTGTGCATGGGGTGTGGGGGCAGGGGTATCTCAGCTGTTTGGCTTGTCAAAAGCCTGGGAAAGTGGCACGTACCTCCTCATGCTGGCCTTGACTCCTCAGTCCAGCCGGATCACTGTTTCCCCTCAGCCCTTACTCATGTCTGTGTGAAACCTGAAACCATGATTCTGATCATATTTGAGAGATGACTGTTCTGGGACACCAGGGCACCACCCGAGGTCTTAAACAAACATTTGGAGTCAAACATATGAGCTTTTATTTGCCAGGGATTCATGGCAAGTCATGAGTGTGTAATTTTATGGTACTTTCAAGAACTACTTTTTGAATCACACAATCCATGTCATTTTTAAAGAGGAAGTCCACACTGAATTATATATTTATTACGATACAAAGTTTAATTTGTATAGTACTATTTCTAACAAATGTAAAGAAAATTAGTTAAATGAAATTAAAATTTCTAAGATGATTTCTTTTGGTTAAAGAATGGATTTAAAAGGCCACGTTGGTGCAGGTGAAAGCAAGATCATGTGTCCTCTTTTTTCCATGTAATTCTTTTTATAATTCAGGACGCACTGATCCCGCATTAATTGGGTCATAGTGTGTTCTTTGCAAATATCTGTGCCCATCAATTTGCTCACAGGCACTTTTCTGTTTCCTTTTTTTCATCTTCTGGGAATTTCCTTTTTTATCTAATACAAATTTCTAACAATAATTCAATCAGGAGAGACTTCAATTCAATGTTTTAACATTTATTGACATGCACATGTTAGACCCCTATGTGATGTCATCAGGATTAGAAGGGGCTGGAGCAGAAAGTAGTAGGAATTCCCCAGCAAAAGAAAAGAGTAGGGAAAGAAAGTGAAGATGAGTGGATAACAATTGATAAATGATTCTTACCTCGTAAATGTAACATTTGAGGCAATGTCAGAATAAAAAATGTTGCTCTTTTTAGAATGCAGGTGCAGACCAATTGCTAAAAATATATTTTCTAAATGAGATAAAGGTCCTTGAGACAAAACGAAGCGAAGATCATAATCAAATAATTTGAGGTCAACAGAGAACCAAATAAGTGTTGGTAAACAGAATATATGGTGCATGAGTGATATTGGGTCAAAATGTAGAATACAACAAAAGGTCAGCAAAAACCAAAATAAAATAAACGTCATTGTTTTGTCCATTGTCTCCTCATGTACTATAACCCCTAAATTAATCTTTTTAAATTGAGTCACCTAGCCCTGTTAATCCTGTTTCTTGAAATCTCTCACAGTCCTGCTAGGATACTGATTATCATAAAGACTTGTGATCTTCAAAAATTAAATTTACCTCCCACGTCTGGAGGTTTTTCATTACAGGTGGATCCCATGGATACCTCCGGTGGAGCCACAATGGAGGGTTGGGTCGCACCATCTCTGATGTAAGGCTTTTGTAATCCTGAGCAGTGCTGTACATGAAATCCTGCTGTAATTGCCTTTCTTCCCAAAGGCAGGTCAGTTAGAGCTAAGATAAAGGTTCTTGAGACAAAACGAAGCAAAGATCATAATCAAAATAATTTGAGGTCAACAGAGAACCAAATAAGTGTTGGCAAACAGAATATATGGTGCATGAGTGATATTGGGTCAAAATGTAGAATACAACAAAAGGTCAGCAAAAACCAAAATAAAATAAATGTCATAGACCCAAAAAAATAGGGTCCAAGGACCACAATTAAAAAAACAGAAACTATAACCCCAACATTATTTTTAAGTCAGCAATGACAATAGTAATTAAGGTAATTTGACTGTATGTAAAATAGAATGCTGAGTGTAAGATCTAAATGTAGAACATAATGAAAGGTCAGCAAAGGACCAAACTTAAATTAAAAGTCATTGGACCAAACGAAAATCAAGGTCAGAGGACCAAATTATATAAAATGCCAACAGAAATTATAAAAATAGTACAGCGACTGAACAGAAATTAAAGTCAGCTGGATTACCAGAAATTTAGTAAAAGTAAAATACAGTGTCAAATGTATACGTCACAACGTATGCAATGACTGTGGGGGATTGACCCAATACGAAGTTCTGAACAAAGTGAATATTGAAATTGGAAAAGTTGCTTATATAACTAGCACAACCAAAACAATGAGTGAAATGTTTGATTTGCATGGACAGTGTTGATGTCAGGGCGAATATACGAAGTAAAGGGAGAAATAATCCATAAAGCCAATTATAATACTGCATCGCAGAGAGTAGGCTATTTCTGAGAACTGACGGCATCCTGTGCAGGACAGAGATTGTAGTAGGCTGTCTACAGTCTGCTACTAGACCATAAACATAGGAGATTTTAAGTCCATATAACAACAAATGTAGGCAGAGACTGGGCTGCGCGATGAGATGGATATCGAACAGAGCCAGTTGCAACTTTGGAAGGAGGGGGCCAACGGCTTGTGAGCCACTGTCTTTGAAACCAACAGATGGCGCAGAATCTGTGAATCAGAGGGATGCACCAGCTCTTGAAGTGACGTCATTCCAGTGGTCTTGCAGATGGGACCAGAAACAAAGGTTGGGTCTGCACATTTCATCGAGCAATAATATATGTAAATTTGGAACGAGATCCCCAGTCCAACAGACAGGAAATGAAGGCGCGTCATTAGGTATAACGCGCATCACAAAGTTAATGTGCTGAGGAGCTTCTGCTTTGTGATGTTTTTAAGTGTGCGGGAGGATTCTGTGATGTCACGAATGCGCTGTATTTTATTTTGTTTATTTATTAATATTTTTGTCTGACGGAGGGACACTGACGGATTGAAACAGCTTAAATTGGAGAGGGACGCACCTGAGCTGAGGGGAAACTATCAGGAGGAAATCCTCCAATAGGAACCCTCAGGAACACGCTCAGGCTTCTCTACACCCGAAACTCAGGAGTACAGCAAAATAAACTTTGACACCCACCAGATGCCGAACAGATTCCAGTGCGGAGGAGGGTCGGAAATTAATCTCTTTATCCCGAATATGTCGGATCCGGCATGGGATGAGCATTTTGTGGATGCAGCAAATGTTAAGAAAGCAGTTGGTATTTAAGTGCTCTCAGATTAATATTATTTCTAATTGGAAACTTGTTGAATTGATGCACCTGGCAGCCTGATGGTGCTGTAAGGAGACGGAGAGGGAATCGGTTTGAAAATTGAAATGTCAGAGGGACAAAGATGCCACATGAATTACAGCAGATGAATTGAGAACCTCCGCGATCATCACAAGTAATTCGGTATCTAATTCGGACCAATTCAGGTGTGTATTTAATTGAGCTTTATACAGCCTGTGTTTGCTGGAAAAGTCTTTTTGATACTGATAGAATATGTTTCTTCCGTATCTTAGAGTTAGATCACTGATTAACGCCAGGTAGTGTCAAGTTCTTGTCTTCTTTCGGGGCAGACGGAGCAGGTTGTGTAAATGCTAAAGCATCAATGAACTGGCCGATTGGCAAGTCTCTAAATTGAAACGTGGATCCGCGGATCTGAACGCGGCAGTGATTATTTCCTCGTAGAGATGCTTTATCGCACTCGGGGATGGCAGAAAGAGGGAGACTAGATTAGACTAGATTCCTTTGCGACCACGAACAGATGCAGCAGGGGAGCCGCTGGGGTTGCTGGATCATGCTCGGTATGGGATATGTGTTCAGGTAAATTCGATGAACAGCTTGCTTGAACTGCTGGATCGCGGAGCTGAGAAGGGGGCAGGCCTGGAGCTGGCATAATGCCGCGATGTTAAAGCTGAGCGATGAGGAAATCAGCCTCTGTGGAAAATGTGTTGTGTTCACTCGGCCAATGCTCCTGCACAGTCCGCCCAAATAATTGGAGGCGTTCTCTTGGAGCAGATCGGTGCTGGGTCTGAAAACTCCTGGGGATAATCATCAGAGTCAGATATCGAGATAAAAAACGATGTGAAATAAGCAAGGTGAGCAAAAGATTTCCTTATGCCCTATTAAACCAACAAGATTATTTGCGCTACTGCGACATATCTGTTCCATAAGAACCTACAATTGAAGGATGAATAGTTAATAAAACAAGTTCCCTCACATTTTTGCCACCACCATTGAGTTTGATCTTTTTTTATTTCAGGCTCCGTTCTTTCTATCGTACTCACTCTCACTCTCTGTATTATCCGCAGCATCCGCAGTATATCAGTGTAATTTCTTTATTAGTGACATCACTGCTGTATAAGTTAGTTGTCATCAGTTGCTTTGCATTGACCATTTATGTTTGAATATGGGCGTGTAGAGGGACGACTTGGAAACAGATCCATGTACGGACATTTCCGTGTGGACTGTGATTAATAAAGTGAACTTTGTTTTCAGGTGTGCTTGCGCCCGGTTTTATGAATCATATTTATTTTTTGCGCAAGCCATTTTTTGGCTTTTGTGCGCATGTAACATTTTTGTATGAATCCTATGCACTGTTTTATAAATGAGGCCCCAGTTCATCTTCTGTTGATAAGGATGGCAGATATATTATCATGTCTCATCAACCGTTAATCTAATTAACTCTACTTTTGGTATATTAACCACCTCTTTAGCAGTCAGTGTGTGTTGGGGGGGGGGCCCTCTGTAGCCCGACTTGTACAGTTACTGACCATGTCAAATGGTAAAAGGTCTGTATTTATATGGCTCTTTTTTAATTTTGTTGGCCACTCAAAGCGCTCACACACACATTCATACAGTGTATTTATGTACAGAACTTTGTCTATGAGGTGCAATTCGGGGTTCAGTATCTTTCCCAAGGACGACGTCCTTACCCCCTCAGCCACAGCCACCCCAACAACATTCATTTTGTTGCCGCAGTGCCTTGTGCTGAGCGGGAATGCAAAGCTTTCATTACAAAAAGTTGTGACACACTCTGCAAAATAGACAATTTATAAAAAGGTTTACACACAACTTGCAGAACACAAACAGTAAAATGAACTCTTTGTGGAGGACTAACTAATGACAAGAAATATTTCTGAAGTACCTCCAAAGCATCACTGGCCAAGAGAACAAAACATGTCAAACTACAGGTTTCAAGTAGTTAACTATAGTACACTGCACTAGTGATATCATCATTTCAAAATATGTCCCCTTGATGGTCCAACTCCATCGTATTGCAAATAACCATAAAAGTGAGCAATGGAGTTTAATAATTATTAGCCTATACAGATATTGTAGTATTTTTCAAACAGAAACAATAAACAATACTAGGCAGTGTCAAGGTAAAAATCAACTGAAGGATGGTGATAAGGTAAGGATCCCATATATGAATATGTGGCAAAGCAGTCATCTCACTTCTCTCCTATATGTGGTGAAAATGTCAAACAATTAATATTTTGCAAGGTATATCATTTATCATTGTGATCACAAAAATCATACATCAGTGCAAAAGCAAACATATGGATGTGTGGACCAATTGAGGAATCCTGAAAAACACCTGTATAGAGAGCATCACAGAGATCTAATCTTGTTATGCACTATACACACAATGGTACAGCGCTTGGAAAATAACGCGTTAACACAATAAGATTTTTTGTGTCTGGTCTGGTTTGATTTGAAAATTTTGTTCAATGAAATTCAGAGGCCCCTCCGCATGATGAGATAGCCAAGACCCAGAGACACTTTACTGAACCCAATCTACGGGTGTGATATAAAGCTAAAATCTTTATCTGTTTGTGTCCCAAAAATATTGCTGTTCACGACAAATGTTAGAAGTTGTTTCCATTTACAATAAAGAGATATTTACAAATCTTGTCCAGTTTATACCATTGATTCCATAGCATGATAGTCTCTCAATCTAGACGTTATTGCTCTGTTCTTCCTAATCCAGCCACAAATGTGCTGAAAAAATCTTTTACTTAGTCCATGAGTTATTTTAACAATAAATCATTAAGGCCTGTTTTATTCCTGGCTATGGCCTCACTTGTTATTGCCTATTCCCCTCTTCTTTTCAGAGTTAATTAGTATATTTCCATGCTTAATCTAAGAATTTCCTTAATCATTAAAAAAAATGTCTGCTTTTTTTGTTGATTTCAATCTTTGTTTTAGTGAGATTCTGTTGCTAGTACTACCTACCATTTTCCTCTGTGGTGATACTGTGATCAGACTGTTTTATATGTGTTTGTAATGCTTTCTTTTAATGTGTCAATTACAATGCTGCTCACAAACCTCCACCTAATTGATAAAAGTCGCGGTTACACAAAGCAGCATTAGCATGCACTGTTATTGCTCCCTTCACTCATAAATGTGATATTGCAGATACTCCATATCAGTCTCCCTGCTCAGTATTCAAAGAATTGACTCTCTTGTTTCAGCTGTGAAGAAAAGCTTTCATCGAAATATGCTGCATGTAGAATGATGTAATTTTGCATGGTTCATTTTGGAAAACACAGAGTACTATGTTGCGACAGGGTCATCACTGTAGATGGGGGTGAAAAAAATTTCCATTGTTTTTTCCACTGTCTCCTCATGTACTATAACCCCTAAATTAATCTTGTCCTTTTTTTTTAAATTGAGTCACCTAGCCCTGGTAATCCTGTTTCTTGAAATCTCTCACAGTCCTGCTAGGATACTGATTATCATAAAGACTTGTGATCTTCAAAAATTAAATTTACCTCCCAGGTCTGGAGGTTTTTCATCCCAGGTGGATACCATGGATACCTCCGGTGGAGCCACAATGGAGGGTGGGGTCGCACCATCTCTGATATAAGGCTTTTGTAATCCTGAGCAGTGCTGTACATGAAATCCTGCTGTAATTGCCTCTCTTCCCAAAGGCAGGTCAGTTAAAGCTAAGATATTCACCACTCTCAAGGCAGCTCACAAGGACAAAGCAGGGGATTTATTATATGCAGATACTCGCACATGCTGAATATCTTTAGAGCAGGTGATTTTCGTAAAAATCTCTGTGTGTTCTGACAATACATGCTGAGCGCAGCTGTGTGGCATAGTAAAGTTAAGCATGAAAATCATAAAAGTATGAGTTGAACAACTTCAAAGGACGAATAAGCTGCAACTGAAAACAGATATGACTAATAGGTGTGATTTGTTGCTGTAGCTATAGTCTATGTTGCTTTGTAATACATATTTGAACCTATTTATTTACATGACAAACATCCCAAATAGAGCACAATTTGATTTGTTTATTTAACATAAACACATATTTTTTCATATAAAATTGCAGATGCCCACCTGAAAAATGTGTTAAAATCTTTCCTCTTTATAAATACAACATCATCACAATTTGAAGTGATGGTAAGGGCGGCTGTGGCTGAGGGGTAGAGTGGTCGTCCTCTAACCTGAAGGTCGGCGGTTCGATTCCCAGTCTGAACCATCTGCATGCCGAAGTGTCCTTGGGCAAGATGCTGAACCCCGAATGGCCCCCCCTTAGAATAACAAAGTGCTGGGATAGATGCACTGTATGAATGTGTGTGAGAATGGGTGAATGTGAAACTGTAATGTAAAGCGCTTTGAGTGGTCATCAAGACTAGAAAAGCGCTATATAAATACAAATCCATTTACCATTAACCATTTCCAATAATCAGAAACATGCATCAATACAACTTGAAGATAACCCAAAATCCACAAATGTCTGTTTCCTCAGATCATCCAACTATCTGTCTTATCTTCAATCTATTTACTGGACATCAGTTGTTCTGTTTTCTAAATATTTTCGTTGACAAGCTGACCCTACCACCCTCCCCCTCACCAAAAGAAAATAATAATGGGGTATGATAAATGTTTCATACAACATTCCAGAGCTTCACCTGGAATAGCCACTAGCCTCATTCCATCTCATCATAATAATCACTCTTTACTATTAAAAAGTTAATAATCATTATATCACATGACCCATCTGGATGCATTTTCATATAGAATAAAATTGTCCATATGATACAAAACTAAATGCCTCTATGTAAAAGCCTATGGCTTACTGTGCAGATAGTGTTTTACAGCGCTTGCTGTTTTTATTCCAGATCATGCCGGACTTGCATTTGTGTCTGCAGAGTGGTAAAATGACTGCAAACAAATGGACAGAAGTAGAAATTATAAAGTGCCATATTACAGTGAAGTGATGACATGAGCGAGGGCGAGATGAGGCTGGAGGTCCTCCATTATAAATCCAGCAGAAGTCGCTTAAAAAACCTCTGTGTGCATTTTGCAGTGTTGCAAATCAACGTTCCCGTTCTTATGCCCCTCTATTGTAGCAGTTGAATCTGGAGCATCCACAATTCATTCCCTGATGGCTGAAGCCTGCTTAAACATGTACATCACATAGTCAGGCCTCCACTGATCTCGCCAAAAAAGGACAGAGAGTCTCAAGCCCAAGCGCTACACTATCACAATGAATAAGGGACTTAAGGGCACAGGCAGTGTGTGTGTGTGTGTGTGTGTTGTGTGTGTGTTTGTGCACACACTACAATGGAAATGAACTACTAGATTAAAAAACTAAATAATGGAGTTTACTCTGCTTTCACTGATGATATCACTGTTATTTTTAATTGATGGGAAGAGAAAAAGAAGCAGAAGACGTTGATGGAGTTGGATATGTAGCTATGTTTTCGGGATAATGTTGGGATGCAACTATGTTTCTAAACCCTTAACATGTTCCCATCAGGAAAGCATTTTGTTTGTGTATTGTACATAAATAATTTTATATAAAAATAAAGTGCAATATAACACATGGGGCACTATTTGATCAATAGCTATCTGTCCCTGATGATCTGTATGAATCTTAATCCAATCTAAATGGACTACATTTCTAAAAAAAATTGTTTTCTAGTATCTTGTTTTACAATTCAAGTCACATTTTCATATTGCTCTTCTATACATACAGCTTTTTCTATCACACATGACATTATAGTCTCAATAGCTTTTTGACTTAAGTAAGACATTCTAGTTTTATTTAAATCATATATTTACAGAACCAAGGTAAACAAAAGAGGAAACTTAAATTCCTCTTATAATTGTTTTTACAGCGATTCGTTTTAAAGATAGATGTTGGACTCAAAAGAGGGCAGCCCGCATCCGCCTATCCGAGTTGACATCTACTTCCTCCCCCGCAGCATGATCCACCAGTTGAAGAACGTATCTGCTGTCTGCAGCCTGGGATGGCACATCCATCAAGGCATTACCGTCACAGAGAGGAATAAGAGGAGGTTGAGGAGGAGGTGGAGGAAAACGAGGAGGAGAGGAACATTTAATTGAAGGGACAGAATTGGTGGAGCTGGGGATTGTATCCCTAACTCTGGTTATTGGATAACCCTGTCAACCTCCTGAGCCACAAGCAAAGTCCAAACAACCATTTGCCTGTGCTTTGTTTTGCTCAGTGTCCATTTAATATGAAAGCAGTATAATAAGAAAAGGTTTTCTTGGACAATGCTCGACAGGAGTCTCCTTCCCTAGATTCTGTCCTTATTTTGAACTGGAAAGGTTACATTTTGGGTGAACATAAGGGTCATGACAAACATTGTAAATAACTTAGATTAATATCAAGGTGACAGAATAGTGAAATTGAAAAGGGTGAGTGGAATATGGCTGCAGTACAGGTTTTTCATTTGGGTGTGTCACATTTCATTTCTGCAGGGGCCTGAAGGATAGATAAATATGAATAATAACAATTTAGCAATTTAATGATGCTATTTTACGGCACCACAGTAGCACATGCCTCATGAATGCATAAAGAGGATGGCTCCAGCTGTGTCATCTAACTCCATGGTTCGTAGGGGGTGGTGGTAAGCTTTGAAATATTAGGTTGTTTGACAGAACTTTCTGGACATGTTGCTGTGATATTTTGGTTATAAGTTATTCGAAAGTAAATGTTTGTTAGGTTATGCTCTTCATAGTCTTTATTTGCATGCCACTTCCTACTTTCCCTAACCTGGCACAAACACCTCACAAACATCTCCCCAAACATATTCATCTGACATCAACCACATGACTCCACCATTCCATGTGTTCTTTTGTTTCATCGTTGCCAGCCGCCATCACTCACTCACTCACACACACACGAAGGCCCTACTTTTATCTTCTTCCCATCCCTACAAAACATATTCACATTATCAAATACAGTAACAATCAAATCAGATTTTCATTAACAATATGATCTCTGTAAAATAAGAATGTACTGTATGGTCAACTCATATGGAAGATCTATCTTCTTAGATTTTCGTGCAGGATATCTGATAGAAATAGATGATGGGCCTCTGTCTTGTATTTTTTTTACTAAAGTGAGAATATAACACACATGACAATATGAGGTCAATTATGGGCTGACAGAAAAAATTAAAAGAATATACTGTTGATGACTACCATTTCTCTTAGTCCCTGTCTTTCTCATCCTCTCCTCCTTTGTCCCTATATTTACCCTTCTCACTTTCTTTCTCTCTGTTTTCTCTTTCTCTTCCTTGAATGTTTATGTGTCTTTTATATTCCATTCCTGATTTGCATGTAATGTAATTTTGGATAAATTCTTTACCTAAACTGGTCCTCTCTGCACTATTGAGCAATGCTCTTAGTCTCTCAGCTCCTTGGGCCAGAGTGCTCAGTCATACTCATGTAAGCCTATAAGACATTGGTTAGAAATGGGACTGCTACTCATTAGTTGTTGATAGCCATCTTCATCACTTTGTTTATTAGGCCTATCTGTATCAGCATAGCTTGAGCAACCAGCATCAGGTAGCTGATAGCGATATCGCGATTGGTTGCTTGGTCTTTTTATCAATGTTGTTCTCAGTACCTGCCAGCACCCTCAAAAAGGTTGTTATCTTTGGCAGTGTAGCTAAAACCTTTTAACCCTCCTACCGCTTCTTCCGCTGTTAACTATCCCTTTTAAGTAACAAACAATATTTTGCAATGATTAGCCCCTAAAGATCTTACTTTCTGATGGGGTCTTGTTATAAAAACTAGTCTAATATACAGTATGATCCTAAGAGGTGGTCCGAGTTGCACCCAGCTAGGGTTTAGAAACAAAGATGATCCAGAAATTAAAGTATCAGATAGCAAGTGGTATATTTCAACATTTGTTTTTAGATAAAAAATGCATTGTCATTATCAAATGTCATTATTGAGTGTAGATTGATGGGGGATTGTTGTCTTAATCTTCATTAGGCTGCAACATAAGGTAATGTGAAAAGGAAATACTTTCTGATTGCGCTGTATCTGTTTAGTTGAGCTTGAAGCTCAGTCATCTTTTACAGTTACCTGTGATATTGATCTGGAAATTCTATTGTTTTAATATATGCAGTCAACGATGAATGTCCATGACCAGTGTCTCCATTGTCTTTTAAAGCCAAGGTTTTCAGTGTGACTGTCAGCTCAAAAATCCTTTTCCACAGTGAGGCTGATTGAGGTCCTGGTGTAGGGGCATAGAGGTTAGGAAGACACAGAGCCTCCTCCTGGCTTCATTTCAAAGTGCTACTGCAATGATGAGATTAGAATGAGTGGGGAAGTAGGAGTGAGGGGGCAGGGTGTGAGAGCAGGGCTCGCAACAATGGTGGATCTTAGTAATCTTACATTCAGGGGGCTGCTGCAATAACACAATAAAGACCCGGGATTTAAGGAAAACCCTGACACTCAATGAAAGACATGGAATGTGATAGCAGCAGCAGAGCAGTGAGTGGCTAGGGATGGGAAGGGATGGGAAGGGATGGTGGTGGTGGGGGGCTGAAGTGGTTACAAAATGATAGTACATCTCACTTTCTTTTGTTGTAGAAATTGTAATCTGCAGGAACAGCGGGAACGACAGTGGAGCAGAGAGAGGATCCAGCAATTTATTTCACATTTATTCTTACGTCTGTTTCACACTGCTTAAGCACAGTACTTACAAGCTACTATTATTAGCCAATCATAACAATCTGTCTCCTGTAAGCTGATTGTAGAAGGTGCAATCCCCTCACAGTGGTGATCAGACAGCTGGAGCCCAGTTACATAATGTATCCTGGAATAATTATGGGATTTATGGAGATGTTAGGCTTTGTAAGTCCTTTTCATTGTGACAGTGTGGAGTGTCTGACAAAGCAGTTCTCCCGATGCACAATATCCCTGGGGGTTTTGGGTGGGGGTAGTTGAACTTGTCCTAACAAGTCCTGTAATCACTGCATGCTTTGTGGCACTTTCTCTACTCAGACAGACTGATGACATTAATGGTTGACCACAAACTAACGTAAATGCTTGAATGTCTTCTGTTTAACCACTAAAGTTTCCACATAATATACTCAGTTAAGTGTCTTAAGGTTTGCCTAACGCCGGGTTCACACCAGATGCGGAAGCGCCCTGAAACGCTGAACAGCTCAGTTCTCTGGTGCACAGCCTCCTGGTTGGTCACATCAGTCGCGCATTTCTCCGCGCCGGTCAGCCGGCAATTCTGCTTTCTCCGCTGGTTGGGGCAGGCTGCATTCAATGTAGGGGTTCGGATGTAAATTATGGTCTGTCTGCTTGTAGTGGATGGGCACAGGGGGAAATGTAATCAGGTGAGGGGGAAAATCTGGGAAATTGAAACTCCAGGACAACAACAGAGATATTCAAAGTATGGGATGCATAATTGATCATTTATATCATTTAAAATAATTTGTCAGTGTTTTCTGGCGAGACACGCTCACTGCGAGCGGATTTTTTTTTGCCTGACGCCAAAACCATATGTGCAGAGTCAGCACTGCGTGGCACATCGCAGCCGACAGTTGAGTATCATAGGGAGGCACCGCGACGCTTCCGGTGTGATCCCAGTGTGATCCCGGCGTTAGACATCAGCAATCTCAACTTACTCCATCAAAAAAATTATTACACTCCAAATCTGGTTAAAGATTTTTTTTTAAAGAGACTGAATTTAATTAAGGACAGCAAGCTTTCAGCTGGTGAGTTTAAGTGTAAGTCTCTCCTCCCCGAACAGTCTGTTGATGAATTTGATGTCCTTGGGAAATTTTAGTTTTTTGCCTAAATTCTCTGAAAGAGACCTGGAGTCGTTCTTCATTGTTTGAGTGTATGGCTGATGTGCGTACATGACCAGATTGCATGCGCACGATGATGCTGCAGCGTGTGCTGATGTGCAGAGCGCAGGAAGCACTCTTAGCGTTGACTGATGATGGAAGTCGTATTCATCGATGAAGTCAGCTGTGATGAGGGCATATGAGTTGGTTCCGCAGGCTTACCGGCAACGGTTTAGAACCTGGAGAAGAGGGGAGAAGCAGAGTCATCATGAGCTGGCTCATTACTTGGCCTCTCACTCTACTCTGTGGCGTTCTTCCTCTGATGTTAAATGATTTTGAGGCATGTGTGATCTCATAGTGCTTGAGCATTTTAAATATTCTGTACCTGTGCGTGTAGCGACATACATCAGTGAGCAGAAGGCAAGGAACGTCTCGGAAGCGGCAACCCTGGCTGATGATTACACAGAGCCAGTTTTTCAAGAGTTAAGGAGTGGTACTTCTGGCAGAGACAGCTCTTTTATATGGCCAGCATGGTAAAACATTACAGGTTGGTAATAAAGTCAAAGGTAACTTACGTGATTCAGCAAAAACTCTAATTACTGTCACAAACCGGGACACTGGAATGTGGACTGCTAGTCACTTAAAGGGCCCATATTGTGTAAAATACATTTTCTGGACTTTTACTATCTGTAATTACTTGAAGGGGGGCAGAAGGTACCCATAAAGTATGAAAACAGTCACTCCGCGGACTTTTTCACTCAGTCCATTCGAAGAAATATGTTATTGAAACAATGCGCTTCGTTCTTCCTCTCCGTATGATTTCATCATGGAATCGCACTCCTTTCTCAGCCCCACCCAGCTGGCCTGTTACTCAAAGAGCAGTCAGCCAATCAGTTTAGGGGCTTCTAAATAATTAAACAGGCAGGCGAAACCAGCCTGTCCTGTCTGGAGGGCCACAGAGAGGCAGAAGAAAGCACATGGAAATACACATTTTAGCAGTTTTTTTTACTTTAAACCACTGATATATCATCTTAGGGTACCAATAACTCTAATTAAGTAACAGGTGTACAATATGGGCCCTTTCAACAAAAACAAAAGGCTGAGCCTGTGGTCCATGTAAAAGGGGTCGCTTTATCTGCATCCGTATCTCGTGCCTTTATTCCTGAGTGAGGTAAATCAGATTTATGTGAAGGTCATAAGGGGTATGAATCCTGTCTTCCATTTATGCTTAAAGTTTTTGGGGACACAGGTGCTTCTGATTCTTTCATTAAGTCTGGAGTTGTGTCCTTGTCAAAGGAAACAGAAACGGGAATCCGGTTTCATGGGATGGATTTGAATGTTTTGTGGGTTCCATTGCACAGTCTAATGCTGGACTGTGATTTGTTTTATGGTGAAGCCAGGCTGGCTTTGTGCCCCGTGCTGCTGATCCAGGGAGTTTCTGTTTTCCTTGGTAACACTATGCTATATTATGCTGAATTCACCATCCATCTTATATGGATAGCAGATAAATTGTTTTAACTTCAGTAAATAATGCACATTTAACTACAACTCACCTAAGTATCATCTGTCCTCATCTCGTTTTCTTTTCTTTCACCACGTGTCCTTTGGGTCATATTTCTTGTGCAGTGTTTCACTTATTCTTCAAGCAAAATCAGCAGAACGTTGTATTGGATTGTTAGTCTGTGAGTATTAACATTAAAAAACATAAAATCTTGCATCAGTTATCACAGAGATCATTTTGTCTTTCTTAATAGAGACGTATCCCTAATATGCACTGTATAGTTAGAAGAATAACACAAAAACTACAGGAGAAATTATCATGAAACTTTTTCCAGACCCAGGAACTTTGTTTCACTTTCTCTGCAACATTTTCAACTCATTTCGTCTATGATAAATTCCAAGTGATAGATACACAGACAAAACAATGAAAGACAATAATCGAATGAGAGAGAGAACTGCATTGCTGCCCCTTTTGGGTACACAAACAACTGCAGCTGAAACCATGAAGTCGAGTTGAGATAATTAATGGAAGAACAGCACATTAATCTTAAAGGAGGTATAATAATAAGCACTTTATTTTATAGCACTTATCTAAACAAGGTTACAAAGTGCTTCACAAAAATAATATGTCAAAAAGATGAATGAATTATAATAAATTCAGTAAAATTTTAAGGGCCAAATCCAAACATAACTGTTAGGAAACCCAACAGTTCCCACAATCAGCACAATGAATGTGGAGAGAAAAAACTCATAAACTGGAAGAAACCTCGAGCACAGTGGTCGCCAACCCATCGACTGATTTTACTTTGAAACGGGTTCGGGAAGTGTTATAAAAACGTTTGTTTCATGGACAAGATAAAAACAGAATTTTCTCTGTTTATTCTGCTGTGAAACACCAGAGCAGAATGAACACAGAAAATTATCTTTCACCTGAGATTTAATGTTTATCTGATGAATTTATGTCGCAAACATAGATGGTTGAGCGATTTTCTGTATATGTTTCAAAATAAAAGCACTAAAGCGTTTCTGTTGACAGCAATCCATTATTTTGTTTAAAAAGCTTTTTTTATTGTGAAATATTTGCAGGAGCAAAAGATGCATGGCTTCATACTGTATATCAATCAATCAATCAAATTTTATTTGTATAGCCCATATTCACAAATTACATTCATCTCATAGGGCTTTAACAGGGTGTGGCATCCTCTGTCCTTAACCCTCAGCAAGAGTGAGGAAAAACTACTAAAAACCCTTTTAACAGGGTAAAAATAAGTAGAAACCTCAGAGAGAGCCACATGTGAGGGATCCCTCTCCCAGGACGGACAGAAGTGCAATAGATGCCACGTGTAGAAAACATTCATCATTAAAGTCTTTAGCGGCATTGATGCAGTCCCGCTGCAATTACAGTCCATGGTCAGCAACCAGCAGGACCACGATCCACCATCCAGATCAGAGGCCACTCCAGTCCTCAGTCACCGTCCACCGCCGCCCACCAGGACCCACCATGAGCCATCGCCGTGGCCCTGGTCCACCTCCTTTACCCAGTGCCAACGCGACACAGGGTCCGCCACCAGCACCACGATCAGCCGACACGACACAGAATCCGCCACACTGGGTCCACCACTGCGACCCCCGATGCGCGATCCACAAACAGCAATCCATGGTGCGGCCACAGAGGCCCTGGATCTGTGGGTGTTAAAGCAAAGGGACCCCGGGGAAGTTAGGGATGGAGAAGAGGAAGGAGAAGCTGGAAAAAGAAGCTCCGAGTGTCATGTGTCATTAAATAGAGCAAGTTACGTTCTGCCTCACTAATTAACTCTAACTATAAGCTTTATCAAAAAGAAAGGTTTTGAGCCTACTCTTAAACAAACTGATGGTGTCTGCCTCCCGAACTGAAATTGGTAGATTATTCCACAAGTGAGGGGCTTGATGGCTAAAAGCTAGTACTGGTATTTATTTGAGAAACCAGGTCTACTTTTATACAAGGAAATAGTCATAATTATGGCCATATTCAAGGCAACTACTCTCATAGGCAGAAGAGTCCTAAGCTGTCACATTTAAGAAACTACATAATATGTGGTTGAAATGAAAGTAAGATGTAGAGGAGTTTAAACAACACAGTAGTACCAGAGTTATAAATCACATGTTAAATGCTTTCCTATAAAAATAGGTTTTGAGCAGTGATTTACAGATCAGTTAGACAGGGAGTTCTAGAGCCTTGGGGCCCTGACAGAGAAAGCCCAGTCATCTTGAGTAACCAGCCTTGAACAAGGAACAACCAGCCAATAAGGATATGCTGCCCAATCTCAGGCTGTGACTAGACTGTAGGTAGTCAAGAGCTGCGAAATGTAAATGGGGGCCAACCCATGTTGAGCTTTGAAAGTTAGTAAAAGAGATGAGCCGGATACTCGGCTGAAACGAGTATCCGGTACGGATAAAGCACTTTTGCCGATCACGAGTATTATACGAGTTCTACGAGTCAATATCTGTGCTCGGATTGAATGAAAATCCTCACACAGCGTCACAGCGCTCCTCCCCTTCACACACCGCTCTGCTCACTCACTCACAGAACAACTCTCTGTCTCTCAGTCACTCAGGTTCGCGGGTCTTTCCCGTTAACATTTAGGGTTTATTCAGCTTGAAGTTTGTTTTTATTTCAGTTTGTACTTACTTATTAACCAGTAGAGTTCTGTTAAACGTGGGTTCGTTCAGACGTGGTGCTGGTAGATAGTGACTCGCGTTGCGACTCTGCCTGTCGAGATTTTTTTTTGTGGCACGTTCGCGTGACTAGGTTTAGTAAGACGTGAATGATATTCGTTCACAAGTAATAATTACATGTTTCGTTATTTTAACTTTTTTGTACTTTACTTACAGTTCAGTGCAGTAATTATTTGCATTGATAATTAAATGCCAGTGTGAAAATAAATGACCATTTAAAATCATCCAAACTGACGGGCATTTATTTGAGTTCTTGTGATAATATCGCCCCGGCTGTTCAGATGTGGCGACCCCCCCCCCGCGGCGATCGGCTCCCCGGAGTCTAAGTGAGGTCAGCATCGCGGGGGTGGGGACCGGCTCCCCATCGCTCCGGTACCGGAGGAGCAGCGGGGGCCCTGCTCAGGGGGTCCTCGTAGCCGCATCAAGACAGGCTCTCTGCTCCGCAGCTCTCTCTCTCTCTCCCTCTCTCTGCAGGTCTTTGGAGTAAACCGTCAATTGGCTCTAACCAGTTTTATTTTACTTCACGCACTGAGCGTCTGACACTTTCTAGGTAGTAGTGGTGTAAAAAATATTACAAATTAAGCTACACACACACACACACACACTCCCCCTCTCTTTCTCTCTCTCTCATGATCAGTGATACAGAATAATGAGTGATACAGAGAGTATTTCAGCTGACAGTGGGTTAAATCACACCCACTTCCGGGTTAGGCCCCGCCCACTCTGAGTACAGATACGGATACAGATAATTCATATGTTTAACAGATACAGATACAGATACAGATAATGCTGTACTCGCTCATCCCTAATTAAAATCCATCCTGAATTTTACTAGCTACTGAATGGATGCAAGTATTGACATGATATGAGACCTATGGTTTGTTTTAGTTAAATATGAGCAGCAGCATTTTGAATATGCTGAAAACGAGTAACCAAGGTTTGACTAAGGCATGTAAAAAGTGCATTGCAATAGAAGGGCCCTGATTTCATTTGCAAATAGATAGATGGAAGTTTGCAGGATTTAATGAGTTCATTATGTTTAAAATTAAGTAATCTGGTGTAAAAGTTTACGCTTTCTCCAACAGAAGCGTATGCCTCTTTACCCCAAAACACTAACGTAAAATTAGTTATACCATCACTAAAATATAGTAATGTTCAACAATACATGGCGATTTGAAGTACTCTTCTTTTATTTTCCCCGATACAACATCTCATAAACCAAAAAAAGGTATCATGGGGGGACCCTTTAAAAAGACTCAAAAGAAAAAATAGAGCTGTAACCTTGTTCTTCGGTCCAGCCGTTCCTTGGACAAGTCCAGTGAAGGCACAGTCTCCCTGCATCATTTACAACTAATATCATATTCAACAAATATTTTATCCTCTATCACTAACGTCGGGTTACCCAAACAGGTGCCTGTTAAAAACAACAGGGATGGAAGCAGGGAAATTAGCCTACCTTTCTATGACGTCAGTGAAGCTACCCAAGGACCCACGGCACTCAGACAGCATAATGAAAATCCCATGACCACACTCGCACAATAGTAAAAAAGGGTTTATGTCTGAACATTACAAAATTATACATTTACACAACATGAAACGTTATGTACCTAGCCGTAACTTTAATATATAAATGTTTTATTAAGTAAATATATAGATTTCAATTACATTTACAGCTCATTTATGTGACAAACTACCTACTATTATCCGAGAACTCATTCTTTACTACATTAATCCTCCGGAGTCTTTACTACATTACTAAGTTAGAATTGGGTATTCATTTCTATGTTTTGCATCAGTTGTCAATACGACAGTATTCAGTTAGTACTCATTATTTATGACTACATTATTACTCAGTAGTCAACATGACATGGCATGAGTCCTCTGTATCTATTACTCCATTACCTTAATAGTCATCACTACATTATTACCTGAGTACTCAATAGTCAATACTACATTATTAAGCAATTCTTAGTATTTATTACATCGTTATTACTTGAGCACTCAGTACACAATACATTATTACATGTTTATTTAGTAGTTATCATTAATACTTAGTAGTCATAGACTACACTATCATATGAGTACTATAAAGTCAATACTATATTATACACGTGTACCACATTGTCAATAGTATTTTAAGTGAGCGCTATAATATGAGTAGTACATTATTACATGAGTACTTACTAGTCAATATGACATAATTACACCGACTACTTTAAAATTACATGTGTATTTGTCCGGGTTGGAAAACAGTACTAAATTGTTACATGTTAAGTTCTCAGTAGCCAATAATACACTATTAAATGATTATGCAGTGGTCAATACCACATAAGTATGGGAGTATGAAGTAGTTATTTCTACATTACATACAAACATCAATTCAATGTAGAGCAGGAAGCTAGCACAGCCCTGTGATCTTGGTCCAATTGTAGAGCTTTAATGAACATTTATGCCAGTGTTACAGTGTACACACCAAGAGGCTTAGGGGAATAAATGCCAATAGAAAATTCGTACTAGTCTAATACATCATACAGGTAGAATAAATTATGTTACACACATGCCAAACAGAAAGCAAAACTAAACAAGCAGAGCAAGGGCCAAGAGGTAAACAGAAGAGGTCAGGTGAATAAACATATCTGTGCATTAGATCCTAAATGTTCTCCTTGGTATGCTGTCAGTGAAAAAATATATATACACAAGGTAGAAGGTTAACACAGTCAGCGTCCAAACAGTTTCCATGGCTCTTGTGGAGATGAAGAAGGATGCTCTTGTAAACTGGGTTTACAAGGACACCAGTGCCCTATGGTGACGGTAATTACATGGCATCATCCTCACATAAACCCATGACTAAACACAGCATCAATCTGGAATGGAATTAAATATAGAAGAAAGAAAGAAAGACATAGTAATAATAATAATAATACAGAAGCATATTACTGTTTGCAGGAAGCATTTCACTGACATAGCTAAACAACAGTAAGTCTTAAACTGATAGATGTACTGGGTTTACTGGGCCGTGTGCGCAATTGATGTGCCTATATTAAATGTATCAAGATAATAGGTAGGAGTTTGCATCAACAGTAAATTAAGACAGGAGCACATCAGAAAACACATGTTTCTTCTGCTAAAGTATAAAAAAAAGTTGTATGGGGAAATTAGATATAACATCTGTTTTTTTAATTATACTCCGCATGTATATATGTTGAAATTGCCAGAAGTGACTATCTCTGAATGTTTGACTTCCAAATATTCACAGTGCCCTTTGGAAGGTCCCTGGTCCCATAGAAACATCTGTTGAGGAATGGCTGAATAATACAACATTAGTCTGCTACAGGGGTGTTATCTCCTTCGGAAAACACACATGCACACATGGATTCCTGATGGCTGATCTTTTTTTCTGTAAACTGCCATTATGTTTTGCTGATATTCAGTATTTGTCACGGCATTGAAATTATTTATACCATAGAATATTATTCTTCAAAAGGTAAAAAGAAAAACCAAACACACTCTTTTTCAAAGTGCCCATATTTGGTCTCTTTTCTCATTTCCTGCGTCATCGTTTTTGTGCGTGTAAAAGTTCTGCTACGTTGACTAAATGTCTGCTGCAAAGGGAATCCTTCTAACAGTGGAAATCCTTATTGTGGATTTGATTGGTACCATGGGGAATGTTTAAACCTTGGACAGCCTGATAATTCGATCCTGAAACAAGCACTTACATAAAGTATAAAACATCTAAATATCAGCCCCATGTAGTCAGTCTATGACACACACGAACACTAACACACAGATTTATTTGTATGGATGGCATCAGGAAGTGCAAGTTGTGCTGGTGACCAGATATCATGTTGTTTAAACACGTCAGGCAACCACTAGTAGGCCTGGCCGGTCTCGACCTGCAGCAGTCCCAGTACAGCTGTGTGGTCGGCCAGCTTCATCCTGCGCTGACTGGACAGGCTGACGTTCTTTGCCAGGTAATCCACAGCAGCTGGAGAGGATGAGAGACAGGAGCCAGAGTTAATATCCTCTTCAGCTGCTACTCAGACACTCAACATTGTGAAATCCTGAAGAAGAATTTGTAGGGACTGGTTAAAGACAAACTCAGCAGCAGAGAGGGGAGTCGAACATGACTGTGTTGTTATTTTGATGGAATTGGTGCAGTGTATATACAGTACAACATTTGTTAGGAATTTAAACATTAGCTAATCTGGGTCTGACTGAAACTCTTTGGAATAAAGCAGGAGGGGGTGTCATGAACAGTTTGGGCCAGATATAATGCCTTCCTACAAATTATTAATAATAACCTTTTCCTTCCTGGTGTTAATCATGAATCTTTTAATTGTTCTAACTTCTAACTTCTGATATTAAAGCATAATTCCCTTAGTTGCATTGAACATCAGACAGAGTTCAAGGAACTGTCCCATCTGGGGAAGTTCGGAGTAAATTGATGTTTCATTGTTTTGGTTTCGAGGAACCTAATGTTTACACCAACAGAACATTGTTTCGATATAGCAGGAACATAATATTCCTTTCTCCAATGACCCGCATGGCATCAGCTGTGTCAAGGCCTTTCATGAAGAGATGAACATTTTGCCTAAGCAACTAAAGGAGGAGTGAGACTGGGAGACGTTTCTCCTTGTCACTTCCTTATTCCAATGCCAAGAGGATGGCCTGCGCACTTAGAGGAGGGACCTACTGTTATAAAATAGACAGGCGCCGGGTGTTCTGATGCGACTCAAGACTTCCCCAGGGTTACTAGAGTTCTGGGGTGTGTTGGAGGCCTATTGTTTTGCTGATTGATACCTTTCATTGCTTCCTAAATAAATACTTGATTGAACAAACCGTGTTCGGCTCATCTTCTCATATTAAGGATAAACGACCACGTTTAATAACCTTGTCAGGTGTTATCTAGCCCTACCCATTCGTTTTTGGCGTGGCTGTGGAGGGAATAGTTTGTCCAATATCTCTGTGTGAAGTAGGGTTGGTCACCATCTAGCCCTTTAAACACCCCTTTAACCATAGTGTATTCAGAAACTCTCTGAATATGAAAGGATAGACGGAAATCCCCTAAAGCTTTACGAACGGACCAAGTGCAGCTACATGGCAACCGCTGATGGTAAAATGTTCATAAATGTAAGAAATCCTGCAAAGTAACTCTTTTTCTTAGTCTAATGAATCCATCAACAAATTCATATGTAATTGAATTGCTGTAACAAGTGTTTCAGGAAAATCACGGCATCAAAACAAGGACGTCTGATTGAGAATAATAAGTAACGCTTGTTACTCCCATGTCGGTATACGAAGTTTGAAAAACCTTCCCTGCTCATTTGTTTTTACACGTGGCATCTATTGCACTTCTGTCCGTCCTGGGAGAGGGATCCCTCACATGTGGCTCTCTCTGAGGTTTCTACTTATTTTTACCCTGTTAAAAGGGTTTTTAGTAGTTTTTCCTCACTCTTGCTGAGGGTTAAGGACAGAGGATGCCACACCCTGTTAAAGCCCTATGAGATGAATGTAATTTGTGAATATGGGCTATACAAATAAAATTTGATTGATTGATTGATTGATTGATTGATTGATTTGATAAAGTTTCAGTGCGGGACACAAGTTTCTATGGATAGGACTAACGTTACATTCAATCAGTCAAATTTTATTTTGAAGTCCATATTCACAAATTACAATTTTTCTCAACATTTTAACAGGGTAAAAATAACATAGAAACCTCAGAGAGAGCCACATGTGAGGGATCCCTCTCCCAAGATGGGCAGAAGTGCAATAGATGTCATGTGTAATGGAGAACATCAGAAAGACAAGGGCATTTGCAGCCTTGATTAGAATAAATAGTTTGTAGCATAATGAAAGGTAAATTAATTGATGGATTATCCGTGTGTCATGTGTCCCCCGACATTCTAGTCCTATAGTAGCATAACAGAGAGCAGGTCTAAGACTTGACCAGCTCTAACTATAAGCTTTATCGTAACAGATGGTGTCTGCCTACCAAACTGAAGGTGGGAGATGATTCCACAGTAGAGGAGCTTGATAGCCGAAAGCTCTGGCTCCTACTCTACTTTTAGAGACTTTAGGGACGACAAGTAGGCCTGAATTCCGGGAGAGCAGTGCTCTAGTGCGGAGGTCTTCAACAGGGGGTCCATGGAGGTACTACAGGGGGGGTCACGGAATTTTGGGTTGATGAGACAATTTTTTTAATTCAAAAAAGAAAATTTCAACCACTATTTTTTCAAACCAATTTTTTCCCTACAAATTAAAACAATTATTTTAATACACATTAACATGAATCCAACATATTTAATTGGACGGATCAATGGAGGCAGACGACGTTATCTTTCAGTCAGAAATGCACACATTCAGCGACACACAATAATAAAAACATGAATAAATGAACCTGTTTTTTATTTGAATAGCTTAGTATTGAATGCACAATAACAGGGTGCATATGTTTATACATGGCACTAGGCCCAGTTTAGTATAAAACACAATTTTATACAATATATATACTAGGGGGTCCCTGCTCCATCTCTACATCAGTTTGGGGGTCCTCGGACTGAAAAACTTTGAAAACCCCTGCTCTAGTGGGTTGGTACTATCAGCTCTTTACGGTATAATGATGCCATATTATTATGGGCCTTGAAGGTGTGGGGGATCATTTTAAATTCTATTCTAGATTTAACCAGAAGCCAGTGTAGCGAAGCTAATCCAGGAGAAATGTGGTCTTTTTTCTTGGTTTTTGTCAGGACACGTGCTTCAGCATTTTGGACAAGCAGCAGAGTCTTTAACGACTTACTGCTGGAGCCTCATAATAAGGAATTACAATAATCAAGTCTGGATGTAACAAAGGCATGGACTAGCTTTTCTGCATCTTTTTGAGAAAGGACAGGTCTGATTTTTGAGATATTACGCAAGTGGGAGAAGGCGGCCCTAGAAATTTGTTTTAAGTGAGAATTAAAGGACAAATTCGGGATCGAAGATCACTCCCAAGTTCTGATGTTACATTGGAAGCAAGGGCAATTTCGTCTAGCGCAGCTATATCATTAGATAATGTATCTCTAAGGTGTTTATAGACAAGTATTATAACCTCTGTTTTATCTGAGTTTAATATGAGAAAAATTGCGGTTTTTTTGAGAAGGGGTTTGATAACAGCTGGTTTAAAGGACTGTGGTACATATCCTGATGATAATGACAGACTGACTGTTTTCAGTAACTTACTATCAATTTGGGGCAAAATTTCTTTAAGTCATTTTGTATTAATGGAATCTAAGATACAAGTTGTGGGTTTAGAAGATTACATTATTTTTGTCAGCTGATCAAGCGTGATCAGAGAGAAGCTGTCTCAAAATGGTAAGTTTCTCAGCTGTTTCTTGATAGAGTATTAGTGCCAACTGAGGGCACGAGATGGTTGATGTAATTTATAATAGTTAGAATTTGATCATTAAAGAAGATCATAAAGTTATTGCAATTCAGGGATCGGGGAATACTGGGTTCGGTGGAGGCGTGACTCTCTGTCAGCCTGGCTACAGTGCTGAAGAGAAACCTGGGGTTGTTTTTATTTCCTTCTATTAATTTGGAGTAGTAGGCAGCTCTTGGTTGTAGTTTTTTTTCCAGGCTAGGAGATTTCCAACATGGTTGTTGGAGCGCCACTTCTTTTCTGGTTTTTTTTATGCCTGTTTTATTCACGTGTGCTGGAATTGAAATAACTTTGAAATAACAAATGTAAACACTGACTTTATTGATCAATAGATCAATCTGTCTCATCTCTCCTGCAGTTGTCAGATGTGTCACTATTATAACGTCGGTTAAAAACAGCTGATAGTTACATTACATTACATTTCATTTAGCTGACGCTTTTATCCAAAGCGACTTACAATAATTGCATTCAACCCAGAGGGTACAAACCCAGAACAACAAGAATCAAGAAAGTACAATTAGTTGATATTGTTTGTCAACGTTGGTTGGCTGCTGAAGAAGTAGGGAGTGGTGTCCCTATTCCTAGGATATATTTTCTAAGTTTACCCTTTGTGGCTCAGTTTGAAGCGGGACACTCCAAGGGAAGGGGTAGGGCCAAGGGAGAACAATTGGGACAGGGAATTAAACGTTGATGAAAATAAAGGAACCTGTGATCCAGTGTGTCTCACTGATGTGTTTTTTTAATACTTTTTACAAACAATGGAGTTCTATGGCACAGATAAATAAGAGATAAAAGGTGTTGATGTTCACATTCACTCACATAAATAGTACTTAATCCACAGAACAAAACATATATTGTATAGTTGCAGAATTGTTTGTTAATTCACACTGACTGACAACATAACACTGACAGAAAGACAAAAGTAGCCAAGAGTTCTGCTTCCACAAACAAAGATAGAGACAGGTAGTCACTTTCTTCGAAAAACCTGGCATTAATGCTCATTATATTTTTCTCTTGGAGTGGTGGATGTTGCCTCTCCCTGGTTTAGCTGGCGATAACTTCTCTTCAATAGGGCTGAAGAGAGGGGGGCTGACAGCAGAAGGGATGTGACATGGTGTGCATGTGTGTGTATTTAGGCCATTGGGGGCAATAAGTAAGACATGTCAGTTAGGATGTTAGTGTTCACAAAAAGGAAGCTGTCACTCGATGCTGGGGAATGAGAGAAAGAAGAGCACCTATGGGTGGGCAGGTCTGTCTGCCAAATGCCAGTCAGCCAGACAGCTAGTGGGGGAGCAGTGTGTGTGTGTGTGTGCATGTGTGTGTATGTTTCACAAGGGTTTAGTAGGCCCTGTAAAGGAAGCTGTTTTTCCTGTCAGCCAGGTTTATACCTTAAATCCCTGTTGAGCAGTCACACCGAGAGTCCTCTGCCACCAAGATACAGCTCATCTGATAATACACACTAAAACATATGCACACATGTACAAATACAGGTGCAGGCACGCAGTCTAGTCTCAGCTATTTTGACAGTATATACTTTAATCTGTCAGGAGCTTTCTGAATTAGAACAAGAGAGGAGTCAAATGTCTCAAGTGAACTGTTAAATCTGTCTGCAGGAAGGTGGTGGGGTGGGAGAACAGCCCAACCACGAACTTTGCATTACAGAGGATCAGTCATATCATAAGAGAGGTTTTGTAATAGAAATGTTTTAGTATATAGCTAGATATCAAGTTGTTATAATCTGGAATCATGCTTTTAACCATAATACAGTGGTATCACATTTCCACTCCCTTTAATCTAGTTGTCACATGTCACAATGTCATCTGCTGCGGAGTGAATGGGGGAGCAGATTCACTGGACTTTATACTATGGGGCCAGGTGCGGAAACTCTGCCAACACATTCCACCCTTAGTATAATAGATCCCCTGCTTCTTCGATTCCTTCGGAGTTATGCCTGTCCATTGTAATTCTGTCTCTCTCTTTGTTTATCATGTGAGGGATGTGAATTGATCATTACTGATTTCAATATGCATGTTGGTATGTGTGTGTCCTTTGATAGAACATTACCTCTGCAGTTCAGGCGCATGAGTGTTGTCTCTTTCAATTGAGGGTTCACTTACTTGCCCAACTTTGACAACATATGGACTGCAGCAGTGAACCACGGATCTTCTGGTTAACCTGCTCAACCTCTTGAGTCTGGTCCACTGCATTATCTTTCCAGTTAGTGTGATATTATTTTATAAAAGAAAACCGGGGTCAAGCATCGAGTACTGAAGAGCCAACACCATTTTCTTCTCCAAGCTACAAAACTGTGGATATGCCAAAGTGCTCTCAAACATGTGAAAGGAGATGCTACCAACCAACCAAAACTGGGATTTGTTCAATTGTCATAATACTACCATTGGCTGCTGAAATAGAACTTAATCATTGCCTACAATTAATGGCTGACATTAGTTCAATTACACAACCACCAGCGGGGCTACCAGTCATTGTTGCTCAATGTACCCTTAGTTTACTCTCCCTTGACATTCTCAGGGCTCAAACCAGCTCTGCCGTGGATAAACCCCTATGTAGCAATGCTTCTGGCACCTGCTGTGCTGTGGTTTGTTCCCTCCCGCGAGTGTGCTATCATTTGCTTGAGTGTACCAGCCTTTTATGACACATCTCAAACACTGACTTGAGTCAAACCAGATCTGTGATCACTTTTAACTCAGTATGTAAAATAATGTTAGTGATATTTATATAAATATGATAGCTATTGTATATTTGTTGGCTAAAATAGGAGAAAAAAAGAGCAGATTTAGAATCTTGTGGCCTCATGGTAACTCTTTATTAGGGTTCCATTGGATTCCATGTTATTTCTTTGCTGGGTTGGATTCAATGACGGCTTGACCTTTGTGAAAAGGTTGCAAGAACCTTGAAGAGCCCCAACAATGTGAAACCCTCCAATACAGTAACATCCAAAATTGGTACATCTGAAAGAATAGACACCCATTAAAGCAATGTAAGCCATGTGAGTTATGAACAGATCAACAGTAGAGATATTGGTGTAATCAAAAAATAAATAAAATCATGGCGTTAATCAGGAGTGTCAGTTACCAAGTTCAAGCCTCAACATTTTACTTAACTATGAGGGAGGAGGGACATTCTCTTGATGGCAACAATAATACACATTTTAGATAGTGTGGTTAGATGTGGTTTGAAAGAGTAGTGAGGGAGGCAATCACTTATCGCTCACCCACAATTTTTCACCCCTTTAACAAGCATTCACACTTGGCCTAAATTGACTCAAACAAGTCTAAAGACTATAAGTAGCTATAATGAAACATGTAACATTGATGACTTTAGAAACGACCCCACAGAAGTTAAATGCATAGGTTTTCCCACCAGGCAGTAAAAACTGAAGAGACCTCTTGGATGAGAGTATTTTTAGTCTACAACAATGTCCAGTTGCCCTCGACTCATCTTTTATTGGATAGCGTATTTGGAGTTGTGCTTCTTAAATATGAGTTTGTCACTGTGTACTAATAAATCAGTGGTGCTGTCCATGGTGCTGAAATTCTAAACCTTATCATAATCCACATCTCCATAAATTTCGGATATTCTTCGTAAGTGTTGTTGCTTACACACTATTTTTTACAGGTAACCCCACTGGAGCACTGTGTCTTGGGATGTGGTGTCCCAACATGCTAAATTGATATTTTTCAATGCCGTTAACTCTATAGTAGGCTATAAATTGTTTATGCATTACCAAACTATGAGGAGGATAGAGAGTGATGGTCATCCCCTTTTTTTATTTTCAATTACAGCACAGTTTATGTGTGTGTGATTGTTTATTTGACTGTTCTCTCTGTGCTCATACACTAACTGTGCTGTTTTCTCTCAGTGGTTTGTGTCCTTCTGTACTGTAATCTATGCTTGACTGCTAGCAGCAATACTTTGTCTAACTCTGAATAAATGTGGAATTATTATTTTTTGGAATCATTTACTGAGTGGAATAACTGTCCGGTATCAATTAATGACAGAAAGCTTTAAAAAAAGGGCATGTTTCATATCAAAATGTTGCTTAACCTCGGATAGCAGCACTCACTCTGGCCATACTGACTGTACTGGTAGCCGGCAGCTGCCACAGCTGAGTCCATGCTGTAGCTTGTGGCGCTGTATGTGGGAGGGCAGTACGACTGGGATGAGGGAAGGCTGTCCACCGTCTTAATAGACGCCTCGGCTGAACGCTGGCTGCAGCTGCCTAAAATGACGTTGGATGGAGAGGAGTCCAAGGCGCTATGGAGTGGTGAAATGGAGAAGTCGTGTTGTGGCTGTGAGGAGACTCCACTTGGGTTACTCAGAATGCTCATCACCTGTAAAGACACAGAATAGGCTTTCAGCAAGATTTTCACCAGGCTTCTTCTCATCACATTTTACACAGCAACAAACAATGGTCAGATTATTTTGAAAACTATAAGCAACATGTTAACAGTGGTTGCAAGATATTCCATAATCATTCTTAAAAGATGAACCCTTTTAAATGCAGTGAACTGTGGGCTTGAATGATAATAACTGACAACTCTGCAGTTACAGGATACAGCCATGTGTAGTCAGACAATCTGTCATATTCAACAAAAACTAACAGCCTTGACAAACTTATTTGGTAGAAAAACTGACAATTATATTATAAATACCTCTCAAATAAAAGTGTCTTTAATTATCTAAATCTGGCGTAACATAATAATAATGGCAAAACTACTAACTAAGTAAGCTTTCTTCCACCTGCCTAATATTAAGACAATTTGGAATTAATTAAAAAGAATATGAATACTTTATTATCAGGATGTCCCAGTAAGTCTGTGAAAAGCCTCCAGTTGTTACAAAATGCTGCAGCAAGAGTGCCGACAGAAACTAAAAGGAGAGCTCATATTACTTCTGTCTTAGCTTCTCTTCATTGGCTCCCTTTAAAATTCAGAGTAGAATTAAAGATCCTGCGACAAGCAAAGCCCTAACCAATCAAGCCCCCTCATATGTCAAAGAGCTCATAACACTGTATTGTCCCACAGATCACTTCTCTCTTTAAACACAGGCTCTCTTGTGGTTCCTAGAGTATGTAAAAGTAGAACTGGAGGTAGAGCCTTCAGCTACCAGGCTCCTCTCCTGTGGAACCAGCTCCCACTCAGGGTTCAGGATGCAGACACCATCTCTACATTTAAGGTTAGATTTAAAACATTCCTTATTTATAAAACCTATGGTTGGTTCTGGTTAGTCCTGAACCATCTCTTAGTAAGGCTGCTATAGATCTAGACTGCTGGGGTAATGGTATATGGCATGTATTTATATAGCACTTTTCTTGTCTTGATGCATAACGTGCTTTACTGGTCCAGTATTTTACCCAAGCACACTTGGCGGTTCGAAGACTGGGATCAAACCAAGCCAACTTTCTGGTTTGAGGGCGACAGTTCTTATCCTTGAGCCACAGCTCAGAACATGCCCTGAGCAACTATTGCTTGTATTATTATTATATTAACTGCTGCTGCTACCACAAAAATCGTTTTAGAGAGCTCTTATATAGAGTACAATGAGGCTGCTGTACAATTTTTTTTACGAAAGGCAACCTCGCTGATTGTTGCCGATTTTGTAGCCCCCTGTTAAGTGTCTTCTGTTGAGTTAGTGTCAGCGGTTATAACTGACTTAATCAAGCAATTCGATTTTTAAATAAATTATTTAGTTATAGAAATTAAGTTGTAGATAATACAGCTTTTTTCAACCTTGTTTTATTTGTAATGGAAATGCTGGTATGTTGCCTGGTTGATCCGGTAATGGTGGTTTTGCTTTAGAACAAAAAGAGTAATGGTTGTTGGGGGAAGAGTGGCAGAGAGACACAGGTAGAGAAGTGAGGAGGGGGTAGATCCCCTACAGTATCCCAAAGGGCGTCAAAGCTAGACTTTGGGTGAGAAGGTGAGGGGTTTCCAGCACCCTGGCACTTCTATTGAGGTTAACAGGGAGGTGGTCTTACACTGCATAGCAGCACATTGTGGTGCTAGTTGGAGGAAATTATTCAAATCTTCATATTTAGCATAAGCTCACACACATCAATTAAAGGCGCCTGGATTAGTGGGTGAAATATTTGGGCGACCATAATAAAGAAAGCACCAGGGTTCCTGCCTGTTGGAGAATAGCTAAAATCTTCAGCGCTAAGGTCTGTGCCCTGAAACAGTTTCCTTCTGTGCTTAGCTCCTATAAACAGTGGCCTTACTTACTATATGTATGTATGTTTGTATTGATATTATAGTCTATTATATTTTCCGCTTTGTTTAACAGTAACACGATTACCTAAATTCAGTCATAATCTGTTGAAGCCTTTCCAATGAAAATGACATGACATTTTACTGCAGACTATAAGCTTTTCAATACCAGGCATGTATGTTACAAAAGACTTGTTCTTGGTGCAAGGATGGCATCACAGCAAAACAAAAATAATACCCAACTCTTGAGGCTGGTGTTCACGTGCACAGTCTGGTGAAGAGTTTACGTATGAGCCTACCTTAAACATGATGTGTTTTTTTTAACTGAGATCTGGTCCTTCTCTCTGCCTCTACCTTACAGAAGTACTAAATTGGATTCAATTGGGAAAGTGCTAAAAAACATGAGCATAGAAATAAATATATGGGTTAAATTGTGATATTGTTAGAAAGCTTTTTACAAATGACTACTGGTATCAGTGTAACTCCCAGACCTTACTCAATAAACTGGTGAGTAAAAAACTTTAGGGATATAACCACGACTCCAAACAAATGACGAGATGGGACAGGAGCAGAGGTGAGTAAATTATGTTTATACCACACAGCACTATCCCCTACTTTCAGTGGTCGCCAACCCGTCGATTGTGATTGTCTTTGAGATTACCCCTGTAGATCCCAAAATTAATAGAGAAAAATCAAATGTTCAGTTTTGCGAGTAACAGGTGATGCCTTGACCAATTCGACAAAGGATAAGTGCCGGTTAGTTAACTGTCATTAACGTCAATATGTCGTACTCACCGATGATAGGTAGCTAACTGTTAGCTAGCATGGCTGAGGCACCATGAAAGAAGATGAAAACAAACAATTTCCATTCAGGATGAGCCGAGGAATTTATTTTCACCTTGGTGAGACCAGTGTGTATGCATGTTGTGCCACCAAATACAACAACTGTATAAAAGAGGAAATCTGGAGAGGCACCACAACAGCAACCACCAGAAATTTTAAGACCGCTACCCGGCGAAGAGCAAAATCGTACAAGAAAGTTCACAAGATGATGGAGTTGAAGGCTAAGCAAACGTTTTTCACAAACCTGCAAATTCAAGGAATCAATGACCATTACTGCAGAGACTGTATTCAAGACTTCAAACACAAAGACGACATCAAAACCACACTCCGATGTATACCGCTTGGCCCTGCCACAGTGACAAGGAGGGTTGAGTTACTATCAGATGTTTTGGATCAACAAGGACTTGTCACTCTGAAGTTTTTTCACAACAGTTTGATGAATCTCTAGATGTAATAGACACAGCTCAGCTTGTGTATTTCTCAGAATGACTTTCCAGGATTCAACAACAAAGGAGGACTTCTTTTGCACTTAAAGGAGAGAACGAGACGTGAGGATATTTACAATCAGTTTAAAAACCATGCCAAAATGTCATTGTGGCATTGTGAAAAGTGAGGCTGCATAAGATGGGACATACAACTGCACTTCGGTTCATTGAACTCACCGACAATTTTGTTGTTTGTTGTGCACATTACATGTCTACTTTCTAAAATGTTAATTTAAAAAGTAGTAATTTGCATGAAATTTCAGAGGATAAACATTTACAGTTAACAATGGCACCTGAAATGATCTGCTCACTGCAAGTGTGTTGATTTTATTTTCTTTGTCGTCTACTATGAACTAAATAATGACCTTATACAAAATAGGCCACAAGCCTTTTGTTGGTGTTGGAATGAAATGAAATAATGAGACTTATAATTTAAAGTGTGGTGTAAAATTCTTAAAGCAATACAGGTCTATTTAATAGGCTAGTTACATTGTTTTCTTGGTTGCATCAATTTTAAAGTTGGACCAAAGCATTCCATGTAATTCAAATACAATTAGCCCAATAAAAGGCTGCAAGGAGGAAGTTCAATCTGGCCATCTTCTTCTCTCAGTGCTTCTATAGGTACATCTTACCATTCAACTAGGCCAAGGCCTGGGATCTTGAGCTTAAAAAGGTTGGCCAGACTGCTTTACTTCCACATATCTTTTCCTCTGCATATCTTTTAAAAGCTAAACCCCACATCATCTCACATATATATTTATTGGTGCTTAGTTTCAATCTGAGTGTGAGCAGTTGTGAGCTGAGATTATTAAGATATTATAGGGCACGGAATTATTTTTGTCCATACAGTCGACTCACATTCAGCTCTGCTAAAGCCGACAATTACCAAGCTATGAGGCCACAGTTAATGACCCCACTCCTGATAGTCTACTCTGTAAATGTTACATATAGGAACATTAGAAATATTTTTAGAATATATAAGATATAAGCATATATAATATTTTGCCATGAATATTATTGTCAGTTATATATTTCTTATATTTATTTCATGTGTTTGTTTAATCTGTATCTGCTGTGATGTTTTTATTGAGTGGCTGCAAATAAAATCGTAAATCTGAACTGAAACTGATCATCAACACAGACTGGATGTGTTCAGTTAACCCGTCACACTGAACAGGAGAGAGAGATAGAGAGAGAGATGGAGGAAAATTATGAATGCACGTGCTGATCTGAAGAAAGATTTTACTTATTGATAAAAGTATCGATCATTATGTGAATTTGATATTGTGGCGTCATTTTAAACAAATCAACTTTTAAACTGTAGTGAGTTAGAGACTTCAGTTGAGAGAGAGAGAGAGAGAGAGAGAGAGAGAGAGAGAGAGAGAGAACAGCGAAGTCAGTGTATATGTTTGTGTGTGTGTGTGACTTTCTACTTTCTCTTCTTCAAATAATGATTCATTGACATAAAAAAACGTCAATGATCTAATAAGATATCCATTAAGGGCGATCTTTATAAAAGCAATTGATGTCCCCACCAATCTGCTGGGGACATCAATAAATTACGGTGCCATTACATTCATGCTATCCAAAGAGATATGTCTAATCAACACTGTTCAAGTAATTAGTAGAGACTTTAAACAAGTGTTACGTCTTGCTTCCGCATCACCATTTCAGCAGAGTTGCACTGCTTGCACTATTTGAGGAATGTTGTGACAAAGTTGCAAAAGATGTTTGTACAGCTGAGTATTTTGCACAGACCTTTTGTCAAGCCACGCTATGGAGCCCTCTATAAGCCTCACGCTACATTATATTGATGGGATTTCACTGTGAAGACAAGATGTCTCCCTGAACTGCCTTTTCCCCGAAGACCACATGGGCAAAAACATTGAGATGGCCTGAGGCGATGGCGGTGATGGCTGCATGTGATTTAAAGGGGAGAGCCTCAAACATATATATGGCTAGTGGCTTAAGTTAATAGATGGATGAGGCTGCAGTGCTTTGGACAAAGACTCCACTTGGCCATAGTCACCTTTGGGGAAGGTTTTCCTTCCTCCTGATTGTATAAAATCTTAATAATTCCTTTTCCACAGCCAAATCATATTTTGATGAAGATTATGATGATGATCATCATGATAATAAATGGTTATACATATCTTTTTTTTGTCATCATAGAGATTGCAAAAAACGATCCCAGGATCTTGGCTAGACATCTCTGTCCTCAAGCAGCAAAAGTCCATTTCCCATTTCCTCTCCAATGACCGAAAAACCTCACCCCCTCGTGGCAGGACAGAGATGTACTGGAGGCCATCAATAAGTCAATTAACCATCTGGTTGAATTGACGGATTCACTCTCACCAACTCTCCACCTTGGCAGTGCAGGAGGATAACACAGATCTCACCAGAAGCATCAAAACCAAGATAGTGGATCTCAATGAGAAATATAATGACGTCCCAAAACAAGAGCTGGCCTCTATTTTTCCTCTCTTGAGACAGCAGTGATTGCTGTTGAAGACTCTGATGATGCTGCTGCTGGTGGTGCACAAAAAAAGAAGAAGAAGTTAAGGCTCTGGGCAGCTTCTTCAAGGTCAGTGAAGCCACAGCTCCAGGCCAAGCTCTGCAACTGGACCAGGCCATGGCTAGAGTCCTACCTCAAAGCAGGGATATTTGACACTGGAGTGGTGGAAGGTATCCCAGAAGCTCTACCACGGCTCTACCAACAGCTAAACTGGCTAAGAAATATCTTTACATCCAAGCCACAAGTGCCTCTTCAGTGAGGGTTTTCAGTAAATTTGGAAATAGTTTCACCTGCCTGCATTCATCTCTGAAGCTAAACCATGTGGACAGACATGTTTTTTCTGGCTAAAAACCTTTAAGATGTTTTAGGAGGCGGATTGAGAGGAGCCAGGGTAAGGGAATATCTGAATGGGTGGCTTTTGTTTAAAAATATACGGGCAGGTTCACAGTGTTTGGCCACAAAAGTGCACTACCTCAAAAGTAGATTAACCTGTTTAAGTTTAACGTTGATATACTGATTATGCTACTGTATGTCAGTAGTTTGCACTTCAGTAGGTTGTAGCAGTGAGTGAGCTTCAACATAGTTGGTGGTAGGTATTTATATTTATTATTTTTATACATTGTTTTTATTGGTATATATTTCATTTATTTATTTTATTGTATTTCTTGTAAGTCAGTTCAATTATACTTAAAGTTCCAAGACATTGTTTTAGAATGAAACACCAGTGTTAAAGTTCAATAAACGCATATGCTCACAAATCAATGAGCAATCGTTTTTTAATAATTGAGATTTCAATATGAATCAAAATATTGATCATGATTAATCGACCAGCACTAGTCACATTCAGATTCTGCATTCTAGCCTCAGACCACATTTTATCGACCATTTTTTGAGACCGGACTGTTGCATGAGACGTTCGTAACAGAGCAGTGTGCAGAATTTTGATGTTGACTTCGCTGCACTATGCATTTGCATTATATTTGCATTTTGAGCAAATGTTTCTTGGTTTTTATCAACCTAACAGTTTCAGATTAAGTTTGTGTTGTGGGTGGATACAGTGACTTTGATAAAGGCTGATGTTGAGATGTTGCTGGTGTCAGACAAGATTCACTTTCTTCCATGAAATCTTAAATCAGACACTAATTGGAAAGCCCTTTGAGTATCAGTGTCAGCTTTGAATGCAGAATATCTAATGCAATCCGAGGTAATTCTGTGATCAGCTTATGCTGTTTTATTATGAGCAGATATGTTTTTGGTCACAGGCGGAAATCCTGAAAAAGACAACACCTCCATCAGCGATTCAAGGACATGTAGAAGGAAGATGTGAGCATTCAGAGCTGTAACACCAAACAAATGCATTGAGAAATTAATTAAACTTATCTGACAAAATGACAGAGCGGTGTTACTATCAGAGCTAAATATGGAAAAATTTGACAGTTTTGATGGTTAGTAGATTCTGAATTGTTGTATGTGACAAAATAATCACAATTCAAGGTCTAGTTACTCAAATGTTATGTGACTTTCACACATATCAAACAAATATGTGGTGCTTTCCTTCACCTGATGCTGAAGTGAGTTTTGTCCATGAAAACTGAACAACTCACAACTTTAACTACTGGTGACACCATGTGATCAAAGCTCCTTTTTCAATCAAATTGAATTCATTTTTATTTGTATTGCACAAAATCATAATATACGTTATCTCAAGGCACTTTACCTAGAAGGTCAAGACCTTTAAAAATTAGGATAGATGACATTCAAATTTGCTTCTAATGTAAATGCTACATGTCCTCGATCTATCGAGGACAGAGGATGTCCCAAGCACAGGATCCGGACTCTGCTCTTCGAACATAATATTCAACACTGGAGGTTCTCCGCTTTCATTCACAACCACACATTAATCTAGAGAGCAATCAGGTGAGAGTTGGGGCAGCAGGCAGAAAGGCAAGATGTAATGTATTAATTACACCGTTTTTTTACAGGGCGGAAGTGGCTGAAGGGTAGAGCGGTCGTCCTCCAACCAGGTCGGCAGTGCGTTCCCAGTCTTCCCCATCTGCATGCCTAAGTGTTCTTGGGCAAGATACTTAACCCAAAATTCCCCATCACAGAAAAATTGCTGCTAATAGATGCACTGTATGATTGTGTTTGAATTGGTGAATAGCAATAAACCTTAATGTAAAGCACTTTGAGTGGCCATCAAGACTAGACAAGCGCTATATTTGTCCAGCCGACTAGCTGCAGCCTGGTTACAGGTGCAACCAGAAGAAACGCATGTTCAACACTAAAGGCCAATGTATGCTTCTCCGAGTCCGTAACGTGCGGACGGACGGATCGGACGGACACTTTTTCATTTATAACTATAAATGAAAAAGTGTCCGTTCTACAAGCCTTTTTGTGCTGAGAACAATTCACCGCCAGAACAGTAGTTGGCACAACGGAAGACGAGCTCAGATAAGCCTACCTCATGAGGTATACAGAAGAAGCCCCCGCTGGTTTATTGACGTCCCCCCGGCTCCTCACACACAGTGATTGATGGCAACTAACAGAAAAAGGCTGAAAATGACGCGACCAATCACAGGCAAGGGCTATCCGTGGGCTCTCCGTCTTGCCGACGTGTAGTTAGAAAATTCAGAGCTGCACGAAAAGCTCTCCGGAGAGGAGGTTCCACGGCAAAGAAGGCGGTCCTATCTGTCCGTGTCCGTCAAAACGGAGAAGCATAACTAGGCCTTAAGCCAGACACTACCTGAAACACGGAGTCTCTGTAGTCATGAAGTCAAGTGTTTGTAAAAACTGATCTTATGAAACAGCAGATGTAAGTTTCACATTGTACTGCAGCCAGTCAACGCCTACAATCACACTACAGGAAATAGAGGGGCTGTACACTTCTCTACCCACTCACTCACTCAGTCAGTCAGTCAGACAACACCCTGTGCTCTGTTTGGAGGAGAGCACACTGAGAAATATATCCCACAAACATTCCATCAGTAGGAATGATTTAAATTCCTCTGCTTTTCTGGCAGATTTCCTGAGTAGGACTTGTCGTTTATTTATTTATTTGCTAAAGCTCTTTGCTTTGCTTCTTGCCAAAATTGCCAGGCATTTTCTAATTAACATCTCCCCCCTGCCACCACTCTATTCCTCATTATGGGAATGATGTAAATATACCCTCCTCATCCTTTTGGATTTGTTGACATGGAAGTGTGCCAGTTGACAGTGCGCCCAGTCAAAGGGCTTAGTACTTAGTGCAAATTCTAATAGCAGCTGAGACTAATAGGCACCACTCTTTCTGACATTCAGGTGCATGCAGCCATGTCAACACCCTGTGAACTGGGGGATGCAAGAGAACGGGCCCTAGAAAGGGGGAGCTTGTATATTTTGTTATGGGAGGGGGTGGGGGGTAGGTCCCTCTGTGCTCAGCCTTTTTGCATAAAATTTAACACATTTCCTCACTTTTATTTTTGGAGGGGTAATGTTAATGTTAAAAAAAGTGTATAGAGAGTAGTGGTGCAGGGAAGGGTAGGGGATGCGGGGATGGAGGGTGGGGGGTAGTAGAAGAGGCCTCCCACATCCCCCCAGCCCACCTCCTTATCTCAGGCCGACAGTTGTCAGGAATCACGAGCAGAGGCCTGAGTTAGCGAGGCAGGCAGGCAGGCCTGGGGATATGGATCAAAGAGACAGAGCTGGAGAACCAAAGCAGCTCTGATCCCCCAACACTGAAACCCACTCTATTCTATCCTTATTCGCCCGCCTCTCTCTCTCTATCTCTCACCCTGACATCAAATAGTGAGCCAGAGAGCTCCACCATTCCAAAGCAGGCTAAATCTTCCTCTCACAACAAACCAGAGAGTAAATGAGAGTGCAAGAGGAGAAATGTTTTCTGCTTTTAGTAGTGTGTTGTGTTGAGGTCACTGTGGGAAGTAATAGTTTCATTTTCAGTGGCAGGTCACTGAGTTGTCTGACCTGACGTAAAGGCATTAGTGGTCCAGCATCACTGTCTGTCTAAGTGGAGAAAATAACACTAAGAGAGCTCCAAAGGAGAATAGATATGTGGGAATTTGTCATAATGTGTGGTTGGAAATAAAAAGCTTTACTTTGCAGGCTTTCTTTGGGGGAGGGGGCTTGTAAAAACTCTGATGGTGAAGCTGTGAAATAGGGTTTCTATTTACACATGCACTGCCATCACACTGACGGCTTTTCATTCTGTAATTTTGTCTTTCTGTCAATAAGACTTGGAATTGGCTGCACACTCAGTCAGCGACTAATTCTTTCCCATTCAAATTGAGAGGAGGAGGTGCAGAAATGGCTTGTATGATTACATTTCAAATGCAATATAGCTATTTCATATTGAATAATTGCCTGTCAGACAAACAGCATGTGGTCTTCGTGCAATTTGGAAAAAGAAATACACCCACATTGTTATCTCATGTAAATGCCTGAGAACATGATGAAAGGGTCAACGGCAGTGAACCCATAATGAAAAAGCTTCAACTATGATTTGGAGGGATTAAGAATAGGCCGAAAGAACAATGAACACAGAATGCTACATATTCACTGCATGTCATCGATGAAAACAATTTCAGTCAGATAAACACAATGGAGCTATTTAGATTCAAAAGTGATGAGATTTTTATCCATTTTTTTCCATCATCTGTACGTACTGGTGCTCCTTTCTGACACACAACAGTAAAATCATGTTTTTGTCATATTATTTCATTGCCGTATTTTCTTCCACCCAGCTACACAGTTTGAATGGTCAATTGTTTCTCCAAGTAGTGAAAGAGCCATCAATGAGCGCAACACCAGAAGTGTAATGAAAAAAGGAATTTATAAGCATTTAGCCCTAAAATGTTAAAGACATGTTAAAGAAATCTTGGCAAGATGTAAGGACACATTTGATTTAGGAATGCATACTTTAGCCTTAACTATCAAGTATGATGCAAACACCTACATGTAACTTAGAGTGACAGCAATTATAGCCAACCATGGATGTGCTGATAGAATGGGTGACGGGGTGAAAGTAGAGGGAAATATATAGGGGTGCTTTGGGAGACATCTTCAGACTTGGAGGTGACAATTGCTCATGTTACTTTGTTGGAGATGGTATATTGTTCCAACCTCTGATTTCCTTGATGCATCAAGTCCACATTAAAACTACTGCATAAGACATCAGCTGCTGCCTGAGTTCTCCTTTCACCAGCTTACAGAAAACTTCCATAACAGTTTGGACGCAGCTGCTGCTGCAAAAAATATGTGCAATCTTTAAAAGGCAGCTATTGGTTGGTTGTGGTTACGAATAGATCATGGTTTTATATTTTTATATACATTTCAAGTTTGTGTGAAGTCAAGATGTCACTTTCTCTATCATGCATCACTCACAGACTGCCAGCAATATTGTCAGTGGTAATTTGGGGTTCAGTAACTTGCCAGAGAACACAGAAATGGGGGAGACTGGGATCATACGTATCTGTATCTGTGGTTACTTCTGTTATATGTGCTTTCATTCCCAAACAAATGAGTTAAGGTTTGATTTTGAATATTACAGATTCAAAACTGTTATTTGAGGGGTGGCAGCTTTTCTCACTCCTAATGTTGTAAACAACTTATTTAATGTCTAAAATATAAGAAACTCCTCGAAAATCTTATTGTATTGCTGTGATGCAAAGAGATTTTGTGAAACACAGATAACTCATCAGTTGTACACTTATAACCATAGAAATTGAATATCAAAAGTTATGTATCGATAACACAAGGTCAGCTGAACTCATATTCTTCAAAGAGCTCCATGTAAACACGCAGGGTGTCATTGTTCAGATGAAAATCAAAACAAATGTCACTTATATAAGAACTACAGGATGTGGTTGTCGTATGTCTGCTACATTAGGGCAGCCTGCAGTGACAGCAGCATATGGTCATTACAAAAGGAGGCACACTGTTAAATCACAGTCAATAGTCTTTTTGTCTTTTCCCCTAAAGAATGACATTTATTTTTTCTTCAAATGGACATCTTTCTAGTTGATAACTCAAGCCAGAATCCATTAGAGGCCATGGGGTCAACGATCTGGTTAATTGCAAAGGGATGGAGGATAACATGTATTGTAACATTGTATTACTCTAATTAACCATTAGCATCGTTATTCTGGACATAGATGTTCACCCAAATATAGACATTAACTCAAGAGAATCAACATCAGCGAGGCAGAGGTCTACCATAGGTGATATCAGTGCAGCTGAAAAAAAGCCCACGCTGCTGTATGTACTTTGGAATATGATAATATAGAGATTAAATTGTGTGAAACGTATTATCACAATTATAAGCACCAAAATTATCACATTTTCATTATTATTACAGTACTGTAAAAAATTCAATATATTACTACACAAGCTGTTTTATATTGCCATAATATTTATTATCAATAAAAATGATGAGATTATTTTTATTATCTATCAAAGGTCGACAACTTCTTATGTTGAGTTCAGACGTGGACCCCATGTCATCGGGACAAAATATCAGCGTGCCACAGGTGACTACCAACAAATGTTATTTAATCTACAGTGTAAGTGTTGGAACCTCACATACTTAGAAAAAGCACTGACGCAATTCAGTAACCACAAACAACAATTTTTTACTCACCATGATTCTCCTTAAATCTCAATTTAGCTAACAAACTTAAACACACACTATAACAATGAAAACAGCCAGAGAATATTTGGGACACACCCGTGACAAGATAAAAGTTGTAACAAGGTTGCCAGTCGGTCAATACATCTGCTATTAGTGGCTAGCTACCTCTAGGCACCGCCAGCCCTCTTGACAGTGAACATATTCCAAGCCAGTTTTTACACAAAACACAAACACAGAAGAAAATGATATGGACAGTCCTTTCTTGCTTCTAGCAAGGAAGCTAAAAAGCAAATCTACCAGAGTGTTGCAATAACAGAGCATGACTGAGATTACAGAAATAAATTACAGCCCACGAGTGATCAGGATAATATACAGGTCGATTCAGGAGGTTATTGTTAACAAGAGCTTGAATCTTCATGCTCTAATGTTGAGTTCATTAGTCCTTACCTGTGGGGCGAGTCCATTGCTGACAGGGTTGACGTGGCTGCTTGGTGCTGCGGAGGTCATAAAAGTGTCAGAGTAGGTGGAGAAGCTGTGGCGGTTTGAGGCCAGACCGTAGGCGGAGCTGCTGTCAGTGCCAGACAGACTACTCTGGTGCATGGTGGATGGAGGTAATGGCTGGGGACGGTGAACTGTACCAACAGCATCTAAAGAGCAAAACACAACAGTGCATACAAAGCTTAGTACTTAGAGATACTGTATACCATCTAAAAACTCCCTATGCTCCAGTCAGTGTTTTTAACACACAGTACGTGTTTTTAACACAGATCTCTTTCTTTTATTGCTCAAGCATGCAACATCGGTTGTCTGTGGGCTCAACTGAACCAAACAAATTTTTGATTTATCAGTAAACAGCATAGTTTCATAAGAACCCCTCTCTTCAAAATCCATTTGATTTCAACAATTAAAATGTTTTATTTGGCAGTACGACTCTGTTCTGGGACCTGCCTGCTCCTCCATGTACATACTTGGAAACCTTAAGGTTGAAAGAGCACACCTTCCTGACCTTCCATGAGCATTCATGGGAAGAGACGCAGAGAGCAGCAGCTAAAAGACCTTGGCACAGAACAGAGCAGCATCAATTTCAATATATACCAATGATTAGGTCAGAATCAGAATGAAAAGTAGGTGGTGAAGGTCAGTATCTTTAATAGACCGCAATATAGGTTTTACCAATTGAAAGCAAAGGACGGGATAATCTGAATCATTAGTTATACAGATCTGCTGCTGTCAGCTGACGGACTGAATCGTGTCTGAGATCGACTTCGTCACCTGCCTGATATAATGCTATGCTCGATTTTTCAGGTGAGTAGAAGGGCAGGGGAAGTGGTTTTGACACTGACATTGCACCACAATGATGAAAACAAGGATATATGTGGACAAAAGAAGAAGTATCAATAGAGTGTAGAACTATAACTAAATATTTGTTTGTGTTAATAGGGTTCTTTTACAACTTATTCCTTTTCCTGGTATGTGTCGTTTGGTCCAGTTGGCCGGACAGAAATTACTGAGACTATGTACAAGTGTATGAGTATGTGGGTCCACTAGCTATACGCTTTTATGGCAATAAAGCTGAATTAAATCAATAGCTGATAACTGTTCATGTTGGAAACAAGAGATCTGCACAATATATTTGCTTCACCGTGTGAGTGTAGGAGATTTCCTGATTAAATCAACAGTCAAACCACTTTAAAGTGTGGTCTGCTGTGTTTGCATCCTAGTCACAATATATGTTGGCAGTCTATTAAAAAGTGTGCGATGCAGTGATCTGTCAGTTGCCGTTGTTTAGCTGTCCATACACAATGTCTTTTAGCCTCTCATCCGCTTTGCATCAGACACGACCTATACATCAGTGGTGGCATTAAATAAACAGGGACTACATGCTGAGAAGTTGAGAAGTCCCAACTGATTTTTGAGGATGCACTGGAGGCACTTTATATAAAGACATTAAGCTTTTGCTTCCTATAGATCCTGGATTCACTTCCATACAGTAAGATGCTAAGAACACTCCAAAGTTATAGCCAAATTTGGTCTCTTCTTACAGTGCTTTACTTTCCCACAACCTTTTTGTCAGTCTAGCCATGAAGTTGTTTGACTTTCAAAGCTGCCTGTTGGTCCTCTTCAGGCTTGTAGCGAGCCAACACTTCTTGAAATTGTAAGCAAAGTGAACACAGCGTATCTGCACTGCAATATCAGTGTGAGTCACAAGGGCTGCATTCTCTATGTTCAAATATGATGAGCACTATACTATTTTAGCTACATATACAGTATGCAAGAGAAAACTATTATTATAAATTGTGTCAACGTGAGAAAATCACCAATTAACTCTGGCTCAAACTGCAGCTGTGTACAAAATATTTAACCTGTGTACGCTGCAATGATTTATCATTTGCAACAATGATTTTGTCCAGACCCAGAACCTTCTTTATTTAGTAGCCTGTAAAATATATAGTCCACCAAGATACTAAGCAACAGTGCATAGCCTCCAACCCATATTTTTCACTAGTTCACGAGTCCCACACACTTAAGAAACTATAACAAGGAGCAACACCTTTTCAACATTTTTATTTGTCACTCATATAACTAGTGTCAAAGTGCTATGTGCTCTACCTTGAGACAGAGTGTTGGTTTGGTAGCTAGATTCTGGAAGCTGGTAAGTCTGAAGTGTTGGCATCCCTGTAGGAGGAAATCCACCTGGCAACAGATGGTTGAATGCTGCTAGCTGATTGGCACCTGCTTGTTTTCGCCATCTGGCTCTTCGATTGCTGAACCAGACCTAAAAAGAAAACGAAAGAATTAGTAACTCATCTTAGTCATTTTAATAATTATAAATTAGCTGACACAGTGACATACAGTGACAGCGTCACATAGTTTGTCATTGTCTCAATCAATCTCCTCTGCATTGATAGATTTGTATTGTAATTGTGAAATTATATCTATACAGCGTTATAATAATAATGCATTTATTTATACAGCACCTTTCATGCATAAAATGCTTCTCAAAGTGGTTGACAATAAAATCAATAGAATCAAAGACACAAAATAAGAGATCAATAAGAACATGTTAGCAATAAAAGCAAGAGACCTGAACATATGGAATATGTAACAGAATGGATAGATTGTCTCGTTATGAACGATAACAGCAGTAGCTGATAGTTCAACATGGTTTTACAGATGTTAGTTGATTATATGGTCAATAGTTCTGGCACAAATCTACATCCAAGTCCAGTAATTTGAGCCAAATCAGGCAGATTGTGAAATGACAAAGGTGTGTTTACAGCCAAAAGCTAAACTTTGTTCATCTTAACTCAGCGGTGCACTTATTTCCAATTTTGTAATTTATGCTAACGAAAAGTCAGACGCTCTGAGCAACTTTCAGTCTGGCGCTCTGCAGATATCACACTTACAAAGCCCGGATGTGTCTCTGTTGCACTGTGTTCCTCACACACACACTGCCACATTACGAAATACAGGCACGTGATTCTTTTTCATTTATGCTATTTGAATCAGTCCATACAATATCACTCACAAGTTAATACATGCACATAGCAAACATCCAGAGTCGTTGCACAAATCTGGATTGCCTCCAGCACTCTACCCGCTCACTTTCTTCAGGAATCAGCCTTTTTCATTTGGAGCAAATGAAAATATGCCTTTCAAGTGGAGAACATAATTTGGACTCCTATTTCTGTACAGGAGACTCAAATAATTAGAGCAGGTGGTGTTGCCTGGAGGTACTTCTGTAAAAATGGCAGAAGAAGTAGAGTCTGATCAACTCACCAGTCCAATTCCTTCTGCAGAGCATTGATAGGACTGTGTGTGTGTGTGTGTTAGGAATTTCATGCAAAGTAAAGATTTGAATATACTTAATTTTTTTATGTATTATCCCATACTCTTAGTAGACCTAAAATGTATTAGTGTAGCAAACGAAAAATAGTCTATTTACACTGCGGAACCATTGTGTTTAGCTCCTTCCATGCAAATATATAAAAAGTAAGTTGTTAAGTAAGTCACACATAGTCCAAACCTTTAAAAATTATCAAAAATACATTTCAATGGGGTATTCTTCTGTTTGCAGTCACATACAGTGTTTGGCAGCATTGAATGGTTAATACAATGCAATGATAAAATCATATTTACTTGTGCTGCATTTACTGTTTTATTAACAAAGCATTGTATTCTTAAAGCTCCTTATTAATTTAATCCTGTTAAATAATATAATACAATGTCTCTATTGTAAATGTTCAAGTACAGCCACATGTCAATAATAATATTAATCATTGTAGGTAAATAATAAAATAACTATATCTGAATGTAGTTGCATAAAAGTACGTTAAATATGAACTGAGTGAAGTACTTACACACATTCCACTAATGACATTTTCACAAGATGAGAGTGTTTCAGGTTGATGACAAGTCTCTGCTTGTATATTCCTTTTGTTTAAATCAAAGCTTAGCATTCAACACCCCACCTGACAAGCTTTAAATGTGATATGCTACAGTTTGACACAGACTGTAACCACTACCTCATTACAACCGTCTTGCACAGTAAGAGATTTGTGCAATCATTCAGATTTTAAGTTCCCTTAGAGAATCAGTGCCAAGCCCGTTTTTTTTACATTTACTTGTCATTGCTCTCTACATGTATTCTATTAACAATCAGAATTTGAATCTTAACAAAATCATGTCCTTTAGTCCTTTCACTTGACTGACCAACTCTAACACACTGGTGACCATTTGATAGGATTAATAGCTCAAGAAAGAGGGAACTTGGACCTTGACTCAAGACCAGACTTGGCAAGTTTAGATTACATGTTTTCTTTTTATAAATATCTGACTGAAACCAGCGTCAGGGAATGTATGAGGACCAGTGTCTGCAGGTTAAATGTTCAGTGCACTGTTTCAAGCCTCACTAGTTTCTCACTGTCTCTGTTTTACTGTCTCTTGATTGATCCATTTTTGCGGCTGTGGATTAAAGCTCCCATGAGACAGCCCAGACTCTTGATCTGCTATGAATGCTTCAGTGAGAAGTGCGCTTGAAAGTGGTGGGAAAAACAGACTACAGCCAAGATGTTAGGGAGTGAGACATGCTTGAGGAATGCGCACAAACCCCGCTGCTGAACAGCTGTTGTCAGAGCTCCACTGTACTTCCCCGAGATTTACTGGGACACTGGAACTGTCAAAACAGTTTCCTTAGCTGAGATGGCAGAGTGTTGGAAGAATGTCCAGCTTGGGTGAATGCTAGATGGTCTGTAAAGTATCACAATTAGGGTTGCAAAGGGGCGGAAAATTTCCGGTAAATTTCCGGAAAATTTCCGGAAAGTTTCCATGGGAATATTCAGCTCGGGAATTTTGGGGAATTTTGAAAAAAAAATATACACAAATTAAAAGCTGAGCACTAAAAAAATCCTTCAAAACTCTATTTTAAAGACGTATGGAATGCAGCACAAGCTGCATGTTGAATTTCAACCCTGCACTGTGCATTTCTCCATCACATGCACAGATAATTGCCAGCATCCTGCACACTACAGCAGGGCTATTGAGGCCTGCTGTAGTGTGCAGGACTAGTCAGGTAAGTTTCGATGATATTACTGGGGAAAATATGTTAGCATGCTGATTGAGGATTGTTCATCTGTCCATCTAGCCTATTTCTATTCATGTATCCATCAATTGTAAAATATTTTTAAGGATGATTCCAATTGGCCAACTATTTATATCTCTGGCATTGCTTTAGTGTTTTTTTACAAGATTTTTTCTCATCTTATTCTACAGAGCAATGCTACGTGCACTATCTCATGTGTGGAGACATTTCACCCCAGCCAATGTAGAAGGAAAGGCTTTGTACATTTGCAAATACTGTGCAAAGACCTATGTTAAGATCAATCAATCAATCAATCAAATTTTATTTCTATAGCCCATATTCACAAAATACATTCATCTCATAAGGCTTTAACAGGGTGTGGCATCCTCTGTCCTTAACCCTCAGCAAGAGTGAGGACAAACTACTAAAAACCCTTTTAACAGGGTAAAAATAAGTAGAAACCTCAGAGAGAGCCACATTTGAGGGATCCCTCTCCCAGGACGGACAGAAGTGCAATAGATGCCACGTGTGACACAAAGATCCAGAAGCATATAGTCAAGTGCCCAAAGCTTCCTCAGGGTCTGTATATGACAAGGTAAATACAGTTAGTATAAATTACCCACATAATTTCCAGTTTATTCCTGTTAATTCCCGTTAATTCCCGTATATTCCCGTATATTCCCGTATATTCCCGTATATTCCTGTATATTCCCGATAATTCCCATGGAAAGTTTCCAGCTTTGAATATTCCCGGAATTTTGCAACCCTAATCACAATAATGTGACATTGTGTACATGTACAAATAATTTCTGTCAAACAGGTCAATCGTCCTTGTGAATGTGATAGTGACATTTCTCTTGTAGCTGCCAACATACATTGACTGCCTTTTACATTTTGCATTAATTAAGAAAATCAACTTAGCACTTTTAAAGCATATATGGCCTCACCCTAAACTACAGCAATGATTGAACCCCTTATGGATCGGTGGATTGAGCTTTTCCTGTTGGTCAAATGTTGTTACCTGAGAGTGACAAAGCCTTTGCTGTTAGAGCACGAATTGTCAAACAATCGCACAGATGACACAGGAAACATCATGGATGGATTAATGGATGGATGTTACAGTATTACCTGGACCCTGGCCTCAGTCAATTTGGTCCTCTGGGCCAGCTCTTCCCTGGTATAGATGTCAGGGTAGTGGGTTCTTTCGAAAGCCTTCTCCAGCTCCTCCAGCTGCTCTGCTGTGAACGTGGTGCGACTCCTTCGCTGCTTCCTCTTCAGAGGGAGGTCAGGCTCCGACTCTACATCAGACACTTCATCCATCCGACTACCTGGACAAACACATGGAAGGGGCATATTATGTCAGCATGATTTTAGCTGTGAACATATAATGGCTTTGTATTTATCTAGTGCTTTTCTAGTCTTGATGACCACTCAAAGTGTTTTACAGTACAGTTACATTCAACCATTCAAATACACATTCATACAGTGCCTCTATTCGCACGACTTAGTTATTCTATAGGGGGCCATTCGGGGTTTAGCATGCAGATTGGTCAGACTGGGGATCGAACTTCCGACCTTCAGGTTGGAGGACGACCACTCTACCCCTCAGCCACAGCCGCCCACTTTAAATCACTTCTCCGCTTTTCGACAATGCGCAACAGGTAAAAAACCTTCCAAGTAAATTAAAAGATTCTCCCCTTATACCACTCCAGAAACATCCTGTTATTGGCTTAAAAAATGTAATTTACAAATGAAATACATTTCATTCATTATATCTACATGATATTCATATAAACTCTGTTAGGAGTTAATTAGGAACACCTATCTTACACAGAAGTATATGACAAAATTCATAGTTAGAGAGAGAGCGAGAGAGAGAGAGAGAGAGAGAGAGAGAGAGAGAGAGAGAGAGAGAGAGAGAGAGAGAGATAGAGAGAGAGAGAGATGTGACATTGTGTGGCACAGCGAGAAGCAATAGACATGTTCACAACTTTCAACTGTTACAGAGGGATCAGATGGAAGAGGATCAAACGGTGCTTCGTATTCTACAATCTCCAATGATTCCTTTGTGTGGTTATTTATATGACACAACACTTTTCTTTTGACTGATAAGTACACTTCTATATCAAAACCTGCAGATCCCAGCATCCCCCAGAGCACATTACGCAGAGATGCAGTGTAATGAGGGGTGCTAATCTCTCCAGACCACCTTGGTGATATGTGTAACACACTTCTTGCACTGTGTGCCCGAAGGCAGCCCAGACAAGCGCACTGACAGGCTGAAAATAGTCCCAAAACATTTACTGCACAGCTGATTTCACTCACACACAATGTGTCCACACTGCTGTTCATGACGAGCCATGGGAGATTATCAACACATTATCATTATATACATGCAGATATCCCTTTCCAATAAAGCTACTAAATTCTTACGAGGATTGGCGAGTATATATAGTTTGATCTAGACTGTGGTATAATGTCATATAACAGATAAAAACAGCTGGGACATGGGACCAGATTTCATAAGGAGCCATTTCTGACTTTAAAAACAAATCTGAAAACAATAAACCTACTACTGATGGTTTAATATTATATATATAATGCCACTCTTATTATTTTCAATATAAAAAGCTTTCTTACAAAGATTTAGGGGCAGACAGACCAGGAACAGACACCTAGGCCAAAGCCGAGGTGTCCTTGGGCAATATGCTGAGCTTCCCCTCCCCAAAAAAATTGCCCCTCTATGTTTTTGAATGCACGAGTTGAAAGTCACTTTGGACTTTGGAAAAAGCTTAATGTGTGTGTGTGAATGGGTGAATGGCAAACTGTCTGTTCAATCTCCCATCTGTATGCAGACTCATAACCGTCCCCATGAAGCCGATTACCGCTGTGTTGTTTGCAACTTCAGGTGTTTAACAGACGGGTCTCTTGAGGTGAAGTCGGTAGTTTGGAGGGAGAAGACCAGTGGGGAGAGCACACTTCCCTTGGGGGGTGTCGTTGCTGATATTCCGGTTGCTGGATGTGATCTTTCCCAAACTCTCTCAGCACTCTGCACCAGCCTTCACATTTCTGTTGATCACAAATTTCCTGACAGATAGGAGGCAGCAGATCAGGCTTACCCTTGTAAGCTCTGTCCATGGAGAGTCGAGGTGTTGCAGCATGTAGTGCAGTCCCATGTTGATTGCATCATCCACAAACCGGTTAGCCCGGTAGGCAAACTGCAGGGGTCCAGCAGGGGTCCTGTGATGATATCATGACCACAGACAACAGGGCAAGGGGGCTGTTGTCATTTAATCCTGTGATGGAGGATTCCTTGGGGACTAGGATGATGGTGGAGCGTTTGAAGCAGGAGGGGACTTCACACAGCTCAAGTGATCAGTTGAAGATCTGTGAGAAGATGGGGACAAGCTGATCAGCACAGACTTCCAGGCTGAAGGGTGACACACCGTCTGGGCCTGGTGCCTTCCTGACCTTCTGTCGTGAAAGACCAGACTCACATCTTCTTCACAGATCCAAAAGGCAGGTGGGGCCTCGGTTGGGAGAGGTGAGGAGGTGGCAGGTGGTGGATGTGGTGGCTTGATATGAAAATGGTCTTATCAAACCTGCACTAGAACACATTCAGGTCTTCAGCCAGTTGATGATTCTCCACAGTGTGTGTAGTTAGGCCTCTCCTTACTGAAGACGGGTGTTTTGAAAACCGTTTTTCAACTTTTCATTGTCAGTGTGTTTCTGGCCTGGTTGTACAGGATCCTATCCCCACTTCTGTAGGCATCCTCCTTGGCCTGACGGAGCAGTGAACAAGGGTTTATTGTCTTTGTATGTGCAAAAAGTTTTATTCGGCACACACAAGTCCTCACAAAAACTGATGTACAATATCACAGTGTCTGTGAGCTCATTGAGGTCTATAGCAGCAGCCTCAAAAACACTCCAGTCAGTGCAGTGAAAGCAGGCCTGTAATCCAGCTTTGCCTCTTTGGTCCATCTACTCACAGTCTTCAACACAGGCTTTGCAGATTTTAGTTTCTGCCTGTAGGATGGGAGAAGATGAACCAGACAATGATCAGAGAGTCCCAAAGCTGCAAAGGGGACAGATCGATAGGAATCCTTTATTAGAGTGTAGCTGTGGTCCAGTGGGTTTTTGTCTCTGGTTGGACACTTAAAGTGTTGTCTGTATTTTTGCAGGTCTTTACTGAGATTTGCTCTGTTAATGTCCCCAAGAACAATAAACAGGAAGTCTAGATGTTTGTGCTCCATTTTTGTTATCTGGTCAGCCAGGTGTTGTAGCGCCTCACTAACACAGACCTGAGGTGGGATGTAAACACCAACCAAAATAGATCAGCAAAACTCCTGCGGTGAATAAAATGATTTACAATTTATGAAGAGCGTTTCTAGCTGAGGGATGAATGTTTTCTTTAACACTGTGACATCTGTACACAAACCTTCGTTAATGTATAAGCAGATTCCGCCTCCCTCCCGATAGCGCCGTTTAGCGGTCTGCTCAGAGGAGTTGGAATTCCCGAGATGGAGTGTTCTGTCCAGGATGTGCTCACCAAGCCAGGTTTCATTAGAGCACAGGACGGCGGATCTGCTTAAATCTGCGTTTGGTCTGTTTAGGAGCAGCAGTTCATCCATCTTGTTGGTCAGATAGTGGTCCACACTCTCACAGATTATCGAGCACACCTACTCGCTTCCCTCGTCGGCGTCTCTGGCAAATCCCACAGAGAGCCGCTGCTTCCCGGTTCAATGAAAAATGGTAAAAAGGTTTGACACGTGGATTGTCCGATGTTTAAAAGTTCCTCCCTGCTGAATGTGATCAGAGAGTAACAGCTGGAAACGAAAAAAATAACCAGAGACAGAAAAGTACAAGAGAGGATCTTAATAGTATAGTCTAAGGAGCTGTGTCTGGGTAATCTCCTAGATCAAACAAGACGAAAGTCACAGCATCTCCTGTCTGACTTTATTCAAGTCTGTTGAGAACATAGTGTTCAACAACAGTCTTGTTTTGGTTCGCAATCAGTGTAGCCGGGAAGCGCTTGTTATAGCTCATGTTAAAGCGGATGTTAAAGCGGATGCCCTTGTCTATCAGAGCCTGAAACACATCGTTGAAGGCCTGCTGCCTCTCTCGAACCGCAGAAGATAAGTCTTGATGTATGAAGATCCGCTGTCCGTCATACTCCAGATTAGGCGTCACCCTCAATGCTGCCATTATCATCGGTTTATCCCTGGTGTTGTGAAGTTTGATAATCACCGGGCAGGGACATACGACCCACGGCCCCAACCTCCGTTGCGCTTATAAGTCAAACAAAGTGCCTCTCCCCTCCGTGCCTTCTTTCAGATTAAGAACACAAAAGTTATCCCTCCTGCTCCATCTCTACTGGCTTTCCAACATCCTTGATATTCTTTCCAAAGTCTCTTTGAACCTGGAGAGTTTCTCTTCCTTTATGTTGTTAAAGTTTTGAGCTACCTTGCGAATAAAAAGCCATGGGCTTGTCACCTGTTGATTGGAACTGTGTCGTTTCGCTAGCAGTCCTGGCAGTTGTCATTCTTCGTCGGTTGATAGGGTGGTGAAGAAAAGCATACAGGATGGAAAAAACATATTTATGGCTAAATTTCAAGAATGTGACATACAGTATAGTGAACCTGAATAGCGGACTTTGCTTTTCATGGATCAGGGGCATATCAAATCTTTTTGTACAGTGAAGGGGTATTCAGAGGATAGCAGTTTTGCGAATGTGAAGTCCAGTATTTTTTGTAAATATGTGTAATATGAAGGTGTTTGGGTTCAGTATATTGACACTGGGTTGTTGACAGTGAAAAGTAGAGGGCTGACATGGATATTCCTCTACCGTGTATTAGTTTACCTTTATGAATGTATTTTATTCACTACAGACGTCGGTCATGTGCTGGTGAAGGAAGGAAAGAAAAGCCCTGTCAAACTGGCTGAGACAACTAGAGGGTCGGCTCTGTAGTTTAATTAAACAAGGAATTATAGGATTAGTGCAAGGCTCCCATTACAGGCCACTGGAAGAGACTCAGGGAGAATATCTTTTTGTATTCCCCCCTAGCTGCACCCCTTGAAAGCTCCCACTAGAGAATTCTCAATGGATTACATGTGGCCGCAGGACACGCTGCTGCATTAATTAACTCAATTCTTTTAGCATGCAAAGATTTGTTTTCCTATACACCAATGTTTAAAAAAATATATATATACAATCTATGTCTTGTTTTTGCTGGTAGGTTGGTGCATGCATTGTCGGGATGGGGGCTTGGGGGTGATGGTGTTAGCTTGCAGAGCAATTTAGCACTAACTCAGCGTGACAACACTTGAGGCGGCTGCAGTAGGGTGGGATCACTTTCCAAAAGGTATCACCAATCCTCGGGGTGCAGCTGCAATTGGATGGACTCTATTTGTTTTCCTTCCACATGCTGCTGGATTTTGGTGGGGAGAGGCGCAGAGGTGGAGGGGAGGGAGTGAATATGGTTATGATAATATGGATATGAGTGAAAATGGGGCTTCCTCGCCTCGCAGTATTTTCTGTCTTCCTCTCTTTCTCTGTCAGCCCACACACATGAATTTGGCCTCCACCTGAAGCAATCTGCTTTGAGGATTGTTATTTTTTGTTTGCCTTCGTTCTTTCGTTTGAATCATCTCATGGCAGTTTTAGCAGTGACATCAGCAGCCAACAAACTCACACTGCAGAAGAGTTGACATCAAACAGTGTTTGCCTCAAATACAAGTGGGGTTGAGTAGCGTTGACGTTTTATTGATTCCGATTCTGCCTATCGATGCTGGTTCTTAACGATTCCCCATTTCGATTAAAAAATGGTAAAAATATGAGGTCAAATGTTTAGACGACAAAAATATCTTTATTGGACTGGTCCAATGTACAGTACCTGTGCTTCATGTTACACAGGGGCAGCAGTGGTAAAGCCTTGTGGTAGACAGGCAAGATTACAAAAGAAAACCCACACAACCATCGCAGCTCATTCTCCCGACCTCTGCTGGAGGTGCTAGCGAGGTGCTACTAGCGCTAGCTGAAGATGAGATACTCGGGCTCGTAGACCGCAGGACATTAAACACTTTACAGTCTTGATGCCTTAAATGTTTGGTGAGCTTCCCACATGCATTGCACTTTGCCTTGTCCTCATAATCTTTTTAAAAGTGAAGCCACATTTTTATCGCGGCTCATCTTAGCCATGTTGGCTGGGTCGCGTCTAAACAAATGGACGGGGTGTTGCATAGTACATGACGTAGTCACATATGCAGGTCCTGGCAGAAACATACGCCGTCCTTGCATTTTTTTTTATGGGTACACTGTACTTGGCATTTTGGATTTGGTTTAATTTGGAACAGAGTTTCGGTTCCAAACCTTAAATACAAGCTTTCATGCTAAATCACTTAATTGAATTATATAGCCTACACTTTAAGTATATACACCAAGGAGACCATAATCATTTTATCTGATTTATATATTTTTTTTGTTCTAGATGTGAATTATTTGATAAAGGTTTTTGAATGAGAAAGTCACATGGCAGCCTAAAATGACATTTTTTAATGATAATAACAGTCAGTTATTATGTTTGTGTATTTAATTTTCAAGAAGTAGGCCAGCGTAATTCAGTATGTTTGTTCATACATCACTTCATAATATGCTCCCTGCAGGAGCATCATGACAATGTTATGTAAATGGTAAATGGATTTGTATTTATATACTGCTTTTCTAGTCTTGATGACCACTCAAAGCGCTTTACATTACAGTTTCACATTCACCCATTCACACACACATTCATACAGTGCATCTATCCTAGCACTTTGTTATTCTAAGGGGGGGCCATTTGGGGTTCAGCATCTTGCCCAAGTACACTTCGGCATGCAGATGGTTCAGACTGGGGATCGAACCGCCGACCTTCAGGTTGGAGGATGACCACTCTACCCCTCAGCCACAGCCGCCCAAAATGTGAGAGCTGTTCATGAAATCAATTTCATTGCTATAAGGACTACACAAGACACATATGAACATCAAAACATATATGTATGAATTAATTATATTTAAGATATCAGATTCAATGGTACATAGTTATACCTTTTTATTAAAAGTTCCATGTAGCTAGTTTTGGTTTTATTTGCACAGGTTTGTGAGAATTTGTGTTACTGCATAATTTTCCCTTATATGAGTTTTGCCCTTGGTTTGCTTTGCCATAGTGGAGACTATAAAAAAAATGACAGTGCACAACCGGTCTAATGTTGCAGTGTGCGGGCAGCTGAAATGATAAACTGAGCGGCACTGGTGGTTTGGTATCACATGGTAGCAGCAGCCTCACACTTTCTTTGGATAGCAATACAATAAGGATCCCAGGATGAGGCAGAATAAAGTTTGACAGGCCGGTGGATCAGGAGGGTCAGCCACATAGCAGAGATTATGGTAATGAGACAGACGCATATAGCCGATAGAGGGGCTAAACCTGGACTTCATCTTTGTCTCAAGCAGATCCCTCGATTGGCATGCTATGTCTTATCAGGAGAATGGGAGCATGGTGCAGCTCCTCATACACTCACACAGAGAGAGAGGGGGTTTGCAAATGTGCTGTGGTATAAATAACAAACAGTACGCTTTGGTTTTACACAACAGATGGGTTTTGTTACAGAGTGAATACGTTTATATAGAAACACATCCACGCTCAGATCGTTGGCATCATGTGCAGCAACTACACACAAACACACACACACACACACACACACACACAAAGAGTCTCCCTCTAAAAAAACAAGTCTAATTAAACAATTATGGACATTCTGATTACTTAATAACGATAGCTCTAATTCAATTTTCCTGTTCCAGGGAGAGTCATTTATCACCAAATTACCACCCTATTATGTTTTTCAGAATGTGCACTGAGATCACAAAGCCTGCTGTGTCCCTCAGAGTCAGGCTTTTAATAAACTTGAAAAATCTCAAATGGAATCAATTGAAACAAAGTGCTTTAGTTTGATTGTGATATAACAATTGCTCTTCCTCAATAGGATAATTCTGATAGCAGGGTGAAAATGTAGGAAACCTATAAGCAGTAATGCAATAGAGGTAGACATCTTCAAGACACAAGGTAGACAATGTAAATAAAATAACACATTGGGTAAATTTACATTATGAAATATACCCCTCAGATTAATTTGTTCATTGCGTTGTTAATAAAAAAGAGCCCTGTAGAGTAGATTTACAACCATAAGGGGACAAAATATAGTGACCTGTGACTCATTTAGCTTAGCAGCATTGATTCAGATCAAATTTACACACAGAAATTACAGAAACGTTTTTCAATGCTGCAGATATGTTTTAAGAATTAACCAAATGGCTGTTAATATTATTTTCTACATAAAAAATGTTTTTGAAGTTACTGCAACCCCGCAGTGCTATGCTACCAGACTCCACTGTCAAACTCTGCTAATAAAAATTTCAGTTAAGATACAAACAATGTCTCCTCTAATTCACTCTCTTTATTTCTTCATGAAAATAGAACTGTAATTCTAGAAATTCAGGGGTTGTAGCTGTCCCCCCAGAAAAGTCCCCACCTGGGACACCACACACCAGAATAGATACTTTTGGCAGCACATGTGTGTGTGGATCCGTCAGAGGGTTCTGCAAAAAATTCTGAAAATCTGGTGGAGAGATGGGGCATTGGAGGAGCAGATAGATGAGCCATATTCTGCACTGAGTGGCTGTTGTAAAACGACATTGTTGATTCTGGTGAAATACTGACATTACTGTTTCAACTTTTACTAAAGAAATGGGACAAAGATTGAGAGAGCTCTGAGGTTGTTCGATGAAAAAAATGATGGGGTATTATGAAAATATATTTCGGTTCAAATACAATTACACTCCTTTCAGTTTTTCTTCATATGCTCTGAACAGTTGCTCAACAATGATGAATTTATTTGTGCAAAACTGTTTCTTCCTGACAAAATAGGCTGTTGATTGTTAAGTTTTTGGTCCATAGTTGTTTTGTTTGTTTCTATGAGACATGAAAGAAAGAGACAGGTGTCGTAAAGGTATTTTCCTGTGCTCAGCTTTAGGGCATGATTTAACCAACCTGCCTGCTCTCATCATCACTGACACTCTTATGGTATTGATGGCTGATCTACTGAGTGGGCCACATGGTTTTCATCGTACTACCATACAAACCAGTAGCCAGTCAGATTTACCTTGAGCCTCAGTGTACCCCCAAGTTCGGCCTGTATCATTGCATCATTGATCACAAGGCAAAAACCCCTGATGACGCTAAGACGCAAAGGGAATTTATGACACATGACACACAGAGCTTCTCTTTCCAGCTTCTCCTTCCTCTTCTTCATCCCTATCACATTGAAGTAAGTCATATCTCATCAGTAAATGTTACTGACTTGACCTCTTCCCCGAGTCCCTTTGCTTTATCGCCCGCAGACCCAGGGCCTCTGTGGCAGCACCATGGATTTACGATTTGTGGATCGCGCATCAGAGGTCGCAATGGTGGATCCAGTATGGCGGATTCTATATCGTGTGGGCTGATTGTAGTGGTAATGGCGGATCCTGTGTCGCGTTGGCATCATATAATTGTGGTGGACCACTGCCAAGGCGACGGCTGATGATGGATCCTAATAAACGGCAATGGACAATGACTGTGGACTATAGTGGCATCCGACCTGAATGGTGGCTCATGATCTTGCTGGCTGCTGAACATAAGACTATGATTGCAGCTAGACTGCTTGTCATATTGTATTGAAGTTATCCTTCAGAAAGTTTATCCTCATCAATGCTGCTAAAAACTTTAATCTTTTTTGATGTTTTCCTACACGTGACATCTATTGCACTTCTGTCCGTCCTGGGAGAGGGATCCCTCACATGTGGCTCTCTCTGAGGTTTCTACGTATTTTTACCCTGTTAAAAGGGTTTTTAGTAGTTTTTCCTCACTCTTGCTGAGGGTTAAGGACAGAGGATGTCACACTATGTTAAAGCCCCATGAGCAGAATGTGATTTGTGAATATGGGCTATACAAATAAAATTTGATTGATTGATTGATTGATACACACCTCCCTTCAATATGACAGACTGCCATGTCCGGTCAAGTCCGTTTTATTTATATTGCAGAGAATCTTTAACACGACGCACAAGTTTAAAAAGTAGGAAACTCTGCATGTAGGAAACGCGATTTCCCAAGCATAGAGTTTGTGAATAATATGTCAAACACAATATGACATTTTGCTTGTTATTTCCTCGCATTTTAGATTTTGGCATTTTATTTCACACCACATCATTTCTCTACTTAAATCCTTACCCTAAAAACAGTTTTATTTGTATACAATTCTGTGTGATGGTGTTAACAGATTTTTTTTAGTTTACTTTTGATAGAACAAAGAACTGAATTAGCAACCCTCTCTGCACATTAACATTGCACATTGTGCAGATGCAGTCAATATTTTGTGACTTGCAGACATGGTCCTAAAATGTTTTCATCATTCATTCATTCATGATTTTGATTTAAAAATATAAGCTGTAGGGCATTAAACTGAAAACATGTTTTGAAAAAAAATTATTTACACTGGAAAACTTACACTGACTATGTAATGACAATGCACTGTATATATTGTACTGAACATTATGTATACTCTAGTCGAAGAAAAGACGTTGAAATCCCTTGAACTTTTCAAGTGCAAGTCTTGCCAAGTACACTCTAATGAGTGTACTTGGCAAGAGAGCATTAATAAACAAACGGAAAGGTCAAAGTTGGCTTATTGACATTCAATACCATTCAACATCAATTCTTATAGTTGGTAACACACAAAAAATATTTCACCTTAAAAGTTGCCAGTAGAAACAATACTAAGCCTGTTCAAATGCTGTGGCCGAGTCACAATGCTGTTGGGAATGAAAGCTAGCAGCTACATATCCATAGCCTTCCCTGTTAGATGATATTCACCATTGCTGCTCTGCAGCATTGTACACTACCTACTACAACATGGGCTAATACAGAGCTGATAGCTGCATCATATTGTCGACTTGATAAATATGTACAGAGTCATCTAACATTTAATCTGTGCTTATAGTAGACTAATGCATGTAAACCTGCCTCTGTATGAACAGAGGTTATAACCTTAAAAATTAGCCACAACTTAACTGTGCATGTTGGGCTCCTCTACTTAAAGAAAACCCACTACACAGGTGGTACACACATGTATACTTACTCTTCATGCTTTTATAATCTGGATGATTATAAAACTAACTATATTTAACTCCATAGCACTACGATCTCAGAAGCTGGATTAAACAAAACTAAGTGGACACTTCACTCAACATGCTAACTTATTACTTCCATTATATTTACCATTCATTCAAAAGACCAAATCTAACAGACCAGATAAACAGTGTGTAAATGGTCTTTTCTCTCTTTAGCAGCTGAAGAATTTCGACTGGAGGCATGATAAACTATTTGGACAGACTGAAGTGGAAGCTGTGGCTCTTTTAGACATCTTGTCTTGGCACTACAGGTCTTTTTACACCTCTTATTGGTCAGCTGCCTCAGTGACTAAGTTGGCTCACTTTAAATAACGGAGGCCCAGGAGCCTCCCCAGGCTTTTCAGGGCCAACAGAGGAAGTCCCCCAGGAGGCCGTTGGACATAAAAGACCACAAACTGCTCTGCTGCACTCTGCAAGACTTCAGCAAACACTTGCAGACGGAGTCCCTAAAGCTAAGCAGCCAAGCAGTGTAAGCATTATAGAGGTCAAACTGTGAAGAGGCATGACATGGAACTGACAGATGGGGGAGGTTGTTGGGACATGATTCAAATTTTTGTTCCCACTATTGCTGCATTTTAACATGAAATCTCCCATTCCAACACAGATTATCTTAGTTTATAAAGAGTCTTAACAAAGCCCAGACTAGAGGTGTTGTCATAATTCCGCATTAATCTTGCTTTGCTCATACATTTCTCCCATAATATATGAGAATTCAGTAACACACAATATGCCAATCACCTAGTATTTATTTCACCTATTGATATTAGAATATTAATAAATTAATAGTGTCTCGACAAATTGTTTTTTGTAGCTAATTCTGGGTGGTTTATAATTTATAACTTTGTATTATGTAATACCATAATAATATCATATCAGCTATAGGTTCATACACTTTTTGCTGCAACAGTATATTTTCATTTAAATTGCAGATTTATTTATACGTGTACAATACAGGGCCTTGAATTGTAGGTCTGAACACTTGACTAATGAGGCTGAATCCAAAGTTTAGAAAATTATTCCAAGAACACAAAAGAACGTGAAATAAAATCTGCCAGTTGGCAAGAGAAGCTCCTCAATCAACAATGGCCTCAGATTCAAGCCCAAATGGGCAAAACTGAGACAACGCTGAGACCAGCTATGCAACAACGTTGATGCCTCTGCACATGCTCCCATTCATACAGTTCAGCATTGTTACCGCCTTTGTTCCAATACAGCCCCACACAATGGTATTTAGTCACAACTAATGCAGCAAAAGTGTACAGTAAGCAGCAGGAGTGGAGTGATTGCAACGTAGGCAGTTTCACAATGATGAGTAAAATATTTTCATGCAGATGGAGGAACTGTGCTGAGAAATCCAAACTATTGTTGGTTTACTATAAAAAACATTTGAGTGCAGCCACAAACACACAATCTCAAAGAGAACTATATAGAGCTGTTAGGCGAGTCGTGTGCTCTGGATAGAACTGGCACTGAACTCAATCCAGCCCACACAAAGATGTTGGCTTTATCAGGGCATTATGTCTTAGCAAACTATTAATGCAAAGTCTTTATCTTCTTCCCTCCACAGGCACTGGCATGCATGTGTCTTTATTTTGTAGATAAAAACATAAGCCATAAACAAAAACTGCTGACTGTCAATATAAATACTGATAAAGATTAGAGCTGGGAGCAAATATAATAATAAGAAGCACTCTTAAGATATACTCAACACAGCAAAGCCCTCACTGGACAGCTGCAGGCTTAAAGAAAGCAATTGCAGAAAGTTTTAAAGAGCAATAGAATAATCTTTCTTTGGAAGAAAGTAGATCAACAATCAAAGCAGCGCAAATAAAATGAAGTGACTTGTGCTTGTGGACTCTCATTCTGAATTCAGGTTTCAAATATTTGAAATGCACCAATATAGTTGGTGCAGCATTGGAAGTCTAAACGTCCATGTCAGTTCAATATCTGAGAAGCACACAAAAGTTAAATTGATATCAAATTTAAATTCATAGTCGTTATGAATGGCCCCATGACCTTCCCTGCTGTCTCCCCTATGGGTACTTTTTTTCGCTTTTGTCCAGCAGGAATTTCCTGAAGGTAAAATTATTCTGTTCCCAGCCAATTCACATAATCGAGGCCACCTCTGTACTAAAACAAACAATCTTAACTCAACAGATCTTTGATGTATAAATGTATAAAATCTTTGTTGAACGATTGTTACAACAGGTTCAGGGGTGAAACAATAGTCTTATTTTGCAGTGGTTTTCTGATGTGACTCCAGGAAATCACTGTTCCCACAGCCACGAAATCGAGCAGCATGTAACAGCCTGTAGAACTGTTAACTGTATGGTTGAAACACATGAAGTGTGTAAGTGAGTTTTACAAGACTTGGTAGGTAACCTTCACACAGAGCTGTGGAACCCCTGCCCACAGTCTTTATGCTAAGGTTAGATAAATGCTTTCTGCCAGTGTTTTATTTCCATGTCATACATGGGAGTGGTATAGAAATGAGTTAACTGTGGTCATCATAGTTCCCCAAATGTTCAAGCATTCATATTTTAGATTAAAATGTTTTAACCGTTTCAACATTGAATCATTATTCTACACTAATATGCTGTAAGTGGTTTGAATATAAATATTTACAAACATTTTATTGTTCTTGCCTATTTCCCTTTTGTCTGTAGTACACTGTCACTATTTTGTAACAGTATTAAATAAACAGGTCTGAGAAAACACATGACTTCAACAAACAAACTCATACTCCTTCTAGCTCTTCAATTTGAGCTGCCACATTCAACTTCATCGCTCCCTACAGAGCTCAAAATGTTACAGGACACTTTTAAAACCACATTTTCTCATCAAATGAACTGAAACCATTTCAACATTAGGAAATGTTACAATGGACTCTGTAACAAAGTTTTGTTTTTACTTCCAGCCAAAACAGGAGTCAGAACAGCAGTGTGGTGAGTGGACCCCTGCACACCCTCCCCCTGCAGATGTATGTTCATTCAAAGCCGGAGCATTAGAAATCAGCTCAGCGGCACAGAGGAGAAGCTTTCCTTTCAGCGTTTTGCTGTTGTCTAGCTCAATCGTGTCACTTTGAGGGAGTCTATTCAGAGGTATTCATGCATCTGCCTTCAGGCCACAATGGCTGCCACTTTATAAACTGTCAGCCTACTTGCCTGAAGTCTTTGGTTTATATTGTTTCCTTTTCCTTAATAAACTTGGAGGAGTTCATCAGCTCCTTCAAAGGCAAGTTCAGGCACAAAATAACAGAAAGGCTGTATGAGCTTTTTTCTCTTGTTAGTGTATCAGAGGGCCACATCTAAAAGCACACATGCATGCCTATTGTCTGTAGCTGCCTGATTGGGGCTAAAAATATCCCACAATGCTGATGTTGAGAACGACATGTGTGTAAAGGTAAGTTTCTTAGATCCAAATCTTTTCAATTTTTCTGTCATTATTCCTGCTAAAATCACATGATCACGCTGAGGAAAGTCCTCCCACAGAACATCACACAAAATGTATCTATACCTATAATTTTGAAAATCAACACGTTCTTTGTTTAGAGATAACATTTTAAAATTGGACTTTAGTACTTTTCTGTTTAGAACTGTATCACATCATGTACATAATTTTGTACATGATGCTCACACACACACTAAGCCTCATCATACTGAGGAAAAGGCTCAGATTACATCTCACAATGAATTTAAAGTATGAAATTGGAAAAAAATCCTGATAACTGTGCTTGTGAAATTAATGCATTGAAAAAGCACGCCTGTTTGTTGTTGAGCAATGAGATAAAAGCTGAAAAATAAAAGTACGCTACTTGAACACAGTGATGCCATAATAATGTAAATCTTTAAATCCATTTCAAAGTTCTACATCTACAGCATTGGTCATAAAATCAGAAATATTATTTTGCTTGATATTTTTTTCCCACAAAGCAACATAACACAAGAAAAACCTCAGGTAGCAAACCTATGTTTTCTTACTATACATTATTGTCAATTGTTCTTTTAAATGCAGGCAATATCATTGAATATCAAAACTGATTACTATGGCCTGTATAATAAAAATAACAACAACAATAATAATAATACCTCTATCTAGCTGTCTTGCACTTCAAAACATATTTTTTTGTATCGATTTAGATATTTGTAGTTTAATAAGCAAGAAACTAATTTATCTCAACACAGACAAATGCAATGCAACTGATTCAGGTTATAAAATCATCTTGCAATAAGAATGCTATTTTTTAAGGTCTCGACCATCTTTGCAAAGTGCCTTGAGATAATGTATATTATAATTTGGCACTATACAAATAAAATTGAATTGAATTGAAACATTTCTTACAGTGTAATTTGAGAAGGAGAAAGCAGTTCATTAGAATAATATAATTTAATGCTACTAGTAATGTATTATTTATCAATTAAAGTCAATTTAGACAATTTAGGACCATTTGAACAATTTAGAGCAATTTATTAAAAGCACAGATGTAAATTTAAATGAATTAACAGACAACATAATAAATTCCTGTGACAGAGCTACGCTAACATTTATTTTCTACAAACTGCAATAAAGTCTGTCAGTGACAGATGTGGTGTGCATTTTTAAGATCAATACTCAACATTTTCTATTTTTGTATCCTGTAATATTGTATCTACATAGCTGTCAGTATCAGCATTAACCCTTTAATTTTGTTGGTACCTTATTCATACAAGAAAAGTATACAGCATATCAATCAAATATGATCAGCAGCTCATTAATCCAGTGCTTATGTTAAGAGTGCGCTCCCTGATGTATTTTCCTAAAGATGCACTGTGAACAAGGTTCAGTTCTTGTGTGTGTGGCAAATATTTGAACATGTGCCTCAAATTATTTCAATGCAGTGATGGAGACATGGCTATTAATCCACTTTCATACCTTTCAGCAGCGTGAACATTAACCCCCTACCCCGAGAAAAAAAAATACAGGAATACCAGGCTTTTATGCCCCAGTAATCTCTGTATATTTAAGGTCATTTTCTAGCCAATTACACTGGATGGCTGCATTTGGTGAATGTGATTTCTTACATGGATTGATGGAGAAAACCATGAATAAGCCTTCTAATAGATCCAAGCAAACAGACCTCTGTATGGAAATTTCAATCAGGATTCAGAGATGAATTAGGCCACTCTGAAAATAGTCGTCTAATAATTCCTTCATCCATTTCCCAAACACAGGAAACGCTAATATGAATAATCAGTTATACACACTTTATTATCACTCTGTCTCAATATGTTTGGTCATTTGAAAAAGAAAAACAGAAAAAAGCAGATAATAATAGGATTAAAAAAGAAAAATACAATATACGGGTGTTCCCTTTAAATAAATTATAATAATTTCAGCTACTGATATAATACTTGTTTGCCTAATGTTATCAAGTCACTGAGGGTGCTTAGGTCATATTCTGATAATTGATTTTATAATATACAATTCGATTTTTTAATTCTGAATATCATCTTTCAACAAACTTTTCAATTATCAGAGATTATATTGTGTTGTTCTAATTGAAAGCAAATCAATCATCAACATAATTTAAAGTAGATATTAACAATATGCCCATTATATTATCCATTATATGATTTGAAAAATGTTGCATATGTGAAAATAAACGAATGTGTGGATGAAAGAACAAACCTAAAAGACCATGTTGAAGTCGTGTAATGCCGAATCCTGTGGTCAGGTGGTTGATCCTGCAGCAAAGTATGAGGAAGGAACCTTTAAGTGGTTTGTCTGTAATGTGCTCTTGAATCAAATTAGTTGGATGAAAGCAGATGTCTCCTGCCAAATCCCGACACAGTGGCAGCTAACAAACCAATCAAGCACCTCTTAAAACCTCTATTTTTACCTTCAAGAATTTCACTTTTCTCAAATAAAAAATGTTAAATAAAAATAACTGAGAAAAATATTAAAACCCTAAAATGTATATGATGGCACCAATTGAAAATATTCCGACTCAGGCTGTATTTTTCTGGTTGACATATTTGATAAGCTTGGAAGCTATAAGATCTCTGATCATTTAAAATAAGTACCATGTGTTTGAACAAACCTTTACCATGAAATGTTTTTGTTAAAAACTGCTCCACTGACACCATCTAGTAGAGTGTGTGTAGAAAACAGCATGTTATTCAAACTGGAGTGGCAAAGCTGCAGTTCATGAGCTCTCCACAACTGGGGCTTCACCACAACGTGCAGCGAGGGCTCAGCTCAATTAAAGACCAACCAAAGTGTTGACATTTTATTAATTTGCTGTTCCCATATTGTTTATGTTATGCGATGTGTTTCTCTGTTTGCCTTTATCCTGTGTGTATCCTTTGCAAATGGGATGTTAATGGGATGCCCAATGCTTTTCATTGCCCTCAACCCCATTTTGCCTGTTTGCTCTTTGTGCAGGGCTCCTCTTTTGTTGGCTGATCAGCTTCCCAATGGGTCGCCAGACAAGATTCTTGGCATTTGTCGGCGAAATGAAAGGAGGATTAAGGGTTGGCTACTGAACACTCCATAGCAAAGAGTGGGCTGCTATTCTCCTATTCAAAGCCCCCTCTCTGTTCAGCAGCTATCCTTTATACATGTTTGTTTTCTCAAACATATCACTGAGAAGTCCAGAGTGCTACAAGAAATAAAGGAAAATCAACAAGTAGGTCAGACCTGACAAAAATGCTAATGTGTGTTGAGAAACAGCAGAAACCATATTCAAGGTTGTAATTACAACTATTACAGCTGTGAAGTGAGTATTTTCTTTTAAACCATCACATAGGGCTGAAAAAGAAGAATCATTTCATTAGTTGGAATATCAGTTAATCAACCGATTATTGTTATCACTATTATTCTTATTCTTATTCTTATTCTTATTCTTATTCTTATTCTTATTCTTATTCTTATTCTTATTCTTATTATTATTACTAGGATAATTTTCTAATTAACCAGAGGGTCGGCGGTTCAATCCAAGTCTACTCCATATCACTTGATAAAGTATTCTTGGGCAAGATATTGAACCCCAAATTGCCCCTGCAGTCTGTTAGCGATCAAATGTATTTATATATATGTTTTAATTAAAGTGTAATTAATAGAAGTTGACATGTTAAATAGTTCACATGGAGTACTTTAAATGAAAATATATTACATATGTTGAAACCTAAAACTAAAACCTTGTCCTCATACTTTTACATCGGGGGCCCTGACAGATCCTGTCTAATGTGGTAAATTGGCTTTAATTAATAGACAGGCAAGCCTGAAAGCAGCACTGGCACCAGCTAATATGATGAACTCTCATTGTGGCAGTGTCACCTCAAATGTCTCTGATAAGCAAAAGCAGGAGAGGATCAAAGCCTTTAAGCTGCTCACTTTTCTCCAACAGCTTCCTCTTCTCCTCACCTACTTTTTGCTCATGTGCTCTAAGACTGTGTGCTGAGGCCAACCTGGAGACAGCACATGAATCCTGTTCTCAGATCAGCACGTCACCACAGCTACTGCCTTTATCAGAAACAGCCTCAGCGTTCATCACGCTCACTAATAAAAAAACATCTCTGTACGTTAGCCTTGATGCAGCCATATTTCACTTACATTCTTATTGGAGAAAATTATTTTGCAGTAATTCCATAGAAGCCACTTTTTGAACTGATGACGCAAGAGTGGGTATCCCATTTGCTAAACACTAAAGCTCTGCACCTACAGTGACCAATCACACATCTGCCACAATTTATCCGTCACAAATATAAAAAAGATTTATTATAAAGGTTATTTGAACAGACTTTAATGTTATTTTTAGTGGTAATTAGAAAACTATTGCAGACCACCAAACTTTCATCTTATGAATATAAGGTGCGCTATATGATGTTACAGTAAGGTGTCTCTATCAACATTTATACAAAGGTATTTCTGGTCATATTTGGCCATTGTACATGATGTGTGATTTTCCATCTGATTTTCCATTTTTATAGAAATTTTCAATGACATTTTACGTTATAATACGTCAATATAACTGTAATATTTAGAATTAGTTTTATTAGTCTTTCAATCACTAAATGACTGGAATCACTGCCTGATTCCTGTTTTTCAGGATGTTTAAAGGCATCACCTTAACATTTAAATAGCTTCCGGTCTGAAAAACATGAGCCCAAGATTGCAGCTGAAAAATAAAAATGATGTTAAATATGTTTCTTCTGTTTATTCTAATTATTTGTTTAGTGAGGTCAAAATAAGACATTCATGTTTTTGATGTCTCTAAACTGCTCATTTAGTCCAACCAACAGTCCAAACACTTTGACCTATCAAGGAGATGAGCATGTCATTATGATTATCATGAAACAATGACATAATTATTAATGCTTATACGACTCATCTGTATTGCACATTGGCTTCCAATTCCCTCATCTCCTTTTTAATATGTCCCTTATAATGTGAGTTTTTGGTGCAAGGCAGCAGGGAGGAAAGGGGAGGTTAATCCCAGTTTAATACACAGATGCACAGCCCAGGACCAAGGTTGTGATGATTGTGTTATCTCCAGCCAACATTTGGGTCCCCCTCAATTTCAACCCGGCAAAATAGCTGGGAGAAAGTGCAGATGGAATAGAGTATGTGTGGATGCCCGGGGAAAAGTGTTATTAATAGCTTCAATAGAACTTCCCACAGCCTGCGCTCTCCTTAAAGCTGCCTCTTGTCACTTCCACTGAATTTGTTTGAAGTCCTCCCCGACCTTTTTTTTCTTTCAGGAAGGCTTATTCTGGACTCCAAAATTCATAGTACTACAGTATATGTATGCATTTCTTTGGTACACAGCATATTGATTCAGTACTGCCTTAAAGTGCAAATGAATAGACTAAATAGCAGTCACTGTCAATGGAGACATCAAAACAGATACAGTGTATGGTTTGACCAAAAGAAGACAGCTCCATTATATGGGACCCTATATGGAATGAAATATATCTTCCATATGCAGAGGCATAATATAATAAAATGCTACTTTACGTGTTATATATATATGCATTTACACTGACTTTTGTAAAATCAAGAGAAAACAATAAAGCTTATTAATTACATTATAAGGTGAGAATTACAATTATGTGCAGTGCAGGCCTGTACTTTACAACACGTATAGTAGATATCTGGAGTCATTTATTTTATGCAAATATGATCATCCATCAACATGGATGACCAGCATGTATTTGTGATACGAGCCAATTATAAATTGGCTAATTGTGAACATTTTTATGATAAATCTCCTATAATGTATATTGATTTTATGTGTATAAGCAGTTTGTGATGGGTTTTAACAAATATAAATTGGACTAATTTGTATATGCAGCCTGCCCCTGCTGTAAATTAGTGCTGGCATAAAAAGCAGTATCTCATCTGATGAAAATTAGACTAAATGTGTTTGTCACATATCCAGACTAACACTGCAGGTAAAATACACACCCTCTCCCTCACATTCTGCCAACATGCCACCAAAAGCAGTCCCACAAAAACAAACTAAATGAATATTCAAAAATACAATCTAAACAACACGACAGGAAACCTTAAAATCTCATGAATTTGCGCTACAGGCTTTACACAACAAAGTCAGCCACTGAAAGATGAAAGTGAAAAGAAATAAAAGGCTCAATTTAATCTGCTTTAAAGCTCTTCAACTGAACGCATGTGCCTGGAACTGTGAGAGTGAGAGCTGATAGGGGATAAATATATTTCTTACCATGCCTTTGAGCTATTACACCCCTCTCCAACACAGACACCTATTCAAAAGACACAGTTTCATTACCAGCTGTAATAGGCTAAGTCTTCAAATTATTAAATGCCAGGCCAAGATGGCAGAAAGACACGAAGAAGGCTGAAGAAGGAAGAGGGAAGGGAGGAAGAAGGAAAAGAGGAGATTTGGGAATCATTTTGATTTGAAAGGAGAACATGTCTCCAGTTGAGCCAGTGGTCAGGAGGTAGCTGCTACTGGCAGGCCCACTACAACAAACAGCTTCTACAATGTCACCCAGCAAGCTTTATGTGTTTTGGTTGTTTTCAAAACTTGTAAATGAGGCAAATTATGATTTGTGAATAAAAATAAAATTTGATACAAAAAAATATACTAAAAACAATTTGAATTCATTGTGAGAAACGGGTATAAAAATTATGTCATTGTGATCTCGTAATACATATAGCTTATATATAGCTCAATACTAAACACTAAATATATATCTCTATTTTATAGAAAAAACGTATCGTCAAGAAATTACCTTTAAATTAATCTTAATTTTGTTTCATTATTAATGCTTAGTAAATACATATATATAATTTGACTTGCTTTTTTAAAATGTAGGTCTACAATATATGAGCTCAAATTTAACTACACATATCTTGATTTTCATATAAAGGCCCAGCCATATGTGGATTGTTTTAATTCTTGTTGGCGTTGTCCTTTATAAATCCAATACAGGTTTTTCGCGGTGTATATATTTCACGTGGTCGATGCACAGCTCCCGCACAGGCCGCAGTGAGGCGGCTAGCCCCCCCTCCGCAGCGGTCCTGGTGTTGCTGTCAGGCCGCCTGTAATTGATATTGACGGGCACATCGGTCATGTGTCAGTGCCGCTTTCAACAGAGCGTTTAACCAGCACCACGGGAGCTGCATCCACTCCCGCTCCCCGTCATAAATAATTAAGGTAGTGCTGTGTCTGCTGGGAGAGCCGCTTACAGCAGGAGAACCGCGGCGGCTAAACGACCATTTACAGGCCAATTTGTATGAGCGCTGAAAGCAGCACGTACCTTTGTCCCCGAGAATACCGTCGATACTGTGTTTCGTTTTCTTCTCCCCATCTTCATCCTTTTTATCACACTCATCCTCTTCGTCCTTCTTCCCAAAGCGAGCTCGAAGCACACGGCTGATTGAACTCACTGCCAACATAAGAGCATCTTCAGTCACACTACTACTACTACTACTAAGAATAATAATTATAATAATAACAACAACAATAATAATAATAATAATAATAATAATTATTATTATTATTATTATTATTATTATTATTATTATTATTATTATTATTATTATAATAATAAAGCTTCGTTTCTCTACAGGCGACAACCATGGCCTTATTTTTTTTGTATCCATATGGGGAAACAGTACAAGTTAAAAGTATAATTAAATGGGGCTTACCAGGGGAGGCCTCACCTGAAGGGACTGTGCTTCTGTCACACACTCCGTCCTTCAGCAGTTTATCCCTGATCTCCCAGCTGAACATGCCGGGGTTGTCCCGTTTGTACTCCTCTATCCGCTTCTCCACGTCCGGCGTGGCTACCTGCTGTAGATCGGAAAGGGACCGGAACGAATATCAGTATAATGATACGAGAGAGAGAATGAGAGAGATAGGGAGAAAGAAAGAGAGAAAGAAAGAAAGAAAGAAAGAAAGAAAGAAAGAAAGAAAGAAAGAAAGAAAGAAAGAAAGAAAGAAAGAAAGAAAGAAAGAAAGAAAGAAAGAAAGAAAGAAAGAAAAAAATTAAATTTGAACATTCAACTTATTCAACATTTCTTCTTCTTATTATTGTTGTTGTTGTTGTTGTTGTTGTTGTTGTTGTTGTTGTTGTTGTTGTTGTTTGTTATCATTATTTTTTAAATGAATATTATTGCCGGCTCCTCTCACCCTGGGCTTGCTGCCTCCGATAGCTCCGGGCCGGATGGAGCCGGTCTCCTGGTAGCGACACAAAATCTTGGAGACGCAGCCGTGGGAGACGCGCAGCTGGCGGGAGATGACGCAGGGCCGGATCCCGTGATGGGCCATCTCCACGATCTTGTGTCGGATGTGGTTGGGTAGCGGGCGGCCGTTGATGAAGACCCCTCCGAGCTGGTTGACACGTCCCTGGCCCAGAGGAGTGGACACTGTTGGGGGGACAGACAGACAGTTGGACTGTGTCGGGCTGATCTGGCTAAAGGCCTCAAATATGAAAGTGGCCCTGCTGTTATTAGTATTATGACCCTGAGGAGGTGAAGATACATTTAAACCGTCTTTATTATTCACATCACGTCGTCCAAATACTGATGAGATCATCTGCTTCTCCTTTTGTATTTGATTTGAATTTCCAGACACTCAAACAAATCCCATATGTTTTCTTTAAAGACGCTTTTATGGGAATTTAAACTGTTAATTTCTTGACCAAATAGCCAGTGGCCAATTAATCAATGAAGAGCACATATACGTTAAATAGCATATAACCAATATTAAGATGATGTTACTGCAGATTATCAAATTTTTGGGCAGTAATAAAATAATTTTCAATAGGAAGAGATGATAGAGTTTCCTCCCAGCAAAGCATGTTACTGTATTGAATCAGAAGATGTCCTTTCCAGGTAAATGTTTCTTTCCTCTTTGACCTGATGTCCAGCCTCCTCTCACTGAGGCCGTGTGTGGCCTACCTTCCAGAGGGAATCCAGTGCGGGGATAGTTCTGTCCGGGAGCCGGGCGCATCATCCGCGTTACCGTTCCTGGCAAAGACGACATTGCACCATTAACAAAAAGAAAATTTACAAAAATATAAAACAAAATAAAAAAAAGTTTCTAGATGTCCAGGTCAACTGCAGTCTTGTTGGTCAAGTATTTAAGGAGATAGAAAAGGAAAGACAGATCCAGAGAGAGGTGCAGGAGGAGAGGGAGGTTTAATGTGAGTGTGAAAGCCCCGAAGCAGAGTGAGACAGTCCTTACACTGTTAATGTGTTCACACTACACAGCTGCTCCGTCTCTGACACCAGCTTATTTAACCGCTGTGAAGGCTGGACTCTGTCTCAGTCTCCAGGACAAGTCTGGGCCATGCAGGCTGGAGGAGGGGGGGGACGGACTGCGAGCACCAATAGGTTCACGGAGCCTTCTCTTATTCGAGAGGGAAAAGCTCCAACAAGTTTCAGCAGCCAATTGGAACGAATGGATGAAGATGCACACACACACACACACACACCGTCAGAACAGCACGGAGCTACACGATACAGTCAGACTGAAACACACTGCACAGCCTCGATAGCGGTTCACCTAACAAACTGGAAACACAAACCGCTCCCATATGCTATCCAATGCAAAGCAGTTATAAAGGCGATCAGCGTGTTGATGCAGGCCTTTGGTATTTCTCATCAGTTTGTATCTACAGCTGAAGACAGAAACATCACTATGATGCTACTGAGCATCTTAATCAGGCACGTGCACAGATAGACCCCTAGTGGTGCTCAAGCATGGGCCCTTTTGCCCTGGATGAGAAAAGTGCCCTTCTGCTGGAGCCCAATTTTTTTCATACATCAATATTAAAGAATAAAAATTACTCTCTCTGTCGTCAATTCCCCCCAAATGTCCGTGATATCTGAAGGGCATTTATTTGAGTTCTTTTGAGATTTTCGCCCCGACATGCTCCGCGGCGCTCACAAGCCCCCGCCGCGCCCCTCCCTCCTCCTCCACCTCCTCCTCCACTTGGTGCTGAAGCAGCTGAGCGCTAAACGGCTGCAGCCTTCTGACCGCAGCATCAGACAAACAGGTAATGACGGTGATTGTGCAATCCTCCGACGTTGTTTGGTGATAAATTACCCACAACATTAGCGCCGCTAAAAACATTACGTGGCAACTGGTCCGACGTTTCCTTAAAAAAAAATCAAACAAAAAACTCACGAAATCCGTGATTTCAAAGCCTTGTCCAGCTGTTTACTGACGAGAGAGAGAGAGAGAGAGAGAGAGAGAGAGAGAGAGAGAGAGAGAGAGAGAGAGAGAGAGAGGCAGACAGGCAAGCAGACAGATAGACAGACAGACAGGCAGACAGACAGACAGACAGACAGACAGACAGACAGACAGACAGACAGACAGACAGGCAGAAAGACAGGCAGGCAGGTGGAGAATTTAAAGGTAGCTTTACTGTTCTACAAATTAGACAAGTTCACTAGTTTTGTTTCATTTTAAAATCTTAATTATTGAAATGAAAGGTAGGTCTTAAGTTGAGCTACATGACAGTCTGGTGAGGAATATTGTGGTATATTATTAGTGTAATTCTGCTTATGCTTCAACTCTGTCAGTTGGCCTTGTTTTGTCTGTTATTCATTTATTTTTCCAATTTGATCATTTGAGGTAGTTTGTTAACATAAACAAATATATAAGTTGAAAATATCCTACTGTGTTTTTTTTTGGGTTTGAGCACCTGCCCCCCCAAATGTCTGTGCACGTGCCTGATCTTAATACATAAGCAAAGGGTGCAATCTAATATCAACTGAGGGGGGTTAGAGACACTTTGACTGACTCGTCTTCAGTAGCTGAGAGTTGAGAGATAGACCTTTGTGTTTAATGGTTTTTCCTCTAGCAGTATATGGTGCAGTTACAGGAAGGAAAAACTATGTAATGTCTGTAAGATATAACACGATAGAAAAACACTCAAAATATACAGAGCAAATAAAAAACATTAGTAAAGTAAATACAATATTCACTTGGCAGAAAAGGAAATGAGGCTAGTTAGTGGCTGTAGAACATACGGGATATACAATGTAGAACTATAGCAGAAGAGATTATGAATATGCATTCTGTGAAAGACCAAAATAAACTTCAAAATTAATTAAAAAATACAATGTAATGTAGCGTACGACTTGTAGGTAGTAGTACATAAGTGAATAGCAGTAGTTTTTCTAAAGCACACTAATAAATTGCATACAGTGGTTATTTCAGGGAATGCAGGCCATTGGATCACACAGGCTAAATATGCAGTAAACAGCACTGCCATTACAAGAAGAAAAGCCTAAATAATTTTGTATTAATTAAATGAAATATATGTGGTGTAGTAGTTATATTAATATTAATATTAATAATAATAATAATAATAATAATAATAATAATAATAATAATAATAATAATTATAATTATAATAATTATAATGTGTATATAACAGATGAACACTGTATCGGAATGAAAATGTCAGTTACATGCTACTTGATAAAATACAATGCATGTACACAGTACTTAAGTGGCTGTAAAAACAGAAATACACATATTTTTACTTCAGAAATCCATCCAGTAGCACAAGGATGGATGAATTAAAAATATGCTCTCTGCAGTGCTGGAGCTGCTTTTCTCCTAACGTAGGTTAGCTAAACTCACCCATGAGTGGCCCTCTCTTAGCTGATCGCCCCTTTAGGGCTCATATTTTTGGAAATTTTTTCTGCAGTAAAATATTCTAAATGCAAAGTTAGCTTTTTTTATTCATAACTTTTCCAGTTGTAAAAACGTGATGTATCCCGATAATTTCTGTTTCAACAAGCTTAGGTCTATATCTCTGGAATCATTGTACAAACTCGTGTTCAACAAGCTAATCTTGCAAGTTGTGAGACAAACAATACTTTATGTTATTAATTTATCACTTACCCTGTCAAAAGTTTTTTTCATTTCACAAACAAAACTGTATTGATTGACTGACTTACATCTGACATCAAATCAATCAATCAAATTTTAATTGTATAGCGCATATAAACGACAAACAATTGATGTCATAGGGCTTGATTTTTGGTTTTTTAGTAGTCGCCCTTTTCAGGTCTTCATTTAACCTTCATGGTGCCTAAAACTTGCTTGTTGTCCTCCCTCATGATCTTCCACCTCTCAAATGATTTTTGAACCAATGGACCTTTTACTTTTTTAGTAGTTTTTATTAGCTATCTTACTTTGAAGGTACTTACCTTCTGTGTGTCTAATTGTTGTTTTTCTTCCTGTCTTTGTGTTTCTATGTGTCTGATGTTTCACTCGTGTCCAGATATTCGTTGCCTTCCCTGCTTATTTAGTCTCTGTCCTCTTTGTCAATGTATCTACACAGTCTGACCTCATGCTCCTGTTGTCTGGAGATTGCTCATTATGTCACAGTAGGTTTATTAAGTTTGGATTACAGTAAATATGTATATACATTTTTTACATTACTTGTCATTAAGCTGACGCTTTTGTCCAAAGCAGCTTACATTTTTGTAGATGGGGAAGAGTGAGATTTGAAACGGCAACCTTCGTGTTGGAGAACCCCCGCTCTACCACCTAGGCCACACCGCCCGTATATAGTGCTTTTATATATTTACATAGTCTTTTTCTAGTGCTGATAATCAGTCAAAGAGCTTTACAGTAGTTTTTATTTATTATCAGCCAGCCTCCCTTACTAAGACCGAAAAGCCTACTTTATAGCATATCCCTGAAGACCATCTCTCATCTGCTTTTCCTGACGTTTGGGGAGTTTTCCAATGCTACTGGGAGACAGTAATTATGTCCCATTTACTATTTGGAACAAGGGCTATAGTTCGGGGCATCACCAAAAGAACTTTAACATTAATCTACACAATAAAGACGTGCAAACCCCAGTGATTATACAAAAACAAAATCAGCCAAGTATGTATGTGCAAGTATAGGGAATTTAACAAAATATTTGCATTAATCTCAATGGACTTACATAGTAAACTACTCAAAACTACACTCAAAACAGGTCAATCTGAGGAGGGCTGTTTTAGACATGGTAAAAAGGGTGCTGTTTTAAATGATCCTTGTGGTATTTTGACCAAAATATGTTACAGACGTTTCATTAAGACCCCAAGGAACCATATCAACTGTGGTAAAATGGACATACGATGGGTCCTTTAAGTTAATTGAGTGCAAAAAAGAAACGATGAAAATATATACAATAAGCAATGAATGGGAAATTCATTGCAAGACCACGTTCTTGCATAAACATATACAATTCTGATATTATGCAAATGATTTGGTAAAAATGACAGCCTGTGGAAAGAGTCCATTCTTATGTCTGGTTATCTTACTGTTCAGTGTTCTGTAGTGCCTCCCAGAGGGGACTGTTTCTTCAGTCTAGAGGTGTATAAGTCCTGAACGGAGGGAAAGTTGGCACCAATGACTTTTTCTACAGTCATGATGGTCTGTTGATGTCAGTTCCTATCCTTTACCATGGCCAACCCAAACCAGATGATTTTAGATTAGCAGAGTAAGGAATAGATTACAGCTTTGTAGAACTGAATAAGAGGCTGTTGTGGCAACTTGAAATACCTGAGCTGAAGCAGGAGGTACATCCTCTGCTGAGCCTTCTTGGTGATGGTGGTAGTGCACCTCTGGTCCTGGGGGATGGTGGATCCGAGCAGCACCTTGGCGACTTTGGAGACTGTGGAGAGAACAAACTTCCTCAATAACTGGAAGAAACCTGTAACAGAACCATACTCATGAGGGTGACCATCTGCCTTGACCCATGAATGCAAAGCTGAAGTGTACAAACCAAGGCCGTAGTCATGAAGTGAACATAAGGAGGGACCAAAATCTCTCAACTCATTATTAACACAGAAGATAATTTTTTTTATATATTTTGCTAATTAAAATAATGTTTAATACTGTATTGTAAGTCTAGTGCTTGGTAACATAAACATGTTTATGAGGATTGTATTTAACTTTATGAATAAATTGTTTGTATTCTTAAAAATACAATTATCAAATTATACAAATATATATATATATGTAAAATATTGAGATAAAAATCATGGCTGTCAGATTAAAACTATAATAACTATAATTTTTCGATTAACGAGCGCACATTCTGGGATCATGACCCTCCTTGTAGTTTGTGAAATTAGGAAGCGATGGAGCTGTAATGTTGTGGAACGAAAGCAGAAACAAGCCGCAAATGGATAAAGAAAAGGGTCTTTTGAATAGCAAGTTCATCTTCAAAGCCAAGCCAGATTCTCTCGACACGACCAATGTTATATATTTACTGTCGTTGTGAAATAATTTACCACCGGAGTATGTCGAGTCTTAGATATCACTTGCTGGCCAAGCATACAGCTGATGCACAGAGCCCTCCTCCCCCGCGCCAAAGGCAGACCACGCTTGATAGTTTGCAACAGAGAAGCATGGACAACTCCAGAAGCAACAAACTTTCAACAGCGATAGCTAAATGGGTCGCCTCAGCTTGCAGGCCGATTAACATTGTCAATAATCCCATGTTATGCTTTCAGCGTAGTTTTTTGAGAATGCAGTACCTTTATCTTACCTCATTTATCCCCTACAATGTTGATAAGGGTATAAAAAATGAGAAAAATATCCATTAAAGGTACATTTAGAACTGATAATTTTTGTTTTATTAATTTGCGATTAATCGCAAGTTAACCAGGGACAATCATGTGATTAATCGCAAGTTAACTATGGACAATCATGTGATTAATCGCGAGCACATATTTTAATCAATTCACAACCCTAATACAAATACATGTAGACCAAATCTGTATATTTGGATTATACTGGTGTGATCTCCTTATTGGTTATAATCATCAACATTGGTTCCTTGTCTCACTCACCTCCATGTCACCTGCTCTCCCTGCAGCAACCAAGTTATCCCCCTCTCCCTCTGTCTCTTTACTCTGAACGCACTGCAGTGAATATGAAAGGAATACATTAATAATTATAAACTTTATTTGTAAAAACTGCCCAGATAAAATAGAGAAAAAATAACAATAAAATTGGCGACAGAATGAAACCTTTAAAATGGCGTAGAAATTAAAACATCAAGAAAATTAAAGACAATATGAAAGTTTTAAATTATGGAATCGCTTACGATTAAAATGCGTTTAAAGAAGTGTTTTTAAAGAAGACTGATTCAGCAAGCCTGAGCTTGCATGAAGCTGATTGAAAGAAGTCCAAGAGCAGCAAAGCTGTCATCAAAGCAAAAGCTGGCTACTTTGAAGAATCTAAAATCAAAAACATATTCTGGTTTATTTAAAACTCTTTTTACGCACCACATTGAACATGAAAGAAATATTTATTTATGAGTAAAGATGTGGTGTTTTTGGCAGTTATGTTCTGGAATGAATCATTTAAAATGTATAATCTAAATAGCAATGATGGTTAAAGTTCGATCAAGAATCATTGACACATCTTGTGAACTAGTAATCCGCTGACTGGTACTCATTTCCACACTGTTCTCAACTCATATTTCTTGTTTTTAGAGGCCAAAAGACCTCAGAATATACCCAGCAGCCTTTCTCTTTGACATGACGGCACTCACTTAAATCCTTGATTAAAACTACAACGTTAATATTTTAACTTATGCCCATGACTGTTGGTAAGTGGGTGAATGCGTAGCTGCCAATGCGCCTGGTGCACAAGATGGCGTCTCACAACTTCCTGGTATGCAGGGTGAGCTTAACTGTTTCAGGTGGAAAGACCTGCAGAGTCTTTCACAACCTACTGTTGATAAATAAATTGTCTTGACAAGAGGATGGAAAAGAGACCACATTTCTCCTGTATTAGCTTCACTACACTGACTTCTGGTTAAATGGTATTTATATAGCGCTTTTCTAGTCTTGATGACCACTCAAAGCTCTTTCCAGTACAATTTTACATTCACACATCTCATTCATTCAGACATCGCATCTATTAGCAGCACTTTCTTGTTCTATGAGGGGCACTTCAGCGTTCAGCATCTAGCCCAAGGACACTTCGGCATGCAGATTGGGAAGACTGGGGATTGAACTGCAAACCTTCAGGTTGGAGGACGATCGCTCTACCCCTCCGCCACAGCCACAGCCACAGCTGCCCTAAATCTAGAATAGAATAGAAATAGAAAAATTCTGCGCTTCACCTTCAGGGCCCTTAATAATATGACACCCTTTTTACCTCAAAGATCTGATAGTACCTTACCAACCAACTAGAGCACTGCACTCCCAGAATTCAGGCTTTATTTGTCCCCAAAGTCTCTAAAAGTAGAGTAGGAGCCAGAGCTTTCAGCTATAAAGCTCCTCTCCTGTGGAATCATCTCCCAATTTAAGTTTGGGATGCAGACACCATGTGTACGTTTAAAAGTAGCTTTAAGAGTGGACTGTAGTGGCATCCAATTGTGATGGTGGATCCTGATCGTGGTGGCTGCTGACCATGGACTTTGATTACAACAAGACTGCTTGATTAAACAATATGTCTGCTCAGATACTCTGATTACTGACATTAAATCATCAATTCAATTACGTTCCATTGTGCTGCAAAATTGTGTTTGTATCCAATGTTGTAAATGGTATTCATCTTTCTTATGTTCTCCATTACACGTGGCATCTATTCTGTCCGTCCTGGGAGAGGGATCCCTCACATGTGGCTCTCTCTGAGGTTTCTACGTTCTTTTTACCCCATTAAAAGGTTTTTGTTTTGTAGTTTTCCAAACTCATTTTGAGGGGTTAAGGGCAGAAGATGTCACACCTTGTTAAGTGAGCTGCTTTTTCAGACATGCACATGTTGCAGCACTGTAAGAATGTGCATGATAAGTGCTGAGTTTGACACTAGAGGGTGACAGATGTTTAAACCTTTCCACACAGATAATTTGAAGGAAAGGAAAAGAGGGAAACAGTGTTTCTTTTAAATATTTTATTAAAGAGGACAGGTGGAAACTGCCCCATATATATATATAAATATATATGAATTACTCAGATACGTTACCAAACTGCCCACCTTAACTTAAAGGTCCAGTGTGGAAGATTTAGGTGAAAGGGATCTTTTGGCAGAAATTGAATATAAAATAATCCTTTGTTTTCACTAGTGTGTTTCAGAACCTTACGGTTTGGGTTGAAGTTGCAAGTTGCATTATTTATAAACTAAATTATGTACATCACATCATAATAAATAAATAAATTATTGGAGGGTAAGCAAATTGATGGAATTGCGCTCCTTGACTGCAGATGTGTCACTTATTTCAGCACACATAAGTGAGAGAGAAAAACATGGTCCTATCTAAACATTAATAAACGGACGGAAAGGTGTGCAATGTAACTGCATGTGTTGAACATACATGAAGTGGGATTCTTAAAAACACTTAGAAACCCTTTAATAATCTGTGGTGGCCTGGTGGTTGCCCAATGAAGGGTGGGGAAACATGGGAGGGCTCTCTAAGACGCACAACAGACTGTTGTAGGGAGGTTTGAGGAGATCACACTTGGCATTGTGGCAGATGAAATATTACTTTGCCAACTGCAGACTTGTTGGGTTATGAGACTGTTGTAGATCATATAACAAAATAGGACCTGAGGCAAAAACTAATTCTACCATTCACCACCAGTTTCTCTGCAACTGCATTCTAGAGTGGTTGTAAATAGTGAGCCCCATCAGAGGATGGGCTGTCGAACAGGTGACCCAGGTAGTGATGAATGCCCTGTGCTTTTTCAGTAGACATCACCGAATACATTTTGGGATGCAGACCAGTCCCAGGTGTACAGCCCCCACGAAAAGAGTCAGACATGTTTCCCGCAAGTGGGCCTTGCTGGAAACATGTCTGAATGTTTTGTTAGCTTTTTCATACCTTACCTGTGTTGAGAGTTGATAAACTTACCATTAATCAGTCAGAAATGAAGAATGGTAAATGGTCTGTATTTATATAGTCCATTTCTATACTTGATGACCGCTCAAAGCACTTTACATATCCGTTCACCCACAATATATGTGTGTGATTCACACACATTCATACAGTGCATCTATGGGCAGCCCTTTTCTCTCTTTTAGGTGACATTTGGGGTTCAGTATCTCGCCCAAGTACACTTCTGTTGGACGACATCGGCTCTACCCCTTCAGCCAGCGTCCGCAAGAAGCCTCTTGGGTGAGAGGTGAAACGTCTTCAAGAAACACAAGCAACTCCAGATGCCTACGTACACTTGGACAACCACTGCTGATTGTGATATAGATCATGTTGTTAAAAAAAATGTAATTATATAATAAAAGACACTAACAATGCTCCTGGTAGACCGTAAGCGCCTATGAGCATTCAAAATAAGTTGTTTTCAAATAGTATTTGGTCAATTTCTGTCTGATTACATAATACTTCCTGGTGCAGGGCGCTGGCCAATTGGAGTTGAATGTGGGTCCTGAAACTCACAGAGTTACGTCCGCTGCGCGCTGACCGGCTTCAGGAGGACCTGGGGCAAATCCGGAGATGTTTTTTACAAATACACCTTAACAATAAAGAAAAAGGATAAAGGAACTTCGTCTGGGCCGATCTGATTTACAGATTCAGCAGCAAGTGATGAGGACGAGCTTGCACCAGTGGTTTCTCTCGCTTGTTATGAGAAAAGGAGTTCACTAAATGGATGAGGTGTAAATAAGGTTTTTTTACTGCTTCCCCTGTTTTGCTATTTCTAAGTCTCGGCATGGAGGTACTGTGGAAAACGACAGGGGTGCGAGACCAAAAACAACTCACTGAAAAAAGCTAACAAAATGAAAGTTGTCAGTTACAGTGAGGCTACATTTTTGATGCAGGCTACATGACTGGCATATTGTGTTATGTTGTTTTTGTTGAGCCTGGCTTCAGTTTGTTTACAAAAATTGGGGAATAAACATTTACTGCATACAATTCTAATATTCCTCTGCCATTGTTTATTTGTTAAACAATAATGTTTCTTCAGATAACCAATATATAACAGGTGGATTTTACTTTGAGATCCACAGAGGCTGAGAACTCTCTGTGTATTCTTATTGTTATTTCCTGACAGAGGCAACGTTCTGTTTAAAAGTCTGTAGTGAAGACGAAGCACTACCACTATTATAAACATACAAGCAGAAAATAATGGTGAAGAGATTATTAGAAAATACAATACAATTTTCAATTCTAAAACAGATGTTTCTCTCTACAACCGAAAGGTTACGAAGTTGAACAGTAACCACCGATGAGATTGTGCTGACAGCAGAGTGTACTGTCCTGCAGCCTCTATATCATGTGATGGGCTGGCTGCTTGTTTTTGTCTTAATCAGTTAGATGAGGCTTGCCTTCACAAATGTCAAAAAGAAAAGAGTCAGTGTGATTCACTTGAAAGTAGCAGCCCCCATTTACCACAGAGTGTGTCGATTGGTTTCACTTAATCGTGCTTTGTGACTGAGCCATGAAAAGTGATGTGTCTGAAGCCCCACAGTGCCCCAGTTTAAAAGTCCCAGTCCGGTCTGCTCCAGACAACTGAAAAATTATAACAAGTATCTTCTTTAGAGCAGAGAACGTATGTCAGTCATTGAATATTTATATCAATTTAACACCACTCTCAGTCAGGAGGAATTCAAATTGTTGGTTTATACATTTACTATTCATATGTTGCAGCTATTTAAAGTAAATGGAAAAAGGAACAATGCTTAGCAACAGGCCATTGAGCTGCCAGGCTCCTGTACCCTCAGTATTCCTGAGAGTCAGTTTGAACTTGATACACACAAGATGTGTCAGATTGGGACTTCTCCTCCTCTCTTGCATTTGACTGGCTGTTTCTGACTCACACAGATGCTGCTTAATTGCTTTACTCATAAAGCATGGAGGTCTCACTAAACAAGTGAAACACAAACGTTAGCTCAAACCCTAATCCAATTCCAAATGGAGGTAATTATTTCCATACAATTTCAACATCCATTTTTGAGTTGTGTGTGTGTAGGGTTCATTGAATGTTTTGGCCACCATAGCCAAACCTTAGTAATCAAGATTATGAGTAGAAATTAGATACAGAGACATGGTGTTCGCATTTTCGGATTTTGGTTTTCCAGCATTTAGCCAAACAAAACCTGATATGTGTCAACGTCTCACTTTAAACCTCCTCTAATCACCTCTGATATAGCATATAGGGTCAGGATTCACTTGTACAAGTCAGCAGGCCCTGCAACATGACAGACAGCACGATCATTCCACTGCTCAACACTGAGGACTCCAGGAGAATGGAGGTGATCAGTGAATATGTTCAAACACTGAAGTGGACCCCTCATCTCTTATTCTCCTCTGTGAGGTAACGCTATTCAGCAGTACTGAGGAGAATAGATACAAAATCTGCCATCCTTAGCCCAGTGAAAAGTGTAAAACCCTAGTCAAAGATTTCAAAAAGCTTAATGCCAGCACTGGAAACATAGCTAATTTCTTATGGTTGGCTATTTTCTGTTTGCTGGCGTGTTATGGCTCTGTCGAAAGCATCGCTAACTTGTTTTTTCACACGCGATTACAGCGAGAACAAGACTGGCTCTCAGGCCAGCAGAGCATGGGACCTTCATGAGGCTGAGGGCCACCTCCAGCATCAATGTTGCCATTTTGTAGATCAAGCAATGCGGATCCACCATGCAAGATGCATTTCGTTTGCTAAATGGCTGTCTGAAGCGCCTATTCATTGAGCAATTTTTCACAGGAGTAAAACTGGGTAGCATGATGATGATGCTGAGCGGTTGAATAATATCTCCGGTCTGCATGAGATCTGTTTGGTACAATGTTTGTACTATATTAATTAAAGGCTGAATGTGGTTTTCCCTTTCTTCAATGATGATAATAATAATATTAATGATAATAATAGTTATGATGATGATGATAAATAACTTTATAGGTTTACAAAGTGCTGCACTTTAAGTAGAATCAAGACTAAAACTGACAAAATGTGTAAGAAAAGGGTGTTCACAAAAGGGCGGCTGTGGCTGAAGGGTGAGTGGTTGTCCTCAAACCTGAAGGTCGGCGGTTCGATCCCCAGTCTGAACCATCTGCATGCCGAAGTGTCCTTGGGCAAGATGCTGAACCCTGAATGGCCCCCCATAGAATAACAAAGTGCTGGGATAGATGCACTGTATGAATGTGTGTGTGAATGGGTGAATGTGAAACTGTAGTGTAAAGCGCTTTGAGTGGTCATCAAGACTAGAAAAGCGCTATATAAATACAAATCCATTTACCATTTACAACTATCCATTGTGTCATAGTTAGGTCATTTTTCTTTGTGTCTCTTTATTTTTAAATGTTGTTTAGCTTGTAAGTGGGAAGTGAGATTTAGATGTTGACTTAAAGGGCAAGTTCACACAAAAATGAAAATTCCTTCTTTTTATCTACGGTAAACAGTGTTGCAGCCAAGTCCAATACAAATATAGACCACAACCACATCTTCAAACATAAATATAAAACTACTGAAAAAACATACCTTCATACTCTTCCTGTGGTGTCATCCAAGTGTCCATAATTCAATGGCCCTGAATTAAATTTGGACTCAGTTCCTGTTTGTAGACTTCTCTTCAGCTTTAAATCTTATCCAACTTGACCTACTGGTCTTTATTATCCAACAGAACCCAGCAGGGGAATGTTAATAGCTCACTTTCCAGGGTCAAATAATGTAGCACAGGTGTACCACAAGGCTTTGTGAGCTCTCCTTTCCTCTATACACTGTATACTAATGAATGTAGGAGCAGCTGGCCAAATAATCACATTATTATATTTTCTGATGATACAGTGATTTTAAGCTTGTTGATGTTGATGACTGCCCTGCAATATACTTGGATGAGATTGCCACCTTGAAAGGCTGGTGTGACAGTCATCGTCTCATTTTTAACATCAAAAAGATGAAAGAGATGATATTTGACAAAAGAGAGGTGAGAGTCCATAATCACTGACAATGTTATCAAGCAGTTGAGCACTTTTAAATATCTGGGCATAAAGCTGGACTGTAGAATTATAGCCCATATTCACAAATCACAATTCATCTCATAGGGCTTTAACATGGTGTGACATCCTCTGTCCTTAATCCTCAGCAAGACTACTAAAAACCCTTTTAACAGGATAAAAATACGTAGAAACCTCAGAGAGAGCCACATGTGAGGGATCCCTCTCCCAGGACGGACAGAAGTGCAATAGATGCCACGTGTAGGAAAACATCACAATCGTAATCCATGGTGCGGCTACAGCGGGCCTGGATCTGCGGGCGATAGAGCAAAATTTAAATCAAAGGCTGCACTGCCTTCACAGACTTAAAATGTTCGGCGTGAGCACTGACGTCATGTCTATATTTTATGCAGCTGTGCTTGAAAGCCCAGCTCAAATCAAATTTGTGAAAAAGGTAAAAACTCATATTCTGTTCCCCGAATTTGACAGGTTACCACCAGACAGATGTTACAGAGCCTGCAAGTGCAAAAACAACCGCTTCAAGCTCTTATTCATCCTAACATCTATCACACTACTCATTAAGGAAACGTGTTGATTTGGTCATGTATCCCAATAACCTTTGAACTTTGTTTTTCACTCTGGTTTTTAAAGTTTAATGCCAGAATTATGAGATATATCCTTTTAGTATTTCATAATTTTAAGTGTTTTTTAGGGCAGGTGCAATATTCCTTTTGGAATCAGAACTGCCTTTATTCTTTGTAGCATAGATTCAATAAGGCCTGGCGTTTAAACGATGCTCAATTTAAATGCCAGGCGTACTAAGGGGCCCAAAGTGTGCCAAGAATATATCCCCCACACCATTACACCACCACCACCAGCCTGAACCGTTGATACAAGGCAGGATGGATACAATGCAGGATGGATACATGCTTTCATGTTGTTTACGCCAAATTCTGACTCTACCATGTGAATGTCGCAGCTGAAATCGGGACTCATCAGTCCAGCCAGCGTTTGTCCAATCTTCTATTGTCCAATTTTGGTGAGCCGGTGTGAATTGTAGCCTCAGTTTCTAGTTCTTAGCTGACAGGAGTGGCACCTGGTGTGGTCTTCTGCTGCCGTAGCCCATCTGCTTCAAGGCTCGACGAGTTGTGCGTTCAGAGATGGTATTCTGCATACCTTGGTTGTAACGAGTGGTTATTTGAGTTACTGTTGCCTTTCTATCATCTGGGTTTGTACCCTCATGGTTGAATGCACTTATTGTAAGTCGCTTTGGATAAAAGTGTCAGCTAAATGAAAAATGTAAATGTAAATGTAAAACTGCCGCTCACTGGGTATTTTCTCTTTTTTTGACCATTCTCGGTAGAACCTAGAGATGGTTGTGCGTGAAATATCCCAGTAGATCAGCAGTTTTGGAAATACTAAGACCAGCCCGTCTGGCACCAACAACCATGCCACTTTCGAAGGCACTTAAATCCCCTTTCTTCTCCATTCTGATGCTCGGTTTGAACTTCAGCAAGTCGTCTTCACCACGTCTAGATGCCTAAATGCATCGAGTTACTGCCATGTGACTGGCTCATTAGATATATCTGTTAACAAGCAATTGAACAGGTGTGCCTAATAAAGTGTCCGGGGAGTGAATGTTGCAGCGAACACCTCTGCTTATGTTATTTCTTTCTTGAACTAGTTTAAAAGCTTTAGTATGCATGTGCTCAGATGTTGGCAGCTGATGTGAGACAGCTGACAATAATACAAACATTGTCCTGTGTAGCTATAGACTGCAGGTTCATGAGGAAAATAAAAGCACCATATCCATTTTGTATGAACACTGAAAGCTGTACTCTACTACTCGTGCCTTCTTGTTTCTATTTCCAGTTAAATGAGAATACATTTCAATCTTTCAATCAATTCTTAAAATATTCTGTTACATATTCTGTTACATTAAACCATTCTCTGTGGACCTTTCTGGAAAAGATGCCCTAAAACAGAGGTATGCGACCCCTAGGGGATCCGCGAAGGTAGTGCAGGGGTGTCCCAAAAATTTTGATTGATTAGGCAATTTTTATATTTAGGGCCCGAGCACCGAACGGTGGGAGGCCCTATTAAAATTGTAAGGATTATTCTGAGCATAGTAAATGGGCTTTTTGAGGTCTTCAACGTGCTCAAAAATCGTTTAAAGTTTGCAGTAAATTAGAAAGTGGGGTAAATTGACGTATTCTGGAGTATTTCGAAATGGGCGTGACAAAATGGCTCAACAGCGCCACCTGGAACGCAGCCCCTACGTTTCCATTCCCGATCTTCACCAAAATCGGAATAAAGGTGTATCATGACTATTCATACAAAAAAGCCCAGGGTAGGATTATGAAAAACGCAACAGGAAGCCCGAAATTTTGGATTTAGTGGCCATTTTGGCCATTTTGGTCATATTCAAGGCCCTATGACAAGGCCGTATTAACATACTTGTCATAGGGCATTCATCAGATCAACTTTTAGATAATTTAGATAAGAATCATCACAACGAGATGGAGATATAAACTTACTTTTCGTCACACCGTGTGACCGTGACGTGGCTTCAAAGTTTGATTAAACGCCATCAAAACACCGGTTCTATATCTCAGACATATTTGGTCCGATCGAGTCCAAACTAGACATGTAAGACAAGAGTCGTGACCTGATCACATCTACACGTCGTGAATGAAAATCACAGCGCCCCCTGGTGGCAACAGGAAATGTCTTGTTTTTGGAACGTCTTACACTTGGAAGTATTCCTCCTCATCCACTTGGCGAAACCATGTCAGACTGTGTCAAATGGGTCTGAAGACATTGCTAATGTAGGCATAAGATTACTGTGACTTTACAACAAGAGCATTATCAATGGCGTCATCGAAGTTCATCAACTCGCCATGAATAAGGAAATCGCTGTAACTTCCGTGTTCATGGGTCTATCTCCCTCAAACTACATGTGTGTATTGACAGCCCTCTCCTGAAGACATTCGGATGGTTTTAAGCAATGGGCTTGGCAAAATAACTGACTAGCGCTCCCTAAAGGGCAGCCCCGGCACTACGATTGGCCGACATCTACAAAAATCAATAGGGACATGTGCCTTTTCATGACAACGAAATAAGTCTCTTGGATAGATATGCTAGAACAAACTGGAAAACCGCCATTTTAGATTAGGTGGCATGAGTGTGTCTGTGCATGTCTGTGCATGTGTTTGGGACAAATAAATGGATCTTAATCTTAAAGTTAATTTTGGCCATTTTGTGTAATTTTACTCTGATGAACTTGTCGTAGGGCTTTCATCAGATCAACTTCAACTTCTGGGAATGTCACCTAAACAAGATGGAGATATAAACCAACTTAGTATATTTTATTTGATCAAAAGGTGTGACCGTGGCCTGGCATCAAGGTTTGATTACACACCATCAAAACACTAGCTTCTGTATCTTGGACATTTGGTCCAATCAAGTCTAAACTAGACATGTAAGACAAGATTCGCGACCTGATGACACCAACAAAGAAATCTTGACTTGAAATCACATTGCCACCTTTTCACTGTCCCTTCTACATGTAGGTTTAAAATATAAATATGAATCTTTGAATTATTTTAATAGCTCAGTGTTGTATGCAAGATATGTTTATAAATGGCAGTGGCACGCCCACCCTGTACCTTGCACATGTTTAAATAAAAAACATGAATATATGAACCTGTGTAATATTTGGCTTAGTATTGAATGCACAATAAAGGGGTAGCTATGTTTATACATGGCACTAGGTCAAGTTTGGTTTAAAACACAATTTTATACAATATATATAGTAGGGGGTCCCTGCTCAATCTCTCCATCAGTTTTGGGGTCCTTGGCCTGAAAAACGTTGGAGACCCCTGCCCTAAAATTTGAAAAGCTTTTGACAGTTTAAGAACGTGTCAAACAGGATACCAAGGAAAATGATGGCGGTCATGCTCTGTAAATAGTGATATCATACTGCCATCTGCTGTTCAAAAAATCAAATGAATAAAAGCTGCAAGGTGTCATCATGTGCTTAGAAAGTGGCAAAATACGTTGTAAATTTAAGTTCAGTACTATTATGGCACATAACTTAAGTACAATATCTAAGTAATAGATACCTGAGTTTAGTGTTCAGGTTTAGAAGGAGTGTATGTTAGAATGAATATAGATGTATTTGTCCAGGGCTAAATTGTTAAACATCTGTATTTATAAAATGTTTTTATAGTCTTATGACCACTCACAGCCTTACAGTACAGTTTCTGCCATTAACTCATTCATACATACACGCACAAATAATACAGTGCATCTATAGGTAACACTTTTTCTTGATGGATCCTGATCTTGGTGCCAGCTGATCGTGGACTGCCTTACATACTCTACTATGATTGACAATAACTCCTTAATATATTCACAACTCTTTCAATTCATACAAACAGTTTCCTCTAAATGTTGTAGATACAATTTGATTGATTTGAGTTTTTTTGCACAATAAATGGGGAAGACAGGGATCAAACCGATGATTGATGGATGCAGAAACATTACATTATATTTAATTTAGCTGACGCTTTTATCCCAAGTGACTAACAATGAGTGCATTCAAGCTTGAGGTTACAAACCCAGAGCAAGAATCAAGAAAGTATAATTTCTTCAGGAAAGCCAAACACAAAGTGCTATAATTAAGTGCCATATAAGTACTACTAAATTGTTACTTTAAACAATTTTTATTAAATTTTTTTATTCAAGGTATAGTCGGAAGAGATGTGTTTTTCCTTTGCGGTGAAAGATGTGTAGACTTTCTGCTGTCCTGATATCATTGAGGAGCTTGTTCCACCCTTTAGGAGCCAGTGAGGGAGCATCAAGCCGATTGGCAGATCCAGAGCGGACTGAACGGGCTGGGGTTCTAGGTTTGACCTTGTCCTGGATGTAGAATGGATCCAATCCGTAGCATGGTACGCAAGAAATAATGTAACGATTAAAGGGAGCGGAGGAGCGGAGCAGTGTGAGTGAATTTAGGTAAAAGACCAGTTGAGGTGCTGCATTCTGTAGGAGTTGCAGAGGTCGGTTGGCACTAGCAGGTAGACCTGCAAGGAGGGAGTTACAATAGTCTAGGCGTTAGAGGAATAGGGCCTGGACCAGAACCTGCACCGCCTTCTGAGTGAGAAGGGGGTGTATTCTCCTGATGTTGTACAGCATGAATCTACAGGAACGTGTTGTTACAGTAATGTTGGCAGTAATGGGGGGATGGCTGTCGAGTGTCACACCCAGGTTCCTAGCAGACTGGGTGGGGGCTAACACAGAGTTGTCAAAGGTAATAGTCAGGTCGTGGTTGGGAGAGTCTTTCCCTGGAAGGAAAAGTAGTTCAGTCTTGTCAAGGTTAATTTTCAGGTGGTGTGCAGACATCCGTTGAGAGATGTCAGTCAGAAAGGCAGATATTTGTGGATGCTACTCAAGTTTCAGATTGGGGAAAAGGGAGGATTAGTTGGGTGTCATCAGCATAGCTATGGTAGGAAAATCCATGTGAGTGAATGACAGAGCCAAGAGAGTTTGTGTACAGAGAGAAGAGGAGGGGACCCAGGACGGAACCTTGAGGGACCCCAGGAGTGAGAGGACAAGGTTCAGACACAGACCCTCTCTAAGTTTCCCTGTAAGTGCGGTCGTTGAAGTAGGATGAGAGCAGGGAGAGAGCAGAGCCTGAGACACCCAGGTCCTAAAGGGAGGAAATCAGGATCTGGTGGTTTAGTGTTTCAAATGCAGCAGAGATGTCTATTAGGATAAGTACAGAGGAGAGAGAGGCTGCTCTAGCATTGTGAAGTTGCTCAGAGACAGCAAGGAGGGCAGTCTCAGTTGAGTGGCCTGCCTTTAAACCAGGCTGGTGAGAGTTAAGAAGGTTGTTGGTAGAAACAGTGATGGTTGATGGATGCAGAAATTAACGGTTGAGAACCTCAACATCTGGAGTCTCCTGTAGAACCTCAACATCTGGTGACTCCTGCTGGAATTCATATCCTGGACTGCTGTAGATGAGTCAGTAGTTCTGGTGTTCTAATTCTGCAAACTACAGCTGTAGACTCACGGCTGCAATTGGTAGGGTAAGGTCATGAATTTTGAACATTTCTTAATTAACAGCAGATGGGCTTGTGTGGGTGAAATAGGCAAATGTCATCAGAGGACAAGGCCCCTCATTCCAACCTTGCAAAGTGAATCTGAGGATGCTACTTTATGTTTTGCAATGTTCATGGTCTCTGTATTGGGGGAAATAATTCCTTCTGGTGGGTGAAAGGGTGGATAAATCCAGAATATGTGCAGATATGGATGAGGGCAGAATCGATCCCTGCATCTCTTCAGGATGTTAGTTCAGAGGAGGAGATCTCTCCTGTTAAGGTGTTTGTCTTGATTGCTATGATGACAATGCTTTTTCGTGGAATGCTAAACACTGAATCTGTGAGATATTGATTGCCAGTTAATATTGTTTCTTCTAATCAAACATTCAGACTAGTAGTCTGCATTACAAACACTTTTACTTGATGAGCAATCAAGCTCCAGAAAATCACATGACCTGCAAATAAACCTTTCCAGGATATTCACCTTTATTTTTTATATTAATATGTATGTACAGTGACAGGTCAACACACTACAATAATCACAGCATGCAGGTACTGTCACCTTCCTGAAGCCAAATACAACTACAGAATGGTTTTACATTGCAGGAAAACACTACCTTTATTGAGAAGAAAAAAAATTAAAGTGCTCGTCTTCACCCTAAAGGAAGTGTTGGCAAGTGTTGCTCACTTGGCATAATATTCTATGGCTTCATTTTACATCATCTCCCATCAACAATACCCACATATTAGACAAAACAGGCACAATCCATTTTATCTTTTCCCAGTTTCCAATTAAAAAGGCAAATTTATAAATTACATATACACATTTTGGAAAGCAAAAGTACAAGTTTGTTTCATCAAGGGGGTCTGTTGCAGGACTTGGCCACTTTAACATACATATCTTGTGTAGCTGAGTTCTCCATCACATCTATATGTGACACAGACAGAGTATGCAGACAGTAACTGAGCCTGAGCCACATTTGCCTCCAGTGCAGGTTGATCATGTTACCACTGAGCCGACTTCATTCATGAACCACAGACATATACAAAATAGTAACATTAAAATGTGATGATGTTTCAGCTGAATCAGAGCAATTGATTTATATAAATAAACTAGTTTAACATATCTACTAAAAACCACTTGCATTGGGTTATCAAGGCCCTGGAGATGTGCTCAGTAGTGTTCCACGGTTTGATAGAAACTGACCTCAAACATTTATTTGGCATATATTTACTGACGTCTTAGCGAGAAGCTAACAGGGGTAGATCTATGAGACAGACTCAAGCAACTTGGGACAACTGAGAGTGTCGGCACAAAATTGGAAGGGTGTTTTTAAAGTAAAAACTTTAATCTCAGAAGAGACTTCAATTGAATTATTTAACAATGACCAAAGGGTTCCAATTCTCTCTTGTAGCCATGTCAACTATACCGACTGACTGAGACTATCTATAATGGTAACCAGTTAAGGAATCAGCTTTTTGATATACTATATAGTACTTCTTGTTTACATGAAAAGGCAAGCCAAAAATCTATGTGTCCTAACAAGATGTATCAGGTAGATTCCTTTGAATCGTGTTGCTCAACTGCTGCAGCTGAAAAAAAACACACCTCTCTCCTTTTTAAATGAAGACAACATTGCTCAGCCATTTAAAGAATCACTGCCCCAGCCCCCCGTTTTAAATGAAACGATACTGTATATTGCAATAAGTGCATAGTTATAAATATGTATGTATTCCACCGGGCTTGAAGTTGGAGGCCACAGAGAGAATAGGAGTCAGGAAAAGTGCAGAATATCACCAACGTGATACTTTTAGAGGTTACATACAGGGGTCTCATATTTTTTACTTTAATCTACTAAAATCTAATAATTCACTTCTCAGCCTAAACCATCCTCTCAAAACATGTATGTTTATTCTTGGAGGAAGTATTAAGGAAAGGACACAGTCAGTAGCTGTACATGTCAGAGCCACACATACAAGGTGAACAGATGGTGTCTAGATTAGACACAGCAGAGCAAACTGTTTGAATGACCACCATCGGCATGTGACATGTCCAATCAGATCAGCTCTACTTGGTGCTCATTAGCGAGACTTTAAGAGTTAGCAGTAGTTTCCCTTTCATCACTTAAACTATTAACAAAAGAGACAGCGTGGAAAAGTCAATTTAAAATGTTCAACAACCTCCAATTGAAATACAATATCTTCAATATTCAAATCTAATTCAGCAGCTGGAGGAATAAATTAGTTTGCATGTCTTTAGTTCATTGCATTATCCTCATAATATGAGACACATTATTTTCCTTTCCCTCATTTGCTCTGCCTCTCACTTCATGGCACTTTTCCATTGCCAAAATGTATTTACAAAATCAAATGTACACAGGTTCAATTTGGCAAAAATACAAGGACTGATTAGAGAGGCTGACAGAGTAACTTAAAACTATTGATAAGGTTGTGAGGAGAGTTTAGACTGGATTTGTGATAGGAGTCAGATCTGTTAGCCACATGGAGACCTCAGCTCATCATAACAAGTGAACATGAAAAATAATCTATGGTTCAACATTTGTATCACGTTGTGCCTCATGTTTAATATTGTTTGTAGGGTTACTCACCAGCTGATCCTTAACTAGTGTCCATGAATCCATATCACATCCATTCAGTAACATCTAAACTGTCCATTCTACTTCTACTCTTCTGTTCAGAATATTTTCGATCGTTTCCTCTCTTTATATTCAGCGTGTCAACTAGAGGAGATACTTCAACAGCTGGAGCGAGCAGATGTTTTCTGTTGTCCTTCAGTCTCTCAGGTGAAGCCCCTGCCTGCTTTACTTGCTATGGTGGAGGTACTGTTGGGTGAACATGTTCAGCTCACTGTCCAGCCAGCCAGCCTTGTTCCTAAACACACACACACACACACACAAAAAAAATTGCCAGTGTATTCATTAAGCATTATAATAAGTCTTGAAGGTCTAATCCAATAGAAGTCACTACAGCAGGTAACATGAAGACTGATTCAGATTCCGAGTTATGGGTTCACAAACTGAAGAGTTAAAGACTTGTTCTCAACAATTCCTCCCTACTCTGCCCAACAATGAACTATTACATTTCACAAAACAATGACTAAATAATTGTTTTAAAAGGCCAGCATATTCAAATTAGTCCACTTTGGCAACAGTTTTGATATAACTATTTTTGGAAGATAGTCTTATTGTTAATGTCCAAAACAGAGATTTAAAAATGTATTTTCACATTTAGTTAACTTAATACTCCTACATGACACTCTAGTTAGTGCCAAAGTTTTGTGCAAAATATATTTTACATTACATTACATTTCATTTAGCTGACGCTTTTATCCAAAGCGACTTACATTTTTTAGAACACTCAGCATTTTATGAGGGGCCATTTAGGGGTTCAGTATCTTGCCAAGGACACTTAGGCATGCAGATGAGATAGAGTGGGATTCGAACCGGCAACCTTCTTGTTGCAGAGCACCCGCTCTACCCCCTAGGCCAGGCTCTCCCCTTTTAAACCTGCCTTGCTAGAAAAATCTCATCCCCTCCTACACATTACATTACATCTTTAGTAGTGAATTAAACTGCACTTTATGTGTGAATTACATTAATAATCTCAGCTTTTCATTATGAACCTTTTGGTTAACACCTACATTGGATATACAATGTGTAGAATGCTGATGAAGCAGGCTGTACAGAGGCAGCCATGACAATGACTGATTCATCAGCTGATATAGATTTTATAGATCTGATATCTTTGATCGTTGTTTAAGATCAAGTACTGACCACTCTGGTTTATTAGCCAATAGGTATGTGTGGTATATTTTTAACACTATATAATATTGACGTTTCTATGTAAAGTCTCTTTCAATCATTTAAAAAAATATATTTTGTTAAATGTTATAAATAGTCAACATCACAGCGGTCTCTGAATTTAATATTCCTGCACTTTGGTGTGATTAAAATATGTATAGGAGATACAACAAGTTCCCATACATTCTGACAGCGTGAAGCGATCATTTATTGTTATTTCAGGCACTCATAACTTACGCTGTCCAGTCAAAAATAAATGCAATAACACTTCCCCCCCTAAAAAAAATTGCCTACAGGTTTGTGTGTGCCTAATTTCAATTGGAATCGCACGTACACTTTTAGTTTTAATGAATGCCCTAGGTGACTTCAAACCAGTAACTTGCTTTTTAATATCAGTCTAACACAGCATGTTAAAATGAACAGGTGCCGTTCTTACAGGTGTGATTTAAACCCACCCCTACTCCACCGTGCATCTTCTTCATGTAGACTTGTCCTGCTGTTTAGTAATTTGTACGCTAATTGTGGTGATGCACTTACCGCAGAAGCTTAGCCTTGCTCTGCAGGCTGTCCAGCAGTTCTATCTTCCTATTCATGTCAGTGATCTCGTCCTCGAGATTCTGACGGGTGACATCTACCTGCTGGCAGAGCTGAGCAAACACACCGGCCAACTCCCTGATGAGCACAGCAGAAACAGAAAAGGGTTAGACAACATTATAATAACTAAAGTTAACCATACGAGACTGAAATCAAAATGTTACAAAAAATGTTTTCTATTTTTCTATCAAATTACTGATAAAACTAAACATTTGTCTGCTCTGAGGGGCTACAGTTGCTGTGTTTCAATTTGCATACTTGCTATACTCTAGACAGGACTACTGTAATTCTTCATTATTATCAGCATGTCCCAATTAGGACTGTCACAGTATTTAAAAAATTTGAATATTTAAAATATTTTCTTGCATGAGCAGTGAAGGCATGTTGGAGAAACAGCTTTTTTTAGTATCCTCTTTCTCTTTTTATCTCTCTATCAGACAGTACATTCACTGGGAGTTATGGCTGAAAGCTTCAAATTTGTGAAATTGGTAGCCAAGTAGGGAGGAAACTTTGTTGGTGCAAAATGTGCACATAAAAATTGTCATTTCCAATCATCTTGCAACATCTGTTTTGATCACTTCCCTGTCAGAATGTACACACTTATGTGTGTGTACTTAGTATTTGATATGTGATACAGCAAATGTATATAGTCAGTTAACATGCTCACTGCTGGACTTGGTGGCTGCAGTTGGATCCAGTGTAGCTGACGATGAGTTGCAGCTTCTCACTGGCGTAGTCCACAAACTGTCTCTTAAAGGATCTCTCCTTGGCTTTAGTGGTCCAGGTGAGCCGCTCATAGACATAGAGGAGCCCGTAGAGGCCAACTGACAAGGCGATCAGCCGCCAACCCACTGCCTTCCAGACCTGAACACACAACACAGCTTTAGGTCCAACTGAATCCCCATTCCCCTCATACATAAACACACTGTGAATCCAGGGATAAAAGCGATATCATGGTTGAATGATATCCTCCTTCAGTACAAAGGTTTTTGATGGGTAATAGATTATAAACATGTTAAATGTAATTGTTAAAGAGCCGAATATGGAATCTTCAAAATAAATGTCCGAAGAAGTGCATTAATCGGTGAAATTCATGAATCTAAAATCAACAAATCTACAGTCTGGACTTCCTGTTACCACATAACCCCTGAGTGAGTTCTTTGAGGTCAACACTATAATCCATGATGGAATATGCTTATTGTTTTTAACAGGTTGCTTTTTTATTCAATCTATCAAATTGTATTTGTATAGCCCATAGTCACAGATCACAATTTGTCTCATAGGGCTCAAGGTGTGACATCCTCTGCCCTTAACCCTCATCAAGAGTAAGGAGAAACTACTAAAAATAACCCTAACAGGGTAAAAACAAGGTAAAAAGCTCAGCGAGAGCCACACGCGAGTGATTCCTCTCCCAGGATGGACAGAAAGGCAATATATGTCATGTGTAATGGAGAACATCAGAGAGATAAAAGGTATTTGCAGCATTGATTAGAATAAAACATTTGTGACATGATGGAAGGTCAATGAATTTATGGAATATTGTCAGTAATGGTCAAGTATCTAAGGAAGAATATTAAGATTAAGATTATTAAGATTAAGATGCACTTATTAGTCTCAAACACATGCACAGGCACACTCATGCAGGTAGGGAAATTTAACTTCTGCTTTTGACCCATCTGGTGCAGGACACACAGAGCAGTGAGCGACTATGTACGGCGCCCGGGGAGCAGATGTTTGGAGAGTAAGGTGCCTTGCTCAGGGTCACTAGACAGGGTCTAAACAGACTCTTGGATTTTTGGGCAGATCAATCCAGGTTCGTCTTTTTTTGTCTCTCCGTGGAGTCGAACCAGAGACGAACTAGAGACCTTTTCTGCCCATATTCCAAGTTTCTGCCACTAGACCACTGCCTCTCAAGCAGTATATCAAGCAGTCTTGTTGTAATCATAGTCCATGGTCAGCAGCCACCACAATCATGATCCACCATCAAGATCAGATGCCACTATAGTCCACTGAAATTTAAGGACACACTTAACATTCATATGACCCCTAAACAGTCCTTTGGTTTTACATCTTGGATCCAAGATGACTTTGGTGTGATTTAATGGCAACATGGTATTTATGTTGTTGTGATATTATTGCTGCGTTTTACTATGAACATTTGAGCAAATCCCATTGGTTCTGTAAATTGTCAGGTTGACGGTAGCAGGGAGTTTAGATTTAGAGTCTTGCGTAAGTGGCTGTCCTCTGTGCTAGGGATGCAACAGGACCAGGGGCCTTATTTCTAACCATTACATATGCACAAAGCAGGACCTGATAGACTTAGGGATTTTGGGATTTATAAAAACAACTTGACGGGAAAATGAGCACTTGAACGCTAAACTTGACCCATGCTTACAAAAATTTCGGAGGCAGGAAAGTATGATGCAGACGTGAGGTGAACTGAAGCCAGATTATTTATCCATTTCATCAGCGCGCAACATAACTAAATGTAAAACAACTTCAATAACACTTACACTAATTATGTTCAGATACCATTAAACAGCAGAGTTGCAGAGTAATACTTTTTTGCTGCAGTGAACATGAGTGAAACTATTCACTTTCAAACTTTTTCTTCCAAATAATATCCCAGAGTGTAGGCTAGGATCCCAAGCAATCGGTCCGATTGCTTTAATTATAAAAATACTGTGGTGGCACTTGCGTGATGAATGCCCTGGCATTGATAGAGTGCGCGAATGAATTTCGGAGGAAACTGATGTTCAGCAATCACAGTACTCAGCACTCTGGTTTATTAGCCAATAGGTATGTGTGTGGTATGATTCAAACTTTATAATATTAACCTTTCTTTGTAGACCCTGATTTAATAATTTGTATTAATTGGGAATATCACAGCTGTCCCTGAATTTAATAAACCTTCAGTTTTGATTGTTAAAATATGAACAGGCGGTACAACAACTTCGCTCACATTCTGACAGTGTGAAGTGATATTCTTTCACCTCCACCTTTGAATAAGACGTTCTTTCTACCGTACTCCCGCTCACTTACTGAGTGTCAGCAGCAGTGTATCAGTTTATTGTCTTTATTAGTGACATAACTACTGTGGCCACCAAACAATCTGTTGTTCCCCACCTCCACCTCACTAACAAACATCTTAATGTCGGTGTCAGAAACTTGATCTTTTTATCGCTTGATTCACCGTAGAAACGCATTGTTCAGCAGGATCAGTTAATATTCATTAGGTGCTTTGCATTGAGGATTTATGGTTGAATTTGGGCATGTAGAGGGTCGACTTTGAGGCAGATTCACATACACACATTTCCAGGTGGATTTAGATTTATAAAGGGAACATTGCCTTAAGGTGTGCATGCTTCTGTGAGAACTAGTACTTTTAGTATTAATCATAAGAACCGTTGTATAAATGAGTCCCCAGATATACAAATTTGGGCTGTAAGATTGAACTGTGAATTCATATACCTTCAAGATGTTGAATAGCCTGATAGACATTTTTGCACATTTTATATGTCTGACTGGGGATGTCATTGCAGCCAATACGTAAGACTTGATCAACTTAACAGATGTGTTCAATTCCTCTTTACAAATGTCTGAACGGATTATAGTCAGCAGGCTTCTATTATTGCAGAGTAGGAAATTGTCTTGTGTTTTCACACAATTTTATTTTGTTGGGATGCAGCTGTCTGACATCTACAACAAGGCTTGTTGATTCGGTTAATACTTTCCCAATGTGTGTTACAGCTATCTTCATTTTGCAGCGGTGGCCTAGGTGCCTTATTACCCTGCTTCATGTCCTCCCACCTCACTACCCCGCTGACTTGCACTCACTTTACATAAACACCTAATCAGGATTTATAATGACGTCTGGTCTGGATGTCCTCATGAACAATAGAGCTGGAGATTCTCCGCTCAGACATGTTAACAAAAGCAGCAAATCCTCCACAGGATTCAGGCGAGGGGTCTACAACAAACAGATACCTGATGTTAAACATTAATTCTGCAGCTGATTGACAAAGGCGTCTGCCCTCATGACCACAAACTCTCTTGACATTTTCGTTGGTGTCTTCTAATTGTACGGCACCATATTTTTATCCGAAGATATTTGTTTTCCTTTATTTCTTTTTTGGGTCTGTTCGCTTGCAGTGAATTCTGCAGTGGAACTCCTGTTGCGTTTTCAGAGACAGAATTTCCAGCGTTCAGTGTATGTCTGAAAGCAGCTTAGGGGTGAGAGCGTTAGGATAACGGTGAATAGAGGGAAAAAATTAAATGGGAAGGGGGAATACTGAAACGTTGTATCATTTCATTTTGCTGACTTCACCAATGTGATTATGATGGTACCTTATGCAAACAATGACATAATTTCAGCGTTTACACGAATGGCTGATTGTTGCTCATCCATGCCATAGGCAGACAAATATAAAACAAAGTTTACCAGTAGTTTTCCAGTTTTGTAATTCCAAAATAATCGTATTCTCAATGTGTAACAGAAATACTTTCTATGGGATGTGTGATTTTAACAGAACTACTTAAATAACAGTCAAGTGAATTTGTTGTTTTATAAGGGGACTGTTAGGCAGTGGTGGAGTTATATGATTCATAAAATCACTTATACCAATTCGCCAGCCCTGAGTGGCTGGCAGTAGGGATATCCGTGTCAAAGTGGCGCAACTTGAATACGGTGGACGTGGCGTCAAACACCTTTTCTTGCTTCCCGAAGCAGCTACTCTGATCCGCGTTGATGCTAACTAGCTATTGTCCATAGATCAGAGCCAACCGCTCCATCACCGGACACTAGAGGTAAGAAATGCCGATCCGACTGCCTTTATCATAGGTATTTTTTATTAAAATCCTGCGTCTTTTCCGGTAAGCGTGCCGCGTCATTTCCTGTTTACTTGCTGCTAGTGTTGGTCGCTCTCGGTATTAGCTCCTCCGCTAAAGTGAATGTTGAGTCGTTGTGTGCTTTTGCTAAAACAATGTCAGACAAAGTAGTTTTCTCTGGCCCGCTCCCTAATACAACAGGTGATGACATGTTTAGCCGCATGTTGTCTTTTAACCGCTGGCTGTCGACGTGGTGTCCTGTAAACGGTGTGGGCTTTGTAGATAATTGGCTAACTTTTTTTGAGAAAACCTGGTCTTGTTATGAGAGAAGGCGTTCATCCCACTTGGGATGGAGCAGCTCTCTTATCTAGGAATATTACAAAGTCTATAACATGACAACCCATAGTTGGGACCAGGAAGCAGAGCTGCAGTGCTAAACACTTCTCTGCGCTCCCTCTGGATCAGTCACGCAACCCCATAGAGATTGTGTCTGTCCACCGTCCGATTAAATTATTGAAATTAAACAATAACAGAGCGAGAACTCCACACAAAAATCTAATAAAAATTAAAACAACCTCTGCAACAACACAGGGAACTAAGACTTTTAAATGTGGTCTTTTAAACATTAGATCACTATCAACTAGGCTCTTTTAGTTAATGAACTAGTCTCTGACTACAACATAGATGTATTGTCCCTCACTGAGACGTGGCTGCATCCTAATGAATATGTCAGTCTAAATGAATCTACTCCCCCCAGTCATATAAATGCACATGTTCCCAGAGAATTTGGGCGAGGAGGTGGAGTTGCTGCTATTTTTAACTCCAGTCTATCAATTAATCCTAAACCTAAACTTAACCGAAGCTACAAATCATTTGAATGTCTGGTTCTTAGTCTTCCACGCCAATCCAGGAAACACCAACAGCCAATCATATTTGCTGTAGTTTACCATCCTCCCAGGGCTTATACTGAATTTTTAACGGAATTCCCTGAGTTTTTAATCAAACTTAGTCCTAAAGACCGATAAAATTATTATTGTTGGTGACTTTAATATCCATGTTGACAATAAGAAAGACTACCGTAGCGTAGCATTTAATTCGATACTAGACTCAATTGTTTCAGTCAGTGTGTGCACCAACCGACTCATTGTTGTAACCACACACTTGACCTTATATTATCGTACGGTGTCGGAATTGAACATTTTACAGTCCTCCTGTGCAATCCAGTACTATCAGACCATAATTTAATAACCTTCCATTTTTCAATAACTGAATATATCCACCAATAAAAAACTCATTTTCTAGATGTCTACCTGATAGTGCTGTAGCTAAATTTAAGGAAATAATTCCAATTACATTTAAACCTGTATTATCCGTAGATATAAAGAAAAAATTCTTTAAAAACCCGAGCTTCATTGAGATCAACCACCTCGTCGATAGCTCTGCAGACTCATTACGATTAACATTAGATTCAATAGCGCCTCTAAAAAAGAAAAATGTCAAACATAGTAAATTAGCTCCGTGGTATAATTCCCAGACAAATGAGTTAAAACAATTATCAAGAAAACTAGAAAGGAAGTGGCGCTCCAGCAACCATGTTGAAAACCTCATAGACTGGAAGAATAGTGTTAAAGAATATAAAAAGGCTCTCCACAAAGCAAGAGGCGCCTACTATTCAAAACTAATAGAAGAGAATAAAAACAACCCCAGGTTTCTCTTCAGCACTGTAGCCAGGATGACAGATAGTCACACCTCCACCGAACCCAGTATTCCTCGATCCCTAAATAGCAATACCTTTATGACCTTTTTTAATGATAAAATTCTAACCATTAGTAATTAAATCAACCATCTCCTGCCCTCAATTGGCACTAATACCCTCCCAATAACAGAAATCTCAGAAATGGCTGAGAATCCTAACCATTATTTAGACAGCTTCTCTCTGATCACTTGTGATCAGTTTACCAAAATAACCTCAGGTTCTAAACCAACAACCTGTATCTTCCCATTCCTACAAAATTACTTAAAGAAATTCTGCCCCTAATTGATAGTTTGTTACTTAACACAATCAATCTGTCATTATCATCAGGTTATGTACCACAGTCTTTTAAAATAGCAGTAATCAACCCTTCTCAAAAAACCCACCCTAGACCCAGAGGTTTTAGCCAATTACAGACCAATATCTAATCTCCCCTTCATGTCTAAAATCCTAGAAAAAGTGGTAGCCAATCAGCTGTGTGAGTTTCTCCAGGAAAATAATATATATGAAGACTTTCAGTCGGGGTTTAGAGCCAATCACAGCACAGAGACAGCCTTGGCAAAAGTCACTAATTACCTTTTAATAGCCTCAGATCAGGGACTTGTGTCTGTCCTCGTTCTGTTAGATCTCAGTGCAGCATTCGACAAAATTGACCATCAAATTTTATTACAAAGACTCAAACAGTTAATTAATATTAATGGAACCGCCCTTAACTGGTTTAAATCTTATTTTTCTGATCGCTCCCAATTCTTGCAAATTACTGATGAGACATCTGTGCGCACCAAAGTTAATTATGGTGTTCCACAGGGTTCTGTGCTCGGCCCAATTTTATTCTCATTATATATGCTTCCACTGGGAAACATTATCAGGACACACTCGGTAAATTTCCACTGCTATGCGGATGACACCCAGTTATACTTGTCAATAAAACCTGAACAAAGTAATCAATTAACTAAACTTCGAGCATGTCTCAAGGACATAAAAACCTGGATGACCCGCAATTTTCTCTTATTAAACTCAGACAAAACAGAGGTTATAATACTTGGCCCCAAACACCTTAGAGATAAATTATCTAATGATATAGCTGCGCTAGACGACATTGCCATTGCTTCCAATGAAACAGTCAGGAACTTGGGAGTGATCTTCGATCCTGATTTATCATTTAATAGTCACTTAAAACAAATTTCTCGGACTGCCTTTTTCCACTATCAGGCTCCAGCAGTAAGTCGTTAAAGACTCTACAGCTTGTCCAAAATGCCGCAGCACGTGTCCTGACAAAGAAAAGAGAGCACATTTCTCCAGTATTAGCTTCGCTACACTGGCTTCCAGTTAAATCTAGAATAGAATTTAAAATTCTCCTCCTCACCTTCAAGGCCCTTAATAATATAGCGCCTTTTTACCTTAAAGAACTGTTGGTACCTTATAAACCCAATAGAGCACTCCGCTCCCAGAATTCAGGCCTACTTGTAGTCCCTAAATCTCTAAAAGTAGAGTAGGAGCCAGAGCTTTTAGCCATCAAGCCCCTCACTTGTGGAATAATCTACCAATTTCAGTTCGGGAGGCAGACACCATCTGTTCGTTTAAGAATAGGCTCAAAACCTTTCTTTTTGATAAAGTTTATAGTTAGAGTTAATTAGTGCGGCAGAACGTAACTTGTTCTATTTTATGACACATGACACACGGAGCTTCTTTTTCCAGCTTCTCCTTCCTCTTCTCCATCCCTATCTCCCTTCCCCGGAATCCCTTTGCTTTATCACCCGCAGATCCAGTGCCTCTGTTTGTGGATCGTGCATCGGGGGTCGCAGTGGTGGACCCAGTGTGGCGGATTCTGTGTCGTGTGGGCTGATCGTGGTGCTGGTGGCGGACCCTGTGTCGCGTTGGCATTGGGTACAGGAGGTGGACCAGGGCCGCGGCGGTGGGTCGTGGTGGGTCCTGGTGGGCGGCGGTGGACGGTGACTGAGGACTGGAGTGGCCTCTGGTCTGGATGCTGGATCGTGGTCCTGCTGGTTGCAGCGGGATTGCATGAATGCTGCTAGAGACTTTCATGATGAATGTTTTCTAAACGTGGCATCTTTTGCACTTCTGTCCGTCCTGGGAGAGGGATCCCTCACATGTGGCTCCCTCTGAGGTTTCTACTTATTTTTACCCTGTTAAAAGGGTTTTTAGTAGTTTTCCCTTACTCTTGCTGAGGGTTAAGGACAGAGGATGCCACACCTTGTTAAAGCCCTATGAGATGAATTTTAAATTGTGAATATGGGCTATACAAATAAAATTTGATTGATTGATGATAGTGCGTTAACTTCCTAGTAAGCTAACTGCACCAGGAGTCTGCGCTCACCAAAGTGCCTGCCACCGGAGCTAGCTTATCGAGTTATCACTCCAGATAATTGCTTCCCTTTAGCACACCAAGCTCAATGGACCAAGCTGCCAAGCTTCCCTCCACCTTGCAACTAGGCGATGCCCCTCGCCTGTTCACCTGTGTAAATAAAAGTTTGAGCAAGGACACACCCCAGGTCTGCTTAGCCTGTTTGGGGTGGATCAGGCCCGCGCTGCTATCAGCAACAAGTCTGTTGCTTGGTGCTCAGTTAATGGGTGCGAGCAACACCGGCCCTCCTGACACAAAGCCCACTTGTACTAAAAAGCCTTTCCCTGTTCCCTGGCAGTCCAGCTATCCTGTGTGTTTGGGGAGAAATTACCAAGTGCCTCCCCTCCCTCTCGGCGACGTGTGGGCTCGGAGCTCAGTCCGTGCTTCCCAGTCAAGAGGAGAAGAGACAAGGTTCAGATGTGGGACTGTTCCAACGCCACATCAATGTCTCACAAGCACTCACACATGCTTTGTGTCAATAAAATGTTTTCCACTGAGTCATCCAGGCTCACAGTCGAGGGCGTTGTTAATCCAGTGGAACTGTCAGCTTTTCAGCCACCTCCCAATGGTTCCGCTTTGCCCTTTCCATGCTTTACACACATATGAGGAGAGGACAAGGAGTTTTAGGAAAGGGGATCAGTTGTTTGTGTCCTTGGTAAACCTATCAACAAACAAAGAATCTCTCACTGGATAGTGGACGCTATTGCGTTGGCCTACTCCAGGTCGGACCTTCAGGTTCCGATTGGTTTATGGGCACATTCTACTAGAGCTTTCGCGACCTCTTGGGCCCTGTTCAAGGGAGTCTAGATCCAATACATTGGCTCTGCAGCTAGCTGGTCTTTTCCCTTCACATTTGCGAGGTTCTCCAGGTTGGATGTCACATCTCCTGGCCTGACCCACGCTGTCCTGAGCATGAGTTCCTCTTTGGATCTTCCTCATCCACTCACTTTATGTTAACGTTATGTTTCATCTGCATTTGTTTGATAGTTAGCAGGATTATGCAAAAACTACATACAAATAATGTTTGGATCAGGAAAAAAAACTAACCAAACCAATATAATCAAGCATAATCTCCATGAAGATATTTACTACTACGAATATGTGTATTCAGTGTGTGTGCATGTGTCCTTACCACGCCACCAACCACAAGGACGCCCATAGAAGTACGGGAGGTGAGGGATGCAAGACCTGTCACCATGGAGACCATGAGCTCCTCCTGGGTCACAGAGCTTTGCGGGAAAGGTGGTATGGTAGTGCTGGCAGGAGTCAGGGCCATGGGCCGAGGGACCTACAGGGAGAACACAGTTAATAATGGCACAGAGCAAAGTGACTGGCTCAGAGGGCTACAGACAGTCAAGGATAATGAAACTGCACTTCAAAAAGACACAATCCTACATGAAAAAACATTTGTGTGCCTCTGCCTGAAGATAAAAGTCCTGCTTCAGTCAACCTTCCCTAATTTACGCTGGATTTTACCTCATGATTGATAACAGGGAAAAATAGCTGCTGTCCAACAAACAAACATCAATACAAAATATTTGTACACAAGTGTGTGAGTGTATGAGAGCTTTGACCACTTGTGATTGGATCTCACTTGACCACTTTAGGGCATATCTCTCTCTCGCTCTCCATCTATCTCTCTCACGCAAACAGAAAAAAACACGCTATGGACTCAGCCAATAGTTAATTCAACGATATATTCAGCCAATCATCAAACTCTACAATGCAATTTATATTATTATGTTGGAAAAACACAGTGAAGGGGAAATTTGATCTCAATGCTCAGCAAGAAAACCGTGATTAGGATTTTTTGTGAAGTCATGAAGCCCTACTTAAACACTGAGCTGGGAGGGGTTTTATATCCTCTGTTACCTGGTCATTGTAGCCCGCAAGGGCCCGCCGGGTATTTTTGGGACCCAGGAAGCGGTTGACCAGCATGGTCCAGCCCAGAGAGAAGTGGAAGCTGATGTCCTCCTGAAAGTCACTGCAAAGCTTGTCACAGGCCAAGTCATAACTGAGACTGAAGCACTGGCGAGGAACTAGCTTATCAACCTGCTCTCTGACTGGGCTGGGCAGTAAAGGCTTTAGACCATCTGTAAAAACACAGACAGCAAACAGATCAACCCAAACTAGGGACACAGTCTGGCTAAATACATGTTTTTACATAAGCTGACAGAAAACATTCATGAATCCTACACATCCCCACATGCAAATTACACTCAGTAAGCAGTTTAACAAGCATGTGGCCAGGATTATTAGGGTATTATGCTTGTAAAATAATTAAGCTCATTAAAGCACATTGCAGCCTATGCAGTGACAAGAATTGATTGGACGTCTGTCTCAGGTGTAAAGGGGACTGTTACCAATCATGTCAGTCTGTGTAGCTTGCAGCGAACTGGTAATAGAGGTGGAACACCTCTGTGACATGTTCTTTCCCAGAGCCTCTTCTACGTGCCGATGAAGCTCCTAGAACACAAGAAAACAATCAGTCAACACAACTGTTGTAATCATACATAAGATGAAATCTAACATTCCTTTTTCACTAATCCCTAAAAGCAGCGTAACCTGAAAGCTGTTTTTATAACCATACAGTTCAATGAAAAACTAATACATGTCACTATACAAATGGCACTGGAATTACAGTGATAAGGTTTCAAAGAGTCATCTGAAAATATCTTGATAGTGAACAAAGCTATAATTTGCAATAAGGACACAGAGGGGGTCACTGTGGGTGTGGGAGCCCCTCCCTCTGTACCAGGGGGGGAATCAGTGCAGCTGATAGCTGTTGGCTGATTACTTCCCTGGTTAAAAAAGTTGCTGAAAGAGCTGCCAAACCACCTGAACATGATATTATGCCGGACAATTTATGTTTTGTTTGATGAATTTGTCTTTGTTATTTTGGATTTATTCCAAATAGTATGTTAAAAAGTGAGTGGTTTGTGTCTGGCTGTTGTTGGCAGACCCCAGTTGCAGCGTCCCTTGCAACATATTTTGTAATTGGCCTTCAGAGCCATTTGCTTTTTATCAACAGTGCTACCTATCTAGAGTCAGTGTTTGTGTCAGGTCAGGTTCAGTATGTAGAATTTAGTGACATCTTGTGGTGAAGTTGACTGCTTCTGCTGAATACCCCTCACCCTCCACTTCCAAACATGAAAGAGAACCTGTGGTCGCTTCAGTTGTCATAAAAACTAAAAAAGGTGTTTTGTTAGTCCAGACTAGACAACCGTAAAAAATATGGCAGCCTCCATAGAGGACCGGCTCCCTTATGTAAATATAACGTATTTAAATATACACTCCCCATTCCAGGGTAAAGATAAGAACAATTAGTACAATTTAGAATCGAAAATGTAGATGATTACACAATACTGAAAACATCACTAGGATTATTTTATATAAAATTTCTGGTGCCTGTGCCTATCAGATTAGATTGTGGAGTTTAAAGAGTGCATCATGACCCAGTATGGACTGCTCTTACATAACACAGATCACTTGGGCTTTATACAGGTTAAGCGTTCCAAAAGGACACCAGGGAGGAGCTCTACACTGTACAGCATGTATACACCAGTGTGTCAGACATGTAGACGGGGGAGTTACCTTGTCATCAGGATATCTACCGCAATCTTTTAAGCTAGCTGTAATAAGCTATAACTTTCTTGAGGATTTTAGACAGGAAGGGATGTTGGATATTGTCCTATAGATGGCTAAAGACTGAGTCTTCATATACAGGGGCACCTCAATAAATTAGAATATCATGGAAAAGTTCATGTATTTCAATAATTCAATTCAAAAACTCATAATATATAGATTCATTACTGCATTATTGGCAGTGTGGGCAGGTGCCAAGTCCTGCTGGAAAAGGAAATCAGCATCTCCATAAACCTTGTCAGCAGAGGGAAGCATAAAGTTCTCTAAAATGTCCTGGTAGACGTCTGGGTTGACTTTGGACTTGATAAAACACAGTGGACCAACACCAGCAGATGACATGGCTCCCCAAATCATCACTGACTGTGGAAACTTCACACTGGACTTCAAGCTACTTGGATGCTGGGCCTCTCCACTCTTCCTTCAGACTCTGGGACCTTGATTTCCAAATGAAATGCAAAATTTACCACCCTTTTTCCAGTCAGCAATCTTCACCATGATTGTCTATCCTACTGAACCAGCCCTAGAGACCATTTAAAGGCTCAGGAAACCTTTGCAGGTGTTTTTAGTTAAATCAATTGATTAGAGTGGGACATAGAGTCTACAATACTTTTTCATTAGCTGTAAGCCATAACCATCACAATTTAAAGAAATAATCGCTTGAAATATTTCACTCTGTGTGTAATGAATCGAAATAATTAAATTATCGAACTTTCCCATGATATTCTAATTTATTGAGATGGACCTCAGGTGCAGGGGGGTCCCAACATTTTTGGTAAAGACAATTTTTTTAATAATTCTTTATTTATTTTCCAAACAATTTTTCCCACAAATTGAAATGTCTTTAAATACACATTAACATGCATCCGACATATTGTGAGGTATGATATGACCCTCTGCCTGACAACCTCCATCCGTCCAAGGTTAGACAAGTTGTGTGCTACCCATCAGGGTCCGACATCTCACTAATATTTAGGCTTGAGGATTCACTGTGTCTTCTACATATATGTTTAAAATAAAACATAAATCTGTGAATTATTGTTAAAGCTCAGTGTTGTATGCAAGATGTATGTTTATAAAAGGCAGTGGGATGGTCACCCTGTACCTTGCACATGTTTAAATTAAAAACATGAATATATGAAACTGTGTAATATTTGAATAGATTAGTATTGAATGCATAATAACAGGGTAGCTATGTTTAAACATGGCACTAGACCCAGTTTAATATAAAACACAATTTCATACAATATATATAGTATGGGGTCCCTTCTCCATCTCTCCAGAAGTTTGGGGGTCCTTGGCCTGAAAAACATTGAAGACCCCTGGTCTACAACTTTCATGGGGATTTTAGACAGGAAGGGAGGTTGGATATTGGTTTGTAGTGCGTCCACTTTCATCATTTGTAAACTGATTCGTTTCGGTTCAGCGTTTGTCTCGGAACACTCGTCGACTCGCTAGAGCTCTCCACTTTCTTTCGCTCTCTCCATGCTCTAAGAGTCTCTCTTGAGACACTTGCATGAAAGAAAACCATGGACAGTATTGTCGTGTGTACACATCAAAGTAAACAGAAGGTGTGAAGCCCTCCTGCTAAGCTCACATTAAATACAATAAATTCTGTTGAACACATGTGTTGAACTCACATTCTTGTAGACCTTTATCACTACTGATGATGGATGGAAGTCCATATGAAAGTCATCCACCAGAACATTTAGCTTCCTGATTTCCTCTGCCAGGGCATTAGAGACCTGTACACAAGCAAAGAGCAGGGATGAAAAGCACTTCCTGGTGAAGTTTGCCCTCTTTTAAGAGCAAATCAACATGCGATTCTTTCCTCAATGTTTATTATGAAAACAAATTATTTCCACTGGGTTTAATATCATTTGATAACTGAGTAATACGATTAAGGAGATAACTTGAAGCCCAGTTGTCTCACTGCAGCAGCAGAGAAAGAAGGCATGTTATGATTTGGGAGTTCACCTGTCTCTCCACCTCCTCTGTAATCTTCTTGATTTTAGCCTTACAGTCCATGGTCAACAGGTCAAGCTGCTTATCGATGAACTCCAATCGGCACTGACGGTCTTCTTTAGTCTCAAGGCAGTAGACCCTAAACACACACACACACACACACACAATGAGTGAATATATCAGAGAGTAGATATTTTATTGGTCTTCAGTCTTAGGTTCACACAGACTCAATCAATATATTTCAGACTTGACTCACCTCTGCTCTTGTGCAGCAATATGTATAGAATCCATAATGTGGCGCAGGGCTTCAGAAATCTGCTTGGCCCTCACAGTGTGCTGCTCAAACTTGGTCTTGACCGCTGACTGTGAGATACACTCCTGCACACAGCACATTGGCCAACAATCCAAAAAATATCAACAGGATGGCCACAAAGGATTGGATGCTTCAATTCTCCAAGTCCAGCTGATATACATTTTTGATACCTGGATTACTGAGTCCATTTTCCACAATGAATGAACAGAATGGTGTACAGGCTCGGGCCACAGAAAATATAATTAAGTTATAGTTTTGAACAAGAATGGGATCTTTGTCAGGTTGTGGTTAAAAAAGAGATCAACCCATATTTATACGGAAGGAAAGCTCTGTGGTGTGTGTCAGCCACTACAGGTGAAACATCTATCAGCAATAACAAATGCAATAAGTCAATTGGTCAATACAAATAAAAGATAAATGGGCAAAACCTAAGCAACAAGTAATACAAAAAGAAGAAAAAATATGTATATCAAAAAAAGAGCACAAAGCCAGAAAGAAGACTCCATTGTACATTTTAAGACAGCGTGGGAGATCTTTTAATAGCAGGAGAGATAACAAAAAAAAGCGCAAAATAAATATGGGTGGTTCTTTTTTTTTGCCACGAAAGGACTTGACTTAGAGCCCACCCTGGAACGAAACATTATTTAATTTCATTTTCTGTGGCACAAATAAGTGTGCAGGCACTTCTTTGTTTCGCTTTTTTACTAATGCTTAGGCCACACTGGATGCATGATGGAAGCATGTGGGGAAACAGAACTTCTTGTTTTTCATTTTGGTGCCCATTTAGAAAACTGCACTGCTCTTTTAGAGTGTCAGGGTCTTGCCTATATTTCTATGCGTACTGCACAGGGTTCTCAGTAGAATAGATCTTAAAAATGTTCTTTCACCACAGTTTGAATGTCTATCTGTTGAATATTTCACAAATAAATAATAAATAAATAACTCTTAAAATTAAAAAAGCCTGGCATTTAGTTGGATAAATAGACCTGCTTTATTCAAGAAAATATAGTAGTTATACCAGAAATGGTAAATAGCAGCTTTGCTGTAGGAACGCAGCGAACATGCTCCTTTTGTGAACATATACGCAGCAGATCCGCGACTCAGCTGTCATATGCTGCACATAAATCTTAAACCTAGTTGTTATAGGGATGAGGATCTTACCTCAAATCGCCTCTCAAAGTTCTGGAACTCAAACATTCTGGCTTGAAATCCCTCTGCAAGAGCTCCACCTGAAACACATAGAATCACATCCAGTTCAATTTGTTGAGGTCCCCGGGACACCCCGAGGTTCCAACTGTGAAGTGAAAGACCCTGGACCTAAACCAACATTTATTTTAACTCTACTTGCTGTGTTTAACACTTTAGCAGTGTTGCTTGCTTACACTCTGTGGCACATTCTGAATGGGCATAAACACACTAATGCAAGATCATCACTGAACATAGCTTCATTAACACACTACATGTCAGTAGGAATGTTAACCTGAATTAATTATATTGTCACAATACATTCAGTGATTTCTGTGTACATCAAAAGTATATAAAATGCATTCAATTATAAAGATATAGATCTGCTCTCAAAATGAGGGGTATAAAGCAATGGTGTAAAAAAAATATATATATTATTATAATTTAAAATATTAGAATTTAACTTTGGTGATTTTAATGTTTAAGCATTAACTCTATCCTGAGGCAGTGGTGCTGCACATCAGATTCCGCATCGACTACCATCCCCACCTGCTTCAGGCATTCCTTGAGCTCTCTGCACTCGAGCTTGCAGTACTTCCTTGGCAGAAACGAAGAAGATGCGGTCACTGGCCTGGGTCCGGTCCACTACAGCCAGCTCATCCACCAGGAAATTGGTGCAGCGGTCCATATGCTGCCTACGAACCTGACACAGAAACAGAGCACTTTATTGAACATGAATTTCAACAAGGGATTCGTTAGGGAGTACCACATCCACGTCAGCTTTCTGTCAGGACAACAGAAGAAGAAGAAGAAGAAATGGCACAGTGTAGTTTACACCAGATGTACTTCAGCTGACTGTTCTGTCATTTAGCACCAAAACTGAGGGCAGCACAGCAGACAGAAATGAGGCTCAGGCTGCAGGACATAATTTAACTGTTTCCCTACCATTCTTACTTTTTCTATCATATTAAAAGGTTTAAGGTTATGCAAGAGTAACTAAAATTAACAGCTTGCGCCTGTTCACAGAAAGCTTTGTGAAAGGGGTTCATGTCTGAAAAAAGCTCTAGAGTCACAAAATAGCCCTAAATGAACTGAACAAAGAAAGTGGAGCTGAACAGCCAAATAATAAAAAAGGTATAGCTGACAACTTGCATTCAAGAGACTGGGACAGACAGAACAGCATCGAGAAAGATGAACGATTTGCCGTACATTGATTATTTTGCTTTTATGATAAAGGAAAGCCGAACTGAAATTCCATTAATCACCCAACCCTACTGGATTGTCTCACAAATGTAATTTGGACTCAGAAACTTGGTAATATCTTAAAAGCATTCGGAACAATCTTTGAGTAAACACCGTCATTGAGATGTATTTGCTTTGCTTATATTGAACACCGTCAAACTGTAGTCGATTAAAAAGACTGACCTCCTCCATGTATTCAGGCTCTGAGGCTGAAGCATCCCAGCGGTTATTGAGAATGAAAATGTTGGGACTGGAGAGTCGCTCATTGACCTTGTGAAAAAAAGACTTCTCCTGTAGGAAAACATAGCAGTTTTAAAAAAGGCAGCATTTGAAAATAAGACATACATTAAAAAATGAGCATAATCTCATCATGAAACAGTTTCTATTTCTACAGCTGTCTGAATGGATGAAACATACAGTCACGTCTTACCGTCTGCATCAGTGTGGACTCAGAGTTTGCCACCAGAACAAACACATCAGCATCAAGACAGAACTTGTCAATCCAGCTGTCCAATTCTGTGGTAACATCGATACCTGGGCTGGAAGGGAAAGAAAGATCTACGATAAATCATCTATGAAGGAGACAATGTTATCAATTACTGAAACCGCAGCTGGGATTTTGCTATGACCGGACAAAAACATACTGTTGTGGCTGTAATGAATTAAAGGGATGCACGGTTCACCGGCAAAAGAAAATACACTCATTATCTAATCTCCACTATGGAGGTGGATGGTGACGTGTGTGATACCACAATTTTTTTATAGGACTGGTGATGTAAAAAAGTCATAAAATGCCTCCATGCTGCTTGTGTAGTTTCTTCCATGTGTCTGTAAGCCCCGACATTCAACTTCGACTTGAAACGGCGTCATCTACACCAGGTTTATTGGCCTGAATGTTCTTAGTTATCCTCCTCTAGAACAGGGGTTTCCAAACTTTTCAGCCGGCGACCCCCAAAATAACGGTGCCAGAGACTGGTGACCCCCAACTACACTGGAGGGTCACCAGTATTATTAGACCTATGCGTGCGTGCGTGCTTGTGCATGCCTGCTTGTGCGTGCTCCAGACAGCGCGCACACAAACAGGCCACGGGGCCCTGCTCACTCGACCAGAGAGACGCACTCAGTGAGATCAGAGCTCGTTCACGTGCAGCAGCCGCTCAGTGACTCACTGCTTCTTAACAGTGGAAACAGTGAAAACACTGAGTCTCTCTGGTCACAGCTGCTCAGAGATCAGCGCTGCAGCTTCTTGATCAGCTGCAGGTGGTTTGTACAGAGTTTCTGTGTACGCCTCTAGTCCGACCTGCTCTCACGTTTAGTTTTAATATTTCGTCAACTAAAATATATCTTTTTAAGCTGTTAGGCTGCAGCTATATAATATAATTTATTTCAAAGTAGGCCTGTACTTGCAGGTGTATTTTTTTCTCCTCTTCAGATGAGTTGGGTATTTTCCTTTGTTGTCACAGGTGAGCAAAAAAGTAACCACAAATACGGCTATGTGTTTGGTTAATTTAAACACTAGTATTTTCAATGCAAAAAATTTCACCATTTCCTCTATCTTAGTTAATACTAATTTACACAGCTTGGAAGACATTGACGATATCTGATAATGCTCTGAGATGAGTTTTGTGGGTTTTCTTTTGTAATGTTGCCTGTCTATCATAAGTCAATACCAGTTCTGCCCCGGTATAACATGGAGCACAGATACTGTGCAATGGTCCAGTCCAATAAAGATATATTTTGTTATCTAATTATTCGATTATTTATTTTTACCATTTTGGAATCCAAATGGGGAATCGATACGAAACGATACCCAACCCTTCGTATAATCATACCTGCTATTATTCAGTACAGCAAACAGAATCATATGCAGACGCATCACTCATATTCATGTAGATTGTAATTATAAGCCTACAACCAGGTTTCTATTTCAGCCAACATTCTCCATCTTTCAGTGCATTAACATTTTCTAAATAAATGAATCCTACCTTCCGCTGATGTGCTGACAGTGTGTGAATGTATCAGTGATAGAGAACTACAATATACAATTATAATGGGTGCAGTCAGACAACTCTCAAACACTGATGAGATTTGGCTAATTGAGATCAACTTGTGTCTCACCTGTCCACCAACACCAGATCATCCCTGAGCAAAGCACACTTGGCTTTGGGCCACATGACACAGACCAAGCTGCCGGCATCTAAGTCCTCATCCTGATGGAGAGCATGGGCTAGTTGGTTTACCGTCTGTAAGTACACACACACATACAGTTTATTTTACACATACAGCAAGGCCAGTATGCATGCAAGGCCCTCAGTGAGTTCTGCTTACCTTTATGTTCTTCCTCTCTTCAGAGCCTTCTGTGAGGAGGAAGGCCTCGTTGCCATCTGTGCCCTCCACCCTCAGGAAACAGTTGGTGGTGTGTCCTATTCCTGACGGCAGCACCTTATCACATAGCATGGCATTGATCACTGAGCTCTTCCCATTACTGGTCCTATAGAACAAACGGTTCTGTCAGTGTTGCCTCAGCCCATTTGAAAAGTGAATAACAAAAGGTAGGTAGATAGCTTGCAAGAGGTTTAATTAAATAAGATGAATATAGATAAACAGAAGTTCCAAAACGAAACTTTAGGGTAGGAAACGGATAGTGATACCTCCCAAAGAAGACCACCTTCATATGTCTGCGGGCGAGCACTTCACCGATCCCTGCCACCTTTGCAAGGTAACCTTGCACTTCCTGGACCTGCTCCTCAGTGGTGACTGGGTCCAATTCATCATTTTTGTACGTATCTAATATGTGGAGGTGATCAGAGAGAAGACAATGCATCATGTTACAGCTGTATCCATGAAGAGACAGTATGATACCAAAAAACATACACCATGTATAAGACTTACGTACATCAATGTCAAAATTGGTTCTAGGTGTAGAGTTGTTCTCATCACTTAAGGAAGTTTGTATAATATCCTCCATGCCTCATGATCAAGCTGGCAGCTAACTAAGCAGGCTGTTAAATATTAGTTAAGCCCTTTGAACATTAATGGCAACGCCAGTAAACAGCATGAAATAGCGAATGATTTGGAGGCACAATAAATAGTCTGTATTTCTATAGCGCTATATATACATTAGAGGTGTGGAAACTTCTCAATTCTTAGATGCATCGAGATGCAGACTTAGACAACTCTGCATTGATGCAGTGACTGAACATGATCGATTTATGTATACTTCTAAGTTCATAGCTTTAGCCATGTCACGCTGCTGCATAATTATAACACTGCTGCTTCAGGACAGATGCAGATTAAAAGGTCCGGTCGTACTGTGTCAGAGTCTCTGTCTAAGCTCCTCACTCCTCCGGCCTTGAATTCACTTCACACTTTATTAAAAAAAAACACCAGACCTGATCACGAGTTATTAGGACACGTACAGATCGACTTTATTTTGTTATGGTTTGATTCGCTCTAGAGCTTGAGACAAATGATTAAACCTGCTACACAACACAAGACGTATAGCCCAGTCGGGACATCAGGGTAAAAGTGACTGGAATGACCCGGAGTCATGATCCAACATCATCCATTAATAAATGAATACATGTGATATCAGTTTGTGTGAAGAGGGACAGAGACAAGCGGACACACACTCACTCCTGCAGATACAACATAACGCTGTGTTTTAAGTTAATTGTCACAGAAGAAGAGATGCCCAATTTATCTAGGAACATTAATATGAATTCAGCAGGTTTTTATAAAGATCAGTTGTAAGTGTGATGATTAGAAATAGGAGCAGAGTCACTTGTTGACCAGTGTAGTAATGCGCCTCAGTGCAGTGGTGCTGCTGAGGGGGGCCAGGCGGAGACACCTTGATACATTGAAATGCATCCAGATGCATTGTTTGAATGTAATTGTTGACGGCTGAACACCTCTAATATATACCACTTAAAGCATTTTACAATACACTTTTTTTGCTATTTACCTATTCACATACACATTTCTCCATCATAGATTCAATCACAGAATGCTGGTACAACCATCAGAGGCCATTTTTGGTTCAGCAACTTACTCAAGGACAATTAGGTACGAAGAAGTTGGGAGACTTGGATTTAACAGCCTACCCTCTGGTAAGTGGATACTTCCTGAGCCACAGCTGCCCAGAAGTGAATTTCACAGACTTAAACTATTTACATTAGGTGCAATTTACCAAAAAAGGAAAAAAATGAAGCCTCAGAAAAATGATTATCCGGGGCTCTTTTCAATTATTAAAAACAAATTAAATACCTGGTTTCTTAGTATTGATGAGGAGAACTTGGTAAGTTTCACGGCTTGGCTCAAGACATTAAACTTTACCACAGCCATTTTAGGAAATTCATTATTCTTGATTTAATGTGGGGGCAATCCACGAGATTTGTACACTTTCTAAACAACTTAAAACTGGCACCTCTGTTGGATTTCCCGGTTAATCTAACTGATTTTGTTTTGAGATAATAAATGTATTTCAGGGCCATTTGAAGGTTGAATACCCATCTATCTCGCTCGCCTCTCTCTGTGCACCCTGTGCTGCTGCTATATGTACATTAACCAGATGTTGCTTTATGTCGTGTTAAAAATGTTAATGACAATGTTACAGCTCTAGCCTATATAAATAGACGCTGTGACTTTTATGTTTTAAGTTTTAAGTGAGAGTGCTTTCTCAGAACAGTTACCAACATATTCAACTGCCCTCATATTATCAAAATTATTATGGGATACAAAGGCTTAGAGAGGAAATTAGAGTAGATGTTTACCTTCTAGAAAGGACGTGCTTTCCTTAATGTAGGAGCCCAATTGTTCAAAGATTCCGTTGATCTTCTTCTTTGCTGTTACAAAGTGCTTGAGCGGTGATGCATTCACCTCTGCCATCAGTCTTTTATCCTTCTTACCGTGGACTGCGTTGGTGTTGGGTCGTAGGAAAACCAGAGACATGGCACTAGACAGGAGAAAAGAACAAATGCACCTTAAAAGGTTTTACTGAAATCCACTGATAAAAAATGACATTCAAACTTTTAGAGTGGGAGTGATACAAAGGTCAAAAACCAGAATATGAACAAATTAAGGTATATTGATGAATTCCAGATTTGTGGGTCAAACGTGTATGCTCTGCTTTTGAATGAGGCTACATTTTGCAGCAGGCTTAGCATTGCTCATCAGCTTGGATGAAGGCTACAGGCTTGGCATAATTTGTGTTGTGTTGTTTTTGTTCAATCTGGCTTCAAATAGTTTCGTCCCTCCAGTAGAAATTTTAGGATATTTAAGAGAAGCAGAGCTGTTTTACACTCGGGAATCTGGTCAGCAAGGTCTGGTACTGCAATATATTTCCGTAAAATGTGCTGATAAACACACTAAGAGGATAGAATACAGGGAGGCATTACACCATGGTCCAACACTAGAAACAATTCACATGGCCACATCAGCAGCTTCCAGGGTCACTGTCAACAAAAGCTCGTAAGCTTCTCAACCAGTCAGGTGAATAGCAGAAGGGCTATAACGTTCCAGTGTCCGCGCCCCTGTCTTCTGAAGGCCAGAGATGAGCTGTGACCTTTCACACAGTTTGAAGGTAGCAATGTAGCGTGATGGAGAGTTCACAGTTTATTATTTTAACGTACTACATACAACATCAACAAAATCCCAAACAACCAACTAATATCTGTTAAATCACATAACACTATAGCATGGCAGTCCTGTTGGAATACATGTCCTCCAACTAGCTTTTTTACCTTTCAGCTGCTCGCGTTAGACTCTGCCTAAACTATCATATCAGAAGGCGGTCCATATATGTCCTCTTACCATTAATCCGTGTGGTGTAACTTTCATGGACCTGACGAACATGACAGTGCGTCCAGTGGAGACAAACATTTCCTAGGTTACAAGCTAACTAGCCCTTCAGTGAGGTCCAACACCACCGGCTAGCTGACAGGTAGTCTAAATGTTCCCAGTTCGGCACTCACCGTGGTCGGAGGCGTTCTTCACAAATACTCCTCTTGCATCCTGGTTCCGTGGCTTTCTAAAGCAAGTTAACGAGCCACAAAGTTTGGTGAACTGAGTGGATTTTGAACAACTCCTAATTGCGGAGAGTAGAAGAAGTGTTACTTAACGTTTCACATGAGAATAGGCCTCGTTCCTGCGTCTTCTTCTTCTGCTGTTGTTTAATAGCGGTTGTCAAATAACTTATCAGTGCATTACCGCCACCATCTGGAAAGGAGTGTGAGTCCGAATGCATTTATCGAAATTCTGTTATAAAGTCCTGTGTTTTTTAGAGACCGAAATATCGCCTCTGTAGTATTTCCCTTAGACTTAGAGTTATTATTTGTAGGATATCTTTTAAATTAAATTCGATAGTGCCAAGGTTTACAGTGAGCTGTATTCTTTCTTGCTCATATGTCCTCTATCCAGTGCCGTACTAAAATTATGCAATCATTTCTCCTGTATATTCCGATAGCCCCTCACTTATCTTTTTTCTTACGTTAATATGAAATTCATGAATATAATTGCTACTCTCACCTTGATGTATAAATTATTTGATGCCTTCGATAAACCTTGATATAACTTTATTAATTGAATATGTGCCTTTATTGAATGCGAATTGAAAATAGCCCCTCTATTTTTTAGCCCTTTTTTAATAGTGTGAAAAATACAGTAGCACCAGGTACTATCCACGGAAATATTGCTGGTAGTGGTAGGCTACTGTTGGACGGAGGCCCTATTGAAATTGTAAGGATAATTATTTTTTTCAGGCAAATTAATTGGCTTTTTGATGGCTTTAACATGCTCAAATTGTTACCAAAGTTTGCAGAAAATTAGAAAGTGGTGAAAATTAAAGTATTCTTGAGTAATTTTAAATGGGCGTGGCAAAATGGCTCAACAGCGCCCCCCATTACCCCCGGAACACGTTCACATTGACTGATCTTCACAAAAATCAGTACACAGGTGTATCATAACAAGACAAACACTTCTTTATGAATTGAGTGATACATGAAATCAAAACAGAAAATGCATGATGTAGTATTTGTGTGTATTTGCGGCTGTGGCTGAGAGGTAGAGTCAGGTTGGAGTCGTCCTCCAACCTGAAGGTCGGCAGTTCGATCCCCAGTCTGACCCATCTGAATGCCGAAGTGTCCTCAGGCAAGATGCTGAACCCTGAATGGCCCTCCATAGAATAACCCCCTCTGCTCCTTTCCTAAAACACACGATGATGTGATGATGTGCGCCGCACCATGATGTGGATGATGTGCGCCGCAGGATGATGTGCGCAGCACGGTGATGTGCGCCGCAGAATGATGTGCGCCGCACGGTGATGTGCGCCACAGGGTGATGAGCGCCGCACGGTGATGTGCGCCGCAGGATGATGTGCGCAGCACGGTGATGTGCGCCACAGGGTGATGAGCGCCGCACGGTGATGTGCGCCGCAGAATGATGTGCGCCGCACGGTGATGTGTGCTGCACGGTGATGTGCGCCACAGGGTGATGTGCGCCGGACTGTGATGTGCGCCGTACGGTCATGTGCCCCGCACGGTGATGTGTGCCGCAGGATGATGTGCGCCGCACGGTGATGTGCAACGCAGGGTGATGTGCGCTGAAGGATGATGTGCGCCGCAGGATGATGTGCGCCGCAGGATGATGTGCGCCACACGGTGATGTGCGCAGCAGGATGATGTGCGCCACACGGTGATGTGCGCCGCAGGATGATGTGCTCCGCACGGTCATGTGCCCCGCAGGATGATGTGATGATGTGCGCCACAGGATGTTGTGATGATGTGCGCCGCAGGATGATGTGCTCCGCAAGGTGATGTGATGCAGTTCGATCCCCAGTCTGACCCATCTGAATGCCGAAGTGTCCTCAGGCAAGATGCTGAACCTCGAATGGCCCTCCATAGAATAACCCCCTCTGCTCCTTTCCTAAAACACACGATGATGTGATGATGTGCGCCGCACCATGATGTGGATGATGTGTGCCGCAGGATGATGTGCGCAGCACGGTGATGTGCGCCGTACAATGATGTGCGCCGCACGCTGATGTGCGCCACAGGGTGATGTGTGCCGCACGGTGATGTGTGCCACAGGGTGATGTGCGCCGCACTGTGATGTGCGCCGTACGGTCATGTGCCCCGCAGGATGATCTGCGCCGGACGATGATGTGCGCTGCAGGGTGATGTGCGCCCCACGGTGATGTGCGACGCCGGGTTGATGTGCGCTGAAGGATGATGTGCGCCGCGCGGTGATGTGCACTGCACGATGATGGGTTGATGTGCGCCGTAGGATGATGTGCGCCACACGGTGATGTGCGCCGCAGGATGATGTGCGCCGCACTGTGATGTGCGCCGTACGGTCATGTGCCCCGCAGGATGATGTGATGATGTTCGCCACAGGATGTTGTGATGATGTGCGCAGCAGGATGATGTGCGCCGCACGGTGATGTGCGACGCAGGGTGATGTGCGCTGAAGGATGATGTGCGCCGCACGATGATGTGATGATGTGCGCTACAGGATGATCTGTGCCGCACCATGATGTGCGCCGCAAGATGATGTGCGCCGCACCATGATGTGGATGATGTGCGAAGCAGGATGATGTGCGCGCCGGACGATGATGTGCGCTGCAGGGGGATGTGTGCCCCACGATTAACGATGATGTGATGATGTACGCGGCATGGTGATGTGCGCCGGAGGATAATGTGCGCCAAAGTATGATGTGCGCTGGAGGACGATGTGCGCCGCACGGTGATGTGCACTGCACGATGATGTGATGATGTGCGCCACACGGTGATGTGCGCAGCAGGATGATGTGCTCCGCACGGTGATGTGGGCTGAAGGATGATGTGCGCCGCAGGATGATGTGCGCCACAGGATGATGTGCGCCACAGCATGATGTGCGCCACAGGGTGATTTGCGATGCAGGGTGACGTGCGCTGAAGGATGATGTGCACCACACAATGATGTGATGATGTCAATCAATCAATCAAATTTTATTTGTATAGCCCATATTCACAAATTACATTCATCTCATAGGGCTTTAACAGGGTGTGGCATCCTCTGTCCTTAACCCTCAGCAAGAGTGAGGAAAAACTACTAAAAACCCTTTTAACAGGGTAAAAATAAGTAGAAACCTCAGAGAGAGCCACATGTGAGGGATCCCTCTCCCAGGACGGACAGAAGTGCAATAGATGCCACGTGTAAAAACATTCATCATTAAAGTCTTTAGCGGCATTGATGCAGTCCCCGCTGCAATCATAGTCCATGGTCAGCAACCAGCAGAACCACGATCCAGCATCCAGACCAGAGGCCACTCCAGTCCTCAGTCACCGTCCACCGCCGCCCACAAGGACCCACCACGAGCCATCGCCGCGGCCCTGGTCCACCTCCTTTACCCAGTGCCAACGCGACACAGGGTCCGCCACCAGCACCACGATCAGCCCACACGACACAGAATCCGCCAGACTGGGTCCACCACTGCGACCCCCGATGCGCGATCCACAAACAGCAATCCATGGGGGCAGAGGCCCTGGATCGTTAGGGATGGAGAAGAGGAAGGAGAAGCTGGAAAAAGAAGCTCTGTGTGTCATATGTCATTAAATAGAGCAAGTTACGTTCTGCCGCACTAATTAACTCTAACTATAAGCTTTATCAAAAAGAAAGGTTTTGAGCCTACTCTTAAACAAACAGATGGTGTCTGCCTCCCGAACTGAAATTGGTAGATTATTCCACAAGTGAGGGGCTTGATGGCTAAAAGCTCTGGCTCCTACTCTACTTTTAGAGACTTTAGGGACGACAAGTAAGCCTGAATTCTGGGAGCGGAGTGCTCTAGCGGGTTTATAAGGTATTAACAGCTCTTTAAGGTAGAAAAGGCGCTATATTATTAAGGGCCTTGAAGGTGAGGAGGAGAATTTTAAATTCTATTCTAGATTTAACTGGAAGCCAGTGTAGCGAAGCTAATACTGGAGAAATGTGCTCTCTTTTCTTTGTTCTTGTCAGGACACGTGCTGCGGCATTTTGGACAAGCTGTAGAGTCTTTAACGACTTACTGCTGGAGCCTGATAATAATGAGTTACAATAGTCCAGTCTCGATGTAACAAAGGCGTGGACTAGTTTTTCTGCATCTTTTTGCGAAAGGACATGCCTGATTTTTGAGATATTACGCAAGTGGAAAAAGGCAGTCCGAGAAATTTGTTTTAAGTGACTATTAAAATGATAAATCAGGATCGAAGATCACTCCCAAGTTCCTGACTGTTTCGTTGGAAGCAAGGGCAATGTCGTCTAGCGCAGCTATATCATTAGATAATTTATCTCTAAGGTGTTTGGGGCCAAGTATTATAACCTCTGTTTTGTCTGAGTTTAATAAGAGAAAATTGCGGGTCATCCAGGTTTTTATGTCCTTGAGACATGCTCGAAGTTTAGTTAATTGATTACTTTGTTCAGGTTTTATTGACAAGTATAACTGGGTGTCATCCGCATAGCAGTGGAAATTTACCGAGTGTGTCCTGATAATGTTTCCTAGTGGAAGCATATATAATGAGAATAAAATTGGGCCGAGCACAGAGCCCTGTGGAACACCATGGTTAACTTTGGTGCGCACAGATGTCTCATCATTAATTTGCACGAATTGGGAGCGATCAGAAAAATAAGATTTAAACCAATTAAGGGCAGTTCCATTAATTTTAATTAACTGTTTGAGTCTTTGTAATAAAATTTGATGGTCAATTGTGTCGAAATGCTGCACTGAGATCTAACAGAACGAGGACAGACACAAGTCCCTGATCTGAGGCTATTAAAAGGTCGTTAGTGACTTTTGCCAAGGCTGTTTCTGTGCTGTGATTGGCTCTAAACCCCGACTGAAAGTCTTCATATATATTATTTTCCTGGAGAAACTCACACAGCTGATTGGCTACCACTTTTTCTAAGATTTTAGACATGAAGGGGAGATTAGATATTGGTCTGTAATTGGCTAAAACCTCTGGGTCTAGGGTGGGTTTTTTGAGAAGGGGTTTGATTACTGCTATTTTAAAAGACTGTGGTACATAACCTGATGATAATGACAGATTGATTGTGTTAAGTAACAAACTATCAATTAGGGGCAGAATTTCTTTAAGTAATTTTGTAGGAATGGGATCTAAGATACAGGTTGTTGGTTTAGAACCTGAGATTATTTTGGTAAACTGATCACAAGTGATCAGAGAGAAGCTGTCTAAATAATGGTTAGGATTCTCAGCCATTTCTGAGATTTCTGTTATTGGGAGGGTATTAGTGCCAATTGAGGGCAGGAGATTGTTGATTTTATTTCTAATGGTTAGAATTTTATCATTAAAAAAGGTCATAAAGGTATTGCTATTTAGGGATCGAGGAATACTGGGTTCGGTGGAGGTGTGACTCTCTGTCAGCCTGGCTACAGTGCTGAAGAGAAACCTGGGGTTGTTTTTATTCTCTTCTATTAGTTTTGAATAGTAGGCGGCTCTTGCTTTGTGGAGAGCCTTTTTATATTCTTTAACACTATTCTTCCAGTCTATGAGGTTTTCAACATGGTTGCTGGAGCGCCACTTCCTTTCTAGTTTTCTTGATAATTGTTTTAACTCATTTGTCTGGGAATTATACCACGGAGCTAATTTACCATGTTTGACATTTTTCTTTTTTAGAGGCGCTATTGAATCTAATGTTAATCGTAATGAGTCTGCAGAGCTATCGACGAGGTGGTCGATCTCAATGGAGCTCGGGTTTTTAAAGAATTTGTTCTTTATATCTACGGATAATACGGATTGGAATTGTAATTGGAATTATTTCCTTACATTAGCTACAGCCCTATCAGGTAGACATCTAGAAAATGAGTTTTTTATTGGTGGCATATATTCATTTATTGAAAAATGGAAGGTTATTAAATTATGGTCTGATAGAACTGGATTGTGCGGGAGGACTGTTAAATGTTCAATTCCGACACCGTACGATAATATAAGGTCAAGTGTGTGGTTACAACAATGAGTCGGTTGGTGCACACACTGACTGAAACAATTGAGTCTAGTATTGAATTAAATGCTACGCTACGGTAATCTTTCTTATTGTCAACATGGATATTATGTGCGCCGCAGGATGATATGCGCCGCACGGTGATGTGTGCCGCACTGTCATGTGCGCCGCAGGATGATGTGATGATGTGCGCGGCAGGATGATGTGCGCCGCAGGATGATGCGCAAGGTGATGTGAGACGCTGGGTGATGTGCGCTGAAGGATGATGTGCGCCGCAGGATGATGTGATGATGTCCGCTGCAGGATGATGTGCGCCACAGGATGATGTGCGCCGCATGATGATGTGATGATGTCCGCTGCAGGATGATGTGCGCCGCAGGATGATGTGCGCCGCATGATGATGTGATGATGTCCGCTGCAGGATGATGTGCGCCGCAGGATGATGTGCGCTGAAGGATGATGTGCGCCGCAGGATGATGTGCGCCGCAGGATGATGTAAGCCGCAGGATGATGTGCGCCGCAAGTTGTTGAGCTGTCAAAGTTTGATGAAACGCCATTTAACAAGAGCTTCTGTATCTCAGAAATGTTTGGTCCAATCGACTCCAAACTAGACAAGCAAGAGAAGAGTCGCGACCTAAATACATCTTCACAGAAATCGTGACTTAAAATCACAGTGCCCTCTGGTGGCAACAGGAAATGTCTTGTATTTGGAACGTCTTACACTCCTCATCCACTTTGCAAAACCATGTCAAACTGTGTCAAATGTGTCTCAAGACATTCATAATGTAGGCATAAGATTACTGTGACTTTTCATCATGTGAATATTATTGGCGTGGCATCAAAGTTTATCAGCTCGCCATGACACACGAAATCGCTGTAACTTCCGTGATCATGGTTCCATCTACCTCAAACTACATGTGTTTCAACAGCCCCCCGTTGAAGATATTCAGATGGTTTTTAGGAACGGGCGTGGCAAAGTCACTTACTAGCGCCCCCTAAAGGGCAGCCCGGCACTACGATTGGTCTACATCTACAAAAATCGATAGGGACATGTGTCTTTTCATGACAAATAATTAAGTCTTTTGGACAGATATGCTAGAACAAACAGGAAGCCCGCCATTTTGGATTTGGTGGCCATTTTGGCCATTTTCTACAATTTCAAATCATCAAAACAAGATGGAGGTCTAAAGTTATCAAAATGTCAACTTTTCTTCATACCGTGTGACCCTGGCGTGGTGGCAAAGTTTGATTACACGCCATCAAAACACAAGCTTCTGTATCTTGGAAGTATTTGGGCCAATAGAGTCCAAACTAAACATGTAAGACAAGAGGCGCAACCTGAAGACATCTGCAAAGACACCATGAATTAAACTACAGTGCCACCTGCTGGCTACAGGAAGTGAAGTGTTTATTAGGGCGGCTGTGGCTGAGCGGTAGAGTGGTCGTCCTCCAACCTGAAGGTCGGCGGTTCGATTCCCAGTCTGAACCATCTGCATGCCGAAGTGTCCTTGGGCAAGATGCTGAACCCCGAATGCCCCCCCCCTTAGAATAACAAAGTGCTGGGATAGATGCACTGTATGAATGTGTGTGTGAATGGGTGAATGTGAAACTGTAATGTAAAGCGCTTTGAGTGGTCATCAAGACTAGAAAAGCGCTATATAAATGCAAATCCATTTACCATTTACCATTTATCCTTGCCACAGTGTGCAAACGCATGCAACGCGGAGACGAGCGCAAAACCATGTCAAACTGTGTCAAATGGGTCTCAAGACATTGATAATGTAGGCATAAGATTACTGTGACTTTTCAGTCCAAGTGAACATATGTAGAAAATGTAAAGAAATTCTCTCAAGGCATTCTTCAGATACCGCATTCACGGCAATGATGCCAGTGCAGAAGCATAAAAAGACCTAAAGATCCCAAAACAGATCTGAACACCACCTTCAACATTACAGCATGGTATGTATTTGGATAAAAAGTGTCTAGTTGATAAGAGTACATACAACCTCTGGGTGTAACAATATATTAATGGAAAAGATGCTGATACTAACTGGGAAATAGTCAGATCCTTTACCTTTAAAATTACTTAAGTAGCATTAGCAAAAATTTGTTTGAATATCACTGTATAGTTTAAGTTCTGGTTTGCCCCCTAGAGATGTACAAATAGACGATATACAGTGCTGTGAAAAAGTAATTGCCCCCTTAGCCTAATAACTGGTTGTGCTACCCTTGGCGGCAACAACTGCAATCAGATGTTTGCAATAACTGCCAATGAGTCTCTCACATCCCTGTGGAGGAATTTTGGACCCCTCTTCTTTGCAGAATTCTTCTAATTCAGCAACATTGGATGGTTTTCGAGCATAGATGGTTTGTTTAAGTTCATGCCACAGAATCTCAAACTGATTTAAGTCTGGACTTTGACTAGGCCACTCCAAAAGCTTCATTTTGTTTATTTTGAGTCATTCAGATGTTAACTTGCTTGTGTATTTCGGATCATTGTCCTACTGCATAACCCAAGTGCTCTTGAGCTTGATGTCACGAACTGATGGCCGGACATTCTCCTTCAGGATTTTCTGTTAGAGATCAGAATTCATGGTTCCATCAATTATGGCAAGTCATCCAGGTCCTGAAGCTGCAAAACAGCCCCAGAACATCACACTACCACCGCCATGTTTGAGTGTTGGTATGATGTTGTTTTTATGAAATGCTGTGTTAGTTTTACGCCAGACATAACAGGAACCACACCTTCCAAAAAGTTCAATTTTTTTTGGATCAGTTCATACAATATTTGCCCAAAAGTCTTGGGGACCAACAAGATGTTTTTTGGCAAATGTGAGACAAGCCTTTGTGTTCTTTTTGGTCAGCAGTGGCTTTTTTTCGACTTGGAACTCTCCCATGGATGCCATTTTTGCTCAGTCTCTTTCTTATTGTTGAATCATGAACACTGACCTTAACTCTTCACCCTGCTGACTCACGACTGCACATCAACATACAGCACAAATCACATGGTGAAGTTTGCGGACGACACAACTCTGGTGGGTCTCATCACCAAAAACGACGAGACCCACTACAGGAAGGAGATAAACCTCTTGACCACCTGGTGCAGAAACAACAACCTCCTTCTGAATGTCAGCAAGACAAAGGAGATTGTGGTCGACTACAGGAGAAGCCACACTGAACACCCACCACTGACCATCGATGGTGCTGCTGTGGAGCGAGTGAGCAGCACCAAATTCCTGGGGGTGCACATCAGCGAGGACCTCTCCTGGGCCACCAACTCTGCATCACTGGCCAAGAAAGCCCAGCGGCGCCTATACTTCCTCCGCAAACTCAAGAGAGCGAGAGCTCCCACACCCATCCTGAAAACTTTCTACCGGGGCACCATTGAAAGCATCCTGACCAGCTGCATCACTGTGTGGGGCAGTAGCTGCACTGCGCACAGCAGAAAAAAACTGCAACGCATAGTTAACACAGCTGGTAAGATCATTGGTGTCTCACTCCCTTCCCTGCAAGACTCTTACACCACCCGCCTCACCCGGAAAGCCACCGCTATTGTGAGTGACACCAGCCACCCCGCACACATTCTGTTCAGCCTCCTACCCTCTGGAAGAAGGTACAGGAGCCTCCGTTGTCGGACCACCAGACTCAGAAATAGCTTCATACACCAAGCTGTTAGGAAGCTAAATTCTCTCCCCTCACTCCCCCCAGCCACATCCCCCAGTCAGACAGAAGGCTGAACCCCAATACACTCAGGACTCTGCAACAAACTGTCTCTAGTACTTTCTGCACTGTTATCACTTTAAATCACTACGTTTACACCTGCGAAAAACCTTATGCTGCTACACAAACAATCTGTTTACTTACTTCTGCAACAAACTGTCTGGTACTTTTTGCACTTTTATCACAAATGACTACGTTTACACTTTTAGAGAACCCTATGCCGCTGTACTTAAAATATCTGTATGTTTACTTAATTATAGAAATGTCTTGTGTTATTTGTTGTGCCTGTGCACTTTATATGTTTCACCGTGGGAGAGTGGGAAACGTCATATCGATTTCCTGTATGTCTTGTACATGCTGAAATTGACAATAAAGCCACTTTATCTTTATCTTTATCTGAAGCAAGTGAGGCCTGCAGTTCCTTAGATGTTGTTCTGGAGTCTTTTATGACCTCCTGGATGAGCCGTTGATGTGCTATTGGAGTAATTTTGGTAGGCCAGCAACTCCTGGGAAGGTTCACCACTGTTCCAAGTCTTCTCCATTTGTGGATAATGGCTCTCACCGTGGTTCGCTGAAGTCCCAAAGCCTTAGAAATGGCTTTGTAACCCTTTCCAGACTGCTACATGTCAATAACTTTGTTTCTCATCTGTTTTTGAATTTCTTTAGATCGCGGCATGATGTGTTGTTTTATTTTAGTCTACTTAACTTTGTCAGACAGCTTCTATTTAACTGATTTCTAGATTAAACAGTTCTGGCAGTCATCAGGCATGGGTGTGGCTAGTCACATTGAACTCAGCTTTCCAAAAAATGTGGTTTATCACAGTTCATTCAGGATTTATCAAGAGGGGGCAAATACTTTTTCACATAGGGCCAGATAGGTTTGGATAGCTTTTTTCCCTTAATAAATGAAATCATCATTTAAAAACTGCATTTTGTATTTACTCTGGCTATCTGTGTCTAATATTAAAATTTGTTTGATGATCTGAAACATTTAAGTGTGACAAATATGCAAAAAACTAAGAAACTCGGAAGGGGGCACTGTATACTTTTCTCTCTTCAGTTAGATTTTTTCCCATCCCTCCAAATTCTCTTCCACTTGCAGACAGCTTGACCTCAGCACCATCCAGCACTGCAGCAGCAAGTGCTCCTGGAACCTGTTGAAAATGGTGTGTGTGTCTACACTTTAAGCACTGACTCTGATGTAGCCTGTATAACTAAACAGGCTACATCATGTGATTAAGAGAAATGTTTCATTCAAGAGGCTTCTTCAGTACAATTCATCAGGACTTGTTATTAAGAACAAACTCAGTGTCTTGTGGCCCTGTTTTATTTAACCCGTTCCCATGGGTGGCCGATTGGCATATGACTCAAGCATACCTGTGGTTGTCGTCAGAGTCAATCCGGGGATCTCTAGCAAGTACACATTGAAAACCAACCCTCTACAAAAATCACCTAATTTGGCTTCAGTTTGAAAGGAGTTCTGGTTTTTTAGATCTAAAATCTTCAATATTAAAATCCAATAAATGTGTTATCAGTATATTTAGTTATTTTTCTCAAGCTTGACATTGTATGAACACATTGGGGTTTGTTTATTATGACAAAAAAAATACACAAATGTGAACATCTTTTAATTGAAAATAGCCTTTATATCAGTGCAAGACAAACTTTCAGCGCCTTGGAGATGTTTGACTCAGTATAGGATAGTTGTGTACTGATGAGGACAGGTGTGTGGTTTGAAAGTTTATAAGAAGACTAATGCTTGTCTTCAGAAAATTGCCTGAGATGATGATGTCAAAAAGGGAACATGGCGCAGTGTAAGGACTTCGGATTACTCTTTTATTCCACACCTTTCATGAACTCCAGAAATTCTGTCAAAGAGAACAATGAGGAAACAATGACCCACAAAGTCAATTTAAAAAATAACATATGCATATATGAAGAAAGTACATGCATGTGAGCATTGTTTGTAAGACAGATGGTGACACTGACAGATGTGCCACTAATGTGCTGGTTAACGTACCGTCATAATCAATTCTGCCATCATTGTTTTTGTCTCCATCCTTCATCAGCTCCTCAATATCGTCTTCCGTGATGGTTTCTCCAGTAGACTCCAGCATGGTCTTCAGCTCCTCTAAGTCTATGTAGCCATCTCCATTCCTCAACAAAAAATAAAGGAATCAGCTACTACTCATTTGGAATGTTTGCTAAGTTGAACCATGTTAACCCTGTGTACAGTGTGAATAATTTATTTTTAACATGGTAACAACCTGATCAAGTAAAGTTTGGGTTGTTACCTGAAGTCAAGACAGTTCTGTTTGACTTTAGTTATATTTCAAACGTCATCTGTAAATCACCTAATGGGCGTCAGCAAAGATATATTTCATATAGTAGAACTCCTGTGAATTTTATGATGGCTCTTCATGGTGCGAACAGAAAATGAAGAGAAACCTACTTGTCAAACATGCGGAAAAGTTCAGCCAATTCCTCCTCAGATTTTCCTTTGCTCTCCTCCTTCATGCAGCGGACCATCATAACCAAGAACTCATCAAAATCAACTGTGCCACTGCCTGTGAATATAAATGATATGATGATTAAAACTGAAAATCTCAATATTGTATGTTTAGTGATTTTATCTCTCAAGATCCAGTTTCCCGCCTCCATGTGGTAAATCAATTTATTCCAATCCATGAAACAAAAATGCTTCTGATGTCTTTCATGCTGTGATGTCATACATTGAAAGATGATGACATACCATCCTCATCCACCTCGTCAATCATCTCCTGTAATTCTTCCGGAGTGGGGTTCTGTCCCAACATTCTCATCACCTTCCCCAACTCTTTGGTGCTTATGCAGCCATCCTCTGCATCCTGGATGAAAATGTCAAATGCAGCCTTGAACTCTGGAAGAGACACAGCAAGTGTTACTCTCCGACAAGGAGATGTTTACTAATAACAACAAACATGTACAAAAGTTTACATCTCTACAAATAAACAGGCTTTAGAAGGCCATTGGACCGAAGTATCTAAACCCAGAGTTTAATTTTAAATCATACATTCACTGACGCCTTTATTAGGAACATCTTTACACCTGAGGCCTGTACTACAGAGAAGAATATGTGGTTCTTTAAGTAACTTCAGATTCAACTTATGACAATTAGGTCCAGTTAGATTACTAGAAAACCAGAGTCATCATTCCTATATGATTTGGGACGAATGAGTTTAAGGTGACAAGTGTCAAAGTGAGAACTGATAAAGATCAGCAGATATTTAAATGAATGGAATCATTTAGCTTTTCCATGCTTTTCATGTGTGCCCTCAAAACAGAGGTTCTAATGTGAAAAGGGAGAATTTATCACAAAGAAGCTCATTTGATTCCCCGATAAATTAATAGAAAACCCTGTGATGTCTTTTATTAAAAACATTATCAGCACTCTTTCAAATATTTACAATGCATTATAGTTTGCTCATCATCAGACAAAAATACTCACTCAATATTACACTTTTACAAAAAATCCATTTCTTAGGTACACTTTAGCTTTGAGCCAACTTTACACATCAAACTAAGTCATTTTAGTGGTTCTTGTCTCTTGTAGTTATTTGATCATGTTATTAACATTCTCTGTCGGTCTTCAATGTCACTTTCGGCAGTTACTATAACCAAATTTAACAGCAGGTAATTTACGACCTGGCCTTTTCCACAGCAAAAGCTGTAGCTGTAAAAGCCGATCCAGAGGTAACTGAGACAATTAATCACAGCATTCAGGTTATAGGCTTTCCTGGACAGGGAAGCCAGATAACAGAAACATATTCCGGGAGTGTTGAACTTGCTTTGTAGAACAGGATCCTGCTTTTACATGCAGTTATCCAATCAGCCAATCATTCATTAGGAGTTCAACAGGAGCACATGTTGTTGGGTGCATCAGCTCTCATCAAACATCACAACAATTACAAGTGTGAGCTCAATAACTGTGGCATGATTTTTGATGGCAACGTGCTGGTCTAAATAATGGCCTCAAGATTCTAAGCACAGCAACATTTCAGAAAACATGACATTTCAGAGAATACTACATTTTAGAAAACAAAACAATAGAACCTAATTAGGCTCAGTTGTTCTGTTTTCTAAAATAAGTTTATGACAACTGTTGAACGTCATTTCCATTTTCTGCTCCTGTTTCTAATTATGTGATTTTTTTTAGATTGATTGAAAGGAGGAGATATCAGAAGGAATTTGTATTATTTAATCTGATCATAGCTCCATTGACCAACATAGGATATCAGTTGTCCCACTTTATTTCAGAATGGGGCAAAAAACAAAGTGATCAGTACTTCAGAGGTCAGCCTAACAATTTGTTGCTGACTACTGTCACTTATCATTTGCATTTTCTATGGCCACAGTTTTCCGTCTTCTATTGATCACTTCCAGAATAACATTGCCTCATGTCCCAAGGAAAAGGTTGTCTCAAACTGATCTCATGAACATGTCAATAAGCTAAGTGATCATTCCAGCAGTAGGGGCCTCATTTATAAAATGGTGTGTATGAGTCATGCTAAAAGTGTAAATGCACATAATAGTGAAAGCATAATGGCATGCGCAATGGCATTACAAATTTTCAAACACCTCACATTCAAACATATATTGCAACAGCAGAACAGGTTTAGTTTTTGGTGTCTAGGCTCCAACTTAATCACTCCCCCATTTGATTACACAGGAATTATGGGAGTGATGAGCAAATCATTGTAACCCCCCCGTCTGAGCCTACAGGCCAATGCTGGGGTGGTGGAGGGGCTGAAGCAACTGGTAGCAATACTGCAGCAGCAGTGCAAGCAAAGGGGATGATGGAAAATGTCTCTCTTCTTAAAAAGATCACCTGATAAGGTGGATGTGTACTATATATGGTTGTGGAGAGTGAGGTATATCACATGAGGTATGTCACATGATTGGAGCAACGCAGCTCGAGTTGGATGAACTAGCTCGCCGGCGTCGCTCCGTTAAAACATTATGGTAATATGGTAAGATGACAACAAGACTGCTTGATTTACAATATGCCTACTAACATCTGTCATTACTGGCAATGACACACCTTTCAATATGTCATAAATATTGTAATTATGTTGAAGTGTTCAAATACACTTCTGTCCATCCTGAGAGAGGGATCTCTCAAATGCAACTCTCTAAGATATTTTTATGTTTTTTTGGTAGTTTTTCTTGTTGAAAGGATGACACACCTTGTTAGGCCCTATGAAAAAAATTGCTATAGTTGAATATGGGCTTTACAGTTTTGCCACTCACCCATTCACACACACATTCATACATTGCATCTATGTATAATACTTTTTTCATCAAATATCACCCTTCATCCCTAGAACAGCCATCAGGGGCAATTAGGGATTCAGTAAGTTGCCCAAGGTGTGAGATGTATATGAGGAATATATTAATTTGAAGCCACAGCAGTGGTATCACTGATGAAACCAAAGCAACCTTTGGCAGCTGCAATAAACACAGTTAGTGTGATAGAGAGGACAGTGCCTGAAATAATTAGGGGTCAGATTTAAAGATGGAGGCAAGTAAAAAGTATTCATTCGTACCATCAGAATGTGAGGAAAGTTGATATCTTAACTGTTAATTTATTAATATGATGCAAGACTTTAGGCATTATTAAACTCAGGGATAACTTCAGCATCCACAAACTATAGATTTGTGGATGTAACAAAGTGACCATAGATCCACCATAGTAACCATAGAAACGACTGTGTGCGGTCTTTGTACAAGTAAGGCCTGATGGCCCAGAGAAACCTGTGGCTTTTGCTTCCTGCACATTGACTGAAATGGAACAGAAATATTCCACGGTCAAAAAAAGGGCACTTGCCTGTGTGTGGGATGCATACAAGTGGAAGTCATACCTTTGGGGAATATGCTTTACTCTGCTAGTCTTTCAAATATACAGCCCATACTCACAATGCACCGCCGCAGCCTGTCTCAATGGCTGATGGGTCATGGAAGGAAACTTGGTCTGTATATTGTTGGACCCTTTGACGCCGTACGCCGACTACAATTTAAAATACTCTGAGCTTGCCTTTTAACATAGTGCCACCACTGAGGACTACACACTTTCTTGCTGCTGTCTTTAGTCGTCATAGTAACCCAGAGAACACTGTCGTCTTAACGTGTTGTCTCCTGCATGACTGATAGATAACTCATATGAAAAAAGCAGATAAACACCCAGCTGCCAATTAATAGGTTCCATTTTGTCCTTCGCATTCAATCTGCAATCCAACAGTCACATCCATGGAAAGAGATTGAATAAACAGGCTCCAGGTACCATGTACCATGTAACACCACATGCTACAACTTTTACCTCACTCTATGAACATTCTTTTTTAACAGAAAAATGCAATCTTATGTCAAAAGTCTTCCCCATTGCATGTGCACAGGCACACCACAGATTAACCCACAGAAACTGTGAGAAAGAAAGTAGGCCCAAATGCTTTCTTTCTGAGCTTTTGAAAGATCTTGAGCACCTCCCTACTTGCTCATCTTCCCTCCGCAACCTGAACCATAACTTCTGCAGGCCATAACGTTTACCATGTTATAAGAAGCTGAGATAGTTGCACTGTAGTTCTTGTTGCTGTTAATTTGGTTAATGCAGTTTGAAGTACTAATGGTAATGCACTTGACACTTTTGAAACTGAAGAAATTGCTAATTTGAGCCTTTATGTGCATTTTTATGTTTAATGTGTCTTATGTAAAGCTATTTTCGTCCATTGCTCTAGTTTAGTAATAGCCCCAAAAGAGAGTGTCCTTTTCTATCAATTAGTTAAGACAATTATAATCTTGCCTTGCTGTAATAAGATTCGATTTAAATCTGACCTTCTCTTTCCTACTAGCACTTGTTTGATCAGAGAGTGTAATCTTTTGCAGAGAGAAATGGATTATATAATTTAAATGTATACTCCTTCATACCGATAGGTGGCACTGTTATAGAGTAAGAGAACTAGTACTAGTTGAGACCTATATAGAGAGAAAGAGAATGCCAGATGGCAACTGTTGAGTGTTAACTAAAGCTGTTTAAGGTAACTTCAGCATTGTCTTGTTCTTGACACCACACTAAAGTCATACTTGTTGATAATGTTTTATTTTGTACAACTGGAAAGATATAGGTAAATATAGATACAAAACAGTATCAAATAGCAATAGTAGTTTCCTCACCATTTTTTTGTTCCTCTGTCAAATTTTCAACCTGAAAGAAAGAAGAATGAGGATGAACATTGTATATATCAGTTATTGTTTTACCACTTCACAGTAAATACAACTTCCACTCAGCAACTACACTGATCACTTCAATTCTGTTCTATTCTCAGAGCAGTGGGACTGCAATGTTACAATACTATGGGAGTGGTTGGTATCAGATGTCAACCATTTGTTTTAATAGCCAACAGCTGTCCCTTCTCTTTGCTCCCTGAACTGTTTGTTCTTATTGTCAGGCACAGAAATGTGACCTAAATAAAGCCGCCTGTTCCTGTGGCCACAGTGCTTTTCACAACTATAATTTTAGTGTCTATGTTACTTTCAGACACACTAATTATGTATATTTGTTTATAAAAAATAAGACGACAAATATATATATATATATATTTATATGTATATATATGTTATAATATAAAAATATATAATAAATTCCAGTCTGTTAGTGTTGAAAGTAATAACAAGCAATAGTATTCTAGAAAATGTTCAGCATTACAATTTCAAAGCTCTTTTACACTTATTATAATATAATTACAAAAAAAATTATAAAATAAGAAAATATAAAAATGAATCCTAATGTTATTGTTTTTTTCTAAAAAGTTTATGTAGAATATAGACCTTAAGGGGTTAGGAGGACCCCAAGGATGAGACCTATGTATCTTCAGCAACTACTAGGAGGAAGAAGATTCAAGGATAACATCCATTCAAAGGCTTAGTGATCATTGAATGCTTTAGAAATTACATAATCTATAAAAATTATATTGCATATTGCACTTGGCATATTCTGTACTCACCGCTGCTTTATATACATCATCCATGGCTGCTGATCTGTTGTTGAGTCTGACACACCTCTGAATGTACTGCTGCACACAGATACAATACAAATGCTTCTATCTGGACTGTGGGTGACTGTGGTACTGAAAAAGCTCTTGACTCATCCCTCAAAATTCAAGGGGTGATAAAGAGAGAGACAGAGACAGACAGAAAGGGAGAGATCTATAAATAGGTAAAACGGAAGGCACTAGACAATAGGCTGTTCTTAGTCGTTACTTCATACTGTTTGCGATGATACTTTAATTTAATCATAGATTGAGATTGATGGTTTGTATGAAGGTAGACATGATTTAGGTAACTGTAAACCCTGACATCTCTCCTTGGGGAGTTAGTTCGACAAGGGCAGATAGTCCCTAACACAGAGCCCTGGTCACAGTTTAGATCCTTGCATCGGTCTCCTCATATTCCACTGTGCCCATGTAGTGTGTTTTACTTTTATAGGGGGTTTATAGAGGCTGTCATGATATATGGTGTAAATTGCGCAGTTTTGAGTGAAATTTTAATACTGGGGCTTACGGACACTTGGATGATACCACGGGAGAAGTATCGGGCATTTTCTGTTTTTTTCTGTTGTTTTTTTCTGTTTGAAGAAGTGGTTGCCAGTTACTTCAATTGTATTGGATTTGGCTGCAACGCTGACATCTGAAACACCATAAGTTTTTTGTGGACTCAAACACTTCACCCACCCCTTCATTGTCATAGTGGTGAGTACATCATGAGTGAATTACATTTTTTTGGTGAACCATCCCTTTAAGGTGATTGAGGAGATTGTTGTTAGTACAGACTATGCACATCTAGCCAAGCAGATGAACTTTTCATCCGTCATAAAATATGGAAAATGCTCCTCCTTCATGAAAAGTTTACTTTCAAGCGCTCCTGTGGCAGCAACACAATCCAGGTGTTCATTTACTTTATAAGTACAAGTAAGGACTGACTGCTCTGTCAATCACTGAAAAGTGTATCGCAAAGGCAAAATGGCCATCTGTTGAGGCAATGAGCCAAATTGACAGCAAAGCTAATTTTTCATCTTGCATTTTTCTGCAATGGACACGGACAGAAAAAAACCTTGCACCTCACAGTGTTCTCAAGGGATTCCTTGATCAAGGTAAAGGTATTCCAGGAGGCAGCACATAAGCATATACTTCCAAAATAAGATGGTTGCCTGCCTGACATTTCCAGGCATGGAGTTCCAATGTTATGGTGTCAGCATAGCAAAGGCCTGGTCACCTTTAGTGACCAGTAGATATTTTGGAACTGTTAATAGAGCCCCGTTGGAGGATCTCAGGCAGCGTTCAGACCGATAGGGGGTGAGTAAGTCATGTATATAGTCAGACTGAAGTCTGGCTACTCAGGGCTTTAAAAACAAGCTGTAAAATCTTTAAATCAATTCTATAACTCCCTGGTAACCAATGAATGGCATTTTGGATTGGCATAATGTGGTCACTTCTCTTAGTGGACATTAAAAGCCTTGGCAGCAGGTTTTTTAATTAACAGTAGTATTTCCATATTTAGCTTACTGATGCTTAACAGAATAAAGTGCACTGCAATAGTTGTGCCAAGAAGAAATAAAAACGTGGATGACCTTTTTTAAGTCTGTGGAGGACAGGAAAGAGGTGATCTTCTTCAACTTTCTCATATGGACAAAGCAGAACTACACCACTTCGGTCACCTGAGAATCAAACGATAAATCAGAGTCAAACATAACACCTAGATTGCAGCCCTCTTTATATACTTTATTAGATAAGGTACCCGGACTAGAGACTGGTAATGTTGCTTGTACTGAGGGGGGTTATTATGATAACTCCTGATTTGGAGAGAGTTTCACCAGCACAGAATGATTCCTTTAATAGGTTGGCCCACAAAGGATCCATCCATTGAATCCCTGATTGTGAATCAATCAATCAATTAATCTATTTATATTTGTATAGCCCATATTCACAATTCACAATTTGTTTCATAGGGCTTTAATGAGATGTAACATCCCCTGCCCTTCACCCTTAAGAGTAAGGAAAAACTAAAACAAAAATGAATGAAAGGATGCATTTCATAGCAGTTTAAGGAACCTAGTCATGCTGCTATGACCTGTCTTCAAATGCAGCCTCTAAAGGATACATTCCATTACTTTGGATACAGATGCTATTTATAAGCTAACATTTAATAAACAACTTTTTTAATAGCGACCCCTGACATTTTGAAATCAAAGGATAGTAAACCTGATGCCATTTAAAAAGTATCTTGTTGATGTAATTGCATGTAATGCCAATAATGTGTAACTGCACAAATTCTCTTAATCATATGTTTTGTACTGACATTCACTTACACTTAAATGGCATATATTAGCTAACATATCTGCAAGTAGCTATGCATCATCCCATGTATTCATCAGTCAAACTAAACTCAGAACAAACTTGTTAGGTGACTCATATCCATTTCACCTAAAACATATCAGCCCTCCATATTGGACCATTTTAAAGGGCAGCATAGGTTGACAAATTGAAGGTAATAAAGATTTTACAATTTCATAACTATAAATAATCTTTATTTGTTTAATCTCTTTTCAGTGGAGCGGAGTCAGCTGTCTCTCAGCTGACAATACACAGGCTATTTTGAACATCTGTCCTTGACTAGAAATAAAAGACCTCTACCAGTAGGGAGGGTAAAAAAAGCACTGTGGTCATAAATCTCTTTTGCAAAGCTACATATTCAGGAAAGGTTGCACCTGCTATTATGTGGCAGCTTTAGAAATTGGTTTGATAAATATATATACATAAAGAAATAGGTATCTGGTGGGCAAAGTAAAGAAAATGGAAATCACTTAAGAGACTAATTCAAAGAGTAGTCAGCAGTAATAAATAAATAGTCAACAAAGACTAAAAATCATATATATCCTCTGCAAGTCTGTGCAACAGGTTTTCAGGGTGCAAAGGTCGGTGTCCTGTCTGGATTGGACCACCTCTGTTTGCGATGAATTGCTTTAGGCACAAACAGTTTCCCTCCATCCAATTTCAAACCATCCTAGGATATAAGGGTCACTTCCTGGATGTTAATGTTGGCTTCCCTGGCTGTGATGCAAGGGTCCTTAGCTGCATCTGCACCAGCTTTATGTACATAGGAAGATGCCTCATTGATGACGGAGCGTATCCCTGTTTGGCAAAACACATTTGCCAGATGACTCCGTTCAGAAAGCTGTTAAGGCAAGATAAAATACAAGGTTATCTTGGTCAAGGTGTGTGGTGAAGAGGGCATTTGAAGTGCAGCAGACCATATGGTATACCATCTTTCTTAAGGCACTAGAGGTGAAGGAATTGATTGTGTCATTATCGACCCTCTTTTCCTCCACAACTTGCATTAATATTCCCCACATAAAATAGACTCATAAGAATATTTTGGTACTTTTCATAGATATTCTACGGAGCCCCTTGTAGACAACAATATAAGTGGCCTCAAGGTTTTGAATCTGTAGTTTACTAACAAGACCTGACAAACTGAAATGGAAAAGACTTTTGGATGGGTGATGTTTCACTAAACTTGATGTAGCCTTCAGTTTAGGATTTTACTATATTTTGGTCCCAGCACCTCCGGTGGGAGGCCCTATTGAAATTGTAAGGACTATTCTGAGCGTAGTGAAAAATACGTATTTGGAAATGGGCGCAACAAAATAGCTCAACAACGCCACCTACGGAAAAAGCCCCTCATTTAGCATTCAGTGATCCTCACGAAAATGAGGACAGTTGTGTATCATGACCAGATGCACATAAACTCTATCAGTGCATTATGAAAAACACAACAGGAAGCCCGCCATTTAGGATTTAGTGGCTAATTTGGTCATATTCCACATTTTTACTCTGATGTACTTGTCGTAGAGCTTTCATCAGATCACCTTAAAATTGTGTAGTGTGTCATCACAACCAGATGGAGATCAAAATGATTAAAAGATCGATTTTTAGTCACTCCCTGTGACCGTGGCGTGGCTTCAAAGTTTGATGACACGCCATCAAGACACTAACTTCTGTATCTTGGACATAATGGGTCCAATCGAGTCCAAACTAGACATGTAAGACAAGAGTCGCGACCTGAAGACATACAGAAATCGTGACTTAAAATCACAGCGCCCCCTGGAGGCAGCAGGAAATGTCTTGTTTTTGGTACATCTTGCACTTGGATCTATTTCTCCTCATCCACTTTGCGAAACCATTTCAAACTGTATTAAATGGGGAGATAGACCCATGAACACGGAAGTTACAGTGACATTATCAATGTCAAGACATTGATAATGAATTGACATTATCAATGTCAAGACATTGATAATGTCAATTCATGTCATTGATAAATGTCAATTCATTATCAATGTCAAGACATTGATAATGTTAGCATAAGATTACTGTGACTTTTCCTCATGCAGATTATTAATGGCGTGGCATCAAAGTTCATCAGCTTGCCATGACAAACGAAATCACTGTAACTTCCGTGTTCATGGGTCTATCTCCGCGGTGAAGATATTCAGATGGTTTTAAGGAATATGCGTGGCAAAATAATTGACTAGCGCCCCCTAAAGGGCAGCCCCGGCACTACGATTGGTCTACAACTACAAAAATCGATAGGGAAATGTCCTTTTTCATGACAAAGAAATAAGTCTCCTGGACAGATATGCTAGTTTAACCCTTTAAAATACCTGTTTCTTTTCTTTATTTTTATATTTCTAAATCACAAGAGAATAAAATATTTTCCATACAGTACATGAAGATGAGATATCTTTTGGTGGGTTTACACAGCCTGGCACATGTCACTGACAACATTATTAGTTTTTGTGTAGTGTTACATAAAAAAAAGGACAAATATGCCTCATCCCCCAAAAACTGATATAAAAATATTATGAATTAATATTACTTTCAATACTTATTCATTTATTTTCTGTATTTTAACCCTATAAATACCAATTTATATGATACAAACTTTTTTTCTAAACAAAGCATTTTCTTTTCATATGCCAAACAAAGCTGCTTAATCCATTTTTGCTCTTGCTCCACCTGCTGCTTATAAAGCTGCTTCAGCATTAATAATCTAGTCAAATAGCTTTGTAAAATAATATTAAAATCGTTCAAACGGATACCTTAATTTAAAACTTTAATTTAACATTTAACTGTTTATGCAGATCAGGAGAGAGATATAAGTCCTGTTCCCATCTTATTGTTTGGACATTGTTTTGTTGGAAAGGATGTTAATTAGTTCTAAGGTTGAGAGAGGAAGTTCAAAGTTGGTGGCTCTGATGTTATATTTGAATGGTTGATTTGAGTTGTAAATATTCAAGAAAGTTACTGCTCCTGATGCCGTACTTCTGGACCAGGAGATGGAAAGAGATCGGTGTATTATTAGGAAAAATGTGTTTGAGATGTGTGATGCCTTTTTGGTCCATGTGTGGAAATAATAGGTTGGCTATGATTTAAAAACTATCACCAAGACCAAAATCGCTCATGAACTGTTGGTGGTTTCAGTGAATTGCCAGGTACGTTTATTGCATGACATATTTGATTCGTCTATTGTTGGGTCTATATCTATGTCTATGAACATGTTGAAGTCACCTTCAATAATAACTGGGCAGTTTGAAATTATTTAAATAGGATGGTTCATCTGTATTTGAGGACAATTGAAACTGCAGATTGTTACCTGGCTATTGTTGAAGGAAATTTTCGATAAAATAAAATGTCACTCTGGATCTGTAATGGTGATGAACAAATGTGAAAATAAATACTTCTCTTTCTCTAGTGTTTCTGTCTGAAAGATGTGTTTCTTGTATTAACATTTATATCTGCTTGAAGTGTTGCCAGGGTTTTTAATATTTTAGTATATTTATGATTTTTTTTAATTAGTGAATGGACATTAACAATTGATGCAGTGATGAATGATGTGTGTGTGTGTGTGAGTGTGTGTGTTGCTGGTGCAACATTACCTGCAAACACAAAACATAGAACTGATACATTGGCACAAAAAAACATCATTTGTAAAATTGGGCCTGGACAAGGGGAACTTGTCTTGACAGAGGGCTAAATACTCAATGTATTTGTGGACTAAATTGAAGGGGGACAGGTCACTTTTCTCATAATGAGTTCAAGATGAGCCAGTTGATAAAACGTGACTATTCTTACTAACACCACTAGAGGTCATGGTCAATTTGAGTCACCAATGATTTGCTCAGGAAACAACAGTGTTTGGAAACATGAAGACAAGAAGGTAAATATCTGTTAAAACATGGCATGAAATGACCAATGGTTGATAGTAAGGTTTAGTTACAAATGCTTTCCGTACCTGAGATATTTAGTATTAAAATGCCCATAGTTGTGTGATGTGACAGGTAAGGCAACAGTGTGGTCTGGGAGAAACCCTTCCTTGTGCAGCATTCTGCCAGCAATATTTTGTGCTCTGCTTGTAGACACAACTTTGTATGTATAAAATGTATACACACTGTAAAAGTTATAAAACTTCCGTTTGACTTCTGGCATTAATGCAGGTATAAGAGCGGCAGAAATGTTTGCACCACATTGTTCTCCTCTCTGGGTCTTTCCTCATTATTAGGCGGCTGCATATATGAAAAAAAAACACCTAACCTCAAAAAAATTCTAACAAAAGGTTTCTCAGCTATTTCTTGTAGTATTAGGTGTCCTTAGTAACATACTAAAAGTTTACCAAAGTTTGACCACTAGAAAGTTGTAAATTTCAAGATGGCGTCCAAGATGGGCAGGAAGTCCTTGAAATATCCTAACTGCTTCATTTTTTTACCTAGCAAAGTAATCTTGGTGTCTAATCCCATGTTTTTTGGGTCTAGGAATTCATTGGACTTGTTTAAATTGACCTGGCATAATTATATACCTATGGAATACATGATTTTATGAGATTACTAGGGCTGTAACGGTACACCAATCTCACAATTTGGTTTGTATCACAATGTTTGACCCACAGTTCGATACATAGGCCTACCTTAATGTTTTTTTTGTTTTTTTTTGGTTGCCCAAGACCGAACCATTGATCCTGCTTTGCTGTTCCAACGGTTCCTGATCATGTCGAAAACTGGGCAGTTTTCACTGGAAGATGTAATGAGCTATGAGCTCTGCTCATTTCCTGCAGCCCTGTTTGAAGGCAGGGAAATCTTCCGTAAAGCCAACAAGCCCCAACTAGCGCAGGCTATCATTGAGTTCTCAAGCAAGAAATCAAACAAAACGGTCCTGGATTCCATCCCAGCAACTGAGCATTATGTCCTTGATGGTGGTTCCCTGGTTCACCGCTTGGCATGGAAAAAGGGTGACAGTTACGGTGCCATTGCACAGTCATATGCAGACTTTACCATACGCCTTTACGGTAAAGCAACAGTCGTTTTTGATGGTTATAGAGAAGGTCCATCCATCAAAGACAATACGCATCAGAGACGTGGTGAAAACACTCACCCCATTGTTAACTTCAATGCAGAGACTGAGTTTGTGGGAAGAAAGGATGATTTCCTTTCCAGATCTTGCAACAAACAAGGACTTATCCATCTTATGACCGAGGAGCTGGAGAAGAAGGGCTGCTCTGTTATCAATGCTCCAGGTGACGCAGACGTGGACATTGTCAAAGCTGCAGTCAAGGCCTCAGAACATCAGCCCACAACCTTGATAGGGGAGGATACAGATTTACTAATTCTTCTCCTCTTCTATGCTGGGACGAAAAATAGAGGCCTCTATTTTCGTTCAGACAAGTCCAAAGCTACTAAGGTGTACAACATCAGTGAGATGAAACAAGTCCTGGATAGTGACTTGTGTTCCCAGTTGCTGTTTGTTCACGCCTTCACAGGATTTGATACAACTTCACGCATTTTTAGTGTTGGCAAACAGACAGCATTCCAGAAACTCGTGAATGGCGAGTCAATCATCCAGTCCTGTGCAAATGTGTTTCTGCTCAAACATCAAGCAAGGAATGTCATAGAGGACCATGGGACCAAGGCAATGGCAGTGTTGTTTGGCGGAAAGAGTAGCGATTCACTTGCCTCTTTGCGTTACAATCTTTTTAGCAAGAAAATCGCCACTGCCAAATCATTTGTTGGCCCAGAACGTCTGCCTCCAACTGAGTCCGCAACCAAATACCACTGCCAAAGGGTTTACTTCCAGATCATGGTGTGGATTGGAAAGGAAGGTGACCTGAACCCAGTGGATTGGGGATGGAAACTGGTGGACAACCGATTCCTGCCAGTTATGACTAGTAAGACTGCTGCCCCAGAAAGCCTCCTGCAGATGATACACTGTAATTGCACAACTGCCTGCAAAACACAATGGTGCAGTTGCAGGTCATATGGACTACCATGCATGCCTGCTTGTGGACCATGTCAAATTGGGAATTGTGAGAATCACTATAATCAACCTCAATGGGAAGAAGAGTGTGACGACTAATGGTGAATTAAGGTCACACTGTAAGGTGTATAAATAAGAAAAGTATTTAAAAAATATATAAAAAACAAAAGACAAAAAAAAATGCATTATAAAAAAGGTAAAAAAAAATATATAAAAAAATAAAACACACAAAATGAAAAGGGGTTAGCGGTACTGAGCCTTCACGTGGCAGCCCTGTTTTGACTAATTTTACAGTACCACACAGTTCTTATTAGTTTAGTGTTTATTGGAATAAAAAAAATGGTTATGTACCACAGAAACCACCAACACAAGGCAAAACAATATGAAAAAAGAGAAATATGCAATTACTTAAGGGGAATTTGACTTATTTTTCGCATATATATGCTTGTAACCAATTACTTTAATATATAAATGTACTTGTTTTCACTTATCTATCATGCAAATATGCTAATTAGAATATTAAATGGCCAAAACATGTATCAGGCACCAGTATTCCTGGTCTAGGAGGTTAACAAAGGAGTAATGGTCATTTTAAAGGACCTGACGGCGGCCATTTTGAAAATGGGGCCTTTCTTGGAGTCAAACTTTGGTAAACTTTTAGTATGTTTTTAAGTACATCTGATACTACTGTAAACCACTGAGAAACCTTTTGTTAGAATTTTTTTGAGGTCAAGTCATATTTGCAGCTGACTATATATGATTTGTGGGTGTTTAAGGTGGATACCCTCTCGCCAGAAGTGATCCTCAAGGCGCTGTCGGTACATTCCCCCTGCCCTGTGAGTACTTACCTGACTTTTTATTGAGCGGGGTGCTTTGTTGTTGGTGATTGTATGGAACCGCAGGCTCCCTCCCCTCTGAGCCAAGACCGCCCCCATACGCCCGCACCAGCCAAGAACTAATCAATATAAACAGCAAAGTCCACCCCTCTCCCAAACACCGGGTACTTATTATATCCCTGTTGATGCTAACTATAGACCAGGCCAAACAAAAAAACTATAAATACAGCTCGCAGGTCTAATCATCTATTCTCTGTCCCCATATCCCCCTCTGCTGGCCAGAGCATACCTGTGATACTGGCCCTCAATGTAAGGTCCCCTTCTAATACGTCTTTTATGCTGAATGATCAAATGTTTTTTCATCCAATTTAAACTTTTTATTCCTAACTGAGACCTGGTTGTCTCTTGGAGATCACATCCAGCTGCTAGAGCTTTGCCAACCAAACTTTGATTATTAATAGAGACATTTGTTGTTTTGAGGCCACTACGTGCCAAATTTGCAGCACTGCTCTGGTCCTTGGTCTAGTAATCTATCGCACTCCTCAACCAAATGTTAATTCTGCCCCAGAATTCGCTGAACTTTTATCTTTTATCGTTTTAAACTATGATAGAGCCTTCTTTACAGAGTGTTTTAATTTAGTTCATGTGACTGGTCGAACACATAACGGCGGCCACACATTAGATCTAGTCTTTACCCTCAGTCTGAGCATTAACCTTAATAATAACCTTAGAGGAGGGGTTCCCAAACTTTTCAGCCCGCGACCCCCAAAATAACGGTGCCAGAGACTGATGAACCCCACCGACCCTGGATGTGTTATATAATGTTGCGCACAGCCACACACACACACTATTAGGCCTTTGCAAAATACAACACAAAAGAAAAACAGCCTTACAGCCATGGCATTATTTTATAGCAATTTAAGAAATAGAATATAACTAGAATACAGGGAAACCCCTGTAAAAACAGCAGGGCTGAGTGAGCATATGCTGTAAGTACAGCATAAAATAGTGTATAAAACAGTGCGCAGGTGATGTCTGTGCACGTCTGTGCGAGTCTGAACGAGCAGCAGACACCTTATTGATGACATGTGCAAAAACTTAGGGATCTGAACTTCAAAACACATATCAAATCATTAAATCCTGTTACTTTCACCTACGAAACATCTTTCAAATCAAATCTGTTCTATATCTCCCGGACATAGAAAAACTAATACATGCCTTTACCTTTTCCTGCCTCGATTATTGCAGCGCCCTGTATACATGCCTCGGCCAATCCATAGTAGCACTGCCCCTCGTGTTTCAACAAAAACAAACCATAGGTCTCATATCAAGGACATAAAAACCTGGATGACCCGCAATTTTCTCTTATTAAACTCAGACAAAACAGAGGTTATAATACTTGGCCCCAAACACCTTAGAGATAAATTATCTAATGATATAGCTGCGCTAGACGACATTGCCCATTGCTTCCAACGAAACAGTCAGGAACTTGGGTGTGATCTTCGATCCTGATTTATCATTTAATAGTCACTTAAAACAAATTTCTCGGACTGCCTTTTTCCACTTGCGTAATATATCAAAAATCAGGCATGTCCTTTCGCAAAAAGATGCAGAAAAACTAGTCCACGCCTTTGTTACATCGAGACTGGACTATTGTAACTCATTATTATCAGGCTCCAGCAGTAAGTCGTTAAAGACTCTACAGCTTGTCCAAAATGCCGCAGCACGTGTCCTGACGAGAACAAAGAAAAGAGAGAACATTTCTCCAGTATTAGCTTCGCTACACTGGCTTCCAGTTAAATCTAGAATAGAATTTAAAATTCTCCTCCTCACCTTCAAGGCCCTTAATAATATAACGCCTTTTTACCTAAAAGAGCTGTTAGTACCTTATAAACCCGCTAGAGCACTCCGCTCCCAGAATTCAGGCCTACTTGTCGTCCCTAAAGTCTCTAAAAGTAGAGTAGGAGCCAGAGCTTTTAGCCATCAAGCCCCTCACTTGTGGAATAATCTACCAATTTCAGTTCGGGAGGCAGACACCATCTGTTCGTTTAAGAATAGGCTCAAAACCTTTATTTTTGATAAAGCTTATAGTTAGAGTTAATTAGTGCGGCAGAACGTAACTTGTTCTATTTTAGGACACATGACACACAGAGCTTCTTTTTCCAGCTTCTCCTTCCTCTTCTCCATCCCTATCCCCCTTCCCCGGAATCCCTTTGCTTTATCACCCGCAGATCCAGGGCCTCTGTGCCCGCACCATGGATTGGTGTTTGTGGATCGCGCATCGGGGGTCGCAGTGGTGGACCCAGTGTGGCGGATTCTGTGTCGTGTGGGCTGATCGTGGTGCTGGTGGCGGACCCTGTGTCGCGTTGGCATTGGGTACAGGAGGTGGACCAGGGCCACGGTGGTGGCTCGTGCTGGGTCCTGGTGGGCGGCGGTGGACGGTGACTGAGGACTGGAGTGGCCTCTGGTCTGGATGCTGGATCGTGGTCCTGCTGGATCGTGGTCCTGATCGTGTGTTTCACTGATCTTCTACAAAGTCACTGAGCGGCTGCTTCACGCGAATTATATCATTGCATGCGCCTTTGAGCCAGTGAGTGACGACATTCATGTTCATTGTATGAAAACTGATTTGTTCAGTTCATTGTTCGCCAAAAATATAATTTGCAAATATAAATGTACAACACTTAACAATGAGCCACTCCAGAGGGGCTGAAGAGCCACATGCGGCACGCCGACCCCTGCCCCAGGTCAAGGCTGGCTACTCAAGGTGACCTCTCGGTCAGGGCTCCCAGGTTCTGTAACTCCCTGCCTGATGAGATTATGACTGTTATTTAACCTTTAGTTTGTTTTGATTAATTGTGTTGATTAAGTTATCTCTTTTACTTTTTGATATAAATTAATACTGTTTCTTTAACATGACTCTCCTCCAACAGTAGCCTGCCTCTCCATAGGTAAGCCTCAGCTCTTGATCAATCGCCCCCTTTCCTGTATATGAGATTTAAATTGTCATTTTCAATAAAAGTATTATATTTGGATGGAACCACGTGCTCCTTTGTATGCTAGTATGCTCTGTATGGTACACTGCTGCTATTGTCAAGGTGATCGGCTGCAACCTGCCTTCTCTTCAGGACCTTTACTCTGAGACGTGAAGGGAAGATAGTGGCTGACCCTTCCCATCCTGGACATGGACACTTTAAGCAACCTCCCTATTGCAGGAAGCTTTTTTTTATGATTGTGTTTTTTTAGCTTTTTTCACCATGCTGTCAAAATGCATTACACGGAAGAACACAATATATACACCACTTTGTATAAACATCCAGACCCACACTCATACACTCACCCACAGACCAATACAGGTAGACATCTGCAAACATGACGTTTACTAACTAACGTTTACGTCCTCCCTCTACCAAACAGTCCCTTTATAAAACCACATTTAAATTCACTATAGATCCTTTGAAAAATCAACCAAAATGTCAAACAAATTAACGAAAGTAAAACAATGTCCTAGATCCGCCGACATTTAGTTGCTTATTTCCTTACCCATACCACATTCTTCCAAGTTTCATGATAATCTGTCCTATACGGCAGCGTATTGCATTCACTTGAAAAGCAACTTTTTGCCATGCTCAAAAAGTTGCTAAACTTTGCAGTTAATTAGAAAGTGGTGAAAATGTACGTATTCTGGAGTATTTGGAAATGGGCGTGGCAAAATGGCTCAACAGAGCCAATCATCCTGCGGCGCACATCATCCTGCGGCGCACATCATCAGGAAAATTATTAATTTAATTTAATTCCAATTTTTTCTGTTTTTGTATTAATTAATTTAAATTTACATAGTGTATTATATTTTACAATTAATTGGTGATTGATTTCCTGCCAATTATAAGAGTTCAGTATATTGCAGGCATGAAGATGAGAAAGAGTGGGGATTCAACCCGCGACCATCTTAGCAAAACGAAAACTGTACCGACCAGGCCACACCGCCTTCTTATTCCCGTGAGGAACTAGGCGCACAAATTGCTTGCGTGTGTGTCCGTGTCATTCAATGCTTCTTTTGATAAACACTTTAGAGAAAATATTTTTTTCTTTACTACATTTATTTGTCAGCCTTACTTTTATATTTTTGGATTTTAGATACTGGATGATTTAACATGCTTTAGGATGACGTGCGCCGCAGGATGATGTGCAATGCACCATGATGTGATGATGTAAGCTGCAGGATGATGTGCGCCGCAGGATGATGTGCAATGCACCATGATGTGATGATGTAAGCTGCAGGATGATGTGCGCCGCAGGATGATGTGCAATGCACCATGATGTGATGATGTAAGCTGCAGGATGATGTGCGCCGCACATGATGTGATGATGTGTGCCGCAGGATGATGTGCAATGCACCATGATGTGATGATGTAAGCTGCAGGATGATGTATGCCCCACATGATGTGATGATGTGCGCCGCAGGATGATGTGCGCTGCCGAAGTGTCCTTGGCAAGATACTGAACCCCTAAATGGCCCCTCATAAATGCTGAGTGTACTAAAAATGTAAGTCGCTTTGGACAAAAGCGTCAGCTAAATGACATGTAATGTAATGACTTAAAATCATAGTGCCACCTGCTGGCTACAGGAAGTAATGTGTTTATCCTTGCTGCAGAGCTTAAAACGCACGCAATGCAGAGACGTGCGCTTGGTCATCGATCGCTCTCTCTTCCCCGACCGCAACAGGCTTGAAATCGCCTGTGCTATTTTTTTCCCTTTCCCTCGAAAGTTGAAAAGAAAACGAAATATTCTTATAATAATTTATTGCGAGTCAGTGCAGTCCCTCTAGGATAGTATGCGGAGCTGTCAACCTATAGTGAAGGAAGTTATATACAGTGTTTCTTAATATTCTATCGTTACTGGGAAATATTCATTATACTTTAGGAGATACTTTGGGTTAACATAAACGATGTTTGACAGATTGGGAGAGTTGTGGTTTTTTTAAAACTTTTAAATAAACCTTTTATTAGATAGGTTCAAATTCATAGATATACATAGAAACCTTTTAATAATATCAAAATGTATTAGATTTTTTAACTGTTTTTTGTTCTTTATCATTTCGGCTATTCACCTGGGGCTGAAGATAAGAATGTTGCCTTGACCATTTGCATTTGTCAACATGAAAACAAATTCCAGCACCTTTCCGGTCATGAGACGGTTTCTTCTGGTGTATGCTGGGAAATGTATTTCTTGGGTGGTAATTTTACATCTATTCTCATGAACACTAGGTCGAGAGGAAACTCCACCTCCCGGAAACACCGCCGTGGTTCGCCCTTGTTACTTCCTCCCACACGGAACCGGATCCGCGGTACCACTTGTTTCATGTTGGTAGCACTACTCAGCTTCAGTTCCAAGACTCTATCACGAGTTTGTCTGTGGAAGGACACTTCAACTGTAACAGTGGCGAAGTGTCGGCGAAGTGAGGAGTGGGAGCCTCGCTAGCCAGCTGGTAGCTAACAGAGGACGGGAGCCGGGTTCACAGTCTTCGTCTCAGGGGAGGCGTACAGTGTTTTTAAACCAGCCCAGCAGCATCAGATGTTATCATAGAATCCAGTCTGTTAGCTAGTTGTCTTCAGAGAAAATACATCCATGGAGGAGGTTGACAAAATTTTGATTCACGCCCTGAAACAAGTCGGCACGTAAGTGTTTTGTTGTTGATGTGTACAGAGCTAACCCAACATCAAGTTATTGGAATTACGCTAGCTGATTAATTTTAAGTCTGATAATTAGAGACCTGTCTCTCTTGAACCCATTAACACAGAATGACCACCATGCTATTTTTCTGTTGTTCACATTTGGGTTTAAGATCAAAAGGTGAGGATAAGACAAGTGCTCAGAATTTCCACCTTTCTTTTCTGCTATTTACATCTAGATTTTTAACATGTTTGCACAAAGTACAATATGTATGTTAGGTGAGCAAAGTAAATGCACAATATTTGGTTGCATAACCTTGTTTAGAGTAACTGTATCAAGCCTTTGACACACTGACATCACATAACTGTTGCATTCTTCATTTGTGAAGCTTTTCAACCAACGCCTCTAAGGTTCTGGTCTTTCTCCCTTCAGTAACATCTTTAGATGCAATATTCTTCTCTTGGTTTAAGGTCCGGTGATTGACTTGGCCAGTATTAAACCCTCCACTCCCATTCAAGGGCTCTGTTGTGTGGGTAGTTGGTGTGTAACAGTTCCTGCGGCCTGCACTACAAAGCAATGTTACTGGTAATATAACCTCAGGGCTAACTGGTGACAACCGGGGACCACCTCCTTTATTGGCTGGGTAGCACTGTGTTGAAGGGTCCTACCCACTAAACTCAGTGTTCTACATGAAAATAGTTGACAACTACCTTATTAATTGATTTGTCGGGTTTGTTATAATACACGGCACAGACTGGCAGCGTCACTTTAGTTGAGGGCGGTAAAACTAAGTTTAGTGCACATGAAGACGGTGTAATCCAGATGCTTTGGAAAATAAAAACCAGTAATTTAAATAGTCTTTGATAGCTGCCCAACATTTTAAAGAAATTATGTTGTTTGAAATAAATAAACTCACTTGGTTATCAAAGCTGACCCTCTTGTGTAAAATGTTGTCCATGTGAGAGCATTTTATTTGTATGTGTGTTTTCAGTAAAAATCGGAAGTATTTTAATTTCATGTGTATGTGAGTGGTCATTCTAAATAATGTCCCTTATGATCCAATATATCAGAAGCACACTGTCAACACATTTTCTTCGCGAAATGCTAAGAACCTTTAAGAAATTAAACCCATGCACCCTAAACAAAACTAGTGGTTAGAATAATATTTTTTGAACATCATTATAGTTCTTCAGAGGTTTTTTACTATAGATGCAACATGCTACTCTGCAAAGGGCTCTGCAATTCATGGTTCAGTTCAGCCCTCGATTTTTGAGACACAGGTTGGTAAACAACAATTTGACCCCGAAGGGCCTATTGTTTTTACTTTGGTTTGTTATTATTATTTGTAGTCTGCCTCCTCGGCTCAAAATGAGCTGGACTGAGCTAGAAACATGAAACTTTGCAGAATAACTGGAATGGAACTTTCCCTGAAACATGATCTCATTCAACCACATGGTGGCATTGTAACACAATGCATGTAGTCTGGAGAAGTTTGGGAGCGGACCATCAAGCTTCTGGTTAGTGGATAACCTGCATAACTAATTGATTATAATTCAATAAAATAGTTGTTGTATTATTCTCATTTTGGTTGTTTAGTGGGTTGGTGATGTCACTGACTGATGTTGATACCAAGAAATAAAATGTTGAACACTTTATAATCTTCAATTGCTTCGTTTTCGAGGGGACTGTATCCACCTTAAAATTGTCTTTGTTACCGACAGGGAGGTGAGTGAGGAGATTGACAGTGTCAGACATTTCAGCAGTGAGCTGATCGTGCAGGCGGTGGTCCGATGTATCCAGGTGATTGATCCAGGCCTTGGCAGTTCGTTGCCCACCTCCCTTCCTCCAGGCATGTCTGCTCGTTTCAGAGTAGGAATGAGCCTGGCACAAGCCTGTCAGGTAACGTGCTTCTTATTCATTTATTTTGATTTAAGTGAATTAGAACTGAAATGTATACCCTGAAAAAAAAGGCTCAAATAATAATGATGAATAAATAATAAAATGAGTAGTAGACAGTGTCTCGCTCTTCACTCGACAACTATGAAAAGTGCAGGATTTGAGTCTGGTGATATTGCGCAACACAAACACCTCCTGCTTTAACAAGAGCATAAACACGTTGTTTGCATCACTGAGAAGCAAATGGTGATAAGACACCTAGTAAAACTGCCAGAACAGTGAAGCTCACGTAGCAGCCATTGTCATGTTTAATCGATACTGCACATGTGGTTATCAAATATAAGTTAGAAAGTATTTAGTGAAGAAAAAATGATAGAGCCATCTAAATTCACTTCATGAGTGACAACTCTTGCCTCATCTGATCGGCTCCTCAAGATGCTAGCCATTTCAAATTTGAGCAATAACCAAATATTATTATTGTGTAAAGATTGCTAATTTCTCAGCACATCCACTGAACTGTGCTAAATTCAAATTCAAACTTCACCTAAATATTTGGCTTTACTATATGAAATTTTTAGCATGAGTTTTAGCAGCAATATCTTTGACCGTTTTGGACCACAAATACAGAACATTGGAAACATATGGAAGAGAAATTAAAGGCAACAAGTTTGCAATGAAACACACAAAGTGATGTTATATCTTTTAATGGAAAGTCCAAGCACATAGAAAATCGATCAGTGGTTTGCTGTACCCCTCTGAGGATCTGTTTGAAAATTGGTGCATTGTGGTTGTAACAAACAGGATGTTTTAGGATTTTCTCCAATTAAACAAATTTCAACCAGATTATTGGCTCCAGCTACACATACATTCAACTGCTGCCAAATGTATAATTTAGCTATGCTACCTCAGCTTTAGCTAATGTTAACTAGCTAAAGGTTTTGGAGATCATTTTGGCCTGTCTTATGGGCCTTATTCTATCAGCGTCACAATAGCCTGCCGCGGCCTGGAAACACATAGGGACACAAAAGGTATATCATATCAGCTATGTGGTTAGGGTACAACCATACCAAGTTTCATGTGAATTGTTGAACTCGAAGTAGATGATATCGTCCACCCAAAATGAGTGGGGAATATAATGTTAGTAGAAAAAGGATGAAAACGTTGTCAAACATTGGCGCAGAGGCAATCATAATTATACCATACAGATGTAGAATTCACATTTATCTGAATATATCTGCATATCTAATGTTACTTATTGAAGCCATCGCGTACTAGTGACTCAAATCTGCTGTCAACACTGGGCTTACTAGCTACGTTGCAGTCCATTCTGCAATGAGTTTACTATCTAGCTATCGATAGCTAGTGTAACTTAGCTATGCTACTGCATCGTTAGCTTACGTTAGCTAGCTAAAAGTTTTGGAGATCATTTGCCAAGGCTAACGGGAGGCTTCAATCGAAAATTACCAGCTAGCTATCAGAGCTGACACAACCAATTCACTCGACTTCCCCTTTGAAGTTAACTTAACTTTGGCTAATATATCCAATAACTAGTTAACATTAGCTAATTATCATTGACAGTTACTAGCTAATTTACCGTGGCATAAAATGCAGGGTTGTTCGCTTTCAGGTTCCTCTTTACATTTGTTGTGTTCTTCCAACCTATTTTGAAGTCACAAGGTTTCTCTCCCGTTATTGCGGTGCATTGTGTTTTATTTTCTGTCAATTTATAATTAAAAGAGTGTCCAGATATCTATAGGTATAATGAGTTAAAAGGAGGCCTTATGTGCCACGAGGCACGCAAGAGACTAGAACTAGAATGAGTTAAAAGGAAAGTGTTGTGCAATGTGTCCAGGTGTCAGTAAGGTATAAAACAAAAGTGTAAAACAGGCAACAGCATAGCACAGAGGGGCAGAGCTGTGGTCTTCAAACGCCGAGCAGCTGATCCACAATCCGGAGTACATTGATTTCCTAGCCAGCATGAAGGGTGACAGAGTGGCCACATTGGGAGCATTTGATACCAAACTCGCATCAGACGTTGTGGCAGCAACGACCGCTCTAAACAGCCAAATCTGTGCCACTGCAAGGGCAAGCTAGACCAGGACTAGGACTTAATTTCAATGTTGTTCTTTTTGTTCTTGAATAAATAAATGTTCTATTGAAAATGACTTTTCTCAAAAACGATTTCTTCTGTTTTTTTAAATTGCCAAGGAAAACACCCAAAACGGCCCATTTTCATATTTTTCACATGCTGTGTTCCACCTCTAAATCTCAATGAATTTCCCCAAAACTTTGCAAAAGGCATTTTTACAGTGGATATAAAAAGTATACACACCCCTGTTAAAATGCAAGGTTTTTGTGATGTAAACAAATGAGACAAAGATAAATCCTGTCTGAACTTTTTCCACCTTTTAATGTGGACAGCCTCATTTCAATGTACGGCTGGGGCGACGTAATCAATACGTAAATGCATAGACTTGCAGAGTGAATCCTGGCAGCACACGGCATAGTTTACGATACTGAACTAGAGAAAGTGAGAACAATGAGGAAAGATAAAGCTGCTCAGTTGTTAATGTTTGTTGAGATTGTTCATAAGTGAAATGTAGTTATATATTAAGAAAATAGAAGAAAGGCAGAAACTCAAACCAAAACTTAAGTGTTTTATTTTAAGATTACTTTTTCAAAAGCTCTTTATTTTATATACAAACATTATTTACTTGAAACAAGACAATAATATAAATTGTGGAACAAGCTCTTGCAGAGATTATATTTTGCAGAGATATGGAACTGTAAAAGGAATAATGCCTTGGAGTGCATACTGTGTTGTCAGATTTGTTTGTATTTAAGAAATTATTAAATAAATATAAATATATAAATTAAAAGGTATATTTTGATGAATGCATGATTATGTAAATCGAGAAATAAAATATAATCGTTAGATTAATCGGAACAATAATCGATAGGTGCAACCCTAGTTCAATGCACAATATTTAGCTTTTCAGTTAAACAATGTTTTCTGCAGAGGAGCTGCTACTGCAGCTTTTTAAATTGGCTCTGCCTTGAATATGGCCATAAAAATGACTATTTCCATATATAAAAGTAGTCCTGTGCAGTCAAATAAATACAAGTACTATACAGTATAAAGTTGTGCATCTTCCGTTCTTTAAAAAATTCCACAATAAAAAACCCTATTAGAAGAATGGATTCCTTCAACAACAGTAACGCTTTATAGTGATTAAAGGTAAATGCATTTTCTAGCGTATTGAGTGTAGATAGTTATACACCCTCTTTCGGAAACTGTAAGTTGTAATAAGGTGTTCCTTTTTAAAAACCTATAATTTGAACAAAACTACCTGAGGAAGACTTGTGCATGCTTATGTGTCCGCCTCTCTTTGTTTCTGTTGATGCATTGTGTGTTGCATTGTTATTTTTGAATAATAGTTGAATAACAATATTTATAGTACAGTTCTGAATGTCATAGAATAAGAATCTTTATTATTTTTGAATAATAGTTGAATAACAATATTTATAGTACAGTTCTGAATGTCATAGAATAAGATAATCTTTATCCATCTGCCCATCTTTTAATACATTCATTCCTTAATTAACTCGTTCATTCATTTGTTCATTCATGGACCTGCTATACTAAAGAGCAAATGTTCCCTTTGTCATTTGGCTTCCCAGGACATTGGTTATAAAGGAGAGATAGGCTATCAGACTTTTCTGTACAGTAACGAGCCAGAGATCCGCTCCCTGCTCATGTGCCTGGTGGAGAAGTTGCCCAGAGAGGGTGCTGAAACCTCAGACCAGCCAACAGGTATAGATAACTCAAGTCTATCATCCACACAGTTGTATAACACATCTTTTTTAACCAGTTAGCCGAAGGGATTGTGTCATGCTTGCTGTCGCAACCCATCCATACTTTAAACAAAAAACTCCATGTTATGATACTGTATTATGCTGCTTGGCTCGCAAATGTTTTCAATTCTATTTATAGTGAGTGTGTCAGTATTTTTCAACTTTTAAATAGTTTTTTAACTTAGTTGCAACATAATCTGCTGTCATATTAGAAATTTAAGGTTCCCGATATGAACCAGAGAACATTTTTGTGAAACAGACAAACACAATGTCGGTCACAGACAAAACGACTTAAATGTGAAAATGTTTAATGTCAGAAAATAATGATGTGTGAGTTGTGAGAGAAATCGACCTTCTACATTGACTCAACTTCTTTGTCGCCATAATATCAACAGTGATCACATAACGATCGAGAATTTTGTTAGAGTTCAATCTTTCTAAGAGCAGCATATGCATTTATCAGACACTCGCTCACTCTTTTTCCCTCTCTCTCTTTCTGCGTCCTAACCAGGGACTGTTTATATTTATTTATCACAAGTCATATCGTTATCGCAGTATTCAACAATGTTATAGCCTGTCGCTTGTTTTCATAATATCGCGCAGCCCTAGTCTTGTGACAGGAACAGATTAAGAAACACTATTACAGGAATGATTTTAAAATGATGTCCAGATAAGTGCTTCAGCTCTAGCTCTATAGTCTACAGCAGGGGTATTCAACTAAAATTTAAAGAGGTCCAGTTAGAGAAAGTGTCTTGAAGCAAAGGTCAGGAAGATCATAATGTCTAACTATTTAGTGTGATATATATTTAAGTAGCCTAGTAGTTTTATCAACATCTGCATGTACTCACTACCTAACTGTCAAATCAAATGAATTCAGTACAATAAAAAAACATTTTGACAGTATTTATTGTCACATAATGTAGAACATAACAAATATGTATGATTGCAGATATGTGTAATGTTATCTCACTAACTAAATAAAAGTAGGGCTACATTTCAAAATAAGTGATAATAAATAAAATGTGAAAAGTGTGCATGTTCAAATAAAGGGCTTAACTTCAGAAAAATAAAATAAAGGAAGCAAAAGCTATAATTTCTATAATCTCGACTCAAAAGTCTCAACCAATTTTACAGATAATAAATCTCAACACAGTCTACTGTTACTAATAAACCTGCAAACATATATCAAATGACCTTACATGTATACTGGGCATGTGTTTGCTGGTGTAAAAAGGAGGCAGATTGTGATGTCAAAATAAATGGTACATCGTCTGTATTTTATATAGTGATTTTCTAGGCTTAATGACCACTCAAAGCACTTTACAGAACAGTTTCGTTCGCACACACATTCATACAGTGCATCTATCTACAGCACTTTCTCTATGAGACGAGGAAATTTAGTATCTTGCCCAAGGACACTCTGGCATTCGGAATGGGGAACACTGGGATCGAACCGCCAGGGCTACTGCTCTCACTCCTGAGCCACATCCGCCCTAAGAGTGAAGTTGACTTTTGAATTTTTGGGATATAAAATGTCAGGCTCCAGTTTTTAGGGTTGATTTTGTGGTATGGCATTTTATCATGTATTTATTATGATGATTCATTCCAAGCTGTTCTCTTTTTGCAGGTAAATCAGTGGTTCTCCAGAGAGGCATTGCTGCTGCAATCAAAGCCCAGCTGGCCGTTCCCTGGCTGCCTACGAACTGCCGACTACCACTGCACATCGAAACACAGGTAATCTCTTCAAAGATGTAATTAGTTAAAAAATAAAAAGCTTTAATATATGAGGATTTCTCCAGTTGATCAGCAGGAGTTGGAGAATAGCCAAATCAAGCATATTTAAATGAATCAGACTGCTTACATATTGTTTATAAAAGATAAAGATAAAGTAGCTTTATTGTCAATTTCTTAACATATTCAAGACATACAAGGAATCGATACGACGTTTCCCACTCTCCCACAGTGAACATATAAAGTGCACAGGCACAACAGATAAGACAAGACATTTCCTAATACTAAGTAAAACATACAGATTTTTTAGTACAGCAGCATAAGGTTTTCTTAAGTGTAAACGTAGTGATAAAAGTGCAAAAGTACAAAAAGTACAAGAGACAGTTTGTTGCAGAAGTAAACATACTGATTTTTTAGTACATTGAGTCCATCATTGGTTGTTTTTCTTTTGCCGATGTTTTGCGCGTACTCACTTAATTAATTCATTCAGTCTGCTCGCTCAACTTTCTCTCTCTCTCCTTCTGTCTTGCGCTGATGCGTCGAGACACACCGACACTGACTCAGGTACCGTCTCCTGACCCACCACAGTTAATAGTGATTTGTTTGTAACCACCGTCACAATATCAACACTGATCACATAATGATCAATACTTTTCCTAAAATAGTCAAATTTTTCATGCTTTTATTGACCCTCTCCTGACTCTGCTCGCTTTCTTCCTCTCTCATTCACTCACTCACACACACACACACACACACACACACACACACTCAGACACACTCACATCGGAAACATGTGTAAACTCAGACAAAGTAAAAACCACATAATTTGGTCTTCACCAACACAATTGATGTTTGTGTTTATTCGCACACAAAGAGGTGAAGTGAGATCTGATCTGAATTGTCCACAGCTCTTCCATAATTGCACTCGCTGATGCTGACGTGCACAAATATGTCCTCAATCAGTGGCTGCATGGCAGTCGATTGCAGATTCCAAAATGTTTGCATATTGCCCAATCGTAATGAACACAAAACTACTTCCAGACCCCGGTTTATTTGACCTATTGACGTTTTGCATCTGACGTCACAATGTCTGTCCAGCCATGGTCCCAACCTCTACCACAGTGGTTCTCAACCTTTTCCCTTTTGCAGTCTGGTAGAGTCTGCCAGACTGCAAAAGGAACATGTTACTTACTGGATGCCAGTGCAAAACTAATCCTCTCATTCCCCTGTGCCAACTTTATAATCTAGGCCTATATTCAATCATGGTTATCTCCTCTTCAATGAATCATCAGTCAAATTTGTTGTTGTGCAGTGGGTTTACTAACAGCAAGGCATGGATAATATAGCCCTCTATCATATGCCAAAGTCATGAAAAGAAGGCAGAAGTGGATCACAGCCATACATTGGAAGAATTGGCAACCATCAAAATACACAAGACTGTGTAGTGCACATTTTGTACGAGGTAAGTTTCTGTTATTAGTGATCTTAATTAAAAAGATTGAAATGTCAGTATTGGTTACTTCTAAATAATTTTATGAAGCGGATAGCACAGCATATTCCATAGCATCATCTCATTTGCAAGAGATGCACTGAATGAGCTAACGCTAGAAAATGCCACCAAATCCAGGAGGAATCGCATATTTGTACCCTGTCTGAGGTAATCAAACTTCTGCAAAGTAATATCCTTAGTTCATTCTTCATCCATTTTAACATGCTTGTTTCTCTTTTGAATAATTTATGAAGTCAGCAGAACAAAAGTTATCAATTGCTATGTTACTCTTTTATTTGTGTAATAAAGCATCAGCTAATTCCATTTTGAAATCAATCAGCGAAATTTCTCCAATAAAGAGCTGGCATTATCCCACATTTATTTCCATCTGGCACTAAGCACATATTTAAAAACATTGATTCGCCGATCGGTCCTACCATTATGGTTTTGATCCGCTTCACAATTATGCAAACAGATATCTCTACTGTCAGCATTTTCTGGGGAGATGCCTAATATTTTTGTATGATCATATCTAATGATCGAAGCTGTGGATAGTCTAGATCCTCTAACAGATAATATGATACCCTACCGACATAGGGTTAGTATCTCAATTGGCCTTACAGTGGTTTCCAGGGGGAAAAAACGGAATGTAATGTCTGTTCTTTTTTTTCAGGTCATAAAAGTGATGATCCATTGTCACACCAACCATCTTTGTCTTCACCAAATCCCCACAGAAGAGGAAAGAAGAAGGGAACATGGAAATGTACCATAGGAGGGTGGCCCTGAAAACGAGGGAGTCAGGGCTGCAAGCAAACAGAAAAGAAAAAGCAAGAGCACAAACCTACTCACAGTATAAATCGCCTAACAATATGAAATATCTGCTAGGAATTACACCACAAGGGGGGATATCTTTCATATTTAAGGGCTGGGGTGGCCAAACAACTAATCCTCGCATAACGGCAAAATGTGGCTTCTTAGACAGACTACTAGCAGGAGACTTTGGAGTCTTGGTAGACCAAGGTTTTACCATTTATTATCTGTCTCTATTGTGCAAAAGTGGAAACACCAACTTTTACTCTGGGCAAAAACAGTTGGGTGCTATTGAAATTGAGGACACAAGGAAACTAGCAGCAGCGCGGATTCAGATGGAGAGTTATTGGAAAGGCTCGTATTAAATACAAAAAGTTACAAGGACCTGTGCCGATCGCATTGCTTCAAGATTATGAGTCAACAAACTATACCACTCCTGATAAAATTGTTATAGTGGAATATTCCTTGACTAAATTGTGCCCATCAGTGGTACCAATTGATTAAATTAATTAAAACCTGTAACTTTTAAAATTTAATATTTATGTTTAGTATAAATACAATCATTGATATACTCTCAGGGATTTGTTTTATTCCATTTCCTTTTTTTTTACATTGTAAGTTTTAATTCAGTTGGATGGCTGGTGTTAGCATTGATCCAGGACTGTAAAGGTGTGTAATATATATTAGAAATCACTTCAAGTATACATTTGTATTGTTATTTCCATATACATGGCACAAACTTCATTCCTAAAATTAAAATATTTCCCATTAAGCGGTCTGGGCTTTTTTGCATGAACATACACAACAGACTGTTCAACATCACTCTATGTTTTGATCACAAATATGTATACAGTTATGAGCTTTTCCTTTACTCAACGTTCAAGGCACAGCCACTTTACTCTTCATATTCTGTGTCTGTTATAAAGTCTGGCTATCTGGGCATTTATACTTAGCCAAAATTTATGGTAAAATTCCACACATGCAGAAGGCCTCAACATAACTGATTTCTGCTGTGAAATGGTCAGCATCAGGCATAAAAACCTGGTCCATACCATAAAGTCAAAGTATTTTCATCCAGTCAAAAAACAACTGGGCTTGCATTTGGTAATAGACCAGATTTTTTTCTATCAAGTTAATATCTGCAATTAGTCTTTTGAATGCAGAAATGCTTGTTCTCTGTGGCACTGTGGACTGCTGTGACTTTGGCACTGTGTGGACAATTGATCTTGAACTGAATACACCACTGCCACAGCAGTTGCAGGTAGACAGGCCGTCTGGAGAAGCCCGAGGTATGGAATGTAAGGATCAATATACAGTCAGATTCATTGTATTTGCATCTTTCAGTTACACACATGCCTTGTTGATATCGAAGATCAGTGGTCCCCAACCTTTTTTGCTCTACGGACCGGTTGGATGTCAGACAATATTTCCACGGACCAGCCGTTAAGGTGTGTCTACGGAGCCTTATTAAGGAGTCCCTCTGGTACGGCCCCTGGTGACAGCAGTAGATTTTTTTTTATTTAACAGAATTTGGAGAGTTTTTTTGGGGTTATTTAAAGGTCCCATCGTATGCCCATTTTACCACAGTTGATATGGTTCCTTGGGGTCTAAATGAAAAAATACCAAAAGGATCATTGAAAACAGCACCTTTTTACCCTGTCTAAAACAGGCCTCCTCAGATTGAGCTGTTTTGAGGGCCCCACCCCCCGCCCCCCCTCACCGCCCCGCCCCGAGACCCACAGACACACACAGACACAGACACAACCACACACACACAGACATCTTAAATCTACTCTTAGCATATTTAAGGTTGTACAATCATTTTAAGTCAATGTCCTACACATATATTGCTGTATCTGTTTCTTGTGTTTCTTCATTGAATATACAATTTTCAAACTACTACACCTTCTGATAAAGATGTACATTATTTAAATACATGCATTAGATATGTGGGTAAACACTATAATTGTATGTGTATATTTATATATAGCATCCCTGGAACATGATGCTATATTCTAGCAAAGCTCCACAAACAGCTGTTTTAAGTTATACCTGCTGTTTCAACCGGGCGAAACACACAGAAACTACGACTCGGGTTAGCCTCCGAGTGCATTATTTTATATTAATAGCTGTTTTTTCTAGTAGAAAGTGCTGTAACTATAAACTCAAGCTAACACGGAGCTAGCGTTAGCCCGCTGCGGCTAACCGTAGCAAAACACACACAGACAAGCTACAACTCCCAGAGCATTGTCCCTCCACTCCAAACCCGAACTGAGACCTCTCCCCCCACCTCCCAGTCCGATGCACAAGCAGCCATTCCAGAAAGTGCTGTAACTAAACAACAGAAACAGAAGCTAACACGGAGCTAGCGTTAGCCCGCTGCGGCTAACCGTTGCGGGGGACACACAGGCTGGAGATTTGTCACAGATCGATAATGATCAAGCATGAAAATGAGACATACCCGGCAGACATGGGGAACCCTGAGCCGGTGAGAAGTGTCCGGCTCTCAGGTGTGTGAAGTGAGCAGGAGCAGCACCAGGCTCGCAGTGAGCCACTCGGATACAGCCGGGGTCCAACGTGCCACCGAGCAGCCGTCTGCCCGCTGCCGCCGACGCCGGCCGGCGAAACGGAGGGGGGGAAAGAGCTGCGCCAGCTAGTTAACACGCCACCGTCAATTACCAAATCAAAACAACAGCTTTTCTAGTTGAAGACACTCACTGCGACATGACACACGCACTGTCAGCTCCCCTGTCTGTGGGGGAGATCAGTCAGGCGGATGCTGCTCACCGTAAACAAACACCGACAGGTCCACCAGAAGCGAGGGGGCTTGGGCTCGTCCCTTACCCTGACCGCAGGCTCTGGTTCTCGGCCAGATCTCTGCCTCTCACCCCGCTCCCCGGCTGTTTAGCTTCCCCCCTCGGCTAGCTTCCCAGCTAACACCTGCCGCCTCGAGAGGAGGAGGACGCTGTGAATCGTAACGTAACCCGGTCTCCTCCTCCACCAGAGCTACGCCTCCGGGGGGGGGCTATGTAGTCTATGACGCCAGAACAAACCGTATTCCCATAGGACGCACTCTAAAGTATAGTTTCTGACATAGACGAACCACAACAAATCGCGGGAGTGGTTTTTTTCCAGAGTTTTTTGGACGGTAGACATGCCAGATACCCAAACTAACGTGTAGAAGCACTACAAAAGTGGATTTTTCATAATATGTCCCCTTTTTAAAATAAAAAATGAATTCGTTAATTTAAAAACATTCCACCGATGTCACTAAAGATATGATGTCGGAAATGGCAACAGAGTTTTTTAGTGCTGTTGTGGCGATCTCAGGGTATTCTGCTCTACTTTAATCCAGGACACCGGCAGAGTTGTTTTCTTAAACATACTTTTAAGGCCGCCGTCATTTGCGATCTCCAGCAGCTGATCTTCTTCTTAAACAGACATGCTGGATTCACCTGGTTTGTTGACAAATGGGTCCGACCAATACCGTGTTGGTTTGTGTTCAGCGAAAAAGTGACGTCACTGAGACAAGCGTCTTGAAATGCGTAACGCATGAGTCATAAAGGAGAGGATCCGGTAATTTTACAAAATAAAACACCGTTTTATTTTGAAAAATGACCGGATAATAGATAAAACAGAAAAAATGTAAATTGTTTATTCTTTCTGTGCGGCCCGGTACCAAATGACCCACGGCCCGGGGGTTGGGGACCACTGTCGTAGATGACCTGCTGCACTCAGGATAGCAGATCTGTCTGATAAGTCACTTGGATGGGTTCTTAGGATCCTGGCTGCTGCCTTGATAAATATTAAGAATGGAGTAAATACTAATACATTGATGAAATAACATAGTCAGAAGAGATGGAAAGGAAATAATGTACTTGTTCTGATGTGACTTTAATATCATTGAATACTGCATTACATTTTGTCAATATGTCATGGTAGGATGATTCTAGTGCATACGGCAAGTCCAGCTTTACATGTGCAGTGGCCAGACATCACTGTCCCATCCTGTTTCACAGATACCCATGGGTTTAGTGGTGTTGCAGACAATGCCTGACTGTGTTGAACCTAAAACAACAAAAATGGCAAGTTAGATTATTTAGTTTTGTTTATTATAATTTATCATAGAAGTTTCCCTTCTTATTAATGTCTTTGTATATTCTTAGATAGTTAGTAAGAGTCAGGGTGCTGGTATACAGTAGCTTAGTTTCCCCTGTGCTTTAGGGTTATTCTGACATGTTTTCTGTGAGCCTTAGTCATTAAGTAGGCCTGTTTTAAGCTTGTCCTGTTTGTCAGTAAACAGCAACATTTTCCTACAGAGTAAAACTGTGTGATTGCTACTATATGATAATGGGTAGCACACTGCAATCAGACCTGGAATTTTCACCTAGACTAGGTAAGAGCAGACTGATGGCAGCAGGCTTCATTAAACACTTAAATACAAAATGTCAAAATCCAAGTTACAAAAAAATTACCATTAAAAGTGACCGGAATGTGAAGTTATTAAAACATAATTTTGAGGTATACATAATGTGATGGAAATTCATCTTGAGATTTGAAATAATGGAATTCCCAGACTGGAGTTACCTTTGAGTCATTATAATAGTAAGCTCTGCACAGTTTACACAGCAAGCACGGGTGCACAAAATTGAACCACTGGCCGCAAGTTATATAAGACCATATGAAAAAAAGACAAGCCAGAACTAATACAAAGAGGTGCGTCATGAAATGTAAACTGAAAAAATATATATAATCATGCGGTAGCCTGTTCTACCTTTGCCATGACGAGGCAGTTGTCATCTATGCACAGACATGTTACCCAGCCTTCAACAAAATACTGGTAGGGATCAAGGATTTTGTATGCTTTAAGTTCACTGCCTATTTACGGAGAAATGCTATTTACCACGTAATGATATAAATCGTGTGGTGTGAAATTAGGTAGGCTCTGAGCTTTAACTTCTTGTAAACATTGTGAGTTACTGTATAGTGCAGTTTTCCCTAAAGAAGTGCTGCACACAGCATGTATCAGGACCTCTTGATGACACTCTTTGCAAGCGACCAACACTTCCAACTGCTCCCAGCAAGAAACTATGCTCGGTAGCAGAGAAGTTACAATTAGCACCTTTAAGTACTCTTATAAATGAGGACTTCCTGTTTTGACATTTGGAGGATTAGTTAGGGGCCAGGTTGCTGTTCAGACTGTACCTCTAGTTTTTGTCAGTGTTATGTTTATTATTAATCTTCCAAGAAAATCTAACATACCATGAATGATATTAAGCCAAACTTTGAACCTGGGCCCAGTCATATACCAATAATCCTGATGGTGGTGCTACAGCGACCAGAAAAAACTGAAAATTCATAGCAAATCAACAGTAAGTGCAAAAACTTTACAACTTACACTGAATTGTGGGCCCAATTAAGCAACAACTTGCACACACTTCTGAGGTGGCAGCAATTATGAAGTCCAATACTTTTTTCCCCTTCAAAACTTTAAAACTATCATTTAAACGTGAAATTATATTACAGCAATCTTTACACGGTCTAGATGAAGTACAGATATTATCAAAATGGTATCTTTATATTTCATTTTCTTACAGTAGAAATAGCCAGCAACCCTGCTAATGTTTTTTCAAGAAAAATGCCCGGCAGATTCTGACAAGTTACATTTTTCCTGTCTAGACTCCAGAAGCATTGCATAGCTTCCATGCGCTGCCCCTAAGTTTATCACACTTCACTAAAGGCCCAGAAAAGAAGCAGCTAAAAGGTAGGCCTCTATGACAAATACAGGACTGTACGTGCTATATGATTTTCGTTGATCACATGTATGTCAATGTACTGTCAATCTGCTCTATCAATCAGGTTGAGCCAACTCAAAGAGTGGTCCAAAAATGTTTGTTCATATCACTTGCTTTTGGTACTTCCTATTGATTGTAAAATTATCATTGATACATGTTGATTAAATACAATCACCAGATTGCAAAGCCGTTATCTTAAGTATTTCTGTTTATCAAGAAATCAACTTTTTTGTGGAAATGATGTGATCGAAAAGCTCTTGTAAATATTGCATCATCACTGTGTTAACACGTTGTAGAAAATATGCTACAGAATTAGAATAAGTGTGTAAGTTTGTTCTGTGATTTCAGCTAAGAAGAACTACCAGCGAGATATTCTTCCTCCTCTAACTGCCCAGCTTTCCTATCATACCTCTTTGGTGGCATCCTTACTTGAGCAGCACACCGATGAGTTGAGTGCTGCTCAGGAGTGGGACAATGAGTGGAACAGTCAGGGACTCCTATCTCGCCTCACTCCACAGGTAAATCATCACACTTGCTACAGATACACATCTCGACACCTATACCTATCTCTCTAAATGTACACACACATACAGTGGATATAAAAAGTCTACACACCCCTGTTAAAATGCAAGGTTTTTGTGATGTAAACAAATGAGACAAAGATAAATCCTGTCTGAACTTGTTCCACCTTTAATGTCACCTATAACGTGCACAATTCAGTTGAAAAAACAAACTGAAATCTTTTAGGGGTGAAACTAAAAATAAAAAAATAAAATAATGTGGTTGCATGAGTGTGCACACCCTCTTCTAACTGGGGATGTGACTGTATTCAAAATGTACCAATCACATTCAAACTCATGTTAAATAGTAGTACACACCTGCCATCATTTACAGTGACTCTGATTAATCCCAAATAAAGTTCAACTGTTCTAGTAGGATTTTACTGACATTCTCTCAGTTGCATCTTAGAGCAAGAGCCATGGTCCGCAGAGAGCTTCCAAATCATCAGAGGCATCTCATTGTTGAAAGGTATTAGTCAGGAGAAGGTTACAAAATAACTTCCAAGACATTAAATATACCATGATACACAGTGAAGACAGCCATCATCAAGTGGAGAAAATATGGCACAACGGTGACATTACCAAGAACTGGACATCCCTCCAAAATTTATGAAAAGACAAGAAGAAAACAGGTCAGGTAGGCTTCCCAGAGGCCGACACACAACATTAAAGGAGCTGCAGGAATTTCTGGCAAGGACTGGCTGTGTACTACATGTGACAACAATCTTCCGTATTTTTCATGTGTTTGTGCTATGGGGTAGGGTGGCAAGACAGACGCCTTTTCTTACCAAGAAAACATCCAAGCCCGGCTAAACTTTTTAAAATCATACATGAAGTCTCCAAAAAGCATGTGGGAAAATGTGCTATGGTCTGATGAAACCAAGGTTGAACTTTTTGGCCATAATTCCAAAAGGTATGTTTGGCGCAAAATCAACACTGCACATCACCGAAAGAACACCATACCCAAAGTGATGCATGGTGGTGGCAGCATCATGCTTTGGGGCTGTTTTACTTCAGCTGGAACAGGGGCCTTAGTCAAGGTGGAGGAAATTATGAACAGTTAAAAAATACAAGTCAGTTTTGGCACAAAACCTTCAGGCTTCCGTTCGAAAGATGAAGAGGAATTTCACCTATCAGCATGACAACGACCCAAAGCCTACATCCAAATCAACAAAAACATGGCTTCACCAGAAGAAGATTAATGTTTTGGAATGGCGATCTGCAGAGGGCTGTGCACAGGAGATGCCCTCTCAATATGAAAGATTTGGAGCCCTTTTGCAAAGGAAAGTGGGCAAATATTGACAAGTCAAGATGTGCCATGCTAATATATTCCTACCCCAAAAGACTGAGTGCTGTAATAAAATCAAAAGGTGCTTCAACAAAGTATTAGGTTAAGGGTGTGCACACTTCTGCAACCAGCTTATTGTACGTTTTCAATTTTTTATTTTCCCCCCTAAAAGATTTCAATTTGTTATTCAACTGAATTGTGCATGTTAAAGTTCACATTAAAGGTGGAACAATTTCAGACAGGATTAATCTTTGTCTCATTTGTTTACATCACAAAAACCTTGCATTTTAACAGGGGTGTGTAGACTTTTTATATCCACTGTACTTGTGTATATGTATGTATATATATATATAGGTCTATTATATATAATGTATTCCCACCCATATAAACATGTTTATTATAACATTCCCTGGTAAATGTGTATGTTTCTTAAACAGGAGTATCGATCAAGAAAACTGACTCGACTGCAGAAACGTGTCAAGGAGCAGCTGCGTGCTGCTGAAGTACCCTCTTCTGAAAGTGCCTTGTGCGGTACTCGCTCAAACTCTGACCTATTTGAGCTACTGCAGACCTTCAAGGGCTCTGCCCCGTCTGACCTCATCCTGACCAAAGGGACCCACTTCACCCATACTAAGAAGTTCACATTTGAACAGGTGAAAATCTCCACCAGCACAATGCCACAAGATACTGTGTGCATTGTTTATCTCCTATGTATCCATGCGGCTGTGCATTTGTCCTCCAGGAGTCAGCATCTGTAACCAACCCCATCCCATCTGGGCATCAGTCAGAGAGTGACATCCAGGACCGTCAGCAGGTGGAGCTGGCTGCACTCCAGCACCAATTCCAGCAGCTTTGCAGTGATGGTGACCAGCTGACAGCGGACATGAAGCACATTAGTGTCACTAATACACAGGTGAAACACTGAGCCAAATGCACAGATGTACACTACTCACATTTGCCTGAATGTAAGCCAATGATGCCGCTGTTCCCTTATATAGTTGCTATTTTTAAAAAGTAATACATTGTGGTCAGAAATATATGTGGAAGACTGACATCATTTTATATATCTTGAATTAGATTCTTGTTTCCAATGTTGAATCTGTACTTGGACTCAAACATACACTTGTTTGACAAGATGTCTGGCACATTTGTCTCTGGGCTGCTGAACTAAAATGTACGAGTTTTTGTGCCTTCTCAAATGTGGAGAGTTGTAAATTCAAAATCAAAGTTTCCACTATCTACATTAGTTTAAAGGTGACTATTTGCAAAAAAGCACCAAAGGGTTTTATTTTAATATCTAAGTTCATGGTCTTAATCACATGGGTGAAAGTGCAAATAGGGCAGTATGTACAATTAAATGCCAGAAAAGGCTGTTTGTTTAAAAAAGGCTGTACTTAGCCCCTAAGTAATCATTCCCTTTAAATTCTAGGTGCACTTACACTTTGGTGGACTTCTGTAATTTGCAGAGGAAATAAATATGTTGGTGTGTGAAACTGCTTGAACAGACAGACCGTGTACATCTGTAACAAGCAGTAATGTGTATGCACATTTGTATGTAAATATTACTCTCTTGATAAAACACCCTTTAAATAACAGTAAGATACTGGACCATTGACTTCAGTCAAGTCACTTTCTTGCTGGACAAGGACCAAATTAATGTGCTTGTCTAAAACTATCGAAGACACTTGCGTCACACTTTTTCAAGCTGTTAAATGGGTCCAAAGTGTCAAACCTGAAGGTAGATGTAACCTTAAAGGGAAAGGAGTATTAAGAGTAATATGGAATACAGCAGTCCCAATGTCCAAAAGGGGTTATGAAGATTGTTTCATGTGTGTGATGTGTTTTGCTTTAGATGTTGAATGAGTTAAAGCAGAGCGAGCTGGGAATTGCTGAAAAAGAAAACAAGATGCAGGTGAAGAAGAAAACAATTGGCCTTTTGCCGGATGCAGATGACAACCTGCTGAAGCTACAGGTAGGAGGGCTGAGAGAGATCACTTATAATTGCTGATTGGAGGCATGCCAAACTCAGGAACAGTTCACATTTGGAAACCTGTGTGGTCTTCTCCAGGTTCTAGTAGAGGCCAGCACTAAGCGCTTGGTGAATCTGGCTTCTCAATGGGAGAAACACAGAGCTCCACATATGGATGAGTACCGAACACTCAAAGAAATCTGCAGCAACCACGATGTAAGTGGTGCCTTACCACAAATATTAACTACATTTTGATGCAAAGAAATTTAGATTCTTTTGATAATTCTCCATTTTCCTCAGCTGGAGTCATCCAGAATGCTGTCTGAAATCAGGTCCCTGCATGACAAGATCCGTATCTCTACAGAGGAGGCCAGGAAAAAAGAAGAAATGTACAAACAACTGGTAATCCACTTAATAACAAGTCTTTTGAAAATGAACAAAGGTTAAATGTTATGTCAACATACTGTAGGTTAGTTTGAAATTTACAACTGAGTTAGTGGTTGTCTGCACAATTAGTTTAGAATCTTCTTAATGTGTGTTCAACTGCACTATGCTTTTTCTCTTCCAATGTAGGTAACAGAGTTAGAAAATCTTCCTCAGGATGTGTCTCGGTCAGCATACACTCAGAGGATTCTAGAGATTGTCAGCAACATCAAGAAACAGAAGGAGGAAATTACAAAGGTAACATCAGAAGAGAGTGGATTCATGATTAGAGTAGAGTTGACCAACAAGACCATTTGGTGTTGGGGTAACTTATGGGAAAACTGCCCATAGGACCCACAGTTCATAACAAGAGTGCAGATACAATCAAGTTCTCTGAACAGCACTATAATGGCCCAGAGTCACATCAACAATGAACACAGCCAAATTTAGGATGGAAATCAGTTAGTTTTTTTTACATATCGTATCATTTCAAGGAAAACGCAGTTGTCTTTCACAAAATTAATGTAGTGGATAACTATGCTCTGTCATTGCAGTCACTGGGATAGCACTTAAAGTAGAATCTTTGGATCAGCTGTAACATCATTAATACTGATTTGACTTTCCTTGACAGATATTGTCAGACACTAAGGAGCTCCAGAAAGATATCAACAACCTGACAGGAAAACTGGACAGGACCTTTGCTGTGACTGATGAGCTGGTCTTCAAGGTTTCTGTCTTTCTTTTTTAATATTTGTTTGTTTTACACAAGATCATAATTGGAGAGAGTTATTTCTCAAAACTAGAACCAACTCAACAGCTAAATTAAGACTTCTGTTGTATAAGCTGCACCTATTTTAACAAACCTCAAATTCACACCATCTATTCCTAAGCTGTTAAAATGACCTTCATATTTAATAGGCAAAACAATAGAATACCAAAGCAGAGATACGAACAATTGAACACATATGAACACACAAACACTGAACCTTGTCTGATTCTAATGACAAATCCCTGCTTTATATATGTGAAATATATATTTTTAAGGATATTTTTTTCTTTATCTTCATTGATCTTCAAAAGATGTGAACAGGTTGGACTCCCTCAGAGATCAAGTGTGCTCTTTAATCTTGTGGATTCTTGTAATTAGTTTTCAACATACACACTCAGATACATAATTATGTGAACAGCTACACAGTTTTAATGATTTGAAATCTCACAATGGATTTGAAAATAATCCATCAAGATGTAGTTGAGGTGCAGACATTCAGCTTTAATTTAAGGGGTTTACCAAAACTATTAAACTCACTATTTGGCACTACAGTCATTTTTATTAATATTCCAGAGGTCAGAGGCTTAAAGTCAGATAAACTTAAAAAAAAAGATCTTCTTGTATGCATTAATTTGTCTTTGTTATGTGCAGGATGCCAAAAAAGATGAATCTGTCCGCAAATCCTATAAGTACCTGGCTGCCTTACATGAAGTATGTTTCTCTGGATTCCTTATAATACAACCTACCTGTCGTTCTTATTTGACAATGTGTATATGTGATATTTTTGTGTTACATTTTTCTATAGAGCTGTAATCAGTTGATCCAAACCATCGAGGAGACAGGCACAATTTTGAGAGAGATTCGAGATCTAGAAGAACAGGTAGGATTCATTTAGTAGTGATGGTTCAATGATTACGTTATACATTTTAATATCTTTTTATGAAAGATTTTATTGCAGTTTGACAAACAGTGTGTGAACTTAAATACCAGTTCAACAAACACATGGAAACACAATAGTTTCATCTGTTTAGTCCGTATTTTAACATGTTTCACATAACAACAGTGCAGCTAATTGGTAGTAGTTAAGGAGAAGAGGCTCCATAACAACTACCAAAGCTGTTGTCTGTAAGTTTGTCATGTTATGTGCGTATTTCCCAGGGGTCGGATTTATAACCTGTGCGTACACACAAAACAGTTACAAGAAATAAAGACACTTTCCAAATAATATCCCAGTGGAGGTGAGGATCCACAGATGGGAGGGAATCGGTCCGATGCTCTAAATCAGGGGTGTCCAAACTTTTTATCCCGAGGGCCACATACAGAAAAAAATTCGAAGGTCTGGGCCACTCACGCCGCCACGCCCCCCTGCCCTGGAGCGGACTGTTGACAGTGCGCGTCAATCGCGTCGCTTAGGGCGGGGGTTGTGGCGGCGTTCTGAGGAACAGCTGGCAGGTCAGGGGTGAGTTAGGCGCCACCTAGTGTCAAAACTGAGAAGTACAATACAGTGGGCCATAGTCCATTACATTACAATTAATTTAGCTGACACTTTTATCCAAAGCGATTTACAATCAGTGCATTCAAGGGTAGGGGAGAGCAGTGTAATGTGAGACATCGGGTAATGTGAGACACCCCCTGTATCTAGGCAACGGAACACATTTGTGGTCATGTGATCATTATGTTTTCAAGCCCCTCCCATTCCACCCTTGCCATGAAGGAGAAGTTGGTGCTTTGCTGTGGTAGGGTTTCTTTCACAAAAATGTTGTGTCAAAACAAATTCATTCAGGTAGAAAAACTTATATCAAAGATGTGGATGAACTTCCAACATATAAAACATCGTGATTGATACTAGCTGAAGATTAGCTCTAATTGCTAAGAGATGTTGTTTTTTCTAAAATGTTGGCTTTGGGGTAAAGTGAAACGTGTAGCACAAGTTAAGTTTAGTCCTAAACATATTTTAGTGTAATATTAAATTACATATGTCTTATTTTTAAGCCATAAACATTGTAGAAAAGCCATCATGCTAAGAAACTACACCAGGAAGACAACCTGGGGCCAAGCACCCCTCCCAGAGATGGACAGTGAAGCCGCTGAGGTCATGCAAGGAAAGAAGTCCTTAAGAAAAGCTGGAAGGGATAGAAATATTGAAAAGACAACACTCAAAAGATTCATAAAGAAAAAAGAGAAAGGGGAAGTAAAATCAGTAGCCTTGGGTGCAGTAGCTGAGGCAAAGAGAATATTCACAGATGAGCTGGAGGAGGAGCTTGCCAAACACTTGAAACAAGTAGCTGACCAGTTCCATGGCCTCGCTCCAGTAAAGTGCCATGAACTGGCATTTGAATACGCAGAGAAAAACAATATCCCTGTCCCTGCCAATTGGACAGAGAAACAATGTGCAGGTAAGCTAGGGTGTGCAAGAGATCACATGAATCATAATAATCATAAATGTGCTTAATTGAGCTATTACAACATGTGTTGTTATTGTAGTTTTAAAGTGGAAACAGTAAGTGGATCACTTTACCCCCTTGATTTCTCTGGTCTTTCTCACTTTACCCCTAAGCTGGGGTAAAGTGAGACAGAAGACCACTTTTTTAAAAACAATCATATTTTCACTTCAGACAGGAAGATATTCGTGCTGATACCTGTGTTTCAGATCGGGGAAAAGACAGGATTAGTGAGGTGTCATTAACATAGCTGTGGTAGGAAATGCCATGTGAGTGAATGACAGAGCCGAGAGGGTTGGTGTACAGAAAGTTTACAGAAAGAAGAGGAGGAGCCTATTGAGGAAGGAAGAGAGCAGGGAGAGAGCAGAGCCTGAGACATCCATGTCCTGAAGGGAGGAAATAAGCATCTGGTGGTTCACTGTGTCAAATGCAGCAGAGAGGTCAAGAAGGATAAGGACAGAGGCGAAAAAGGCTACTCTCTGGCCTGCCTTGAAACCAGACTGGTGAGGGTCAAGAAGGTTTTCGTTGTGGAGATGGGAGGAGGGTTGATTAAAGATAGCGCGCTCGAGAGCTTAGGAAAGAAAGGGAAGAAGAGAGACAGGTCTGTAGTTATTTACTTCAGACGGGTCGAGGGTCGGTTTCTTCAGGAGAGGATTTACTCTTGCCTCTTTTAGAGAATTAGGGAAACAACCAGTTGACAGGGAAGAGATAATAAATCGGTGAGAAAAGGAAGAAGGTCAGGAGCGATGGACTGGAGAATGTGAGAGGGGATTGGGTCAAGGGGGCAGATGGGGCGGGCAGAGGTTACCAAGGTCAGAACTTGATTGGGAGACAGGAGCGTGAAAGAGGAAAGCTAAGGGGATGAAGATGAAGTTGATGGAAGTGTAGTTATAGAGGGACGATCAGAAAATGAGGAGCATATGTCATCCTTTTTGTAAAGTAGTTGACAAAGTTGCTTGGTAGAAGGGAGGAAGGAGGGGGGACTGGGGGGGGTCAAGGAGGTTGGAAAAGATGGAGAAGAGTTTTTTGGGGTTAGAAAATGAGGATTGAATTGCAGTTTGGTAAAAAGTGCTTTTGGCTGTGGAAATAGAGGTAGAAAAAGAGGAGAGAAGAGACTGATAAGTGGCAGGTCGTCCGGGTGTTTAGATTTCCGCCATTTCCTTTCTGATGCTCGCATAGTGGCTCTGTCGGCACGCACCGAGTCATACAACCACAGAGCTGGGGAGGACTTGCGGACCTGTCGTGACGTAAGAGGACAGAGAGAGTCAAGCGAGGAGGAGAGGTAGAAAGGAGAATCTCTGTGGCAGAGTTAGGATGCATGAGTGAGAAAGAGTCAGTGGAAGGGAGGGCTGATAAAACAGGAGGCTAGAGAGGCGGGAGAGAGGGAACGAATGTTACGACGGACAGGTACAGAGTCTGTTGGGTTAGGGTTAGTCAGTTTGAGATAGTGGGAGAGAGTAAGAGATAAAGAAGTGGTTGGAGACATGAAGTGGGGTTAGATGTTAACAGTTTCTTGTGAAAATATAGTCAAGGTGGTTACCAGCTTTGTGAGTAGGAGGGGAAAGACTGAGTGAGGGAGCAAAAGAGGACAGTAAAAGTAAAAATCCTATCTCATACAATTCAAGGTAAGACCCAACAGTACAAACTATCAATTTAGTTAACCTAAGACAGCAGATACAATAGTAATCTAGCAGAGAAGCTTATTAAAGAATATACTTTGCCTAAATCCAAGTAGTCAGTAGTATGAAACCCCAGAATTCCAATGCACACAGTATTATCGGACACATGTGTAAACTCTAGCCCTAACACTAACTAAAAAAATGTAAACTTTGACAATGTATGGAGAGCTGGAGTAGATGGTGGGGTAGCTTGGATCTGGCTCGGCTTGGCTCAATTCGGTTGTCTGTGTGCAGCGAGAATAATAGAGACACAGAAAGAAGTAGTAAATTACTGACAAAGCTGGTAAAAACTGTAAACAAATATTTTTTACATTTATGAAAAGACCCCAAATTAGCACTGGAAGCAGACCTCTTGATCACTATATCCAAATTATTTATGCATAATTTCTATAGAAACATTCTTACCAAACTTTTCTATTCATATAAACCATTGATTTTATCCATGATCACTACAGGTGGTTTCCACTGTATTTCATTTTCATGTCACATTCTCTAAAACACATTTTATAAAGTGAAAGGGATGTAATGTGGCTCCCTATCGGAACATATATGATCAATATTTCTCTAAACATCATTCATTTTATTCCTGATTTTTATATTTGACGGCCAATCAGTGTGGTCACTTTTGAACTGCACTGTCACAGATAACTACCCCTAACAAGCTTTGGGGGGGCCCAGCTTGCAAAAGTTTGAGAACCCCTGTGTTAATGGATGAACGGCAAGCTGAACTGTAAAGTGCTTTGAGTGGTCACCAAGACTAGAAAAGCTAATAAAACCATTTACCATTTACATAAACTTTGACAACACAATAAAACAAATGATTTACGAGTATTTGAGTCCTACTATCAACAACTTTTATAGTAAAGCACAAGAGAAAATATAGAGTTTCAGATTTAATCCAGAATGATAACACCACATTTCAGTGTATACAGTAGTTGTTAATAGTAGTGTTGTGCAACAGCTTGGGCTGGGCGTTATAACTTCAAATCATTATCTTGATTATTTAAAATTTTACCTTGATTAAGATCAAAGAACGATTATTTTATGCCAAATTCCAGAGCGATGAAACAAAAACAAATTGAACTTCAATTTACATGTCCTAATAACCTCTGATGAGTGTTTATTGTTAAAGTGTAAAGTGAGCGCAGATCAGCAGAGGAATGAGATCATGCGACATGGTAACACAGCACGGTACAAGGTACCCTTGCCGCCGCTGCAAAATTAACGTAGTGGAAACCCGACATTTCGTGAATGCACACATTGGGGAAACAATTAGCCGACAATTCTGTGGAGGTTATACATTTTTCTATACATTTTCAGTTAATTGCCCAGCCCTTGTAACAGCCAACATGTCAACATCTCAAAATGTCAATACATTATTTTTAATATGCAGTATCATTTACCGAGATTTGACGGACAATTAACAACATTTTTCACTGTTATTTGAAAATTGTCCACAGATTGAGACAGAAAATGGAAACAAAACTGTGTCAAACCTGGAGAGGATTCTGGATGACTACAAGTGTATTCGACAGGAGAACTCGGCGCTCGCTGCCAAAGTCCGAGAAGGCTGAGGGTCGACCTGGTTTCACTCTTCTGCCTGCTGAGGCTAAAGTTTTAACAAAACACCTGGATTGGACTGACAGAGATCTCCAGCTTTCACGATGAAGAGACTGCCATAGGAGACATGCTTTTCTTTTGAGAGTCAATTAGAATTTTTGTACCATGAAAATAACAAATTTGGATGGATAGAGAAGGCAATTAGATTTTCATACTTTAGTGTTCATTTCTGGATGCTTTGAACGCTTTCTTAAGGGGTCCGTGCTTGATTGATTTTTACACAAACGAAACGTGACACTGGACAGCAGAGGGCACTGTCAGACCTCTTTTGTGTAAATGTGTAATTATTCATATTGCTGTATGCAAAGTTTTCATATCTTGATTATAATGAAATCTTTATATTGAAATTGTAACTACAGTAATTATTGATTGGCTGTTCCTGTCTCATGATTATATTTGAGCTGAATATGTTGAGAAGTATTTGAATGGAGTCCAATAATAATGCCCCAAATAGAAAAGTATTGATGTTGTCTACCAGCTTAAATAAAAATGCCTTAAAAATTCAAGGGTCATGATGAGTGAGTGATATCCTTCATATTACACCCCAATGAACGGTCTTAAACATTGAAAATATAGGTTTAAAAATAAGCCAAACCAGGTAATGACACGAAGACAGCTCTACAAATAATGTGATAGTGTTCAATATTAAGCAGTTGTAGACTTATTACCATGTGTCTTTATAAAAGCTTCAGGGCCACCGGAAACGTTTAACAACTGGGTTCATGATTTCAAAGATGTGTAATCGAAAAGGGCTGCATGTAAAACAATGTGTGGAGATGGCTGAATGTGACTTGTAGTGTGTTTTGAGTCGTCATGAAGATTGGATAAATAATATAGAAGGAAATAATGTTAAAGCAAATATTTAACGCATACTAACCCTACCCGATAGAATGTTAAGAAAAGAAGCTAAAACTAGTGCTACGTTGTAGCACTGACGGGCCCGAGCACACGCATTTTGAAGCCTGTTGCGGTTCATGGAGAGAGCGATCAATGTACAAGCGCACGTCTACGCATAGCACGCGTTCTGCGCACTGCGGCAAGGATAAACGCTTCACTTACGGCATCTGTCATGCACCGCTGGACCACACTAATCACGCGTTACGGTCCATCCCATCAAGTTAGACCCCATAGTGAAAACTTTATCTAAATCGAATTTAGTTTTAAAATGAGGCTTTCCTCCTTTTGGCAGTAGGTGGTGCTATCGCTATCAGTATACTAGACTAATAGATCTGTTCAGGTCAAAAACACTCTTTTCTCTCTTCAGATTGTATAAATCTTTCATTTTTGCTTCTAAGACATTAAAGGATTCTAACATCCCTGACATTGTGACATTAAAGCAAACTGAGAACAAATAATTATTTGTTTAATGAATCCTTTGAAATGTTCTTTTATATTTCCAGCCACGATCAAACCGTGTGATGAAAACTCAAAACTCGAGGTAATTTATATCTCAATCTTGTTGTGATGACACTCATGCCCATATGAAGTTGAACTGATGAAAACCCTGGTACAAGTATGTCAAACACAACATTTTCTTCATGTCACTAAATCCAAAATCAGGGGCTTCCTGTTGCGTTTTTCCCATTGCACCTCTTTATTTTTTCTTTGTCTAGTCATGATACACCTGGGCTATGGTTTTGTGAAGATCGGTGAAAGCTAACTGAGGGGCTTTTCCTTAGATGTGGCTGATGAGTCATCTTTCCACGCCCATTTCAAACTACTCCAGAATACAATTACTTTTTGGGGTTTTGAATTTCCTAAAAAATTTGGTAAGAATTTGACCAAGTCTAGGCCATTAAAAAGCCCAAAAGGGAAATACAAATCCTTCAAATTACAATAGGGCCTCCCACCGTAGGTTTTGGGCCCTAATAAGAGGTTTCAGAATATGCACAGAGTCAGCAATATAACTTGGTCCTAGCCCATACAGAGCCTTGTATAAAATTATTTCTGAATGTGATGGAATCTCTCTCGTTTTCTTCGGGAGGCCTGTAAAAAGTGCATTACAGTATTCTAGTTGGCTACAAAAGAAGGCATCAATCAGCTTTTCAGCATATGTCTGATTTATAAATGGTCGAACCTTTGCTATGTTTTAAAGTGGAAGAATTAAGTTTCGGTTATCTTAGGAAACTCAGATCAGAGTATTAGACAACACCTAGACTTGTCACTTCTGATTTAATCCATAGAGTTAGCTGACCCATTTTATTTTCCAGTGTTTTTTCATTTTGATTTTGGGCCGACTAAAAGAATTTCTCTTTTAGCCTTATTAAGCTTCAAGAAATTATTGTTCATTCCTTAAATGCTGAAAGACATTTAGTGATTGAGTGCATCATTCGGCTCACCAGCAATGTACAGTTGTGTATCATCTGCATAACTATGGAAACAAACATTGTGCACTTTGATGATGTCATCCAGTTGCCGCATATAGTGAGAATAATAAAGGTCCAAAGCAGCTCCCTTTGGCAAACTCAAAACAGCTATCATGTTTCTCAGACACGTGATCTCCAAAGCTGACATAAAACGTCCTCCTTTTAATTTATGTTTTGAACAGTTTAGGACCCTGTCAGACGATTGATAAGAATTTTGTGGTCAATAGTATGGAAAGCAGTGCTCAGGTCCAGGAGGATTAGAATTGAAACCTTGTTTTCATCAGAGTTCCTCCAGAATGTTGTTCTCTGAGTCTATATGCACTTATACAATTTTTTTCAAGTATCTTACTAATGTATAAGAGGTTGGATATTGGCCTGTGTCTGGTCAATGCATTGTAGTAGGTTAAGTTTTTTAGTAATGGTCTTTTTAAGACAGCTGTTAAAAACCCCACCCGGCTGAGTTTCATCACAAACCTTCAGCATGTTCATCAAGGAGTCTCTTTTGAACCTTCATATATATTTTGGTCTTTGCAATCAATCTATCAATAAATAAAATGTTATTTGTATAGCCCATATTCACAAATCACAATAGGTCTCATAGGTCAAGGTGTGACATCCATCTGCCCTTAAGGAAAAACTACTAAAAACACTTTTAACAGGGTGAGAAGAATGTAGAAACCTCAGAGAGCCACATGTGAAGGATCCCTCTCCCATGACGTACAGATGTGCAAAATATGGCATGTTTAATGGAGAACATCAGAAAGATAAGGGTATTTGCATCATTGATAAAAATGCTCTGCAGGAATACAAAACGTTATCCATCAATTGAAGTGAATTATCTGAAGGCATTTAAGAATGTTATCTCATTCGGATCTCTGAGGGGTTTTTATTTTAATGTTTTTTTTTATCAAACACCTTATAGCTACAGAAGACATTCCAAATTCCCCAACATATAGCTCCTCTTGACTTCCATGGTCAACATGTTCATCAACTCCTCATACAGAACAGAGGGGCATCACATTTGATAATGTCCTGGTGGTATATATATATATATCATATCAAGTTGACATGGTAACAGGACTATGTTGGGTTCCTTTTTACACTCTTGAGGAACTGACTGTTCATATCACTAATGAAGCCATGATCCTTTCTGCGGTAGATTGAATCTTTCTTGGTCTCCAAAGGACTGCTCTTTAATGGCCACTGTGACTTCGGTTTTCTCCACTCAACCAGTCAATCCCGATGAATGTCAGACTCATGGTCATGAATATGAAACCCAGCGCTGTGAAACATGAAGCCTAAAAACCCAAAGAGAATATGTTAGTGATAATAAAACTTTATTTATGAAGCACTTACCTCACCTGTGTAGGGAAAAAACGTCCTCATTAGACCAGGAACATCACTTTTGAACTCTGTTGGACTTGTTGTTATAGTGAAAATCATAACCTTCAGTTATACCTATAATCGGCAGCTGCAGTGAAGTATAAAATAGCACAGACGTTTATATATACATACATGTACTTTGTTATGAAAACAAGACAAGAGAGTGGGAGGTGACATGCAGCCGAGGGCCACAAGCCGGAATCGAACCGAGGCCACTGCAGAGGCGCACCCTGTATGTTTGGTCTGATTTATGTTTCAATAAAAACAGTCGGAAAAATAAATACACAGGATAACCTACAACCTACAAGAGCATTACTTAACTTAGTCTTCTTTCGTTCTTTTTAAATAGTTCTTCATGTATTTTGTTCTTATAGTGTCTGTAGACTATGGACACCAAGTCCATCTTGTTTTCTGAGATTTTTCTTCTGTTTTTTTGCTCTGTTTCCGACCATACCTGGTCAACATTCCCCTCGAGCTGAGAAGTGGAAACTTCGCTGGTGCCCTGTGCCATGCAATGAGGAAACGCTTGACCTGTCCTACCATCCAAAATTATCATAATAATAATAATAATGATGGCTTAAAGTTATAAAGCCCATTTCACTGGACCCCAGGTAGCTTTACATATGGGAAATGTAATGTCTCTACCTAAGAGGATGGATGAGTTAGGGGTGTTCAGCCGGTATAAGAGGGATTACCGGCAGTGTAGGATTATGCTGTTAACAGAGCCATGGCTAACCAGAGCAACCCCGGATAAGGTCTCCATGCTGGACGGATTCCAGCTGATTTAGGCTGACAGGACAGTCAAGAACAATAAGAGAAAAGGAGGGCTGGTAACGTTGTGAATGATAGATAGTGTAACTGTGGGCCCATCTTTATTAAAGAACAGCCCTGCAGTAGAGACGATTGAAACACTGGAGTGCTTTTACTTTGAAACGGGTTCGGTAAGAGTTGTAAATACGTTTGTGTCATAGACAGATAAACATTGTGATTCACTGAAGAATAAACAGACAACAATTATCTTTTACCTGAGTTTTATCGTTTATCTGTTGAAATTCTGTCACAAACATGCATTTTAAAATGTTAAAACCACTGTCTGTATGCGTTTCAAAATAAAAGCACTCTACCGTTTCGGTTGACGGAATCCAGTCTTGAGTGATAGATGCACAGCTTCATACTGTATAGTTATTATGGTACTTAACTATTTATTTGAGTACAAGGGACTACTTTTCATACAAGGATATAGTCATATTTATGGCCACATTCAAGGCAAAGCCGAAAAATATTGTACTGCAGTAGCAGCTCCTCTACAGAACATGTTGAACTTATGCTAAATATTGTGTATTGAACAGATGCTTTAAATATGAATTGATATCAATGTGAATATTTAGCATTGAATAGATAAAGATGCACAAATGCCTTTCTTTGTGTATATTTATGCTATACCTTCAGCCTTTAACAGAAATGGCAAAAACTAATAAAAATGACATTTTGAATTAAAAACATCTGAGTGAAGAATCTCCTGCTGGGTTTTTCCTATGTGATGTGTCATGTGTCCCTCAAGGGGTCTTGTTGTTATATCTACCCTTGGGACTTTTTCTGTCATAGCCTTCTACCTCTAGTTTTGGGCCTCCTTAATCTGCATCCACTCCCTGAGTGGCTGTCTTTGTGTGTGTATGTCAGAGCAGAGCCTCACCAGCTGCATCTCATATGTCATCCCCCCTCTACATATACTCTCGCTACGAGCGTTTGCTATTCAGCGTTTAGTTCTTGTTGCCTGATCCGCATCCTGTTCTCCATTTCCCATCCAGCTCTTCCTGTTCAAACTCCGGTCCCTGTTTCCCGTCCTGCATCTTGTCACAGCCCTGCTGTCCTATCCAGGCCCCTGGCATTTCTCCCATCTCCTTGGATCACCTTCTGGACCTGTCCGCTCTTCCCCCACTGTTTCTGCCCAAACAAAGCTACTCGCTCTTGGCTACCAACTCCAGCATTCCCTAACCTGCAGCCCATTCCCCTGTGCCTGGCAATTAATCTCTTTCACCCACTCCTGCCTCTATGCCTATGTCAGAACCTGGGTTCACCTGTTCTGCAGCCACGCATAACACAGGACAGACTCCACTATCTACTGTGGGAATTGCCACATGTTATGGGAACAGCTGCGTATGTTCCTCCGCTCAGGTAAAACTGATGCAGCCTGTGATGACTTCCACTCTGCGTTGAGCAGGCTGCAGACACAGCACCCACATGCTCGCCTCCTCATATCTGGCGACTTTAATTATGCCTCTCCCTCCTCCATCTATCCAATTTCATCCAAAACATAGACAACATAATACAGAATATTTTCTATGCCAACACCAAGGAGGCGTATAACTCATCACTACTCCCACCTTGGAAAATCTCTCGATAACCTAGTTTATCTCCTGCCTTTGTACAAACCTCTGCTGCACAGCAACCAGCTGTTACACATTGAAGTGATGGTCTGAAGACACGGATGAAGCTCTGAAGGACTGTTTCGAGCCAACCTGTTCGAGAAGAACTTTTTCGAGTATCATGGAGAGGACATCAACAATGTCACACACGAAGGTATACACTTTATTGTGCCAGATAAATGGATATTTTTTGCATAATGAGTTACTGTTCTTAAAAACGGTCCTTAACATCTTAAAATATTTATTTTGATCACACATAAACAGGGATGTATCTGTATATATTAAAACCTCTCATGTGTACCAACTAACAGGAAAGCCAAATCAGAGTCTCAAACCTGCACCATTGCAGCCTATTCCAGCCGTAAGTGAACCATTCACACACCTTATTGTGGACCATGTGGGTTTGTTGCCATCTAGCATGTCTGGTTGTAAATATCTGCTTACGGTAAAGTTTCAGAGCACCCGGTATCCGTCTGCGTATCGATTGAGATCAATTACGACTAAGGATGTGGTAAAGGCGTTGTTAGAATTATTTAAATATTTGGCAATCCTAAAGTTGTTCAGACTGATCAAGAATCACATTTTTCATCTCAAATGTTTGGGTTTAGGTGTTGAAACAGTTGTGTATTATCATGCGCATAGCCAAGGTGTCTTGGAAAGATTTCACCAGACTCTGAAGTCTCGTCTGCGTGCGTACTGTACTGAGCTAAATAGAGACTGGGAAGAGGGGTTTCAAATAGTTTTTTGTCTCACCCCTTTAAATCCGACAAAGATTTGTACCCACCTGTATCTTTGGTCTGGAGTTCATAGGCTCCTGGTCAGAGGGGATGATGCGGATGTAGAAAAGTCCAGGAAGGATAAAGATCAGACTGGGAGCAGTGGTGGCTCCTGAACACAGAGAAGTCACAATAAATAATTCCATTTTGAAACAAAATCTATCTCAGAGGAAGTTGTCACTTGGTGATACTGTAAATCTGTCTGTTTCTATCTTCACGTTGATTTATTGGACTTCTTTGTAGTGCTGCAGTAGGCTTCTTTTTACAAAGTTCCTTTTTACCTTTGCTTGTAAGTATAAAATCTCACCAATTACGCCAAAGATATATCGAATATTGGGAACGAAGATGACCAAAAGGTTGACAGAAAACAGAAGACACACTGCAATGGCAATATGACGAAGCCAGTGGAAGGGCTTCCCTGGAAACAGTATCTGCAGAAGGGCACGGCGGATCTGACAGAAACACAGACATAAGGGTACATTTACAGCTCAGGCAAAATAATTATCATAATCATCATAAACAAAGATGAGCTCAATAAAATCTGTAACTGAATCACTCTGTGAACCTGGTCCTGGCAACTGAGCTATAAGTTCATTTATTTTGTCTCAATTGGCCTCAGTCACTTATATCTTAACTTTTTTACTTGAATTAGTTCTGAAGAAAGTTCTAGAGGAGTAACTTCTTCTTGTTCTGTGTTTTCATTTGGCCAATTTCAGAGAGTGATGTTGTTTTCCTGTATGTTTTATTTCAACACAGGTTTGACTTAACTTATATAACCTTGCCCCCTATTTTTATATTTAATTTTTGTTAATGTTTGTCTAATGGAATATGTGTATGAAGGCAGGATATGTTCTCACAGGAAACAAGACCACAGGTACAGTCAGCGTGACAGCCACCAGGACAGCCAATCGAACACACAGGATCAGAGTGTCCAGGAGGTCCACCTTACTGTAGGTATGGAGGAGCTCTGCTTCAGTGTTCTCTGACACACACACACACACACACGCACATAATCTGTGACTTTTATCTGTCACTTAACAGAGCTATGCATTGCAACTACATAAAGAAATGTTGCTCTCACCATAGAAGGTCAGATAGCCAAATATGGCAGTTAAGAAGTACATGATGAACATTCCCAGGATGGAAACATTGCCAATGTTCTGCATTCTTCTTTTGGTTGGGCTTTAAATGAACAAGATGACAGTTGCTTTAGCAATACAGTTCATGATAAAGAAACAAAATAAAGAAGTTATACATATTGCTATAGGTTGATGTCAGGAAAGTAGGCGCGTGGGACATTTGGGGCTTTTTAAATTTTTCTTTTTTGATAATTTTGGCTTTGGTAATGCATGTGGCATGACATTTTCAAAAGGTATTTTTTTGGGGGCAATTTAGAATTTAAAAAATACTACCTTTTGGAACCTTCTTGCCAAATATGTCCATATGTAATACTACATGAGAACTAATTATGCAAAAATAATGTGCTCATCAGAGTCAAATGCAAGGCTCTGTCAACCCTCCAAAACTAATGTCATTACTATTTTGTTTTTAAAACTAAATGAATATTTGGAGTATATGATAAGGACTGAAGCTGGTTAAATAAATTAACTTATTGAAAGTGAAAAATTATAAATATATTGTTTGTGTGTTTTAATTTGTATTATTTAATTTGGAGAGGACAGAGAAAGAGTAAGCTGTGAAGGGGGGCAGAAAGAGAGTGGGGTCGGACTCGAAAGTGGTTAAAACTAGTTGTAAAAGCAACTCTGGTCCAAGTTTTTACCCCTAACCCTGTCCCAATTCCTATGAGATGAGATATGAAGTGCCTTTCAATGGTAGTGTCCCCTGCCACAAGGGCTAAGCTTGAAAATATTTCCTTATAGGAATTGGGACAACCAACTTTATTAGAATCACAAGCAATGTCAACTAACGTTATTATATTAACAACCGTTATCAACCAACTTTTTAATAATTTAATCTGACAACTGCGAACAGACAGGACAGATTGGTCTATTGATCAATACACAGCCAGTCAGCATGTTTACTTCAGTTATTTCAATGTTTCATGGTTATTTTGAAAGATTTCATATTTACATTTATGAGTGTTATACCCGCAGGGGTCACCAGGTTGATTCGCTTAATCTGTTTGTAAAGCACTAGGGAATATTTGTGTACCCCTTTGTTTTTAGGGCGTCCAGAATACATTACTGTTGAAGGGGTGTTTGAAGGGCTAGATGGCCTCTAACGCTACATCACATGGAGAAATGGAACAACACTACCATTAAGGGGACATGCACAAGCGAATGGGATAGGGCCAAGTGTTAGGGCTAAGGAATGAATTAGGAGGCGGCTAAATGCCGCAAACTTTTAAAAAATTGTCTGTATAATGCTTTTTTAGTCTTGATGACCAATCAAAATTTACTCTGCACTAGCACTCTGTGCATTGAAAGATACTACATTCTCTCTAAGATTAGTTTGTGTACCATCAATGATATCAACATTGTGTTGCTTTAAAGAAACAAACTAATAAAGTCTAAACTGGCAAACACTATACAGAATGCATTCAATATATTCAGTTAAATTGTATTTGTATTAGATAAGACTCAAATCACCCCCTGCATTATCTCAATGCACTCAAGACCTAACATTATAGAGAAACCAAACAGCACATCATGAGTAAGCCAATTAAGGTTTTACATAATCAAGTGACTCAGAGCAACTTTCAAGTCAGTTTTGAACTATAAGCTAAATTTTGCAAACTAACTTTACATGTTCTAGATGTATACTAGGCTTTGACAAATATATCTATATATATATATATATATATATATATATATATATATATATATATATATATATATATGATAAGTGCATCTTACTTGCTCAGTTCAGTGTAGATTGGAAGAACTTCAGGGTGACATACAAAAGCAAACGCCAGGATGGGGATGGTATATGTTGTCTGAAAATCACATAACATAAACTTCATTCGGTAATTTTCAAGAAAGTGCATGAGCTCTGAACACAGTCACCTATTTACTATGCACTATGTCAGAACCACAAAATAAAACATCAAATGTGAACTGGTAAGTTGACTCAGATGCAAATCTCTAATTGTCAACGATCTGATATCATTTTGATTTATTCTGTTTAACTGAAATCTCATATATCTCGAAGCAAAGGCCTTGTACATCATATATATTGTACACCTGCCCCTTACTCTGAATTTGTATCTGAGCGAGTTCGTAGGACAGATAAAGATGTTATAGTAGGTGATTTCAACATTCATGCAGATGTAGATGTTCACTCCTGCACTTGTTGATGACCTACAAGTAAGCACTCTGAAATGCTAGAACCTAGCCTTAATAGAAGAAATAAAATAACCCCAGGTCCCTTCTCCGCACTGTAGTTAGGCTGACAGAAAGTCATAGCTCTTCCTTTAAGTCTCAGTAGTAACGATATGAGGTTTTTGAAAAATGTAATTGTTACCAAATAGATCACTTCACCCCCAAAACAAAGGTTCTCTTGTTAGACTTAAAACGGGCCTTTTTGATAAAGCTTATAGTAAGGGCTGGAATCGATGAGTCATAAACCATCCCTAAGTTATGCTGCTATAGGCCTAGAGCACTTGCCTAGGTCTCTCTCTGTCTTTCTACCTCTGACCCCCATGTTTTTATCATTTTAATACTATTTGTCAATAACCTTCTGTTTCTCCTGTCCCGTAGTATGTGTTTTTACCACCTTATAATGCAATAGCTAATAGACATGTTTTTTGTTTGCGCTTGAAATTCAAGGAATTAGTGTCTGACCTCTTGGTTGATGGTGAAGAATTTGGCGGTGCATGTGTTGTCTGGGAGAGTTGTGTTCACAGTGAAGTTACCAAACACTTCCAGAGGACAGGAGATGTTGAATCTCTTGTAGATGACCTGATGGAATAGGAAAAAAGAATTTGAGGAAGTAAAACAAGTGCGACTTTTACTGTCTTTGGTAACAATATAAAATACCTCCCGGTACTTTTTGGAAACTTCACAAAACATATACTTTTTGTCTTGTATCTTAACTTTTCTCTACCCTGTCTTTCTATCTATGGAACTGATAGATTGAATGATGCTGCCTTGCCAAAAGCATCACACAGGAAAGGATTCAACCTGGCGTAACATAGAAAGTGTCAAAGAGACAACATTAGTTTTTTATTTTATTTTCAATGTATTGAATTTTTACCTTTTAATTTCATTGCACATAACTCAACCATTAATTGAACCCTTTTAAATGTTATGTATGACTACCTGGCAAATCCAAACACCAAAGGTTGAAGAATATGATAAAATCATTTAAAAGGTCAAATCTTCATCAAAACAGGGCTTTTGTGTCGTGCCTTACATCTTTACTTTAGTGTTTCCCTGTTTTCTGTGATGCCCTCCTTGTCTCTGCCTTCCCTGTCTGTGTGTGTGTATGTCATGGGCACTGTCTCCACTCGTGGCACCTGGCACTTTCCCCACCTGGTCTCAATCATCGCCAGATTGTTCGGTCACCTCAGTGGTATACTTTCTCAGTCCATCCGTGAAATTTCTAGAGAAGGTTTTTGAATGTTCCTTGTGAACTTAGTTTTTTCCTGTGCCTCAAGATCACCAGAGTTTAATGATCTGCCTCATCTCAAGCTCATTTTCAGCCAGCCTGGTACCTGCCCACCCCGGCTCTATATCAAACCACTTTTCTTTCACAAACCAATCCCTTTCTTTTTTGTAGGTCAGGTTTTTTGTTTTCCTTATACATTCCAACCTGGAATATTCCTGGACCAATATTATATGAATGAACTGAAATGATCTGAATGAACTGAAAATATATGACTGAACTGAAAAAATAAATGAAATGAGAAATATTTATTTTTGTTGAATGTTTTTATTACTGTTTTGGTACAATACATATTATATTTAAATCCTACCTGTGTCTCACATGTCTTGACATTCATACATTGGGCTCCGACTGAACCTAGTCGTCCGTAATCTGCCTAAATCCAATTAGTTACACAAGGCAATGGCAAGGCAATGACTATAAGCAGGTAGTGTGAATGTGGTAAAAAATTGGCAAGAATGAATATGGTTTAAGATCCACTCAGCATGGGTGAAGTGCTTGTGGAAGGAATAGGAGTAAGACAACGCACAGATGTTCAACCTGGCAGGAGAGGCCCGGCCTGGAGTCACCCTTTAGTGCCTGGAATCTAAATTGTGTAACCGACTAAACCAGATTGACAGCGACGTGTACCCAATTCTGGAAGCAATTGAAATGGGAGACAGGAAACTGCAAACCATGGTAACGATCATCCTTGATTCAGAGAAGAGGAGAGGAAAGGTGCCAGAGGACCTCAGGTAAAGGACCAAAGAGAGGATAAAATTCACATCAGGGTTAGTTCAGCTAATGTACATCCTACACAGAAGACCAGTGTCCTCTAGAGAAGAGTGGCAACGAAAACACTCCTGGGAAAGAGGGAAATATGTATACAGTACTGTGCAAAAGTTTTAGGCAGGTGTGAAAAAATGCTGTAAACTATAATATTTCAACTTTTGACTCATCAGTCCAGAGCACCTGCTGCCATTTTTCTGCACCCTAGCTCCTATGTATTCGTGCATAGTTGAGTCGCCTGGCCTTGTTTCCATGTCGGAGGTATGGCTTTTTGGCTGCAACTCTTCAATGAAGACCACTTCTGATCAGACTTCTCCGGACAGTAGATGGGTGTACATGGGTCCCACTGGTCTCTGCCAGTTCTGAGCTGATGGCACTGCTGGACATCTTCAGATTTCAAAGGGAAATAAGCTTAATGTATTTTTCATCTGCTGCAAAGTTTCCTTAGCCGACCACTGCGTCTATGATCCTCAACGTTGCCCGTTTCTTTGTGCTTCTTCAAAAGAGCTTGAACAGCACATCTAGAGACCCCAGTCTGCTATGAAATCTTTGTCAGGGAGACACCTTGCTGATGCAGTATCTTGTGTATTGTTGCTGTGCTAAGTCTTGCCATGGTGTATTACATCAAACGGTCTTTCACATCCTCACATTGGTAGCAGAGTTTGGCTGTTCCTCACACAGTTATATCCTCCTACACAGCTGTTTCTGTTTCAGTTAATGACTATGTGGAAATGAATCGATTTGGGAAATCAGTGGTGATACCCAGCCCTAGTTAAGAAATGACCAATGTATATGGGAACTGACAAGAAAAACTGACAAGAAAAAGACTAAGTCATGTGAAGAGGTAATCTTGAGCTATGTTATGATGATGTGTTACTGATAATCGATCATTTTGTTTGACCCTCAAAGGACATTATGAACATTTAAATGGCCCTTGATAGAAAAAAAGGTTTGTCATCCCTGTTTTAGGCAATGAACTTAGAAAAATGCAAGTACAGGTCTAGGCTCACTGAAGCCCACCTTGAAGCTGTACTCAGCGGTTACAATTTGCGACCTCCCTCAGGGCTGTGTGAGCAGAACTACAGCCAGATGCCTGGCAACACATGAATGTATTCAGGGATTTCATCAACGGTTTAAGTTAATTTATGGATAAAAGAGAGATATGCACTTACTGGATACATTTTTTTTAATTAGTTTGTCAAGTATGACGAAAATATGAGCAGAAGCAGTCTCAATCGTCTGGCAAGACATAAATACAAAAGCATTCTGGGATAGTTTTTTTTAACTATTGTGTAACATCATGAAAAAAAGCTCTTTATGTTTTGCACATTATATTAGTTACCAAAATAAAGTTTTTTTAAATATTGTGAAATATAAAAACTACTAGTTGAACATGGAAGTGACCTTCCCATGAGATGATGCTGCCAGCAGTTGTCCGCAGCTAATTTGAATCGGAGACCCCTGATTTTGTCACTTGGTAGTGATGTGTCAATAGTCATAAACTGATGTGTCGACCAACAGACTCACCACAGAGAGAAAGAAGACCATGCAGCAAAGAGAGAATCCACTGCTGTAACCAAGATACCCTGCCGAATTGAAGAAAACAACCCTCAGTTAATACAGATTTAAGGTGCATTTCCATAAGCTTTTTTTAATCATACAAAAAATAAACATGTTCTCTCCTTTATAACTGTATGAAAACACAACAAACTTTAAGCAACATTTGTAGGCCAGTCATCCTGAAATCCATGCAAAAGAAGGCATGCTAAGGCTCATATTCTTTCATGAGCTACTGGTTTATGCAAAATCTAATTTGAAGGTGTGGATGTGTTTTGTTTTTCTTAAAGACTTTAATGATGAATGTTTTTACACGTGGCATCTATTGCACTTCTGTCCGTCCTGGGAGAGGGATCCCTCACATGTGGCTCTCTCTGAGGTTTCTACTTATTTTTACCTGTTAAAATGGTTTTTAGTAGTTTTTCCTCACTCTTGCTGAGGGTTAAGGACAGAGGATGCCACACCCTGTTAAAGCCCTATGAGATGAATGTAATTTGTGAATATGGGCTATACAAATAAAATTTGATTGATTGATTGATTAATGGAATTTGTACTGCTGTTGTCAATGCTGAGAGAAAGCAGAGTTTATTTTTAGCTCCATGCACTAATGGAACTTTACCTTAGACATTTTTAGTTTGATGATGAAATCCTGAAAAGGAGTAGTTACACTTCCTGCTACTAACAGACTTTGAGAAATATGTTTTCAATATTTGTAGACAATATTTGTATTGATCTCTGATGGCATTATAGTTATGTTTTTTACTTTTTCGAGAATATCAGCTGAAATACAGGGAACAGTAAATTGCTCAGAACCATCACAGACTACAAAGCTAAAACCAGCAGTGCTGATGTAGTGTCTGCATCTCTCCCAGAGGATCTGAACACTTTTTATGCACGCTTTGAGAGTAACTCCCCGGCTGCGGAGATCGAAGAGGCCCAGGAGCACTCACTTCCATCATAATGAAGTGTTTTGAGCGGCTGGTCCGACCATTCATCACCTCCTCCCTCCCTGACTCTCTGGACCCTCTGCAGTTCGCCTACAGGTCGAATAGGTCGACTGCAGATGCCATCTCCCTCACCCTCCACACTGCCCTCTCCCACCTGGACCAGCAGGACACATATGTGAGAATGTTGTTCATCGACTACAGTTCAGCATTCAACACCATCATGCCCCTGAAGCTCATCACCAAGCTCAGAGACCTTGGGCTCAACATCGCCCTCCGTGAGTGGATCCTGAACTTTCTGACGGGCAGACCACAGGCGGTGCAGATCGGCAGCTCCACATCCTCCACCCTGACTCTCAACACCGGGGCCCCCCAGGGCTGCGTGCTCAGTCCTCTCCTGTACTCCCTGTTCACGCATGACTGCGTGGCTACACACAGCTCCAACACCATCGTTAAGTTTGCTGATGACACCACTGTCATAGGCCTGATCACCGCCGACGCTGAGAAGGCCTACAGAGAGGAGGTCAGAGCCCTGACATCTTGGTGCCAGGACAACAACCTCCATCTCAACGTCAGCAAAACGAAGGAGCTGATCGTGGACTACAGAAAGAGACACGCCCTCCTCTCCATCTACGGGACCACAGTGGAGCGAGTCAGCAGCTTCAAGTTCCTCGGGGTCCACATCACTGATGACCTGACCTGGACCCATCACACAGACTCCATCAGGAAGACTGCCAGGCAGCGACTTTTCTGCCTCCGCAGGCTGCGGAGGCTCAACATGGACTCCAGGATCCTCTGCAACTTCTACAGGTGCACCATAGAGAGCATCCTGACTGGCTGCATCACCGCCTGGTATGGCAGCTGCACCGCCCTGAGCCGTAAGGCTCTACAGCGGGTGGTGAAGTCTACCCAACACATCACCAGGACGGCGCTACCATCCATAGAGGACCTCTACACCCAGCGGTGCAGGAAGAAGAGCAGCCGTATTATTAAAGACCCCTCTCACCCCAGCCATAAACATTTTTGCCTGCTGCCGTCTGGCCGGCGGTACCGCAGCATCCGGGCCCGCACCACCAGGCTCAGAGAGAGTTTCATCCCCCAGGCCATAAGACTTTTAAACTCCTCTGAACTATAATAACTCCACCAAACTAGCACCGTGACATATTTGCATATTTGCATATATGCTTAATGTTATTGTTGTGCATTTGATAATAAAAATCTTGAATCTTGAATCTTGAATCTTGAACAAAGAAATTTGCTATTCTAAAACATCTAGAGAGTTACAATTATTGTGAGGAGAGCAGTCCTGAGGGTATTATAGCTTTTGCACTCTTTGCTGTTATACCTGTTTAGCTAAATAGTTAACATTGAATACTAAATTATTGATAGTTGTTGTACGTTTGTTTTGTTTCTTTCACTAATGGCAGTGTTGCTTTTACAGAATTACATTCCATGAAGCATGTCATATAGGTTTTGTTATGAACAGTGCATATCTTATTGAGGACATTTAGTCAACTAAATCTACTGTAAATTAAATCTACTGTAAATTAAGTCGACCATAATCTTTTGATATTTAGTTTGAAACTAGACTAAAACTTAACAATTCAGATGACTAAATTATTTAAAAAAATAGATTACAATTTGCTGTCGAAAAGAACACTGCTGTTGAGTTCTTTCTTAAGACATGAAGTAATCAATGGTCTTGTTCGACACAAACTGAGAAATTGTTTATCATGTTGAATCAGATGACTTACCCAGGTGTTTCATCAGGGCCAGCGGGAAGATGATGCAGACGGTGACAATGATGATGAGGTAGTTTCCATTCATGAACCAGTTGCTGGATGCAGAACACAAGACATCACACACATAGAGTAACACATCTTTACAAATCCTCTGGATTCGGTTTTTTTTGTCGAAAGTACGCTTGTTATTTATTTGTTTGTCTTCAACCAATGCACAGCTTTCTGGGATTTAATTTGAATTATTTGGACCTGGAGATGAGTTATCAGTGGTTTAAAGTGGATAATTTTTCTCAGTGTTGTTTGTTGTGGTTAGCCTGTGTTAGACCTGATGTCTGCTTGGTGTCGAAAACAAAATCCCGAGCAACAGATTACAAAAAGTATTAAATTATCAAACTTGTTTTTAACTAAAATCAAATAATACAGCTCCCTCTCTCTCCCTCTCTGTTGCTCTGGCATTGACTGTCACTGTCAGTTCCCTTTACCGACATCTCACTTCTGTCTGTGGATTTTGACCAATAAAAGGGAAGAGCGAACAGCCATGTATCCCTGTTCTTTCAGTCAGTCCATTGCTTCTTTGCCCAATTGAAAGGCAGTGACACATCATCAGGTTCAGACCCAGGTTCGATACTGAAGGTGGCAGTGGTGGTGTCTGACTCAGGTGAAGTTTCTCCCTCAGCAGCAGAGCTGTCACTGCCAGCAGGGACCATTAGCTTCAACGGGCTAGCTGTAGTTGGTGCACTGTTATCATCACTTGTTGTCTTTGCTTGTTTAGTAAATCTGTATCGTCCGAGGCCTGTTTTTTTTTCCATTTAGACATTCTGATTTATGTGTAAACTTTCCAAAATACTGGATTAAAAACATTGCTTATTTTAGAGTTCATTCAAAATCCAACTCAGAGATGAGAAGTTCAGGTGACTATGTAAACCTAATGCTTTATGTACAGCCCCACCACACATAGAAGACTACAGCAGGAATAGAGTTAAATAGTGGAGACAAATGTTCAGGAAAAAGGAATGTAATGAATGAATAAATAAACGCATATTTATTCTTATATTTATTTAATTCAGGAAACTTAATGTACGTAAAATAAATATTGTCTTTTACACAAAAGTAGAAATAATTTTGAGCTACCCATATCATCTCAGGGAAGGCTTTCAGAGGAGCTCAAGTCATTTTCAGGGCAGCCGAGCTCCCCTTAGCTCCCCTGTAATTCAAACCCTAATACAGTTTCTTACTATTCTTACAGGCTTTTGGACAAGTCTCCCAAAGAAGCACTTCTGAGCTCTTTTTTAGGTGCTCAATAGAATATTTAAAAAAAGTCTTTAAGAACTTTCAAAACACTTCCACTATTTTAGGTCAATCATAAAATATATTGTTTTGAAAAATTAATCAGTGATGAAGTTATAAACAAATTGCCAGCTCTGTTTTAGCTACAGTGCATCTTTTATAACTGCCATAGCAGCAGATACTAATCAAAAAAAAAGAAAAAGAAAATGATATGCACTAAAGCCACCAGAATCGTATTGGTGTCTTTTCATCTTGGATCCGTTAAATTTCTTTAAAGGACACAAAACTGATGTTGAATTCGTTGATTTTAAGGTTGATGGCAGTACTCACTCAGAGCTGGCTGACTGGCCAAGAAAGGTTTGGATGACCAATGGTAACTCATATTTTACTATGAACAGGTAGCTTGACATGGCTGCGGAGGACAAAAAAACAGAACAAGTGAGGAAATTTGTGTCTATGTCTAAAATAAGTATATATATATATATATATATATGATTAATTCCCTCAAAATACAGATTTTCTGGAAAATGTGGTTCCTGCGGCAAAATGTTTTACCGCCTCCTCCGCCCAGACATGCGACATAAACATTTCATTTAGAACACCTATTTAAAATCTTACCTCCAATGTTATGTAATGTTATGATGACAGCTGCTAGAATCTTTCCTGAAGGACCAAAAGCTCTGAGACCAAGCTGCTCGTAGGCTCTGATACCTGACACATCAAGAACAAAGTAGCATGTTAAATAAGTGTGAACATTCTGCCACTTTAACAAGATTACTATCTTACACTACTAGGTTTACAGTATATCATTATCATTAATACTACTATTAAATGGTAAATGGTAAATGGATTTGCATTTATATAGCGCTTTTCTAGTCTTGATGACCACTCAAAGCGCTTTACATTACAGTTTCACATTCACCCATTCACACACACATTCATACAGTGCATCTATCCCAGCACTTTGTTATTCTAAGGGGGGGCCATTCGGGGTTCAGCATCTTGCCCAAGGACACTTCGGCATGCAGATGGTTCAGACTGGGAATCGAACCGCCGACCTTCAGGTTGGAGGACGACCACTCTACCCCTCAGCCACAGCCGCCCACTGGTGCTTATATCAATAAAAGCATCAGTACATCTATCAGCATCAGTACAACCCCGCCCCCCATTTTCCTTCACTCCAACCAGCCAATAAAGGCAGAGGGCCGCCCACATTTAGGCCTTATCCCATTTCAACCCTTGGCCCTACCCTTTCATTTTTCACGTTCAAGTGTAGGCATGGGCTGTCCCAGTACCTGTTGGGATTGAGGGGTAGGGCCGAGGGGTAGGCCTGTGTACCCCTCCAAACAGAGATTTTTCAGACCCTCACTTCGAAAAGAGGAGTACCTAGAATGCCTTGTGAATCACCGGCAAGCTTAGATTACCGGTAGATTAGATTCAACTTTATTGTCATTGCACAGTACAAGTACATATACAACGAAATGCGGTTTAACATCTAACCAGAAGTGCAAAAAAGTGGCAGTTAAAGTGCAGAGATGGAATATGTAAATAAATATGTGGTACAGTAAGAAATATACATGGAATATAAATGGAAATATAAGCTGCGAGAAAGACCAACAAATTTGGTACTTTCTCCATTACTAATGATTTAAAAATTACGATAATGATTGTAATATTTCACTTTAATATCATTTCAATGTATTATTTTCACTTTTTTCACAACAAACTTAAAAAAAGGATTGTGAGCGCTCTAGCGTTAGCATACTAGCGATCTTTTTTTGCATGATTATCCTGTATTCCCACATCGACTACTGATTACGTGACTAGTTTTCGCGACGACTATTGATGATGCAACATCTTGAATGACTGTCTCAATTCGTAGGGGAAGTTTTCAACCACTACCCATTGTGACTCCATTTCAAGGAGCAAGATAACTCTCAAAAATTGGGGTAGGGGTAGGGCCAACGGGTGAAATGAGATTGGGCCTAATTCTTACTTGCACATTGTGGGACTATTTGGTTTCTCAGTAATAATGTAATGTCCTGACCTTACTAAATTGAGTTCCTTGAGATAATGTATGTTGTGATTTGGCGCTATACAAATAAACTAATTTGAATTAAATATACAGAAGAGGTAAAGTGAAGAGACTTTGACACTGGCCTTGTAAAACATTTTGAAACTTCTCAGGTCTTTGATAGTATTTCCTATATGAAATGAAGCCTTACCCACAACTCCAGCACTGCATAGCAACAAATGGATGGAATAACATGAAAGACAAGCAATGCATGTCAACAGGATCCTGTAAAAGACATCAGGTATTGTAGATAGTGTTATCATTGTTACTTCTTACATGGTTATTCATTTTAATATTGTTCTGTGCAATTGTTATTGCACAGCTTTAAAAATCTGGATCTGAATTCTAAAATCTATTACAATGTGATAGCAATTGGAGATATGTGTGTTAGGGAGCCAAGTTAAAAAACGACATTTCAGTTGTTCAACCAACATGACAAGTTTAAACATTAAAGATTAAGATTAAGATCCATTTATTTATCCCAAACACATGCACAGACATGCACAGACTCATGCAGTTTTAGGAAATTTAGCCTCTGCTTTTAACCCATCTGGTGCAGGACACACAGAGCAGTGAGCAGCCATGTACAGGTGCATCTCAATAAATTAGAATATCATGGAAAAGTTTGTTTATTTCGATAATTCAATTCAAAAAGTGAAACTCATATATTATATAGATTCATTATACACAGAGTGAAATAGTTCAAGCGTTTATTTCTTTTAATTTTGATGATTATGGCTTAAAACTAATGAAAACCCAAAATGAAGTATCTCACAAAATTTGAATGTTGTGAAAAAGTTCAATATTGTAGACTCACGATGTCCCACTCTAATCAGGGAATTATCTCAAAACACCTGCAAAGGTTTCCTGAGCTTTTAAATGGTCTCTAAGGCTGGTTCAGTAGGGTACACAATCCTGGGAAGACTGCTGACTTGACAGTTGTCCAGAAGACACTCATTCACACCCTCCACAAGAAGGATCAGCCACAAAAGGTCATTGCTAAAGAAGCTGGCTGTTCACAGAGTACTGAATCCAAACATATTCATAGAAAGTGGAGTGGAAGGAAAAAGTGTGGTAGAAAAAGGTGCACAAGCAACAGGGATAACCGCAGCCTTTAGAGGATTGTGAAGCAACGGCCATTCAAGAATTTGGGGGAGATTACAAGGAGTGGACTGACGCTTGAGTCAAGTGCATCAAGGGCCACCAAGCACAGACATAATCAGGACAACTGTTGCATTCCTCGTGTCAAGCCTCTCCTAAACTAGAGACAACGTCAGAAGCGTCTTACCCGGGCTAAGGAGAAAAAGGACTGGACTGTTGTTCAGTGGTCCAAAGTCCTCTTTTCAGATGAAAGTAAATGTTGCATTTCATTTGGAAATCAAGGCCCCAGAGTCTGGAGGAAGAGTGGGGAGGCACAGAATCCAAGTTGTTTGAAGTCCAGTGTGAAGTTTCAACAGTCTGTGATGATTTGGGGAGCCATGTCATCGGCTGGTATTGGTCCACTGTGTTTTATCAAGTCCAAAGGCAACGCAGCCGTCTACCAGGAAATTTTAGAGAACTTCATGCTTCCTTCCGCTGAGAAGGTTTCTGGAGATGCTGATTTCATTTTCCAGCAGGACTTGGCACCAGACCACACTTCCAAAAGTACCAATACCTGGTTTAATGACCATGGTATCACTGTGCTTGATTGGCCAGCAAACTCGCCTGACCTGAATTCCATAGAGAATCTATCAAGAGGAAAATGAGAGACACCAGACCCAACAATACAGACGAGCTGAAGGCTGCTATCAAAGCAATCTGGGCTTCCATAACACCTCAGCAGTGCCACAGGCTAATCGCCTCCATGCCCCGCTGCATTGATACAGTAATTCATGCAAAAGGAGCCCCGACCAAGTATTGAGTGCATATATATATGAACATTCTTTTCAGTAGGCTGACATTTCTGTATTAAAAATCCTTTGTTTTATTGGTCTTATGTATTATTCTAATTTTCTAAGATACTGAATTTTGGGTTTTCATTAACTGTAAGCCATAATCATAAAAATGTAAAGAAATAAATGCTTGAAACATTTCACTCTGTGTGTAATGAATCTATATATTTTATGAGTTTCACTTTTTTGATTTGAAATATCGAAATAAATCAAGTTTTCCATGATATTCTAATTTATTGAGATGCACCTGTACAGCGCCCGGGGAGCAGATGTTGACGGAGTAAGGTGCCTTGCTCAGGGGCACTAGACAGGGTATGGAGAACCCTCTTGGATTTTTGGACAAATCAATCCAGGTTCGTCTTTTGTTTTCACTCCGTGGAGTTGAACCAGAGACAAACCAGAGACCTTTTCTGCCCATAGTCCAAGTTTCTGCCACTTGTCCACAGCCTCTCCTAGAGAAAGAGTGGGGCTCGAACCTGGGACCCTCTTGATGTAGTACGGTCAATTTAACGACTAGGCCACACCGCCTGCGGAGTAGGTAATCATAGACAATTGGTTTTGCTCTTGTAATCTATTTATCTCTGCAGCTCAACATAGAAAAAATGTTTGGGGAAAACGAAGAGTGTGGGGGGTGGTCGTTTTGGAAGATATACAGATTTGGTCTAGGTAAACTGGAGACTCTAAATGGACTAGGTGTGAATGTGAGTCTGAATGGTTGTTTGTCTCTGTATGTTGGCCTTGTGATGGACTGGCCTCTATCCCGCCTCTCATCCAAGGGGGCTCCAGCCAACCCTTGTAACTCGTAAAAAATAAGCGGTATAGATAATTAATACATGCATAATGTTTTTCATTGTAACAATACATATTTAGTATGAGCAACTGTTATTCTCTTGAGGACAAGTGAATGAGAGCTGAGGGCTTGTTAAGCCAGTGTTAATATGCAGTGCTGGTGTATCCCTTGCATCCTTCATTATAAACCATTAGGATGTTCTATTGATTAGTCTGTTTGTCTAATATTTTTCATATTCGGGGAGCTACTGAGGTACAAAACATCTCTGTTTTGGTGTGTGTATCAAATGCATTTGTGTTCTCTGTATATGCATATCTCCAGTACTCACAGGAAAAGGAATATGCCAGTGTTTGACATGGCATATGACAGACCCAGAATGCCACTGCCCATGATGGCATTACTCAGGTTGAAGACAGACATTGCAAAGGAGGTTTTACCCTCAAACTGAAAAAATATGTTAGACTGGATTATTAATATCAAAGACACAAAAACATGGATGCATATTTCATCACAATGTATCCAAGTACAGTATTATATCCAAAGTCATCATGTTCCCACATTTTTTCAGTTTAGTTATTCCTGTATTGTGTGTATTTGTTAGGTATTCTGCATTTTCATAAAACTCCTCAAGCACCAACTCTTCACTAAGGCCTCTGTTAATGCTCCACCCTGTTGCTAAATTCTATCCTGTTCTGTATTTAGACTAAACTGTATTACTTTTAACTTTTCTCTACTGTTTTGTCCTAACAAAAATGTGTAAAGCATCCTTGGGTCCTGTGAAAGACGCTATATAAATATAGGCCATTATAAATTATTATTATTATTATTATTAAAATATTTTTTGTAGAAATGGATGTTGAGAATGATGAATATAAATGATTTCAAAGAGTTATGAATGTTATTATTAATACATAGGTTGTATGGTCAGGTATGTTGGTTACATTTAATCAAAACATGTCTTAATTAAAAGCATTGGAGGGGCGATGCAACCCTGCACGTATGTGCAAAGCTAAACTTGATATGTGATAATGCCTTGTCGATATTCATGCACTACGCTATCATGCACATCAGATGCACAGCCAGGGCAGGTCTGTCTGTCAATTGAGAGTTGTATGCTTTCAGCAGCAACATTCAAAGCAATACTGAGTTTATACCGATGTTTCAACAGGCCAATGACCTTGTCACAGAGCAAAGGATAGAGAGAGTGAGCGATCCCTGCATACTTTAGGCACTGAAAGGCCACAGTGACTATAGGGTATAGAGTAATATTTTGAGCATTACTTTTATACCTAAAAGTTTGCTGGATTTCTGTCAATGCATTGTTTTTATTATTTTATATTTTCTCTAAGGAGAATTAAGTCCAGTGCTTTCGTAGCAAATGACACAGACACATATAGCAAAAACTGTGCCTCTAATATACTCACATCTGTAAACTGACTTGGTGCGTTGCTCTTGTGATGCAAGAACTTTGCTTTCTCTGGTGAAGCTCTACAACATCTATCACAAATTAAAAAAAGAAGCACTTCCTCAACTTTAAAATAATAAATATACTTAATTATTTATTATTTCATAGCGATACAGAATAGTAGGAGATATGTAGGAAACATACCTTCCCTCCTTGGGCACATCAGCTTCATGGTGTTGATTTTCTTTTGATAACTTCTGCAGTTCCATACTACAATTGACAGGTTCAGCAGTTTTACCTTCAGATAGATAGAAATTTGCAACAGAATGGAGAGGTAGTCTATTAATCTAGGTGATATCTGAAAAAGAAGAAGCATAACACACCCCACAAGCACACATACACTATTGTGAAACTTAAGCATAAATAATGTTTTAATTTTAAAAGGAAACATGGTAACTTCGGTCTTTGGTAGCATATGGCCATCAGAATCGGTAGTGGGGTTGTTTGCTTTTGTCAGGAGTGAAATAATATGCATAAAGTTTATCTTCTTAGGGTTAGGGTTAGGGTTATTCAAAACAAGAAATATTGACACGACATTGACTCTTGTAAAATTCCTATCCCCAAACCTTCGATGCTTCATATCCCCCTCCGACAGCCACCCTCCTTCATCGCTAACCAACATCCATTCAAATTCTTGTAAAGTGTAGAAAGTCATTAAAAACACTCAACACTAAAGAAAGCATTTACTTAAATATTGACAATTGAAGTTTATTTATTTATGATTTTTTTCTTGCACCCTCCTCCATCCTCAGGGGATGATGGTGGTCACTAGTCTGTATGTTTGGCAAGCATGATGCATGTAGGGGAAGGTGGTTGACAGTAGATACTGTCATTGACCTCAGCCTTATCCTCAGCTTCAGCCTCAAACTCAAAAACCTGATAAATGGACTTTGGACTTCTGCAATTGATTTTCTTACTATATTTATTTTGCAATAAATCACAAACAGTGAAAAACTGAATAATCTTTTGATTCATTTTTGGGATGTTTGTAGTTGATTTTGGGTCCTCGGGGCCAGACTACGAAGTAGGTTCAACATAGGCCGGATATCTTTCCGTAAGTCGTGGCTTGACTTAACCTAACAACCTAGGCTAAGCCGTCACACAACGCTGGTTATCAACTCATTAAGTTAACCCAGACTTCCTATTCTAGATATGAGAGCCTGCACATGAAAGGCTCCCATTAATTGGACATGGCATCTTCCTGGCCAAATTTACATAACACCATTTTACTAGATGAAAGGCACCGATCTGACTTGCTCATCTGGTCTGGTCTACTGGACCACTAAATGGAGTCACTTTCTTTTATGAAGAGCTAGTGCATTCCTCCGGTCCCCTGAAGTTGTTCAGAAATGCTGCCCCATGTTTGGGTTTTGTGAAGGGTTATCGAAGGCAGCATCTTCATCAATTTTACAACACAACACAACACATTACCAAAACATGCTGCAAATACAGAAACGCGCTGCCATTACAGAAACGCGCTGCCATCACAAATCACATTGCCTGGAGAAAAGGAAGAATGTAAATGCTAAGTGCTGTAAATTACTCATAAACAGGGGCTTCCTTGTAAGCGCTGTTTATTCAGTTTAACAGGAAAAAACTGCATGTCTCTAGCTCAAACCATTGATGAGTCATGACGCGCTAAAGACAAAATTATATTTAAGATCGTATATGGCCCATTGGGTCTTAGAGGGTTAACAATAGACATCTGCACTAATCCAATTTTCCAATATCACTGAGGGACCCCGACTTTAACAACTTTCTGTATTTGCAATGTGTTTCTGTATTTGCAGCAAGTTTCTGTAATTGTAGCGTGTTTCTGTAATGTGTTTGGTTTTCAAATTGATGAAGATGTTTTCTTACTTGCTTGGCCTCCTAGCCTGACCTTGTCATACTCACAATTCTAGTCAGAATGTGAGTCTGAGACCGCTCCATTGGGCTGTGATTATGGGGCGTGTTTCAACCGAACCAGGAAATATAATTCCTCTTCGCTCAATTGGATAGACCTACAACCAATCAGAGCAACGTAGTATGTGACGTATGTTAAGCGAATCATTGTGAGTTATTTACTAATGCCGGGTTCACACCTGACGCTGGAGCGCAGCGCCAAGCCTTAAATAACAGCTGGCTCCCATCCACTCCCATGTTAAACCTTTGTTCGGGTCACACCGGAGGCTGAAGGGCTGCTCTGCCCCAAAGCTGCCTCGCTCCCTATGCTCGCTCCGTGCAGCGATCGTTTCGGCGTCGAGTCTATTTTTTCCGCTTGACGCGAGCGTATCGCGACAGGAAACACACTGAAATTAATTTAAATACTTTGAAGTCCCCTTCTGTTTTCCTGGAGTTTTACCAATGACATTATTAAATGTCTCCCTCTGCCCATCCACTACAGCCACACAAGCAGTGATAAAGATAAAAAGAGAGAGAGGGGGGGGGGAGTGGAGTGGAGAATACGTAATTTACCCTCCACACCCGACATTTAACGGAGCAAACAGCGGAGAAGTTCTTCAACATGGATGACATTAAATTAATAATTGAAGTGGAGAAGTGCAGTGAGTTGTATGATCCTCGGAACATGTTGTATAAAGACAACACCAAGAGAGACAAATGTTGGGACGCTGTTGCTTAATGTTGGAGCAACAAGTAAGTATACCGGTATGCTTGAATACTACTGGATCAACCGGTGATATTATTAGCGCTGCCCGGCGGGTCAGCGTCGCTTCAGCGTCCGGTGTTTAACAGCCAAGCGCCGGCGCGATAGGGATTAGCGCGACGCAGCGCTTTGGCGTCGCCTCCGCGTTCTCTGTTCCTCTTTCAAAATGAATGCGCTGTCGATGTCTCCTAAAACAGACTCAAATGCAGCATCTACACATCTCAGCTCTCCAGCGGCAGGCATTCTATCCAAGCCTACTTTGATGACGTGGTTGATTACGTTACTCTTGATCACCTGTCCATCATCGTATAAAGCCCGCCCTGAAGATTTGATTGGATCGAACAGCTTCTGTTCGAGCATAGTTTCTCCCCAACGGAGCGACTCCAGACCGAACTTCCCGAACAACAAATGTTGTGGGCGGGGCTAAGTTCGTCTGGCACCCAGGCTATTGGCCTCCCTCCTCCCAAGTTGAAACTCATCATCACTGTATTCTAGATATTTCCTATTGCTGTAGTATGCTGGCATGTCTGGGGCCAGCACTGCAAACGCAAACACATCTCTGTTCTATGGGACATTTAAGCTGTAGTCAATATCGTCAAAATGGGGCTCTCTTCTTCTAAGTGTAACTGGTTGGTAACAAGGAAATGCACTTTTTGTTCTTGTGTGCGTCAGGTAAATAATTATTCAATCACCAATATGTCCACGTGTCACACTTGTGTTAAATAGGTAAGTTGCTCTCCGCATCCATTTCCGCTGCCGTATCCAGTTCAGGCATGTGGTGTGCTTCGCAGTTCATTGTGTGGAGTGTTGCAAGCTGTTAAATATCACTGTATTTCAGACCCCCGTTACCATTCCAGCCAGCCGGTCCAGGCTGGTTGTGATAATAACGGCGGTTCCTGTATTAACTGTATTACTGTATTGGCATCTGATAGTGGTGGTGGACCACGATCGAAGTGGCAGCTGACGGGGGATCCTGATGGCGGCAGTTGATAATGATTCTGGACTTTGGTGGCATCCGGTCATGATGGTGGATCATGATCGTGATGGCTGCTGAACATGTACTACGATTACCACAAGACTGCTTGATATATAATATGTCTACTTAGATACTCAAACATTACTGAAAATAATCCATCAAATCATTGACCTTCACTTATGCAACCAAGTGTTCTTATTAATGATGTAAATACACTTATCTTTCTGATGTTTTCCATTACACGTGACACCTATTGCACTTCTGTCCGTCCTGGGAGAGGGATCCCTCACATTTGGCTCTCTCTGAGGTTTCTACCTTTTTTTTTACCCTGTTAAAAGTTTTTTTTAGTCGTTTTTCCTTACTCTTGTTGAGGGTTAAGGGCAGATGAGGTCACACCTTGTTAAAGCCCTATGAGACAAATTGTGATTTGTGAATATGGGCTATACAAATAACATTTGATTGATTGATTGATTAGAATGGACTGAGTGAAAAAGACCACAGACTGACTGTTTTCACATTTTGAGGGTCTCTGCCGACCCCCTTAAAGTAGTTATGGATAGTAAAAGCCCAGAAAATGTATTTTACACAATATGAGTGTTACGGTTTGGTGAAGGAGATGGACCCAGGATGCAGAGGTTTTAACAAAAAGGGGATTTAATAAACAAAAGGAGTCTTTAAACAAGACAAAACAAAACAGGAACACTAACAGGTAACACTGGCGACAAGGCGCATGGAGAACAAGGCACGAGGAAGCAGGAGAAGCTGGTCAAGACAGCAGGAACAGGTAAACCATATCTCACGACGTGTGGACACGAGTAGGAGAAACACTTAACGACCCGACACCAGACAAAGGGAAACAGAGGCTTAAATACACAGAAGGAAGGCAGGGGCAATTACACACAGGTGAAACACATGAGGATTGGAGATGACAATCAAAGACAGGAAGTGAGACACCGAGAAGCTGGAACAAGACAGTGAAAGCGAGGCTACAAAATAAAACAGGAAATAGAAAAACACAACGAGAGAGAAAACCATAAACATAAATGACTGAGCGTCACAATGAGCCCTTAAAGGTCTTCTCAACACTTCATTTCATGTCTGATCTTTGTGACCTTATGATTTGCTCAATGTGTTTTCAATTTATTATTCAGATTTTTAATTTCTGTTTCTTAAACTTCTGTTCGATTGACAGACCTTATTTCTGTTGGCTTTTTATTTTAAATTTGTTTCTTGGACTTTCATTTTCATTTTGAAAGTAATAGAAGCAACTTTTCCACTTGCAATATGCACTTCCTTCAGATCTTCTCAGCTGGTCATTCTCTACACTTCATTACATACATCGTCTTCGGGATCGCATGCTTTGCTCGCACAAATTTTTGTCCAGTCTTCGGACTTTATTTAAGGTAGTTTTTTTTCCTATATCTTTTTGAGGGTTAAGGACAGAGGACACCTTGTTAAGCCCTATGAGACAAACTGTGATTCGTAAATATGGGCTACAAAAATGAAAAAGAAAGTATTCCTCATTATATCAGGATCCTCAATCACCACCAGTGTCTCTAGACCCTAGAAGGGATTCCTATTCTTCATTCTGCTTCTACCCCTCTAATTCCATAGGGTTCTAAAACACAAAGAGTTTTTATATTCACCATCACTTTCTCTGTTGTGCATGGCAATATGGTTTGTTCAACTGTTTAATCCAAGTATCTAATGAATTAACTGTTATTAGGCGGATTACATCCAAGTCAAGGCGTTGGCATATAAGTTACACTTAGATAGATTTGAAAGTTAAACAGAGTGATTTACTGTGTCACTTAAAATATATAACCTACACCACTTTGGTCAAGATAGCTTTTGATTTGCAAGAACGCAGTTTGCCATTTCTGCTGATGATGCTCTTGGAAACTAAATTCGGTGCAGAGTAAATTCACCTTCAGGTGAAGGTGCCTTATTAGACAGCATACAGAGAGAGAAGAAAGATGAAGAATAAAAATTGAATGACAGCAATGAAAGCAGTTTATTAGTTACATTTCACTCCATGCCAGTATCAATGTAAACATCGAACAAATCACTGGAGGAACTGTCAGTAAGGTTCATCTGGTCTTGCAGGTTCACAGCATTTTATCAAATCAGGTTTCTTGCATGGAATCTCCATGAACAGCATTTTTTTATATTGTATTTCTTTAGTAACTATAATCAATGGAACTCAAATCAATCAATCAATCTTAACCCTCAACATGAGTAAGGAAATACTACAAAATAAAACTTTTAACAGGGTAACAAGAATGTAGAAACCTCAGAGAGAGCCACATGTGAGGGATCCCTCTCCGAGGATATTTACGAGAAAAGCACTGCCATTCAAAGAAATAACATTTCCAGGTTTCCTATTCAGCTGAATTTGCATTTTAATTGTTGTACAGTGCTCTTTGCTAATAAAAAAAATATGATTCGTTAACAAACCTATCCTTTGCCATAGATTAAAGTTCTGCTTTGTGGTCCAAACTATTTCTAAACTCCACGGAAATACAACCAAGCTCTATTGATAAGAGGTTAATGTGAAACCAGGTCTGCTCCAGTTCATGTCCATTCCATATGGGCCTCAGAAATGACAGACAGAGAGATAACAGCTGAGAATGACCTCCCTGAACAAACATGACTGAGCGTTGACATTATGTACAGTACTTATCACATGGATTTTGTAACTACTATCTCGTTGGAGAAGGACACTTTACTTTAAAAAAAATCTATTTAACCATGGTAAAATAAAAGATAATTTTACTAATATTTGTAATGAAATCACCCAGGCCTTTTCAGAGCAATCTGAACATCACAACTAAGACTAGTATGTACGTTATATCATTGTCTTTACTGTCTCAAAATAAGTTAAATTCAACATTCAGATCAAGATCAGGATCTGTCTGTCCATTCAAAGGCGTGTCAATGGGGCGCTAAACCATGACTGATTTGTTGAACTTTGATGAATGATTTGTTTTTAGCAAACATGACAGATGATTATTAGACATGATTGAATTGTTGTATTACCTATAATTTATCAAACACCTCTGTTAGTAAAAGTCTCCGAAAGGAAAGTAAATAAAAGTCAAAGTCCAACTTTACTGGACACTATCTGATTTATTGTGATGCAGATACACCCGCCCATCCTGAGCACCAATCACATTCAAGAGTTTGTTGCATTTTGCAATGCTTTTAAACCAAAGACACTTTCACAGCCATCAAAATAAACTTATATTTATGACATTATCATAGATTATGATATTTATATATAAATCCAAACTTCATATTTATTTAAGTGGTTGCAATTGGAACTGGAAATGAAAGAAAAGAGGAGTTAGGATAATAACACTCACAGAGATGTCCTTCTCTGCTCTGGTGGCAGTATACCTTTACATAGAAAATAGATGTTGGCTGCTACACTAGCAACATTTTTTTATTAGTTTTTGTTATTTCTTAGTTTATGACTCATCAAAATGAAATGAGTGCATTACATCAATAATATTTCTACATCAAGACTTGTCATTTATCATTTCAAGTTTATATTGTAGGGAAATAAATGATTAAAAAATTGTCAAAATGACTAAGGTCAAGAGCTGACCAAAATTAGTTGGTGTCTTGAACAAACTTCTGCTTCTCTCCCACAGTCAAACAATTATCCTGAGGAGACCTTCTCAAAGAGTCAGCCCTCGTGTTAGCATGGTAGCTCCAACTCAGCCAGAAGAATGGAGTGACTTACCTCCAGAAACAGGCCACGGTGACTTTCTGAAACAGAGGGAGAACCTGTGTGTTTGTCGTCCTTATGTCAGAGCTGTAGTTTGGGTAGGGTAGATGAATAACACTTGTGTTTGAAGCCCAGCAGCAAAGCACGGAGTGTCTCAGGAACAGGTGGGGGAGAGGTGAGTAAATGTGGAAGCAGGCCGTGAGCAGGAGAGCTACTTAAATCAACAGTTTCAAGGTTGTTGTGATGTCACGTGTATGCAAACTCCTCTTCCTTTCCAAAAAAAGCAAGTCATGTGTGACATTTTCTCAAAGTTGTCAAGTGATCAGTACAGGGTTGCATAAGAGCCTGGCTGCTGGTGGGCAGTACATTAGGAGTGAACTGGAAAAAGCTCACTATGTTACATCCCTTTCTACAGAGAGGGGCAGACACAGTCTTTATGGGGTTGTGTGACAGATCTAAAGGGAGCACAGAGAAATGTGTACGACTGCATCTCTGCAGTCCTAGGAGTTATATTCTTAGATAAAAGAGCTGCTCCATCCCGAGTGGGATGAACACTGTCTCTCCTCGCTAGACCAGGTTTCCTCCAAAAAGTTTGCCAGTTCACACTTTTTCACAGTTCACAACTAGTTCATACATATGAAAATTAACTAATTCACGTTATAGTATATATATTTTATAATGGAATGGTTATGATTTAGATAAAAACATTAAGCAACAACAGCATCCCAACATTTGTCTTTCTTGGTGTTGTCTTTATACAACATGTTCCGAGGATCATACAACTCACTGCACTTCTCCACTTCAATTATTAATTTAATGTCATCCATGTTGAAGAACTTCTCCGCTGTTTGCTCCGTTAAATGTCGGGTGTGGAGGGTAAATTACGTATTCTCCACTCAAGCCTATGTGGAGAATACCCAGCCCCCCCCCCTCTCTTTTTCTTTATCACTGCTTGGGTGGCTGTAATGGATGGGCAGAGGGGGACATTTAATAATGTCATTGGTAAAATTAAAACTCCAGGACAACAGAAGGGGACTTCAAAGTATTTAAATTAATTTCAGTGTGTTTCCTGTCGCGATACGCTCGCGTCAAGCGCAAAAAATAGACTCGACGCCGAAACGATCGCTGCACGGCGCGAGGCAGCCTTGGGGCAGAGCGGCGCTTCAGCCTCTGGTGTGACCCGCACAAAGGTTTAACATGGGAGTGGATGGGAGCCAGCTGTTATTTAAGGCTTGGCGCTGCGCTTCAGCGTCCGGTGTGAACCCGGCGTTAGTAAATAACTCACAATGAGTCGCTTAACATACGTCACATACTACGTTGCTCTGATTGGTTGTAGGTCTATCCAATTGAGACAAGAGGCATTTTTTTTTCTGGTTCGGTTGAAACACGCCCCATAATCACAGCCCAATGGAGCGGTATCAGACTCACATTCTGACTAGAATTGTGAGTATGACAACGACAGGCTAGGTGAAGGAGACAATTTACAGGGTGAAGGAGTGGGGAATATTAAATAAAATAATATGAATATATGTATAACATATAGCATAGTCAAATACCCAGCCAGCGGTTAAATGCTAGCTATACACTTGCCACAATTTCACATAGTATTTCTTGTCAATCAGAGAAGCTAGTTCAGTGAATTTCTTATAGAAAACTTAAAACATCTATCTTTGCTCAGCCTTTAACTAGATCATGCAGTCCTGCATGCTTATAATATTTGAATCAACTTATTTTTGAGTTTATGTGCATTTTTAAATTAATTTTATGTTCTTCTTAATGTCATTTGAACCTATTTAAATAAGTTTTTTATTATAAGTATTTTGTATGTAAAGCATTTTGAGCTGCATTTTTTAATTAAAGGGGCTAAACAAATTCATTTAATTCAGGAGAGACTTGATTCACCATTTGAAGTGCACAGTAATGTGAATGTTATAGTCTTTGGCAGTTAGACCCCTGTGTGATGTCCCCAGGATTAGAAGTGGGGGAAGCAGGGCGAAACAGGAATTCCCCCAAAAAGAGAAGAGAAGACAAGAAAGTGAAGAATGTGGATGATTTGTGGGGAGAAGTGATATTAAATTGAGTGTTACCTTGTGATGTAGTATTCTAGCCAAAATAACCCGTGCTTTGGTAAAAATAGACATACAATTTATAATATATAATTATTTATCGAATATATAACATATGTGAATGTATGCGCAGAGATTTCAAGTAAAACACTGTATTAACCGAGTTAAGTAAATTAGATCATTGATTACCTTTCAACATGTGTGCTAAGGAAGTCTGTAGACAACTGAAAAAAGGTGTTATATCAGTCACATGACTGAATAACGAATGACCCCCTCAATGAATGGACATCTAGTGGTCAATTATCGGCATTGCAAAATGGTTCACAACATAATGCTTGTAGAGCAACCTGCTACAAGAGAGGGAGATGGCAGGGTTGGAAAATGAGAGACAAGCGCGATTCTGAATGACATCATACGGGAGAAGAAATACGAAATGATACGTTTCGATAACATATTTCTTAGAACGGAATGAGTGAAAAAGTCCATGGACTGACTGTTTTCATACTTTGTGTATTTTAAAATGTATTTTATAAATTAATCCTTTGAAGTTTTCTTTGATATAAGGCTTGGATGCTTTGATATAAAGCCTGGGTGTAGTTAAATTGTAAGTCACAAACAAGTGATTGTGTTTCATCTTGTGTCGGTGGCAGGTGGTGTCAAGCATGAATATTTGTATTTTCTACTTTTGTGGTTGTCCTTTGTTTCATGAAAGGCAAGTTGTTGTGTTCATTTTTACATTGCTGATAAAGAATATGTATGTCCATGTTACAATATGAACTGTTTATGTTTGACAGAAGATGGCAAGACCCAAACCATTGAAATGTCCAAATATTGATGATGGTGAGATGGAGGTTGTGTGCAATGCACTACAGACCACCAGTGTACGTTTTCAAAGTGGTTGATTGTTATTATTATTACTGAATAATTCTGATTCTGAAAATATAACCGTATATTGATGTGACTCTGGATAGGTAATTGAGATTATATGCGATGGCACATTCAGATGTGAAAAACTGACTTCATCTGTGTTATATCACTGGGCCATATATTTTTTCTGTCTGCACGGAAATTCAGGATTTGTCTTGTATCTTCTGAAGTTGTATGATATCTTTTTGCCTTTAGCACGAGGATCTGCGTGTGGTGTTTAGATGATAACAGCTTTTGATTGCGGTAATGGCCGTCTTGGGTATATTTAGTTCACATAGCCTGCAGTTTCTTGATTGGAAATCCCGAACGGCTGGTAACTTTGATTCTTTAATTTTGTTTTCTGGTTATACGTCAGTTGATAGGGAGTAGATTTACTTGCACGCATTGCATTTTGTTTTTTCACATGTAGTTGTGCTTGTTGGACAGTTGAAGAGATGTTACTGAGAGATCTCAGCAGTAACAGTTTCTGCTTCTGTTATGTAGAAAAGTTGTTTGTGACTTTTTTTCAGGGGTTTGTGAAGCTGTGGCTGGTTGAGGTACAGCTGTAGCACTTTCTGGGATCTCCAGATCAGCTGCCTGTCCAGGACGTTTACTGGAATTGACAGATAAAACCGAAATGGGCACAATTTTGTAGCTGGCATAACAACCATAGTCTTTAAACAGCTTGTGCAGGTGGTTGATCAAGTCACCCACATGATTGATAGTCATCATAATTGCTGTTCCTTTTGGGTGGGGAAAACCGCTTCAATTTCTCGGGTGAGAGTCAAAAGAGTCCATAGCGCCCTGATCTGTTGTGGAACACTGCAGCCTTGCGCACATTCTAGATATCTGTGTCTGTTAAAACCTGCTTCGGCATTTCCTCTACTGTCAAATGGTCATCTGCATACCTTTGATCCAACACAAGCGCTCTGTCAAAGTGTGTTGTGTTGAAATGTAATCTCTCGTTGTGGTGGGCCAAACATGTGAGAGCCATACAGGTGCACTGATGATTTCTGGAGAATGTGTTGTACTGTATCTCTCATATATTTTTAAGTGTGTCCTGTTTCACTGGATCTTTGTCCATTCCATTTTCATTAGTTCACTTTTTAAATGATTCTGTTGAACCACAATTCAAAAACAATATCTGATTTTCATGAGGTAATTTTCAGTAAATTTTTATATATTATTATTTTTGTCAGTTTCAAGTTATTTCAGCTACCATGTAGGTTTATCTTTCTTTAACGGTAGAGTACCAACAATTTTGTCCAGGTGTGCATTAATTGTCGCGAAAAAGAAAGAAAGATACAAGATCAAGATACATTTATTATCCCACACACATGCACAGTCACACGACATGCAGATGAAGGAAATGTGTCCTCTGCATTTGACCCATCTGGTGAACATCGCCAGATGGGTCCCCCCCCGAAAAAAAAACTTTGAGGCGTGCCGCACACCGAGCCTCTGGCGGCGTGGAGAGGAGAGCGACTGCTCCCCCAGCCGCGGCACGTGCCCAGCGGTTTAACCACAAATACCCAAATAGTAACGCACAGTGACTTGGACAAGTAACTTTAATCTGATTACTGGTTTGGAAATAGTAACGCGTTAGATTACTCGTTACTGAAAAAAGTGGTCAAATTAGAGTAGCGCGTTACTAAGTAGCGCGTTACCGGCATCAGTGCTAATGACCTTCTAATAGCTTCAGATCAAGGATTTGTGTCTGTCCTCGTTCTGTTAGATCTTACTGCAGTATTCAACACTGTTGACCATCACATTATATTACAGAGACTAGACCAGTTAATTAGCATGAAACGAACCGCCCTCAACCAGTTTAAATCGAATTTTTCAGATTGATTCCAATTCATGCAAATTAATGATGAGTCATCTGTGCGCACCAGAGTAAACCATTGTGTTCCACTGGGCTCTGTCCTCGGCCCAATTTTATTCTCATTATATATGCTTCCACTAGGAAACATTATCAAGACATACTCTGTAAATTTCCACTTCTATGCAGAGTGGCCCAGACCTTCGTATTTTCTCTGTATGTGGCCCTCGGGATAAAAAGTTTGGACAACCCTGGTCTAGAATGTCACGGGACACATGACACATGGAGCTTCTCTTCCCAACTTCTCCTTCCTCTTCTCCCTCCTTATCACTTCAAAGAAATGAATATCTCATCAATACATGTTACTGACTTGACTTCTTCCTCGGAGTCCCTTTGCCTTATCGTCCGCAGATCCAGGGCCCAGCTGTGGCCACATCGTGGATTATGATGGTGGTTCGTGAATCAGAGATCGTGATCGTATAGGTGGATCCAGTATCGTGCTGGCTGATCGTGATAATAATAGCGGATCCTGACTTGTGTTGGCATCTGATAATGGTGTTAGACCACGATTCAGGTGGCTACTGATGGTGGGTCCTAATGGCGAAAGTGGATAATGATTGTGGATTATGGTGGCATCCGATTGTAAGGGTGGATCATGATCGTGGTGGGTGCTGACCATGGACTATGATTACACAAAGACTGCTTGATATATAATATATCGCCTCAGATACTCGACCATTACTGACAATATCCATTAATCATTGACCTTCAATTATGCTACTAAGTGTTTATTCTAATTAATGCTGTAAATACCTTTATCTTTCTGATGTTCTCCATTACAGGTGACATCTATTGCACTTCTGTTCGTCTTGGGAGAGGGATCCCTCACATGTGGCTCTCTCTGAGGTTTCTACCTTTTTTTTACCCTGTTAAAGAGGAGGTCACACCTTGTTAAAGCCCTTTGAGACTAATTGTAATTTGTGAATATGGGCTGTACAAATACAATTTGATTGAGTTTGATTGATACTCTGAAGATACAAGTTGTGTTTTTCTCTCAGCTTATCTACACAATGATGTTCTTCTCCTCCTGAGGCTGCAGCCCATAATGATCCACTTAGTGGTGACGTCAGTAAGCTGCTTACTGCAGCAGGTGAATGGAGGAAGCAACAGGGGACAACTGAGAATATATTTGTTTACACTGATGTTGGACTAGACGATACTCAATACAGCATCATGACTACATGTTGAAAGTAGACATATTTACTTGACAGATTATTAATGATCCGGATTTTGACAGTGTGAAGAAGTGAAGTCTTGAGTTTGTGAGTTTTCTTCGCAGCCAGTATGGAGTGTCACGGCAAGGTAACTGCTCTATGATCAATACATATGTCATGTTTAATAAACCAATTTAAAATAGGCAGAAGTAACTGTTTTGGGTCTCATAGTATAAACTCTATTTGAATGTTTTCAATTCTACAGTATTTTATACTAATGTTATTTCATTTAATAGTGTATTGTAGGTTAGGTATGTGTAAGAAATCAACAAGAAGTCAAGTTTTCTGTTTATGAGGAAATTATACCTGTTTCACATGACATCAATAAGCAGAGACAACCACTGCCAATTACAAAAATAAAGTCTTTGAATGTATTTTCAAAAACTTTGTGATCACATATAGTTTTCCAAACATATTTCACAAATTTCTGGTTGTGTCTCACCAGCAGCAGGATGTCCTTTCTTTTTTTTGCATGTCTGAGCAGCTTCTTTGCATTTGAAGATTGTGGGTTGAGCACACTAACAAATCTGACATTTTATTGTTGCTGTGGTGACTGAAAAAAATGTACCTCTTTAGTACATGAATTGTGCATTAGTACTTGAGTAAATGTACTGTTGAATTTCATCACCTTCTCTAAGTGTATTTAATTGTCCAAACCTGTTGAATTGAATTTGTTGTATGTATTATATGTTTTTATCAACATTAGTTTAACTGAAGCACTACACCAAAACTGGAGGCCTAGTTGCCAGAACACTGAACCCTTCATTGCTAACTATAAGTACACAGCTATATGTGTGGCACTCAACTACTTTCAACCTCTGGGCTCCTTCAATCTCAATCAACAACATGGCTAATCTCCTAAGCCTGTTTGTTTTTGATTGTTCAGGGCAAATAGGAAGATTTACTGCAAATCCTTGATTGAATGCGTTCCAAACTATTAAATATAATCAACTTCTGTTTGCTTTATATGAACTTGTCAATTTCCCGTAACACTGAGTTATATTAACTTAATTTAGTCACATTGTTCCAGCTTTAAAATAGAAAATGGAAGTTAGTTTGACTTTGTCTCAAAGAGTTGTCTCGAAAATCTAGAAATATTCAAACAAGGAAAATAGCTTTAGCATTACTTTCATTATCATCTTGATGACAATAAATTCTAGTATCAGACTGTGATTAACTCAGATTTAACAAAGGCAAGAATTCAAGTGGAGAGTGTGATCTCTCAAGAATTGCTTTGAGCCATTAGTTTGCACCGCTGAGCTCTCATTCACTCCAGCAGAACAAGTCTGGTTTAATCAAGCAAACACGATTAGATGATGAATCACTGAATAGCGACAAATTAGTAAAGAACCCAAATCTAATGTAAGTTAGCATAGAACACTTCTACAGTCTACTCTAACAACGGCCTCTGGTGCTTTAGACACTGAGAGGATGAAAAAAACGTCTCTTCTCTTTTGTCTCTTGAAAGGCGCTCTATAAATTCAAACTATATATATAAGGATCAAAATGACTGGAGCCCTGTGACCTTCCAGAGAAACATGGTAACAACAATCACTCAAATTAGAAACTCTGGCTTGGAGGCCTGGCATTTGTTACTTAATGTCAGTAATGTTAGCCAACTGCTGCCTCTGGTTTAAGCCCTGTATATGTTTGCAGTCCCCGTCCTTGTCCATGGATTGGGCTGGAGGCAAGACTCTGAGAACATCAGGTTTCTCTCTTCAGACCCCTCAATGACCCCTCATTAATGCCATTAACTCTCTGCCAAAGAGATTACCAAATGGCTCCTGGAGGAAATTGCAGCGAATGTTGGTAAAGATGAGGCATTCGACAGGAAAAATCTCTGCGACTCTTTGTCGAACTAAAGACGCATACACAAGCCTGAAACAGTGCTCCTGGAGGAAGCAAGACGGTGTCAAAACTATTGTTCTTGTTTGCCTTTTTTATTGTGATTGTTGTATTTTTCTGGGATACCTATCATTTAAAAAAAATTCTATCTATCTATCTATTTAAGACAAGGCGCACCTCAAGTATAAAAGAGAAAAGGGGTCTTGTCGATGTCTCATTTGGCTAAACAGGCTTAACTTCAGTTTTATACTCAACCACTAATGGAATAAAATGTTGTGCCAAAAGTAAATCTATGAGGGGATTCATCATTTTATCCCTGTGTTTGTCAGTGTCTGAATTGAACAACCTACTAACTTAAGGAGTGCTGATACATTTCATATACAACTCTATTTTGATCTGTTTTCATATGGATTTGTTGTGATGTTGATTCAACAGGATTAATTAAATGCTTTTGTTTGAATGATTTCAAACTTTGGGACCTTAATCACATAAATGGATCATTGAGCTGTTAAATGTCGGCTTTTATCTGCCTTTCTCTTCTCTAATAACAGGTTACACCTTATCTGATGATGGCTGTAGGGACAGCTGTGATTGGCTCTCTCCAGTTTGGCTACAACACAGGCGTCATCAATGCTCCTCAGAATGTGAGTCCTTTGTTGTTTGGTCATTGTGACGCCAGATGTTCTTCAGCAACAGAAACAAACTTTTATATTATATGTTTGACAGAATTTTTTTAAAATTTCCAATTTTTAATGATACATTATTAAAGTCATTGAGGATGCAAGGTAAAATGAAAGTGTTACTCTTGGTAGTAGCATCTTTTAAATCCATGTAAGGTGTTTCTTCAGTAGTGAGTGCTGTGAAGTGGCGCAGAGAAATGCGCTTCCTGTGCGAGCAGCGAGCTTGCTGCTTGCATGAGATTTGCAGATCATTATTGTTCATTTTGGTCAACATTAATTGCTAGCTAGCTGTCAGCCAGGCAGATTTCAGACTCTTTTATATATATATTTTTTAATAATTTTTAATAGCCTACATTTTTAGTCTGCCTGTTCGGCATCTGTACACAGTCCAAAAGTTCTTCCAAAAGGGGCTGCATGACAATTTGACAGGCTATTTGATTCTCTGCCATGATAAGTACACTTAATCCACTTAACCCTTCTATCCTCTGAGGCTTGGGGTTAGTGTAAAGATGAAACCGAGCATGTTGCGTGCCTGACTAGCTTAAACATATCCCTCCAGGTCCAGCACTTATGTGAACATTAAATATCATAGATCTGATTCTTAGGTTGGGGGGGAAGACTACTTCAATAAATCAATCAATCAATCAATCAAATTTTATTTGTATAGCCCATATTCACAAATTACATTCATCTCATAGGGCTTTAACAGGGTGTGGCATCCTCTGTCCTTAACCCTCAGCAAGAGTGAGGAAAAACTACTAAAAACCCTTTTAACAGGGTAAAAATAAGTAGAAACCTCAGAGAGAGCCACATGTGAGGGATCCCTCTCCCAGGACGGACAGAAGTGCAATAGATGCCACGTGTAAAAACATTCATCATTAAAGTCTTTAGTGGCATTGATGCAGTCCCGCTGCAATTATAGTCCATGGTCAGCAACCAGCAGAACCACGATCCAGCATCCAGACCAGAGGCCACTCCAGTCCTCAGTCACCGTCCACCGCCGCCCACCAGGACCCACCACGAGCCATCGCCGCGGCCCTGGTACACCTCCTTTACCCAGTGCCAACGCGACACAGGGTCCGCCACCAGCACCACGATCAGCCCACACGACACAGAATCCGCCACACTGGGTCCACCACTGCGACCCCCGATGCGCGATCCACAAACAGCAATCCATGGTGCGGCCACAGAGGCCCTGGATCTGCGGGTGTTAAAGCAAAGGGACCCCGGGGAAGGGGGGGTTAGGGATGGAGAAGAGGAAGGAGAAGCTGGAGGAAGGAGAAGCTGGAAAAAGAAGCTCTGTGTGTCATATGTCATTAAATAGAGCAAGTTACGTTCTGCCTCACTAATTAACTCTAACTATAAGCTTTATCAAAAAGAAAGGTTTTGAGCCTACTCTTAAACAAACAGATGGTGTCTGCCTCCCGAACTGAAATTGGTAGATTATTCCACAAGTGAGGGGCTTGATGGCTAAAAGCTCTGGCTCCTACTCTACTTTTAGAGACTTTAGGGACGACAAGTAAGCCTGAATTCTGGGAGCGGAGTGCTCTAGCGGGTTTATAAGGTACTAACAGCTCTTTAAGGTAAAAAGGCGCTATATTATTAAGGGCCTTGAAGGTGAGGAGGAGAATTATAAATTCTATTCTAGATTTAACTGGAAGCCAGTGTAGAGAAGCTAATACTGGAGAAATGTGCTCTCTTTTCTTTGTTCTTGTCAGGACACGTGCTGCGGCATTTTGGACAAGCTGTAGAGTCTTTAACGACTTACTGCTGGAGCCTGATAATAATGAGTTACAATAGTCCAGTCTCGATGTAACGAAGGCGTGGACTAGTTTTTCTGCATCTTTTTGCGAAAGGACATGCCTGATTTTTGAGATATTACGCAAGTGGAAAAAGGCAGTCCGAGAAATTTGTTTTAAGTGACTATTAAAAGATAAATCAGGATCGAAGATCACTCCCAAGTTCCTGACTGTTTCGTTGGAAGCAAGGGCAATGTCGTCTAGCGCAGCTATATCATTAGATAATTTATCTCTAAGGTGTTTGGGGCCAAGTATTATAACCTCTGTTTTGTCTGAGTTTAATAAGAGAAAATTGCGGGTCATCCAGGTTTTTATGTCCTTGAGACATGCTCGAAGTTTAGTTAATTGATTACTTTGTTCAGGTTTTATTGACAAGTATAACTGGGTGTCATCCGCATAGCAGTGGAAATTTACCGAGTGTGTCCTGATAATGTTTCCTAGTGGAAGCATATATAATGAGAATAAAATTGGGCCGAGCACAGAGCCCTGTGGAACACCATGGTTAACTTTGGTGCGCACAGATGTCTCATCATTAATTTGCACGAATTGGGAGCGATCAGAAAAATAAGATTTAAACCAATTAAGGGCAGTTCCGTTAATTTTAATTAACTGTTTGAGTCTTTGTAATAAAATTTGATGGTCAATTGTGTCGAATGCTGCACTGAGATCTAACAGAACGAGGACAGACACAAGTCCCTGATCTGAGGCTATTAAAAGGTCGTTAGTGACTTTTGCCAAGGCTGTTTCTGTGCTGTGATTGGCTCTAAACCCCGACTGAAAGTCTTCATATATATTATTTTCCTGGAGAAACTCACACAGCTGATTGGCTACCACTTTTTCTAAGATTTTAGACATGAAGGGGAGATTAGATATTGGTCTGTAATTGGCTAAAACCTCTGGGTCTAGGGTGGGTTTTTTGAGAAGGGGTTTGATTACTGCTATTTTAAAAGACTGTGGTACATAACCTGATGATAATGACAGATTGATTGTGTTAAGTAACGAACTATCAATTAGGGGCAGAATTTCTTTAAGTAATTTTGTAGGAATGGGATCTAAGATACAGGTTGTTGGTTTAGAACCTGAGATTATTTTGGTAAACTGATCACAAGTGATCAGAGAGAAGCTGTCTAAATAATGGTTAGGATTCTCAGCCATTTCTGAGATTTCTGTTATTGGGAGGGTATTAGTGCCAATTGAGGGCAGGAGATGGTTGATTTTATTTCTAATGGTTAGAATTTTATCATTAAAAAAGGTCATAAAGGTATTGCTATTTAGGGATCGAGGAATACTGGGTTCGGTGGAGGTGTGACTCTCTGTCAGCCTGGCTACAGTGCTGAAGAGAAACCTGGGGTTGTTTTTATTCTCTTCTATTAGTTTTGAATAGTAGGCGGCTCTTGCTTTGTGGAGAGCCTTTTTATATTCTTTAACACTATTCTTCCAGTCTATGAGGTTTTCAACATGGTTGCTGGAGCGCCACTTCCTTTCTAGTTTTCTTGATAATTGTTTTAACTCATTTGTCTGGGAATTATACCACGGAGCTAATTTACCATGTTTGACATTTTTCTTTTTTAGAGGCGCTATTGAATCTAATGTTAATCGTAATGAGTCTGCAGAGCTATCGACGAGTCGGTCGATCTCAATGGAGCTCGGGTTTTTAAAGAATTTGTTCTTTATATCTACGGATAATACGGGTTTAAATGTAATTGGAATTATTTCCTTAAATTTAGCTACAGCACTATCAGGTAGACATCTAGAAAATGAGTTTTTTATTGGTGGCATATATTCATTTATTGAAAAATGGAAGGTTATTAAATTATGGTCTGATAGAACTGGATTGTGCGGGAGGACTGTTAAATGTTCAATTCCGACACCGTACGATAATATAAGGTCAAGTGTGTGGTTACAACAATGAGTCGGTTGGTGCACACACTGACTGAAACCAATTGAGTCTAGTATTGAATTAAATGCTACGCTACGGTAATCTTTCTTATTGTCAACATGGATATTAAAGTCACCAACAATAATAATTGTATCGCTCTTTAGGACTAAGTTTGATAAAAACTCAGGGAATTCCGTTAAAAATTCAGTATAAGCCCTGGGAGGATGGTAAACTACAGCAAATATGATTGGCTGTTGGTGTTTCCTGAATTGGCGTGGAAGACTAAGAACCAGACATTCAAATGATTTGTAGCTTAGGTTAAGTTTAGGTTTTGGATTAATTGATAGACTGGAGTTAAAAATAGCAGCAACTCCACCTCCTCGCCCAAATTCTCTGGGAACCTGTGCATTTATATGACTGGGGGGAGTAGATTCATTTAGACTGACATATTCATCAGGATGCAGCCACGTCTCAGTGAGGGACAATACATCTAGGTTGTAGTCAGAGACTAGTTCATTAATTAAAAGAGCCTTAGTTGATAGTGATCTAATGTTTAAAAGACCACATTTAAAAGTCTTAGTTCCCTGTGTTGTTGCAGAGGTTGTTTTAATTTTTATTAGATTTTTGTGTGGAGTTCTCGCTCTGTTATTGTTTAATTTAAATAATTTAATCGGACGGTGGACAGACACAATCTCTATGGGGTTGTGTGACTGATCCAGAGGGAGCGCAGAGAAGTGTTTAGCACTGCAGCTCTGCTTCCTGGTCCCAACTATGGGTTGTCATGTTATAGACTTTGTAATATTCCTAGATAAGAGAGCTGCTCCATCCCAAGTGGGATGAACGCCGTCTCTCATAACAAGACCAGGTTTTCTCAAAAAAGTTAGCCAATTATCTACAAAGCCCACACCGTTTACAGGACACCACGTCGACAGCCAGCGGTTAAAAGACAACATGCGGCTAAACATGTCATCACCTGTTGTATTAGGGAGCGGGCCAGAGAAAACTACTGTCTGACATCGTTTTAGCAAAAGCACACAACGACTCAACATTCACCAATGACAGCGTCATCGGAGCAGTGAAATTCTTGTGACATGGCAGGCAACTTCTACGCAGTAGACGACTTTACAACATATAACATAACATCGTAACAAATAACATATAACACAGTCAAGTGAATATTAATTAATTAAGTAATATGAATATATGTATAACATATAACATAGTCAAATTAAAGTCAAGGTTAAATGAAGCAGCAGTTTACAGGGTAAAGGGGTGGGGAATATTAAATAGTATAATATGAATATATGTATAACATATAACATAGTCAAATAAATTCAAATGCAGCAACAGTTTTCAGGGTGAAGAAGTGGGGAATATTAAATGAGATAAGTATATGTGAAGTAAGTGAAAAAAAATAAATAACATGCTATCTAACATAACATATAACATCACATCGTAACATAACGTAGACAAGTGAAGCAGTAGTTTACAGGGTGAAGGAGTGGGGAATATTAAATTAAATCTTATGAATATGAATATATGAATATATCTATACATATAATGCATATAACATAGTCAAGTCAAAGTCATATGAAGCAGCAGTTTACAGCGGGTAATATTAAATTAAAATAATATGAATATAGGTATAACATAGGCAGATCAAAGTCCAAATGAAGCAGCAGTTTACAGGGTGAAGAAGTGGGGAATGTTAAATAAAATGAATATATGTGGCAAATATAACATCTGACATTGTATACTGGAAAATATCAATCTAAATAGAAAATGGTACTGTTAAAGTCTAATGGTGCAGAGGATTTTAATGTCCTAAGATAAACTATGCCAAAAGGTGTCCAAAAGTGAATTGCTTTGTCTGTCACTCAATTGCCTCAGTGCCAATAAACCCATTTGCAGCCTCTCTCACAGGAGTTTAAAGTACAAATAAGGGGTTGTTTTTACCACATGGCTTGTTGGTCATTTTTGTGCTCGTGAGGAAAAATGCAAAGACGCATCCACACAAAGGTAACAATTCTAATCTGACAGAAGATCAGGGCAGAACATGTAATTTCACAATGAAAACAGGAACTGTGCTTTTTTTGTTTACTATATGTTCATATTTGCTCACCTGTTTAGCAATTTTTTTAACTAACCTATTAACTCTTACTTAAAAAAGTAAATCTGGAGTGATCCATATCGAGCCCACATGTAGAGGGATAAGAGGGTGATTTCGGGGATGACACAGAATGTTATCAACATATTTAATTGGAGTCAAACAATCTACAGACTTGCTTGCAGCTTTGTGAAGTTGTTCTTTGATGCAGCTGTGATTTGAGCTTAATCAGGATAAGATAGGATAAGTCTAATCTAAAGTAGTGACTGACAAGCTTGAAACATGACAAAACAAAGTTGAATCTGTTTTATTCATCTCACACATGGATTTTACTTTGTTTGTTTGTGTCCTAGATCATTGAAAGCTTCTACAATGAGACGTGGAGCACCCGGTTTTCAGAGCCCATCTCTCAGAACACGTTAACAGCTCTTTGGTCACTCTCTGTGGCCATCTTCTCTGTGGGGGGAATGTTCGGCTCCTTCTCTGTTGGCCTCTTCGTAAATCGCTTTGGCAGGTATGACTCTTCCTATCAACAGATCCTTTTAAAATGTTTTACTCATATTATTGACATATGAATGAATACTATTGTTTTCTTTAAAGGAAGAACTCCATGCTTATGGCCAATGTACTCACCTTTATTGCGGCTGGGTTTATGGGATTCTCCAAGCTGGCTGCATCCTTCGAGATGCTCATCATTGGCCGTTTCATAGTAGGCCTCTACTCTGGTCTTTCCACTGGCTTTGTGCCCATGTATGTAGAAGAAATCGCTCCCACATCTCTCCGTGGAGCATTAGGCACTCTGCATCAGCTCGGTGTAGTGATCGGCATTCTCATGGCACAGGTGAGATCTTAAAACTTTGAACCATAATCGCGTTCTTAATTTTTTTTGTAGACAGCTGTAGAATGAGAAAATAGATTTCCACATAAAATGATGTCATATACAGGTACACAAGTACTCAAATCCATTTATCGTGCTCCAGTGAAAGATGTTTTCAAATAATGGCCACATTTTGAGCAAAATGAAACTGCAAAGATAAAGGAAGAGTACAGATTACTCCAAAAATACACCATAAGCGATAATTACGGTGGCCTTGAGGTTAAAAAATACAAACATTTGGGAAAACCTATACACATTTTTAAATAGTAAGATCAACTCAAATATTTAGGGTTATTGTTGGCAAATGTGTGTAAGAAGGAGCAGGAGATAAACTGGCAGGTCAGTGAGACATGCAGAAGACTGTTTTGGGGAAGACAGAGTTGAGCGTCAAGGCAGAGCTTTCAATTTATCAGTGGATCTGTGTTCTCATCTATTGTGATGATTTCTGGGTAAGAAATATACTGAATACAAGGAACAAAATTTTTTTTAACGATCGTATGGCTACTCAGCCTTAGAGATAGGGTGAGAAGTTTGAACTTCCAAAGGTAGGAGAACAATAGCTATCCATAGCTACTTAAATGTTGGTTATGTCTGTTGATAGTTTTATGAAAAATGCACAGTGATTATAGTTGCAAACCAGTTTCCTACGGGGCGCAAACAGCTGGAGTATTCTCCTAAATTGCTGGGGATCAGTTTCTGAATAATACCAACTAAACAAAAGAGAAACCAAAACAAATAAATCTCATGGCACATCCAAATCATGTTAATAAAGTGAAAAAACTTGGCCCTAGCTTTTAATTCGATTGGCTGTGTAACCTCCCCTTTGTTGTTGTATTGCAGGTGATAAACAAGAATAAATTCTGGAAATGTGTGGATTAGATGTATTAGTTAGAAGGCTTTCCACAGATCCTGCAATGCCCTCCTTTTGCTCGTTGATCCTCATAGCACTGAATTCCCGCTCACCGTGTCTGTTCTCCTTCACCCTGCACAACAAACCTGCCCCTGAGTGACTTTGTATTTCCTGTCATTAAAGGATCACCAATGAATGTGGTTCTTCTGCTTGAGTGAGATATAATTGTAATGGAAAAATAACCGGGCATGCCGCCCTGGTTCAAGTACACATGTTCTGTTATATTATTTTACATTTTCTCTCAGATCGGCAAATTAAAACCCTCGGCTAGACATATTCTTTTGTACAGAGCGGAAATCAGACCTCTGTGAAATGAAGATAAAGAAAGAATATGATCAATTGTATTGTTCCTTAGAAAGGTGGAAAGTTATGATTATTCTTGGTGGTAGAGAGAGCGCAGAAGGTAGCTAGTCTGCAACTTGAAATGCCTTCTAAATTCCATCAAAATTCTGCGTTGGAGCAAAATTGGCTTTGAGGGGGGAGTGATGAGGTACATACCACAGAGCCCAGATTAAGCTGGATGCTGGCATTTTCTATGTGAACCCAATCCTCTTGGTTCTCTCTTTAAATCCAGTATAATATAGACTTTATATCACAATCCCAAACTGAAATTAGATTGGAAGGGCACTTTGTGGTCTACTATTTCAGATGACTGACGAAATGCAATTCTGACGTGTGAATTAAAGACATTTTTTTTTATTTGTAGTGAAGATGGAGGAAAAAGCAGGTTTGATCTCAACTCCAAGATACTTCAAGCCCTTACTGACAAATCTAAATGGAAAGTGTGATGCAGGGATAAGTTTGAATAAAATTAAACATCAAATTTTTTTCAAAGTTTATTTTATGACATGAGATTTTCCCAAATTGAGTTAGGGTGTTTTAGGATAGAGGGAATAGTTTGAATGGGTCTGACACATTTAGGGATTTTCAGATTGTCTGATAAGAAATGGCTAGAGGATCTGTCTAATATATCATTGAGTACACAATTAAAGTTGCCACTATTATCTAGTTTTAATTGTTACCACTGGAGATTGTCGTGACAAATCGCCCATTCTTATCAGAAATCACTTCCCTAGCTGGTCTCTCTCTCCATGCTCTCCCCCTCTCCTCCCTCTCCCCCTATCTCTCTATCTTCTCTCCCTTCTTTTACACCCATCTCTCCTCCCTTCTCCACTTTTCTTCTCCAACCGGATGAGGCAGATGTTAATCCACATTGAGTCTGGTTCTAGAGGTTTTTTACAGTTAATGAGGGAGTGTTTTCACTCCACAGCTGCCAAAGTGCTGCTCGTTGTGTGACCTTTTATGTAAAGTTTCTTGAGATAATGTTTATTGTGATTTGGCGCAATACAGATAAAATTCAATGTAATTCAATTTAATTGAAATGGAATGTCCTTATGTATGAGGATTGCTGTCCTTCTGGCTTTAGCATTGAACAATAAATGGTAAAGTCACCCATCCCTGCCTCTTTTAAGATAATTGACTCGTTAATTGTGAAGATGGGTTTCCTATAGAAGGACGATGCCTGAATTGACTTGCTGTGGATAATACCCTATTTTCTGTCTTTTCTACCAAGTGCTCATGCCTTTTGCATTTAGAGATACAAAAAGGACATGCCAATTTGGAATGTAGTTAGATGTAGTAGTCATGTCCTCTATGGGGTTGAGCGATGTAGGAAATGTAGACTATGGTAGAGCGGGGAATAGAGAGGTGGGAGAAAATAAATACTAATTTTTATAAATACAAATTTAAAGTTATCAGTTGAAGAAAGGAATCTGTCTGAGGATGGGGGAGGGGGTTGAACAGTTCTCTTCACTTACAGTTTAAATATATACGTCAGTATATTTTGTGTACTGCAACAATTTATCCATGCAAATATAAAAATACCCAAATAAATAAAGTCAAATATGTAATGAGCACATTACACTTAAAACATTGTATATAATATGTGTAAGCAATGTGATGTGTTTTGTGTAGATCTTTGGAACTGAATCTATCATGGGGAATGCATCCTTGTGGCCCTTGCTGTTGGGTTTTACTCTGCTGCCAGCAGTGGTGCAATGTGTCCTGCTGCCCCTCTGTCCTGAGAGCCCCCGATACCTCCTCATTGACTGCAATGAGGACAGCAAAGCCCGCAGCAGTGAGACGCACACACAAACACACACACACACACACAAACACACTGTAAGTCAAATAGACAAAAAGTTCTCTTTCCTCACTGTTTTACGCAGACATGATGTTTTTTAAAAACTATAAAAATGATTCAAATGAATGTGCTTGCAGAGGGCATTGTGATACTGCGGTTCACTTTTTTTCAATTACCTTACTGGCAATGGAGAAAGATCATATCAATTGAACACTACAGCTCATTTCTAAGACCATATTAAATAAAATAAATAATAAAGTTTCACATTTTCCATTTTGAGTAAGATTGTATTTGAATATTTACAATCTAAACCAATCCTGCTTTTTATGTTGCAGTACATCACAGCCTTTCATTAAACCCATTACTTTTTTTCAGCAATGCAAGTATCCTGAAAACCAGACCAATCAGAAAGCTAATAATTCACACTTGCAGACAGATCTGTTCCCTTTCCATACAGCTTTGCTGTCAGCAGTTGCTGCTGCTACAGGTTTCATTGCTCTGATTGGTTTGTTTTTTGGTCTATCCAATTGCATCGAGAGCTAGAAACATTTTCTACCCAGATACACTAATTTTATTAATGTTTTATCAAAGTAACTGTGGTGAGCTGAACTGGGCAAAGTTGCTGCCAGAAAGTTCGGTTAATTTTAATTTATCTAAAATGTCCCATATTGAATCAAAGTACTGTCTTTCAGTCTTGATGAAGCTGCGGGGCACTGACGACGTGAGTGACGACATGGAGGAGATGAGGGAAGAGAGTCAGCAGATGAAGAGGGAAAAGAGGGTGACCATCCTAGAGCTGTTCCGTTCCCCTGTTTACCGGCAGCCCATCTTTGTTTCTATCATGCTGCATTTGTCGCAGCAGCTATCTGGAATCAATGCTGTAAGTCCACGGGTGTAAAGAGAACAGTTGTGTACCAAATCAGGGTCGGATGGATGAGGTCTGCCACAAAATACAATCTACAGTCATATATTTTGTGTTGGTCGCTCCAATACTAGATTTCTCTTCTTTTACTCTCTTTAACCCAGTGATATGATTTCACTGCCAATGCTGCAGGGTGAGGATGCCATCCTTCTTCATGGGATCATTTTTCCCACAATATGTAGATGAAATTACCCACTAATAAAATAACATGTCATCATGCGTCAAGCAGTAAAAGTCAGAGGTTAGAAGTGGAAGAGCTTCTCTTTCTCCACAACTATGATATAAGAAGTTGCTTGTTTTGCGTTTTGGTATTTACCAACAGTTTATACAGTCTGTGATTTACAATGTAATTTTATGTAATATGTAATACCGGTAGATACCTTTAAAACACTGATTCCTTTTGGGTCCTATTGGTACCTAAATCTAGGTACAGTGGAAGATAACAGGATGATTGGGAATGAAGGAGTAACAACTGCACATTTTAGGAGGAGAACTAAATGACACCAAGTATTTTGTAAATAAAGGGTAATGTTTTTTCTCATTCATTTTGATGATAATGAACAAGGAGTATGACGAACTCATGCAGAAGCTGAAGTCTTAGGCAGAAGAGTTTAATGTTGACTTTCTGCATCAAGGAGACAAGACTGTTGAACAGTAACATGAGCAACTGTCACATTCAAGTCTGAAGATGTCTCACCCATCACACCAACTTATCTCCCTCTCTCCCCACCTCATATAAGCCATTAAATCACGTCCTTTAAAGGATAGAGATGCTGTCATTCTATATCTTACATTTACATGTTTGCATCTTATTGAAGTGTATAACCTAAAGCACGCCTATCTAAATCACGTTGTGTCCCTGAGCATATACATCATATATTAGCCACTGGTCTGCCCTTTATCTATGACCTGGCCTTAGGTATTGCTAGGAGAGAAGAGAATACGTGTGGAATGAGATGTGCTGTTATTCTAATGGTAAACGAATAGCTGATAAGATGAGTGAGGATGGTAAAAGATTGCTTCACATGATTAATTATTAAGATAATTACTATATTCACCATATTTAGTGTGTTAAGTTTGGGGCAGGAGCATGTATGAGGTAAGTGCGCCAGCTTAAATATGTTTTATTTTGGCTTTGGGTGACGCACAAGAATCTGTTCTCTTCTAATTACTGTTGCCCCGCTCTACCAAGTTCAGATAACATATCTTTTGTTAGTTGGATTGCTGTGCAGTTCACAGTACACAACTTGCTGTTGTGTGATCGGGACTCCTGCAGTCGTAGTGAGTTCCACTCTTTCACTAGCTTGTCCCGCCCATAGACTGTGTATAAGAAGCATAGATTTCCACAAGGACATGGAGTAGCAAGTCATTGGGAAAAGTAGGCCCTGGACCATCAATGTTTGAATGTGTGTTTGAATGGGAGAAGGGCAAAAAACTTTAACATGAATGGTTATCAAGACTTGATAAATACTATATATTATGGATAGATGGACTTATTATTATACCAAATCATTACAATCATTGATTTTCTATCACATTACAAACTGAGTCCTAAGACAATCAAGTATCAAGTAATTCATTATTATAGAAGGTAAGTCAATAGGCACCTCTCTTTGTAGTTCTGGGAAATCCACTTCCTTGTTCATGTGTTTAGTCCATAGAAAAAAGTCGTACACACACAACACAAACTCAAAATAAACAAATTGTTGCCCGTTCTCTATAGGTGTTTTATTACTCAACTCGGATCTTTCAACGAGCAGGTGTTTCCCAGCCTGTCTACGCAACCATTGGTGCAGGCGTGGTCAACACTGCCTTCACTCTGGTTTCCGTAAGTCACAAAAGAACTCAATGATAAATATGCATCCAAGTGTCTCCCTCCAAGATTCTGTACTAACATACTTTCTCTCTTGCAGCTGTTTATAGTTGAACGAGTTGGTAGGAGACCGCTTCAGCTTATTGGATTGATGGGAATGGCAATTTCAGCTATTTTCTTAACTGTTGCCATGGCATTGTTGGTACGTTTTAGATATTAAATTTACCTAATCTGTAATTTTTTCGAATAATGACGCTGAATACATCTGTGGTTTGCTCTGTTCCTCAGGACCAGTTCAGATGGATGTCCTATCTCAGCATAGCGGCCATATTCAGCTTTGTGGCATTTTTTGAAATTGGCCCTGGCCCCATCCCCTGGTTCATTGTTGCAGAGCTCTTCAACCAGGGGCCCCGGCCTGCTGCAATTGCGGTTGCTGGTTTCTCAAATTGGACTTCCAACTTCCTAGTGGGAATGAGCTTCCAGTATATTGAGGTAAGATCATTTCAAAATGTAAAATCCTGTTAGCATGATACACATAATATTTCTGACTGTAGCCTGTCGCACTGCATATACACACTGATGCTTTTGCTTGTGATCTAAACGAAATTTTGTCTTTGATGCAGCAACTCTGTGGTCCATATGTCTTCATCATCTTCACTGTACTTTTGCTCGGCTTCTTCGTCTTCACCTACTTTAAGGTGCCAGAGACCAAGGGCCGCAGCTTTGATGAGATTGCTGCAGGATTTCGACAGTCAGCTGGTCAGGGTGCTGACAAATACTCGGCCCCTGAAGAGTTCAACACCCTCAGGGGGGATGACCCTGACCTCTAAAAGCTGTAATAAATTACTCACATGTAACAATGTTAACTGTTACACTTGTGGTACACTGTCAGAGCAATATTAATGTAAAATCTCAACAACACTAATCTTTGGGTTATTTTTACAGCAAAGGGTTTAGACTTGGAAAGTACAGTAATATAAAGATGGATAGGTTGACTGAGGCCACTGTTAGTTACTTTGGGCCCATTCTGTAGCCAAAGAAGTCTGTTTTTGACATTTTCCTTATAGCCTGGCATCACCAGACAAAGTCAAATTTGTCTGAAACCTCTGTTCATATTGAGTGACCAAGATTGTGGCTCCAAATGCCCCTCAACAATATTGCATAAACCAGGGGTCGGCAACCCGCAGCTCTGGAGCCACATCCGGCTCTTCAGCTTCTCTGCAGTGGCTCACTGTAAAGTGTTGTGCATGAATAGTTTTCATATGATGAACATGAATGACGTTCACTCCAACGAGACAGAAAATGTGTATGTGTGTGTTCCCAGACAGCAAACACACACACACACACACAGAGGTCCTGGAGCTCCGCCCCCTCTCACTTGCTCAGAGACACACGCAGTGAGATCAGAGCTCGTTCATGTGAAGCAGCCGGTCAGTGAGCCGGTCAGTGACTTTGTAGAAGAACAGTGGAAACAGTTTCTCTGGTCACAGCTGCTCAGTGATCAGAGCAAAAGATGCAGTTGGTTTGTACCGAGCTGGAGTTGCTTTGTCCTCCACTCTGACCTGCTCTCACTAGAACTTATAAGCTCTCATCACTAGTTATTAGGACCTAATCAATACACAAGTTCACTTAGTGTTTGTCTGATTTGCACCAGAGTTAATGAGACTGCATTTAAACGTCATGAAAAATGACTCGTCAACATTTTGTGCTCAGCACAACATGAGTAGTGACTCTAACAGTCAGGACTCAGTGTTAAAATGAGTGGAGCGACACGCAGGCATGATCAGACACCATCGATTCATAATCAAACACATGACCGTATGTTTGTCACCTAAATCATCCCAATAAAAAATGGAACAAATGAACGTTAACTAGTTCATTTTAGGAACCGTGAACTTAATTCTGAACTAGTTCATTTAAGTGTGAACTGGCACAACACTGAGTATAACTATATATACAATTTTATAAACTGTGTTATCAAATATATTTTGCGGCTCTAGACAAATTGCATTTGGTGGAAGAGGGTGCTAAATGGCTCTTTTGATAGTAAAGGTTGCTGACCCCTGGTATAGACCAACCAACAAATTAATGAAAGCAATGAAACGTGTGACATATCAAACAAATGGTGTAAGTGCACTTGTTTGTTTTTCCTATTAAAATTTGCTAACAGATTTACTAAGAGTTAATTTAACACCTATTCACATCAGCGCACAGCCATCTTGTTTGTTAACAAAAATCCTTTAGCAGGGTCTGACTCATTTAAGATAAATGGTTGTGATGACCGGACTTGACTATGGACAGATGGAAATTTGTCTTCAAGGAGGAGAGATCCATTTGTGAATAATCATGGACTTGCTGATTGGTTAGGTTACTTGCATCACTGAAAATGGTTTTCCCATAGGATTGAAGTAAATACAAATATTTATAAATAAAATATTGTCTTGCTAAATCAATGCCTTTTAAATGTATTACCATTTTCTCTTTAAAAAACAAGTTCAATTAAGAACAGAGCTCTCCCTCAAAACCAGCATTAACATTCTGATCTAGGATGTGGCAGTTGGATGTCCAGGTCCTCTTTAGTAACACATCTTTAAACTTTTTGTCTGTAACATAAAAGTGAAACATATTTAGGCATGTGACCATTCTCAGGTATGATCACATTCAATAGCAATGGGTCCTCAAAGTGTCTCTGATAGTCATGAGGATCTGGTGATCATAGTTCAGTGAAATATACCAATACCAATATAATGTACATGACATCACAGTATGTTTATCATTTCTAAGGACTTAATGAAACTGGCTGAAGAAAAAAGAAAATAAGAATTTCCTTGTATAAAAGTAATTCTATGCACTCAAATAAATACATTACTATACAGTACTATATATATGAAGCCATGAATTTTCTACTCATGCAAATATTTCACAATAAAAACATTAAAAAAACTAAAGAATGAATTCAGTCATAAGAAACACTGGAGTTGATTCGGTATGGCCTCTCTAATTTGTTGACATGGGCTCAGAAATAAAAAAAACAGTTGCTTAACAACCATTCTGCAGTGCAACTGCAGCAAGTGTGACCAAAAAGAATGTAAAATAATACCCTTTCAAATGCTGGCTTATTTATATGTGTAAAGATATAATGTCTGCAGATGATGGCTAGATATAGAAATTAGAAAATAAATTTAGAATGTTATCATTTGTCATTCATGTCCTGTTGCAATTGCAGTTTTATCCTATGTCAGTATTTCAAAAGTTAAGTTTGCCTAATATCAGTTTTTTAGACATGGATTTAGTTCTTTGTGAAATACCTAAATAAATGTTAAATAATGTTTGTTTTTTTACATGATAATCCAAACAAACCTCTTTGAACTATAATAAATTAACAGTAGGCAAATGTTTGAGAAAGGAGAATTGAAATGCGGTGAGATTTCATATTTACTTATACTAAATTTAGTATGTATTGTTCATTAGTGATTACCCCAACAAACACTACAGATTCATTTGTATAGTAATTTGTACGGATTTAGAAGAATTACTCAACATTGAACATCCTGCTCTCACTTTGTCTTTTTCATGGCCATAGTTACGTACAGCAAGGTCAGATAGGGTCAAAGGGCCTGTCTCTTTCTCCCAGTTGCTGCTGCTACTGAGGATGGTGATAATGATGATGGGGGCTGCCACCTCGATAGCTGCTGCATTGGCTCAGCTCATTGGTTCCCCCCACTCCCCATCAGCCTATCGCAACCCAGGGCTCCAGAATAAAGGCCGCAAGCCCTGAGAGTTAAGCCCTTTTTTTGTTTGACTCGGTCTCAGATCTGCTGCTACGCATGCTGTTTTGCTGTTTGGTATTGACAGTATTTGTACGGTTTGTGGAGTGAGTTTTTTTGTTGGACATTAGGTAAGTCGGGATACCATATGCACTCTTGCACAGACAGTCACATGTATAGACACACAAGGGTTATTTGTTGCAGTGTTTCCACCCGTTAGAATATTTCAATCCAAAATGAGCCTGCATGAATAGGTGGGGGTAGGTTTATACGAAAACTGCAGTGAACAAACAGTAATCAGAAAAGGAGGAGGAGCATGTGCTACAAAGGACTTAACAGCTGATCAAGAAAAAGCAAGGTCAGAAGAGGTAGCAAAAACCTGTATTAAATCTAATCATGGTGGAGACTCATTTATAATACCAGGACAAGGAGTCCTAAACACTGGAAATATTCAAAAATATGTTGCTAATAAATCGCCACAGGCAATAATAAATTCATGAACACATTCAATTTTCTAAATAAGAGAACAATCTTGTCAGTCCAATCTGTTTTTCAATAATAAATGGCAAAACAAATCTGGTTTATTTCTTTATTCTTGCATTTATTTTAATTTATAAGTTAACCAAGCATTGATGAGACCATCTCCAGCCATCGTTCCCCTGAATCGTATCACTCTCACAACATCCATAGTAAGTATAATTGACAAAACATGTAAACAAACAAGTAAAACTAACTGGTATGTAGTTGAACAATTTATATTACAGTAAAGGGATTTATGTTTAGAAATTGGACCCTTGCCATTGTGTTTTGGAGATAAGAGGTTCATCACAAAAAATCCAAATTATAATTTTGTTAGTGAATTCGATCTGTAAACCTTTCGTTAATATTTAGTTTCTGTCAAACCAAGTAATCTCTAGTATGCCAAAAAAAAATGACTTTCTCACACAAGGACAAGGCTTGAGCGAAAGTCCCTTCTGGTGTAAGAGCACATCAGTTTAACAATTCTGAAAATACAGCTCGATTAGCTACATGGACTGAAGATGCAAAAGGAGTGTTTAGAGACGATGAGCAGTGAAGAAATGGAAAAAGCTAAGATCCAGGTAGAGCCCTCAAAAAAAAAGAGAGGCAAAGGAGGAAGAAAGTCGAGGGCAGGGGGGTCCTTGAAAAATTAAGGGGGTGGATAAAAAGACTTTGATGCTGGAAATGAAACGTGTTTATTGAAATGTTCAGTTAGTAGGCAACAAAATAAACCATTATGGGGATTTTGTCTGTGTTTTCTTGGGCCTCCAATTTGTTTAATAAAAGAGTTCATATTAGAAAATTGTATTTGTTTATTTTTTAATTCCTGAGGTTGGGTGCTATGTCAACTTTATTTTCAACACCTAAAGTTCAACACAGGCTTGACCTATAGAGTTTTTTGTAGATATAGGATGTAATCTTGACCAGATTGTAAGTATCCATTTGTCCAACATCTCTCAACTACTTTTAGGTATTTTCTATATAAAACGTGTAGAACACGACCTCGTCAGACAAAGCTGCGGCGTGCTCCAACCTGGTTGCAGATTCTGTGGCTAGAATGTAAAAATTCCCTCATTATCTACTCGCCACTATGCAGATGGAGGGGTGGGTGATGTGTCTGAGTCCACAGAATACCTTTGGAGTTTCAGGGGCAAACAGTTTTGTAGCCAAATCCAATACTATTGATGTAAATTGTGGTTTCCAGGATTTCCACAGGCCAGAGCATTCTCATGCCCTTAAGTGTCCATAAGCCATGCTAATTGAGAATTACTGGCAAGCGCTTTAAATTTATGAAGATATGGGATTCATCAATATAAGACCACATGTGTGAACACTTCTGCAGTTTAAGAACACATGAGTCTGATGTTGAGTTTTCTTAGAAACATTCTTTAGAACAAATCTGAGATAATTTTATGTGGATATTGGTGAATGAGGTAAATTGTGAATAGTGAACCAGTGTCACAATGAGCAGAAATGTGCTGGTACTGCTCTCTGTAAGTACATTGATTTTCACATCTTGCCTCTATGGCAAACTTGGTGTACAGCGATGTTTTACAAGAACATATTTCAGTAAAGTACAATAGTACACGAATATCTTTTGCCAAATTTCAGAAAACGACATTCGGTGAAATATCCAAATTTTCAACTCTCTCTTTCAAACCTCTTGGCATGCTCTCCTCTAGTCTTTCACGTTGCTGTTAGCTCATATTATACCTCTTCAGAGTTGGGGAACATTGTAAGAGCAGAAGGAATTTGAATGGTATTTTATATTCAGATCATATTGTATACTAATGAGTGATTTATACCAATATATTGATGCATCTTTATATAGTTACACTACATATAACGCACTATTTAGTATACATTTAGTATGTGAATGTATACATAACAAAAACAAAAAATCCTTGCTATTGTTTTCACTCCCATTTTTCATAAATGCTATTGTGAAATGTAAGATTTCCTCTATGCAAAAAAAAAGCTTATTTCTACACAAAAACCTCAACATCATTCGTCCACCTAACAGGTGTGACACATCAAATGATGCTGATAATAAAGCCAGATTATTGCACAGATGTGCCTTGGACTGGTCTCAAAAAAGGCCACTCTAAAAATGTGCAGTCAATCTTAAAGCACAACCTTCATTAGGCACTGAACCCAAGCCTCACATTGGAAAGGCGGGGGAAAAAGTGTTAAGTTAATATATATAGCTATACAGACTGCTCAAAAAGTTCCCTCGAAAAGGGAAAACTTTATCGTCAAAGTATAACACCGAAAAGGGTATCAATCTGTTCATTTAGGAAAGTGACAACAGGGGCAATGGAGAGGCAATAGCAAGACAACCCCGCCTTAATTTGTTTTGATCAGTGTATTTTGCAGGAATGCCACAGGACACCAGAGACAGGAACAGTTGTCGACCAGAATGCTGATGGGAAACCAGGGACAGGTGACGACCGGACTGTCAATGGTTAACCAGGCCGGACTGCTGACTGGAGACGAGTGGCAAGTGTCGGCCAAACTGCCGACTAGGGACAAGGCACAAAAAATGGCCACACCACTGACTGAAGATGAGGGGGATGCATCACATAACATGGTTGCCAAATCTTTCACTAATAACAAACTTTGCTAAAAGGCAGTAAGTATTCAGCAATACATTTTTGTGTGTCAAAACTAGTAGATGGATTGTGTAATTATATTTGGCAAAGCTATCTAGCTGATCTATATTATTTCAAAGTAAGGCATCTGGTGTGTGTAGTGGTTGGGTTTCTCTAATTCAACTTACCACCTATCACCATTTCCCTGAACGGTGATAAATTATAAATGTACATTTGTTGAGCTACTTAATGGGTGGACAATCTCCACACTAACATGTTCTATACATCTATATTAGAGTATTTTTTAGCAACTCCCACATCTGAATATTTGTCAAACTATAGAGTAATCCCCAGTCTACAGTCCAGCCAACAATTGTTTCCGGTTCCGGTACCCCATGGGCGTTCTGGTTGACACGCGTTTCTGGTTTCAGGTCAACAGTCTGGCAAACACCTGTTCCTATCCCTGGTTTCCAGTCTCGTTTAGGGAAGAAAGAAGAATTTAATTCATCATATTTCCATTCACTCAAATGTTAAAAAATATTTAGAAAAAGTCTTTAAAAATACTGTTAAGTACACTTACTCTATGCTCTACACTGAAAATAGCAACTTTCAGACAATGCAAAAACAATTGACAGTTCCATAGTGCTCCTACTTTCCTTTTTTTCAGGATGTTCCGTCATTGAGTGGATCTGGAGGAGCATCAAGCATTTCGAACATATCTTCAATGACCCTCCACAGACAGTTCTCTAGAGGAAAATCATTGTCCACAAGAGTGACCAGGAAGTAGTTGTTATGAATATACTTGATGATCATCCGTGAAGGAGACTCTTCTTCATAGAGTTTGGCCCACTGCTCAATCCACAGGGCAAAGGCCTCATCCTAAGGAAAACATGAACAGGTTTGTGAACTACACCAGTCACAGAGATCCTTGACTAGCATTCAGTCTAAACAAGGGTTTTCGGGTAGAGGTGTCAATTAGACACTATCAAAGGACATATTACATATTAAAGCAATATTTCACACAATGTGGGTAATTTAATGTTAATTAAAGCTTATAACATATTGTTACATTAATAAACTTGGCAATTTATCAACTTCGATCAGCTGTCAACATATAATCTGCCAATAAATACGGTGTATCACTATCATTCCCACACAATTGATCTTACCTTCCAAGACATAAAGCTGACTGGGTCCACTACAGTAGGTTGAACAATCTCCCTTCCAGGGAAGATCCCCCAGGTCACAGCGTTTGGTTGCAAGTCAGGGGCATTTGTCAGGTTACGCCCCTGCACACACATTTTTCATTGCAACATATTAATAACTTAAACTCATACATAAACATGCAATGTGCTTTTTGTTCAAACTTACGTGAACATTAACAATGTGATAGTTGACACGGGGCTCATACTTTTTCAGTACTTTAAGGAGAGCAGTCACATTTTCACTGGAGGTGAAGAACTCCAGATAGGCCTGGGATTTATACAAAGAGGATTAAGGCAACATATCAACATATGGGTTGCAATGGTCTCAGCAGTATAAAAACAATTCTATTTCAGAAAATTTCTAAACTGGTAATATCCATTCAAAATTGAGGAAGTATGCACATTCAGTAAGTGAACTAATATTAGGGCTGGGCGATATGAGTATGTGGCAGCACGGTCTGCGGCGCAAGCCCGTCCGACCCGTCACAGACCAAGGAGGCTAACACGCTCGCGAGTCAGAGGGCTCGTTTCGAAACCCTGTGGTGCAATGGAAGTGAGGGCCGGCCCGTGCCTGAGTGAACGCTACGGATAATGTATTAACAATGATGCATTTTTTAACTTAAACATTGTAGATGTAGCTTTGAAAGGGCAATTTCAGTCAAGATCTGGGACACCAGTCCTGGAGTAAACTTAGGCCTCATATTTACCCTGTATGAGAACATTAGAAAATAATCACAATAATGTAAGCCCACTACAGAGTAACTGATTGAAAGGACAGAATATTACTAAAACTATGTAACTATATATAAAAGTGGAAATAATACAAAAGTCAGTTTACATAGGTCACTTTCCATCATTGAACCTTTGTCAATTAATTCAGAAACCTTCACATTATCAGGAAAAGCTCTGCTCTGTCTGTCCATTTGCTCAGATTGGTCAATGACAGATTGGACTAAACCAAATCAAAGGGTGGTCCAAAATTGTCATTGTTATTTTTGTTATTGTAGTTTTGTCAGTTACTGAAAATAGTACATACAAGACAAAAAGTCTGCCTACCTTCTGAAAGACGTAACCTCCTGCAGGTCCCCAGCCCACTATGGGGTCTGTGGAGGGTTTGCCGTTGATGTTGGGTTGAGAGTTGATTGTTAGGACTCCTCTTCTGTTCACTTTCTCCAGCTCATCCTTCAACAGGTTTGTCTCTGGGGCCAGAGGCTCATCATTCCATGGCAAACACATCACCTGTAATAATAATAATAATAAAAATAACAATCTTTATTTGTACAGCACTTTCGCAAAAAGTATATAACCTTATAACCATTATGTTATTGTTTAAATAGTACAGCTTTTTAACAAGGAAGTACCTCAACCAATTAATTATAAACATGCATTTTGCACCACAAAATTTATTAAATTTTTTTAAAGGGCCGATATTTTACACCTTCCTGGGATTTAATTTGAGGTGTTGGTACCTCTAAGATGATATATCAGGGGTGTAGTGGAAAAATAACTAAGTGTGCTTGAAACCTATTTTGTAGTATAAAAGTACCTGTCTAAATATAAATATTACCTGTCTAAATACTTTAATGATCTGAACTTTTATGACCTGAAACCTTTATGACCTTTTTATCACTGCTTTAGTCACCAAAGAACTGAATGTATGTCTGCTCTAGCTCCATGTAAATCAGTTTTCGGTTTTGATTCCGTGGCGACAAGTCTATTTTTTTCGCTGGCCGCGAGCGTATCGTGTCAGAAAACACGCTGAAAATGATTTTAAACAATATATATGACGTTATGTAAGATATAAATAATCGAATATGCATCCCATACTTTGAATCCCCCTTCTGTTGTCCTGGAGTTTGAATATCCCAGATTTTTCCCCCCCTTTATTATTAAATTTCGTCATCTGCCCACCAACTACAAGCACACAATCATCTGAATGTCACAGCTGAAATCAGACTCATCAGACCTGTCAATGTTTTTTCAATCTTCTATTGTCCAATTTTGGTGAGCCTGTGCAAATTATAGCCTCAGTTTCTAGTTCTTGGCTGACAGGAGTGGCCCCCGGTGTGGTTTTCTGCTGCCGTAGCCAATCTGCTTCAAGGTTCGATGAGTTGTGCGTTCAGAGATGGTATTCTGCAATACCATCTCTTGGTTTTAACGAGTGGTTGATATAGTTACTGTTGCCTTTCTATCATCTCGAACCACTCTACCCATTCTCCCCTGACCTCTCACATCAACAAAGCATTTTCTTCCACACAACTGCCACTCACTGGGTATTTTCTCTTTTTCGGACCATTCTCTGTAAACCCTAGAGATGGTTATGCATGAAAAACCCCGTAGATCAGCAGTTTTGGAAATACTCAGACAAGCCCATCTGGCACCAACAACCATGCCATGTATGCCAAATGCTTCATATTTATTCAACAGAAATGTTTGTTAACAGAGCCAGAGAGTCAATTTGATTTATTGTTTTGGTTAGTTTTATTCTGGGAGAAAGAGTAATTCTCAAAAATATGCCAATTTTTGCCCATCAGTCTCCTTATTGTAGCAGGCAAGATCTTCTTAAGTGCCATAGCCCAAAGGCTGTAAAAAAAACAAGCAGGTGGATATATCGGTCCAAAAAGCAGGAATTCCAGGGTTCTCTGGATGTTTAGAAGACAATAGCATGATCTGGCACCAAATCAGCTATAAGTGAGAAGAGAGATCTACATGTCATCTTGTAGTGTCCTCTGGGTTGCTTTTGACTTCAAAGTACCAGATACCATCACACATTTGATTGAAGCCTACTTCAAAGATCTGCAATTCTGCTTCACCACACCTAATTTCACCACCATATGGCAGCGTCATAGCGTCTCAAAGTGGGCATCATGGATGGCTTCACTTTCTCCCCACTAGAGTTCACCATCATAATCAATTCGATGGAGGTGATTATCAGAGCCTCAACATGAGTAGGAGATCGTGAACGACAAAATCCAGGGGTAAAAATTAACACCAATCAGGGGCTACATAGACTACATGACAACCCTGAATAAAAAAGCGCTTTGAAAGTATTATGCTCCAATATATCTGTATTTCATTGGTATGATATATTTTGCAAAATAATTACAATAATATTTATCCAATAAAAATTCGGGGACAATCCATTTACCATACAAAATTTGTTATCATGATGGGCCGGCCTTAAAGGTTCAGTATGTAGAACTAAGTGACATCAAGTGGTGAAGTTGCATGCTGCAGCTGAATACTTCTCACCACGGGTGTTAGCATTTGTAGGATGTCTGCTAGGGTGCAAGGCAGTTAGTTAGTGCAAAGCACTAACTGCTGGTTAGTGTTATATCTGACTCTCCCATGCATGCGTCAGTCTTGGAAAGTGGGTGATGAAGACACCAGCCTCATTATGTCTCACAACTATTAAAGACCTATTTCGTAATGCGACATAACACCTAGACACACAGAACAATAGCTGTGGAACTTTTGTTTCTGTATCCACAACATAATTGAATATAGTAGAGCTGTCCATCCAAACTCTCATCATCTAAAGGCTTACAAAGAAAAAACTGAATGTAATGCATGACCAGGATTGGGCTGATTAAACAGACCTGAGGTGCTCTTGTGTTGAGCAGTAGCGGAAAGAGATTTGATTGCTAAACCAAACTGAGGGTTGGTTGTGAACAAGAGAATAACACACAAGAAAATAACACTACCTAAAGTCTTATCTTAGGAATTTTGTAGAATTGTGATCAAGAATTCACTGTTCCATCCCATCTACCTTATGTCCACTGCGATTTGGCTGGGCTGTGATGTAGCTGGTGAAGACTTCATAGACACTCTCTTCATTCATCAGCTCCTCACCCCACATGTGCAACAGCGCATCTTTAGATGACTTGCTCTTCAAGTAGAACAGGTAGTAGTCATTTAACTCGCCAAAAGCTGGAGATGAGGAGTTTCCCCTAAAGTCATCAACACTGTTATTTGACATTGTTATTAGGCTTTACCATTGTACAAATATGCTTGAACACCTATTCACATTACTCTATTATTCAAAATCAGAAGTGTAAAATTGTAATTAATTCTACATTTATCAAAAAATTCAAATCCATAAGTAAGGAAGATGCCATTAATTTGTCATTTTAAGTTAATGGGTATTGAAGCTTGCCATCTGCCGTTGGGGAACTCATCCCAGTCCTGGGTCCTGTAGATGTAGCTCTTGGGTCTGGAGGCCCAGAAGATAGGTCTAACATCTTCTACTATCCGTTTGGGATGGGCACTTACTGCCCAGGGAAGAGGCCGTCTAGTGGGGAAAAATTCAGATTTACAATTTGAGCTGAATAGTTAGCAGGGGCCCTTTTCACAAAACAAATTCAACCTACTTTTTTAAGATACATGGCTTCACAAATATTAATGTTGGTGGTCCTGGTTAACTTACAAATTTAACAGAATTTGCATATTTAACAGCATACAGCAAAATTATTAATTTGCGCTTAGGTGTTAATTAATTGCAGCAATAGAAAATACAAACGCTTTAAAACAAGAATAGGATATAAAAAAAAGGTGCAAACAAATTATATAAAATTACAATACAGTAACAAAAGAAAAACAAAAGTAAAAAGGTTGTAACAAATATCTACAAATATTAAATATAATTATGTAGACTTGAAGTAGAAAGTAACGTTACCAATATACTTGTTTTTAAAGTCATAATCAAAAAATATTAAAAATCCTAAATAAAACAAATAAAATAAACCACACACACAACCAAAAAATGAATGAAATGGAGTTTACAAAAATTGGTCTTGATTAAAAAATATTTTTGAAGCATATATGTGGTAAAACGAAGGGCTGGTTTACTTTATAGGAACTTTAGGGTTTGTATTGTAGGGTTATAGGTTAGGATTCCAGCGTTTTCCTCTAAGATTATGTGTATGTGTCTGCTTGTTTCTGTTGGTCTACAAAGATAGAAAAATGATAATCACATTTATTAAATCGATGTCGAAATATGAATCCGGTTACCGTAGTTCTGTTCACTTTAACCCCAATTTCCACACAATTTGGCTGTGTGCGTGTCATGTTGTGTCTGTCAGGTGAGCTTAGTGCACAGAAAATGTTGGACTTTTTTCCAATGTGTTTAAAAGTGTGCCTCATACATTTTTGAGCTTATCAAACAAACACAAAGTAAACCTTAAGAACTGTATGGGTCCTTATAACTTCTGATCAGTTTTGGCGTTTATTGTTAATGTGAAAAGTGAGCACAGGCCAGAGGGAGGACAGAGTGTAGAGGAAGCGCACATAGACAGCTGACTACTGCATGGTACAAACCAACTGGTGATACGGATTCTGTAGCAGCATCAGTAATCAATTTGGAGCTGTGCGCCGTAGTGGAACCAATACATTTCCAATTTTTTGTTGCCAATATTTTTAAACAAATTCAACATACCGACTTATTTGCAAAAATGGGCTCTTCTCTATTATCTTAAACTCAATTTGTTTTCACTTCATCTCCGGCTGGTTCACTCTCTGTTTCTCTATGTGTGAGTGTGTGGATGGAGTTGGAATATGTGTGTGAGGGTAAACTCCGCCATGCTCCCTGACACGGAAGAGATGAGAGAAGCAGCACAACGCACCAAAATACCAGCGTCATTCTTATGTGAGCACTGAGGACACACATGATACAAGGTATATATCCTATCTCTTCATTTTACGAATTTATATCAGATTATTCAACTAAAGATATATTTTAAGAATGAAATAGATAATTAATTTTTTTCCAAGAAATAGTGTGACACAAAATTCCACCTCAATCGGCCTAATGGAGCTATAATAAGCCATTAAAACAAATAAAAAGCTTGAAAGTTTTGATTGCTACACCACATAAACCCACCTAATAAAATAGACTACACACCAGGTATTACAATCTCACTTTACAGTGGCATTGTAAAGTTAGAAAAATGTTGTCATTGTAGCAATTAACAACACAATATTGATGCTTCAGCATTTAAATAATTGTTTACATGTTGAATATTTACGATTGCGTGCGCAGATGTAGCATCTCTCTGAATGCATTACTAGTTGACTAACTTGTTAACTTAAGTAAAAGAAGGAACTATTTATTGCCTAAAAATCCATGACTACTGACTTCGGATAAAATGACCAACATTCTGTAAGTAGGCATGGGGATAACTGACCTTGGGTCTTCTATCCACAGGCCCAGCTGTCGGAGCACCTCCATGGTGGCGACCTCTCGATTCAGTGTGTAGAAATGAAGGCCTGGTACTTTGCCACTCTCCAGCAGCACACGGCACATCTCAATGGCCTGATGGATTCCGTAGTTACGTATAGCAGCATCATTGTCTTTGATGGGCTCGATGACCTTGGTGATCTCCTCTGGTACCTCAAGTTTTGACAGCTTGACTAGCTGACGCAGGGACTGGTAACCCTAGGGGAAAGCAGGTTAAAATCCATCTTTATCCTGAACTGTTCAATAGAATTTTATAAAAGAGATAATAAATTGCTTAATGAGAGACACAGAGATCCACAGGTTGGCTGAAAATAAGGATTTGGCTTCAGTCCATCAATGCAGCCCTGGAGGGAAAGGGTTTTCCATTTAATACCTACAATGATCAAGTTTGAACTCCTTGCAGGCTGGCCGAATTTGGTGTATCAGTAAATATTAGATTTGTTGCATTTGTACTGTAACAAGCAAATATCCCAGCATGCACATCTCTCCCCTCTGTGGACCTGGTGCACATGATAGCATGCTGAATGCATCTTCACATGGCAATCACAAGAATCAATCAGTGCCTTTGTGCTGTTCTTTATGCAAATAGGCATGGTACCAAACGTGGGCCTACCCAAGTTTGCAGCCCGCTCACCATAAGTTGTTTCATGCACGTCATTACAGCAGAGGTAAAATTACAGTTTTCTTGGCAGTGGCCACAAGAAAATCAATTAATGGGCACTGAGGTGAGCAAAACCCTAACCTTCATTGTGGATCAGAAGCATATGAGAGGACTTCAGCTAGGTAGGCGGTCCTTCAATGTGACCCAGGATGCTTTGCATTAACGCTAAAAGAATGTTTCCATGTACAAGCTACTGGATGATCTGAATTTCCCACGGGATTAATAAAGTATCAATTCAATTTGTATAGTGCAAGATCATAGTAGACAGTAAGGTCAGGACATTACAAATTATAGAGAAACCGTTTCCTCAATGAACATGGTCCTTTGTGACTGTGGAGAGAAAAAAACTGCCTCTTTAACTGCAAGAAACCAGACTCAAAGCATCCCAGACCCTTCTCTTATTGTGGTCAAAACTATAAAAAAGTTATAGAAATTGCAAAAGTATCTTTAGTTTAACAGGACATGCTTGAATTTCTCAATTTAACTGTGATAAACCTGTTTCACATGATGATAATAACAGTATTCTGGTTCCTGGAAGCAGCAGTGAGATACCTGAATGGGGAAGATTCCAGGTAGGATGGGACACATGATACCAATTGCTCTGCAGTCATCCAGAAACTTGAGGAAAGTATCTGCCCTGAAGAACAACTGAGTGATTACAAAGTCTGCTCCAGCATCCACCTTCTCTTTAAGGTGTCTAAGATCCGCCTCATAGCTCTCTGCTTCAGGGTGGCCTGTGGGGTAGCCTGGACATAGCAGCATATTTGAATATAAATTCACTGAACAATACAACTTTTTAGTAACAACAATTATCACAATGCTGAAACATACCAGCAACACAAATGTCAAAGTATTCATCAAACTCTGAACGGATATGTTTAACAAGGTCGATGGCATAGTTGAAGCCTTCCTCTTCTTCTTCCCAGTCTGCTCCCACTGGGTCTGTGGAGATATCATGAAAGTAAAAATATTAAAATTAGTAAAAAACAAAGAGACAAATAAATGCAAACACAAAGACCAAAGTGAACTTTGTCATTCAGACCATAAAAAAATAAGTGAGCAGTAGAACGACATTGCGTTCTCAAAGCTCCATGTGAAAATATAAAAGGCAAGAAACAAACTAAGGCATCGATTATTGAAGGTTTGAAAACTTGAACTTCATCTCACAGTGGCTGGATTACTGCACAGAGTAACCATAAACACTGGTAATATCAATAAGGTGCTTGACTGGCGAACATTTGATTATTGCACATAAAATAGCAGCAATAATTGGGGCTAGACGTCCATTTCAGGGTGAGGGGATTATGATGTTATCTCCTCTCAGATCGTCCTAACTCCCCCTTGCTGTAGAATCTTTGTTGAACCTCATCAACCTCTAGCTATGATAGCAGTTGCTTTTGCAGACATTAGAACACTGATCTAGTAGTTGTTTCTCAGTTAGCTTGAAAAAGCTACTTAGTGACCACTGAGGCAGACCTTGGTGACCCATAGTTAAGGTCAGAGCCAGTATGACTCTCGTAGTCATCCTTTCACTCATGAAGGTAATCAGGTAGCATTCACGGTCTTGCCTAAGGGCCAACACAAAACCACTCTGACAGTGACAGCCTTTGAAAGCCATGATGATTTTCTATTGCTATCAATTTATTTAAAATTGTATTTAATACTGTTGCACAGTATTTTTCAACCAAGTCAACAGGTGCAGTATCTATGATTGAATACACTGCTCCAAAAAATGAAGGGAACAGTAACTTAGTTAAACTCGAGATATCAATCTGTTATCTGAAAAGATAATGGTTTTTCATGTGGTGTCCTTCCTGACTGAATCTTCTCTAGTTTTGTGTTCTGCTAGTGTTCTTGTCAATACTGGTAGCATGAGGTGGTACCTGCAGCCCATTCAGGTTGCACAGGTAGTCCAACTCCTCCAGAATGGCACATCCATACAAGCGATGGCAAGAAGGTTAACTGTGTCACCCAGCACGGTCTCAAAAGCATGGAGGAGATACCCGAAGATCAGCCGTGACAGGCGGAGAGCTGGACAGGGCCGTAGGAGGGCATCAGCCTCGCAGTAGAATGATTTTGAGCAGTGTATATTTTAAAACTTACCCAGCAATGACAGGCAGTATGTGGTCACTAGCAATTCATCATCATTATAATCATCATCATTCATCAAAATTGCTGGTGCTGAGAGTATTTCAGATGCTTTTGGATAACAAGCATACAGCCACAGTGTTTTAAAGGGGACTGCATTATCGTTGCTATCCTCTGACTGGTCAGGGACGGCAAAGGTCTGTCTCAGGGTGCTGAGACTGAACATCACAGGACAGAAGCACATACTCATAGAACTAGAGTTACATCCAATAAATGCTATTTTCCTAACCACTTTGAAACACTTAATAAATAAATTAAGTAGATGCAGATGCATTTTATTTATCCCACACACATGCACAGACATGCAAACGCACACTCATGCAGGTAGGGAAATGTAACCTCTGCTTTTGACCCATCTGTGTGCGGGACACACAGAGCAGTGAGCGACTATGTACAGCGCTCGGGGAGCAGATGTTGGAGGAGTAAGGTGCCTTGCTCAGGGGCACTAGACAGGGTCTAGAGAGACTCTTGGATTTTTGGGCAGATCAATCCAGGTTCGTCTTTTTGTTGTCTTTCCGTGGAATCGAACCAGAGACGAACCAGAGACCTTCTCTGCCCATAGTCCAAGTTTCTGCCACTAGACCACCGCCTCTCTATATATTCACTTAAGAGAGAAGGAGACAGTCCTTTTACATAAAAGGTATATAAATGTCAGCTCTCCTACCTCCTCTGAGGGCCATGATGTTCTTGAGGCCCAGGTGCTTAGCTTTGGCCAGGTAACCAGTAATCTTCTCTTTGGTCTGATTGCAGCAGGTCAGGTGGAGGATGCTCTCCAGGCCACAATAGTTGACGGCTGTGCTAGCAATCATCATGGACGAGGTTTCCTTGTCTGAGCCTGGATCCCCTGATGGGTGCCAGGTAATGTCGATGAACAGGGGGCCACCAGAACCCATTCGGTCAAATCTGAAATAAAGTGACATGACTTAAGATTTGGTCCAGCTATTTGGTTACAATACTCAATTCCTGAAGGGTTAGTAAAAATGTTGTGATCATTAATAATATAGCTTGAGATCTTTGGCTATATCAAAATAGATTACTGTGCAAATTGAGCTGTTTCACTGCAATGATAATAAAGAACCTCTTGTCGGCTACAGCTGTAATTGAGTTTGTTCTGTTAGAGCAGATATTAACAAGTTACTAATAAGTTAATTTTTTCCCTAAATTCTTTGAACACATTTATGTCTTTTTGTTTGGGCTATGATGAGTCTAATCACTTCATCTTTATTATATCCAATGTTATGTTCATTCCAGCTTGATTTCACATGCCTTGAGATGAGGTTGACGGCTCCACTGGCTGTGCGAGGAGGGAAGAATTCCAGTGAGAACCAGTGGTCTCCGGACTCCATCTTCCTCCGCATCTTGTCCCGCAGCCTAACCGACCGGTCTGCGTCCAGCAGCGGCGTGGAGCATCGGGAACTCTCCTTGGAGCTCTCCCCGCTGCTGTTGCTTGCTCCGCTAGAGTCACTCTTACATGGCTGCAGAGTAGCGTCCACTCGTTGATCCTTGTTCACCATGATGATAAATTATACTGAAAAGTATGGAGGAAAGAAAGAAATCAATAAATGTCCTTAATTTATATCCAGATTTATTAGGGTCGAGCACCGAACAGTAGGAGACAATGGGAGACCCTATTGAAATTGTAGGGATTTTATTAAAAAAAAATCGTCACCGATCGTCACAAAAATCGATACACAGGTGTATCATGAACAGACAAACAAAAAAGTCTCAAGGGGCATTATCAAAAACGCAACAGGAAACCCGCCATTGTGCATTTAGTGGCCATTTAAAATGTTCTTTTACTTTGACAAACTGGTCCCAGGGCTTTCATCAGATCAACTTCTAATTGAGATGAGTGTCATCTAAACAAGATGGAGATAAAAAAACACGTCAAGGATCAATTTTTCGTCTTCGGGTTGACCGTGGCGTGGCGTCAAAGCTTGACACGCCATCAAAACATGAGCTTCTGAATCTCGGACATACATGGACCATGAATCCTTTGAGGCTGATAATGCAGGAGTGGAGTTGTTTGTTGAAGACTCAGCATCAAAGGCTACAACCAAAAACAAAGGAAGCTGGACTTCAAACCTGTTTAAAAGCTGTGGCAGCTGGTGAGAAGGCTGTGATATATGATGTTGTGATATATGATGATGATGGTTTTACTGGTGCCATATGCTTGGCCCTATTGTATTTCGAAGGATTTGTATTTCCCTTATTATTATTATTATAATAATAAAAAAAGAACAGGTCCTGACTGAGCATCTCGTCTCATGTTGTACTGAGCACAAAATGTTGACGAGTCATTTTTCAGGATGTTTAAATGCAGCCTCATAACTCTGGAGCAAATCAAACAAACATTAAGTTACTTCATGAACTGATCAGGTCCCGATAACTAGTAATGAGGGTTTATTAGTTAGAGTGAGAGCAGAGTGGAGGAGGACACAGAAATTCCAGCTCGGTACAAACCAACTACAGCTTCTGCTCTGATCCCTTAACAACTGAGACCAGAGAAACTCTCTGTTTCACTGTTCTTCTACAAAGTCACTGACCGGCTGCTTCACGAGAACGAACTCGGAAATCTCCTATATAAACAGTGACTGGGATTCATGCTAAAAGGCTACATGCGCACAAAAGCCGGAAATGGCGTACGTAAACGAAAATTCTGATTTATAAACCAGGCGCTTTGTAAATCACAGTCCACCTGGAAACGTTCGTACTTGGATCTGCCTCATACTCCGCCCTCTACAAGCCCCCTTTCAACCATAAATGGTCAATGCAAAGCTCTTCATGAATATTAAATTATGCTGCTGACTAATGGGTTTCCACGGTGAGTCCTGACAGAGTAACGGCATCAAGCGATGAGAAGAGGAAACAACTTTCTGAAACTGACAAGGTGATTGTTAGTGAGGTGGAGTTGAAGAGCGATTTTATGGGACATCAGTGATGTCAACAATACAGAAAATACACTAATACTCTGCTCCTGCTACACATAATATAGAGAGTGAGAGTGAGCACGATAGAAATAAAGGGAGCCTGAAATAAAAAAAGATCCCATTCAAAAGGTTGAGGCAAAAAAAAACACACTCTCAGAATTTGAGGGAACTTGTTGTATTGTCTGTTCATATTTTAATCATGCAAAACTGCAGGATTAATAAATTCAGAGACAGCTGTGATGTCCTCAATCTATAGAATTTAACAGAATTATTATTAGGGCCCGAGCACCGAATGGTGAGAGGCCCTATTGAATCTGTAAGGATTTTTATTATTATTATTATTATTATTATTATTTCCCTTTGGGGGGCTTTTTCAGGGTCTAGACATGCTCAAAAAGTTGTGAAACTTTGCAGGAAATTCAAGGTCTGCGGATATTTTAGTATTCTGGTGTAATTTGAATTGGCCGTGGCAAAACGGCTCAACAGCGCCCCCTGGAACCAGCCCCTAGGTTTCCCCTTGACCGATCTTCACCAAAATCGGGCGAAAGTTGTATCATGACCAGTCATGAAAAAAAGTCTCAAGGAGCATTATGAAAAAAGCAACAGGAAGCCCGCCATTTTGGATTTAGTGGCCATTTTGGCCAAATTCCACATTTTTACTTTAATATACTTGTCGTACAGTTTTCATCAGATCAACTAAAAATTTAGTTGAGTGTCATCACAACAAGATTGAGAAAAAAACTGACCAAGGGATTTTTTTTTATCACACCGTGTGACCGTGGCGTGCCGTCAAAGTTTGGTTACACGCCATCAAAACACGAGCATCTGTATCTCGGACATACATGGTCCAATCAAGTCCAAACTAGACATGTAAGACAAGAGTCCCGGCCTGATGACAACAACACAGAAATCATGACTTGAAATCACAGCGCCCCCTGGTGGCAACAGGAAATGTCTTTTCTTTTGCATGTCTTACACTTTGATGTATTTCTCCTCATCCATTGACCTCAACCATGTCAAACTGTATCAAATGGGTCTCAAGACATTGATAATGAAGGCATAAGATAACTGTGACTTTTCGTCAAACGCCATATTAATGGCGTTGCATCAAAGTTCATCAACTCGCCATGAAACACGAAATTGCTGTAACTTCAGTGTTCATGGTTCTATCTCACTCAAAATACATGTGTGTAACAACATCCCCCCCCTGAAGATATTCATATGGTTTTAAGGAATGGGCGTGGCAAAACAACTGACTAGCGCCCCCTAACGGGCAGCCCCGGCACTACTATTGGCCGAAATGTACGAAAATCGATTTGGGCATGTGTCCTTTCATAACAAACAAATAAGTCTCTTGGATAGATATGATAGACCAAACAGGAAGCCCGCCATTTTGGATTTAGTGACCATTTTAGCCATATTCCACATTTTTACTTAGATCTACTTGTCGTAGAGCTTTAATCAGATCCACTTCAAATTCAGATGAGTGTCATCACAACAAGATGGAGAAAAAAAATGATTTAGGGATTTTTTTTTCATCACACCGTGTGACCGTGGCGTGGCGCCAAAGTTTGATTAAACGCCATCAAACACGAGGTTCTGTATCTCGAACATACATGGTCCAATCAAGTCCAAACTAGACATGTAAGACAAGAGTCCCGGCCTGATGACATCTACACAGAAATTATGACTTGAAATCACAGCGCCCCCTGGTGGCAACATGAAGTGACATGTTTTATACTCTGATGAACTGCTCCTGGCTGCTTTACAATATACAGCTCAAATGAGCTCAGTCAAGTCATTGGATCAATGTCAGAATTGTAACATTTCCTCAAACCGTGTGAACATTGATGTGCGGCGAAGGATATTCCTTCGCCAAAGGACACGATGTTGTCATAACTCCACTCTGCATTGTCCTATCACTACCAAACTTCTGTCACATGATAAGAGTACAAGCCTGAACAGCTCTATGTGTCAATATTTCCTCAGTGTCATAGCGCCCCCTACTGATTCGCCAGGAAAGAGGAAGTACTTTGTTAATCCACTCTGCATTATCCAACAGGCTCCAAACTACTGACCTATGATCACAATCGTGATCTGAACAGCTCCGTATATAAATAATCGTTCAGGGTCATAGCGCCACCTACAGATCAGTGTGAAAATTAAGTTGTGTTTACATTGTCCAATTGACACAAAATTGCTCACGCTACATCAGAGCGCCTACATGAACAGATCTATATGTCTGTGCGTAATAATAGTGATGGCGCCACCTACTGGCAACAGGAAGTAAGCTTTGTTTAAAACTATCATTCGATATACATAACATTTTCACTCTTTGATACAGTGGACCGTAATGAGCAGTTATCAGGCAAGGATTAACGTCGCGTGACTGACGCAGGAGCTGAAGCGTTTATCCTTGCCGCAATGTGCAAAAACGCATGCAACGTGGAGACGTGCGCTTGGTCATCGATCGCTCTCTCCACCGACCGCAACAGACTTCAACGTGCGGGTGCTCGGGCCCGCAAGTGCTACAACGTAGCCCTAGTTATAGGCTTGTGTTTGTACTGGGATGATCTGTGTGATACGGGATTCAGTTCAGCACAATGATCACAGATCTATAAAATCTATGTTAGCTGATCAGATATCGCGGAACCCTCGTTTCCTCCCCATCGTTCAATTTGCGTGCATACAACACGCAGAATGGCGCACCAGTGTCACGGCAGTATTCATTTATTAGAGCAACCGGACCGTTTACCTCACATCAGTGGATCCTAACCTCAACTCTGGGATGTGAATAGTTTTTCTTCATTTCTTGTGAGTGATCTCCAGTGCGCTTTGTGCACTTGATGGCAGAGACCCGTTCGATGCAGTGATTAGTGTTAGAAGATATTGTTAAGATCTTTTAATGACTCGGCTCTGTTACGCCGCTGTTTGATGGAATCTGAACGTAATTCACTGTAAGTTGTTTGATATATTTCTGAGCCTGTGAGTTGGGTCGGGGGGGGGGCGGAGCCCAAGGGCCTGTGCGTGTGCGCACTTTCTGGTAGCACACACACATACCTTTTGAAGACTGGCTAGGAATAGATTGCATCTGTCTGGATCGCTCAGTTGACAATCTTGCTCAAGACTGTGGTTAGGACCTCTTACCTCATTTACATATGGACACAGAAATACAGAAATTCGCCTCGCTCACAGTGACACAAGCATTGAGATCATTGCTTGTTCATGTGAAGCAGCTGGTAGAAACAGAAATAAATACATGTGGAAATAAATTTAAGACATTTATTTCTGCATCTATTTATTAATTGCCTTACAAATTAATTTATTAAATAATTGATACTAGAAGACACTAAATAAGTCTGACTATGCTCAGCAAATACTTTGAGGTATTAGCGGTATAAAAACAAAAACACGGTTACATCTCATGGTGACTAATACCCTCAGCACGAACATGTATACTTTAGAGCAGGGGTGTCCAAACTATGGTCCGCAAGCCATCTGCAGCCCGCCATCCATTTTAAATTGGCCCGCTTCAGAAAAAAATAAATAATAATGATAATAATAATTTAAATTAAAAAAAATTGTACTTTATTGATTCTTGTTGTTCTGGGTTTGTAGCCTGGACTTATTATAAGTCGCTTTGGATAAAGCGTCAGCTAAATGAATAATCTAATGGACTATGGCCCACTGTATTCCACTTCTCAGTTTAGACAGTAGGTGGTGCCCAACTCAGCCCTAACCTGCAAGCTGTCCCTCAGAACGCCGCCACGCCCCCCAACCCTCCACTGAGGCGCACTGTCAAAAGTCCGGGCAGGGGGGCGTGGCGGCGTGAGTTTCACAGACTTTTGTATTTTTTTCTGTATGTGACCCTGGGGATAAAAAGTTTGGACCCCCCTGCTTTAGAGGTTCTTACCGGTGTTCCAGTTTAACTGGTGATAATGGCAACTTGTGATACGTTTATTCCAGATGTTACTGGTCGCTTGCAGACATCATTTTCACGAAGCGAGTGTGTGCGTGAAGTGCGCTGATCGCTACTGAAGCTGTCGTTCAAATAAACATCAAACAAAAACCCATCACAAGTTAATGTAATGTGTCCGTGTCAGCACCACGTTGAGAAAACAATATAAATCTGTTATCATGTTATCTGGTAAGAGTCAAAATACAGAATACATGCTGAAGACTTAATAACAGGCTTCACAAACTCAGCTCATCGTTAATAGGAAACAAGGGGAGTTATGAAGAATACACCCGCGTGGCCAGCTCCACGCAAAGAGGTTTCACTTGACGCTGGTGATCATTATAATTTACAATGCGCACACACCAAAACTATACAGGCAATTGAAACCGGTTCACGAAACATTAACAATAAAGTGCCTTTTTGTGTCAGTATCATCTTCAATTAGAGCGTATTTTTATTGCGTAAAAATTCCCACGTCTAACACAAGACACAGTAAAATCTTCAAAGATATCTGTATGATGTGTGGCTATTATTTTAGTGAACCATAGAGGTTACAGGATCTGGACATAAATGGGTTTAGTCTCTATCGTGAGTTCTGACGTGCCATGGAAGTTTGAAGTTATTAGTGCGCAAAATTAGTGCGCAGGTGAGAAATTGTGTTATGTCTACACACTAAATAAAACGCCTTAAACCAAACCAGCAAAAACCATGACTCATGAAAAGCTCGTACAGGCCTCTCATTACTGGTGGTTGTATTCTTGCTTCACATAACCAGTATATCAACGATATCACGAAACGCGCACTAATAGTAAGCAGGCAAAATAAGTATTTTGCTTTGTCTGTGCGCTGGAGATAACAGTTTTTCATGATAAGCACACGAGCACAGCGGTGTCCAAATGTGTCTAGTATGAACGATAATTTCATAACTTACTGTTAAGTTGTGACTGTCACATGGGAACCTGGACGTATTCCCTGAAACAATGACACATTGTAAGTGGGTCACAGGCTTCACAGTCAGCGGAACATAGAGGTGACGGTTTACTTCAGTCCGATCAGTGGCGTGGTGGGCAGCGCCATTACGTTAGACGTGATGTGGACCAAACCGCATCGATTCCCGTGCAGGGGTTTCTTTCACGTTTATATTTAGCCCCACAACTAAGTGGTTTTGTCTGAAGATAATACTGACACAAGACGGCTCTTCATTTTAAATGATGTTTCCTGAAGCGCCCACACTTACCTGTATCATCACACCACATTGTTCGTTTTTAATCTTATTTATCACTATTATTATAATTTGCCAGAGTTTTCATAGTTAAACAGGGAACTTTATTTACTCCATCGACTGACCCATTTCCAACAAAGCACGTAACCATTACTAATTGCCTCGTCACACGTGTCATGTTGACAACAAACTCGACCAACTTCTGTTGATTGCACACACATCCACTTTAACCAGCAGCGACAGGACACATGAAGCTCAACACATCCAATAACAGCACGTTATTTACTCACAATAACAACGCACGATCTTCCACCTTAAAGATATGAGGGATGTTTTCATATGACACTTATCTGATGTGTGCGCATTGTAGTGATCACCAGCGTCAAACGAAGGCACTGTGAGTGGAGCTGGCCACAGGCCTGGTATTAAGTATGCAGCGTTTATTCTTTTTTCAGACTATCACCAGATAACATGGGCGTTACTTGAAACCACATCTGGTGTTATACAGCTGGCAAAGTAAATAAAGGCGCTTCTGTAACGTAGAGTGCACAAACCTTTACGGCGACTCGGTGGCGTAGTCTCATCATCATCCGGCAAGAAGACATTTCGCCTTGGATTCGTAGTCTCGAATCCCGTATAAGATTTTTACACAATTTATTTTTTCACCCATAGGATTTATATTGTTGTCTCAACGTGATGTTGACGCGGACACATTGCATTAACTCGTGATGGGGTTTTGTTGGATGTTTATTTGAACGACACCTTCAGTAGACACCCAGTAGTCACACACAGGCACTTTGTGAAAATGACGAATCTGCGATCGAGGCTGCAACCGACCAGCAACATCTGGAATAAACACCAAACATCACAAGTTGGCATGATCATCAGTTAAACTGCAACACCAATCCTTCTGTACACAATGCATCAGTATACCGCTACAGCCACGTGGTCCGTCCTGTAACAGCAAAGCTTTAGAGGTAAAGTTAAAGAGTTAAAGAGTTGAAGTTAAACAGACGGTCGCTTAATATAACTTGTACAAGCGTGTTCGTTGAAAGTCGGACAGCAAACATTTGTTTAGCGCCTGCTACCTCATGTTGAGCTCAGCTAGCTACATGAGCGATACTAGCCAAGTGATAACTCAATGAAAACACAAAGACAGAACCACACTATATCCGGAGGTAACCCATATGTCCACCCCGTAGCAAAATAAAGCAAACAGTGGTTCACCCACCTCCTTCGGACGACGGTTTTGTGGTTTACCACTGCGGCCAGCGCTGTTTGGATCTCCGTAGTCAAACCAGCCACCGGATCCTGGATCACGCCCGTATAAACAACTTTGTGGTAAAAGTTGAAGCGGATCAGACTTTATCGATCATTTCTGTCACTGTCTGGTACAGTTTATGCTCTGAAGACACGTGCTGCAGAATCACTGACCTGCCTGCACACAGGATGTGACATCGCTACGACCCCAAAAACAAACAACGAATTTTAAATGCACGATGAGTACAGTATCAATATTAGATTCCTGCAGAACCGGAGGCTGCAGTTTAAGGACCACTGTTGCAGGATCCTTGGTTTTTGACAACACCGCCACCTAGCGAGGTGGATGACATGTCGTTTTAAAGGTTTTTTTCATCCAAACGAACTCTGTCTTTGTCGCTGAGAGTTGCAAGTTGATAATTTGTGAAATCAGAATGAGTTCATCATCAAGTAAAATAAAGATAGAGTCCTATTGCCTTTGCAGTCACTAGATCTTGACCAGATATTTTAAAGGTTGGAGAGAAGCAAGTTAAAAGAGCAACTCCGGGGGCAAATTAGAGATTTATAAATATTTTTCACATCAAATTGTAAACAAGAATAAACACACATGAACAAAGATACAAAAATACAAGAACTGAAGTAAAAACTGGTAAATACAAAACTGGTTTCCGATCCAATATGAATCTTTAAAAAGGCAGAGCATAATTGATCAAACTGAACATTTTCCCTCAAATACTAATATAGCATCAAAAAAATAGGTAATATTATAATAATAGACTTAACATCATGGTCATCAAGTAAACACACCTAGATGTTGCATGACGCTAAGGCGTCATTATTAAGCCTAAATAGAGTATATGCGTTTCTTATTAGATTTTTATATGATATTTTGTAGTATTTATTTGGTATGGTTTGGTCAGTAAATATTTATTAATTGTATATGCATATTTTTTTATGGTTTTGTGTAAATATTTATTGTATATTTATACTGGGGGTTATTTGCGGGGTTCTTGGAAGATGTTATGTGCTGTCTGAATTAATTGAAAGACATCTCTATATAAGAAGCCAGTCTGAGGATGTGTGGCGATCAGGGCCGGCCCTGGCAATTGTGAGGTTGTTTTTGTTAAGGTTTGTTTTTCTCTTTTTGTGCATCCAGCGGCGTCGAGTGGAACAGCATATGGAGGTCAACTCGCCATGGCCTTACTCCGACACCCAACGGGACAGGTTCTGTTTGCGACTTGGATTGCTGCTGCTGGATTCGCTGCATGGTAACTGAAGTGATCCCACCTCCAGCCTGTCATTTTGCTGCTGAGAGAGGGAGAGAGGGAGAGAGGGAAAGGGAGGAGAAACATTGAGGCAAGGCGAATAAGGAGACTGAGATCATTTCATAGTTTAATACAAACATTCTTTAGGGCTCCAAGCAAATCCAATATTGCACATTGCTAAAGAGGGAAGCTGACAGGAAATATACTTGGTTTTATTGGACTATTAGAACATCAACTCCATCCATCTCTCATGCTATGCCTTGATGTGTTGTTTTCTCCGCTTCCTTTGAACTATCCCTCCATTTTATGTCCCTGCAGAGTGTCTGGTCGTACCTCAAAACCTTCTGGAGCTGTTTGCTGATATAAGCACAGAAGCACATTGTGTGAATAGTTTGAAATGACTTTTTGATGCGACCCACTTAAAAACTGTAACTGGCTTTACAGCTGACAATGATGCACCTATGTACAATATACTGTTAAACAAGTACAGTTCTTTTTTTTTAAATCCATTCTCACATTTCGTAATTCATACTTGGCCTCCAGAAAGTTAGTTAATGTGTACAGACAAGTGATATGAATCCGAAGCTGTTTTTCAAGACATAGAAAACCTACACTTTGACAAGTACATGTTTTATTAAAACTATTTCAGATAATTGAATGTCTACTGATGCTTGTTGAAATGATTTAATTATTTGCTTTGGGTTTTTTAAGCTATATTAGTATAAAGGTGTAAACAGAGACAGTTTCTCTGTTTGAGAAGGAAATTCTCTTCTTCTAATATTAATGGTTTATGTACATTCTTCTAATAGACCTGTAGTTTATCTACTTGACGGTTACTGAGAGGTAGGTCTTTTAACAGCTCATTTGTTTTGAATACAGAAGTATCTACCGTCGCTACAACTGTTAACCCATCATCCATATTGTGTTTTCTCCTATTAGTACAAAACTTTTGTGTCCCTTGTACTGTATGCAGTGTAATTAATTTACATTTTTAATCTGACACAGTAAGCTTGTTGCACACAGAGTACCAAAGGAGATGTGTTTGTAGTAACATTTAAACTAGGACGCTGTGCTCTCAAAACATACTGCATGTGACTACGCAGTATTCTTTCATTAGCAAATCTCATTCAGGACAACATCTGGAGTGCAGCGCAACCCAGCAGCCAGCAGGGGACAGCCTCAGGACATCATTTGGAAACAAGCAGCAGCAGGCTCTGATTCTTGAAAGGCAACTACTGGGTTATTCCCTAACAATAGGTTTTTAAAGCATGTTTAATCCTCCAGTATCTAAAATCCAAACTTATAAAAGTAACTTTTAAGTAATGCAGTCAAATATATGTAGAAATGTAGAAAATATTTTCTCTGAAGCTTTGCAGCATAGAATGACACGGACACACGATAATTTGTCCATCTTCTTTTTATGCTTAGTTCCTCTCGGGAATCAGCAGGCGGTGGGGCCTAGTCGGTAGAGCGGCCGTTCTCAAATAATAATGCTCCGAGTTCAATCCCCACTCTCTCCAATCTACATTATGGCAATATACATCATCCTTCGGCGCATGATGATGTGCGCCGCATGATGATGTGATGATGTGCACCACAGGATGATGTGCGCCGCAGGATGATGTGTGCCGCATGATGATGTGATGATGTGCGCCGCACAATGATGTGATGATGCCCGCGGCGCACATCATCGTGCGGGGCACATCATCCTTCGGCGCACTTTATCCTGCGGCGCACATCATCACAACATCCTGCGGTGCACATCATCCTGCAGCGCACATCATCACATAATTGTGCGGCGCACATAATCCTGCGGCGCACATCATCACATCATCATGTGGCGCACATCATCGTGCAGCGCACATCATCCTGCGGCGCACGCCATCCTGCGGTGCATATCATCCAACGGCGCACATCATCCTTCAGCGCACATCACCGTGCAGCGCACATCATCCTGCGGCGCCCATCATCACATGCGGCGCACATCATCCAGCGGCGCATCATCCTGCCGCGAGCATCATCATACATTGTGCGGTGCACATCATCCTGTGGCGCACGTCATCCTGTGGTGCCCATCATCACATCATCGTGCGGAGCACATCATCTTGCGGCGCATATCATCAAGCGGCGCACATCATCCTTCAGGCACATCATCCCGCGGCGCACATCATGGTGCAGCGCACATCATCCTGCAGCGCACATCATCACATGCTGCGCACATCGCACATCGGCGCACATCATCCAGCTGCGCACATCATCCATCGGCGCACATCATCCTGCCGCGCACATCATCCTGCCGAGCGCATCATCACATCATCATGCAGCGCACATCATCCTGCGGCACTTATCATCCTGTTGCGCCCATCATCACATTATCGTGCGGCGCATATCATCAAGCGGCGCACATCATGGTGCTGCGCACATCATCCTTCAGCGCACATCATCACATGCGGCGCACATCGCACATCATCCTGCAGCGCACATCATCCTGTGGCGCACATCTGACTGCGGCGCACATCATCACATCACCGTACAGTGCACATCATGCGGTGGCGCACATACACCGCGTTCCACATTATTATGCAAATTGGATTTAAGGGTCATAAACATTCATTTTTTAGTTTTTGAATTAAACTCATGGATGGTATTGTGTCTCAGGGCTATTTGGATGATTGAAATCAATCTCAGACACCTGTGATAATTAGTTTGCCAGGTGAGCCCAAGCAAAGGAAAACTTCTTAAGAAGGATGTTCCACATTATTAAGCAAGCTACATGTTTCAGGCAAAATGGGGAAGAAAAAGGATCTCTCTGCTGCTGAAAAGCAGCTAATAGTGCAATACCTTGGTCAAGGTATCACAATATTGGATATTTCCAAAAGAATTGCGTGTTATCATAGGACGGTGAAGAAATTTGTCACTGATTCACAGCACAAGCGGGTTCGTTCAGACAAAGGCAAAATAAGGAAGATTTCTGCCAAACAAATCGTAGGGTTAAGAGAGCAGCCACTAAAATGCCATTGAATAGCAGCAAACAGGTGTTTGAAGCAGCTGGGGCCTCTGGAGTCTCGCGAACTTCAAGATGTAGGATGCTCAAGAGGTTTGAAAGTGTCCTTAAACCTGTTATTTGGCCACCCCTAAACCAAGCTCACAAGCAAAAAAGTTTGCAGTGGGCTCAGGACTACATGAAGATTAACTTCCAAACTGTTTTGTTTACGGATGAGTGCCGTGCAACCCTTGATGGTCCTGATGGATGGAGTAGAGGATGGTTGGTGAATGGCCACCATGTCCCAACAAGGCTGAGACGTCAACAAGGAGGTGGCGGAGACATATTTTGGGCCGGAATCATGGGGAGAGAGCTGGTAGGCCCCTTCAGGGTCCCTGAAGGTGTGAAAATGACCTCGGCAAAGTATGCAGAGTTTCTGACTGACCACTTTCTTCCGTGGTACAAAAAGAAGAACCGTGCCTTCTGAAGCAAAATCATATTCATGCATGAGAATGCACCATCTCATGCTGCAAAGAATACCTCTGGGGCATTGGCTGCTATGGGCATAAAAGGAGAGAAACTCATGGTGTGGCCCCCATCTTCCCCTGACCTTAACCCTATTGAGAACTTTTGGATTATCATCAAGCAAAATATCTATGTGGGTGGAAGGCAGTTCACATCCAAGCAGGTGCTCTGGGAGGCTATTATGGCATCCTGCAAAGATATTAAAGCAGAAACTATCAAAGAACTCACAAGTTCAATGGATGCAAGAATTGTGAAGGTGATATCAAAGAAGGGGTCCTATGTTAACATGTAACTTGACCTGTTAAGATGTTTTTGATTAAAACTTTTTTTGATTTCAGTAAATATGACCTGTTAATGCTGCAAATTCAACAAATTACAATTTTTTGTTCTTTAAAACCTATAAAATATCTTGAAACTCTGAAACTCAGAAACTCTGCATAATAATTTGGAACACTGCATTTTGAGTTTTTTATTTTTGAAAAAAATACTGTTATCACTGGGAGGTTTGTTCAATAAAATTTGAATTATACTCTAACAGTTAATGACTTGAAAATTATACTGACTGGCTGTGCATTATTATTTAGGAAAATCTGAGCAAAGTGTAATTTGCATAATAATTTGGAACGCGGTGTAATCAAGTGGCACACATCATCCTGCGGCCCACGTCATCCTGCGGCGCACATCATCACTTCATCCTGCGGCGCACATCATCACTTCATCCTGCGGCGCACATCATCACATCATCCTGTGGCGAACATCATCTAGCAGCGCACATCATCTAGCGGCGCACATCATCCTGCGGCCCACGTCATCCTGCGGCGAACATCATCACTTCATCCTGCGGCGAACATCATCACATCATCTTGCGGCGCACATCTGACTGCGGCGCACATCATCCTGCAGCGCACATCATCACATCACCGTGCGGCGCACATCATGCGGTGGCGCACATCATCAAGTGGCACACATCATCCTTCGGCGCACATCATCCTGTGGCGCACATCATCTTGCGTGCAGCGCACATCATCCTGCGGCGCACGTCATCCTGCGGCGCACGTCATCCTGCGGCGCACATCATCATCATCACATCATCCTGCGGCGAACATCATCACATCATCTTGCGGCGCACATCATCGTGCCGTGCAGCGCACATCATCATCCGGCGCACATCATGCGGTGGCGCACATCATCACATCATCTAGCGACGCACATCATCCTGCAGCGCACAACACCACATGCGGTGCACATCGCACATCATCAAACATTTATTTTTACTTCAGTCTTAAACTAGATATTTTACTTGCCTGCACTCCTGGACTTTCTCTGTTTGCTGTTTTTATGTATTTATAAAAATGTAATTGTCTTTTTCCTTTTTCTTTACCTTCCTGTTAAATGTAATGTTAGGGTGTGTCTTAAAATATGCTCTCTTCCTATATTGAATTACATTTTCACGTATTTTTATATTTTCATCTATATTGTATGTTACAAATATTTATTATTAATATTATCATGATTTTTCAACTTACTGAATGTTTTTTTTAGATGTACCTTTTTTATTCTACTCTTAAAACAATTTATTTTGCTTTTTATTTTATTTATTATTTATTTTATTGTGCGGTTTAAACTCTGCTTTCTGATTTTTATTTTTATTTAGTCTGTGTTGTATTGATGTCACTGTACATTAATACATAAATAAAGCTGTATTGTCTTGTTAACAAGTGTTTTTATGAAGACTTTCAGGACTTTTTGATTGACTGGAGGGAAACCTCAGTCAGTGCGGTGTCTCTTTAAAAGGTGCGGCGTGTGCGTGACACGACCACGCAAAGCTGCGTAGCTGATGAGCCGTGACACTACATCCTGGAGCCTGAGCTGTGTTGATGATCCCTGAACGCAGCAAGAACACGCACACTGTTTGAGAGCAGCGCGACGTTTTCTTCAAACCCCATTTTAAAGCTGTCAGAGAGACTCGCAGCTTTCTTCCTCCTCTCTAGTCACTGAGCCACACTGCAGTCTGAAAATGGCCACAGATGAGCTGTCGTCGAAGCTCAGCCGACGACTTCAGATAGAAGACGGAGCCGAGGACCCTGTGGCTCTGGACCCGCCCGGACACCAGAACGGCTCCGAGGAGAAGCCGAGCACCGCCAACGCAGATTCTGAGCTGGGCGCCAAACTGTCCCGGAGAGGAGAGCTGAACGAGGGGCAGGGTGAGCACTGTCAGCCCAGCATGAAGGTCTTCAACCCCTACACCGAGTTCAAGGAATTCTCCCGAAAGCAGATCAAGGACATGGAGAAAATGTTCAAAATGTGAGTGTCACGGAATTCTCAACATGTCACATATGTTTAACGTGTGTTAATCAGGCCTCCGGGCCTATCCCATGTGATATGACGTGATTCAGTCGGGGAAGTCATGATAAGATTGCATATATAAGGAAGTCCAGTTGGCACATCGCTTATGTAGGTCACAGCTGAATGAACCAGTCATACTTAAGTGTACATATGAAAATCAGGATCAGTGAGTAAACATAAAGACATTACTCTGAGCTCACTAACTCATCATATGTTGAGTCAACTAAGGTAATAGATCCAATGGAAACTGTAGAGTATTTGCAGGGTGGGGACCTCCCACCAGTCACTGATGAGGAACTGACAGACATTTCTCAATCCAGGAACTGATGTGACTAATAGATATAAAATTGTGATGAATTGACTTCTTAACTAACCCTCTCTCTGTAGTAAATTGGGAAGCGTTTCCAGTTTTAGTGTTAGTTTAGCTTTTATGACAAGTGATGCAGAAATGTACTAACACTGCCATTTTGAATGTGAAACCCTGTTTTTTTTTATTAATGAGAGAATGAAGCTGTCTATCTTTGTACAAAAGCCTGCATATTTGATCATGATTGGACCAAGATAGTCATGTGGCACACACTATGTTCTTCGCTTGAACATGTTTATGGTTTAGGTCTGTTTTGTTAATTTGGGGGCCTCTCTAACCAAGGTTGAATGTACATAGAGTAAAGTCAAGGGAAGATCGAATTCCCCAAAGTTGTGTGTGTTGTAATACTGAGTCTCTTTTTCTTCATTGCTGTATGTGTAGCACCTAAGTTTTTGTTGGGGTTGATGATGCTTCGTACTTGCAAAATATGCTTATATGAAATAAACCAAAAACAATAACATATCATTAGATTAAAAAGCTGTGCCATACAAATAGAGGACACAGACAAGGACATTAAAAAGAAAATTCAGTCATTATCTACTCTACTCTATGCCGATGGAGGGTGGGTGAGGTGTTTGAGTCCACAAAACACTTGTGACCAAAGCTTCAGACTTAATAAAACAACAGAAAAAACATAACATGCCTCAATGCTGCTTGTGTGTGGTGTCATCCAATTGTCAGTAAACCCCGACATTCAAATTCGACTCGACGCAAGTTCATTTACACCATGTTTTGCCTAAAATGATTGACCGGAAATGCACAAAGCTTTGTAGCAGAAATCAGGCTGTGTTAATGTTTGTTATTCATTAGACAGGTATGAATTATTTGCCATGGCGAGCTTGTTTGCACGGAACTTGTTTTTTCCTTGTTCCACGAATGCTAATAGTATGTCACTGATGTTTCAAATGAGTCAGCATGTTCGATATGCTACCATCTATGTATCCGATAGACATATTGGTTTTGTACGATCCGCTTGTCTTGCCCGTCATCAATACAGTTGACTGCACTACTAAAGTGTTCCCACATATATTAATTAAATAATGAGGGAACACTTGATGTGCGGTCACTATGAACACGAGCCAACAGCACATCCGTTAAAATTCATAAAATTCAAAAATAAACAAGATGAGTCACAGTTAGTGATATCAATACGTTTTACTGAACAACCTGCTCTACCAAGGTCAAGTGAAAAGGTAGTTCTGTTTTACGGCAGAAAACTAAACTTGAGTGAGTTTTCTCATTAAGGTTAATTAACTCTCACCTGAGAAATCTGTGCTGCCTCAGCTTCCATGGTGGTAAAGGTGTCCTATCTTTTGTCTTCTTCCAAGAAGGGCATCACTTCAGAGCTGGATATAGTGCGGAGACCATGCACAGAAAGAATCTGTCACTCACATAACTGTTCCATAGATTCCCTGGATACGCTGTTTTGAATGTCCCTTGTAACTGCAGAGTCTGTTGCTTGGACACAACTGGGCATGCAGCGGTGCTATAACAGACAGTGTAAGGGTCTCTTTTTCTGACATTACGAGTGCTGCAACTTTTAGTGGCTGCAGGGCTTTAGCCACATCTTAACCACAGGCCAGGGCCATCCTTTATAGCTGTTGCGTATTCAAAAAACGGGGCCTGAAAGTGGTGTACAAAGTTCGGGCTGCCGCTATAAGATGCGCTCCAAAATATCACAGGCGCTGTTCCATCTCTTAGCGACATCTGTCACAAGCTTGTGCTCGGGAAGATTAAGTGGCTTCTGCTTTTCAGTCAGGGCATGGCTAGCAATTGTGCTTTTCCTAAAATATGCTACGATGCCGTGAATTCTCCTCAGTAGACGGGAATCAGTGGGGGTTTCGAGTGCATGTTGTTTGGCCAAATTCAAACTCTGACCAAAGCATTTCACACGACTAACTCTGCCAGCTGTGCCACGATTGTCATATTGGAGGTATTATCTGTCACCAACACAGGATTCTTTTCAACCAGCTCGATTCATCCAGCACGTCCCGTAGCAAATCTGTTTTTAACAAAGTTTAGGTCTGCTGCTTTTGTGTCAGAATGAATACATTGGCACTTATTGTCATTAACCTCGTCACACCAGGGTGAACAGAGACGGAGGCTAATTTGAAGAGAAAAAAATAGCTTTTAAGCAAGCCGACCAAATTGATAAACACATTTTAACAAGCCAACCTGTATGGTAAAATGTATAATTTACTGCCAATCTATGCATTTCTAGTCTTTGATTTAGGTAGCTAATTAAACCATAAGCTACAGCTGCACTCAAACAATATCAAACATTTCATAGGGGTCAGATTTTAAGTCACCAGCACCGAAGCTATTACAGTAAAGTGACATTTGGTAAACATCCATACAACTAGACGGCCCCGGCGTCTCTAGTGTTTTTATTCCTGCATGCCTCAGCATGCTGTGCAATGTTACGTTGCGATTTCTGCACAGATATTTAAGTTATAACCGGCAACTAAACTATACGTGGTAATATCTTTCTGTGACAGAGCCTTCTGTTCTCTCGGTTCTTTCTTTTAGTGTCATGAGAGGAAACTAGACGCTGAGGTTTGGTTTTTCTATGTCCATGAATTTTGGCTGTTTCTTTGAGATGCTCTGCCCAGTTTTTTCAGGTTCCTCTCACGTCCGGGCTTGTCCAGGCATTTTAATTGCACAGCTTAGTTGCACATACTTTCTGTACAGAAAACCCAAGCAGACGTATGGTTTGAGCAATTAACTTCACATTTGAAAATACAGTTTTTCTCCATTGGATCTTTTTTGAGTACATTGCACTCTAAGAACGAAGGCCTTGTCTCAACACAGAAAATCAACGCAACACTTTGCGTTATTATTTTTTCAGTCATTTTAATTTATTAAGAAACTACCTTCAACCACATTGAGTTAGGTCAATTCGCTTTTCCTCTGCAATGGAAGGTATTTTTAATATCTACTTACTTAAGAATTCTTACTGATATTATTGAAAGGATTTTTTAAGAATTTTTTTCTTTATTTTAATAGTTATGAACACAAGGTTTTAAGTTGACAACCTGTTACACCATGTTTTAAGAATAAAAGTCCCCAACCGTAAGACGTGATGCTAATGGATATAGCGATCCTAACGCGGACCCCATGCATGCCCTTGGACGAGAGCTGGTGTGCCGTTTGTGCGTGTGTGTGAACGTTAATGCACCTCCAGAGGAGGATATCACAGGACATTTAGGCTAAAACATGGTGTAAAGCAGGGATGCCAGGGGGAAATTGGACAGGGGGCTAGATTTTTTCAAGCGAGACCTCAGGGGGCCAGATGACATTTTTGGCCCTGGAAAGGCCAAACACTGACTCAACACATGGATAGGTAGGCTATTTGAAATTATTCATGAAGGCTTACACATCAATAAGAAATGGCTTTGGCACCAAAATAGCCTCACAATGAGGCCTACAATAACATAGCCTAAAGCAGGAGACAGTTACCCTCTAAAAACATAACATTTTCCTATTCATGCAAGTAGCCTACATTTATAAATTAGAAATGCAACAATATAGACTAGATGCCAACAGAACACATTTCCTATAAATAACACACGTGTAAACTGTTAATTACTTTGACTATATTTATTGAAGTCTTGCACATGAAAACACGTCAATGCATAATTAGGCCAATTAAAAGAAGGCCAGGCCAAGTAGGCCTAAACGAGTCACAGAAAGTAAGCTTCAGAATAAAGTAGTCCAGCAATAGGCCATGTGATTGAATATCTACTAGGAATTAGTAAAACAAAAAGGTTCTTGAAAAAAATAGCCAAATATGAGCTATCTAAAAACATTAAATTGGCTCGACAACATTTGAGGCACATTAACTTTGCCAGTCATCACCAGTCAACCCCAACCCATATTTCCACACACCCATATGCCTATATGGTAATAGCCTGGATTTCTGTCAACCCCAAACCCTTTTATTCCCTCCCACCCATATCACCGGTGGTGAAAGTCACCTGTCAGAAAATGACTTGAGTAAAAGTCTTAAAGTCGCTCATATTAAATGAACTTAAGTATCTGGTGTTGAAATGTACTTAAGTATCAAAAGTAAAAGTACAAGTAACAAAATTAAAAATGCAAAGTGCTTTTTATAGTAGACCTTTATAGAAACAAAACAACCCAAAATATTTCTCCTCAAGATGTGTTTCAACTGACGGAAAAAGTTAACAACAATATGCATATAATGTTTATACTATATAATTTTACAAATTTGGAACCCTAGATGCTGAGGTTCAACTAGTAATGGACTAGTGCATCTGAACTTCTAGAGACAACAAAGACTCAACTATAAACAATTGCCTCTTGTGTCTGCCTAAGAACATTAATAAACCACAGTATAACCACTATAACATTCTGTAAATATCACTAGACATGGACCTTTCATCAGTAGCAGGAGTGATACACAATCCTTATGGTAACTCAGCAAAGGGAAACCAATTCTAGGCACCAAAATAAGAGTTTCTATTTTGTTAGCATGCACTTTGCTAATACAGAGAAGACTGGACTGGATAATCACTGGACACTGCCAAATTTCAGACAGAATACTAAAGACTGAACTGAACCGAGCTCCTGCCAATCAAATAAACACAAAGTAAACTTCAATAACTGTTGGCAGTGTTTATTTATAAAGTTCAATGTGAGTGTGGAGGGAGGATACTTCAGCACAGTAAAAGGCAGCTGGGCCTAATGTGTGTCTATCCTGATCCTGAAACAGAGGTGTTTCTTAGCGTAAACACTGTTTAGGTCTATATAGAAGATATAGACAGTGTGGCGGGTGGGCAAATGATATTATCCTTGTAACACAGAGGAGTTCTACACGTTTTCATATATTTGTGTGCGAGCCCAGTCAGCAACTCTGAACATCTGCCTTCATGTGAAATTGGACCTTTACTTGCTTTATTTGCCCCAGAAGTCCCTTTAGAAAATACATATATAAGATAGTAAACACACAGACTGGCGAGAGGTAACAATTGTTGTTCTTGTGCTCAGGTGGAAGTTCATCTAGTTTGTGGGAGCACAGGTTGACACTAGTATGTCAGAAAGACAATAACTGCATGATTTTATTCTTTTGCCATTTGCATGCTGCCCCTTGGCAGGTTAACCAGACGTTTATTCAGTCAGAAGGAAATTACTATTTAATTAGGCTTGAGCTTATAGTGCCCATTTCAATGGGAGGCTCAACCGAGCAGCTGGACAACAGGCAAATAGTAATAATAAGGTGAGGCATGCAAAGCTGCTGTAGTGGGGTCTCAGAATACAAATATTGAGGTTGGACAGAATTTGGAAACTGGGACTACGCACACATCTATCAAAGCTGTTAAAATCAACCAGCTACAGGGCTCAGAAGTGGCTCAGTATTTGTTGATTGGAAGTGAATCTTTCAGATCTGTTGCCAGGCTGTAACAAAGCATTTTTCATATTTGATTCTGTCAAGGTATGATTCTGGGAAAGACAACTACATTGACCTCATGGAGCTGAAGTTGATGATGGAGAAGCTTGGTGCTCCACAGACACACATTGGCTTGAAGAATATGATCAAGGAGGTTGACGAGGACCTGGACAACAAACTCAGCTTCAGAGAGGTGAAAAGAGGAAACCAGATACAAACTAGTGAGATGATGTGATATTTCTTCTTTCTTACATCCGTGTTCCTCTGCTTTTCCTGTCATCTTTAGTTCCTGCTGATTTTCCGGAAGGCAGCAGCAGGAGAGCTGTCAGAGGACAGTGGCCTCTGTGTCCTTGCTCGCCTCTCTGAAATCGATGTCTCTACAGAGGGGGTCAAAGGAGCCAAGACTTTCTTTGAAGCTAAAGTAAGTTGACTCCAAAATGTTAGAAATTAACACAGATAAAGTATATTCAAAACTACACATACAAACAATCAGTTACTTTGAGACAACCAGCCCCTGGAACTTGAGAGAGGGTTGAACATTGTGAGTCTATAATAACTAGGGCTGTGAAATGATTAAAAAATTAATTACAGGTTTCTATGGATTAATCAGGATTAATCACATTACCAATTTTCTCTGAATATTTTGTGAGAACAAAAAAGATTTATGACAACAGACAGATATATACATTTAACATGTTTTCTTTTTTTATTCATAAATAAACAAAACAATGATGCTGCAACTCAGCAGTTATTTTGCAGTTCTCTTTGCTATTCCATATGGAACATTAATATAATCTTCATCCTAAACAGAATTTGGGCTTCTTAGCCATTGTATGGGTTAATAAAACTTTTTTCTTTTCTTTTTAAGTATGGTTGAACATTTTTAAATTTTTTGTCAAACAACCAATCACCACACCATGGCACAATGGAATGCCACTAAAGGCCCTCTTAGCTAGTCTTCCTTTAACCAGTTTGTGAGGCAAACTAACTTGTTCACATTCTCTGAAGGTAAAGCTGACCGCTTCTTTTGCACAATGTGTCCTGTGAGTGAAGCTGGTTTGGCGCATTCCCCTTGAACGCCACTCGCCGACCAACTCATGCTCCGCGTTGAGGTGGGACTTTAAGCGGCTTTGCTCCGGTGAAACAATAACGTCTTCCCGAAGAGTGTGCATATCACCTTGGTTTTATTGAATGTTCCATCTTTGTGGAAGGTGATGTTTGTTTGTTTGAATAGCAGCTGCCGTCTGAGTGCATTAGAGCGGTGACTAGTGCAGAGTGGGCGGAAATGTGGGTAAATTGGAAGATCCTTCTGCGCATGCGTTAAATACGTTAAAAAAATTTACGAATTAATCCTGTAATTTAATCATAACGCGTTAACGCGTTATTTTTCACAGCTCTAATAATAACCATTTCCAAATCAAGTGATATACAATGTAGACAAATCCAGTTCATGCTGTCTTTTATACAGACACTGAATATGATTGTAAAGGACGAAAGGTCAGTTGTTTCAAAATAATTATTTCAAACTACTTTTAAAGGCAAAAGGAGGATAAGACTGTCACAAACAAGAGAGAATAAATGACGCTGATGAACGAGTGACACATTTTTATCACCATTTAAGTTCAATGTTTTCCAATCAGAAAGCCAATCTTTGGTGAGTGGATTAAAAACATCTTGAAAGGTAATGTTGAGTGATGTATTGGTCAAATTTTGTGCAGGATGGAAATTCTGTGTGGTATCAACAGAAATATTCAAAGTAATAATTGGGTCCCCATCAATAAAGTAATGTTATATTGGTCATAATGCTGTTATTTTGTGTATATTAGGGATAGCATCATGGAAAGAGCTTCAAAATTATATGAGAACGTTGTCTCTCAAAGTCAGACTGACCATCAGCAACGCCGTGAGAAATCTGTGTTGCGTTGGTCGAAACCTCCATGAAGTACGTTCTGTCCTTTGTCAACCTCAGCATTACATCTGCTGTAGTTGTTCACGCGAGTAAACTGTGTGCATGTACATCGGGCAATCATAATAATCTACCATTTTAAACAGAGCAGGCCTGCCTCAGTTAGTCCTGTACGCAGCCTATAAACTATGAGACCTGTGGTGGAGAATAACAACTATAATGGAATGAAGAGATGGTTCCTCTCTAGATCTGCAAGCTTTGTGAGATGCGTCTGTTTAAAATATAGAAAAATGTGTATTAACAGTTTAACCGAAAGTATTAATGAGTCAAAAATCATATTGTCAGTTAATGGTTACATGAACTTTGTCCTGTGGTATATAAAGAGTGAGTTGGTATATAGAATCACTCCGTAATATCACCAAGCCAGTCCATGGTCAGGGCGGCTGTGGCTGAGGGGTAGTGTGGTCGTCCTCCAACCTGAAGGTCGGCGGTTCGATTCCCAGTCTGAACCATCTGCATGCCGAAGTGTCCTTCGGCAAGATGCTGAACCCCGAATGGCCCCCCCTTAGAATAACAAAGTGCTGGGATAGATGCACTGTATGAATGTGTGTGTGAATGGGTGAATGTGAAACTGTAATGTAAAGCGCTTTGAGTGGTCATCAAGACTAGAAAAGCGCTATATAAATACAAATCCATTTACCATCCATGTATAAGAACTTTGTTTATGAGAGTAAATGTAAGTCATTACTTCCACCCTACTTGCTGCACTTCTTTCTATGCTTGACCATAATGTGTCTTTCTGTTGAACAGGTCCAGGCCATCAATGAGTCCAGCCGGTTTGAAGCAGAGATTCGCCAGGAGCAGGAGGAGAAGAAGAAGCAGGCTGAGGACCAGAAACAAAGACGAGCAGCTTTCAAAGACCTACAGTCAGCCTTCAATTGACCACCTTTCTCTCATTCCAGGACCTTTCACTCTGTCTTGCCCAAAGTCAATGAGTGTTTTTTAATGCTAGGCAGTGGTAGTCCTGAGTCAGCTCAAAGTCTCATACATGTTTATCAATAATCAAATCCAATGGACTAGGTACACAATGAAAAAATTACCAATGCTTATGCAGATAACATATAGAAAATCAATGATTCATCTGTATATTTAACTCTCTAGCTCGGTCACGCCTTGTAATATTGATAAAAGTTTAGTGTAGGATTGTCAGTAGAGTAATCTTTGCTGATCTTAATGAATGGTTCTCACAGTATCTTTTCATTAGGCATAGTGTCCGCCATTTCAAAGAATCTATTTTTACCCGAATATCTACTGTGGCGCACTGTGCTGGCGATTTGGGGCTGCTGACCCAGAGGGCTTCGGCAAAAAAAAACAAATGATTACTTTCCAGGGTATTCAAATCTGGTCTCATAGAGTTGTAAATGGGTTTGCAGTGCGTTTGCATCTAATAAACCTTCAAACTGTTTCTCAAATCAGCCTCTACTAGTTTGACAGTCTCCACTGTACCTGTTAAGACAAGCACATACCAACACAGCTCCCAGTACCTGCTGTGTCTGGACAGATAGCTCTTAGATTAATCCTAAACTGTAGTTGAAATGACTCAGTCTCATTCCTAGTATTTGCATAGAGTGGTGATGCATGCACTTAATGCACTGCCTTGACTAAATTGTCAGCTTGCTAAAACTATATTTGATAAATTTAACTCATTAAAGATTTCAGTCCACAGTGACACTTTACGGTCTCATAATCAGCTTACCACACAACTGAGTTAGTGTCACATGTTGAAGCAAAAGCTGAGCTCTGCAGTTTTAATGTCACCAACTTCATTGCTGACATTAGGGGACATATTGACTGCACTGTATTGCTTAAATTTGGAGTTCACTCCACATGAGCCATCAGACTGTTTGAAATCTACAAAATCTCAAAAATTGAGTGGTTTGGACTTGGGTACCCAGAGAAAAAAATGAAGTCACTAAAGCCGTTTTCAGACATGACCTTCGGAGAATATGTGGAGTATTGGGTCCGGATTTTCTCCAGAGTCTGCCTTTCACACAGCGCAACAGGAGATTCTCCGCTCAGAAACCTTCGTCGAGGGGTGATGCAGCAGAGGCAGTACGTAATGCTGTGGTATCACGAGGCCAAAAGATCTCTTGACAACCTTGTCTGTGTCTTTTATGTCTATGGCTCTGATTCTTCATCCTTTAATTTCACACCCACTCGCTTGTGGTTAATCCTTAGGAAGATCTCCTGCTGTATTCTCAGCCCGGCTACTTCGGGTTGCCTCTGGACTTGAACTAGGGGAGGTCCTTAGGCTTTTACTCGATTTGCGTTTACACGCATAGCCCTTTTGGAGAATGTCTTGAGGTTCTGGGTCTCCCGAGTTCAGTGCATTCCTGAAAGCAACTTGAGTAAAAAGTATTAATAACTGAAAGGAATGATACAATTTTTTTTTAAAGTCCCAGGCGTTAGATTTTTTGAAAACTGCTCACACTCTACCTTCTCTCACCTGATTAACCTGGAGGTTTAACACACAATATCACATGTGCCATTACATCAGTTAGACTAGTCCCACTTACACTGTTTTACATTCTCATTGTAAATTCATAAATAATGTGAAATCCTCGAACGGCAGTTGAAATCAATCTTTTCCTAATCAGCCCCTTTTCTGTTGCCCTTACTATGTGAAACCCTAGTGTATTTTTTGTAACAAGGTAAATAATTTATCAAACAAAGTTGCGCGTTTGAACTAACTTGATAATTAGATTTACGTGTCTTTAGCAAGAATTTTGGATTAAACTTGATGTAAATGTTAAATTTAATCCAAGATTAAATATCCCTGTCTTTAAAACATGGTGTTAATGCTGAAGATCGTTCGGAGGATAGGGCTCATAGATGCACAGACAGCCAACCCCGAGCTAATCAGTAAAATAACTTTTACTCTATATAGTCAGATAATACGTTGCCATTTATTTGTAATATAATCAGGGAACAGAATGGGATGTTTTAACATACACTTATCTTTAACAAATAAATGGTATAAATACACCTATTGGCCACTAGTTGGAAACAACTTCCAAAAATCTATTCTAAGTATGCAGCCTATGAGAACAAATCACCAAATGAAGAGGTCACACAGATCAGACTTGTGATGTTTTTAATATTTGAAACATAAACAGTGTTTTGTTTGTGGCTTTAACTGAATTAGCCTCTTGTTAGTTAAGTTAATGGACCAATGCACCCATACTGTACATGCAAGGGTCATTTCCTGTCAGTAGTGTTGTATTTATAGCATATAGTATTGATTTTAATGACAAATTGTTATGAACTGATCAAAACGTTGTATCTAAATGAGTGAGTCCAAGCGACTAAATATAAAGCTTGAGTGTGATACACTTTACATATTATTACACATTGGCACCTTATGTATCAGAAATATATATTCTTATGAATGCTATATCTAACCGTTATGACCAATCCCTTCATGTATTTCAAATGATTTATAAAACAAAGGCACAGTGTATTTAATGGGTAGTCGATTTTTTTTCATGATCTTCAGGATTATTCCATAATATAATCTAAATCTGAGATCTCTAATTTTTGTATGATGGCATAGAGGGATTTCAAATCTTTTATAGGAGAGATCGTTATTTTAGCTTTTGAGGCACATTGTAAATGTATTGGGGACACATGTTTGGTTAGTACTAAATCAGATAATATGTAAGAGCCTTTGGTGTAGTTATTGATATTCTGTTGATGCATGGCAGCATTTCTCAGCACTTTGTTGCTGAAATGTTCTTAATACATCAAAAGCATATCAGATTTTTCTCCACTGTATGAAAAATACTCATTCTAGCAAAACTCAAATGTGGTGTTGTGTTGCTCAACAAAGTGGAGAACAGTCAATGAGTAGTTGTAACTGTGGGTATTGTAAGATCTCTCATATGTATCTCCTGGTTTTTATTATTTCTATAGTAAGGCTCATTGTTTTGGGTTTTGATCTGTCCCCAAAGCTATCTTCTGTTATAACAAGACATTTTTAGCTGTATAGATGGTTTACTATATATATTTTTTGTTTAGTAATATTCCCAAATCTTCAAAAGAGATAATTTCCTTTTGGTTGTTTATGGTGTTAAAAGAAAAGCAATTATTAATAATTAATTTCCTTATTGATATGATCAAGCCCAAACTGTATTAGTAGTGGAGGTTTCAGAGGGAACAAAACCATTATATTTTTTTATTTCATTCCACTGAACATTCCCTCATACTGATAGAGAACACTGAGTTGGAGTTGAGTACACACACTGTGTCATCTACGGAATCTCCAAACCTTTCATTCTGTTATGTCCAGGAAAGTGCCAAATGTTTAAACTACTGTAATGGGGCTTTTCATGCTACATCAGCAAAAATGTAAATGTAAATCAAATGAAATGACAATGATGAAATATTTGATATTTCTATATTTGGAAAGCTGTTGGCAGTATTTAGTGGTGATCCTGTTGGTACAAATCCCATCCTACCATTTATGTCATGGATACAATTTTCTGCTGCAGTTCTTGCATGTTTCCTATTGGTCTGAGAGTTGCTTTAAAAGTTAAGGACTTCACTATAAATGTACACTCATGTTGTTGCAGTGCCCTCCCAGCTCACTGCTGGAAAGTCGACTGTGAACTGTGCTGAATAAGACAACTTCAAAAGTGAGCTGGCAGGTCTGAGTAGTCTCTGGGTTGTATTACATTATCACAGAGACTTTTTTTTTAACATGTACAATTGCTTTCCCTGCTAGGGTTTGATTTAATTTCCACTTTCCTTCCTTGTTTTTGTTAGTTTGTAAAGTTGTACTGTCTTGTTTGCTAATAACAAAAGATAATGTTCTAATGCAGCTTATGTTTTAATTTCAATAAAATGTCTAGTGTGTTTTATCAGTGTGTTATTGTAATAAGCATCAAACAGAAAACATGACTTTTGAAAAAATGTTTTTGTTTTTTAAAGTAGAATTGGTCTCCCACTAACCTAAAGGTTGGCGGTTCGATCCCCGTCTCCCAGAGCCATGTTTTTGGGCAAGACGCTGAACCCAAAATTTACAGCTGTGCAGGCAATGTATGACTGATATATGATAAAGTGCTACGTATAGATGCATTGTATGAATTTTAGGGGAATATTTCTCCACACAAAACACAAACAGTGACATTTTTGAATATGTTTTACGTCCAGGTGATGTTTGGCTAATGTTTATTAAAGGTTCAGTGTGTAGAATTTAGTCAAATCTAGTGGTGAAGTTGCATGTTGCAGCTGAATACCCCTCACTTCACCCTCCACTTCTAAACGTTAAAGAGAACCTGTGGTAGCTTTCAGTTGTCTTAAAACAAATCAAAAGGTTTATATATTATTTTATATTCAAGATTCCCTTCACCAAACTCTTACACACTGATAATTTAACAGCTATTAAATTAAAAATCATTTCGGTCACTATGTTCCGGGTCTTTGGCTCTGCAGGCAATAATAATATATTTTTATTAATACATCTTTAGAAACACTGCATGTTCCCATTTACTGTTAAGATGCCGTCATGGTCCCTGTACCTAAAATACACACTTGAAGAGCCCTTAATGATTTCAGACCGGTGGCCTTTACTTCTATTTAAATGTCTAATTAAAAAGACACACTGAGTACACCCATGACCCGCTGCAGTTTGCCTACAGGCCTCACAGTGGAGTGGAGGCGGCCTCACTCACTCTGCTCTATTTGCTTTTTAAATGCTTAGAAGGAAGGGCTTTGATGCTCTTCTTTTATTTATTGATTTCTCATCTGTTTCTAACTCAATTCAACCTCATATTTTAACCCGTTGGTTTTTAGAAGATTTTAACCTCAGTTTTAATCTTGTGGCCTGGATTTCAGATTCTTACGAACAGGACACAAAGAGTGGGAGGGAATGGATATTTATCAGAGAAAGTTTGCTCTTCCACTAGCTCACCACAAGGGTGTGTGCTCTCTCCTTTGTTTCTTATCCGATATACAAATATGTGTCAGAGCTCTTTTAAAGGATCATTTGAAAGCACGCAGATGACTAAGTGATTGTGGTTCTGCTTCAGGCCAATGAAACAGCCATGGACTTGTTGTTGAGCACTTTGTTAAGTGGTGCGAGGAGTCATTCCTCCAACTTATCATTTCAGAAACCAAGGATATGGTCATTGATTTCAGAAAACTTGCCCACACACGTGAAGACTTAACAAGACTTTCATCAAAGGTCAAACTGTGGAATGTGGGGAAGCGCCTTCAGTCCCTGTACACCAGACAGTTACAGAGTATGGCCAGCTCCATTACCAATGATGACTCGCATCCAGCTACACAGGGAATTTCAAATTCTTCCCTCTGGTCGAAGGTTCAAAGTCCCAAGGGGTAATCAAAATGCTACAGAAATAGTTTTGTGCCAAAATGTTAATATAAATACAAGCAGACTTCTTATGTAATATGTAAAAATAGGGATAACTATTATGTAATTATAGGCAGGTTTCTTTTGCGGTGTTTTGAAGGAGATCATATGACATAGAAACAGACAAAAGCACGGTTGTTGGTATTATAGTGTTTTGTCCACCTTAAACACTGTGGCTGTGTGACTGACCACAGGGAGACAGTGAACGAGTTCCACATTCAGGGCTCTCAAGTAACATTACTCTCCAAAGTATCAGTGTGTCAGCTCCACACGATGGATAATGTTCTCTGACAGCAGCCTCTCATGAAGGACAAGTACACCTCAGGTAGGACTAACGTCTCTTTTCATTTTCTTTTAAATTATACTGAATTATCTGAAGTGTAGGCCTACATGCACCAGGTTGATGCTGTTTTTCATCACTCTTTTAATTCCAACATCCACTTTAGAGACAGGATCATTCTCATACAGAATAATCAGGCTGTAATTTGAAATGTGAAATACAAAGTGTAAGTGTTTTTACTTTCTGTAACAGTAAATTTCGTGTTCTACGTGTGTTAGATTAACATGCTTTAGATTATTTCTCCAAGTCAGTGGTTTATGACTGTAATTCTCGTTTACACCACACAGAAAAAAACATAGCAACTTAATTGCTTGTAGCTAATTAATGCAACCACGAGTAACGTGTTTGTGTGTGTGTCGGCAGCGAGCCTTTCATCAGTTTCTACATTATCTACTTCTGTAATCCCAAAGCACTTCTTTTCTCCTGCATCCTCGTTTTCTCCTTGATTAAGCTAGATGATCATTTTGACAATGAATCTTTGTATCAATGCTTATCTGCTCTGAATTGAATTGTGCACATATACACCTACTAACTGACAGGTTAGGTTATACATCTCTACAAAAGTGAACTGTGTATAGTTTCCGTCTGCCCTGCTCTTTAATTCTAATAAATCGATAAATCTCTCTTGTCCTGATGCTGACTGTCAGCAGCATGCAGAAAAAGCGGGTGCTCCACGCACGGTCCTCAGGTTTTGCCATCCATCAAGACTTTTCAAACATCGATCACCACCACCACCCCTTCCTTCTATCCTCCACAACCTGCAAACCATCCCAGCCCCTGTCAAACTGAATACACCTCAGCTCTAAATCATCTTATCCCTCTGTAGTTCATTCCCTGACAACAAAAGTCATAAACATCAGGACATCCAGCCTGCCACCTGTTTCAGGATGATAAACAACACTCCACAGACAACAGACAATCAGAGAAAAGGTCAGTTCAACATGTAGAAGACATATATCTCTGATGTGTGTTGTAATGAAAAATGTCTTCTGAGTTGAATATCGTGTATTTCCCTCTCTACCTTTCAAAAATATGGTTAAGACCTAAAATGTCTCGTCAAGCTAGCTCATCATAAAGAGCAGACGATACTGGATAAGATATTGCAAATCACTCATTACCCAAAATTCAGCACCCATATTGGCTCCCACTTTATAAAACACACAGATGTATGTAGCTTTGTGGGCAACAAACCCCTTATTGAATCTTTCATTGATTCACATTCTTTGATTAATGAGTATCTGTCACTCCTGCCTATGACACTACAGGCATTAGAAAAGAAAGAACAGACTCCATTACACTCACTGAGCACTTTAGTAGGGACCCCACAGCAACACTGGGTATGTTCCTCCCTTTGCTATGAATGAGTTTGACACAACTTTGTGACATACAGCATTATCCTGGTGGAAGAAGCCATTAGAAAACTGTAGCCATAAAAAGATAAACATGGTCAGCAACAATACTCAGACTGTGGAATTAAAAAAAGGACTGATTGGAATTTAAATCTCGAAGTGTGTCGAGAAACATTCCTCACACAATCAAACCACCAGCAGCCTGGACTGTTGATACAAGGCATGTTGGGACTGGGGTTTCATGCAGCTAACTCCAGATTGTGACTCTACCATCTGGAGCCTTAGTAGAAATCCACATTTATCTGACCGGGATATGTTTTTCATCTTACCAGTCCAGTCTGTGTCACTGCAGCCTCAGATATCTGACATGAGTGGAATCTGTCATTGCCTCTACTGTTGTAGACCATCCAACTCTAAACTGAGATGCTTCTCTGCTCAACACGGATTAAGAGAGGTGGTTATCTGAGCTACCCTAGTATCTCTGTCAGCTCCAATCGGTCCGATTGCTCTCTGACCTCTCTGATCACATTTTTTATCGATCCTGATGTTTGACGTGAAAACCAACTGAGGCTCTTGGCATTTATATGAAAATGTCTTTATATTACACCGCTGCATGAATAAGCAGTTGTACTGGTGTTCCTTAGAAATACTTGGTAAATTCATACAAAAGTGTCATAACTCAGATAATTCAATGCAAAAGTCTGAGACCATTTTCCTCACGGTGGAGCGGCTTAACTGTTCAAAGTCAATGAAACAACTATAAAATGTAATATTTGTGGGAGGGTACTCACCAAATAGGGGAGTAGTAAAATATTTATAAAGATCTATCATCCATCTCATCCTGCACTCTGGGGTACTCTGCACTCTAATAATTTTTTGTACAATGATCAAGTTTTCCTCAATATCACAGGGAGGGATTTGGATTTGATTAGCAGATTTAAATTAAATTATTGAAAACCATTCCTATGAATATTCAGTGTGGTGTTGATATTTTTAACATGTTGATTTTCTCTATCAGATAATGATGTTCAATCTGAAACCTGCTCAGGTCATTCAAACCCCATCAAGACTTTCAGGACTCACAACGAGCTTCACAAGGAACTGCTACTTGCCCACAAAAGGTAGGTCCCATTTAGGAGTAACAATATGGCCGCATCCTCTCTGAAATATAAATGAGGGCACTTTTAAATGATTTGACTACAAGCAAGAATTGTAACATAATCAAAGGGCCTTTACAATAAATAAACTTTCCTGAAATAATTTTGTTCAATGTTTACCTCCTTGCTCCCCTGTCATTCTTTTCTAAAGCAGCTCTCATTAAGAATACATGAATGTCTCGTTCATTCTCTTACAAACTTGCAATCATACACCCTCTCTCCATGCTGCTGCAGTCCTTTAGTCCATGGGAACCTGAAGCAGTGTAAGGTGATATGTTAATAGTTGGACAGATCTGGTTTGTCCTGCTAGCAAACACTGTAACAGAAACATTAAACTACTGATATATTACTGCTACTTATATCATTATTTGTATAGCCCATATATTCACAAATCCCAGTTTGCTCAGAGGGCTTCACAAGGTACATCATCCCAAACAACAGTGATGAAATCTACAGAATCTTTTTTATTTAAAGGGGGACACATGCAGAAACCTAAAAGAGGGCTGGATGAGTGGGATCCTTCGGCCAGGACGGACAGAAGTGCAAGAGATGTTGCGTGTAACAGATGTAATTTAAAAACAATTATAAATTAAAAGATTATAATTTACAACAGTGTGCCAATTTTCCCAGTGGATAGTATACTCACAACAACAGCAGTGGTGATCTTTAACATAAGATTTCACTGCTGATGTGAACAAATCAATCGATATGTTTGTTTGCTTGTTGGTTGGTTAATCGCGATCAACAGATGGGTGTTTCCTATGTTTGTTAGTCTTCTTATAGCAGACCAAGAGCACCATACAAGTTCCCCATGTAAATCTGTGGTCATGGAACTGCAGCGAGCCCTAATATACAGTCAATGGGGCAGAAATTAATCTCTGTCCATGCTGTAACATCTTGCATCCGACTGCCAGATCCATCAGTATAAGGACATTTAAAAGTTTTTTGAAATCAAGATCAGGTAGGATAAAAAAAACATCATAAAGAGCTAGAATGACAAGGTCAGAGTGAAAATGAAATATATGGCTTTTTACTCTGTATTACTGTGTCGTACAAGGATAATATGAAGAGGTATGCACCCTATTCTGTACTATTACTAAGTTATTTAGATTTAAATGGTAATAAATCAAGCCCATTCATCCATATTAAAAATTTGGGCTGTCTCTTTCTTTATGGGCTAAGGGGTCTGGCACTGAGCCGGAGACCAGAACTTCAACAGGTGCTGGAGAGGAGGAAGAGGGCGCAGAGTGAACAGGAAGAGGAGGGACAGAGCAGGACTCCTCTAGAGGATGTGCTGCTAAGACGTCAGCAGAAGCAACTTGAGGTAATATAGCTATAGTTTATAATAGGTTTTCAGCAATGGCATGAGTAGTTTAGTCGTTTCATTCTTGTACACTACAATAACTGCGAAGATATTCATTCTATTATTTTATTCTATATTTTATTCTGTATTTTACTATATTTTTTATTATATATTTTATTTTAAATATACCACCCACGCCTGCCTGCCCCATGCTCTGTCTGTGTTTATCTGATAATCAACCATCCACGTGTCTCTGTCTGCTCCAGGGTCTGCCAAACTAAAAATGTACCATGACTGTTGATAATCCACAATTCTTAAGTAAGATGTTAAACCTAGGCAGCATTAATAGAAAGCTCAGGGAGACTAACCTAACCCGCTCATGCAAATATTTTTTTTAATGACTTGAATAATATATTATATATTTGTTTTTTAACCTGCACCCCACCCAACCGGTTATTAGAGGCAACCTACACTGACTGCCCCTCAACAATTACACTATATTTTTGCACAAATATCTGTACTTTCTACTCTTTACATTTGCAAAACAGCTCATCACTTTGGTTTTAATGTATTTGAGGGGATTTATATTTATTATTAATTTATTTTTTTTTGCATCGAGTGCTGCGGCTCCCAAATTAGGGCAGATTTCAACTTAAATGGAAATTAACACTGAAAAGACTATAACTTCTTGTATATCTATTGGTGCATATCAAGCACACCGAAAGACAGATCAAGAAGAAAGACACAAGAGATTTAAAAGAAGAAAACTTAAGTCAGAGGGGTTAGAGTTCAATAGTCTTCAAACTATAATGTGACATGATTCTCAGTTTGATTTGCACAGATACAGTCGGAAGACCATCTTTTATATTTAAGCACAATTCAGAACCTTTACTTTTGTTTTACTGCTCGAGTAAAGAATGCATACTTTTACCTTCTGTGCACACAAATAAACATACACATTTGTCACTATTCTGCTTGAAACAACCAAAATGGGCTTGCACACAGAGCAGATAGACTTGATGTTTTTGGAGACAATTGGTCATTGATTTGTGTTAGAATAAGGGCAAAGGATTCTCTGATGTCACACTCAGCTGTAACATAGTTCTCAGTTTGTAATGCTTGTTTCCAGTTTTGTTAAAACACATAGAAGAAAGTCAAAGAAGGAAAGACCAAAATAAGACTCATGGTAAGTGTTGCTGGTAGCAAAGACAACTGAACAGAACACTGTTGTTGGAGGCAAGTTGCCAGCATCAGGGCGTGAGTGGAAGTTTAGCTGAGCAAGGATCAGTGTTGATGAGGTTGTATTTAAAGGGACCGTTTTGGTGAAAGAATAGGCTGTGATTGGTGTGTGACTGACAAGCATCCATAAACCTATCAGTAGCTGACATCTTATGACAGCTGAGCACATGACTATGTGTCCTGCATTAATTAACTGATGGTTCATTAGGCATACAACTTTAGACAACAAAAAAAAATCCTGTGCCAGCCGGATCACCTCCTGGCTCTGATCAACTACTGAGACACAGTTACAACCCTGGAGAGGTCTAGGGATACAGAAAGATCCCGATTTAAACAGGAAATCACAGCCGTTTTATTGTTGAGGCCAAAAATTCAACAAACAATTCCAGGCAGGGAGAAACAAAGGGAGTAAGACTGAGGGTGTCTTCAAATCAACAAATAAACTTAACCTAAGCCAACTTTAGTAGCCCTAAACTAAAAGTCAAAAACAATAGGAATAAACACTAATCAACAAAACATATGCAAGCTCACACTGCACAGTCATAAAACCACAGCTCGAGATGAGTTGAGACCCAGAACCCGTAAGAGACAATAAATCACAGCAACAGGTCATTGTCTTGTCTAACTGATGATTGGTAGGCGGGGGGTTAGGACAGCAGTCCATATTCTACCGAAGCAGCTGCATTCTAGTCCAGTCAACCACCACACAATCAGGCTTAAGGACCAACTGAATAAAAAGTGCATAACACTTCTTTCAGTGTGACCCCTGCCTGCAGTACAGCCTGGTCAGTGTCAACATAAAACTGGAGGAGAAAAAGGTTGCAGTTTTACTTACTGCCAAGGAGCCCAGATCCAACTATATGCAGACAAACGAGGGAATGATAGCCCAAAGGAACAGAAGACAGATCCAGGTATTGCAAGTTGAAGAAACCAGAGCAGTGACTTCAGACCATAGACATGACTCTCCCTGTGACCCCAGGGATCCTTGAATGAGGGCTGCTGAGGGTGCTGCAGCATCCCCCACTGGTGGGGGACTTAATTGCATGGAAATAAATGTACCGAACAAATTAATGAAAAATTAGTTTTTCGAGATTGTCGTCAATTAATCAGGGTACATTAAATGTTAAAATCCACCCTTTTTCTCTTTTTTTAAAACTTTTTTTTAATTTAGTTTTCAACAAAACATTATGCATTTTCAGACAGTTACTTTCTTTGTCCATGTTTCAACTGTACATAGTATTGTTATACATGGTATTCAGGTACAGTTTGCAATGCATAGAAAGAACAACAAACATCAAATAGTGCTCACTCCTAGAGAAAAAGACGGATGATAAGAATAAGAATAAATGATTGATTACATACATAATTAATTTAAAAAAAAGAAAGAAAAAAGAAAGGAAAAAAGGAAAAGAAAGGTCCCTATCAAAGGACTGAATTATTTTACTATAATAGGCCTTGTACAAATTCTGTAAGGATGGGGGATGTATATGCCAAGGTATTTTGTACCATCTTTTGGCCACTTAAATCCACTTTGAAGATTTACAGTTTTTGAGATGTTACCATTGACATCCATAGCCTCTGTTTTTTCTAAATTTACCTTGTATCCTGAGTAGTATCCATACTGTGAGATGAGTTCCTTTAGATGTGGTATAGTTGATGCAGGCTGCATCAGATATAATAGAACATCATCGGCGTACAGGGATACTTTGTGCTCTTCTTTATGTATTACAGTTCCTTTTATTTTGTTATCATTTCGGACATGCTGGGCCAAGGGTTCTTAATCCAAAAAAAGGAAATACAGACAAGCAGTCATGGTAAATTAACTTGTTTTGCATTTGTATGGTATATCACCTGTCCATATGTTTTGCCATTTCTAAATGAATATGTACTGACAATACATCTCTTTTCTTTACTCAGAGGGACAAGGAGCACGAGGAAAAGGTACAAGAAGAAACCCAGTTGATGGAGTTTGTTAGAGTCCGACAGAACCTCAGAAAGATCCATTCAGCGATCCAGAACAAAAACAATTTCTGAAATGCTCCACGATTCCCCCGCCCCATGTGCAATTCACTTTTTCAATGTCTTCTATCCCTGGAAGAGTAACAGCACAGTTTGAAGACTGTGTAATGTGAAGTTTAATGTATGAAAAATAATTTGTTATTATTATGATTTCTCCTGAGATTATATGTTTGTTAGCATGATTACGCAAAAACTACTGGACTGATAAGAATAAAAAATAGTGTTAGATATAAATTATTGATCAGGAAATATTCTTTTATATTATGAGATAAGGTATTTTTCAACATTTTTGTGATTTTCTAAATAAATGATACAGAGCTCTTACTAAGACAAATGAAGCATTTTTAAGGGACTAATGTCTATAAGTGTGTGAAATTTAGTGCAGCAGGATTTAATTTAAGGGGATTGCTGTTTTTTTTATTTGCATTTATTTGTTATTTGTTCATAAGTAGGATTACATAAAAGCAACTGGATGGATTACCTCAAAACTTTATTCATAGATCTGATTGTGAATAATTTGGTGTGTCTTGACTTATTTGGATTTAAGGGAACTGTTGGGCTGAACGGCTCATCTTAAAGAAAAGTAAAATAAATCCTCATCTGCCGCCTGATCAAGATCCACATCAGAGGTTTATGGGTTCATCCCTGATCCAAAAAGATTCCTCTCAACAAGTTTGAAATATTCAGTTTTTATGTAAGGCTGCTAGTTACCATATAAACAAACAAACATAACCTCCTTAGCAGAGCTAGTAATGCATGCGAAACAATGTGGTAAATGGTAAATGGTTTTGTATTTATATAACGCTTTTCTAGTCTGATGTTGACCACTCAAAGCTCTTTACAGTACAGCTTTACATTCAGCCATTCACACACACATTCATACAGTGCAACTATTAAGAGCACTTTTTTGTTCTATGAGGGGCAATTCAGGGTTCAACATCTTGCCCAAGGACACTTTGGCATGCATATGGAGAAGACTGGGGGACCGTCTACCCCTCAGCCAAAGCCGCCCTTAAGATAATACAAAGTCAAGTGTGTGGTTACAACAATGAGTAGGTTGGTGTACACACTGACTGAAACCAATTGAGCCTAGTACTGAAATAAATGCTACACTAAGACATCATTATTATTGTCAACATGAATATTAAAGTAACAGAGAATAATAATTTTTATACATTTTTAGAACTAGGTTTGATAAAAACTGGGTGTGGAAGACTAAGAACAAGAGTTTCAATTGAGTTGTAGCTTAGGTTTAGGATTAATTGATATACTGGAGTTATAAATAGCAGCAACTCCACCTCCTCGGAGGAACGTGTGACTTTAAATTACTGGGGGGAGTAGATTAATTTGGGATGACATATTCATCGGGATGCAACCAGGTGTCAGTGAGGGACAATAAATCTATGTTGCGATCTGAGACTAATTCATTAACTAAAATAGCCTTCGATGACAGTGATCTTATGTCTAAAAGTCCACATTTAAAAGTCTGTTTTTGTGCAGAATTCTTGCTCTGTTATTGTTTGATTTACGTAATTTAATGGGACGGTGGTCAGACACAATCCTTATGGGTTTGTGGTTGTGTGACTGATCCAGAGGGGGCACAGATTAGTGTGTAGCCCTGCAGCTCTGCTTCCTGGTCCCAACTCTGACTTGCTGTAATGATTACGTGTTCCCTTAATTTTCTTTAGCAGTGTACTTGTCTTATGTGTTGGTTGTCATTCGGACAGCAAGGGTGTCATTTTCTGTCATTCATTATAGGATCCTTAACATCTTAGATATTACTGTAACCGGTGGAGTCATCAATGACACACTACATGTAGTGTTTGTCATATTTAGTAACTAAAGTTGTGACAAAAAGGATTTCTACCAGTGTTTGCTATTAGCTTTATTCGTGTAGAATTAAAAATGTGTTGATCAAATGCTACATAAAAGACTCCAATACCAGATCTCACCTTTTCAGCTAAATGGGGCATAATTTTTAATACAAACTCAAGTCAATATGTTATTTATATGTAAGTATATGCCGTCACTTAAAGAGAGCTGACAGAGTTAATGAATGGCCTGTGCAGCTCTTGAGGTTAACATGTTTTTGCAGATTCTTATGAAGCACCCCCCTTACTACAGTGACCTGAAACATAGGGTGTGGAGTGCAGTGTGAGATATATGGCATTATCATGAGAAAGTTCAATACAAACAACAGAACATATTGGATAAAAACAGATGGTTATGTAAGAATGTGGTGACCTCAAATCATTTGATTCACTTGTGTGATGACTCTCTCTGAGCAGGCACATACATGTCGGCTAATAAACCAGACTGGTGAGAACGTAGTTTCTACTGGGATGGTTCAGTTCTGTCGGGTCTATCTGTGTAATAATGGACTGAATTCAGCACAAAGATCCAAGATCTATAGAATCTATATGAGGTGATTAGTCATCATCATGGTACAGAAACTCTTGATCACTGAACTCTTGTTTCCTCCTCATCCTTCCATTCCCGCACTCCTCTATCAGTGCCAGTGCATCCATCATGCAGCATTACTCACGAGTATCACCACAGTATTAATGAAGCTAAGTGTAAGTTCAGTCACGAAGACTTTACCCCTATTTGATCCATCTGAAATCTCTCACTCCCTCTTCACTTATTGGTCGGCTGATTGTGGGCGTTCCTAAATGGCCAATCAGATTCTGCCACAGTCTCTTGCAGCCAATCAAGCTGCTGTCAAACTTGAAATCCCTTCTTCTCCTCTCAGCCCTCATTCAATCAATCAATCAATCAATCAATCAAATTTTATTTGTATAGCCCATATTCACAAATTACATTCATCTCATAGGGCTTTAACAGGGTGTGGCATCCTCTGTCCTTAACCCTCAGCAAGAGTGAGGAAAAACTACTAAAAACCATTTTAACAGGGTAAAAATAAGTAGAAACCTCAGAGAGAGCCACATGTGAGGGATCCCTCTCCCAGGACGGACAGAAGTGCAATAGATGCCACGTGTAAAAACATTCATCATTAAAGTCTTTAGCGGCATTGATGCAGTCCCGCTGCAATCATAGTCCATGGTCAGCAACCAGCAGAACCACGATCCAGCATCCAGACCAGAGGCCACTCCAGTCCTCAGTCACCGTCCACCGCCGCCCACCAGGACCCACCACGAGCCATCGCCGCGGCCCTGGTACACCTCCTTTACCCAGTGCCAACGCGACACAGGGTCCGCCACCAGCACCACGATCAGCCCACACGACACAGAATCCGCCACAGTGGGTCCACCACTGCGACCCCTGATGCGCGATCCACAAACAGCAATCCATGGTGCGGCCACAGAGGCCCTGGATCTGCGGGTGTTAAAGGGGGGGGGTTAGGGATGGAGAAGAGGAAGGAGAAGCTGGAAAAAGAAGCTCCGTGTGTCATATGTCATTAAATAGAGCAAGTTACGTTCTGCCTCACTAATTAACTCTAACTATAAGCTTTATCAAAAAGAAAGGTTTTGAGCCTACTCTTAAACAAACAGATGGTGTCTGCCTCCCGAACTGAAATTGGTAGATTATTCCACAAGTGAGGGGCTTGATGGCTAAAAGCTCTGGCTCCTACTCTACTTTTAGAGACTTTAGGGACGACAAGTAGGCCTGAATTCTGGGAGCGAAGTGCTCTAGCGGGTTTATAAGGTACTAACAGCTCTTTAAGGTAAAAAGGCGCTATATTATTAAGGGCCTTGAAGGTGAGGAGGAGAATTTTAAATTCTATTCTAGATTTAACTGGAAGCCAGTGTAGCGAAGCTAATACTGGAGAAATGTGCTCTCTTTTCTTTGTTCTTGTCAGGACACGTGCTGCGGCATTTTGGACAAGCTGTAGAGTCTTTAACGACTTACTGCTGGAGCCTGATAATAATGAGTTACAATAGTCCAGTCTCGATGTAACGAAGGCGTGGACTAGTTTTTCTGCATCTTTTTGCGAAAGGACATGCCTGATTTTTGAGATATTACGCAAGTGGAAAAAGGCAGTCCGAGAAATTTGTTTTAAGTGACTATTAAAAGATAAATCAGGATCGAAGATCACTCCCAAGTTCCTGACTGTTTCGTTGGAAGCAAGGGCAATGTCGTCTAGCGCAGCTATATCATTAGATAATTTATCTCTAAGGTGTTTGGGGCCAAGTATTATAACCTCTGTTTTGTCTGAGTTTAATAAGAGAAAATTGCGGGTCATCCAGGTTTTTATGTCCTTGAGACATGCTCGAAGTTTAGTTAATTGATTACTTTGTTCAGGTTTTATTGACAAGTATAACTGGGTGTCATCCGCATAGCAGTGGAAATTTACCGAGTGTGTCCTGATAATGTTTCCTAGTGGAAGCATATATAATGAGAATAAAATTGGGCCGAGCACAGAGCCCTGTGGAACACCATGGTTAACTTTGGTGCGCACAGATGTCTCATCATTAATTTGCACGAATTGGGAGCGATCAGAAAAATAAGATTTAAACCAATTAAGGGCAGTTCCGTTAATTTTAATTAACTGTTTGAGTCTTTGTAATAAAATTTGATGGTCAATTGTGTCGAATGCTGCACTGAGATCTAACAGAACGAGGACAGACACAAGTCCCTGATCTGAGGCTATTAAAAGGTCGTTAGTGACTTTTGCCAAGGCTGTTTCTGTGCTGTGATTGGCTCTAAACCCCGACTGAAAGTCTTCATATATATTATTTTCCTGGAGAAACTCACACAGCTGATTGGCTACCACTTTTTCTAAGATTGTAGACATGAAGGGGAGATTAGATATTGGTCTGTAATTGGCTAAAACCTCTGGGTCTAGGGTGGGTTTTTTGAGAAGGGGTTTGATTACTGCTATTTTAAAAGACTGTGGTACATAACCTGATGATAATGACAGATTGATTGTGTTAAGTAACGAACTATCAATTAGGGGCAGAATTTCTTTAAGTAATTTTGTAGGAATGGGATCTAAGATACAGGTTGTTGGTTTAGAACCTGAGATTATTTTGGTAAACTGATCACAAGTGATCAGAGAGAAGCTGTCTAAATAATGGTTAGGATTCTCAGCCATTTCTGAGATTTCGGTTATTGGGAGGGTATTAGTGCCAATTGAGGGCAGGAGATTGTTGATTTTATTTCTAATGGTTAGAATTTTATCATTAAAAAAGGTCATAAAGGTATTGCTATTTAGGGATCGAGGAATACTGGGTTCGGTGGAGGTGTGACTCTCTGTCAGCCTGGCTACAGTGCTGAAGAGAAACCTGGGGTTGTTTTTATTCTCTTCTATTAGTTTTGAATAGTAGGCGGCTCTTGCTTTGTGGAGAGCCTTTTTATATTCTTTAACACTATTCTTCCAGTCTATGAGGTTTTCAACACTTCTTTTCTAGTTTTCTTGATAATTGTTTTAACTCATTTGTCTGGGAATTATACCACGGAGCTAATTTACCATGTTTGACATTTTTCTTTTTTAGAGGCGCTATTGAATCTAATGTTAATCGTAATGAGTCTGCAGAGCTATCGACGAGTCGGTCGATCTCAATGGAGCTCGGGTTTTTAAAGAATTTGTTCTTTATATCTACGGATAATACGGGTTTAAATGTAATTGGAATTATTTCCTTAAATTTAGCTACAGCACTATCAGGTAGACATCTAGAAAATGAGTTTTTTATTGGTGGCATATATTCATTTATTGAAAAATGGAAGGTTATTAAATTATGGTCTGATAGAACTGGATTGTGCGGGAGGACTGTTAAATGTTCAATTCCGACACCGTACGATAATATAAGGTCAAGTGTGTGGTTACAACAATGAGTCGGTTGGTGCACACACTGACTGAAACCAATTGAGTCTAGTATTGAATTAAATGCTACGCTACGGTAGTCTTTCTTATTGTCAACATGGATATTAAAGTCACCAACAATAATAATTTTATCGCTCTTTAGGACTAAGTTTGATAAAAACTCAGGGAATTCCGTTAAAAATTCAGTATAAGCCCTGGGAGGATGGTAAACTACAGCAAATATGATTGGTTGTTGGTGTTTCCTGGATTGGCGTGGAAGACTAAGAACCAGACATTCAAATGATTTGTAGCTTAGGTTCAGTGAGTGTAACCCACCTCTACCCCAATCTCCTCCAGTCTCCAAACCCAACTGTGTAAGATAGCCCATGCGTCAGCCAGTATACCAAAATGAGGACCTCCATATGTTGTGTCCATATGTTCTCCCTCCTCAGGAGCTCCATCAGTTGAAAAGTAACATTGGGATTTAAGATAAGTTTGATATCAGAACATGTGCACACATACACACATCTCTCTCTCTCTCTCTCTCTCTCTCTCTCTCTCTCTCTCTCTCTCTCCATTATCCACCAACATCTGTTAACTCAAACTGGGTAAAAACAATGTACAGTTGCAATCAGAAATATTCAACCCCCTAAGGCTTTTAAGGATTTATCAATTCAAGTTGACATAATCTTGCTCTTAGAGCAAGATTCTGCTTCGGATGACTATTTTATGAGTTGAGTGATACAGAAAATCAACACGGTAAATGCATGATGTAGTATTTGTGTGTAGCAGTATATTTTGTTAAGATAGCCATGTCACAATTATTCAACCTATATAATATTGTTGTTTTTAAAGCTGTCTGACAGTTTTTTGTTCTAAAGGGAGTTGAAACATTATTAAGCCTTTGGGAACTCTATACTGATCCTTCATTTGCTTCAGCTGTGATGCTTCAAACCTGCCTGGCCTTGAAAGAAAGCCCAACATTTCATAAAAGACCCTCAGCAACTTAGTCAGAAAAGCTCAGATAAACCCCTGTGTGACTGCAAGACACCTACAGGATGACCTGATGAAGGCTCATACAAATGCTTCAGCGTCAACTATAGAACGTGCACTGAATAAAAAAGGACTTCATGGCCGGCTCCAAGACGCACTCAGCTTTTGACCACAAGGAACATCAAAAGTCGACTAGAATATTGCAGGAGGAATTTGGATATGACGACTGAGTTTTGGATGACAGTTCTCTGGACTGATGAAACCAAACTGGAAACTGTTTGGACGTATGGACCAGCGGTATATCTGGCGAGCCAAAGGCCAGGCTTATGACCAGAAGAATACCATCCCCATGGTCAAGCCTGATGGTTGGTCATTGATAATGTTGGGCTGTTTTTCTGCGGCAGGAACTAGCAATCTTGATCGTGTACATGGCATCATAGATTCACAGAAATACCAGGCCATTTTAAAGAGGAATGTGATGCCTTCTGTTGACAAATTAAACCTTGGTGATCATTGGACTTTCGAGCATGACAATGATCCATAGCCCACCTCCAAGTCAAGCAAAGCTTGGTTGAGAAAAAGAGCCTGGAACGTCCTGGAGTGGCTTTCTCAGTGTTTGGTGGGATTTAAAGAAGGCAGTTGCAGCACGGAAGCCATCAAACATCACTGAGCTAGAGGCTTTTTTACGTGAAAAATGGGCAAAGATTCTGATCGAGAGGTGTAAGAAGCTTGTCAGCACTTACCGAAAACGTTTGTTAGAAGTTATAGAAGCTAGAGGATGCGCAACAAAATACTGAAGCTGGGGGGTTGAATAATACTGCACATGCACATGTGTTGAAAGAGTTACATTTTTCATTTGAATTTCAAAGTTAGGTCAACTTCTGTTGTCAAAATAACTTAAATATGCATTAATAAATATCTTTTGTTGTTTTATGAGGTTTTTCGTCATTTATTGAATTATCTGTCATCCACATCACTAAAATGTCTATTGAGGTGAGGGGGTTGAATAATTCTGATTGCAACTGTATGGAGAACCGGATGAGATGGTAGGGCACGCTCAGTTTGGCTAGATTTGGTTGGCAGTGCACAGTGCGAATGATAGAGTCACAGAGAGGAGCAGTAAATAACAGACAAAGCTGGTAAAATTGTTTACTGTTCTAACATGTAGGAAAAGATCCAAAGTGAACACCGTAAACAGATTTCCTGATAACTATAACTAATCATTATTTAAACAGCAATTGTATAAGAACGATTCTGTTCCAAGCTTTTTGATCCATATAAACACTTTATGTCTGATGACGATATCCGGTTTCCAATGTATATTCAAAATAGAAACAATAGATTCGCCGGGAAAAAGTCATTATTACTTTGGTGGATTAATGTTCAAAATCCATCTTCTTACCATTCATAAACTTAATTTCAGCAAGCTCCCTGAAGAAACAGGTAGCGTAATGCCATACATTCACCATGCTGTGATCGAAAGATCTCTGCCATCAGGGAGAAATTAAAGAACTAAAATGTATATATACAATACAACATGTGTGATTTTTTGAAGAAAGAATTTGTGATGGCTTCTGATGGCTCTTCCTGTTGGATGATCCAACGTGATAGGGTCAATAATGTCTGGTGCCATTGGCATGGTGTTCTGCACCGTATAAGCTGGTAGTATTCACTTAGTCTCCCTCTCCCCATAGATTCCACAGCATTTGGTTTTAGCTGTAATTTGATTTCTACATTATAATTTTCTTTTATTTCTTGGAATAATTTTGTTTTTAGTTGAAACACATGCCCTGCCTAACTATAAATAGTTCACAGAAAAATGACAATTCACTCATTATCTACTCTCCACTTTCCTGATGGAGGGGTGAGTGAAGTTTTGGAGTCCACATAACACTTTAGGAATCTAAGTGGTAAACAGTGTGGCAGCCAAAGTGATCCCTTTTTCAGACTTAATTAAGCAGTAAAAAAAACAGAACATGTTTTCCATGCTGCTTATGTGGTGTCAAGTGTATGCAAGCCCAGGCATTCAAACCAACTTGAAACAAGGTCATTTACACCATGCTATTTTCATCTTACGCAACCGGACGTGGCTAACTATACCTTTTTTCGAACAATCATACAGCATGCGACGAGCATTCTGCAGAGGGAATGACAAAGAAACAGTTGCAGGCATGTGCTTTTTATGCAGATGCAATGAAGAAATGTGTGTGTGTGTGTGTGTGTGTGTGTGTGTGTGTGTCTGTGTGTGAGCGTGTGCGATTAATTGTTAATTTCTCTCCAAAGAGGATGTGATGAATTCCATCTCCTTCTGACAGTTGGTCTCTGTATTTTCACATGGTCATTTTACACTATAGTTTACATTTTCAGCTTAAAGAAAGTTCCCGGTCACGTTTGCGGCTGTGGCTGAGGGGTAGAGTGGTCGTCATCCAACCTGAAGGTCGGTAATTCGATGGTCATCAAGACTAGAAAAGCGCTACATAAACACAAAACCATTTACCATTTACTATTCATTGTATTCTTTGTGCAAAAACACGTGCATTTCCAAAGCGAGCCGACACACTGATGCTAGAAGAAGGAGAAATTGTCTAGGGGCTTACAACAATTACCACAAATAAAAATTGAGAAGCACTCAGTAGAGTGAATACTTCCGCCAAGGCCCAACGTAATGTCAATAGGAATGCTCTCATATTCATAAATCTCCTAAATATGCCAGATTTTTTTGTGTCTAGATCCATGTTTTTTACTCCCTGAGCAATAGGAAAGAAATGCCCCCCCCCAAAAAAAAGCTTGTATTATGATTTGAGGTAATCTGTCCTGTATTTGTTTTTGTGTAATGCTGCTAAGTAGAAAACCCTCAAACAAATACAGAATTCCAAGCTAGTCTCCTCCAACCCGGTCTCACGGCATTTCGTGAAACTGTCACGAAAATAATGTATCAGATTCGTGCTCCCTGCCACGATCTCCCTGACAAATTCGTGCTGCTCAGCACGACTTTAAAATGAATGCATTTCTATGGGAAGCATCTTTCCTGCTGGTGACACGTACAGCTGTGGTCTGAGCGTTTCCGCATTTCTCATGCATGCGCCGCGTAGTTTACAGCTCTGAGGTTTGGTTTTGATGATCGCATTTATGTGATTTTAATGTCCCATATATTGTCTTTCTGTAATGAATATGTCACGGAAGCGCGATGTTTTCATGCGTAGGCGGCACATGAGCGTTGTTCGTGGTGATTCTTTCGGGTCAAAATAAAATAAAAGTATACTCCTGATCATTGACGATACTGCAGAGTTGTGTGGTGGCCATCGCGAAGGAATATTTCTGCTTCTTTTCCGAGAAAAATCGTAATTTCATTGGTTTGTTGCGGCAATTTACACTACAGTTCCCATGAGTCTCAGCGACCGTTGCTAGGGTGACGACGCCAGCTTTTAGTATAACGTTTTCTTTTGCCGCTGGGTGGTTATCGTCAGTGGCGAAATACTGCCCTGTAGCAGTTATATTGAAATGCAAAGATAATAAGAAGTGTATAATTAAAAATCGGCCTGCAACAAACAGCACAGGAAACAGAATTTGAAGCTTTCTGTAAACTACGCGGCGCAAGCATGAGAAATGCGGAAACGCTCAGACCACAGCTGTACGTGTCACCAGCAGGAAAGATGCTTCCCATAGAAATGCATTCATTTTAAAGTCGTGCTGAGCAGCACGAATTTGTCAGGGAGATCGTGGCAGGGAGCACGAATCTGATACATTATTTTCGTGACAGTTTCACGAAATGCCGTGAGACCGGGTTGTCTCCTCTCAACTGTGGGCTCCCACCTCACTCCTACTCCACACATTTCATTATTCAATGTATTGGTAGGTTTAGCCATGCCTTGACATTATGGGGGCATGTATATCAAAATCTGCACCTATATGATACAACTACTTTGCCCCATAGAAGTAGTCGGTTAAAAAAAGGTTTGGAAAAGACACATCACTGCTGGAGCAAGCAACATAACAGGGTTCTCGCAGCCTTCTGCTGTTACAATCACAAGCTCTTAGTGCAGATGCTAGTTTTAGTACCAAGATAAATAATTTACTTGTAAGTTATTTTTTGTCCTCTGCAGTGCAGAAGGGGCTGCTGATAGGGCTCTTTGTGACCCGTGTGACCAAGTAGGAGGGAGGGGAAAGTCTTATTATCTCAACAACCAAATACTTTTAAAGAATCCAGAACCAGCTCTGCTTGGCACTCAACTGAGCTTTATCCAGCCATTACCAAGCTCTATCATGAGCAGTGTAGTCCAGAACCCATACATCGGTCGCACAACAAGCTCCAGGGTAAGTAGCTGCTGATTGATTCATTGATAGTGGGAGAGAAAGGTTGATGTTTCATTGATATGCTTCCCATAGCTGGAGTTCTATAGAGGTGAGACATCATCACTGTTCTTGTGTTTAGTCTTTGTGCTCCATCATAATCAGGATGCAGAAAGAGGCTCTTAAATTATTGACTGCCTTAGGATTTTCTGGTGTAGGTATTTTAATTAGGTTAGACGACGAGAGCAGACGTACTCTTGATGTGGATGTGTCGATGCATCATAAATGTTAGTATACAGCTGTAGTTAGTAACATTTAATGTTCTTGACTTGTATTTAGTGAATCCTAGCACATAGGTATCACTGGCTTCATCTGTGAAGCCAGCACAGCAAATATTAAGGCAGTAGTTCTCTCACTTTATCAGGCACCTTATCCTTATCTTCATAGCAGCAGGAACACTGGGTGTCAGTCAGAGCTCAGGGTGTTGAGAGTCTATGTAAGGACAGACTAAATGTTATACAACTGTTTTTCAACTGATAATTGCAGAGCAACCTATAGTTTGTAGATCTGTTTTATAACCCAGCTCTATGTAAATTGCCTTGAGATAATATATGTTATCTCAAGGTATTTAATTAAATTGAATTGAACCCAGCTGTAACCCCATCATTCACATTCACACTCTAATGGGAAGTTATGCTGCCCATTAGAGTGTTGTCTCTTTACTGCTGTAACACTATTGATGACTCTCTCTAGGGAACTGACATATTTGGTGGCTTTGATTCAGTGGGACACTTGAAAAACTGTACCAACACCCAAGAAAAAGGGTCAAACTCTCTTTGCTGCCACATATACTGGTGTACAGTATATCCCTGGGAAGGTGGGGAAAATCACAAGTTTATTTATTTTACTTATTGAGTGATTGGTTTTAATAACAATGAGGGGTTCAATCATAATAATCAATGAGGGGTTTTATCATAATAACCAATAATATCTTTCCACTTATTTAAATATTATGATATTTTAAACATCATAGCAACACTGAAATGAGGATTGAATTACCCAGCACTGTGGCTGATTCATTGTGTAAGGAGTTGTATGGATAGGGGCAGACAAGCTAAATCCATTGAATTAGAATCTAAATTATACACATAGATAGATACTGTTTTTGTGCAGCTGGCGGTCAGAGAGGAGGACAAGAATATTACACAGCCCAGTGAAGCTGATGTGGTGGGTAGAATACAAAGTAATCCTGGTCTGATGTGCAAGTTAAGGTTAATCACTTAAATTTTCACTCACTGGTGTCTTCAGATTGTTATATGAGACAAGACGAAACCCAGTAGTCATATTGATTAGCTGAGACTATATAGACCTCAATTATATTACGACTTACTAAGCAGGTGTAGCTAAAGAGATATATATAGATAATGAAGAGTACTTAAAAGTTAATAACCATATAGTGACCTTCTCCCAACCTGATCCCAGGCTGAAAGCTAATTCCTTGATTGTACCACATGGCGTTTGTGTGTAATGCACTTCTTCTTTTGGCTGCAATGTGGATATTAATGGTTTTTATCTGAGGTTGTGACACTCATTCTTTAACATTTTAACCAAGGCATTGTATATAGTCAGTGTTGAAAGTTGATTGGAAAAGAAATGTACTTGTGATGATAACCATTATGTTAAAAAGGTGTTAGCACAGATGTTATTGTGGCTGCACTTTGGATAATCTTGAAGTAATTTCAGATTTGGGGATTCCTGAAACATTATTACTATTATAAAGTTGTCCTGTTATGCATATGGTATAAATGCACTTGTATCATTGAGCTTTTGGATGTGCTTTGGTTAAGAATTGTTGTTGTGTGGGCGCTGTCCAGGCCTGAGAGCTGTTTTTGTCATTTCCTTTGGTCTTGGTAGTAATTTGTTGATTAATTGTTGGCAAAATTTAATTAAAAACAATATATATATCGAATATATAGGAGGGGAGCAGAAGCAAATTTTACCATCTAAGTAAAAAGGTGTGTAATTAGAAATTATTTGGAAAAGTAGTGGTGCAAGTCAGGTTCTAGAAATAACATTATATGATATAACTAATGTTATTTAAAGCTCTTAGATCATTAATAACACCTATAAAATCTGAACAAATATCTATAAAAATGTGAAAAAAATGTACTTGCTTATTTTAAAATTCAGACAACACTATCAAGTATCAATAAAAAGGATCTTGCTACAGGAAAAGCATATCCTGTGGATATTTTAGATAATCTCAATGGGTTTACACATTCTCTTTATGTGTATCAAACTAAGACATGACAGAAACAGGTTCATTAAGAATCTATTGCCCTGTAGCCAATTCCAGTTAAAGTCAATTCAATTTTATTTGTATAGCGCCAAATCATAATATACATTACATCAAGGCACTTTACATATAAACCAAACAGTTCCTACAATGAGCAGCACTTGCTATCTGCTGCATGTGATGTAATGTCAAGTGTACTATTTTTTATAGATTAACTTTTAATCTGAAAAAGATTCATTTGTTTTCCTCCATAAGAAAACTTAAATAGTGCGTCTTCCAATGAGTCATGTTTCCATTACCGTCGAATGAAGTTGGTAGGTGTTAGTCTTTTTTTTCGTGGTATGAAAGAAGCTTGACTGGAACTCAAGATGAGCTGAGTCCCCACCACACTGGCTAAATAAATCAGGTTCTGTATGATGCAGAAGAATGTCACAGGCGGCCATACTTGAAAGAAAACTGGGTTGACATGAAAATATAGGTTCACATTTGGTGTGTATACACCAAGGGCCCGGTCACTTAGATGAATGTGAAGCGAATATCATAGGTAAAAGTTCAGGTTGAACTCCAAGCCACACAAGAAGCAAAGATTGTATTTTCTTACAGATTGGAAGTGAGGTGCAGTTTCACCACTCAAACATTTGCATATGTATGACTGAGTTCTTAGTGTGTAAAATTAGAAAAACTGAAAAAGTCCAGATTTCCGAAATAGTCCATTCTGCCTTAAAACATGAATTTATCAATCAAGGGAGTTTTATGTCTCCTCAGTCCCCAAAGTGCTTGCTCATTGTGGGAACTGCTGGGTTTCTCTATTAAAAGATTATAAGGTCTTGACTGTCTATTTAAAGTGCCTTGAGATAATGCATATTGGATGTGGTGCTAAACAGATACAATTGTATTGAATTGAATCAATCAACCCTCGGATTATGTGAGTATTAATTCATAATCATGTGAATGTGTGCGAGTCCATCTTATCATCCTCACACACATACATCAGTCACCTATAAATAACTTAGTGTTTCTAATTCAATAATTCAGATTGCACAGACAGAGCAAAAAGCATCAGACAGCTATGGTTATGTTACGAGCCATGATGCAAATGGAAGTTTGACGGGTTGAGAAAAGTATAAGTACTGTCTGCATGATTGGAAATGAGAGCAGCGTGTTTACAATTTAGTCAATTGCTCTGTCACATTACTGTTGGGTTGTGACACTAGATTTTGTTTTGTCATAACCTTGTAGATGCCAAAGCCTGGGGGCAGTGGAGGGGTGCCTCCAGGGAGTCGAGACAGCAGTGGGATTTGTCGAAGCAGTAGCATTAGCAGTGGAAGTGGCGTGTCTGGAGGCAAGATACTGTCTCTATCATCCATGAGTGATAGCGTGCACAGTGGCCTGAGCTGTTTCTTGTCAGAGCAAGCCCTCGAGCAGGAGGAAAGGCAGCAGCGCAGTCACCACTTAGCTGAGTTCCAGCGGCTAAAAGAGGTTCGTGCAGCTGCTCAGCTCAAGAACCTGGAAGATTTCCTCAGGATGAACCATGTGTCACTCAGGGACAGCATGTCTTTTTCTACTGGCATGATTTACAGGTAAACCACACAAACGCGCACATGCACACACACTGCGTAGATGTTGCCTGCCATGTCATAAGAATTTCACTGCTCCGATGACGCTGTCATTGTTGCATGTGACAATAAACTTTGATTTGATTTGATATCATTATCACAAGGGCCGGCCCTGGCAATGTTTGAGCTCCAGGCGAGATTTCAGATTGCACCCTAGGCTAGCGCCTACGCCAGGAGCCGCCCCTGATTATCACGATTGCTAATGTGGTCCGAAACATTCAATCTGCAACTAAACTTTTACAGTAGGTTAAAATATCTGATCTGAAAAGCTGATCCATATAGTGAGGTTAGTGCTAATAGACAAGGGGACTCCATGTTTGGCCTACAGGCAGTCCAAAAAAATGTGTTCAACATTAACAGGGAGTTTTCTCTCTTTCCATAAATATGGCAACATCAGCCCCAAGGCACAACAGACATGTTCATCAGCTTTAGGCCCCTTCAACAGTTATGAGATAAGATAAGACGGGTCTTCCGTTCAACCATGAGGGCAGAAATCTGGTTGTAGTCTTTGATTGGGACCTGAACTTCTAAAACCAGTTACATTACAGCAATATCATCAGCTATTGGTCAAATCAGGAGCATTGCTAAAATTAGAGCATTTCTCTCATTCAGTGATGCACAATTTGTTATCCATGATTTTATCTCCAATCATCTATATTATTCTAAGTCATTATTTGCAAGACTGTCCCAGAAATACATTATAAATAACATTTATCCTTTTTATTATTATAAGATAAGATAAATATATTAGTCCCACTATGGAAAAGCAGCAAGAAGGGGATGGTGAAATATAATCTCAGTAAAAGTTATGATAGGCAAAAAAATACATAGAGTAGATAAATAAACATAGAGATAATTATAGAAACATGAAAAGTGGAATAGTAAAATAGTATTGCACACATGGGTTAGGGTTGAATTTATTCAGTTGAGTACCTGAGTGAGATAGATAAGGTGTGTGTGGTTACTGGGAGCAGAGCTGGTTAGGCTAAGGGCAGCAGGAAGGAACAACCTGTGATACCTCCCCTCAGACACTGGGTGAATCAGTGTGTCACTCAAGGAGCTTCACAATGCTGTAAAGGCTCTTCCTGGCAGTGGTTAAGATGGTGCTGCCCAAGCAGGCCACTCCAAAGAAAATTGGCTGATGCCACCACAGAGCCCTAGCAGGTCTTCAGGAGCGTCCCTGCACTCCAAAACACCTCCAACAGTTCTTTAGTTTTCTCCGGAAGCAGTTCCGCTGGCCCCAGTTTACTGAGTCCTATGTCTCTTCTCTGTACTCACTGTCTTCCCAATTTTTTGGCAAAGCACAACAAATAAAAGTAAAGATTATATTGTAACAATTCACCTTATTAAAAAATCTCTAAGGGATCTCACATTTACACCATATTTTTAGCCTAAATGTTTGCCGATATCTTGCGACGAGGTGCATTGAAGGGCCACGAACACACCAACTGGTTGCTACGTCTGTGTGCTTAGCCACTTCCAGGGGACTTTTGGACTTAAAACATGGTGTAAATTATCTCGTTCCAAGTCGCATATGAATGCCGACTCAAACACCACCCCTCCATCAGTATAGTGGTAAGTAGATAATGAGTGAATTTTCATTTTTTGGTGAACTATCACTTTAAGCATAGAAGCATCATTTTTATTCAAGGAAATACAGTAGTTGAACCTAGTATAGTAGCCCTGCAGAAAAGACATGGTCCCTGTGTAAACAAAAGCATAAAGGGAAAGCAGTAAATCCGCTGCTTGTAGTGTGGGCCAGGCAAAAGAAAAAAAGATTTAAGCAACGGCAGACCATGTATAATAAAATGCAGCAGAGCCCAGCCACATATTCAGGATAAATAATTACACTAGAGCAGTGGTCACCAATCTTTTCGAGCCCAAGATCACTTTTCTTGGTAGATCTCGAGTGTAACTCGAGATCTACAACTCTAATATCCTTTAAAACTTATCAGGGTCATATTTATAATTTTTTTTAATTTCTGTTGAAGGCTCAATGTATAAGCATTAATATACACAAAGTAAGGCAGTTATGCAACTTTATCTGTTTAATGCACAAAATTCACATTAATATCAATTCATATTTAAAGCATCTGTTCAATGCACAATATTTAGCTTCTCACTTCAACAATATTTTCCACAGAGGAGCTGCTACTGCAGAACAATGCTTTTACATATAGACTTTGCCTTGAATATAGCCCTTAATTTAACTATTTCCTTGTATAGAAGTAGTCCTGTGTACTCAAATAAATACTATACAGTATGAAATCATGCATCTTCTGTTGCTGCAAGTATTTAATGATTAATAGGAATGGATTTGGTCAAAAGAAAAGCTGGAGTTCTTCGCTTCCAGTCATTTCCACCACCAAGACTGACAAGATACTATAGACCAGAGGTCTTCAACAGGGGGTCTGCGTAGGTACTGCAGGGGGTCGCAACGTTTTTGGTTGATTAGACCAGTGGTTCTCAAATGGGGGTTCGCGTACCCCTTGGGGTAAATGAAGGCACTCCACGGAGTACGTGAGATTTAAAAAACATATATTTAAAATTAGTATCCATTCAAAAATCCTTTAAAAATTGTAATTTAATACATTTTAAATAAAATATAAGTGTAAGTTCATGAACTGCATTTTATATCCAGTAGGCTATTCAATTTTATTATTCTAAATACCCTGAGTCTCCCCCATACCAGGATGGTTTGACCCAACCTGGATCACGCCACCTGTCATGACCTGTCATCACTGCCGCCTTGACAACCAAAACAATGGAGTCGTGGTTGAAGCATAGCAACAATGCCGCTGACAACATGGAGGGACAAGTGCCCAAGAAGCCGCACCTGAAAAAAAAATCGTTATTTTAAAAATCGTATTTTTTTTTGGGATATATAATTATAACAATATAAGTGAAACTTAAATTTGTCAATTGCACAAATCCTTCAATAGAACATTTGAATAACACACTTAAGAGAATCAATGCACACAACTCTGCACAACACAGTATAAGTTACAACATAAAAGTGGCAACAATATTTATCAATACATTTTTTTTTCTATAGTCTTCTTAATTTGTTGGTTCTCATATAAGTTTTCAGACATAAATTACTCACTGGTCTCTCCTCATGTCCTACCACATTGACTGTGAACCCAAGAGCAAGACAGGCTTCATCGTACTTTCTTTAAAAATTGGCTTTTTGAACACCGTATGTCGTTTGTCCCTGACCGGCTGCTTCAGGTGAATGAGCTCTGATCTCCTGTGTGTGTCTCTGAGAGAGTGAGCGGGGCGGGGGGCGGAGCCGCGGCGCATGAGATGGTGCGGTGTTCAGGGAGCCGTTAAAGAGGAGCTGAAGATCCGCCCACGGCTTCACAGCCTCGGGTTGCCGACCCCTGGCTACGGCGATAGAGCGATTTGTTTTCTGCTCCGCCGTTAAAGAGATGCGGACGTTAAAACATTGGTTCGGTTATAATACTAGTTTATGCCTCGTGGGGCGCGCCACACAGTTTGAGAATCATTGCTCTATACAGTGGATCCCCCGTCCCCCCCCCCTTGTCCGCTCCATTTGGGAGACCCAGAGGTGAACTGTCCCCGACTGTCCCCCGCGCCCCCTCGTCTCTCCCTTCTCACGCAGCATCAAGCAGGGGCGCTGCAGTTGCAGGGGGCGCCAATTTGCCAATTCCACACACAGAGATATGATAGATAATAGAAAACCGCATCGTGGGCTAGATGTCAAGTGCTCGTGCCGCCCCCCACGTGACATGAAAAAGTGCCGCCCCGGGCAGCCTGCCCGGTTCGCCCGTGCCTAAAACCGCCACTGCATAGAGCGCATTAAAAAAGAAACCCCCGACAGGAAATGGACTCCTGTGTCATACACAGGGAAGAATTGACGTCCAAGAAAATGAGCCCTGTGTTACATGACCTTTTGAACGACAGCATCAAAGTGATCATCTTCAGAGTCAAGGCCAAGTAATGCACGCCTGTTTCGCCACCTTTGTGAAAACATGGGAGCTGAACACACACAACTGCTGCTACACACAGAGGTGCGCTGGCTCTCTCGTGGGGAGTATACTCAACCGGCTGTTGGAATTACGATCTGAAGTACACGCTTTTCTGATTGAGCACAGATCTCCCCATGCGACCTTGTTCCAGGAAACAGACTGGCTTGCAAAGCTGTGCTATCTGGCAGATAAATTCAGCAAACTGAACGAACGGAATATGTTCAGGGGAAATACAGAGGGCCGGTTTTTCCTACAGGCGACATAGGCGGTTGCCTAGGGCGCCACTCAGAGGGGGGCGCCAAAAACTGCACCCAGCAAGATAAAATAAAATAAAAAAATACAAATATTTTTTTTGCGAGGCAGTTTTTTTGCGCCCCCTTCTATATTTCGCTTACCCCAAAATATTGTATTTAATTACTTTAACAGTAATTTAAGATTATTCCTAAAAATATAAGTGATAGTCACATGGGTTTATGTTTCATTAGAGAAATCAGTAAATGACCGCAGCACTCAGGTGGAACGTTTGGCACAGGAGCAGTTGCACCCCGTCCTGTCTCTTTGGGGGTAACGTCCGCCCACATGCCAGGTGCAGTCTGGATGAGGAACTGAATGGTCAGTGTCTTTATTGCTGCTGCATTCATCCTGTATTCTACAGGTTAGTAGTGGGTGAGAGTCACCTTCGTTAGCTCCTAAAGCTTTGCTTGATCCCCACGAGTGTCAATGACACATATTGATGTCGTTTTGATTTTCTACTTAGACTGGTAAAACTTAGAAACTCCGCTGGGCAGTGAAGGCCAATGTACGCTTCTCCATTTTGACGGACACGGACAGATAGGACCACCTTTTTCGCCATGGAAAGCCCTAACCGGGCTCCACGGAGAGCTTTTCGTGCAACTCAGATTTTTCTAACATAGAAGCATACATTGGCCTTGAGGCGGGAGACACTCGCGCCACTAGGTGGGCGGGGCTACATTCGCCTGTATAGGTGTTTAATTTACCTGCGCGTCATCTTGCAGGCGGGTCGCGATAGTATATTGTTTACTTTACAGTGTGTAGTTCAGCTCCGACACAGACCAGTTATAATCTAATGTTCAATAGGTCTAAATTGTGGTATCTATATCGGGACCCGTAACATATATCTCCAACAAATATTTTGACATTAAAAAAATAAATCTAACTTTAGGGGAAAATTAGCCAAAAATCGAAAACGGAAGGGGTACGTACTAGAGATGAGCCAGATACTCGGCTGAAACGAGTATCCGGTACGGATAAAGCACTTTTGCCGAGCACGAGTATTATACGAGTAATACGAGTCAATATCTGTGCTCGGAATGAATGAAAATCCTCACACAGCGTCACAGCGCTCCTCCCCTTCACACACCGCTCTGCTCACTCACTCACAGAACAGCTCTCTGTCTCTCAGTCACTCAGGTTCGCGGGTCTTTTCCGTTAACGTTTAGGGTTTCTTCAGCTTGAAGTTTTGTTTTCATTTCAGTTTGTACTTACTTATTAACCAGTAGAGTTCTGTTAAACGTGGGTTCGTTCAGACGTGGTGCTGGTAGAAAGCGACTCGCGTTGCGTCTCTGCCTGTCGGAGTTTTTCTTTTTTTACTTCACGCATTGAGTGTCTGACTACTCTCTAGCGTCTGGCTACTCTCTCTCTCTCTCTCTCCCTCTCTCTGCCGGTCGTTGGAGTTAAACTGTCAGTTGGCTCTGATGTGCGCACATCACCGTGTGGCGCACATCAGCCTGCGGGGCACATTACCCTGCAGCGCACATCAGCCTGCGGCACACATCATCAAGGGGCGCACATCACCGTGCGGCGCGCACATCATCAAGGGGCGCACATCATCCTTCGGCGCACATCACCGTGTGGCGCACATCATCAAGCGGCGCAAATCACCGTGCGGCGCACATCATCAAGGGGCGCACATTATCCTTCGGGTCACATCATCACATCACATTCATCGCCCACATCACCGTGTGGCGCACATCAGCCTGCGGCGCATATCACCGTGCGGCGCACATCAGCGTGTGGTGCACATCACCCTGCGGCGCACATCATCCTTCAGGTCACATCATCACATCACATTCATCGCCCACATCATCACATCAACGTGTGGCGCACATCACCCTGCGGCGCACATCACCCTGCGGCGCACATCATCACATCACATTCATCGCCCACACCTGGTGTGGAAATAAATTTTAAAAAAAGAAAAAGAAAAAAGAAAGTTATTTTGAGTATGAAAACACTTGTTATTACATTTCTCTTCATAATTGCAACAGCATGTGTTGTATTCATTGTTGCAAAACTTGTTCTGTAAATAGTTTGTTTGCTATTGTGATCAAAATCATTGATCTGAAGCTCAATGCTGATGCTGTCCTGTAATAGTTTTCTAATCAGCAATAAATATAACAGTTTCTGATCAACCCATATCAATTGCATGCTTAAAATAACATGGGTAAAGCCCCGCCCGTTTCAAGACAACCCGGTATACTTCCGGGTTAAATCCAGCCCACTTCCGGGTTAGGCCCCGCCCACTCCGAGTACGGATACGGATACAGATAATTCATATGGTTAACAGATACAGATAATGCTGTACTCGCTCATCCCTAGTACGTACCTCCTTGGTGTTGTCAGAACATGCTAGCACATTGAGGCTTATGGTTGAGTGTGTGTGTCCAAGCAACTTCGACGAAGATAGAAATAATTTTATTTAGCATTTAGTTGTTGTTTTTTTTTGGGGCGCCAGGAGTGAAGCTTGCCTAGAGCGCCAAATGTGCTAGGGCCGGCCCTGCAAGGACACCAGCATTTTAAACCTGTATGAAAAGGTGGGTGGCTTCCTGAAGAAAGCAGAGCTGTGGAGAAGGGCCTCTGCAGAGGGGGATTTCCCCTGCTTTCCTCAGGTGGATGATTTGCCCTCTAGTGAGGATGTGGACAGCGCTCCTGTCAAGTCAGTCATCGTGGGACATATGACCAGCTTGATTCAAGGATTTCATTCCTACTTTCCTGACATGGAGGAGAAATCTGCCCAGCTGGTTTGGGTGAGAAACCCATGTCTCTTGTCCGAAGCAAATGGAGGCAAACTACCTGTCACCTGGAAGTGTCATCTGACCGTGGCCTCCAGATGAAGTTTGTCACATCCACACTGACACTGTTTTGGGCATGTGTGAAGCAGGAGCATTCGGACCTGGGGCTGAAAGCTTTGGAGCAGCTACTACCCTTTGCCACCACATATTTATGTGAGGCCTCCCACACTGCAATGATTTTGATCAAAATTAAGCAAAGAAACAGAGTGAGCCTTGAGAAGAGCTTGATCACAGCAGTTGCTTCCCTGCCACCAAGACTGACAAAGATCCTCAGTGAAGGACAAGTTTCTGACTAAAATGTAAATCCAAAAGCACTCTCAGTTCAATGCAACAATGTAATCTTCAGTGTTGACAGTTTGTAAATTTAAGATCAGTATTCTTTTCAATCCTTAAAGAAGATATTTTAAGAAGATAGATATTATTATTATTTATTTAAAATTAAGTAAATTATTTATTTTTCGTGAAGAATTGTTAAAGATCTTTGTTAGGATCCCGAAAGAGAGGGCACTCTATGTTGGTAATTATTTGTATGTGCACAAATCTTTATTTATAACTGAGATAATTATTTATTTTTTAATAAGTCTTTAGTTATATTTATATCTTTTTATTTCCAAATAGTTCAAGAGAGACCACTACAAATTTGCAATGATATGGACATTGATGGAGTTTTTTTAAATTTGAAAGTGTCTAGTTACAAAGTTTAATAAATCAGACACTAACGGCCCAGCACTGTGTATTACGTCTTTTTTTTAACCCAAAAAATATTTCAAAGTGGGTACATCACTGAAAAAAGGTTGAGAACCACTAGATTAGGCCAATTAAACAAATTATTATTATTTTATTTCTTTCCACAAATTTAAATGTCTTTAAATACACATTAAATCTAATTATTTTAATAGCTCAGTCTTGTATGCAAGATGTATGCTTATAAATGCCAGTGGCACGGCCACCCTGTACCTTGCACATGTTTAAAATAAAAACATGAATATATGAGCCTGTTTATTATTTGAATAGCTTAGTATTGAAAGCACAATAACAGGGTAGCTATGTTTATACATGGCACTAGGCCCAGTTTAATATAAAACAATTTTTTTTACAATATATATAGTTTTGGGTCCCTGCTTCATCTCTCCATCAGTTTGGGGGTCCTTGGCCTGAAAAATGTTGAAGACCACTGCTATAGACAATTGCTCTATACTATAGAGTCTATAGTAATGTTATTGAATTAAAATTAAAAAGGTCAAGTAAGCTACTGCAAAAAAAGTGTAGTTTTAGTTTATTTTTAAGTCCATGTCACATTTCAGCAGTCTCTAACTTCTTGATAATCAACAATATCTTGACATCTTAACAACTGAACAGCTTTAAAACTTGTAATTGTTAGAAAGTAAAACTTTAGATAACAGCCCCCATTGAACAGCATAATTACTGTGGAGTTACGGTTTATTATTTTGTATTAACAGTGTAAGTGCTCAGTATGTGGCTCACTTGGTGGAGTGGGTTGTCCTCTAATCACAAGGTTTGATCCCTGTCTTCTTAAATCCGGTTGCAGAAGTTTCCTTGGGCAAGATACTGAACCACAAATTACCCGTGGTGGCTGTGTTTGGATGTGTGATGTGTGATATAGAAAGTGCTGCAAATAGAATCACCATTCCACATTTGTCGAGGAATAAGGGGGGGGACATATCTGGATCTTACAAAGAACCTATGCAGTTTTTTTGTATCTGCACGGGACCTATGCAATGAGACCTGGTCCCCGCTAAGCACCCCCCCTGCACTGGTCTATTCATCAGCCATCGTTACCCCAATTAGTAAATCTCTATCTAACACTGTAACATTCCCTGTGAACAAGGCGTATTGAAAAGAGTATTGTAGTGGCAGAACTTCGTTTTGGTTTTTCTAATAACCTTTTGTGTCCAGTTTCGGCTGGTGGATTGAAGCTCCATTCTATTTGTTCGGTTACCAGGGCATCCTGGATCCTCCTCTGATTCAGTGACATCAGGGCCTTCTTCAGCTCAGCCTGAGCGCCCACCAGGTTTGTCCCATTGTCAGACCTGAGGTGCTTGACCTGACCTCTCCTGCAAACAAATCTCCTCAAAGCATGTATGCATGAGTCAGTGTCCAACGTGTAGGCAACCTCTAAATGAATGGCTCTACTAGACATGCAAGTGAAAAGAACGCCATACCTTTTGATGGTGCCTCTTCCTCGTTTTACTTCAATCGGGCCAAAGTAGTCTAAGCCAACATTGGTGAAGGGAGGGAGGTCAGGCAGGATTCTCTCCATCGGCAAGTCCGCCATTTTTTGCTCACCTGCTTTGCCCCTCACACGCCGACACAGGACACATCTGGAGAGCACCTTTCTTGCTACTGAGTTGCCCTTTACAATCCAGTATTTACTGCGGAGCTCTGAAAGAATGTGGTTTCTTCCACTGTGACCACTGCGTTCATGGACATATCTGGTGAGAAGGACTGAAATGTGTGCATCCTTGGGCAAGATGCAGGGGTGTTTGGTTTCCTTAGGCATTGCAGACTTATGCAGACGGCCGCCCACTCTTAGAATGCCCTCGTCCAATACGGGGTCGAGCCGGCGAAGACTGCTGCTCTTGTGCACTCTGGGTGGCGACAATGCCAGTGTTGCCATTTCTGCAGGGAATGCCTGCTGCTGGGCATAGGAGATGACTGACCTTTCTGCCTCCGCAAGATCTTTCACAGAGAGGAGCCGTCCACCAATGTTGGTCCTGAAATTAATAGACTTGGTCTTCATCTTTTCTGTATTTGAGCGGGTGTTGATTCGAGTAGAGGGGATTGGCTTTCCACTCTTTATTTTCACACTCAGCATCAAAATATGTTTTAGTCTGAGGTACCATGCCACTGTTTTGAGTAATTTCATCCAGTCTGAGAAGAATGCGATAAGCTGGTCTGTGGGTGTTTCAGTTTTTACCACTGCTGTAAACATAGCAGTGCCTTTCCTGACCTCTGGATCATCCTGAAACATTGGGCCCAATGCCCCCGCCACTGGCCAACTTTCTTCTGGCTTCCACAGGAATTCAGGAGCATGAATCCATCTTTTCTGCTCCATGAATTTTCTTGCAGTCAGTCCTCTTGAACAGTCATCAGCAGGATTGTCTTTGCTGCGAACATATCTCCACTGAGACAGCTCTGTGTTGTCTCGAATCAATGAGACCCTGTTTGCCACATAAGTCTTAAACTTGGCACGGTCATTTGCTATATATTTTAGGACTGTTTGGCTATCAGTCCAGAAAACTGAGGGCTTTAAGTCCAAGTGTAATTCTCTCCTCAGCATTCTGTCTACCTTCACCAGCAGTGCGGCCGCAGCGAGCTCCAGCCTCGGCACTGTGATGGTCTTTAGGGGGAGGACTCTGGACTTTCCTAATACGAAAGCGACGTGTATCACATTCTGCTGGTTCACTTGTCTGATGTAGCTGACTGCACCGTAGCCACTCTCACTGGCTACGCACAATCATCTACATAAAAGTTGTGGCGGATGATCTCAGCCACTTGAGGGGGGGAAACAGTTCTCATTGTCAGCAGCAGTCTTTTGCGATGCAAAGTTGGCCACACTTGGGGAGGACACAGCACCAAAGATATGCACAAGCATACGGTGTTCCTTTGCTGCTTGGCTGGTGTCACCTTGTGGCCACCACAAGAATCTCAAATAGTTCACATCAGACTCAGCCACTCTGACCTGATGAAACATTGATCTGATGTCAGCCATGATTCCAATGGGCAGATCGGGGCCCTGGAGCAATTCTGTGTTCAGGGATACACCTTGATAGGAAGCAGCACAATCAAACACCACTCTAAGTTTGTTCTTTTTAGGGTGGTACACCCCGTGGTGTGGTAAGTACCATAACTTTCCTGGTGGCTGTGTGAGCTCCCCCTGTGGGATCTCCTCAGCATGGTTGTTCTGAAGTACGTCACTGATAAACGTGACATAGTCCTCTTTGAATTGCTCCTCTCTTTTCATTTTCCTTTTCAGGCTCTGTAACCGCTGTTCTGCTATTTGGCGATTGTTTGGCATGAGCACATCAGGATTTCTAAAGGGCAGTTTCAGACTGTAATGTCCGTCTTTCAAAAGAGCTCCATTAGCAATTTTCAAAAATCCTTTGTCCTCAGTAGACATCTCAGTCTTTTCCTCTGCCGCAACTTCATTGAAATCCTGATTGTACTGTGCTATCAGCAGCTTTTCCAGATTCAGCACTGAAATCCTGTTCACAGTCACCCTGTCTACACAGTCAGCAGCACTTCTCAACGGCCCATTTACAACCAACCCCAACAGTGTTCTAACAGCATATGGACCCCCTTTCTGACTGTTAATTACCTCCCATGGCTCTAATAAGTTTGGAGCATTTGTGCCAATCAAAAGCTCCACCTTTGCTTTAATGCTGGGGATTGTAACTTGACTAAGATACGCCCAATGCGTCAAGTCAGTCTGCTCGGGGATGCTGCTAGTGGTGACCGGCATTTCCTTTTGAGTGAAGATGTCAGGAAGAGGAAGGAAGTTGTCGCTGTCCAGTGCTGAAACTTCGAGTCCTGATACCACGTAAGCTGGGACAGATGTGTTACAACCCAGCTCGACGGAAGTAACATAAAGTAGACAAACAAGGGTTAACTATAAGAAAACTGGGTTTATTGTTATGAATGGTAATCAGACTGGTGAATGGGAGCCATGCGGCCAGCCCTGCAGAGCGACCCCCATGAGTGAAGCCTCCCAGGCTTTTAAGGCAGCAGCAGGTGCCAGGTAACGAGGAGAAGGAGGGGCTGAAGGAGGAGCTCCAGGAGCACTGCAAAACAAGGAGCAGATCTGCACATAACACCTTAAAACGGTTGCTCTAGGCAACCGCCAAGTTACACACAACAAATTAACACCAAAATAAATTGAAATGTTGCATCACATATGCTGCTGACACTTATGACCTTGAAAGGGCATCTGCGAGCACACTGTCCCTTCCACGGATGTGCTTTATTTCCAGGTTAAAGCCCTGCAGAAACAGACTCCATCGCATCAGCCGGTGGTTGGAGTTCCTCATTCTGCCGATGAACACAAGTGGGTTATGGTCGGTGTAGACCACCAGGACCTGACTGGAAGAGACATACACATCGAAGTGGTCCAGAGCAGAGATAAGAGCCAAGGCCTCTTTCTCAATGGTAGAATAATGCATCTGATGAATGTCAAACTTCTTTGAAAAATAACAAACAGGATGCTCAACCCCTGACGAGTCGTCTTGAAGTAGGGCAGCACCAACCCCAGCATCACTAGCATCGACAGCCAGTTTAAATGGCCTGTTAAAGTCAGGGGCAGCCAGGACTGGGGCACTGACCAACAGGGCCTTCAGATTCTCAAATGCCAACTGACACATCTCTGTCCACACAAAATGGACCTTTGGGCTAAGTAAGCTAGTCAAGGGGGCAGCCGCAGTAGCAAAGTTCTTGCAAAAACTTCTATAATAGCCGGCCATGCCAAGAAACCGTTTCAGCTCACACCGAGAAGTAGGAACACCGAAACAGCAAATGGCCTCTACTTTAGCGCCGATAGGACAGACTTCCCCCCGCCCAACAACCTTCCCTAGATACGTCACAGTGGCCTGTCCAAACTCACACTGGGCAAGGTTCACAGTCAAATTGGCAGCAGCCAGCCTACCAAATACTTCCTCCACCTGAGCTATGTGCCGAGACCAGGTGGAGCTATAAATAACTATGTCATCAAGGTATGCTTCACAATCTGCAACCCCTTTCAACACCAGGTTAACAAGCCGCTGGAATGTGGCAGGTGCATTTCGCATTCCAAAAGCCATAACTGTATACTGACAGAAGTCATCTGGAGTCACAAAGGCAGAGATTTCACGAGCTCTCTGAGTAAGAGGGACCTGCCAGTAGCCTTTCAGGAGGTCTAACTTAGTGACACAAGCTGCAGACCCTACTCTGTCAATGCAATCATCTAGACGGGGAAAAGGATAGCAATCAGGCTTTGTGACAGAGTTTACCTTGCGAAGATCAGTACAAAATCGAGGTGTGCGATCTGACTTATCAACCAGCAAACACGGGGAGCTCCATGGGCTAGCACTAGGTTCTGCAATGCCATGCTGCAACATGTAATCCACTTCTTTGCTCATCAGCTGGCGTTTCTCAGGATTTACCCTGTAAGGGTGTTGCCTAATAGGTGCAGCCTCCCCGACATCAATGTCATGCTGGAGAACATTGGTACAAGTAGGCACATCAGAGAACAGGGCAGGATATTTACAAATAACCTCAATAACGTCGGACCGATGTGATGACTCGAGATAAGACAGATGGACCTCCAAATTGGCTACAATTTCTGAGTTCGGAAGCCTAGCATGAGAGACCCCACGTTCAACAACACCATCAATGTGCTTTTCACCCACAGGAATCGAAGTACTCAGCACAGCAACCGTCTTCACCCCTGAGAGCCCAGCCTGGCTCCTCTCACAGTACTGTTTCAACAGATTAACATGACAGAGACGTGTTTTACGCTTTCGTTCTGGAGTCTTTATCAAATAATCCAACTCACCCACCCGACGCTCAATCACATATGGACCGCTAAATCGAGCTTGCAAAGCAGACCCCGGAAGTGGCAGCAGCACCAACACCTTGTCACCAGGAGAGAACGCTCGATGCTTTGCCCTTTGGTCATACCACCCCTTCATCCGTCCTTGGGCTTCCCCCAAGTTCTGCCTCGCCAGCTCACATGCCTTGTTCAGCTTTGACCGAAACTTACAAACAAAGTCTAGCAAATTTGTGGCGGGGGACTGGTTTGCCAACCATCTCTCTTTCAAAAGTTTCAAAGGGCCCCTCACAGTATGACCGAACACCAGTTCCGCTGGACTAAAGCCAAGGGACTCCTGAGTGACCTCTCTAGCTGCAAAGAGGAGCAAAGGGGTTCCCTCATCCCAATCTCTCTCAAACTCCTTACAGTAGGCTCGTAACATGGACTTTAGGGTCTGATGAAACCGCTCAAGGGCCCCCTGAGACTCTGGATGGTAAGCAGATGAAGTCTGGTGCTCAATAGACAACTGCTGGAGAACCTGAGAGAACACACAGGACATAAAATTCGAACCCTGGTCGGTCTGGATAACTCTTGGCAGGCCAAACACTGTAAAGAACTTAATAAGGGCCTTGGAAATGGCTGAAGCAGTGATTCTATGTAGAGGGATAGCTTCAGGAAACCGGGTAGCTGTACACATGATTGTCAATAAGTACTGGTTACCTGATTTAGTACGAGGAAGGGGACCAACACAATCAATCAAGATACGCTCAAAAGGCTCTCCTATGGCAGGGATAGGATGTAAAGGAGCTGGGGGAATCTTCTGGTTGGGCTTACCAATAGTTTGGCACACATGACATGTTCTACAATGCTCAGCAACATCAGATTTCACACCAGGCCAAAAGAAATGTCTCAGCACTCTGTCTAAAGTTTTCTTAATCCCTATATGACCAGCAAGACAATGATCATGAGCCAACTGCAAGACATCCTGACGATAGACACTTGGCACTACCACTTGAAACACACTACTCCAATCATCATGACAGGACAGTTTTGGAGAAGTCCACTTTCTCATTAACACACCATTGTTTACAAAATAGCAACAAGACACAGCTGTCATCTCAACATCAGGAACAACCTGGTCAAAAAGAGAAGATAAGGTTTCATCTCCCCCCTGCTCACACTTGAGCTCGTTATCAGAGGGAAACACTTTACCAAATCCCAACATGTCACCCTTCACCAAAAATGTGTCAAACAGTGCAATATCAGAATCAGCTTATTTGTCTTGTTTCTTCTTCTTTGACATGGCACGGGTAGTGACACAGACAGGGAATGCTTCTGGGTATTGCTTCTCAAGATCATCTGGGCATTTTGACACTACAGGAAAAGGAACAACCTCAGGAGCCGCAAGCACCCTACCACCGGCTAGGTCATTTCCCAAGATGAAGGACACCCCTTTAATGGGAATGCTTGAACACACAGCTACAGCTACTTCCCCAGAAACAAGACCAGTTTCAAGTGTAAGGTTATGCATAGGCAGAGACAGATACCCCCCCCCAAACCCTTGGACGAGGACACTGGAACCCAACTTAGACTGGTCAGAAAACGGTAGGAGGTCCTGTAGAATCAAAGACTGAAAAGCTCCACTATCTCTCCAAATCTTAATCGGTTGCTTGGTTGAAGGATCAGTGACAAGAGACACAAAACCATCCATAAGGAAAGACGAAGAACCAGGCAGCTCACTCTTTTGAGCGGGTTGGTCGATGTTTTGGATGACAGCACTATTTTTCACAGTTTTTAGTAAGGCAACAGGCTTGTAAGACTCTTGTTTTTTACTCAAGACAGGGCAATCTGCAATGAAGTGACCACTGTTCTTGCAATAAAAACAAGTCCTCTCTAATGGAGTACTCACAGTAGCCGATCTTCTAGTGAAAGCTGTAGAAACGGTGGGAGGAGGTTTTGAGCTGGTGGAGGAAGTGGTTGGAAACCGAGGTCTATTAAAACCAGTCCTTCCTTTTCGCTCACCTTGGTCGTTATCAAAGTTTACCTTGAGCGTCAATACAAACTTGTCTGCTAGAACAGCAGCCTTATCAAGAGTGGTCACTTCTTGCTGATTGAGATAAGTACACACGGTAGTAGGCAGACAATCTTTAAAATCCTCCAGCAGAACTAATTGTCTAAGATCTTCCTTAGTTTCCGCCTTCTGTGACTTGCACCAAGAGCTAAAACTGATCTCCTTTTCTCTTGCAAACTCAACATAAGTTTGTTCATCCAGCTTACTGAGGCCTCTAAAACGCTGGCGGTACGCCTCAGGAACGAGCTCATAAGTTCTTAGAATAGCACCTTTAACTTTTTCATAGTCCTTAATATCCTCAATGTTTAAAGCAGTGTAAGCGTCTTGTGCTTTTCCCACCAGAACGCTTTGCAAAAGCGATGTCCAGGCATGTATTGGCCAGTCTGACACAGTAGCCACTCGTTCAAAATGAGCGAAGTACCTCTCAACATTTTTCTCAGCAAATGGAGGTACTAGTCTGATGTTGCTCGCTACATTAAACTGAGCCGAGGCAGAACTGGATGAGCTCAAAGCAGCATGCTTAAATTCAAGCTCTTTTAGGAAACGCTCATGTTCTAGGTGCATTTGTCTTTCCCTAAGGATACGCTCTTTTCCTTTATCCTCTAGTTCTCGAAACGCCAACTCCTTCAACCTGAACTCCAGCACAGCATCTGACATTTGAGGAAGATCAAGTTGATGCTGATATGCTGGTAAAGCAGACGGCTTTAGGACGCCTCCTTCTGCTAGGCTAGCCTTAAGTGCTTCTCTTAAATTATCTTTAAGACGTTTATCACCACTGGCAATCTCAATGTCATAATGGCTGGCAAGGCTAAGGAGCTGTTCTTTAGTGAGCTGACAAAGCAACTCCTCCGAGGGTGCACTAATAAAGTCATCGATAGCCTCCATACTAGATAACTTCAGTAACCAAACATAACAAAATACACCAATCGCCGTTACCCAAGGTTTCAACTTAAACCAGTACGCCCAGTACACACCTCATCCAACACTACAGCTTATCACAAATTCTCTCTACTAAATGATTCTTGAACCCATGCTCACAGAGATAGGCCTAGTAACTCGCATCTAGCTACTAAGTAGCACAAAATATTACCCATAAAAACCCATTACCAAAATGGACCCTGCTGGTAATCAAGACCAAGGCAACAACAACCTCCGGGAGAACTAGCCCACCAAGTCAAGCTAGACACCACACACACCGCACCTGACAAATCCACAAGCTATACAAAACAAAGTTAGGACCCTGGACATGTTACCACAACTGTCCCCATAAAGCAGTCACTAACTCAAATAACTTTACAAATCAATCACTGCTGAGCACAGTGAGCAAGCCTCCGAGTGCAAATGATCATCTAAGCAAGCCCCCTGGTACCTGCCTAACTTCAAACTAACCCTAACTGTCTTCTGAGGCATGCCGGGCTCGAGGCCTCTTTAAAGCAAAGCTCAGTTAACCTCAGCCATGTGACCAAGGCCCTGAAATGCTCGCCCCCACCAGAGAACAAGCCTCCACCCAGGATTACCTCGAAAAAAATAAATAAATATAACAAACAGTGCACCGATGGAAGGACAGATTGCTCTGCCCAGCTGGCACACTCCCTAACTAACCAGGGAGATCACTCACAACTTAAAATCATAGCACTCAGATTCAATGCTCACCATACTCACCCTACCAAACACCACCAAAGCAGACCGGGTTACTCTGTCTAGGGGAAAAATAGAAAAAAAAATAACTCATCCAGATTGATCCCGGACGAGCCCCCAATATGTTACAACCCGGCTCGACGGAAGTAACATAAAGTAGACAAACAAGGGTTAACTATAAGAAAACTGGGTTTATTGTTATGAATGGTAATCAGACTGGTGAATGGGAGCCATGCGGCCAGCCCTGCAGAGCGACCCCCATGAGTGAAGCCTCCCAGGCTTTTAAGGCAGCAGCAGGTGCCAGGTAACGAGGAGAAGGAGGGGCTGAAGGAGGAGCTCCAGGAGCACTGCAAAACAAGGAGCAGATCTGCACATAACAGATGTTTCCTGACTCAGGGTTCGCAGCAGGATGTGAGTCCTTTTGCCTTTGACGTTGAGACGTGACATGAGCTCCTCTGAGCAGAAGGTGGCAGAGGACCCAGGATCTAAGAGAGCATACACTTGATGGACCCGGCTGCCCTTTGCTGCCTTGACTCTGACCGGGATGATAGGAAGCACGCTCTCTTGGTCTCCGGCCCCTATATGACCACATAATTCTGCTGATGCGCTGCCTATAACACCAGAGGGCCTTTTTGGCTCTCTAACCGTGCTGTCTTTATTTATATGGTCTTTGGGTTCGATGTGAAGGGTGCTTGGATGAGCCTTCTTGCATATGTTGCAGATGAGACGGTTTTTGCAGTCTTTACTGATGTGACTGCCTACGGAAAGGCATCCAAAGCAAATGCCCTTTGTTTTCAAGAAGCTGAGCTTGTCTCTGTGGGCTTTCTTTGCAAAGTCTTTACGCGAATCCAAATGGTGGTTTGAGCTACAGAAAGGGCACGGGTGCACAGGCCTTGTTTCTTTTGGGGGAAGAGCCACATTTGTAACATAGCTGCTGCCAGATGAATTTAAGGCCTGCGATTTAACAGGGGGCTTTCCTCTAACAGCTGTCTGATCCTGAAGATAGCCAAAGACTGGGTCAGCTGCTATGCGAGCCTGCTTTTCGATAAAGGTGATAAGATCCAATACTCTTACCCTGCGATTGTGTTGTTCTTGCAGCTCGTATGCTTTGTTCCGCCATTTCTCTCTGAGCTTGTATGGCAGCTTGTATGGCAGCTTGAAGGCGATGCTTCTCATGCTCGACACTGTGTTCAGCTCATCCATGTATTCTAGGTCCTCCATGGCGTTGCAACAGCTCCTGAGAAACATGGCATAATCCTGTAGGACTTTGGAATCCTCCGATTTCATTTGTGGCCATGATAGAGCCTTTTCCAGATAAGCACAAGAGATTTTGTATTCATTTCCAAAGTTGTTCTTGAGTAATTCTTTTGCTTTCTGATAGCCTCTATCTGGTGTCATGTACTCACAGCTCTTGACTAACCTTTGCGCTTGGCCTTTGGTGTACTGAATAAGAAACTGTCGCTGTAGTTATCAGTTTTACGTTCAATCATGTTCTCAAAGGAGTGAATGACCATCAAAGATTGGAATGTTACCTTGTGGTAAAGTAGATAACAGTTGTTGCTTCATCAGCATCCTGGTCAATTCACTTTGATTTTCCAGTATTTTGCTTATGTGACTTTCCTGTGATGATGACATGGGCACAGAGGGATTTTGCCTCTGTGGCACGGGGTACTGAGTGGAGCTGGATTGTGACTGGGGAATGGCAGAGGTAAAACCGTGAGGCGGTGTGTGTTGTGGCCGTGATACATCACTAGTGGGCCTGGGATGGAGAGTAGACCATGCCTGATGTCTATCTCTATCTAAAGCTGGATCAAAAAGGGGAAATTGAACCTGAACACCAGCCTTGCTTCGGACTACAGGGCCAGGGAAAATCCTGTCCTGAAGATGAAGTGAACGCTGCAGCCTTTCATCCAGTTGAGAGGCAGCTGAAGCATCAACTGTGGCTTCAGATGCCCCTGCACCTAACACTGGCATTGGAAGTGGGACAAAATCAATTTTATCAGAGCTGTACGAATTAAATTCAGCCTCTCTCAAATAGTTGATCTTAGCAGTAGCGGCTTCAATTTCAGCATTCAGTTCCAGTGCTTCTCTCCGTTTCCTTAACATTTCCTCCTGCTCCTCGATCCCGTGTTTCTCCTGTAATTTAGATGCTTTAGCCAATAAAGCCACTCGTTCAGCCTCAGCATTAATGCGCAATGTTGTAGATGCTTCACTGGAGCCTCTGGATGAACCTGATTGCGCATCCATAAAGTCCAGGTCGGGGTCGGCGTAATCCGCGGAATCAGGCGGAGGCTCTTCCACCTGCGCAGCGAAAGAAGTGGCCTCGGCCAAGAGGGGGGAACTTGGATCCTCTATGGCTATGATCCATTTTGTGACTTTTACGACGAAAGCCGCGATCTGTGCGCATCTCGGCTGATACCATTCTTCATCGTCCTTTTGACGGGCTTCCTCACCCAGTGCGTCAGCATAAGACGCATGTAGGTCCTTAAAGTCAGCAAGATATTCATCAAACTTAACCATATTTCCTTTTACCTCCTCAATAAATTCCTCTCCGGCCATCAAGTTATTTATAATGTTCATTCTCCGAGTGACACGAGACACTTTTCCTGATCTTGCCGAACGGAGACGTGGTATCTCATCATCCATGTTTGTTGTTGTTTTTTGTCCGTCTTCTCCAGCCATGGTTATTAGAATAAACCTCCAGAGGCACAAAAAATATTAATCCTCTTTGGGACAAGGCAATGTTACTCAAAAAGTCAAAAAAGAGTAGTCAGTATTTCCAAGAAATCCAAATTGTCACCGCTTCATTCATGCGTATTATGCAAAGTTTCAATGCGCTCGCCCTAATCTCCACCAAAAAATAAGGATCTCAGTCCATAAACGAAAAAATCTTCATCCGAAGTAGTTTCTAAATTCTTTCAATATTATTCCAAAACGAAAAAGTCATTCAGGATAGCGGCATTTCCAAAACATACCTCGCTTCCTTTGTTCCAGTCCATGCGTCGGGCCGACATTTCCTTTTGTCTCCAAAGCGCGTGGTTTCAAAGGTTTCCTTCCCCGGAATCCTCAGCGCGTCCTCAGCGCGTCATTGACTATTGTAGTGGCAGAACTTCGTTTTGGTTTTTCTAATAACCTTTTGTGTCCAGTTTCCTTTTTGTTTTACCACTTTGGAGAAAGGCAGTTGCAGTGTCAGACTCGCAGTTTGTGACCCAAAAAACATTCCAGTGAGAGTTGATTGTAGAATGAAGCCGGTAATTTATTGTAAGTTAAACAAATTCAGAAAATAATAAACGCATTGTTAGATCCGAACTTTCTTGCAACTGGCAGCACCACAGCTTCACAGCTGCGGTCAATGACGGTTTGCTGGTCTGCCTTCCACGCCCCCATGCCTGATGGGTGGCTATTCAAATGGTTGCACCACCTGTAGGGGCGCACACTCACAAAAACAACTTAAATATTTGGAACACAAGCAAACTTAAATATGGCTCCTACAAGTATGGAGGCGGCAGATTCTTTCATTTAATCTAACTTCACTTGGCTTAGCTGCTTAGTAGGAGAAAAGCAATAGAGCCATTTACTGTGACAGCCAACAGCAGAAATTGTAATATGCCTGCCAATGCCCATGACTGATATTTATAGTAGAATATATTGATAGTGTGATATATAATCTTCAATTAGCTGTTGCGGGGCTCACTGGTCTGTGACTTTTTTTGTCTGCAGAAATCTGGGCAAATCTGGGTTGAGGGTGTCCTGTCTTGGATTAGGTGAGTGCACTGGCATATACATTCAAGTTCATCGACAAAGTCATGAGTCTAATTTCTAATGCTCTACAGTCTGCAAGTCATCACTTTTGAGCTATTTTGTGTACACTATGGGTGTTCTACTTTTCTCGACTTTACACAGCTGTTTTGAGAGATCTTAAAACCATGGCAACGCAAAAGTACACTTTCTAAGTAGAAGGTCTTTGCTAAAATGGGACACTTTTCTGCTGACAAACCCAAATACACAAGAAGAACTGAAATAAAAATTATTCTCTCTGACCTGCTACTCTCGTATACCCTGGTCTGTCTCACTGCTCTCGTATACCCTGGTCTGTCTCACTGCTCTCGTATACCCTGGTCTGTCTCACTTCTCTCGTATACCCTGGTCTGTCTCACTGCTCTCGTATACCCTGGTATGTCTCACTGCTCTCGTATACCCTGGTCTGTCTCACTGCTCTCGTATACCCTGGTCGGTCACACTGCTCTCGTATACCCTGGTCTGTCTCACTGCTCTCATTAGCACTGGTCTGTCTCACTGCTCTTTTACACAATGGTCTGTCTCACTGCTCTCGTATACCCTGGTCTGTCTCACTGCTCTCGTATACCCTGGTCGGTCACACTGCTCTCGTATACCATGCTCTGTCTCACTGCTCTCATTAGCACTGGTCTGTCTCACTGCTCTTTTACACAATGGTCTGTCTCACTGCTCTCGTATACCCTGGTCTGTCTCACTGCTCTCGTATACCCTGGTCTGTCTCACTGCTCTCGTATACCCTGGTCTGTCTCACTGCTCTCGTATACCCTGGTCTGTCTCACTGCTCTCGTATACCCTGGTCTGTCTCACTGCTCTTGTATACCCTGGTCTGTCTCACTGCACTCATATACCCTGGTCTGTCTCAGTGCTCTCATTAGCATTGGTCTGTCTCCCTCTTCTCGTACACCCTGGTTGGTGTCACTGCTCACGTACACCCTGGTCTGTCTCACTGCTCTTATAAGCCCTGGTATGTCTGACTGCAGACTGTCGGGTCGGGTGGATAGGGTCATAAAAATGTACGTTTCAGATTAAAGTGTATGGGTGGGTGAAATAGGCCAATTGGATGAGCGCTGCGGCCAAGTGCCTATTCAACACAGTCAAGGGGCATTATCAAGGCGTAGAGCGGTCGTCCACCAACCAGCAGGTAGGCAGATCGATCCTAGTCCTCCACTGGTGACGGTCTCTCAATTAAAGAAAATAATTCCTTTGGGTGGGAGATGGCTGGATGAGTCACATGCAGATTAAGATAACATTAGAGCTGATCCGCACATCTCTACTGTGCACACTCTCAAATGTTGACTTACAAACTGACTATTCTCAGATTTGTTGTAATTCAATCCAGCATAATTGTCAAATATTTTAATTGACATTTTCTGTCCTCCAGACACACAAACACAATGTCATCATTTCATTTTGTGCAGGCACTTGGGTTACCTTTGGAGGACAGATAACAAATGAGGTAGGGGAATACACCTAACCTGTATAGTATTTTATAATCATGGTTTATGTATGACAGGGTGTAACAAATGTAAGCTTCGCCATGTAGAGTGCATTGATTCCATGTGTGTGTGTCGTTACTGAGAAGCATTGAAAAAAATATGAAAAAAAATAATATCTCCAGATGAAAGGCGATGCCATAAACGTAGTAGACACTGAAAATGTTTCAAGAGAGCTTGTGTGTGTGTGCGTGTGTGTGTGTATGTGTGTGTGTGGGACTATAATGGGAATATTTGCAATGCAGTTATAGTAATCAATCACTTATAGTGTTTAATTTGGCCTGGGACATACGTGATCCCTATAAGCTGTACATACAATAACAACGTGCAAACAATATTAATTGCACGTTTCCAAAAAAACAGAGGATGGATTTGTGAGAAATAAATCTGCTATTTAGTGTAGTTTGGTGATACTGTGACTGTGAGTCTGTTGTTATCATCCTACTAGCCTTAACTCTACTCATTCTACAGTTTTTCAGTTTATGCAAATAATAATAATAATAATAATGAAAAAAAATTATAATAATGATTATTATAAACTTAATTGTGTAGACCCTTTCATACAAGAAATCCAGCTCAAAGTGCTTTACAAACAATATAGATGAATCACACTGAGCTTTACTTGTTGTTATAGATAGCAATGAATTATATCATAGTTGCTGCCAGTATTGCCAGCAGCCAATCTATGTCTATGCTTCCAAATACATAACTAGCGACTGTCTCTTAATGTAACCGTCCCATCAGATGAGCAGTCGTGTCCATACAGAGGCTCTAGTTGTATGTTGTCATAAAATAAAGTTCCTTGTAAGAGGCACCTGAAGGCACCAGAGCCTTCAGTTGTCATAAAAACTCATAAGGTGATAGTTTGTCCACACTGGGCTACTGTAAAAAACACAGCAGCCTCTTTAGAGAGGACCCACTATATATAAAGTATTTAAATACAATGGACCTATTCTAGGGTAAAGAAAACAACAAATCGTACGGTTGAGTTAATTAAACACTCTTACACACTGGACCTTGACCATTTAGACTTTGAGGAAAAACGCTGTCGACCCCGACCTTTGCTGTTGCCTGTGTGTGTGGATTTAGAGAGAATGAGGGAGCAGGCAAGCCAAGGTAATGTTCACCATTTGTAGCTTCTTTCATGGCAGTTCAAACAGAAGTTTCACTCAAAAAAAGATTGACCTATTTCTTATCTGAGCAAAATGGAAACATCCCCCATCTGGGGACTTAAAAACTCAACAATCTGAGATAGTGGGTGTCAGAGGGAGAGAAAATATAATAGTTTGATGCTCTTCTTTATCATGTCATATTTGCTGTTGAAGGTGGCAGAGGAACTGATGACTTTGGCATATGAGAATGGAATCAATCTGTTTGACACAGCTGAAGTGTACACTGCTGGAAAGTAAGTATGACTCCATTTAACCTAATACCTTGTCTTTAGGCTACATTATCTGTCTTAGTTTTCATGCATTAACCCCACTCCACTCAAGAAGATGTTAGCAGAGCACGTGATGCTTTATACAAACAGCTACAAATGCTGAAAAATAATAATTATTGCGTATCCTCAGTTTAGCTTCAGTATCAATCATTCACATTTTATTTGTATAGCTCATATTCAACAAATACAATTTGTCTCATGGGACTTAACAATGTGTGACATCCCCTGTCCTTAACCCTGAATAAGAAACAACAGTTATAAAGATACTTCAATCAGGAGAGACTTTGATTCAACATTTACTGATATGCCCACAAGAAGTGAGATGAATGCTATAGTCTTTGGCTATGTGATGTCATCAGGTTTAAGAGGTGGTGGAGCACGTAGTACAGGAATTCCCCCCATAAAGAGAAAAGGGGAATAAAGTAAAGATGATGGATGACTTTGACGGAGAAGTGAAATTGATTAATGATTATACCTTGCAAATGTATTATTCTAGGTAATGACAGAATGAATAATATATTAGTAAGAATAGATGATGATTAGAACTCATCGAAAATACGTATTTATCAGATAAATGTATTGCGGTGATATGGCTCTTGTTAGAAAGCAGCTGCAGGCCAAGGGATAAATAAGACACATGGGATAAAGTAGAGATCCAAATGAAGTAGAGATCATAATTGAAGAAATTGAGGTGTGCAGAGAACCATATAAAGGTGTTTGCAAACAAAATAGGTGCATGAGTGATATGGGTTCTTAAATGTAGAACACAACAAAAGGTCAGCAAAAACCAAACTAAAATAAAAGGTAATTCGACTGAATGAAAATTAAGATCCAAGACCAAATAATATAAAATGCCAACAGAAATTATAAAAAAAGGTACAGTGACGGCAACAGAAATTAAGTCAGTTTGACGAGTATAAATTAAGGTCCTTAGGGTCCTCCGAAAGTGTGCAACACATCCGTTGCGAAGACCGAATGGGGTCTGAAGACCATGCAAGCAAAATAAACTGCTGGCTCACGGAGCCAAGAAGGAACCGGTTTGAAGCTGGCATCATGCCGCGACATTGAAGCTTATCGATGAGGAAGTCGGCCTTGTCTGTGGGAAATTTGTTATGTAGGCTCCCCAAAGGCTCCTGCTTTGACCACCAGGAAGATTGAAGCGATCTCCCCTGGAATATCGGTCCGAACCTCTTAGGGATAATCATTGGTAGAGTCCGACATCGAGATGAAAAACAATGTGAAAATGATGCCAAATCTGGTCAGAATCTCTGGACTTCTCCTGTGTTTGCATTGTGTATTATGTGAAATCAGTTGGATGATGAAAATTTTGTTGAGTTTAATTAAACTGATCATTTCTCTCTCTCTCTCTCTCTCTCTCTCTCTCTCTCTCTGCTATCTCCTTTCCCAGGGCTGAGGTTGTCTTGGGAAATATCATAAAGAAAAAAGGATGGAGGTGGACTTTTCAGTGGTGTCTTGTTTTTGTACACTTAGAATCTATTATTTGATCTGTGATGTGATATGATAATAACATCTGTCATCTGCACAATCAAGTGCTGTCAGACTGTCACATTTATATATATATATATATGCTAAACAGACAAACAAGGGACTGAGGGATGTTGAGACCCATTTTAATGCCGCATATAAATAAGGTATAGACTTAAAAACCATTACCAAACAGCAAACTGGGATGTTTTAGGGTGAAAATTATAAATCAGGTTAGGAGACATGAGTCAGCCTTTCATCCTCAAGTTAAAGATCAATTAAACTGTGTTCTTGCCTAAAGCTAAGATTTTCACTAGTTTGTGTATTGATATAGGTTGTTCGCTTTAATATACATGGTATGTATTTGTCAACAGAAATACAATGAGGCAATGTTGAATCTTCTATTAGATAAAAAAAAATTCTGCTGACAGATGTTTCAAGGTGTGAGTCTGAAAATTCCAACAATTTGATTTCTGTGTATATCTATGTTGTCACATACAGGCGTTCCAGTTTGGTCATCACCACCAAAATATTCTGGGGAGGAAAGTATGTATTATCTTTTTTTCTCCTTCCATCTCTCTCTCAAAAGGCACCCCGTCATGTCTCCAACACCTAGACAAATTCTGTCAGGCATAATTTAACTAGTAGTAATGGCTTGGTATGGGAGCTTTTTAATTTACTTTACCATTCATCTGGCAAAACCATAAAGCCACTCTGGTTAGGTGACTGTAAGAGTAGCAGCTACATGGGGTCACCATGCACTAGGACCTCTGAGCAGGCTCACTGCTACAGCAGCTAATGGGACTTCCATGGTGGAAGCCACACTTCCTTTTCACAGGGCTTCACCTCCATCATGGCTCTTTGCTTGAGTGAGGATAGGATTTTACTTTCTGTAACTTGTAATTATAGTCCCCTCAAAGTGATTGCAACAGTAACTCAAGTTCCTAAGAGGAGCTCGACACAGAGCTTTTTTTAATTTCTGCACATAATGAAGTTTATTAAATCTCCAATTTTTTTTTCAGAGCAGAAATGGAGAGAGGTTTGTCCAGAAAACACATTATTGAAGGTAAGATTTTCGCCATTGTGAATAAATGTTAAACCTTCTGTTAAGAATTGATTTTGTTCGGACCCCAGCAGAGACCGATACAGGTGAGTAGATAAATAAAGAGTTTATTTCTCAACAAAAAGCAACAAAGAGCAGGTATTGGAGAAGAGAGCAGGCTGGCTGGTAGAATCCCAGGGACGACACGAGTGCTGGACACATGGAAGGAAAACTATGCACTGTAGACACAATGTAGGGGAACAGCAAGACACACAGGATTACCTGATTACTTGAGTACACTGAGAAGAATTACTGGTGAGTTTCTTCAAGAAAACAAAAACATAGAAAACTCACAAGGAACAAACACCCAGAGCAACTACTAATGACTAATGATCTGGCAGAGCAGTGGAGTGAAGACCAGGCTTTATTGACTTGTCTGCTGCAGGAGAAGCCAGCCATGCCCCCTGCCACACCCATGCCCTGCAGGAGAGAGAGAGAGAGAGAGAGAGAGAGAGAGAGAGAGAGAGAGAGAGAGAGAGAGAGAGAGAGAGAGAGAGAGAGACACACACATACAGAAACCAACAAGAACTAAAACACTGGATCATCACACCTTCATTTTGGCAATACAACAAACAGGCATGATCTAGTTGTTTTTAGCTGCATGTAACCCAAAAGACAACATTACATCAGGATATTTATATATTGTACTTGCATATCTTCATGAAACAGGTCTAAGAGCATCGTTAGAGCGACTTCAATTGGAGTACATAGATGTGATCTTTGCCAATCGACCAGATCCTAACACACCCATAGAAGGTGGGTGATTTTCTCCTCCAGTCTTGTGTCTTTGGTTTTCTATGGTGCTGAAATAACTGAGATTGTATTAACCCAAGTTTATCTCGCCTCTTTTACATTCTTTTGAAATACTTGTTTAGTCTATGGTTAATCTGCGGATTAGATTGATCTGTAGGGCTGGTACACAATAGAGGATAATGGGACTGATCTTTTACTGGATTTGACCCTTCTGACAATCTCGAGGGTGTTCTAGATCAGAAACCAGTCAGTGCAGATAATCTGGCCAAATAATCCTGAAGTGTGAGAGCTTTACATGATAATCAGTGTCCCCGATCTCAAATCGTAAATATCCAACATGTTGGATTTTTTTCGATAATCGGCTAATTGTGACTTATTCTGCCCTCATAGCGACGATGTCTTCCGTATTTTTGTTTGTCTTACATTGTAAAATAGAACAACAAGCAAACTGCAAGCTGACAATGTCAATCCTCACATGTGTGATCACATAAGTTTCGATGAAGTCTCTGTAATTGCCACTGTGTTCCCTACAAACAACAAGTGTGTGGTCTTGTGTTCTGGCCAAATCGTTTAGTGTTTGCATTCTGTAAGATAAAAAATGTATTACATCTTTCATAATGTCTGTGGTTTTTGCCACAATGTTTTTAAATTGAAAGTCCGCCTAGCAGGTGGTATACAGTATAACTTACTACTTCGTCTTTCAACCAAAGAAATAACACCAAAAATACTTTTGAATACATTATTTCAAATCCAGGTATCTATGCAGGCAAATGGCAGAACATGAGAATGTCAGGGAAAACAATTATTATCTTCTATTGAGTTTTGGTTTATCAGATTTGTTCGTATTAAATAAATATTCCACAGACTTGGCATCTAGCTGAAACTCACTGATAATGTCACCACCAAAATTCAGCTAATTTGGGCTGTTTTGGTAGAGACGGTGAGGGCAATGACACATGTGATTAACCACGGGATGGCCATGTACTGGGGTACATCAAGATGGACGTCTATGGAGATCATGGTGAGTTCAAACCTATATCACAACTTGTTGTATAAGATTATATCAACATCAGATGTCCATGTTTGCTTTGAGATTCTCAATCTGATTTGGTAAATGTGCAAAGCATGAAGTGATGCCAGTGCTTATGTTCGTGTCCACCACGTTTTAAACACCATACTACCCTTTAATCTCTTAGAGAATGGTGTTGGTGATCGTTGGGTCTGGGTGGGATTTTCATGGTTCATTTTCGATGAGGTTGACATTTTTTGAACGTAGAAGAACTGTATGGAGTAATTATTCCCTGTGCTTGCTGTAGGAGGCGTACTCTGTGGCAAGACAATTCAATCAGATCCCACCCATTTGCGAACAGGCAGAGTATCACATGTTCCAGAGGGAGAAGGTTGAAATTCAACTTCCTGAACTCTACCACAAGATAGGTGAGCAGCTGCCATGGTCTGTGAGGAATTGTACATTATAGTTACAATAATGAACAACTCACTCCTCATCAGTGAAACTCAAAACATTTATTATTATTATTTTTATTATTATTTATTATTATTATTATTATTATTGTCATTATTATTATTATTATAAAAATGTATTCTTTATAGCACCTTTCATACAAGAACTGCAGCTCAAGGTGCTTTACATAGAATATAGATGAGAAAAAAAGCATTTTAAAATGTAATTCAAAATAAGATAAACGATTAAAAAATTAAAAACATGTTAAAATAACATTTAAAAGAAGAGTTTATAAATTGACATGCAAAAATGCATAAAAACTGAAAAAATTCTATGATTAAAAATATAAGCAAAGGAGTGTGGGCAAATTCAATTGATGAGCTGCCATTCCATGTTGGAAGTTCTTTATAAGATTGCCTGTCTGATTTAAAAAGTTGTATATCTGTTAATTTCCTCCAACATGTCTAACCTAATAAAACTGCTAATGGGCCTCAGCACATCCCCAGACAAACGCTGCCACATACTGGTTTGTCTGTTACATCACATAAAACCTTTTGCAGGGACTTTTTGTGTCCTCTTCAGCAGCCATTTGAGTTTTGTCACAAAGCGTGTCTTATCTTGTTATTATCACCTCAAAATATTGTAAAACAAATATGATCCATTCTTAATTGTAGAGATGCAGAACGTTCGTCATTTATCTGCGATTACTGCACACATTACTGACTACAGACTGGTGCTCGACTTATATCTGTAACTTAAGCTGTGTGATCACATCCGCTTCTCACATTCTGCAGACTTTTTACGAGGGGAAAGTACAAAGGCTTTCACTTGGACATTTGCAGTCCCACATTGAGAATGTGCAGAGGATCTCCAGAGTTCAGTTCATATCTGAAATCACCATTAGAGGCTCAGACACACCTGTTTTACCCTCTTCACACTGGCTCTTCATTTGTTTTTGTATCAACTTTGTGATATTTGTTAATCACCTTCAAGGATCTTCTCACTCTTCCAGAGACCAAGTTAGAAACTAAAGGGGGCAGAGTCTTTGCAGTCAGGGCGCTGGAGTTTTGGGACTACATTGCCTGAAGAGTTATGGTCTGAGTCAGTGTCATCTTTTAAATCACATCTGAAAATGCCCTTCTACCAGAAGGAATTTCCTGGTTTCATCCAAGCTGTATGTTCATTTCTAATGTTTAACTGTGTATTGTATTGAATTGTTATCTTTCTTATAGTGAAGCATTTTGTGTTTTTTATAAATAAAGTTTACTATTACAAGTTTTGTGTATGTGCAGGCATCGGCGCTATGACATGGTCTCCACTTGCTTGTGGGATCATCTCAGGGAAGTATAACAATGGGATCCCTCCTTGTTCACGTGCTTCGCTTAAGGTAACACACTTTTTCACTGCCTGTCATAATGCCTGAGTTTTCCAACTCACGGTCCACAAAATCTCCTTGTTACTATGGATAGTCCAGCAATTTTGTATTGAACTAATTAGTGTTTAGGAAGATGCTACTTTACTCATTGTAAGTGTATACTTTCTGAAAGTTATTATAATTTGTGTCTCCTTAAGAAGAAAAACAAGGTACAACGCATTAAGTGTGGAATATACAGGAGAATATCATACTCCTGTATGGAATGTCTGAATATCTCTACTGACAAATTTAAGGTCAGGTCACTCAGGAGTGTTATATCTAAAGTGTTGAACCAGCCAACCAGCTCTGTCAGACTAGTTGTTATAATTTAAATAGTAATAATGTTACTTATAGATACTAACTGCGCAGGAGAGAAAACACGAAGTCAGTGACATGTAGTAATGGAATAAAAAAACATGGGGGCTAGAGTTAGAGAGACAGAGAGAGGTACTAGGTGCATGATGGCAGCTCCCCAACCAGTCTACGCCTATAGCAGAATAACTAAGGGATGGTTCAGGGCTCACCTGACCAGCACTAACAAATCCTAATCAAAAAGGAACGTTTTAAGTTTAACCTTAAATGCAGAGATAGTGTCTCTCTTCAGCTCCCATTCAGCTCCCATTCTACTCTAACAGGCTCTGGGAACCAAATGGTCTGTATTTTTATAACACTTTTCTAGTCCTGATGACCACTCTAAATAAAGGGAAAAGTATCTATCCCAGTACAGAACCTTGTGGAACTCCATGACTAACTTTTGTGTGCATTTAGGAGTCATTGTTTACATTAACAATAATATATCAGATAAATCCGATTTAAAACCGGCCTAGTGCTGTTCCTTGAATCACTACATGTTGTTTCTGTGACAGAATCAAATGCTGCACAAGATCCAGCAGGGTGAGAAAGTACATTATCTGAGGCCATGAAGGGTCATTGATAACTCTCAGCAGTGCTGTTTCTTTGCTGTGATAGATTCTAAATCCTGATTGAAAGTCGTCAAATAGACCATTATCCAAAATACACGTTTTTTCCCAGTTAAAATGTTTTTTGGGGTTTATATTTCATGGTATACTGTTCTATCGAAAAATATGATACCATTAATATGAGTATACTAAAGCGTCATTCAAAACAGCAAGTTGGTTTAAACCAATTTCTAGTTTCAAAGTTTTCAGAGTCTCCAAAAGTAGTGTTTGAGTAGTCACAGCTTTCCTAGTTCTTTTATGACAAAGACAGTCTACAAAGAAAAGAAAATCTTGTGACAGTCTTGTTTGAGCCCTGTACCAATTCCCTGTTGTGCCTTTAATTCTGATCTCTGCTGTGCTATCCACAACAGGGTTATCAATGGCTGAAGGACAAGATCCTGAGTGAGGAGGGACATCGTCAGCAGGTGAAACTAAAAGAGTTACAGGCAGTTGCTGAGCGACTCGGCTGCACTCTGCCCCAGCTGGCTATTGGTAAAAAAAACTGTTAAATATTGATCTTGTTTTGCGTTCATCATATCCCACTGCACAGTTGGTATTGTAACGTCTGGAATACCTTACGTTTCTGTTACTGTCATAATGGCTTTATTTAAATTAGTTTTCACTGCTTTCACATGTTCTTTGATTGACTACTTTCACCTTTTCTACCTGTCTTAAAAATTCCCACAGCCTGGTGCCTGAGGAATGAAGGGGTGAACTCAGTCCTGCTAGGAACTTCCACAACTGACCAACTGATGGAGAATATCAGAGCAATACAGGTCAGAAAGTATACAGGCTAAAGAAAAAGCATATACAACCAGTTTGTTAACAGTTCCATAACTGCAGTATTAAATATTACCGGAGTCTGAGGGTAGAACAATTCAGATATTCAACTAACATCCACTGTTAAGATGAAAATACAGGCTGTGATTCATTGTTGACTTTTAGTTTTAGTTAGACATTTTCAGTGTAAAAAAAGACATATGGACCCACAAATCCATATAGGGCGGCTGTGGCTGAGGGGTAGAGCGGTTGTCCTCCAACCTGAAGGTTGGCAGTTCGATACCCAGTCTTCTCCATCTGCATGCCGAAGTGTCCTTGGGCAAAATGATGACCCCTGAATTTCCCCCCATAGAACAACAAAGTGCTGTTAATAGATGCACTGTATGAATGTGTGTGTGTGAATGGGTGAATGCAAATCTGTACTGTAAAGAGCTTTGAGTGGTCATCAAGACTAGAAAAGCGCTATATAAACACAAAACCATTTAACCATTTACAAGTAACTTTTCATATTTAAAAGACAACAACAATAAAATGTGTTTACTCTGTGTTTAGTTAAGTTTTAAAATCATTCATCTAAATTTATTGCATATAGCTTTCATAAAAATTCTGCAGTGCAGCAGGGTAGTTATTATTATATAATTATAATATCATAACTTGATCTATCCATAGCCAATCTATCAAATTCACCCGCCCTCAGTCACAGTCTATCTTGCTATTAATCCAGAGTTGTGTGAATTCACTATGGCCCACAGGACTTTCCTCCATCCACTGGTTAAGGTTTATCAAAACGACACATGTTGTACACTGTGTGGAGCCAGTTGATCATTAGTTATCAATATACAGTAAAATGTGCCACAGTTAAAAAGATAGATTGTGTCCTTTTTTACTGTATAACAACATGACAATAAAGAGGATTGTATCATGAATGCACACATGAACAGATGCTTAGTTTATAGTTAGACTTTTTCCAGTGGTTACCTCCCAATAGGATATCCCAGTAGTGAATGATCAACAGATTGATTGTCTAAATATCTTTTGGTCTAGTTGTGGGCTACACCACAGATGACAGCTTTCAGGAATGACCACAGACATATCCTCTGGAGATCTCTGTGACACTCTGAAGTCAAGATGTGCCTCCAATAGGCTGACTCAAGCAACGGACAGTTGTCTAAGGTACATTTGACGGTAACATTTCTCTCCTCTCGTTCCTCAGGTTCTCCCAAAGTTATCACTGTCCCTTGCATCTGAGATGGATGGCATCTTGGGAAACAAGCCGTACAGTAAAAAGGACTTCAGATCCTAGAAGCACCAGTGATGAACTGTCTCTGCTTTTGAAAAAGCAGCAACACTGATTAGCAGAATTCAACAAACTGTGACTTATTTCGGAAATCTGTTTCTAAAAGACACAAGGCGTAAAAAAAACATTATCCATTTCACCAAGTTGATGCACTTTACTTTCTTGCTCGTGTTTGCACTTATAACCAATTTATAGTGCCAATTACTACCAAATTCAATACTTCAATCCTCAATGAAGAAAAGGAAAAGCTGCATTTCTTCTAATCAGCGGAGAAAGTGAATGGCTGAGTGGGATGAGTCCTCTGCACTGTCTACAGATTGTCGTCGCAGCATGTTTTGTAAATGGTAAATGGTAAATGGATTTGCATTTATATAGCGCTTTTCTAGTCTTGATAACCACTCAAAGCGCTTTACATTACAGTTTCACATTCACCCATTCACACACACATTCATACAGTGCATCTACCCCAGCACTTTGTTATTCTAAGGGGGGGGCCATTCGGGGTTCAGCATCTTGCCCAAGGACACTTCGGCATGCAGATGGTTCGGACTGGGAATCGAACCGCCGACCTTCAGGTTGGAGGACGACCACTCACCCCTCAGCCACAGCCGCCCCTTGTGGAACATGTTGGTCCAGATCTTCAGCTTACTTAGTACATTATGGTGTGATGTATTCCTATTTTCACTGTAATAACAGCGAATTGTTTTGGGAATTAAACTTGTATTATTTATAGTCAGTTTAGGTATTTGATTATTGTTACAACATTGCAGTCATGTTTTAGTCAGTTTAAAGTCATATGATGTTTAACTTCATAATGCATGTTTGATTAGGTTTTTTTGTCGAGCTGTACTTAAAAAAAAGGAGGTAAAGTGACCTTTAGTTACTCACACGGATAGATGCAGTGGTGTCTGAGGAAGAAATTAATTACTTTTTTTTATTTTGGGCATGTTTAGCACTATATCTTGGCCAATGTGGGAATATTAACATTTGTAGCTATCAAATTACATTTAAATTCAATTCAACTTTATTTATGTAGTGCCAAATCCTAACATAGCCTAGGCACTTTACAGAGTAAGGCTGAGACCTGAAAATATTATAGAGAAACAGCTCCCACCAAGTAAACACACTTTGAAGACTGTGGAGTAAAAACAGGAAGAAACCATCAGAACCAGACTCAGTGTGGGCGAACATCTGACAGGTTGGGGTGAGAGGAGAAAATGGGAAGAAGAGGAGAGGTGGGTGGAGAAGACGGGAGAGAGACACCAGGAACAGTTGTGTAGCCATCACATTTAGATTCTGTCAGACTGGTTATGATAATTTAAATAATAAGAGTGATTTTTATAGATGTAATGATATCAGACCAAATTAAGGTTCAAACTAGGTTTGAAGTTCTTTAAGAACTCTAATGTTTAAAAAGTCCAAACGCTCGAAAAGTGGCCCAAAAGCAGGGTGGTGGTTGTAGCACAAGCGATCTCAGCTCTGTCTTTCCTCTCGCATGCACTTGGTATGGCAGAAGCTGTATTGGGGAATACCCTAGTGTACCTCATGTCAGGTGAGAAGTTATGGCTGCATCTGCAGAAACAGGTGAACAGCAAATCACATCAACAAGAGGCCTGCAGAATGTGTCAAACACCTGGAATAAACTGAAAGTAAACAGGGTTTTTTAACACAGCTCTACATTAAACATGCACTCATTCAGGCTTTAGTTCCCCCATCTCAGTCAACCTTAAATTAATAGAAATGTATTTTTACGTTAATTTCAACACAGAACTCAAAAGACTGCAAAAGAGATAAAAAACGAACAATGAGTTTTGCATTAAAATTCACTTGAGTCTACCATTGAAGTAGCCTACTACAGACACAATATATTATATTGATATTTTTTATAATATATTCATTCTCTGGAAATCTATATGATATTGGTAATGGTAATCAGATACATTGATATGTTTTTATCACAATATAGATACATTTTTTCACTTTGCATCAACAATACTGAATTGATTATTGCTCTAGATCAATGAAATTTCCCCCACACCCCTTTGGCACATACAGTGGTTGTGTTTTATTGTTAGGTGAGGTCTAACAACCACAGCAAAGAAGGATGTCAGGTGGCATGCGCATTAGGAGTGGGTCAGGGTGAATGGACAGTTTGACAAAACACTGGATCTTTGATATACAGTAGACCAGCGGTTCTCAAATGGGGGTACGCTTACCCCTGGGGGTACTTGAAGGTACTCCAGGGGGTACGGGAGATATTTAAAAAATATATTTCAAATTAGCATCCATTAAAAATCCTTTAAAAATTGTTATTTAATAAATATTCAATAAAATATAAGTTAAAGTTAATGAACTGAATTTTATATTCAGTAGGTTATTCAATTTCATTATCCTAAAAACCCAGAGTCTCCCCCATACCGATGGTTTGACCCAACCTGGCACACGCCACTTGTCATCACTGCCGCCTTGAAAACTCTGGAGTTTGGGTTGAAGCGCAGAAGCAATGTCGCTGAAACACGGAAGGACAATTGCCAAAGAAGGCGAAACCAGAGCCAGCAATATTCCGAAAGTCGAGACTTTAACTGATGTTTACAGGTTTATTTGAAACTTCCCTAAACATCACTGTGAACGCTTGTGCCTCTTCGGAGGGACTTCACACTTTTCCGTTGTGAAGTTACAAATTCATAACAGGAAGTCCGCGTCTCTACCGGAACACTTTCAAAATAAAAGCATGTAATACAAAAAACCCACGGAAATGAAATTGTCTGTCACAATAAAATAACAGAAAGACACTTCGACAATATTAACAATAACATAGATTGGGTTATTTACCCTTTGTGTTTTTTCTGTGGGGAGAGATTAGCCAACAGTGGCATTAAGCCAGCAACTCTTCAGCAGTATCTCCAGACAAAACACGAAAGTCATGTTGGTAAGCCACCTGAGTTTTTTTTAAGAGGAAACTTTCTGAATTCAGGTCATCTCAAGAAACGATGCAAAAAGCCTCCCCGGAGCAAACGGAAGCAAGCTACCTGTCACTTATCAGGAAAAAGTCCTGGAAGTGTCATCTGACCGTGGCATCCAGATGAAGTTTGCCACATCCACACTCACACAGTTTTGGGTATGTGTGAAGCAGGAGCACCCTCACCAGGAACAGAAGGCTTAGGAGCAGCTACTACCCTTTGCCTCCACATTTTTATGTTAGGCCTCCTTCTCTGCTATGACTGTGATCAAAACAAAGCAAAGAAACAGACTGCTCCTGGAAAAGAGCTTGATCAAAGCAGTTGCTTACCTGCCACCAAGACTGACAAAGATCCTCAGTGAAGCGCAAGTTTCTCACTAAAATGTAAATGCAAAAGCACTCACTCAGTTCAATGCAACAATGTAATCTTAAGTGCTGACAGTTTGTAAATTTAAGATTAGTATTCATTTTGATCATTAAAGAAGATATTATAAGATGAATATTTAAAACATTTATTTTGAGCTAATCTTTTATTTCAAATGAAGTTAATGATTTATTTTTTGTGAAGAAGTGTTTATCTTTAATTAAGTTCATGAGTTCAGTTTGAGAACATCTTTATTATGATCCCAAAAGAGGTCACTTTAAGTTGATTATTTTTATGTGCACAAATCTTTATTTATAATTGAGATAATGATTAAGTATTTAGTTATTTTTATATCATTTTATTTCCGAATAGTTCAAGAGAGAGAGAAAGTGTCTAGTAACAAGGTTTATTAAAATCAGACACTAATGGCACAGCACTGTGTATTTCATCTTTCTTTCAACCAGAAATGCTTTGAGCTGGTTAGGGGGTACTCGGCGGAATTTATTTTTCAAAGGGGGTACATCTCTAAAAAAAGGTTGAGAACCACTGCAGTAGACCACTGCTTATCAACTTTGTGAAACCAACAAACATTTAAGCCAATTTGTAACGTAGTACACATAGGTTTTATGGGATAGAGAAGTACTGTGTTGTTACGGGGATGAAGTGTGAAGAGAGTACCTGCGGCTAATGAAGGCCAGTACAGCCAATGCTGAAGGTAGTCAGACCGAAGTGTTGAGAGAAGCTCAGGGTTCTAGCCCGACAGTCTTCAATGCCCTGTATGTTGTTGCTGCTGCTGTTGTGGAGGGCAAATAAAGTTACTGCATTCTGAACCATTAAGAAACGTCTCCACATCCTTCAATGGAATGGCCCGGACGGCTGGGTACCGGCCAGATAACCAGCCAAACTAACAGTAAGGAGGTAACATACTGCTACTTAACTGACACTGGTGAGCATGATAGGAGTGGACACCGAGCTACTTTTACACTTTAAAGAAATTCAATTAAATTCAGACACCAAAATCAATTCACAGATTGACATGTGGAACGGAAAAATCAAGCCCAGCTTTAAACAAGTTTTTGTGTTAAATTTGAAATATAAATTTGGTTTATTTTTGATTAACTATTGTCTGTCACATGTTGTCGCATGTTTAAAACATCAACACACCCACCTGCGAATCCTGCGATGGATCTCCTGCTGTCTTCTAATCGGAGAAAGTGCAGAAACTCTGGAGGCTCTCACTGAGACATTTGAATGCTCATGGAAGGTTGCATCATACTTTCTGCCCTGCTGATACATCTGCCACAAGAGTAACAAAGCTCACTCAAATTAGTTAACTGACTGAGATCTACTATGGAAAAAAATCTAGGTAAACAATTGCACAGCACTCACCATCTTATTTTCATAAATTCTATTTTGGACAAAGTCGGATAGTACTGACTGACAGCAGACCTGCTGTAGCAGTGGTTAGTCAACGCGCAGTTTGATAAACAATAAAGGAACTGACTGCAGAGTATCGATGGCAAATAGACAAACAGCAATGTTTTACTTTTATTGGTAAACAAGTCAACAGGACTAACCACCAAATCTTTTATCGTTTCATTTAGCGTGTGGGTTGAAAGCAACAGAGTATGGTTTACACTGTGTACATTACATTCAAGTCTCTACAGGGACATTCATGGCACAAATAAACTTGGTCTGCCACACAAAATGTGATGCCTGGATGTTTCCTTCTTCCAGTTGTGAGTTTGAAGAGCTGTGGAGCGAGTGAAGGGAATGAGGACACATGGAAAACAGAAAGGAGATGCACCCAGAAGCTCTCGCGCACAGCTGGAAATGTGTTCAAGAGTTCCTCATACACAGTGTTTGTGTGTCAAAGTGATTATAACCTATAAGGTTTAGGCCTAATTTATGAAATTATTGTGCTGCCCACAATAAGATCTATCAGGAGGCAGTTGTAATATGTCCAATATTTTTTCATATCTGGAAAATGTACACTGTTTTCCACCAAAAACGTTGGTGCTGTGATATAAAACTTCAACAAAACCCATCCGCTTCAATTATTAACAGTCCTACTTGCCAATATTCTGAAAGAAATGCTAAACTGAATTAATAAAACTGGAAATTCAGAAGATATTTACAAATGTTAACACTGAGAGTTTTTATGAGATTTCGGGAGATCATAACAGGTTACATGCAATGTTGCTTAAAAGACCGCTGCATTGAACAACTAACATAACATACAATCAACATAACATACACCAACCTATATAATAGATACTAACTTGCAACCTTTTGAAATTCCACTGGGGTAAAAATATAAAATGCAGACCAACTCTATATAATTCAGAGTAATAGTGGCCTGTCAATCATGACTTGCATGTTCTCACATGTACCCATGGATGGTATGACAGCAAATGTAAGATAGGGCTTCTTTAGCAGGAAGAATATATTTGGTTAATACATACACTGGAGTTTAAGAGGGGACATAAAAGTAAAAATCAGAGGCAAAATTTGATAAATGTTTGGCTAAAAGAAAGATGCTCATTTGTAAAGTAGTAAGTACGAATATCAGGATGTAAGAATTGCAAGTGAAGAACTCTGTCCAAATCATTCTTTACTGACTAAGTGCACATCTGACTAGTGAAGATGAGCCTGAATGTATTTTTTGTCTATTTCACTGATAAACAGAAAAGAGTCAAATATTAGCTCTAGAGACAGGCATGTTTCTAAAATCAGTCTCTGATCTACTTATGTAACAAAATCTTAATCTTCTCATCAGAAAATAGCATTATGCTAATACTATATTGTTGCTATTAAACATTCAGTCCTGTTGTTACAAGAAACAACTTTTTCTGCTTTACCTCTTATTTTAAACAAATTGTAAGTTTTGACGACATCATGACATCTTAGTCCACTGCAGCCCAATATAACTAGAAACTGTGTCTGTATGATTCCACCACTCACCATTTAGATTGAATGTAAATGTTCAGTGCCAATTCAAAAATACATTTTCAAATCACAACACTGAAAATGTAGAAGCACATCATTTAAAAGCTGTTTTCACTAAATGTAGACATACAGAGATAATCCTTGGTGAGATGGGAGGTTTGTAGCAAGAGTATGCTGCCACAAAATTGACAGCTACTGCATCAACAAGACCACAAACTTTCTAGGACCTTCCTAGGACTGGGAAAGTGTGCCTGGCCATCGAGTGTATATTATGACTGTCTAAAATGAAAGCTATGACGAGGAATAGAACACATTCTTGTTAAAGGCACCCACCAAATCTAGTCCCTCCTGTGAATGGATAAAAAAAAGGTCCAATTTTGGTTCATTAGCATTTCAAGCTGCAATGCATAAGTGGTGTGTCACTTCAAGAACATCACAGTTCAGGATCTACGTGCTAAAACATTAGAGTGTCAACGATTACTGAAACTCACCATTATGTTGGTCCTCACAAATGTCGTTTCCGCTTAAGATCCCTATTAAGAGCTCAGTTTGCTAATGCATGTGGAGATGCCACCCCTCCTGAGGGAGAAGGGTGTCATTAAGGACAACTGCTCACACCACCCAATGGACACAACCTCATCATATATGTAGAGGGATACTACTGAGGGTTTAATGTGTGAGTGCAACTACAGGGAGACATGTCTTCATCTTTAGACAAATAAGTAATGTGAATTATTTCATTTGTTCTGGCCTCCTGCACAACTGAGATGACATCACACATTCTGGCTGTGACTTTCATTGCTATTGATTTGTTACCATTTAGGTTCAGTGTTATATCACTAATGAATTGGAGTGAGAAGGTAAGTGAACAGATATCCAGCAGTGCAGGCTGACAATAAAACTGGCACTGGTTTACAAATCCAAAACACCAGCGAATGACACATTGGAGACATTAGAGTGACCCACAAATAAATATTGGCAGTGACTGGACAGCTGAAAACATTAAATTGGGCCAGAATCCCAGCTGCTATAATGAGCCATAATGCGTATAATGAGGAAAGACACGATAATGTTGACAGTGACCAAATATGAGCCATACATATGCTCTGACAGGATTTAACTAAAGAAAAGACAACCCTGCAAAGTGTGGGGAAAGTCAGGCAGTAAGCTAACAGCAAGAGAGAAACTGTGAGTCAATTGGGGTCTGCACCATTCTATAACATACAGAACACTCTCTTATTGGGTTTATCCAATCCATCTGTAATGTACCTGAAAACCCTGGGGAAAGGACAAACCTGTGTGACAATAACATACAACTCCCACTGGGAGTAACTCGTCAGTGTTAAGCATGTTTCCTGGGTTGAACATACAGTAACTCCACTTTGGAACAGGAGTGAAGAGTTAACAATGTGATTCAATGAGCTAACATACTAGAAACCACAAATTAGTCAAAGTCAACCCACATATGAGATTAACTTTCTGCTCGGGATACAAGGTAATGCCAACCTGTATGCATTGCCAACTTCTTTGCCAAAATAGTTCCCAATCACTTGCTTGCATGCTACGCTCAGGGTGGCCAAGTAGAAATCCTATGAACTTAGCTCTCAAGGAAATCAATTGGGTGAGTGGAAGTCCATAGTTCCTCTCTGACACACTTCAGGCACCTCAAATGACACTTTATTCCCTGTGCGGGAGGCACAGCTACATCTTTCCCATATGCTTGCACCATGAGAATAGGTCTAAGGTACAGTATCTTTGCTACCTCCTGGTGGGCTTCCTCCCCCTGTAACCAAATTGCAGAGCAGTTTGCGTCGACCAGCCTGGTAGTCTTCCTCATCGACGTTGACCAATAGTTTTATAGCCTCATGGCCCACAGCCTGTTTGAGGGAATCTGTGATGAATACCCCTTTAAGGGCCTCTAGCAAGGATCCATTTATGTAGTCTCTCCAGAAGGCATCCAAGTAGGTGAGCTCGGAGAACTTAATGTCGCAGATGATGGAGCCCAAGTCTCGGGATTTTAGGATGGTGTTGGCCTGGTTGAAGCGCTCAAACTGTCGCTCCACTGCCTCTTGTTTGTTGGAAAATACGTTTCCCTGCAGCGCAGACTCATGCTGGCAGTATTCAGCGCGAACCCGGAGGCGGATATCTGAGAGAGGAGAGAGATAGATGGTACAGCGTGGGTCAGCCCAGAGTGAGTAGTAGGGCTGGAACATATACAGTAAGTAGCTCCAATAGGTCACATTGGAAATGTTAGGCCCTATCAACACTAATAACAGCTGAGTAACAGTAGACTGAAACCAGATCAGATCTACTAAGAACTCAGGGTAAGTTTAATGTCAGCTCTATAATCTGTAGTTTGTAAAACACTCGCAAAAACCCTCTCCTCATTGTCCCCCTGTCCGTCGGTCAGTAATTATCGCAATATAAAATATATCAATAGCAAAATAACAAAGGTCAAACATATAAATATAATGCTTACACATTGTGCAAGCACTGTGAGGAGGAATAACGTAATTGATTGACCTTAGATTTGATAAATGTTTTTCTGTTTGGCAAGTGTTTTTAATTGTCTGCCCATCAAGAAGAGTTTAAACCCTAACCTTCTCTCAGGAGAAAACATATTTTTACATTTAGTCATGATAACTATTGTTATCTGGGGATAAATTGTTTTTTATCTCAATATAACTTTTGCCAATACTCTGCCACTTATTACTACTGTATGTGTGGCTTTGTAGGCCAACAACAGTGTGTTGAGTCTTAACCTGTAAAACTATCTGCTGATTTTGTCACATGAATTTCAGGAGTCTAAATCGCTCAATTAATATTTTATTCATACTGATCAATGACATAAATCAACCCTCACCTCTGACTAGGGATCTTGAGCATATGGAGTAAATAGGCTGCTGGTATTAAAATATGTAATCCTGCTCTGAGACTCGACAAACATGATGCTGTTTGTCTATGTTGTGCGTCTCTTTACCACATGTTTGCTTCTCTCTGCAGTCAGCTGAGGAATGACTTCTCTTCCGTTTGCGATTTGGTACAGGGGGAGCTGGCTTTATTCGGGGAGGGCCAACATGGGGTCCTGACGGGGAACAGCAAATGACTGGCTGAGGACCTAGAAGGGACATCAGTTATGACATTAATCCATCTTCTGTGTCATAATGTCAAAAAGACCTTGAACACACACACAGTCACCTACCTGTTCTTCTGTGGGGTTCCGTGACCTTGCTCTGCGCTGTTCCTCTTGGTGAAATATAACGTACTGATGTCTCTTCCAGGTATTTATCGACAGGATCTGGACACACTGAAAACAATAGATTGTGGAAGCAATTGTTAATTTCAATGAGTAAAAATCTTCTTTGGAATTAACAACAAAGATTTCATAGAGCATGTGTGAGAGCTTCAGAAAAGCAGTTATACCGCTTCACTTTTTGCACAGTCGGTTGTGTTGTAGGTTTCATTTTAAATGGAAAAAAAATTCCCATCAATCTTCACTCAATAACGACAATCATTTTGTAAATATATTAAAGGGAAAGTTGACCTAAAACTAATAATCTACTCACCCCTAATGATGGAGGGGTTTGTGAAGTGTTTTAGTCCACAAAACTCTTTTGCAGCTGAACTCGTAATGGCTGCAGTTAGTGCAGCAGTAACTAGGAGGAGGATAACACACTCTTAGGCTAAAAACATGGTGTAAATGATGTTGCTTCTAGTCGAATTTGAATGTCGGGGCTTGCGGACACTTTGATGAAACCACAGGAGCCGTATGGAGGCATTTTAATTTTTTTACATTTGAAGAGGTGGTCGCCATTTACTTCAATGTATTGTATTTGGCTGCAAGCTGTTTACCCCTGAAAACTCCAAAAGTGTTTTGGTACTCAAACATTTAACCCATCCTTACATCAGTATCGTGTTGAGTGGGTGAATTCAAATTTTTGGTTGAACTATCCCTTGATACTGAACTCTCTTATTCACTTAAGTATTCAGACCCATAATTCTGGAGTTTGTAGAAGCTTCCAGTCTTCCTCTGGATGTGTGCAGTTGACCTCTAAACAGCAGATTACAGATCACATATCTGCTTTAAAGCTTATCAGTCAGATTTGTACCTGTGATGTCAGACAGGACTTGAATTTGCTTGGCTGCTGTAGGGCTGGGCAATATGGCAAAATATATAATCACAATAAAAAAATGTGTTAATCAAATATGATAGATAAATGTCAAATTATTATTCATTTCTCATTTAAAAACAGATTTTGCTGCTGAGTAAATGTTGTGGTTTTGAAATCTTATTTATGGATATAAACAAAAATTTGACATCAGCAAACTAATTTACATATCTGAAGTGGAACATTAAAATCAATTCTCTATAACACCTTATCGCTGTGCTTACAAAATGCATAAGCAATATATCAATATGTAATTAACACTTGTTATATTAACCTCTGAAACTTTTAGAATGACTAATGTGTTCTTAGTCCTGACTGTTCGAATAGTCAATTCTAGTAAGAATCTTGTTTGTTCTAAACCAGAGGTTAGTATCATTTTCGAGCCCAGATCTACCAACCTGATATCTTCCAAGAAACCCACTTAGGAGGTTGATATTTATAAGTTATTGCAATTTCTGATAAAGGAAATTGCAAAACTTGATGCTCCAGATCATAGAGTCTTGCTGCTCGCTCCGCCTCCTTCGACTAAATTCTACTCTTCATCAATAGGAACAGTTGATTATAGAAAAGAAGTATGTAGCTTAGTTACGATCCCAGAACATGAGGGAAGTAACAGCACGTGCACACACGCTGTCCCCATCTCTAAAGTTTAAATGTTGATTTGTTTTAACTTCATTGTTGCAGACGATGCAACGCCCTGTTTATCTAGGAACATAAATATGAATTCAGCAGTTTTTATAAAGATCAGTCCTAAGCATGATTGATTAGAAAACACTGATTTGATTTTTATTGCGACCCGATTTTTTTTCCATATCGCCCAGCCTTAAATATGCAAATAACAAACCCTCCTTACATGCTGTGACAGTGCACCTGTGTGTGGGACACAGTTGCTCACTGAGGTTGATACTGGACAGTTTTTACCATGACCTTATCACGTGGTATTACTAACTGTCTGGAATTTAACCATGGTTAATAGTGAAGTGTTTCATCCCTACACCTAAACATATTATAAGGGAAAGAGGGTCTCTCACTTGTGTATGTTCCTGTGATTAATTCTGAGAAGTGCTTTACCCAACACTGTTTCTTTTTATATCATGCAAATTAGATTAACAAAACATGATGCGCGGGTCCTACAGGTAAAACATTTCATTCATGTTTTCTAATGCACTTAAGTGCGGAGCAGCTGCAGGGCAGAAGTTGGTAATGTTGGATATTTCTCACGGTAAAATGAAAGCCACGCTGCAGATATTCTCCAAATGTTTTATTTGCCCCTTTGTCTGCACAGAATGGAAGTGAACAGATTGTGAAGCTCGCCACTGCCACACTTTCATAAGTGTGACTGTACCCCAAATAGTGAAAGACAAATCTTTTCTTGCATTACTGAGGATCACTTGTGGATGTGCACACAACAGCAACCAAAACTATGAGGTATGACTAATCGTTGGGCAGCAACAACTTTATGGACAATAGCATGAGTGGGCAAGCGGAAAATAGCACGGCGAGTAGCGCAGCACAGAGTTATACAAACAGATCAAAACACAGCAAAGTTTGAGTTCTCTTGAGAGCTGTAGAATTATTTCTGTTCCTTATCAAACAAATTAGAAAATGGCTGGCTGCGACAGAGTAGATGATTAATAGAAAACCCTGCTTTGACATGGCGAGATGGCCAATAGCATCAACAGAGGTATGGATGTAGCCTTTGAGACGACATGTCAAACTCGAGGCCTGCGGGCAACTTCCGGCCTGCGGTACAATTATATCCGGCCCGTGAAAAAATGTCATATTCCTATCTTATCTGGCCTGACGGTATATAGGACACACTTTTTTTGTAAAATAATTTTTCCAGCATTCCAAGGATCCCAGTGCCTGTCCCGTCAAGTTCACCCCCACGCTTTTCTCTGTGATGAAGATGGACAAAAACCCCACACAGGAGTCGTCTCACTGATGCACACCTTTATTCCATCTTTAGGTTTCCACAGCACAGAGCCTAACACCAAACATTAATAAACTGTAAGCCAAGAAAAGATGCCAAACATCTGGCTCTGGCACATACAAATAAAATAAGAATGTAGCCTACCTAAATGTTTTCTTTTTGCACTTTATCCAATATCCTGTCTTTCCTGTTTAATAAATGTTGACACATTTTGGCCCTCGACGTAGTCCATGTTTTAAATTTTGGCCCTCTCTGTAATGAGGTTTTCACCACTGCCTTAGAGAACCATTCTTGTAAATATTATGAAGGCAACCTTCTGGATGGACTGGATTTGTGGGAAGAATACATAAAACATTTTATTCTCAGTATGTTTTTTTAAATGATTGTGCAACAAATTCTTCTTAAGTACTTTATACCAGATGCTGATCTGAAAATGTGGTAATAATAGTACTCATTCACGACCTTAACTGAATTTAAATATTTGGAGACATGTTGGGCTCCTAGTTCCTTAAGCAGCATGCCAAAGAAATTATTCCGGCACTGGAATGTCTCTACATTTGAATGTTTGCTTTTCCTTAAGTTCTTATGCTCAAAAATCAAAAGAATTCAAAAGAATAACATAGACAATACTCACCAGCTTGTCGTTTCCTGAGTGTGACATAAGGCAAAAGGTCGTGGCGGGTGATTATCCTTAGAAGCTGGAGAACGTGCCGGAAGTTGGTCTCATCACAGCGACCCTGGCGCTCTAGGGCCAGCAGAAAATCCCTTCCACTCCTGATGCCACCACGTTCATACTCATCAATTACGTCAACAAACAGGAACGACAGTACCCTCACATCCCGATGTGTTAGCTGGGCACCAACTATGTCAAACATGCGGTGGAGTGAGTATAGCCCATGGGAGTTATCCACTGCCTCCTCCGGCCACGGTTCAAAACCCCCATCTCTTCTGGATAAGCTAGAGTTGGTGCTGGTCGCAGAAACATTTCTGCTGGCAACATCTCCGCTGGACGTTGACACACCGGAGCACCCCGGCCTGCCAGTCAGTGCTCTGTGTTCCAAAGACCCAGCATTTGGACTGTTCTGGTTCGAGTGCAGCTGATTGGCCGGAAGATGAGGCCGGGCAGATGAGTTCTGAGCAAGCTGGGGTGGATAAACAGCATTGGGGAGATGAGGCTGCTGTGATGTCATCTCAGGGCCAGACGGTGATAAGGGATGCTGGAATCCCTGCAACTCCCTCTGTCTTTCGTTGCTCCAACTTATAACAAAAAAAGTAGAATGGGGGAATAACATATTAATATAGATTATTTTTTACCCAATCTTACTATCAGTGGCCATCTTTATTTATCAACAAACTACATTATAGAACTTCAAACACGTGCCAGGTTTCTCACAGGTTATTATTGTGAAGGCAAACCCTCTCTGTCAGAAATCGTAAGTATGCTTTCATTAAATAAATCTTTTTTAGAATCAAAGCTGAGCAAAGATAACACAGTAAAGGCCACATATTTATTAAAGGGACAGATGTTTTGGAGAAGGGACCGATTTTAAAAGCGGCAGGTGTTAACACATATGCTGTAGATTTTGTACATAACTTTAATATTTCTGGATGTTTAAGGCCAGTGCGGGCAATGCTGCACATTAACGAACAGGATTGTTTATGGAAATTAGATTTTCTTTTTTTATATCTGTACTTCCACTTGTCACCCATCTAATACAAATGTAAGTCATATTGAAAAACAGCATACCTATGCAATACAACATTATTTCAAATCACCTGCAGTGTCAGATATTTATCTAACATCAAAACTGATTGGGAATGAGTTGTTTTATACACAAATTTTTCCTGTGACTTACAGCTTTAGGAAATTGAACGGTTCATTTAGTTCACCAAACTACTTGCCCAGCTTCCCTCACATTACCCTTAGTTGCTCGACATGTGTGTAGGTTGTTAATACATCCACCTCACTGCCTTGTAAGTGGGCAGAAGACCTCTTTCTGGGAAAACAATAAATTTAAGAAATTTTGACAATTTCATTTTAACTATACAACGCTAACGAAGAGCAGCACAAGAATAAACGAGCATGACGGTCAAATGTTGCATCTACTTGTATGTAAACATCGTAAAATTACAGTAATGAACACGAGAGATCACAATCATGACTCGCCTCTATCATAATGAGGGAGTTTGGACAAGCTCCCCTTAACATTAGCAGAGGCTATTTGGCTAACTAGACTTGTGTTTACATGAACAGATTGGAAAGGTTTTTATGTTAACGTTTTTGCTATTAGAATGACTCCGATCGTTTTCACTGAAGGTCAAACTAACAAATACACTCGGTGACCAGCAACTGTTTAGCAAGATAAATAACGTGGTAGCAACTAGCTAGGTGCCTGACTTAAGTTAGCTAACAAGCTAAGGGATAGTTTTCTGGAAATGAAAACCCGATGCAAGGCCTATTTGATGCGTGATTGCTAGACAACAATTTATACAAGTAGACTCACATCCAATATATTTTATTTGCGACTTAACAGCCAAGCAAGCGTCTCCGGGAATATGCGCTCAACAATTCACCTCTCTTCGTGATCTGCGCAGGGGTTTGTTATGACTGCTACTCGCTAGCTTCATTCCACGCCAACGTTATCTAAACTGCTTATTGAAACTCAATATATCATAAAATCTGATGTATGTGGTATCTCATGTATTACCTTGTGTATTTCGGAAATCCCAGACGAGCTCGTCAGCAACAAAGTTCGGTAGGCCGCTAACGCTATGTTACCTTCCCAGTGTCTTGAGTGAAGAGCACAGGAAACACGGCCACGTCTAAATGTCGACCAAACCATCCACGTGCATTACGTGCCTCTGGGGTCTTGATGGACACGTATCCCTTCTGACACGAAACTAGAGACTGTGTAATGGTTTGTGGTGCACATACAGTCACCATGGGAAAACAAGCAGATAGGTCTCGTTCAGCTAAAATGAAAGAACTTCCAGTTTACAGCAGAGTTCACTTCCGGGTTACCCCGTACGGAGGCCCATACGGACAAAAGTGTTGGATATTTAAAGTACAACAATTTCGTGCGACTTCTATAAACCATTGTTATGGACTTCTTATTTATTTCGTGTATACCAATAAAAACATTTACAACAGCTTTAAGGTGCCTCCCTATGATTGGACTAAAGACAACATCCGTCAGTGCTGTCCAGCCTCCTCATATTCATTTATTTTCTGACCATTCAAATCAAATTAGCACTTTAAAAGGTACGCCCTACAACTGCTGGTGACAGAGATATAATAGTTTCTTGGTTTGGTCATGAGTCTGTGTACAGTGGAGCCTCTATCTGCCCCACCTGATACCAGACATAACAGGCAGCTTGTAACCTTTTGAATGCTCTGGATAACACCTGAATTATTACAAATGGAAATTATTGGCAGATGTTCACTCAATATCAAACATTATCATCAAAAATACAATGACATACTTTGGAAGAAGTATTGTTTGAGACTGAACGAGAAGTACGTTCATTGCATTTTTTCTTAGTTCGTTTTAACAGTGTATTGTTCAGTCAATGTATTTCAGGTAGCGTTCACTGTATAGTTGATTTTGCTTCTTGTGAAAGAAACCATTTTTATAAAAATAATTTCCCTTTTTCTGGTGTGTTGTCTCGCTAACTCTCTGGCTGAGTAATTCTACCCAAGATACAAATCATAGTATTTTGGTAAAGGGGAATGCCCCTGTTACTGCAGGCTTGCCTTATTACAGTTTTAAATCCGTCACAGAAACACATTATTGAAACAACACAAAATACATACAAAACACTGACAGAGAACATATACATAAAGATAAAGGCAATGTAAGTGTTGTCAAACTTATGAAAGGGCGATATTTAGAAGAATATATGAAACAAAACACACACACATAAGGGGTCAAGGAGCAAATATTTACAGACACACTGGTGATTACTAACATTGACACAACGGCGCTCCAAAAGGGGGACATCAAATAAGCAAAAAATTACATATATCCAAAAAGATGGCTAAGAATTTCTGTATTTACTACAATGAATATGATATTTACCCATTAGGATTATAAAGGTTAACCATGTCATAAATAAATAGATAATCCAAATCCAAATAAAGGGTCAGAATGTCGTTTATTTTGAGTGATAAATGCCATCATTTGTTTGAAACAGAGAAGGAAAAAACATATGTTCTAATGTTTCGTCTGTCTCATTACGAGGTTCCCCTCTAAATTCATGTCCTCCACCTTTGGGAGAATGGGCCAATTTATCAATTTTGAAATTTATAGAAAAAAGTATGTCAGACTGGATTGGACTTGTGCTGACTTGATATCACGGTGTGTCCCGTAGATGGCGGTAATGTCGCTGTGGGGCCTCTGATTAACCAAGTGCAGAAGAAGATCACGAAGCAGAGGAAGTGGAGCAGCGCTAGATCCGATCATATTATCGATCACCATGTCTTCTTCTTAGAAGCAAAACAAAGCCCAGAACGAACATCCTGCTCCAGCACGGATTCTTGAAGATGGCAGGCGAGGAGGAGAGAGGAGTGGTCCGTGTCAGAGTCAAGGTAGGACGGTCAACCAGTCCACGTCCGTCAGCAGGTCACGTAGACAGCCCGCTGTGCTGTTTATTCACCTGCTTGTTGTTGGTCTGCTCATAACAAACTGTAGTGATTCATTCTCTGGCGACAGAATACTGTTGTTACCGAGAACAAGACGACATGACGTTACCTTTGTGTTTACCGCCATTATCGTAGTTATCGCTACAATCTGAAATCTCTCTATCCTGGTGTTTGGGCCGATGGTAGCACCACATGTACCTGACACTCTCTGATCGATCATTATCAATATCCCATCGATACTGAACCGACAGCAGTGAACACACACACACACACACACAGACACACACACACACTGGAGCTGACGTCACCTGCCTGCTCAGCAGACGCGTGCACGGGACAACATGTGGTGACGTCACGCATTACCTGTCAGCAGAGGCATGATGAGGTCAGGCTCAGGGTTGACGTTTCGCTGCTTCACCATATGTTGTAGTTTGCTTTAAAACACATGTCACATGACAGAAGACAAACAACACACAGTCAGGTTTCTTGTTGACAAACATCCTATAGGTAAAATCGCTCTGGTCACATTATCGTAGTTAGCTGAGATTTCACGCTTTCCTAATTTCTTGTTGACTCGCTAATGCGCTACTTTAAACTTTGAGTTCATGTCAACAACAGAATTTTGTTGGCATGAACACACATCAAACGCTCAGTAACAGACTTTGTTAAATTCAGAGCTGTTACCAGATGATTTGAGTTGACAGCTTATCCTGCTCTCTAGGCAACAGGCAGGTTTGCTACATTACCTTTCAATTTTTTTAGCGATTCACTTTTATTTGGACATCTATGCACTTCCTAATGAATGATACCTTATGAGTCTCTATAACCCAGACCTGGCTCACTCCCCCCACTCCTCCTCATATACATGGGCTTACACTGCTTCTCCCCACATATTTATTCTGTCACACTTAATACCTACTTCAGGTCTCGGGCCCCATCACATCTGTCTTGCACATGATATTTACTCATTGCCCTTCCTACCTAGTTTTGCACACTTTATTATTATATATATTTAATATAATTTAATATACTTATAAATATTAAACTGTTCTCATTGCATCTGTATATACTTATATATACCATATCTGGCATATGGGCAGCTGTGGCTGAGGGTTAGAGGGGTCGTCCTCCAACCACAAGGTCTGGGGGTTTGATCCTTAATCTTTCCCATCTGCTTCCTTAAGTATCCTTGGGCAAGATACTGAACCCCTAAATGGCCCCTCATAGATGTTGAATGCACTAATTGTAAGTCGCTTTGGATAAAAGCGTCTGTCAAATGACATGTAATGTATCTGTAAATAATTGACCATGCTGCTCTTTGATTAAAGCTTTTATTTTCATCTACAATATATGACACAAACTTTCACCTATAAATGCTGTCTCATCAGGACCTTAAATCACATATGCCTTACCTGTAAATATTGCATCATTAGCACCGTATTCTAATATTTGTCTACTAATCTGCATTTCGTTGTACTTGTACCATGTGCAATGACAATAAAGTTTAATCTAATCTAAATATTAGTTTTTTGTAGTAACAGCTCATAGACAATGTTCTATGAATTATATTTGTGCATTACTGTATACTTTATATATGTATTACTGTAGAGTTTTTGATATTATATTGGATATTTTGGAATAAAGACTGATATTTTTGCCAACTCCTTCCTCAGCTTGTGTTATGTGATGCTTTTCAGAAATGTGATGGGGTGCTCCCAATGGAGTTTCGGTCTTTTGCTGTTGATCCTCAGATAACATCACTGGAGGTTCTGCAGCACATTCTCATCAGAGCCTTTGATTTAAATGGGTAAGAGTGATGGTCACCCCTGACTAAACTGTTGTACAGACACAAATATTGTCAGACTTTTTCATGGCAAGATAACAATATTTTTGTCAGCATTTCCTTTTGTTCTTCTCTCAAACTAGGAAGCGGAGCTTTGGGATCAGTTACCTGTCTCGGGATAGGAGTGGTGCTGAAATGTATCAGTCTCTGGTGTCAGACTGGGATTTGGATGTTGCCTTTGTCAGTGCAGCCAAAACCTACCTACAGCTCAAGATGGATATAAAGCCTTCAGAAGACAGTGAGAAAATCTGTGTTTCCTTAAACCAAATAACACAACCTAAAAGTATGAATATACTAAAGCGAAATGTGACGTCTTCATTGTCATCATGTACATTGTTTATTGACATAAACTTTAAAAGACTTTGATAATGAGTGAAATGTTCCTCAAGTTGTTCACATTTTAAACGGCAGCAGATAGTTAAGATAGTAATCCAGTTTGGATATAAGAAACTGCATGATAAGAAATAGATTTGGAATATGTTATATTAGTTATTGAGGGTTACTTCTTTATTTTCCAAACGTGATCTTTTGATATACTGGGCTGAAGCTGCAGCTGTCAAGAGCTGAGTCCTTAAAAGTGAACCCAAGTTTCAAGAGATGAAGGAACCACTGAGCTGTTAGTGCATTGAAAGGGGCGTGTCAGAAGAGGAGAGTGAAGTGCATTGAAGGAAAATGAGGAACAGAAAAGGGAACTCTAGATAGGAACAAGATAAATGTGGATTGTAGATCAAGATAATTTTTTCTGAAGGTTAGCTGCCAGCAGCAGTTAGAAAGAGTTATTTTGCAAAGCTAACCCCTCAGCGATTTAAATTATGTCCCTGTTTAGAATAATAGATTTAGGGGACTGTTGGGGTCAATCCAAAAGAAGAAGTTAATTGGGGATTTTTGAGATTTGCACAAAACTGGATTTTGTCTCATTACTTCCAGGAAAAGTGCATTAGTGGGGATCTTAAAAAAAAGAGTGGAATGATTACAGAACAAAACAAGTTTCAACGTGCAAAACACCCATGCACAGCCTATATTAATGCTCAGGTGTTGGTGGGTTGCAGGAACAAATTACTAGAATGGTGCTTAACTATGATTCTCACTGTTTCACTGCTCATAAAAAACATTTGACTATAGAGCGCATAAAATATAGGTTATGACAGAAATCTTTATTTAAAGGTGTGTGACTAAAACTTAACTAACAGTCAAACCAGATGCCAAGATTCCCTGCAACTGGCTTGACATGTTCAGAAGAGGGCAGAATTTTGTTTTGCCATGTGCTGTGAGGTTTTATTGGTTTGACTTGAGCTGAAGAAATTGTTTAGACATCTTGTTTTTACACAGTGAAGACATCCATTAAGATCTTAGATCAGCTGTTCAGACATAAAGCAGATGATTAAAGCCTGTTTTTGTTCAACCACAGGTCCTGTTATGGAGGACTGGGACATCATAAGTCCCAAAGACGTGATTGGCTCTGAGCAGCTTCTTGCAGAGAGGACGAGGTCTCTGGCCTCCGCCGCTCTTCCTTTCACCCAGTCTCTACTGTCCCAGGTTTCTTCACCTTGTTTTAGTTTCCTCATGTAGTCTTTTTAAAACTGTTCCCTCTTACCTAATGTGCTTCTTTTCACTCGTGCTCAGATGGGTCGGACCTTGTCCAAGGTCCAGCAAGCTTTGAGCTGGTCTTATGGGGAGGAGATCAAGCCTTTCAAGCCTCCTCTCAATGATGCTGAGTTTCACAGTTACCTCAATGGTCAGGGCCAATTGACACGACCCGAGGAACTCAGACTGCGAATCTATCATGGTGGTGTGGAGCCTTCTCTGCGCAAGGTGAGATTCATCTACAGCACGCTCCCCAGACAATCAGGATTGGATGTCAGGGTAATTTAATTGATTGTGTTTTCCATTGTGTTTGTCAATTCTGGTTCTATTTGACCCCTTTTCCCAAAAAGTAAACCGAACACAAGGGTTGGTTCTAAGTTAGTTCCACGACAATGCTAGCTCGGTTACTGTCTTCCTCTCTCACTCGTGTTGACACACAGAAAATCACACATGGGCTCAAAGACATTGGTGGTTCTTTCTTGTTGACCAGCAAAAAGTTCGTGCCACCCTGGAACCAGTTTTTCCTCCCCGAGGGCCAGTTCTTTGTCGAAACACAAAGTACTGGTTCCAGACTTGGCTCCGAACTGGCCCTTGAAATACCCTGGCTGGAAAAGGGGTTATTCGAACCTAGTAGTTGTGGTTCTTGGCATAGTACATTATCAAAGAAAGAAACCAAAACAATTTTAAGCAGACTTGTTTGTCATCATTTGTCATGAATGATGATTTAGTTTGTGATAATGACAAACTGGCTTCTTCTCTAAAAAACTGAATGTTTTTAACTTGTGCCTTAATTTAATATATGACATGATAAATCATGCATCAATTCTTAAATAATAACTGGTCATTTTGAATAATTGAATAAAGGAATAACTTCTGTATTGTCTGCTGTGGTGTAAGGTTGTGTGGCGGTACCTCCTGAATTTGTACCCTGATGGACTGAGTGGACAGGAAAGAATGGACTACATGAAGAGAAAGACAAGGGAGTATGACCAGCTGAAGAGAGAGTGGACAGCCCGGGTCAGTCATGAGGATCTTGAATTTATTCGCGGAAATGTTCTCAAAGACGTCCTGAGAACCGACCGGGCTCATCCTTACTACGCTGGCTCAGAAGACAGTCCACATCTGACTGCACTTACAGACCTGCTCACCACTTTTGCCATCACACACCCACAGGTTGGTAGAGAGGTCTTGTCATTTGGCTTATACTTGTGGTAGTGTTGTGGTGAGGGATGGTGGCCGACAGCACCATAGGATTCGACCCTTCCCCTAACCTTCAGCATTTAAAAGAAAATATAGGATTTTTTTTAAATGAGAAATATAAACTGTAAAAATCTCAGAAAATGAAGTTAAGATCCGGCTGCTTTTTAAAGAAGTAGCATCCTGGGATTATATCAGGTCAACAGACATATGGACACGAGGGTCATTTTACATGTGTTCCACAGCTGTTACTGTAGTTCACATTTTAGTTCCTTAACGTTTTCACCATTTCCACACTAACTGCAATTTTATTTGTATACCCAAATCACATCAATAGCTTACAATATTATATAGAAACCCAACTGCTCCCACAAGGAGCAAGCACTTGATTTCCTGCCAAACATAAAGATATTACAAGTGAATCAAGTGACGCCATCAGTGATGAGAGTGCATGCAGAATGCATGCATGATAAATGAGGCCATTGGTCTATTCTCTCATAATGGATAATATTTCACATATTTGCAAGTAAATTTTATACATAAAAGCATGCGTATATTTACATGATTTAAAAAATCTATTTAGTTTTTTAACTGTAGGCTTGTATAACTCTATGTATAATGTGTGAATGTTTTGCTTTTCAGATATCATACTGTCAGGGCATGAGTGATATCGCCTCCCCTATACTTGCAGTAATGGACAATGAGGCACATGCCTTCATTTGCTTTTGTGGCATAATGAAGCGTTTGGAGGGAAACTTCCGTCCAGATGGGTCACTCATGTCTATTAAATTCCAGCATCTAAAGCTGCTTCTGCAGTACTCGGACCCAGAATTTTACTCTTACCTGGTGTCCCGAGGAGCTGATGACCTCTTCTTCTGCTACCGCTGGCTGCTCCTGGAGCTCAAGAGAGAATTTGCGTTTGATGATGCTTTACGGATGCTTGAGGTCACCTGGAGTTCCCTGCCTCCTGATCCGCCTGAGACCGAAGTGGAGCTTCTTGGACCGCCACTAGACGCTGATGAAACTGGGACCTCAAATGACAAGACAGTCGAGACCTTCCTCAGAGATGATAAGGAACAAAAGGACAAGAAGCGGAGGAGACATATGCTGAGGCCTTCAAGAGAAGAAGCAGATGTGACCAGGAATGTCATCATGGAACAAAAAGACAGGCAAAATGTAGGTGCTGGAACAGGAAGTGAGGGCAGTGATTGTGATATTAATCAAGTGAGTCTGGTAAAGTCAGATTTTCATGCTCCTTTTGAAAAGCAAACAAGTTTTGGCGAATTTAAATACTACACTGCCAGAAATGAAGATAGCTTTGATATGGAAGATGGTGACCAACCACAGGGTTTGGCTTTTTCAAAGTCGGTACCAAACATTCCAAGTCGCCAGTCTACAGTTGATAGTGAGGGGGATCCAGAAGAGAGAACACCTCTCATAAAAGACTGTGAAATTGGTTTCTCTCCAATATCATCACCTCACCTCTTTCATAGTGGCCTACCTATTTGGAAAAGTGGCTCCTCTGTGTCTCTGACATCTTCAGCTTCACCTTCCAGCTGGCCAGGAGCGTCTCCAGACTCTCCTCCAAAGTCCACATCCCCATCCACAAACAGTGGGAGAGAGGCCTTACCAAGCACTGTTCCAAAAATATTGACCTCCGCCGCCCAAGTGCTAAGCGATACAGGGATCAACTCTCCCACAACCCCCACTGTAAAAACATCTATTGCATCTCCCTCCCACCCTCAGAATCGATCCCTTCTCTCTTCACCTATTTTGTCCTTTGGCAGAGGCCCCTCGTTTTCTGGCAGCAGGTCATCCACCAACAATCTTCCTTCGCCAGGCAACAGATCTCCCAGCACCGCAGCTAACACACCCAGTTCTCTGAAAGCTGAGACCACCAGCATCAAATCGTGTTCGCTGCCGCCTCCGCAAGAGTTCGGCAAAGGCAATCCCTTCATGCTGTTCCTGTGCCTGTCCATCCTGCTGGAGCACCGAGACCACATAATCAAGAACAGCTTGGATTACAATGAGCTAGCCATGCACTTTGATCGGCTAGTGCGGCGCCACAACCTTAGCAGGGTGCTGCAGCGAGCCAAGGCCTTATTTGCAGACTACTTGCAGAGTGAAGTGTGGGACTCAGAGGAAGGTGATGAGGTTAGCTCTGACTCCCCAACAACAATTACCGCTGTGCAACAGTCCCCTTGTTCAGCCATCTCTGCCAGGCCCATTTACAGCCCTTTAGCATCGCCTCAGTCCTCATTTCAAAACTCAACCTATAACCTCACAACCACTATTCCCTCCCCAACAGCTCAAGTTTCCTTTTCCCCCGCTTCCTGATTCCATCAACACTAGATTCCAATCCTAAGCGAAAAGACTGATTGTGGCCTGTTTGAGGTGTCCACCTTTTAATCCAGCCTTCCTAATTGAATTGGGCTGTAAATAATCTTCTCATTCTGTGTATGCTTGAACATGTATTTATATCCCTTTTGTCAGTAGTCATTGTTATCTTTTATTTTTCTCCTAAAACCTTCCAGTTAATAGAATGGAGGTCTGTCCTTGATGAAAGAGCTTAATTTCTTTTTATGTCCTCTGTTGTTGCTGATGCATGATGTTTAAACCCTGTGATTCAGGTGTCAGATAGTTGGGCTGTCTGAGTTTTGCCAGAACTAATAACAGTTTAGCCACCTGGTGCATTTAACCTGAGTTGGTGCATTTAACCTGAGTTGCCCTCTTTTTTAAACTTTGTTTACAAACTTATGTTATGTCCTATAAGCCACAAACGTGTCTTAACTAAAACACTCGTGTTGAAAACAAAAGGGAATTCCAAACTCTGATATACTGAAAGTAACGGTTTGAATAGTTCTTATTCATAAGGACATTTACAGAAACGACTCATATTATCAACCAAGCTCTAGGTTGTCAGTGAGTCACAAAATTAACTGATGACATAAATAGCCAGCACACATACTTAACCTCACCTTTCTGACCGAGCCCTGCCAACATTTGCTTTGCTTCTGTACGTTTGTCTATTATGAACAAACAAAAATGATGAAGTCAGAGTGATGTCATCGTGGGTCATCTCAGCTTGGGCTTGGAGCCTTTATCACAATTTTGGGTTGCAGCTAGGATCACTTAAGCATGCATGAGTCCAACAAATATCCTATGGAACTGCATCCTGTTCAAGCTCCTTCTCTTTTCTGTCCCTGAACTTTTTGTACCTGAAAATACAAACTCGTGGTCTGGAGCATTCATTCGAAAGCTGTTGTGAACCAGTGTCTGCTGGATTTCTACTTTTACTCTTCCCAAGTGCTGTTGCATGTGGATGTGATAAGATAGAGAGAAGAGTCCTTCATTCCTCCACTTAAAGATTCCCATTGATACCACTCTGCTCTAGATGAGCCAGAATTAATGAATATGTCTTTCAGCCTTTGTTCCTCTTGTTGCCATGAGCTGGATAATTTAAAATTTTGTTTGATGATTAAACTTTCTTGCTGCTTCTGTGAAACTACAGGTGATGGTAGATGATGTACAGGAGACATGTGGCTGAGGTTTTCATAAATTTGGGTGAAATTATTATGAATCAGTGTCAAAAGTGGGGGGGGCACCTTAGCTAAACAATCTTTACACCGTTATTTTGTCTTTGTTTCTCTTTTTCTCAATTTTGAATGGGACTCAGCCAATCAAGGAGCAGTTTGGAGAGGATCTACATATACATTCAAACTACAACAGTCATGGAGAAAGTACTTTACTCAAGTTAAAGGCGGGTCCTCATTTCATCACTTTGGTTATTGCTATTTCCCAAAGACTGTTTGACTTTTTGTGTTTTGTCTGTGTTCATTGAATGCACATTTGCTGATATCACACATGAAAGTCTGTTTGCTTTATGTGATCACTGAAATTGGAATCCTGGCTGTATATTCATTATGTTAACAATTGATTCTTCAGTGTCATAGACATTCTAAAGTAGAAGATGATGTGATACCACTTGACGTAGCCAATGACACAAATATTAGCCTATTTACAACCTTTGGAAGAGAAGTGCCTCACTTGGTTGAATCAATAGCCTTGATTTTCAATTTTCTTTTGTACTCTTAACATTTGTCTACGTAAGGTCATCACACATGCTGATAAAAAAAAATCAATGAAACAATGTGACTGGATTGTATCAGAGACAGCTCTTATGCATGGTGATCACTACAGAGTTCATTTAGGAGAGAGGGTAAAACAGCATCTAACAAAATGTTATAGAATCTGCATACTTCTAAGATTCTGATCTTAATATGTCATGCCTGTCACTAGTCTAAAAACAATTGTACACATTTTGAAATGAGTTTAACTATGAGTCCAAATTATCATTAATAAGTTTGAGAATATGTCATTGAATATGAAATTATGAAACAGAGTTTGACCTTGGACATACAATTTTTTAAAGTCTTTTCATCTTGTTTTGCATGGAAGGAAAACATTTACATTTACATTTACAATTATTTATTGCAGACAAAGCAAACATGGAAACTGACTATCAGTTTGTTGAGAGGAAAGATGTCCTCTAACTTTGTTCTGTAGTTGACATCATCCATGAAAAGGGTTGATCCTATGTCTCAAAATTTGGTCAAATGTGACTTAACTTTTCATGTCATCTTTTTATTGCAAGACAACAAAGTCAGCAGTCAGGAGTGCTATGCTCATGTATTCATAATATTAGCTTGGGTTTGTGTGACAGTGATTAGAAAATGTTGACATGGCTCAGCCTTGTTCATGTCACATATTGATCTCGGTTAAAATAATGTGCTACATAACTTAAAGAATCATTCAAACACAGATTTTTTTTGTTAATAAATCCTCAGAGGTGCCCCTGCTGATTTTGTTGTCATGCCACAGACAGATTTTCTCCCTGCTTGTTGTTGATGTTTGGGATTTCAACATAACTCGGTCATATGGGAAAATATGGGGAACAACATCAGGTAGTGTTAAGATTTTTTGGAAGATTCTTTTTTTCCTCAGCACTGTTTACTTTTAAGACTGAAGGCTTGTCTTGACTCGTCTATTCTTTCTGCTGTTGTGTATGCTTAGTAATCTGTAATGCAGAGGGCTGAGGTGAAATACTTTTGCTAGAAGTTTGCCCTCAGGGCGTTGCGCTAGAAAGCTTTTCTGGTATCAACATCAGTTTTCGACTACGGTTTGGTGAAGTTTAGGTTATTAGATGAATTATGTATAGGAACTGAACATGGTTTGTGTTAAATCAGATCCTTTCACTACATGAACCTCATGCAAAGGTTTTCTGACAGAAAGGCAAATTTCTAACATGTGCAAGTGATCTCATGTCTTTAGAAAGACCCGTGTGATTATTGTGGTTATTACTCATACTATCTGGTTCAGCCTCCTTTTGTACATCAGTATTTAATAGCATATTTAAAAGGAACTGAAACAACTGGACTATGAGGACTATGAGCTAATATGTGCATTTGCAAAAATGTAATTAAATTATAAATGTGCACAAAGTAAAACTTTTTAATCATACAACACACAACAGTGTTACCGATTGTATATTGGACACAAATAAATAATAATCAGTGCAAAGGATTGGGTGAAAGATGTTTTTTCTTGGTTGAATGAAAAATTTGATGGAAACCTTATAGGTCATATAAAATGTATACATTTTAGATTAGATTAGATTAAACTTTATTGTCATTGCACAGTACAAGTACATATACAACGAAATGCGGTTTAGCATCTAACCAGAAGTGCAAAAAAGTGGCAGTTAAAGTGCAGAGATGGAATATGTAAATAAATATGAAGTTAGAAATATACATGGAATATAAATGGAAATATAAATGGAATATGAACAGTATTAAAAGGTAAGATATGATATAAGAATGATGAATACATTAAGAGCAAGATAAATATATAAAAATATGAATACACTATATGTGGGATAATACAGTAGGAATAAGTTTAGTGCAAATGTACAAATATGCAAATGTGTAAATGGATTTGTATTTATATAGCGCTTTTCTAGTCTTGATGACCACTCAAAGCGCTTTACATTACAGTTTCACATTCACCCATTCACACACACATTCATACAGTGCATCTATCCCAGCACTTTGTTATTCTAAGGGGTCCATTCGGGGTTCAGCATCTTGCCCAAGGACACTTCGGCATGCAGATAGTTCAGACTGGGAATCGAACCGCCAACCTTCAGGTTGGAGGACGACCACTCTACCCCTCAGCCACAGCCGCCAAATGTTCAGTGGATGTGCAAATGTTCAGTGAATGTGCAAATGTTCAGTGGCTGGAGGCGGTTGCAGTCATCATTGCTTTGCACAAAAAGGGCTTCACATGCAAGGATATTGCTGCTGGTAAGATTGCACCTAAATCTATAATTTATCGGATCATTAAGAACTTCAAGGAGAGGGTTCAATTGTTGTGAAGGATGCTTCAGGGTGCCCAAAAAAGTCCAGCAAGCGCCAGGACATCTCCTAAATTTGATTCAGCTGCGGGATCGGGCACTGCCAGTGCAGAGCTTGCTCTGGAATGGCAGCAGGCAGGTGTAAGTAAATCTGCACGCATAGTGAAGCAAAGACTTTTGGATGATGGCCTGGTGTCAAGATGGGCAGCAAATAAGCCACTTCTCTCCAGGAAAAACATCAGTGACAGACTGATTTTCTGCAAAAGGTACAGGGATTGTACTGCTGAGGACTGGGGTAAAGTCATTTTCTCTGATGAATCCTCTTACCGATTGTTTAGGGCATCCGGAAAAAAGCTTGTCTGGAGAAGACAAGGCAAGCGCTACCATCAGTCCTGTGTCAGTACAGTTAAGCATCCTGAGACCATTCATGTGTGGGGTTGCTTCTCAGCCAGGCGGGTGGACAAACAAAAACCGACAATTTCTTACAAACTCCAAGCATTGATTATGCAAGAATGGGCTGTCATCTGTCAGGATGTGGCCCAGAAGTTAATTGACAGCATGCCAGGGCGAATTGCAGAGGTCCTGAAAAGGAAGTGTCAACACTGCAAATATTGACTCTTTGCATAAACTTAATGTCAATAAATGCCTGTGACACGTATGAAATGCTTGTAATTATACTTCAGTATACCAAAGTAATATCTGACAAAAGGATCTAAAAACACTGAAGCAGCAAACTTTGTGAAAACCAAAGCTGTATACTAGTTTGTTGTGTTGGCTTGACATTAGATGTACCCTTGGCTTCAGAAAACTCTTGAGAGTAGATTGTCATTTGTTAAGAAAAAAAGATCACAGAAATGTGGAATCAATCAAACATATACATTTCCCATAATTCAATAATTACAATTTGTAGCCACAGTGGCCGCTGTTCAACCAAACTTGTACACACTCTAGGTCTCTGCAAATGCTTTCTAGAGTGTGCGATGTTCACAACATCCCATATAATATGAGGCAATAGTGGACCAGGTGAGTTCGTCCACTTATTGGAAGGTCATGGTTTGATCTGCAAGTGTTCGCTGAATCAGCATTTCCCTCTGTTAGCTGCATCATAAGTGTATCAATAGGATGTTATACAGGAGCACTATGAAGGTGACCTGTAGTAAGAACAGTGTTAGGTGGGTGTAACGATTAACAAACCTACATAATTCAGTCCATTTGCCAATTGAAGCTTAACATGGATTGAAGGAGAAATCTATGTAGTCTGACCCGAGGGCTGTAGAAGAAAATCCATAGGTTCATTAAAACCACGACGCCAAAATCAGAGATCCTTTTGACCATGAATTTTACTATGGGAATTCCAATGTGGTTATATGCCAGCACTCGTTTCACTAGAAAACCCCTTAGCATTATACAGTCAAGTTTAACTTGACACAACAAACTGCAGTGACAGTGACAATCGTATAGGTGTAGCGTCGCTAAAACACAGATTATTTAAAGGTTCAGTGTGTAGAATATAGGGACATCTAGTGCTGAAGTTGCATGTTACAGCGGAATACTGCTCACCTCATCCTCTCCCTCCAAAAATGAAAGAGAACCTGCAGTGGTAGCCTTCAGTTTTCATAAAAACTCAAAACGTGGTATATGTCCAGTTGGGATGACTCAATATACACTCAAAAGACTGGATCTTTGTCTGGAGTCTCTCACACACCATTATCACCAATATTTGGACTCATAGGATCTTAGTCATGTTCTGACATGTTTTTCTTTTATTGTATTTCAACAGGCAAAATCATTTACAACTATGTAAGATAAAGCAAAAAGGTAAATATACATAAATATGCAAAAATCCTAAAGAAGACCTTTCAAAAATTTAATTTCTTAAGAATTTAGATTTGTTTGGGAACAACTGGCAAGTTTAATGAAATGATTTAAAGAATAATTTTCTTATAAGTGGTCATCTACAATATCTTAATTTAAAAATCCCAGCAAATCAATTTGGATGTTCTAACGTTTCTACTTTTACAAAAGAAGCCACATTGATGACAAACAGTAATGACCATGCTTGGGTCTACTGGGTGCATTTCCATCATTTACCTCGTGGTGGCGGTAACGCTCCGTTCAAACTGTAGGAGATTTAGAAGAAGCGGAGTAAAAGGTTGTTTTTCCGCTTCCGGTTCAAACCCAGTCTTCACAAACAGCCATAATGTTGACCCGACTGTCACGGCTCGGCCTCGCTCTACCCCGTTTACTTGCTCGTCCGCCGGCAAGGTTTGTCTCTCAGTCCAAACCTAGCGGTGCCGCCGGTTCTCCCGCTATGACGGAGCTGCACCCTACGGTGGACCAGGGTGGACACGGTGAGGTCAGCCAGTACGTCAAGGTGAGTCCCTCTCGGCTGTCTCCATGAAGTGTGTGGGACACGGGCTGACATGTACACAATGCTTACCCAGCTTTGGTTATATGTCTGTAGCTGTGCCTGTTAAGTCAAATGGCTGAAATAAAATGCGATATGATCTCTTCTCATGTGCACACGCACTTCCCCTGATTCCAGGAAGTTACCTGGAGTTCAGTGTGTGTTTGATAATACTCCTTTTCTGGAACCAAGCGTATAAATGAAGACAAACTAATAACCTTGCTGAGATAGATTTCCAAGACAGGTTTAGAATGAACCTTATCTGTGGGTGGACATGCTGCACTGTTTGAGCCAATGATGTCCTCCTCTACAGTCATACATGTTTGGAGGAGGAAATCAATAGACCAACAGTTGGACCGTCTTCATTTAGCTGTGTATGATCCTTGTCACATGTCTAACAAAAACTACACATAAAAACTATAGATAATGTTTGTGGTACTTCTCAGTAGAAGTGTCTTTGTATTAGAGTCAAGGGGAAACTATATTAAGGCATAGTTTTCAATGTCATTATTTATTATTCTCTCCCAGCAGAGTTTGTGAGGGAGGTCAGGAGGATGCAGAGTGCAACAGTCAGCCTGTGATGGATTGTAGGGATGCAACGATCCGCTTTTTTCACCTCCGATACCGATACCGATATCTGAGGTTTAGTATCGGCCGATACCAATATAGAAAAACAGCGCGAAATTATGGGAACAAACTGTAAGTTTCATTGGGGGGAAAAGACTGGGATCATGAGACTTGACTTAAACATTTCTTTCCTATTTAAAAAAAAACTAATAAACAGATATAAATGTACTGAGTTACTTACTTATTTAATAATTGTGCACCAGTAAAACAATCTTAATCATAAAAATATAGTGTGACTGGTTCAGTCAGTGCAATTAGGGATTAAAAATACAATGTAAAACAAAATAAATAATAAAGGAGCTGAAATTGAGAAAACATAGCTTCACTAGCTTGGTTGGTAGACTTTCAAAATAAATAGCAATCAGCTTTTTATATAGTTTAGTGCAAATGGGAATGAAACATCCATTACAAAAGCATATGAACAAAACAATAGCTTCTTGGCTAGCATAGCTGGAGGTGAATTCAAATACGAGACGATAACGTAAGTGCAGGCCGTTTAGACTCGATAGTAATATCGTTAACAGCGTTGCTCGATCGGGTTACTCCCGCAGAGCTGATTCGCCCATTCCTGCATGTTGGCAGTGGTGTGGTTTTATGAATGAAGCTGGTGCTAAATGCTAGTGCAGCGGTTCAGGCTGCCTGTCAGTGCCAGCTAGCGCCCCGGCCACTTCTCCAGCTAGCGCCGCTGAGGCACAACCTTCCGAGCAGCGGCTTAGGGAAGCCTTTGCCGGGCTTTTTTGCTGAGGTAATGTGTAATAGCTCCAGTTAGCCGATCCTTTCGCTCGCTCCATTTTGTAAACACTGCAGGCTCCGCACGGCGATACCCGATCTAGAAATTGTTTCAATATCGGAACCGATACCGATACAAATATCGGATCGGTGCATCCCTAATAGATTGTCTTATTTCATCATTAAGTGAATATGAAAGCTGCAGTATGTCAGTAGCAAACGTTTCCCTAGCTGGTGGTAGTCATGACACACATCAACGTTGTTTTCCAAAAATCCAAAAGTGTCACACTATACAGCTGCTGATATTTGTTGCTCTGTTTTTTGTCAGAATCCAGATTACCATGGCTTCTCCAGTGATCCTGTGGTGGATGAGTGGAACATGAGGGTGGCCTTCTTCTTTGGCATCTCACTGACTCTTGTGATTGGATCAGCATTTATCCACTATTTACCAGACCATGGGTGAGTCCCTAAATCATTGTCTTATTTGCTGTTATGTTTACAAACACGCCATGGTGTCGGTAGTGACGGCTCTGCTGAGTCATGGTTTCCTCTCAGAACAGAGGAAAGATCTCATGCTTTTCTTGTTGTGTTTTTGTATATCACCTGATTGTATAGATTTCAGAGTAGACTTACATAATATAGAATAAACACGTAATGTCAGACTTGTTTTCCTTGAAAATAACTATATACATTAAAATTATTATTGTTATGGTTATTACAACAGTAATGGCAAAGGTTACAGCTGAATCCACTTATAGATAAAAGAGCTAAAAGAAAATCAACATTGTCGTTTATGTTTCAGGGGAAAATTATATAAGCACTTTATATATAACAATATATAACATAAATCTTTACCATTAACTTTCCAATATAGGCAAAATGTATCTGGGATATTGTGGATGTTGAGGGCCTCTGTGATCATCTCCGCTCAGATTTTTCCTTTTTCAGCTCATTGTTTTCTTTTTTTTCGAACTTTTATTAAAACAAGTACCTTGACAGTGCGTCTCACACAGCATGTCATACAATATTACAAGTGAATACAAAATAAAAAGAGAACACAAATGGCAAAAGAATTATCCCAATAGATTCACATAGTTTCACATTCAGTCCAGCTTGTCCAGTCAAACGTCAACAGAATATTCATTTCAACAGATACGTTATCACAGGAGTCCACTTTGCAAAGTAAATGTCCATCCGGAGTCTTAGGCTTGCAGTTAAACTTTCCATGCAATTCACAGCCTGGAGCATCTGAGCCCACTGGTCCACGGTAGGTGGGTGGGGCTTGAGCCAGTTTACTGTGATCATTTTGTGGGCAATTAGCATCATAACCCTGATCATATACAATTTGTTTTTCCTTAGCCCCCTTGAAGGTGTAGTTCCCAAAATCAGCTGTTGTGGGTCAATCGAGCTGTCTAAGTTCAAAATCTCACGTATCTCCCCCTTCACCCCCTCCCAGAACTTCTGCAATTTAGGGCAATCCCAGAAAATGTGGGAAAAGTCGCCAATTATACCACAACCTCTCCAGCAGATAGGGGAATACTCCTTGTCATATTTAGCTATTACTATGGGCGTTTAAAAAAATCTCATTCTTAGCTTCCAACTAAATTCTCTCCAGGTTGGACTACTTAAACATTTGTGCCAGGACACCCAAGAGCTTTCCCATTCATCATCTGTAATAATGGTGTTAGCCTCCAATTCCCATTTACCTTTTATATCCAATCTGTCAATAGCTGTATCCATATGAATTATTCTGTATAAACCAGATATTATATGTTTTGTTTGAATTCGATACTCGGCTATCTCCACCCATTACTGTTCAAAATGGTCTTGTGTTTCCCTAATTTTGTCCCACTCCTTGTGTGTGGTCAAATAGTGCCGAAGTTGGAAATATCGAAATAGATCTTTAGCTCCAATACCATACTTTGCTTGAAGTTGTGCGAAAGCCCTGAGGGTCGTTCCTTCAAATAATTGACTTATTGTTGTCAAACCTTTCTCCGCCCATTTACTATTCGCCCATTCCTGCATGTTGGCAGTGGTGTGGTTTTATGAATGAAGCTGGTGCTAAATGCTAGTGCAGCGGTTCAGGCTGTCAGTGCCAGCTAGCCATTTACTAAAACCACTGTCTAATTTAGAAGGCAAAAAATCACTTAGAGCAGCTATTTTTGTTGCCCTAGATACAGATAATGGTAAGTTTAACACCTGTCTTATTTTCTTCCAAACCGTTAATGTAGACTTAACCCATTCATTTCGTATCTTGAGTTTACGCCATTCATTTGTCGTCTGAAAGAGGAGGGCTGAGAGTGATGTGTTTACTGTGCTTTGCTCTATATGTACCCATTTTGTATCCATATCCAATCTCATCCAGGAAACCAGTACTCTAAGTTGTGCTGCCCAGTAATAACTTCTGAAATGAGGCAAAGATAAGGCCTAGAGTGTCACTCTAGGCCTTTTATTCTGCCATATGAATCGGGAAACCAGCCTGCGGTATCTAAGAGTTTAAAAGTAGATACCGGGACAACAATAGGAAGAGAACAAAAGAGAAACAACAGCCTTGGCAGAACATTCATCCTAATGGTTTCTACCCTCCCAACCAAAGAAAGGGGAAGCATCTCCCACCTTTCCAAATCATTTTTGATCTGGGAAATAAGTTTGTCATAGTTTGCGCTGTATAGTTTAGAAGAAATAGGAGTCAAAATCACCCCAAGTACCTAAAGCCCCCCTTCGACCATCTAACTCTCACAAGTCTGTCCAATTGTGTGGGCCAGCTTCCTGTAATCATCATCGCTTCCGATTTCCCCTCATTAACCTTATGTCCTGAAACTTCCCCATAATTCCTAAGACAATGCATAACCGCTGGTATAGACAACAATGGATTTCTTATAAACAAAAGAATATCATCCGCAAACAACGATATCTTATGCATCATGCCCCCTTCATCTGCAATACCTTCAATTTGATCATTACTCCTTATTAATTCTGCCAGCGGCTCGATACTCATTGCAAACAAAATAGGAGACATTGGATTTCCTTGCCGAACCCCTTTCTTAAGTTTGAAGAATTGAGAGCAGTGTCCGTTTACCCTAACTCTTGATATTGGGTCTTTATTTAGAGTATTAATCCATCTAATAAATGTCAAATTAAATCCCATTCGTTCCATAGTGTAATTTAAATACGACCAGTTCACCCTATCAAACGCCTTCTCAGCGTCAAGACTGAGTAGCATTGAGGGACTGGCAGAGTCTCTTGCTACTGATTGCTAGCTCATTGTTTTTCAAACCCCTGATGAAGCACAATAACTTGTTGTTGTGGCATTACTCCGTTGTAATAGGCCTGCGAGTAAACACATTGTCTGAAAATAAAAGATCATCTTTAACAGTTGTAGACGTACAAGTTTTTGTTTTTCTATCTTTCTCACTCCCTTCACTCCCTGACTGTATCTCCTGTGTGACTGTTCCAGAATGCGGCAGTGGGCCAGAAGGGAGGCTGAGCGTGTGATCCAGCAGAGAGAACAGGAGGGTCTTCCTCTCATAGATGAGAACTATTACGACCCAAACAAGATCATTCTACCGTCTGCTGGAGAGGAGTAGGATGTCCATCATCCACCTTCTGTGTTTCATGATTATTGTATTACACTAGAATAAATGATATTAGGTATTGAGTTGTGTAATTTTTGTGTGGTCAATGAGTTTTTGAACAAATATTTTGATTGTTGTCCTTATCATTTATTGTAGATACATTTTTAATTAATTTTTTGATACCCACTAATCAACTGTTTCCAGTGCATTGTGATCTATGTTAAAATACCAGATTCCCAGCCCTTCAAATATTCATTATCTCGAGCTTAGTAAGTTGTCCTTTCCCCTGATTGTGTCCACGATCATGTTTAACATTGATGAGTTTCCACTTCTGGTCTTTGAGCCCTTTATGAATCCATCTTTGCCACATTGAAGCACAGTTGATGGGAGGGGAAACACATTCAACAGTTAGCAAACAGATATTCAGTTTAAACAGAGCAAAGCTTTATAAATTGACTTAAATCAATCACCTATGAAACAAAGAACACAAAAGTATTCAATTTATAATAATTAGGTAATGATAATCTTTGTAGAGCATGTTTCAAAATCCACCTTACAAAGTGCTTTACAGTGGTACTTTTTGAATGTATGCTGCCGTATAAAGATGTGCGCACATCATCCTGCAGCGCACATCTTTACATCGTACTGCGGCGCACATCATCCTTCGGCGCACATCACATCATTGTGGACATCACATCATCGTGGACATCACATCATCCTGTGGTGCAAATCATCACATCATCATGCGCACACCATTATGTGCGCACATCACCTTGTGGCGCACGTCATCGTCCGGTGCACATCATCACATCATCTTGCAGCGCACATCATCACATCATCATGTGCGCACATCATCGTTCGGCACACATCACTGTGTGGTGCACATCTTCAAATCATCCTGCAGCGCACATCTTCACATCATACTGCGGCGCACATCATCTTGCAGCGCACATCATACTGCCTCGCACATCAACCTGCGGCGCACATCAACCGGCGGCGCACATCATCAAGAGGCGCACATCATCCTTCGGCGCACATCACATCATCCTGCGGCGCACATCCCCTTGCAGCGCACATCACCTTGCAGCGCACATCAACCGGCGGTGCACGTCACCGTGTGGCGCACATCATAATGCGGCGCACATCATCACATCATCATGTGCACACCATTATGTGCGCACATCACCGTGCAGCGCACATCATTACATCATCCTGCGGTGCACATCATCCAGCGGCGCACATCACGTCCGGCGCACGTCATCGTCAGGCGCAAATCAAACTGCAGCGCACATCATCACATCATCGTGGGGCGCACATCATCTTGGGGCGCACATCATCCTGCGGCGCACATCATCCTGCAGCGCACACCGCTGCAGCGCACATCATCTTGCAGCACACATCATACTGCGGCGCACATCATCTTGCAGCGCACATCAACCCTGCGGCGCACATCACCGTGCGGCGCACATCATCACATCATCATGTGCACACCATTATGTGCGCACATCACCGTGCGGCGTACATCATCCTGTGTCGCACATCACCGTGTGGTGCATATCATCGTGGGGCGCACATCATCGTGTGGCGCACATCATCGTGTGGCGCACATCATCGTCAGGCACACATCATCCTGCGGTGCACGCAGCGCACATCATCCTGCGGTGCACATCATCACATCATCGTCTGGCGCACATCATCTTGCAGCGCACATCATACTACGGTGCACATCATCTTGCATCACACATCAACCTGCGGCGCACATCATCCTGCGGCGCATCGTCTGGCGCACATCATCCTGCTGCGCACATCACCGTGTGGCGCACATCATCCTGCAGCGCACATCATCACATCGGTGCGGCGCATATCATCCTGCGGCGCACATCATCATGCGCACATCATCATGTGCGCACATCATCACATCATAGCTATTTTTTTCCTTCTAATCCTAATATCTGTATTATGTATGTTTTATCATCGTACAGTTTTAAACACAGTAATTATTAAAGGCCTTCACAACCTGAAACTAAAGAAGGGCGACATAAATAAAAAAAAACATCCTTATAGAAGTTTTTTAGTAGTTTTTCCTCACTCTTGCTGAGGGTTAAGGACAGAGGATGCCACACCCTGTTAAAGCCCTATGAGATGAATGTAATTTGTGAATATGGGCTATACAAATAAAATTTGATTGATTGATTGATTGATAGAAGTTCCGTGCATTACTTTAAACAGTGAAGTAAATGATTTAAAATAATTTACAACGATTCAACAGAGGGCTTAGAAATGCTCTTTTTACTGGAAAGAACATATTTACCCACAGGAATTATATCATGCCAACCACATCAGAAAACTGATGAATTTTGATTATTCAAATAAAAAAGAATATGGAAAATGATAAAGATTATTGTTTACTTTGCGTGATAACCCGTTTATAATATCCAGCCGAGATTTGCTAGAAACAGGGCATTGGGAAAGATTTGTTACTCTATGTTGATATGCACCAGCCTTAAATTAATACAGATGTGGTATCCGTCTGCTGCAACGTCTCTCTGTTCTCCAACTGCACATGAACGCAGCACAGGGACGATGGTACAACGCGCATGCGCACCGAGCTGAGACGGGAAAGCTGGCGCCAAGTTGAGTCTTTATATCTCATGTGTTTGTGACGTGGAGAGTTTGATCCTGATCGTGTTTGTGACGTGAGGGTTTAGACCTGATCGTGTTTGTGACGTGACGAGTTTAGTTTGGTCTGAAACAAGCTGTATATATCAGTGTGTTCATTTGAATGTGACCCGCGGGGACTATTCCCTGTTAGTGAAGCGATAGTTGGAGACTCGAGATGACGACCCTGACTGTGAATGGAGTCACAGTGAATTTCCCCTTCCCTCCATACGACTGTCAGAAGGTCTACATGAACAAAGTGATTGAATGTCTTCAGACGGTAAGAAGTCAGCAGCTGCTAATGACAACAACTACACCACAATACTGTGAGGCGGCTCTACACCTGGCCAGCTGCTGTCATGGTGACCAGCTGGACACACAGTCAGACGGCCAGTCAGCCGGGTAGACAACCAGTCAGATAGTCAGTCAGGTAGACGGTCAACAGACCTACAGAAAAACTGTGAGATAGACACACAGTCAGACAGGTAGACTGTCAACAGACAGATAGACGGACCAACCGCCAGTCAAATAGACAAACAGTCAGATAGATATAAGACAGACAGACAGTCAGCAGGACAGTCAGTCAGACAGACAGACAGACTAACAATCAGATAGACAGTCAGAAAAACAGACAGTCGATCAGATGGTCAAAATCAAAATGATCTTGCTCTGTCGGAAGCAAGTGGCCCATCATGTTGTATGTCCTCTTATGTGAGTAACGTTTTACAATGTGTGTGTGTAGTTATTATACTACAATAATAAACTTCCAGCACAACACACATCAGAGCAAAGGGGCTGCTTGACCAATAAAGCTCTGTATTTTCCGTATCTTATATCAATGAAAGCAGAACTGCAGATCAACACTTCTCTGAAAGTAGCAGAATTACGAATTTTTGGAGAATCACAGACCTTGTTCTATCATGTGATAGTACATTTGTGAATATTACAGAAAGAAATCTGTGCTTTGGCGGAGCTCTCTCTCCAAGATTCATCCAGTGGTCATGTGTACCTGTTTGTTGCAGAAGCAGAACGGGGCTCTGGAGAGTCCCACGGGCACTGGTAAAACCTTGTGTCTGCTGTGTGCCACCTTGGCCTGGAGGGAGCACTTCAAGGACACCATCTCTGCCCGCAAGATAGCACAGAAGATGGACGGGGAGATGTTCCCAAACACACCACTGTCATCCTGGGGAACGGCTGCCACAGACGGTGACACACCAAGTATGTTCATATCAACTCACCAGACAGCTTTAAAGTGTACCAGTGGCTCGGTTCCTCGGATACTATTAGGTTCACACTGCAGTCAACCCCTTACAGGATCTTTACACATTATTTGGGATTTTTAAGAAATATGATGTCATATGTTGGCTAAATATAATGTTTTTCCCAGATTGCATAACATTTACCGGTAGTCACATTTGACAGTAATACGCTTTCATTTCAAGTGTGGTGGTCACTAGAAAAGTTTGTTTAAGTACCTAAACTACAGTTGCCATCGGAAACATTCAACCACCTCACCTCAAAAGACATTGTAAAATGAATGAAAAAAAGCCACACTACACAACAACAACAAAAAAATATATATATTTAGTCAGTGATGTTTTATAGCTTCTGTCCAACAACTGCTTTCTGCTAATCTCACCAAAGATTTTCAATGGGATTAAAATCCAGGGACTTGAAGGTCACTCCAGAAGCCTGTACTTCATTGAAACTACACTGTTGTGCAATGTGCTCTCTCTTTAAAGGGAATGATAAGGGAAGTTTAGAACAGTGTCTCTGTGGTTTAGTCGATCTCCGCCACCAACACACCCAGTGCATCTCAATCTGAGGTCCATAGGTCTGTATTGACTAATAATTGCAAACATTTCCACCACAGTGTGTCCTCAGTCAGTGAAGATGGTGTGTGTTAAACTAAAGCTTCTTACGGGACTTCATGTGATTCAGTGAAACGTTTCAACTCTCGTCCAAGAGGCTTCTTCAGTTCCACAGGTCTTGTTAGTAAAGAACAGAGTCATATCTCATGGCCCTGATTCATTTATCTTGTTCCCACGTGTTGTTATGTCCTGGTCACATAATATTCTTTTCCCTAATGTCACCTTACACATTCACACAACCTTTTTTTACCAGCTCCTTCCTGCATTTAGCAGCTGTAACTAGGTTTCCTTTAGTCTGGATAATGTGTTTGTTCTCGTCAAAGTTTTCTAATATAACAGTTTGATCCTCCTTGTTAAATATTAGGCTCTGCTGCCAGTTCACTTTTCCATGTGTGTGATTGGTCATATGTAGTAAACCCCGCCTCTTTTATGTGAACGCACTCAGATCTCGATGAGAAAAGCCTGGGTTGACTTACTGAGTTGATAACCAGCCTAATGTGATCGCTTAACCTGGCTGTGATTGTTAGGTTAAGTTCACCCGGATTTCCTAAAGATATCATGGTTATGTTGAACTCGCTTCGTAGTCAAGACCCCAGGACATTCCAGGATCGCCTGCAGTTCGCCTACAGGTCGAATAGGTCGACTGCAGATGCCATCTCCCTCACCCTCCACACTGCCCTCTCCCACCTGGACCAGCAGGACACATATGTGAGAATGTTGTTCATCGACTACAGTTCAGCATTCAACACCATCATGCCCCTGAAGCTCATCACCAAGCTCAGAGACCTTGGGCTCAACATCGCCCTCCGTGAGTGGATCCTGAACTTTCTGACGGGCAGACCACAGGCGGTGCAGATCGGCAGCTCCACATCCTCCACCCTGACTCTCAACACCGGGGCCCCCCAGGGCTGCGTGCTCAGTCCTCTCCTGTACTCCCTGTTCACGCATGACTGCGTGGCCACCCACAGCTCCAACACCATCGTTAAGTTTGCTTATGACACCACTGTCATAGGCTTTATCACTGGCGATGATGAGAAGGCCTACAGAGAGGAGGTCAGAGCCCTGACATCTTGGTGCCAGGACAACAACCTCCATCTCAACGTCAGCAAAACTAAGGAGCTGATCGTGGACTACAGGAAGAGACAAGGAGTGGAACACGCCCCCCTCTCCATCTACGGGACCACGGTGGAGCGAGTCAGCAGCTTCAAGTTCCTCGGGGTCCACATCACTGATGACCTGACCTGGACCCATCACACAGACTCCATCAGGAAGACTGCCAGGCAGTGGCTCTTTTTCCTCCGCAGGCTGCGGAGGCTCAACATGGACTCCAGGATCCTCTGCAACTTCTACAGGTGCACCATAGAGAGCATCCTGACTGGCTGCATCACCGCCTGGTATGGCAGCTGCACCGCCCTGAGCCGTAAGGCTCTACAGCGGGTGGCGAAGTCTGCCCAACACATCACTAGGACGGCGCTACCATCCATAGAGGACCTCTACACCCAGCGGTGCAGGAAGAAGAGCAGCCGTATTATTAAAGACCCCTCTCACCCCAGCCATAAACATTTTTGCTTGCTGCCGTCTGGCCGGCGGTACCGCAGCATCCGGGCCCGCACCACCAGGCTCAGAGAGAGTTTCATCCCCCAGGCCATAAGACTTTTAAACTCCTCTGAACTATAATAACTCCACCATATTAGCACCGTGACATATTTGCACCATTGCACAAATTGCACTTTGTTGTTTTATTTCTCTTCAGCTGTTTTTATATATATTCAGACATATATATACTTTATTTTAAATTTTGATATTCCATTTTATTCTATTTTATACTATTTCTATTTTATTTTTAGGTTGTAATCAAGCATTGTTAGAAGAGAGCTTGTGACTCAAGCATTTCACTGCTAGCGACTGCTTAATGTTATTGTTGTGCATTTGATAAATACAAATCTTGAATCTTGAATCAACCAAGCTTTGGTTTACTTGGAGGTGTGCTCAGGATGATTGTCTTGCTGGACAGTCCAATGATGACTAAGGTTCCGTTTCTCAATTGAAGGCATCATGTTCATCCTTAAAATGCCCTGGTATTTCCGGGAATCCATGGTTCCAGCTACACGGGCAAGATTTTGAGTTCTTGCAGCAGAAGAACATCCCCACACCACCAGTGACCCAGCTTTATGCTTGACAGCAAGGATGGTATATTCTTCTGGTCAGAAGCCTGGCCTTTATCACGCCAGTCGTACCGCTGGTCCATGTGTCCAAACAGTTCCAGTTTAGTTTCATCAGTCCATAAAACTGTCTCCCGACCTGGGATTTTCCTCTAGATCAAGAGTGGTGAGGGTACTTGATTAAATGGTTTTCCCACAGTTATGTGTTATACAGGTTTGCAGATGGTATGCTTTAACACAGCTTAAGTTCATACAAACTAGCAGAATGTTTTAAAACAGCTCAGCCCTATCTGCAAAGAATATGAGTTACAGTTTTTGGCTGGTAAACATACATTCTCGAAAGGGTTCTGGATTGTGAATCCATCTCTCACTCTATAAATGAAGCTCTTAATATCACCATGTCAACAAAATAGCGGATTTCAGATGAGTTGATTCGACAACCTCTGATGTCTATGACTTACACACAGTTCCACAGTTTTCTGTAGATGTGTACATTTGGCAGTTAAACTATTGATTCATGTAACTCTGAAACAAAGTGTAATTAATGTGTCATTATGTCCCAGCCTACTACACTGATGTCCCAAAGATCATTTACGCATCCAGGACACATTCTCAGCTGGCACAGGTCATGAATGAGTTAAAGAACACTTCATACAGGTAAACTGTTTTACCAGTCATAACAAGATGTAAGAAATGTTCTTTTATTTACATAGCATGTGTTTTTCATGTCATTTTTGTATGTCCATTTAAACAATGAAAATCCGGATCCCACTACGATTTGGATGTTTTACATGTATATAACCAGTCAACCTTTAAAATGTTTGACATTGATTTAAAGGCTTTAATGTGGCCTATTCTCTGTGCAGTATATTCCTCTGATTCTGTTGCATCACAGACAAGCTGAGCTCTTAGTATGTAGATCACTGTACCCATTTGTCTGTTTTAGGCCAAAGGTGTGTGTGCTGGGATCAAGAGAGCAGCTATGTATCAACCAGGAAGTGATGCGTCAAGAGAGCAACCATGTTAAGGTAATCTACACCTCTGCTTTATTCTTGTTGGCTTGTCAGATGAACTGTCTTAAAGATTCAGACATAAAGTCTCTATTTTATATTTAGAAATAGTTTTTTAAATTGTGACTGTTTGCTCTTATCTGTATGAATGTCCTGATTCCACAGTCTGTACTGTTTGAGCATGTGTTGCTACTTAAAAGACGCAGAAGATCAGACACAAAAATTGGTGCAAACTGAACCAGTCTTCACAGTTTTAATACAATTTCTATGATTTTTTTTTCAGGTCCATATGTGCAGAGGAAAAGTCTCCACCAGATCATGTGTCTACTACAATAATGTTGATGGTAATGGTTTCACACTTATAAGAGTTTTAAACACTAGATGTCTGTGAGGTCTGAAATGGCAGCACTAAAGCTGCTTTAGGACAGGTACTGAACTGGGATTGAGAGTAATTTAGAGCCTCTGGACTTTCAGCTGAGTTTCTCATGCCAGTCCCAAATAACAGCTCTGCAGAATGTCCAAATGATCTGATGTGAGAACACAGCCGGAGATCCTCTGCAGGATTCACTGCCAGCGGACAGACTATCATGGGACAGACGCGAAAAAATGAAAAAAAAAGAGAAATAACTCTTTGTCATACACATAGAAGACACTGATGAAAATGTCTTTCATCAAAAGAGAACTTTTGATGATCAGAGCATGTGTGGATGTGCTGAAAACAAAAACATGTCATTTCTGCAGCAGAAGTTATACTTTGCATCACCATTCATCTGAACACATTGAAACATTTCTGTGTTGTTGTGAAGCCTCTGAGCGGAGAGAAGCTCCTACTGCATTGTTCATGTGTGAAAGGAAAACCTCTGAGAAAGTCTGCGGACATCCATGTCTCAAAGCAGCTTTACTGACTGTATCGAACAAACTGACTGTCACAGGTATTATTATGTATCAAAATGTATTATGGAAAATCTGACCTGTCTAAATGTTTATCAGGCTATATGCAATATGTGTTAAGAGCATCTAGTCATGATATAGCACCTGTTTGTAATTGCTGCTTGTTACCCCTTGCACATTATGTATGTTTTGCTTCTTTAGAGAAGAGCACTGACAAAGACTTGCTGAACTCTATCCTTGATGTGGAAGACTTGGTCAAATTTGGCAATAAACAGAGGTGAGATTTATCTACTCTTGTTCACTGACTTGTCGGTTTTCCCAGCAAATTTCTCAGCTCATTTACACCAAATATCAAAAATGTGTTTCATATCCTGATTGTGTCTAGATCAGATTTTAACCTGATTCATATGGGGTTTAAAATGTAAGAGGTTGATCTTTCAGTTTGACAGCATGACTTATTGAATTCATCTTTAGATATTGTAATGCTCTGTTTTCAAACCATGCACTCGCGATCTATCTAAAAGCCCCTGCTTGTGTTTACAATTCCAGTGCTCCAGCTTCTTGTGTGCTCGTGAAAAGTCTGCTCTCTTTTTTGGGGGGCTCTTTGATTATTTATTTTTTCAGCCACCCCCCTGGCAAAAATTCTGTAGAATGATCGAAGGAGTTTATGGGAGAACAGAGCAGGAGATCCGCCGTAGGATTCACGTGTTGATGTAATTATTAGCATGCGACAGACGCAATAGAACAATCTCAGGATGAAAAAGTGGAGCCACATCAGTAGAAGACACTGACAAAGATGTCAAGAGAGCTTTTGGTTATTAGGAGCCGACGTTGGGAAACAAACACCTGGGATTTCTACATCCTGGCTCTGCCTTCTGCAACACCCCTCACCTGAATGCTCTTGAGATCTGCTGTGTTGTTGTGAATGCGTCTGATCACAAACTCTCCTGCTGCGTGGTTCATGTGTGAAAAGCAAACTCCGGAGATAGTCCCGAGCAAATTATGTCAACGTCATCTGAAGTCCCTCTCTGAAAACAGCTTAAGTTTTCCATCAATGTAAATATTACTGTTACTGCCTTAGGAATGATATGTTGGTGGAATGTCCTTGTGCTGCAGCTTTGTTGTATGCTTCAGGGATAATAAGTCTTTTTTCTTTTGCTCTTTTTTCCCCAGGGCCTGTCCTTACTATCTCTCACGTTCCTTAAAGCAGCAGGCAGATATAATTTTTATGCCTTACAATTATCTGCTGGATCCAAAGGTGAGCTGCCTTCAGAAATAACATTTTCTCACTCGCTTCTTAAATTACCTCAGGCCCTGTTCATACCTGCACAATTACATGTTTTCTTTGTTTCCTTAAAATAACATATTTAAAATCATTGTGATGGTACATCAACTTAAAATAGGGAGAATATTATGTGTGTGTTTGTTTTTGTGTGTGAGAGAGAAAGAGAGTGAGCTACAGTGGAGTGTTCACTAAAGCAGCGACATATATCAATATATAATATATATATATTTGTACAACCCCAACTCAGAAAAGGTGGGGATGGTATGGAAAATGAAATTTAAAAAAAGACAGCAATGATTTCTAAATTTAATTTGACTTGTATTTCATTGCAGACAGTATAAACTTAAGATATTTTATGTTTTGTCTGGTCAACTTTTACATTTTATTTGCAAATATATATCCATTCCTGCCATTCAGGCCTGCAACACATTCCCAAAAAGGTTGGGACGGGGGCAATTTAGGGCTAGTAATCCGGTAGAATGATTAAAAAAGGATTGTCCTTAGAAATAGCTGATGTCAACAGGTGATTTTAATCATGACTCGGTACAAAAGCAGCATCCAGGAAAGGTTCAGTCCTTTCGGATAAAATATGGGCCGAGGATCCATCAGACGACACTGCATCAAGAACCGTCATTTATCTATGTCAATATATCCACACATGCTCAGGATTTCTTTGGCAACCCTTAGTCAAGCACTACAATACGTAGTTTCATCCTAAAATGCCAGTTTAAACTTTACTGTGTCAAAAGAAAGCCTTATGTTTACCTATCCAGAAGCGCTGTTGACTTCTCTGGACAGACATCTGGGATGGACCATAACACAGTGGAAATGTGTACTGTGGTCAGACGAGTCAGGACATCAGGTCTTTTTTGGAAGAAATGGACGCTGTGTACTCCAGACCAAAGATGAAAAGGACCATCCAGAATGTTACCAGCAACAAGTCCAAAAGCCAGGGTCTGTCATGGTATTGGGTTGGTGCCCTTGTTAAAGGTTACCTACACTTCTGTGATGGCACCATTAATGCTGAAGGGTACATAGAGATTTTGGAGCTCCTTCCAAGACGACATCTTTTCCAGGTGTCCATGTATATTTCAACAAGACAATGAAAACCACATTGTGCACACATTACAAAGGCATGGCTGTGGAAGAAGAGGGTGGGGGTGCTGGTCTGGCCTGGCCTGCGTGAAGACCAGACTTGGCTACGATAGAGAATATTTGGCGCAATTTGAAACTCAAATGGGACATCGGAGACCCCATACTGTTGCACACCTTAAGACTTGTTTACAGGAAGAAAGGGACAATATGTCCCCTGAACAATTCATCACTCCCTAAACATCTTTTAAAGTGCGGTGAAAAGGAATGGCAACATTACAATGTGGTAAATACTTTACCATCCCAACTTTAAACAAAATATGATGCAATAATCAAAATTGGAATAAGTGTTTATTCTTGTGGTCAAACATCAGGGTCATGGATATGCTCAAACCACAGCTTGTATTTGCTACAAGTTCCTCGCTGTAGAATGAGTCTCCTCATACATCTCAAATGACCACTGTGATCAGATCTCACCTCTATATAAACAAATTAATTTGTAGATCATTTCTGTTCACACAGACCAAATTATGTTTCGAGCTGGTCAGACTATACAGATGGTTATAAGTGTATGGTGACAATAAAGTGCATTAACATAGACTTTAATTTGGTAACTTATCCCTTATAATGAATGTGGTCCTTCTCTCCTCTTCCTTTGTTCCACAGAGCCGTAGAGCCCACAATATTGAGCTGAATGGAGCTGTGGTCATTTTTGATGAAGCCCATAATGTGGTAAGAGCTTATTTACTCTGTGATTAATAAACACTTCACTGAATTGTATTTGAGCACCAGTAGTGAGTGATTGATTGATTATAGGCCATATCACAGCCTCCCTGATCTCTCTCTAAAAACTCTGTCTTTAACATGTTTATAGCCAGTCTCGGAGATGTGAATAATGATGCACTTGCAGAAATACTTATTGTGAGGAATAAAAAAGGGGATTTGGAGCGAAAAGTTGGAAGGCCACATGCATGCTTGGAGAAGTTACAATATATGTGTGATGCTTCCATAATCAGAAACGGATATTCAAACATTTTAAACAAGCAGGTGACTGAGGGTGCACATTTGCATCTTTGTCAAAGGCTACACCAGCAATGTTGATGGTTCAGTGCACCAACCAGAGAGAAAATGCTAACTGAAATAATCCAGCAACATAGTGTTTAATCTGAGCCCATGTGGGAGAAATGATTTATAAGCATAGAGAAAGATATGACCGAGGGTGCTCATAGAGGGCAGATGATCCACCACATGATGTGTGTTTTCTGCAGGAGAAAACATGTGAAGAGTCCACATCATTTGACCTGAGTCCCTATGATGTAGCCTCTGCCATTAATGCTGTGGACAGGCTGCTGGTGGAGCAGGCTAAAGAAGCCAGCCACACAGATGATGTCACTGAAAACTTCAATGTAGAATCCCTCAACTCAGGTTAGAATGCTTATTTATCTCAACCATTGACGTCACACTTAAAAATTGGCATTAACGATATTTAATTGAAAAAAGGCTTTAAATGTATTTTGAATTATTATTAATTCATTCTTAATCAGCTGGTTATATATATTTTTCCTTCAGGTTTAAAAATAGATTTGGCCACCGTTGCTAAAATCAAACGTAAGTATTCTTCAAGGTATAAAGAAGCGACACAACCCTTGTTTTGGCGCTTACCAAAATTAACTCATGAACTAAGTTTGACTGCACGTTAATCCTCTGCTCTGTGGGGTTTTCCGTCTGCTCTGACAGAGATTCTATTGGATCTGGAAGCTGCCATTGATTCCTATGATGTTCCAAGTGACAAAGGCATCACTAAACCTGGAATGTGAGTCAAAATGTGGCACTAGATACTGAACAGATTGCAACATTTTGAATTGATCAGTCCTTTCTGGCTCCTGCTATAAATCTACCAGTTAGATTAACATAACATCTTATATGGATTTCCATAGACACATTTCCACTCCCCAGGTGTCAGATATGTCCACATAGTGTTTTATATCAGTCTGATGAATCACATGAAAGTCGTATGAAAAAGATTATTTGTCTTATTTACCTCAGTAAATATGAATGAAACTGTGTTTTATTTAATACAGCTCTGCCCTCATAGTGTAGCTTGCCTTCTACTTTGTACTTATAAGAAACATAAATTTGTGGATTATGATGTTAAATAAGGACGTACAATGAATTAGTAGAGGCTCTATAATAACTTATTTTGGTCAAGAAATGTAAAAAAGAAAGTGTAAAAAGAAAGGAATTAGGGAGAAGGACATTTTAAATGGGTTCAAAACAATATTATCCATTGCAACAACACTCCAGTGGATATCTGCCTTTTGACTTGCCACCTCTCCTTCTCTGTCTCAGCTTCATCTATGAGCTGTTAGAGAGAGCTCACCTGACCTACAGCAGCAAGACAGCAGTCCAGGAAGCTCTGGAGCAGATCAGTGGATACTTAGCTGGGCGTCAGTTTGGATTCATTTCTACTTATTGCTTACAAGATGATATGTCACTTGATTTAGGATCTGTTACATTTTTCACTGTCTACCAAGAGATGTATCTTTCACCTATGGAGTCTGTTTTCTACTCATACCTGCCTATAAACAGGAACTGGATGTAAACCAATATCTGTAATATGCCATGGTGCAATACTCTGTTGTAAGCTGTTTTCAGGCATCAACCCCAGAGAATATTGGCCCACTTGGGTCCAGACTTTCTCTGGATGATGCCTTTCACATGTCAATCAATCAATCAAATTTTATTTGTATAGCCCATATTCACAAATCACAATTTGTCTCATAGGCCTTTACCATGGTGAAACATCCTCTGTCTTTAACCCTCAACAAGAGTAAGGACTAACTGCTAAAAACCCTTTTAACAGGGTAAAAATACGTTGAAACCTCAGAGAGAGCCACATGTGAGGGAGTCCTCTCCCAGGACAGACAGACGTGCAATAGATGTCAACTGTAGAGGAAAACATCATAAAGATAAAGGTTTTAGCAGCATTGATGAGGGTAAACATTTTGAAAAATAACTGAAGGTCAGATACTTGAAGGTCAAGTATCTGAACATGTGAACAGCACAGCAGGAGATTCTCTGCTCAGACATGTTCACCACAACACACAAATATTCGGAGGGTTCAGGTGTTAACTAGTTTCATTTTTGAAACACACCGACTCGCTCATGGTGAATCATGCCCAGATCCTCTCACTCGGATATTTATATTTCAGTGCATGCCTGAAAGCAGCTTATGGCTATATCACACAGATTATGTTTAAAAAATATACAAATGTGCAGTAGTTGATATTCTTAATAGATGAGATCTCATCTTGCTTCTCTTCAGAGACTGGAATATTCATGAACACCAATGGACTACAGAAGCTGGCTGATATCATACAGGTATGCTACATAATGAAGGTACAGGAATCATATGTTTGTGGAACAGATTTATCCTCTTTTTACATTATGGGAGGTATCAGATGGAGATCAGACTCTTGTGTTAGGAAGTGAGGTGGAGTCAAGAGGGGGAGATGGAGGCGAAAACTCTGTCCAAAGTTTAAAACTACTCCTCCCTCAAAAGGTCACTGATTAACATTCAGTTTTAACCCATAACAAAGCCCTGTGCTTTATCTAGTAAACTACACTCTAGCATTATATCTATAGTATATACCATTATAACACCCAGTCTGAAAGTGCTTAAACACAAAAGTTACTGTTTCTGGACTGTGTCCTCTCTCCTGGTTCTGTTGGGGTTTCTTCCCGATAAAAAGGAATGTTTCTCTCCACTGTCTCTAAGAGTTTGCTCATTAAGGGAACTGTGGATTTCTCTACAATTATAAGGTCTTGACTTTATTATGTAAAGTGCATTAGGATAATTTATGTTGGGCTTTGGCAATGTACAAATGAAGTTGATTAGAATTTAATTGTTTCTGTGAAGAATGCTCTGGCATTTTCTGGAAAATGTAAATTAGCACATGATAAATGGCAGAGCCCATCGTTGATCTGTTGTATATACAGCAGTAAGTTTTCTTCCTGTCTTTTCTTGTAGCTGGTGTTCTGTGGTGAGCCATCAGAAAAGGACAAACAGCAGCAGATGCAGTCGAACACCTCTCATTTCAAGGTGCGTGTCCATCAGAACTCATAAGTAAGGCAGGAAGTGATTTTGCATCTCCACACACTTATGTATGCAGTGACTTCAGCTGTCATATCAATGTGTTTGTCTCAGGTTCATATTCACAGAGACACCAGCTCCCACAAGAAAAACCAGAGCTCTGATGTGTGGGCGTCATCCTCATCAAAGAAACAAGGTAATGGTATGACCTTTATTCCTCAACTACACTCAGACACCAAACACTGTAGTTCTCCACAATACACTATCTTTAACTTGCTTTGAAATCACTCATGGCCATATTAGACCTTTTTTTTGGATATCTGAACCATGAACCCTGCTGACCTTTTTAGTTCAGGTTATTTCCCTGTCCTCCCTCTACTCTGAGCAAGCCTGGTTGAATTGTTCTTTTGTTTTTCTTGGCACCTTGTAGGCAATATACTGAGTTACTGGTGCTTCTCTCCTGGCTACAGCATGCAGGATCTGGTGAACCAAGGTGTTCGCTGCATCATTCTGACCAGTGGTACCCTCTCTCCTCTGTCCTCATTCACCTCTGAGATGAGAATGTAAGTTACCTCCTACTCGTTGATTCCCAAAGCTGGATTTATGCACAATTATGCAACCAACACTATAGACTGGGTCCCAAAGTCAATAGCTACCTTAATGAAGGGACTCATTTAGTTTTTTTGGCAGCAGGAAAACCTTGATCGTGATCCCAATCGGTTTTTGTTGTTGCTGCAGAAATTTCCCAGTGTGTTTGGAAAACGGCCATGTGATTGAGCGGGACCAGATCTTTGTTAGCGTCATTGAACGAGGCCCAGATGGGGTGCTGTTGAGTTCAGCGTTTGACAGAAGGTACTAACCTCCTACAGACAAGCTTCTACACTTTTAATTATGTATGTATACATACATACATACATACATACATACATACATACATACATACATACATACATACATACATACATACATACATACATACATACATACATACATACATACATAAAGAAGCTTCCAGAGTTAAATTAAAAACCTTCATATCTTTTTATAGGATAACGATATATCCTAACTATCAAATATACTGCAAATAAAGCTCCTAATGTCTGTCTCTGTGGGCAGGTTTGTTCCTGAAAACATGGCATCTTTAGGCAAAACTGTTGGTAAGATCAAACAATATATTTCTTTATTCTTGCACACATCTGAGGATGAGCATGTTTTTGTTATAAAAAGGTATCATACATCATGATCGTCTCATTGATGTGTCTCTTGTTGGGTTCTCTCCTCAGCCAACATGAGCCGTGTGGTTCCTCATGGTCTCTTAGTGTTCTTTCCCTCGTTCTCTTTAATGGACAAAACACTGGACTTCTGGAGAGTGAGTGGAAATATAGCAATAAGGAAACACAAGACTGTATGATACCTGAATTGAACGTTATCATGTTAAAGGTGCTGCTACACTGTGTTTTGGATTTGATTTGATTGATTTGATTTGATTTTCTCATCAGGCTAACGGACATGCAGATCGTATTGAAAGCATAAAGCCAATGTTTGTTGAACCTAAAGGAAAGGGCACCTTTACTGAGGTATGTGTATCATTTATTATAAATCTATCAGTATTTCATGAGCTTTCATTGTGTGAACTGGTAAACTTCCTGATAGCAGTGTGATAATTGGATAACAACTTGGCTTAGTGTGTAAGATTTAGGTGAAAGGGATAGAATATAAAATAATGCTAGATGCAAGGAATAGAATGTGTCCGTTCACATTCTTCCTAAGAACGTTACTGTTCAAGACCAGCGGTTACGTTTTTTTTCTTCTGACATGCTGTGTCGCTGTGCTCATTACTCAGTAACGCGAAGTGACGCCGTATTGAAACTCTGTACCCTAACTCTGGACATTACTCCTAAATTGGCTGAGGGTCTTGCTAAAAATTTTACAAACACCTCAGATTCAATTCCAGAAAGGTGTAAAATATGAGGCCTTTAATTAGCTACGAATTAATCTTCAAACTGTTGTTCTGGAAAAAGTCATCTCAAATACAGTAGTATCTTTTATGAAAATGTATAGTGTTACTGTTTAAAGTATTGGTTTTTGGGGATTTCATACCCCATCGAATGATTGACATTGGCTCTTATTTACCCTGGCAAATCTATTTTACTGTTATATTTTCTCATGTTTTATAGTTTTATTTTTATGTTTCTTCCTTGTAAAGCACATTGTAACTGTTAAGTTAAGTCTTATATATAAAAGTTTACTATTATTTTGTATTAATCTCTGTTCGTAGGCTATTGATGGATATTACAGCAAAGTCCGTGATCCAGCCTCCAAAGGGGGAAGCTTCTTTGCGGTGTGTCGAGGGAAGGTGAGGTTTTTGTGTGTCCATGAAGTCTGTTAACAAGATTGACCTTTTTAGATAAGAAGAGCATATTGCTATCAAATGTTGAATATTGCTATCAGAGCTAATGGAGAAAAGGAAGAGCATGGATTTGTTTTCTTAAAATAACGAGGTAGAACTGGTACTGATCATTTTTACCAGCGCTTTACATTCGCCAAAGGTAGTATAGTTGTCACCAATATGAACCATCAGGAAGTGACACGTATTCAGAGGGAACGTTCTGTCCATACTCTGCATTAGTTTTGTCCATATTTTTGCATGTTTTCTTAAAGCTCCTGGATTATGACAAAAAAGAGGAAATGGAGAAGTACCACGGTAAACATGGGGTGTGGTGTATCAAACAGTATCAAAAAGGGAGACGACTACAGTACACGAGGAAGAAATTCCCAAAATCGCAGAAACCTTTTGAGACGACACTTTGCGAGTTTGTACAAAACTAGAGGCGTCTATATGATGTAACTTCACGTAGTCACAGTTCTGTGAATGTATTCCTGTATCAGGCTAGCGAAGGTCTGGATTTTACAGACAACTTTGGTCGAGGTGTCATCATCACAGGCCTTCCCTTCCCTCCAAGGATGGATCCTCGAGTCATCTTGAAGATGCAGTACTTGGATGAGATGAGCCGGAAGAGAGCTCCTGGGTTAAAGGTGAGAGAAGCTGCTCAGAGTTTGACTGAAAATCTTCCATGACCATAGTTGTTGTTATATTTGTATGCGTGTGTATATATAATGTGTGTGTGCTGGAACAGTACCTGTCTGGGCAGGAGTGGTACAGACAGCAGGCTTTCAGAGCTGTGAACCAGGCCGTGGGTAGAGTTATTCGCCATAAGGACGACTATGGAGCCATATTCCTGTGCGATCACAGGTCAGTCTTCAGTTACAAGCAGTGGTGTACAAAGTACTTGAAAGCCATACTTGAGTAAAAGTACAGATATCTTACCTGAAAGTGACTTTGGTAAAAGTAAAAGTCACCAGTCAGAAAATGACTTGAGTAAAAGTCTTAAAGTAGCTCATATTAAATGTACTTAAGTATCAAAAGTATCTGGTGTTGAAATGTACTTAAGTATCAAAAGTAAAAGTACAAGTATCAAATAAAAAATGTAAAGTGCTTTTTATAGTAGGCCTACACAGAAACAAAACAACCGAAATTGTTCTATTCAGACTTTATTTCAACTGATTTCAATTATTACGCGTGGCGTTAATCCCCAGAGCGCTGGCGCTTGGTTGTTCACATCGGACTCGCATTTCCCCACGCCGGTCATCCTGCCGATTCTGCTCCGTGATCACACATACAGCCCAGTCTCTCTTTTTACCTATATGACATGTGTGGCTGTAGTGGATGGGCAGAGGGGGGCATTTAATAATCTGGTTGGTAAAAGTGGTCAAATTAAAACTCCAAGACAACAGACTTCTAAAACTACTTCTCCACTTCAATTATTAATTTAATGTCATCCATGTTGAAAAACTTCTCCGCTGTTTGCTCCGTTAAATGTCGGGTGTCGAGGGTAAATTACGTATTCCCCCCCTCTCTCTCTTTTTATCATTATGACTGCTTGTGTGGCTGTAGTGGATGGGCAGAGGGGGACATTTAATAATGTGGTTGGTAAAAGTGGTAAAATTAAATCTCCAAGACAACAGAAGGTGAATACAAAGTATGGGATGCATATTTGATAATTTATATCATGTCAAATATTTCATCTATATCGTTTAAAATCATTTTTCAGTGTATTTCCTGTGGCGATACGCTCGCGTCATGCGGAAAAAAAACGATCGCTTCACGGCGCTAGGCAGCCGCGGCGCAACGCTACGCTTCAGCGTCCGGTGTTTTCAGCACAACGATTTAACATGGGAGTGGATGGGAGCCAGAGGCTTTGGCGTCGCTTCCGCGTCCGGTGTGTTCCCGGCGTTACGGCTTATCTCCCGTGCCGCCCTCAGGTTATCCTCGCGAGACACCGTCGGTTCTCGCCCAAACACGCACAGTCCGGATAATCCAATCGCGATGAGAGACAATTATAATTATATTCAGATTTTAATGAGGTAACGATTGTAACGAGGTGTTCAATGAAAATGTAACGGAGTAAAAGTATATATTTTTTCTTTTAAACGTAGTGGAGTAAAAGTAGAAGTCCTGATGAATATAAATACTCAAGGAAAGTATAGATCCTCAAAAAAACGGAGTAGAAGTACTGTAACGAAGTACTTCTACTCCGTTACTTTACACCACTGGTTACAAGTCATACTATTACCTGAGGTACTGAGGTCCTTGTGCAAGATGTAATTAAGTAAAGTAAACTGGAATGTCTTTGGAAAAAAATAACAATATAATTCCAACAGAAAGCAAAATCATTATTAGTCGAAATTTACCAACATGAAAAATGTGTCTATGAAAATCAATACTGAAAATAATAAATCGATCAGTCTCAAGGAATACTTCTGTGGTGGAATATGAATTGTAAATGTATGAAATAAGAAAAATTAGATAACGTTTGAGGATGCAGTGGAAAAAGAAAATCACTTGAATCATTACATCAAATAAATATTTTTGAAAGTTTTATTCAAAGAGGGAAAAGTCAGTTGGGGTAACCATGACAACATGAACTATGTTACGCTCTATCAGAAGCACACATGACACTATGCCAGCACTTTTCACAGGCTGATAGTGAGCTGAAGCTCATGTGTCTGTTAAGTGCCCCTTTCAATACTCAAAAAAACCTTTATCATTTAGACAGAATGGGTCAATTAAACAAAAATCGAGGTGGTGAACTAAAATAATGTGACTTCTCCCACAGGTTTAAAAGCTCTGAAGCCCGGGCTCAGCTTCCATCATGGGTTAGGCCTTATGTGCGTCTGTACGATGGCTTTGGGAATGTGGTCCGTGACGTCTCTCAATTCTTCAGGGTTGCACAGAAAATGGTGAGTCCTGGCACAAAACTGCTGTGATCAGTGTAATGAGGGAGAGGTTGGGGCAGGTGGACATTACAGAATACACTGTTGAATTTAATTTCAAGTTTAACAGTCATCAATTACCTGCACCCAGATAATTTTAGCCCAAAATATGATATATAGTATGTTCAGAAATAAACTTTGGTTTTTGGTCAAGAAACAAATACCGATATGGTGCACATTTATTTACTTATCTTTAAATATTCTTTTATTAATTTTGCGATTACACAACATTTGTGTACATCCTCATTTCCATCCCGTAGGAGCAGCACAGGATTAAAAAGCAGAGCCATACATTTAGAAGACATAGACTAGACCAGGGGTCGGCAACCCGTGAACCACCCAACGGTGAATTTTACGAATCAGTTTTCATATGATGAACGCCTACATTTTTTAAATCATCATCGTATCAGGCCATCATGAAATACCAGGAGCATGTTTGGGTGTGCGCGTGCGTGTGTGTGTTTTCGTCTGTGTGTGCTCCCAGACAGCGCACACACACAGAGGTCCCGGGGCTCCGCCCCAACACAGTTGCTCAGAGAGTCACACACAGTGAGATCAGAGCTCGTCCACATGAAGCAGCCGGTCAGTGACTGATTGGTTCTTATCAGTGGGCACAGTGCAAACACCAATTTTCTCTGGTCTCAGTTAATCAGAGATCAGCACCGCAGCTTTTTGATCAGAGCAGAAGCTGCAGTTGGTTTTTTATCGAGCTTCAGTTTCTGTGTCCGCCTCCAGTCTGCTCTCACTTTTTGTTTTAATATTTTGTCAACTAAAATATGCGTCATATCCTATTACTAATCTTGAGTTTCCGACCCTGGATCTCGGTAGGCTAACCATGGATAAATCCCGAAAAAGAAAAGTCTGCAGCTACAGTGCCGTGCAAAAGTATTTGCCCCCTTCCTGATTTTTAATTGTTTTGCATTTTTGTCACACTTAAATGATTCAGATCATCACACAAATTTGTATATTAGACAAAGGTAGCCTGAGTAAATACAAAATGCAGTTTTTAAATGATGATTTCATTTATTAAGTGAAAAAGTATATCCAAACCTACTTGGCCCTCTGTGAAAAAGTATTTGCCCCCTAAGCCTAATAACTGGTTGTGCTACCCTTGGCGGCAACAACTGCAATCAGATGTTTGCGATAACTGGCAATGAGTCTCTCACATCGCTGTGGAGGAATTTTTGCCCACTCTTCTTTGCAGAATTCTTTTAATTCAGCAACATTGGATGGTTTTCGAGCATAAATGGCTTGTTTTTGATCAGTCCACAGAATATTTGTCTAAAAGTCTTGGGGATCATCAAGATGTTTTTTGGCAAATGTGAGACAAGCCTTTGTGGACTTTTTGATCAGCAGTGGCTTTCGCCTGGGAACTTTCCCATGGATGCCATTTTTGCTCAGTCTCTTTCTTATTGTGAATCATGAACACTGACCTTAACTGAAGCAAGTGAGGCCTGCAGTTCCTTAGATGTTGTTCTGGGGTCTTTTATGACCTCCATGATGAGTTGTTGATGTGCTATTGGAGTTATTTTGGTAGGCCGGCCACTCCTGGGAAGGTTCACGACTGCTCCAAGTCTTCTCCATATGTGGATAAAGGCTCTCACTGAAGTCCCAAAGCCTTTGAAATGGCTTTGTAACCTTTTCCAGACTGATACATGTCAATAACTTTGTGTCTCATCTGTTTTTGAATTTCTTTAGATCGCGGCATGATGAGTTGTTTTTTGAGATATTTTAGTCTACCGGTACTTAACTTTGTCAGACAGCTTCTATTTAACTGATTTCTAGATTAAACAGTTCTGGCAGTAATCAGGCATGGGTGTGGCTAGTGACATTGAACTCAGCTTTCCAAAAAATGTGGTTTATCACAGTTTATTCAGGATTTATCAAGAGGGGGCAAATACTTTTTCACATAGGACCAGATAGGGTTGGATAACTTTTATCCCTTAATAAATGAAATTATAATTTAAAAACTGCATTTTGTATTTACTCGGGTTGTCTTTGTCTCATATTAAATTTTGTTTGATGATCTGAAACCTTTAAGTGTGACAAATATGCAAAAAACTAAGAAACTCGGAAGGGGGCAAATACTTTTGCACGGCACTGTATATGTTTATTTATTTCAAAGTGGGCTACTTACTTATTTTATACATTTCTCACAAATATGCAGAGGACTCAAATAGGCCTGCATAGTTCTGTGTTTAATTTATTTCAAAGTAGGCCTATACATGCCAGTGTATTTTGTTCTCCTCTTCATAAGAGTTTGGTGTTTTCCTTTGTTGTAACAGTTAAAATAGGATAAAATGTCTATAGTTTTCTTTATAATTTCATGAATGCATCAAACTATAGTTTATATATATATTTATATATAAATTTACAAGCTGTGTTATCAAATATGTATTGCGGCTCCAGAAAACTTAATTTGGGGAAAGAGGGGGCAAAATGGCTCTTTTGATAGTAAAGGTTGTCTACCCCTGGTCTAGACATATTCCATGTGCTGGAAATAAAAACATGTGATCTCCGCAGCAGAATTATTACATTTTGTCCTGCCTCAGTCTGCTGCACCAGCCCTCACCTGAATGCTCCAAAGATTTCTTTGTTGTGATCGTGCCTGACTGGAGAATCTCCCACTGCATTGTGCATGTGTGAAAGACAATCTGTGGGGAAAGTCCAGACATCCTCCAGAGTTCATGTTTGAAAACGGCTAAAGAGTGACACTCTATTGTCACATAAAGATCCTTTGATATGATCAGCTAAAACGCAATTTTAATTGAGCAGATTTATTTAAATCTTTTTTATTTTGAATACTACAGTTTTAGTTAAGTTTCACTAAGGTTTCTCCCTCACAACACACCTTATTGCCTGTGTATTTAATTGTCATAAGTAGCTAGCTACTACTCTCCAGACGTAAGGAGTATTCCAGTAAAACTGGCCAACCCTGAGAGACTAACAGATACAGTGGATTATATAATCAGCATATAGTAATATGTCTTTTATTTGTGCAATCCTCCCTTAAATGTATATGCCATGACAGAGACCCTCACTAAAAATAACATGTAATTTATGATTGAGCTCCTGCACCTGATTGATACATTTAACATACTTTATGTGTGTGTGGCAGATTACAGCTCATCTGCACTGAAGGGCAGGAACAAAAACCTCATTAAATCTGACCTGCCTGTGTGTTGACAATGAATTGTGGGAGTTGATTTCAGTTGATTTTAAGTTTAAATTGACTGCTCGTGGTTGTGTTTGACTTTGCCAGAGACCTGTGGTAGAAAAGAAGACTGCTGCAGGGACATGTAGCACAGAGTGTCTATCAGACACTCAGTCTTCTGGCTTCACTTCCTGCGCATCCATCCAAAGCTCCCACACACAGAAGGCTAAGGAGTTGGACAGCCACCTTCCCAGCCTGAAGAGGAGGAGGCTCAGTGAGTATGGCTATAAAGGCAGGGTTCCCATGAGAAGCTAGTCCTTCATGTGTCCTAAGTTGTAACCTGTTGTCTGGTCTTTGTGTGTCAGATGAAAACACTGGAGCTAGTGGGATGGCCAAAATCTGTATTGAGTATGAGTATGAGGTGCAGGAGAGTCAGAGGAGACCAGCCAACTTGTTGGACGCTTTGGAACGAGGTGACGTCCACGATGGAGAGGACACTGATGCTGCCGTGGGAGAGGAGAAGGTAGTGTGTGTACTGTGAGACACAGTGACCTGTCCTTAAAGTCAATAGCAGTTCTCAACTTTAGACCCAGTTCAGGCCTGTTTCAGGTGATCCAATCACAAGTGGAAAGCTGGAAGTACAAGTTTTTTAACATACCCAAGATGAATTGAGAATACAAATATAGGATGCAAATTCTTTACATTGAAGCTTAATTGAATTTACACATATTAGATCCCTTACTCTGTGTTTTATATCGTCGTTAAATTGAAGATCTGTGTGCAGCAGCGCCTCTCTGACACATCAGTGTCTGTTGACTGGTTTACCTTCTTGAACCTTTTATAGCCTTGACATCAAATCTTCTGTCTTGTCGTTTAGCTGGCGTGATGTGATAATACTCTGTTCTGTTTCAGTTAGTAATTCTGATACATGATAGTGAACCAACAACATTTTGTCTTTAAAAAATCAAACAGATAGTTATGTAATCCATATGTGCCTGAACATTGTGTAATAGGGCTGCACGATATTAGGAAAACATGTGACTTACAATAACGTTTTTCAGTATCATGATGACAATATGACTTGCGATAAATAAACAAAACGTTCCCTAGCTGCCGACGCAGAGACCACGGACAGCTCCACAGTGACATATTTGTATTATTAATTATTTATTTGTTTTTTGCATTTCAGAAAATGTTTGAAAACCATATAGCACTCAAATACATTCAATAGGTTTAGTTTGCAATTAATCCTACAGATATGCTGAATGTATGTCCAAAAGTAAACAGGTCAGGTGTTTATTTTAAGACGTGTCTTTTTTCTCTTTAGTACATTTACTTTTGCTATTGAATAAGGCAAAAGTGAGTTATTAAAATATCTGATTATTTAATGAATCAGTGGAATAATCTATAGAATGCTCAATTATTAATATAAATGATAGCTGCAATCCTATCTGGAACTTAAAGATGTGCTGGGCCACATTGAAGGACAAGCTACTAAGCAAAGGAGAGACCTGTGTAAACAATATCTTGTGATAAATTTCTTGTTCAATAAAATGTTTGTGTGAGGTTTGCAGGTCAACACAGTTATTACAGATTTATGTCATACTGAAACAACAATGGAAAAATACACTTATTTGAGATTTTATTTCCAAAGATTATACTTGTGTTCAATTGTGTACTTTTCTTTTGAAGGCAAACCATCTGTCCACCCTCTCTATTAAACATGACAAGAGGATGGAAGATGAAATGCGGGGAGGAAAACGTAAAATCAAATTGGTCCAAGAGCAGGTACATGTTGAGTTTAACAATACTATTTTTTCCACAGATCTGTTCAACCCACTGTGCTGCTGTGCAGTTACAGTATCAAGCCCAATATACATGTTTTGAGTATAAAGTACGATTTTCTGACAAGTGAAAATCACAGCTGAATTGCCTCCTTCATAGACAGGGGTGTAAGGACGTTTACGCACGCGCTTGCATGTTTGTGCGTGCAGGAGTGAATGACAAACATCTTTGAAGAGAGCAGAGGTAGAAGGTGGTGGCAGAAACAAATATTTTGTCATTTCATTTTGATTTATCGGTAATTCGTAATTATTATTTTAAATATTTAATAATCTCTTCATCATTTGTTTTTACAATTTTTAAAGGCTGTCTAGTGATTAGGAGAACTAATCATCCTCTGAAACCATGAAGACAGTTGTACAATGTCCAACAAAATAATCCTGAGGATATAGTGATCAAAATATTGTTCATCATAATTCTTCTTTTTAAATGTATCAGTTGAGTTGCCTGTCCGTATAAAAACTAGCCTGATGGTTTGGTGTGATGTGATGGTCTACACTTGGTGGGTGTTGCTGTCAGACACATGCAGTCATTTTGCTCCTTTACTCTGATGACTCTTTGTGTTACCACTGCACACTTTAAACTATGCAATTCACATCAATTCACTGGTAGGAGATTCAATTGTAAGCATTTTTGTCCAATTAAATAAAGATTCATATTATTTTAAGTTGGTTTCAGTGTTTTACGAGACTATTTAATTTGCTTAAATTTTTGATTACTTTAGCCAATGTTCTGTGATAAATCTGTATTTATGGATGCTGTATCTTTAGATTTGTTTGTTTCTGTGAAAGAAAACTACAGTTGACCATCACATTGTGTGTATTTTGTCCATCTATTAAGAAAATCAGCGTGTCCGAGGGTGTGTGTGGGGAAAGTAAAGCCAGCCGAGCTAAGACGTTTCTGGCAGAAATGAAGAAGTCACTGAGCCAGGTCAACTTCGATCGCATCGTGCAGGCGCTGCAGACCTACAAGAAGACAGACAACCTGGATGTCCTGCTCACTGAGACAGCTGTCTTAACTGAGGACAGCAACACTCACAGTCTGCTCCGTGGTAAGTCCTCTGCTGTAATAAACAGCCAAGCGCCCTCTCTAACCCTCACCTTGTCTCTTAACTGAACTTCACATTGTGGTAAATTGCAAGACCAAATACCTGAATATAATGAGGAGGATCTCCTGCTGTATGTTCAGAGCCTCTGGACTTTGTGCAGCCTTTATATTAGGGGGCCAGACGGAGTGAGTCCGGAGGCACTCACTTGGACATTTGCGTTCACATATACAGCGAGAGGAGGACTTATGGTGTTCAGTGCCCTTCTAAAAGCTGTCTTACAGAAACCCATGAGTAAAGTCAGGATCACCAACCAAGCAGGTGACTTCCACAGGGGCCTTAAGTTCCTGTGTACACTGTCAGTTATTTCACATAATTGATTAATTGATCTAAGATGCTTTACCTATATTCCCTGTTTGGAGGAGTCTGGGTCAAAACCTTTTTTTAAGAACTTAATCATTGTTACTTTTATTTGTACATAATGATCACATTGTACAAATTTAACCTTAGAGATATGCGTGCTGGCATGCTGCAAGTTGTACTGGGGAAATTATTAGTTTTTACGTCTATGGAGTTGATTTTCAGCTGTAGTACCTTACAACAGGCCACAATAGGAAGTGGGTTCCTCGATGACTCATATGAAGCCTGGTGAGCTTCAGTCACTTTCCATGGTCGCTCCAATCTTCTCCCAAACTGTCCTCCTGACAGGCCACTGCACGCAATTCTCGCTCTCCATCTTCCTTCAGTTCATCTCATCTAAGAACAGCACCACGAGGCTGACAACCACTCAAATTACACAATTGACAGCCTGTGACTGACATCAGTCGAATTAATCAAACATAATCAATTACTCTTTTTCTCAGTTTGGGTACCAAGGTTTTTCGTAGATAAATTCTTCACCTGCACAGAGGTTGCTTTTTGTTCATCCTCATGTAACGCCAACACATCAGATTTCCACACAGACGCAGAAATACAAATTAAGAGTTCAGAATTGAAATCAAATCCTCATGAGTGGCTGCTGAATTTTTCTAAAAGGTAATTCATTATTTTAAAAATCCATAAATCAGATTTTAACTACACTTAGAAGTTAATTCAGACTGTTTGACATGTTACATGTTTGATGAACCCCTTGTCTTTCTCTTGATATACATATGATCAAGATATAAATTGAAGCACAGTAATGGTGATATGCACAATACATCGTACTCAACCTTTTTCGTCACCAGTTGATTCTGACGGAGCCCCTGTGTCACAGGCTTCTACCAGTTTGTTCGGCCACATCACAAGAAGATGTTCGATGGGAGGTGTGTGGAGCTGACAGGGCAGGGCTGCGGATACAAACCGGACCACTCACTGTCAAAGGATGAGAAGAAGGTGCTGATATTGCAGAGTGGTACGGATCACTCAACCCACCTCTACATGTGTGTCTGATAGCATTGAACATAGCTGGCAAGCTCAAACACAATCATTAAACAATTCTTTCAGTTCATGTGTTAGTTCTGTCAGTTTCAGACATTTGTGTCAGATCAAGTGACAGCATGTTGGTTGTTGCTATTCAGATTGTTTTATGTTAGAACATGTCCTTATCTCACTTTAGTGGTAGAAGTTGTATTAAAATACTAATTACTATTTGTTAAAATAGTTATAGTTTATATGTAAGTCCTCCTTCTAGCTCATGTATCATTACTATAAATAATAGTTTTTCTGTTCTCCAAAGTTACAACTACTAATACGTTTTTCTGCTTGATCATTCTTAATCATTATAGTCAGAACAGCTTTGTTTCATTGCATATGGTGGAGAGCTCATCTGTCTTATTTTCTACCAGCCACAGGCCATGAGCCTGCTGTGAGTCTAACCTCTTCCAGTGGGACATCTACCTGCAGGCAGCTTAATACAGAGCAGCTCAACAAAGGGGGACATCACTTAAACCAGCAAGGATTAAGAGAACCTGAGACTGGTAGGACATCCTTTAACCTCTGATGCTGTGTACACTTCAATGATTCTTTGATCTCTTCACTCTCCATCTGACATGAAAAAGATTCAGAACTAAACAAATAGAGATATAAAATCTTAAATATTAAGCTGTTTTCAGACATGACCTCCGGAGGAAATCCGGAGTGTTGTTTCATCAGCTCCTCTGGACTTTCTGCCGACTTAAAACTAGGGGGCTAGACAGAGAAAGTTTGCATAGACTCCAGAAGCTCTAACTCTGGAAATTAGCTTTTACAGATACAGCCCCTTCCGAGAAAGTCTGTAGGATCTATAGTGTTCTGTGCCTATCTAAAATCAGTTTAAATCTGCCGAATGAATCAATCAATCAATCAAATTTTATTTGTATAGCCCATATTCACAAATTACATTCATCTCATAGGGCTTTAACAGGGTGTGGAGTCCTCTGTCCTTAACCCTCAGCAAGAGTGAGGAAAAACTACTAAAAACCCTTTTAACAGGGTAAAAATAAGTAGAAACCTCAGAGAGAGCCACATGTGAGGGATCCCTCTCCCAGGACGGACAGAAGTCTTTAGCGGCATTGATGCAGTCCCGCTGCAATCATAGTCCATGGTCAGCAACCAGCAGAACCACGATCCAGCATCCAGACCAGAGGCCACTCCAGTCCTCAGTCACCGTCCACCGCCGCCCACCAGGACCCACCACGAGCCATCGCCGTGGCCCTGGTCCACCTCCTTTACCCAGTGCGACACAGGGTCCGCCACCAGCACCACGATCAGCCCACACGACACAGAATCCGCCACACTGGGTCCACCACTGCGACCCCCGATGCGCGATCCACAAACAGCAATCCATGGTGCGGCCACAGAGGCCCTGGATCTGCGGGTGTTAAAGCAAAGGGACCCCGGGGAAGTTAGGGATGGAGAAGAGGAAGGAGAAGCTGGAAAAAGAAGCTCTGTGTGTCATATGTCATTAAATAGAGCAAGTTACGTTCTGCCTCACTAATTAACTCTAACTATAAGCTTTATCAAAAAGAAAGGTTTTGAGCCTACTCTTAAACAAACAGATGGTGTCTGCCTCCCGAACTGAAATTGGTAGATTATTCCACAAGTGAGGGGCTTGATGGCTAAAAGCTCTGGCTCCTACTCTACTTTTAGAGACTTTAGGGACGACAAGTAAGCCTGAATTCTGGGAGCGGAGTGCTCTAGAGGGTTTATAAGGTACTAACAGCTCTTTAAGGTAAAAAGGCGCTATATTATTAAGGGCCTTGAAGGTGAGGAGGAGAATTTTAAATTCTATTCTAGATTTAACTGGAAGCCAGTGTAGCGAAGCTAATACTGGAGAAATGTGCTCTCTTTTCTTTGTTCTTGTCAGGACACGTGCTGCGGCATTTTGGACAAGCTGTAGAGTCTTTAACGACTTACTGCTGGAGCCTGATAATAATGAGTTACAATAGTCCAGTCTCGATGTAACGAAGGCGTGGACTAGTTTTTCTGCATCTTTTTGCGAAAGGACATGCCTGATTTTTGAGATATTACGCAAGTGGAAAAAGGCAGTCTGAGAAATTTGTTTTAAGTGACTATTAAAAGATAAATCAGGATCGAAGATCACTCCCAAGTTCCTGACTGTTTCGTTGGAAGCAAGGGCAATGTCGTCTAGCGCAGCTATATCATTAGATAATTTATCTCTAAGGTGTTTGGGGCCAAGTATTATAACCTCTGTTTTGTCTGAGTTTAATAAGAGAAAATTGCGGGTCATCCAGGTTTTTATGTCCTTGAGACATGCTCGAAGTTTAGTTAATTGATTACTTTGTTCAGGTTTTATTGACAAGTATAACTGGGTGTCATCCGCATAGCAGTGGAAATTTACAGAGTGTGTCCTGATAATGTTTCCTAGTGGAAGCATATATAATGAGAATAAAATTGGGCCGAGCACAGAGCCCTGTGGAACACCATGGTTAACTTTGGTGCGCACAGATGTCTCATCATTAATTTGCACGAATTGGGAGCGATCAGAAAAATAAGATTCAAACCAATTAAGGGCAGTTCCATTAATTTTAATTAACTGTTTGAGTCTTTGTAATAAAATTTGATGGTCAATTGTGTCGAATGCTGCACTGAGATCTAACAGAACGAGGACAGACACAAGTCCCTGATCTGAGGCTATTAAAAGGTCGTTAGTGACTTTTGCCAAGGCTGTTTCTGTGCTGTGATTGGCTCTAAACCCCGACTGAAAGTCTTCATATATATTATTTTCCTGGAGAAACTCACACAGCTGATTGGCTACCACTTTTTCTAAGATTTGTAGACATGAAGGGGAGATTAGATATTGGTCTGTAATTGGCTAAAACCTCTGGGTCTAGGGTGGGTTTTTTGAGAAGGGGTTTGATTACTGCTATTTTAAAAGACTGTGGTACATAACCTGATGATAATGACAGATTGATTGTGTTAAGTAACGAACTATCAATTAGGGGCAGAATTTCTTTAAGTAATTTTGTAGGAATGGGATCTAAGATACAGGTTGTTGGTTTAGAACCTGAGATTATTTTGGTAAACTGATCACAAGTGATCAGAGAGAAGCTGTCTAAATAATGGTTAGGATTCTCAGCCATTTCTGAGATTTCTGTTATTGGGAGGGTATTAGTGCCAATTGAGGGCAGGAGATTGTTGATTTTATTTCTAATGGTTAGAATTTTATCATTAAAAAAGGTCATAAAGGTATTGCTATTTAGGGATGGAGGAATACTGGGTTCGGTGGAGGTGTGACTCTCTGTCAGCCTGGCTACAGTGCTGAAGAGAAACCTGGGGTTGTTTTTATTCTCTTCTATTAGTTTTGAATAGTAGGCGGCTCTTGCTTTGTGGAGAGCCTTTTTATATTCTTTAACACTATTCTTCCAGTCTATGAGGTTTTCAACATGGTTGCTGGAGCGCCACTTCCTTTCTAGTTTTCTTGATAATTGTTTTAACTCATTTGTCTGGGAATTATACCACGGAGCTAATTTACCATGTTTGACATTTTTCTTTTTTAGAGGCGCTATTGAATCTAATGTTAATCGTAATGAGTCTGCAGAGCTATCGACGAGTCGGTCGATCTCAATGGAGCTCGGGTTTTTAAAGAATTTGTTCTTTATATCTACGGATAATACGGGTTTAAATGTAATTGGAATTATTTCCTTAAATTTAGCTACAGCACTATCAGGTAGACATCTAGAAAATGAGTTTTTTATTGGTGGCATATATTCATTTATTGAAAAATGGAAGGTTATTAAATTATGGTCTGATAGAACTGGATTGTGCGGGAGGACTGTTAAATGTTCAATTCCGACACCGTACGATAATATAAGGTCAAGTGTGTGGTTACAACAATGAGTCGGTTGGTGCACACACTGACTGAAACCAATTGAGTCTAGTATTGAATTAAATGCTACGCTACGGTAATCTTTCTTATTGTCAACATGGATATTAAAGTCACCAACAATAATAATTTTATCGGTCTTTAGGACTTAGTTTGATAAAAACTCAGGGAATTCCGTTAAAAATTCAGTATAAGCCCTGGGAGGATGGTAAACTACAGCAAATATGATTGGCTGTTGGTGTTTCCTGGATTGGCGTGGAAGACTAAGAACCAGACATTCAAATGATTTGTAGCTGAGTTTAGGTTTAGGATTAATTGATAAACTGGAGTTAAAAATAGCAGCAACTCCACCTCCTCGCCCAAATTCTCTGGGAACCTGTGCATTTGTATGACTGGGGGGAGTAGATTCATTTAGACTGACAAATTCATCAGGATGCAGCCACGTCTCAGTGAGGGACAATACATCTAGGTTGTAGTCAGAGACTAGTTCATTAACTAAAAGAGCCTTAGTTGATAGTGATCTAATGTTTAAAAGACCACATTTAAAAGTCTTAGTTCCCTGTGTTGTTGCAGAGGTTGTTTTAATTGTTATTAGATTTTTGTGTGGAGTTCTCGCTCTGTTATTGTTTAATTTCAATAATTTAATCGGACGGTGGACAGACACAATCTCTATGGGGTTGTGTGACTGATCCAGAGGGAGCGCAGAGAAGTGTTTAGCACTGCAGCTCTGCTTCCTGGTCCCAACTATGGGTTGTCATGTTATAGACTTTGTAATATTCCTAGATAAGAGAGCTGCTCCATCCCAAGTGGGATGAACGCCGTCTCTCATAACAAGACCAGGTTTTCTCAAAAAAGTTAGCCAATTATCTACAAAGCCCACACCGTTTACAGGACACCACGTCAACAGCCAGCGGTTAAAAGACAACATGCGGCTAAACATGTCATCACCTGTTGTATTAGGGAGCGGAATGAATGTGTCTCTATGCATTAAATAAGCTCCAGCCCCCTTTCCTGTGTTCATCAGCTTGTGCTCCAAAGAAAGACGTCCACGCTGCTTTTCTGGCTGATGTGAAAAAAGCCCTCGGAGCAGAGAAATCAGCTGAGCTCTTCAAGACCATTAACTGCTACAAGAAGACAGACAACTATGAGCAGTTGGTGATCACAGTGGTGAGCTTATTTACAGAGAGAGACGAGGACTTCAACCTTCTAGTCCGTAAGTTCTACCAAGTGACTTCAACTAACCTTCATACATTGACTGTAAATCATTTTAAATGTTTGATCCAGCTGTTCTCACTGCTCAAGTTCCTATTTCTATTTTTTCTTCATTAAGGATTTGGCATGTTTATTCGCACCCACCATAAGAAGCAGTACAAAGAGATGGTGGATGCTTTGAAAGGTCAGCCAGTGTGACCTGCTGAGGTTAGTACAAAAACCTGCATGGTATGTCTGTCTGTGTGCATGTGTCCATATACATGTCTGTCCATGCGTGTGTGTCTGTGTCCATAAGGTAGATGTCACCCAGTGCCAGTGTGTCTCTGTGTTGCTCTATACTACAGAGGAACGAGCTATATTAGTGTATAATAGATAGACGCAAAGTTCTTATTAGTGGGAGACGCTGCTGTTTTAGATCTCGTCTTTAGGTCCCACGCTGTCATTGACATTTTCAACATTGTGAAAAAAACACACACACATGCAGATATTTCTGTTTTCTTACAGCTTTCAACTCCCTCAAACTCAACAAATCATTACATGTTGTTTATAGAACAATACAGTCTGTTTCATGTAGCCTTTTAATTCTTTTGCATTTCGTCTCTCAGCTTGTCACATCCTTTGAGAACTGGAGACATTTTGTCTCAGGCAGCCACAAAGCTGTTACTGAGATGTTCCTTCTGGCAAACTGGGCTCTGTTTTGGGGAAGTAACTCATCTGAACAGTGCATCTGGATGCGTTGTGGTTGGGAAGTCCTCTGTACATCACAGACTGAGCAGATGAACCAGATTTACTTTTGGAATCAGCATCGACAAGTGGCGCCTGTAACTCCTGACGACGCTGGACAGCAGTCCCATGATCCTGCGTTCTTCTCCATCTGCCCAACAACGATGAGGAGAAGATCACTCATTTAAAAGGTGTTCTGAAACATGGGCTGTAACGTGTATAATTTAATTGCAAGTCAAGCAGACTGTCTACTAACACTAGGTCTTAAAATAATGTAATTAAAAATGAACTTGTAATATTTGGTGGCAATTTCTGTGAATCAAGCACAAATTCAAACACTGGCCTCACAGTTCAATTACCTGCATGGCATGTACAACTGAGCAAAGAACAGACAGGATTTCTGTGTCTTTATACCCACAGGGCCTCTCCCATAGGGTATGTAAAGGTATTTGTTACCCTCCTTGTTTCTTCTCTTTGGAAGACCCATGTTGTGAGACCCCAACCATATACAATGAGGCCATAAGGTTAAAGCCTCTTAGCAACAATCTTAAATCTGAAGTGGCCTTTCAGATTAAAAATCTTGTCAACCTTCCACACACATCTGCTCATGCTGTATCATACACAAATAACAAAATTTCAATGACAATATCAAAAATAAAAAATCTTTTAAGTCAATTGAATTGAATGTATGAATTTATTCATGGCTCTGGCTCCTTGTATATGTTGGGTCAGACTTCAGACAGTCTTGTGTCATATTTACATAAGCTTTTATCATTCAATTATTAAAAAAAATGATTTAATTTGATACAATTAGTACAATATGTTTTTTAGGTCAGTGTCACTTTCTAAATTAGTTCATAGAAATCCAATGAACCCCGCCACGGTAATGCTGCTATGGTGAAGTATCAACTAGAAATCGATGGTGGGTTCATGTGGTGTTTTGAATAATCTGAAACATTTGTTCCCCTCTCCATCTCAAGCCAGAAAAATTCGAAAGAGTTTTTTAGCTGCTAACGTCATCAGTTTTGAACCAATTAAAGTAATTTAACAATTGCCTCTAAATAGTAGCTTCTAATATCATCTTGTGAAATGTTTTTTTTTGTTGTCCCTTTTGAACAGCACGTCCATCTCTCATAAGTGCCGAATACAGATGTTTTAATGATCACATTTAAAAAGAAAAAAAGTTGAAACACATTTTTTTCAACAGGCACTAACATTTATAATGTTAACAACAATGTAAGACAGAGCAAATCTAAATATCACATACATATGCAAAAAATCATAAGCGAAAGTAAATTTTCATTTAGGGGCTAATTGAGTGATACTACAGTGATTTGTACTCCATGACTTGGGTGCTGATTTTGACACAGCCTATCATTGCATTCTATTGGATAGACTGAGGTAATGGGTGGGATTAACTGGTACTGCAATGAATTGGATCATATCCTATCCATCAGACACAAAAGTCTGCGTGCAGTTACCATCATATGTCTTCACTTGCTGACTTCAAGTATCGGATACCAAAAGGGTCAATTTTGGGACCAAATAGGTAATACTATCTGGGGACATGGTGTTGAGAAACATGTCACTAAAGCTGTACAAATGTTTTTTTTTCAAGTGGGGAATATTATGAGAATTCAATATTTTACATGTTTTTATCTCATCATGCCTGGATTACTGCACCAGTCTTTTTACTTCCTTTGCTGGTGAATCTGTATAGCTCCTTCCGACCGTTCAGAACCCAGCAGCCAAGTTCTTAACCAGAGTAAACTGGTTGGAACTCAACACTAGGGTTTTAGTCTCTTCACACTGGCTTCCAGTACTTTTTGGAACAGGGTTTAGAATAGGGTTATTAATGGTCCGTCTTCAGATAATTGTGAATCTTTTGTCCCCATTCAACCCGGCTCGCTCCTTGAGATCCTCTCTCAGGGGCCTTAAATCCTTGGTCAGCTGAAGACTGAGGGGGACAGAGCTTTAGAGATATGACAGATCTGAGGCTCTGTTCTTCTTCTTTTTGTTCGGTTTATGCATAGGGTTTATGGCGGGTGGCAACCAACATCATAGTGCATTACTGCCATCTACTGTGTCTTATGAGTGTATCTTCGTTTAGACTCTGGAGTACTGCCTGAGTAAATACAGCAGGCCGAGTGAGTTTCCTTTAAATCAAAGCTTAACTTTCTTTTATCATATTGCATCCCGCATTGCAACCTTATTGTAGTTATTATTACTGAAATGATAGGTCATGCTGATATTTTTGTGTTTTGTAATCTTGAAATTTATTGTTATGTTGAATGTGTTTTTAATTTATTTGTGAAGCACTTTGTAACTTTATGGAGAAGAGCTTTATAAATAATACGATTATTATCATCATAGTTGTTATTGTTATTATTATCATTATTATTATTACTTTTATCATTATTATTGTTGCCGTTATTATCATCACTAATATATTATTGTTATATAATAATCGGTATTATAATCATCATTATTATTTGCATTACCATCATCGTCATCAATATTAGCCTTATTGTATTCTTCTTATTAACATCATCTTTATTATTATTGTTATTATCATCATCATTATTCTTATCATTATTTTATCCTTATTATCGTTATTATTGTAACTATTTTAGAGTAGAGGACAAGAAAGAGAATATCACTTGTAAATCTTTATTATTACCGCCACTTTCTCGGAAGTGGGTCCTGGTACTTCCGAAGAGCTAGCGGGAAGTAGTGATGACGTCGCCAAGTTTCCAGTCAAGTATCGCGATAGTTCCTGCAGTTCAGGACTCAACATGGCAGGCAGTAAGTTGTCGCTGGAAGGCAGAGTGAGTGTGAGATGTTTTCTTTTAGGGCTCAGCGTGGTTATCATCCCCCTGATCAGGACGTGGTTCGGACATGTCGACTGGGTCTTTGATTACCTGACGGAGACTCCGGGGAAAATAGCGATTTGCCTCCATGTAGCAGTGATGAACGGCCTGCTGCTGGTCATACACAGAGGTCCTCTGTACAAGGTAAAGTCCTCATGTCACTAAGGGAGACTCTCTTCACACCGCTGTCGCACTTACTACTAACCAACATCTCGAAGTAACTCCGCCATTTAAAGCAGTGTCGCTTTGCTAATGTTAGCTAGCTTAACTCACACTGACAGTTGGTTTACTGCAGCCACACGCTGACTAAAGCTGATTAACAGTGTGCTCTGAATAGATCCATAATCCAGACGAAGCTGAGCTCCTCTCATTCTCTAATCTACTGAATGTACAGGTGACACAGACTTTACCTCAGGAAACCACCTGAGACCTCTATTCACCGACACTCTGGTGGAGGATAACCGGTACATGGTGGCGGCACTTTGACACTTCCTGTGCTGCTTGGTATGTGAAGGTGGTGGGAGAAGCCACAAAGCCTTCTTCCAGTCAGGTGTAATGATAAAGTCTCGTAGATTGAAAGCTGCTGTTATTCTGGACGAGTAATCTGGATGTAGTTAAATTCGATTTGTATACCACAAAATCATAAAATACATTATCTTAAGGCACTTTACATAGAAGAGCTCCCACAATGAGCAGCACTTTGGTGACTGTGGATAGAAAACCTCCCTGTGGAACCAGAATCAATGTGGATAAACATCTGACTCCACCGGTTGGAATGTAAAGAAGGAGTGTAGGTGTGTCTGAGGCTGGCAGCTGTTAACCTGAAACATGTTTCACTGTTTGCAGGTGGCGGTGAGAGCCTGTTTCCTGGGGGTCACATTTGGCTGTGGCTTAATCATCAGCTGCTCTGAAACCACTTGGACACATTTTGGCTGGTACGTATGTGTATGTATGGTATGTATCATTTGTATGTTTGAGATGATAGTCTCAATGCTGCAGTGTACAGATGTACTTCTACTCTTTCATTTCTATTAAATCCACAGCTTCAGAATAACTTTGTACATTGGTTGCACTGGTGCACCTAACCTTTTCATGCATGACCTAAATGAAAATATATTTGCTAGGTGCAACCAAAATTTGCCTTTTCGGACCACGGTAATACAACTATTATACTTTCTCTGGACGGATCCCATATACATTGGTAATTTCTTAATTAGGGCTGGGTATCACCTCAGATTACCCAAACTGATTGGATTCAGATTTGTAATTTTATTCAACATCTGTTCAGCTCAGGATAATATACAATATTATATCTATTCTGCTTGGATGTGAAATAAATTCTCTAAGAGCTAAAGCTGTAAACTGCGCAAGGAAAACATAGGTTGGTGCATTATTAAAAATATGAAAGTAGTCCAGTAAATTTTTTTGGATGATATATTGTCCCAGTAATTATAGCCATAAATTATATTATTGTCATCATTTTGAAACCTTATTAAATCACTGATACAATGATAATATAACAACATAATCATGCAACTACACCCTTTCAAAGAATAATAAACTTTCATTCCAAAGTATATTCAGTCTGAATAAGAATTTTAAATATTTAAATAGCCTGAATAGGTCAAGCATCAATTAAAATTAACCACTCGCAACCAAAACATGAAATGAAATGGAATCTCTGGCTCTGTTATCCAAAAAAGATCATGGAGATACCTGCTGAGTTAACAGGAGGGTTATGATTTAGAGGTACTTTTAGTTTGGTATTGTATTGTTGTGTGTGGCAGATAAACTCACAAAAAAATGTTGGGTTAAATGTGTGTCTTGTAAACTCTTGAGCGAATCAAACTAACCTTTTTGCTCAGGTCAGAAGAGATGAGTGTTGAAGCAGGCTATGTGTCCTGTCATTACAGCAGGATCTTTCAGTAGTGATGCAGCTGAACATGTGTGGTCCCTCTGTGTAGGTACCTGTGCTCCCTGTCGTTCTTCCATTACTCTGAGTACCTAGTGACGGCCATCATCAACCCTCGCAGCCTGTCGCTGGACTCCTTCCTCCTCAACCACAGCATGGAGTACACCCTGGCTGCCATCTCGTCATGGGTGGAGTTCACGGTGGAGAAGCTGACAGTTCCAGGTTGGTGTGTCATCAGTCTCATTGTCACTGCTCTCCGTCCACTCAGAACTATTGGGTGTATTTTGTATTACATCAGTGTCATCTCAACTCATGACAATCTGCAGACTGGATGTACAGAGCATGAAGAAATTAACAGTATAATATTTCTGAATCTCCAAAATATGCCCCAACAGATGTAGGCAATCCAACGCTCAATCAATCAAATTTTATTTGTATAGCCCATATTCACAAATCAGAATTTGTCTCATAGGGCTTTAACAAGGTGTGCCATCCTCTGCCCTTAACCCTCAACAAGAGTAAGGAAAAACTGAGGGAAAAAACTTTGAACCGGGTAAAAAGAACGTAAAAACCTCAGAGAGAGCCACATGTGAGGGATCCCTCTCCCAGGATGGACAGAAGTGCAATAGATGTCACGTTTAATGGAAAACATCAGAAAGATAAGGGTATTTGTAGCACTGATTAAAATAAACAGTTTGGAGCATAATGAAAGGTAACTTAATTGATGGATATTTTCAGTAATGATAGAGTATCTGAGGAGAAATATTGTATATCAAGCAGTCAATATAATCTGCCATCAGCAGCCACAACGATCAGGATCCACCATCACGATCGGATGCCACCACAATACAGGATCCGCAATTATGATCACGATCTCCAATCCGACATCATAGTCACAGTGTTGTCATAGCATCGGCCCTGGATCTGCGGAAGCCAGTGTAGTGAAGCTAATACAGGAGAAATGTGGTCTCTTTTCTTGGTTCTTGTCAGGAGTCTTTAACGACTTACTGCTGGAGCCTGATAATAAGGAATTACAATATTCAAGTCTGGATGTAACAAAGGCGTGGACTAGTTTTTCTGCATCTTTTTGAGAAAGGACAAGTCTGATTTTTTGTGGAAGAAGTCGGTCCCAGAAATTAGTTGAAAATTAAAAAACAAATCAGGATCGAAGATCACTCCCAAGTTCCTGACTGTTTCACTGGAAGCAAGGGCAATGTCGTCTAGCGCAGCTATATCATTAGATAATGTATCTCTAAGTTGTTTAGAGCCAAGTATTATAACCTCTGTTTTATCTGAGTTTAATAAGAGAAGATTACGGGTCATCCAGGTTTTATGTCCTTGAGACATACTTGAAGTTTAGTTAATTGATTACATTGTTCAGGTTTTATTGACAAGTATAACTGGGTGTCATCCGCATAGCAGCGGAAATTTACAGAGTGTGTCCTGATAATGTTTCCTAGTGGAAGCATATATAATGAGAATAAAATTGGGACGAGCACAGAGCCCTGTGGAACACTGTGGTTAACTTTGGTGCGCACAGATGATTCATCATTAACTTGCACAAATTGGAATCAATCTGAAAAATAGGATTTAAACCAGTTTAGGGCGGTTCCTTTAATGCTAATTAACTGCTCTAGTCTCTGTAATACAATTTGAAATCAGAAATATCCTAATTAGAGTGCAGAGCCTGTCGCAATTTAGGAATCTTTGTGGATTTTCTGAAGAACCATTCATCCAAATCAAATCAAAATCAAATCAAAGTTTATTGTCACATGCACCAATGACAGCGTCATCGGAGCAGTGAAATTCTTAAGACATGGCAGGCAACTTCTACGCAGTAGACGACTTTACAACATATAACATAACATCGTAACAAATAACATATAACACAGTCAAGTGAATATTAAATTAAGTAATATGAATATATGTATAACATATAACATAGTCAAATTAAAGTAAAGGTTAAATAAAGCAGCAGTTTACAGGGTAAAGGGGTGGGGAATATTAAATAGAATAATATGAATATATGTATAACATATAACATAGTCAAATAAATTCAAATGCAGCAACAGTTTTCAGGGTGAAGAAGTGGGGAATATTAAGTGAGATAAGTTTATGTGAAGTAAGTGAAAAAAATAAATAAAAATAACATGCTATCTAACATAACATATAACATCACATCGTAACATAACGTAGTCAAGTGAAGCAGTAGTTTACAGGGTGAAGGAGTGGGGAATATTAAATCTTATGAATATATGAATATATCTCTACATATAATGCATATAACATAGTCAAGTCAAAGTAAAATGAAGCAGCAGTTTACAGTGGGTAATATTAAATTAAAATAAAAAAAGATCGTATAAAAAATAAGATGAATATAGGTATTACATAGGCAGATCAAAGTCCAAATGAAGAGATCCATAGTGTTCTCGAACCAAAACAGATGTGCAACACCTGAAGAAAGAACTGGGACGCGTCTCCCTGCCCAACCCCACACGCTGCAACAGCAGCAGGTGCACCAAGTTGCGTGTGTTCGTATGTTTCCAATCACACTCCAATCCCAACCCTGCAAAATCTGAACCAACAGAGAAGTGACTAGTACCTTCAGAGCAAGTCTAGCGGTCAGAAAGGATAATCAACATGCAGACATGCATTGTAAAGACTGCATGTTGTTGCCACTCAGGAGCTGCCGGCTGGTTAATGCCCGACTGACTGACAGACTAGACCATCAAGGGCACTGTGAGTGCCCTGAATTTATTGTATAAATTAATGCTGTTGTTATTGAGGTGACACGGACTGTTTTTGTAAAATGTCATTTAACAGATTTTCTTTTGTTGTATTTCCTTGTGTGAATTGGATTGAACTGAACTGTGTTTGGCAGACTGTAACAGACTTTGTGAATATATGGTTTGAACACACACACACACACACACACCCTCTTTCCCATTCTTTGGTTATTTTCGTTTACGTAGTGTTATGTGAAGTCAAGTCCAACATGGTTCTTCTTTTTAGAGTTGTTCCTCCCGCTTTTTCTTAATCACCCTCTACACACCCCCTCAAAGAAGACACAAAAGAACCACACACAAATACAAGGTATTGACCAAACTGTGGATTTGGAGTATCGTTACAGCCCTAATCCATAGTATTTCACAGTGGAAACTTCCTCATCAGCAATCCTGTTAAATTGAAGGTACGAGCGGTTGTTGACAGATGGAGATCCATTGTTGACATTGTTCTAGTTGATTGCTTATGTAGCCGGAACTCAGCAATAGCTGTGTTTATGGAACCCCTTACTGTACACAAAAGGTTCAGTATCTTTTAAGTTCTATATAACTGACCTTAAAGGTTTAGATATGAAATATATATTTCATTGGAGAATGTAGAAAGGTCATAAACCTAGAACCTCTAGCTACAAGGTGAAATTGAGATTATCAACATGAAATATTAGGGTTTTATCGTATACACTGGTGTAACAGCTAAATTTTTCTTAATTACAAGCACAAACCATTAACCTGATCATCTCCCACAGATCCTCTGTAGTTCACTCCGAGTGTCGCAGATGAGAGTGAATGATTACATGCACCCAGACAGAAGCAGATATGACCTCAACACGGCGATGACATGTTCTCTCCTGTCCCCACTCTCACAGAGCTGAAGCAGGTGAGCTGGCTGAGCGTTGTGGGTCTTCTCATGGTGCTGTGTGGCGAGTGCCTGCGGAAGTCGGCCATGTTGACCGCTGGCTCGAACTTCAACCATATTGTCCAGAATGAGAAGGCTCAGAGTCATGTGCTGGTCACTGACGGGGTGTACGCCTACTTCAGACACCCCTCCTATGTGGGCTGGTTCTACTGGAGCATAGGAACACAGGTGAGCTGCTACAACACTCGTCATTCTCTCTTCTAATGCTGCCAAACCCCAGCACAATGTTAAATACAATCTTTTTATTTGTGACATTCCACTATTTTTATTTTGTCTGACAAATAATGATGGTTTGAAATAATATTTATTACTGTGGTCTGTGCTTTGATCATTTGTTTAAAATCTTCCACATTTCACAACTCCTCCAATAAGGAATTTAGTCATATTATCTAAAATGGGACGTTTTCAGATTTTATCCAACAATAGTGAAGGACTGGCTAGAGATGGACACCAGCTCTGCTGGCATTTGAACAATGTCTTCTTGGAATAAGAGAAACTTGGAGGATTCGGATGCTGTCGGTGATATGTTTTCTGAACATGACACTGTATCATTAAAGCTGAAATAACTGGTAAACAGAGTGCAGGATTTAAAATCAGCATCAGACACTGTGTGTATCATCCTCATATTTCATGAAAAACAATACAGCCCATGTGATTGGGGCACAGAACAACTAACAATAACAGACAAATGAGACAGTACTGACTTATTGACATGTCCTGTGTGTTCTGCTTTGTGGACTGACAACACTGCTAACTGTTGCAGGTCTTGCTGTGCAACCCGCTGTGTATACTGGCTTACACGATAGCCAGCTGGCGGTTCTTTCGGGAACGGATTGAGGAGGAGGAGCTCTCCCTTATCCACTTCTTCGCAGAGGACTATGTGAAGTACAAGAAGAAGGTTCCAACTGGGCTGCCCTTCATCTCAGGCATCCGTGTCAACTAGTCCCATCAGCTGGATCCTGGACATAACAGACTTACAACACTAAACCAGGTCAGACCTGGTGGGTGTGTGGTGTCTGCCATGTCGGCTGCTCTCCAGAGGGAAACCCTGCAGCTGGCTGAGAGCCTGTAGCTCACAGACAAAGACTGAGCGCTGGGAGGACGGTGGGCAGCGGGCTGCTGTTATTCTACCAACCTCAAAAATCCAATTAAAGACCAGAGAACCTCCGCTGTACTAGATATATTCCAATAACATTCACTCTGTTTGAATTGTGTTTCTGTTTGCATGCTTTACACATGCCTAGTGTTTTCACTGATGAGCTGAAGAATGATACCTGCACTGGGCCCTTTGGTATCGTACTCGAGCAGAGTGTGAAATGATCATTCTTTGAAGTTTAAATGGGAAATGTTTCACAAGAAATTAAGTTCAATAGATATTTTCTAGAGTCAATGAGTTCACATAGTTGCTAGCACTATCAGTAGTTAGGTCTAAAAGCATTCTCCTTAATTGGCTACAGTGGAAACAGCTTATAGTGTTTACGTTTGTCCCGGGCATAGGGGAAGTTGATCACTATATCCGTGATCACTATAAGTGGTTTCCACTGTATTTCCATTTCAAAACAAACAAAGGCTTTAAGGAAAACTTTACAGCCACATACTGTATTAGAGCTCTTTGTAGGTCTTCTCACTATCTTGTTATCAAGACTCATCTCTGGACATGGGCATTTAGGGTCAAATGTTATTGAGTCTTATCTGGTCTGCAAAGGATCAAAAGTGTTGCTGCAGGTCTCAGGTCTGTATGTTTCATTTTAATTAGGCTGATGAAGATGTGTTTGTTCGCCTGGGGAAATTGTGGGTCTCTCTTCTTTTATTTCTTATAAACATTTACAAGTCATGGGATTTTTTTATTTGACTTGTGCAGTTTGTATGTTTGGATGCAGACCTGAGATGCCTGATGGTTGCTGTCGTCATTCAGTCAACCATATCACAATATCCACAGTACCTATTACCAGCTTACCACTTAAAATTGTGTTTGCTGCAGTTGCATGAGGGTTGGTTGATAAGTTCATGGTGTAAGGTAGGAGCAGGCCTATCAGAAAACCTAACACATTTGTATTGCAACATAAATCCACTCATACAATTGCACTCCAAGTTCAGTGGCTGTGAATCCCTAATTTGTAGAACCCAGCATCTTGGGAGCCACCTTTGAATTCATTAGTGCACAGTAAGAAGCGGTCACCCTCCCTTAGTGTCGCCACCTTGTGGACCTCATTGGTGATGAGTCCTTATTGGTGCTAGTCAAACTCTGGCTAATCACTAGCCCTATTTTCTCTGGAGGAGGTGCATGTGCTAACACAAATGTCAGAGTGAGCAGTCCGCAGATTCGGCAGACTTTCTCAGCCTGGTCTCCTGTAAAAAATGTGTGGAATTCAATGTGTGATTCCCCCACAGCAAGTGAGTGGGGGGTTGATGCTACTAACATCCAACAGACTCAAAAATTAAGAAAACAAATATCTCCTGTTAAGAAAAAGCTGTGACGCACACATCGAAGACACCAAAGAAGATCTCAAGAGAGTTGTGGTGATAAGAGCAGACACTGGTTTCTGTATGTTGTAAAGAAAACCATATGATCTCTGCAGCAGAGTTAAAACATCACTTCCTGTCTCTGTCTGTTGCACCCGGCTGCTCCAATTCTAGTCTGAATAATATGTAGGATCTGTTGCTGATGTGAAGGTGTCTGTGCATAGAACCTCCCGCTGTGTTGTGCAAGTGTGAAAGGCAAACACTGGGTAAACTCTGTAGCCAATCCTCTTGGCTACAGGTTATTCAGAGAGTTGGAAATGCACTTGCATGTACCAAGAGTTGTATAACTTATCTTCTCCTACTTAAGTCCACAAACTTCTGAATCAGCCCTCTTAACATGATCGTTACTATCAATTCACTGTCTGTGCAAGCTATAGAGTCTGCTTATTGTTACTTTAAACACTCAGGACTAGCTTGATAGAAGAAGACCCGAGAAACAATATTAACCAGTGGCACAATCTACTGAATGTTGGGTTTGTTCAGTGCAGTCAGAGGCTGCATGTACGTGTGTGTTGTGTGTGTGTGTGTGTGTGTGTAGTCTGATTTTAAAGTGACACACTTGTAGCATTTGTGTGAAGTGCTCTGTGTAGGTTTCGACTGTATGAGGTGTTCAAATTTTGAGCTGATTGCAGGATGGAACCTGTTGGTTTCCGGGTGTGTTGCACTCTCACTGTATATCGTCCATTTATCATAGGCCAGTATTAAGCAGTTTGTTACTCTGACTGAAAACTGTTGGCAGATTACCGTGCATTTATTCACAAAGCAGATTTTCTCAACACCAATTGTGTGGATTAAAATCTAGGCAGTTATTATTAAGGCTCTGTCATTATTATTGTCATTGTTCAGAACATATCACAGTGGACTTAGAGGGATGGGTGTGTGCACGAACTGATAACATAACATGAATTTACCGTACATATATAATGTTATCCACGAGCAATGCATCTGAGATAAAGGATTATTAAAATGATTAGTGGAGAGAGACAGGGAGCCCATCTACTAATACTGTGTTAAAGTAAGGCTGTAAATATTACTACTTAGTAATCTTAAGAAATTACCGGGTATGTAACCATGGCCTCCTCAGACCTTGTATCATTTCATAAAAACTATAATAATGTGGTTGCAAAGTGAGCACACCCTTAAACTAATGCTTTGTTGAAACACCTTTTGAGTTTATGTCAGCATTCTGTCTTTTTGGGGAGGAGTCTATCAGCATGGCACATCTTGACTTAGCAGTCGTTGTTCCTTGCAAAAGAGCTCCAAATCTGTCCGATCTGTCATCTCCTCTGCACGGCCCTCTTCAGGTCCACCAACATATTTTCAATTGAACTCAGGTCTGGGCCTTTCCAAAACATTCATCTTCTGGTGACACCATCGTTTTGTTGATTTGAGGGTGTCCTTTGGGCCGTTGTCGTACTGAAAGGTGTAATTGCTATTTATCTTCAGCTTTATAGCGGAGGCCCCTAAATTTTTGTGCGAAAAAGGACTGGTATTTGGAACTGTTAATAATTCCCCATGATTCAAAGGCTGTTCTGACTGCTATTTAACATGATTGAACAGAGCCAGATCCCCAAATAAGGGTGTGTGCACACTTATTTAACAACATTATTTAGGTTTTTTTCATTTGTTTTTTCACCCATAAAAGATTTCTGTTTGTTTTTCAATTGAATCGTACAGGTTATAGGTCACATTTTAAAGTGGAAAAGTTCTAACATGATTTAACTTCCATTTTTTAACATCACAACAACCTGGCATTTAGACTTTATAGCCACTTTAAAGTTGTATACTATTGACAAACCTCTGATGCTGTAACATTGTTAGTCCGTCTGTCTTTTCCTGCTTATTAATCTTTCCCTCATTCCTACTTGAACTGTGCGGAGGCTTTACCTTTCTAAAGCCCTTTCTGACATCTGCAGTGAAAGGTTCTGCATCAGTGTTCCAAACATCAGTGGAAGAGTAATAAGCGTAATGTGTCTAAGATTCCAACAATTACCACATTTTGGGGAAGCCTCCACGCAGCAGACAGTGGCTGGAGGCATTATGTTTACAGCTTCTCCGTCCGGCTCTCCGTCATTCTGTCCATCCCATTCTTGTTAATGAGATTTCTCAAGAATGCCTCGAGGGATTTTTTTTTGAATTTGATACAAATATTCACCTTGTCTCAAGAACTTATTGAGGTAAGGAATATCAAATTTGTCACCCGTGTTCATTTCGAGTCACTGATTTACTGATTTGATTTCAGTGATCAAAGGTCATGGTCATGGATACATTGTAACCATTGTATATGTTTTGGGCCTCTTGATTTCTCAAGATTTTCTTAAGGGAACTTCTTCAGCATTTAAACAGTTGTCACTTGGACTCAAAGATGAAGTGATTAGATTTCATTGATCAAAGGTCACAGGGACCCTTTATGAATCTAGAAAAAAATGATAAAACTGCACTTGGTGAATTCTGGACTGCATGCCAGAGGCATACAACAACAGTGTTGTAATTCCATTCACCTTTCTTTGAGGAATACAAACATACATTTTCACCACACCCCTATGTGAAGCCATCAACCAACACGAATCAGTCCAGTGATAATGTTACATTACATTATTATTTCATTTCATTTAGCTGACGCTTTTATCCAAAGCGACATTCAAACATGAGGGACCAAACCCAGAACTATAAGAATCAAGAAAGTACAAGAAAGTAAGTGCCATTTAAGTGCTACTAAATTGTTAGATTCAAGGTATAGTCGGAAGAGGTGTGTTTTTTGATTGCGGCGGAAGATGTGTAAACTATCTGATGTCCGGATGTCAATGGAGAGCTCATTCCACCATTTAGCCAGGACAGCAAACAGTCGTGATTTTGATGAGTGTTTAGCTCGCAGTGAGGGAGAAACAAGCTCATTGTAAACTATACAGGCAGTTTGTCCTAATAAAGTGTAGTCCATTATTAAGCTGCTTTCCGAAATGCACTGAGCTCCATAGATCCTCCTGACATTCTCTGGGGGCGCTGTATTCTCTGGGTTTTAGCTAGAGTTTCTTTAGCAAGCCCAGAGCAGGAGATCCTCTGCAGGACTCACAGTGAGCGAGGATGTGTGTTAAGGACATTTCTTCAATGCAAAAAAATGAAAACAAAAAAGAAATATCTCAGTTTGAGAAAGCAGAGCCATGAACATATAAGATGCCATCAAAGATGTCAATATCATTCCTAAGGCCTTGGAAGAGTCAGGCTCGGGTCCTTACCTGCTTGCAATGAATGAACGACTATAATTACAGCAGGTTCAGGTCAGTCCCGGACCTGCTCTAAGAGATCGTGATGGTGGACCATGGCCGTGGTGGCAGCTGATCGTGGATTATAATGGTGGATTGTGGATCATGGTGGAGGATCATGACCGTTTTCCCCTACTCTTTTTGAGGGACAGAGGATGTGACACCTTGTTAAACGCTATTAGACCAATTTTGATCTGTGAATATGGGCTATACGAATATTGATGGATTGACGGGTAGATAGATATAGACAAGTCAGATTCAGTAAGGGGCCATCCTGGATCCCCATACTGTTTGTTATACATGTACAAATACACTGTTTTCATAAAGCTCAATCCACATTATTTCTTTGATTTATTTGTATTTGTGTTATTTGGGGCGATATATTTTCAAGTTGACATGATTGTAACTAATTCTACTTTAATGTCTTTAGAATCGATCTCAGATGCGCGGATTCGATCGATGAATCGGCATTTGATTTGTGAATGACGCGCATGCGCACGGCTCGGGCTTCCTCTCTACTTGCTTCTTCGCCATGGCGCCTATTGTGAGTAACATCGCGTGTTTTTAACGACGCAGAAATGTGGTTTGTAAGAAGCGGTGAAGTCAGAGGGAGGCAGCGGGACGAAGCGTTGGTTTGTTGCTGTGGCTGGAGGTGAAGAGCGGGGCTGTGGCTCGGCTCAGAGTGGCCGTAAGAGGGTTTAGTTCGCCGGGCTGTGCTGTGGCCTGTGGCCGCCTCTTCACCGGAGCTCTCCACCACGTTGTCCGCTCAGCCTGTGTGGCAGCGGGGTGTTGCACAGCACAGTACGGCTAGCTTAGCTTAGCATGTGCTAGCTGGACAGCTTTTAAGGGATCTGACGTCTGCGCGTCTTAGCAGCAGGCTAATGGAGCTAACACTGAATTTCCTCTCGACTGTCTGCAGCCTCAGTGGGTTTTCATTTCACAGTCACCTCCACAGTGATGCTGCGTCGTTCAATGAGATCAAATGTAGACATGACGGTTTAGATCATAGGGCAGGATGGTTAGTACCCCTGCGTGTTTGAGGGTTTTCTGTACTATGTTTGTTAAATTGACAATCACCAGATAGCAGATATCAGGGATCATCAGTTGTGTCCCTTAATGTCATCTGGTGTTTCAGCACCTCTGCTAAGACAGGCCCACCACAGGCTGGTAAGACCCGGGTGTCTGTCCCTGACATCCTGGGGCCAGGATGGAGTCTTCCCTCCTGGCGTTTCTGTAATGGTCTGATGCAGGGCTCCTCTGTCATCCTGTGAGTACCATGAACTCTGTGTTGAGTCCTGTGATAACCAAAGCTGTTCTGTGTTTTGTATGAAGAAGAAGCAAAGCACCGGTAAAGGTGGTAAGAAGAAGAAGCAGCTCCTGAAGTTCACACTGGACTGCACCCATCCTGTTGAAGATGGCATCATGGACGCTGCCAACTTTGTAAGTCCGTATCTTATCAGAGGGATTTGTTTGAATTTAAAGCAGATACAAGTGAATGTCATATCTGTGTGAACAACAACGTTACAAAAAGTGCATATGTTTAGCCAGATCATTGCAACTCTGAGTGATGTGCAAATGATTTGTGTGTGTGTGGGGTTTCCAGGAGCAGTTTCTTCAGGAGCGTATTAAGGTGAATGGAAAAGCCGGAAACCTTGGTGGTGGTGTGGTCTCCATCGAGAGGAGCAAGAGCAAGATTACCGTGTCCTCTGAGGTGCCCTTCTCCAAAAGGTGAGATTGGAAGCATTGGCACTTGATTCCCTCTCATGGTACACTGGTTGGAGAACATGCATGGGTCAGAGGTCACCACATCTTTTAACTGAGTGTGTTAGAGTAGGCTGACAAGGCCATCATAGTCAGGCTTTCAGACATGAAGCCTGCACAAGTCACTAGGGAAGCCATGTTGGTCTGCACTATCCAAATACAAGTTTTTACTCAGTATAGATAGCCTGTTCCCCCATTATTAGTGCAAATTGAATTATAATTCTTTCCTTTTAATGATTTATGTTATTACTAGGTCTACGCACGATATATTGACATTTTATTGCCATAGCGATATCAATATGTGCAATATACGTATCGTAAAAAGACTGCTTTAACGCGATAAGTTTAGTTTTTTCATTGCGCCCTTAATTCACGCTCTGCATGTCAATATATTTGGTCAATCAGATGGAGCTCCCCTGCCCTAGATAATTAAAGGTATTCAGGTCATTGAAGCATTTTTCTTAAATGAATCATTGTCAGAAGAAGAGAATAGGGAGAACACAGAACTGCGAGGCTACTACTGTGGAAACTTTGCGTTATCACGTTTGTTCCAGGTTAGATTCATCAGTGGTTGAGCTGCTAAAAACTGTTCATGGTCCAAACATGCATGAAAAGACCCCAAGTTAACACTGTAGGTGGACTAAGTGGACCTGTGCATGGCTTCCTGGGTGTCCGCCCTGGACATGGTGGCGCTGTGGCTGGGCTGTGCCATGTTGTTGAAATGGAAATAGTGCTTTCAATGTTTTTTCATGTCTTACAGTATGGGGTCAACATTAGGGCAGCACTATTTATCGAAAATCGATGGTCATCATATCAACTCTGCAGTAACTCTGCTGCTCTCTCTGGCTCTCTTAGTTGACATATCTGATTAGCTACAGTTTAAAAGTTGATTTGTTTGTCACAAAAATATCAACACTGATCATCACATAATGAGTGATCCTTTTATTAATCTTTCTTCAGAACAGCGCGTTCATCCTCGGTCAGGCTCGCTCTTTTCCCCTATATATATATATTCTCTCTCTCTCTCTCTCTCACTCACTCTCTCACTCTCTCTCTGATCGGACAGGTGTGTAAAGTCAGTCGTGTAATCTTAGTATATTCATGGAGCTGGAGCTCACAGCGCACATGATAAAAAAATAAAATGTATCCATTCATTTCATTTCCGAAGCGCAGTGCCAAGGAAAGCCAGGCGCCTCCTATCCAACCCCCTGTTAAACCTTTGTGCGGTTCACATGGGCTGCGATTCGCAGCGCCTCATGCCCTGCACCGATGGTTTCGGTGTTGAGTCTATTTTTTCCGCTCGCCGCCAGCATATAACCCCAGTAAACACACTGAATAGGGATTTTAAACGATATATATATATGATATAAATTATGAAGCAGATGTTGGAGGAGTAAGGTGCCTTGCTCAGGGGCACTAGACAGGGTCTAGAGAGACTCTTGGATTTTAGGGCAGATCAATCCAGGTTCGTCTTTTTGTTGTCTTTCCGTGGAATCGAACCAGAGACGAACCAGAGACCTTCTCTGCCCATAGTCCAAGTTTCTGCCACTAGACCACCGCCTCTCCCTAAGACCACCGCCTCTCCCTAGAACACCGCCAAATTTCCCCCATGCATGTCGTGTGTGTGGGACAATAAAATGTGTTGTATCTTGTATCGTATCTTATATTGAAGAAGAACATTTGTTATAATGAATTGAAATGAAAGGTTTTAGAAATTAAATTCATAAATTCAACAGTTATCGCATATCGCATGTTTTCCTAATTTCGTGCAGTCCTAATTAAAACTGTTCTACTGCACAAAAAACGTGAGGTGTCATACCACTGTTCTCATTACTCCTGGGAAATCAGATTGACATGAAATGTCATCTTAGGAATCCAGCAAAATGTCATGTCAAAACTGTTTCACTTTATGATGTCCATTGTCTCCTGGTTGGAGAAAGTCTGCAGAAAGTCCAGAGGCTCTGACTCAGACATTTGTGTTCACACACAGAGCCCCTTCGGAGAATGTCAGCAGTATCTCTGGTGTACGTTTCAAAATGGTTTGGTGACATTCGAGCTCTGAATCAACTGATGATAATGACAATGATAGTTTACTGATGTCATTTATAAATATGTGATAGGTATCTGTGTCATTACCTTAGTGATGACATCTGATCCATCATTTCCTTTCTGCATGCGAAGCTACTGCAGAATGTATACAGTCTGATAGGTATAGTCTATAACATGAATATTACTTACTTTCACTTCATGATACATAGCAACTGACTAAGTAAGATATCAGACTGTATATACTCGCTGTGCCTGCAGAGTGGTTCAGAGCTTGTGATGTAACCAAAGCATTTTGGAAAAGGCATCTCTTAAGCTACTTGCAGACATGCACTGAAGTCTGGAGCTACTGCTGTCATTCTCCGGAGGGGCTGTATGTGTGAACACAGATGTCAGAGGGAGCCTTCTGACTTTCTGTGGAGTTTCTCCAGCCAGCCCCAACAAGTTTGGAGAAGCTGATGTGAGAACACAACAGCAGATACTCTGCTGGATTCACTGCATGTGAGTTGTTGTGTTGATGACGTTTCTAACACATGAAAGTGCTTAACTGAAAAACATAAAAATATATAAGAAATATGTTGGGATGACGCAGCGGTGCCATATATGTATAAGACATGGACGAAGATGTCAGACAATCTCCTTATGCCTTTTCCATATGTGGAATGCAAACTCCGGAGAAAGTCCGGATCCACTTTTCCTGACTTCTTTCTGATTTCATGTCTGAAAACTGTATTATACTATAAAATAGATATAACCCTCTCATTACCTGTATCACACATCAGTGGATTCAGCTGCCTGTCAGGTTTGTTGACATCTGTAAAATATTTTGTTATTTGGCTTGAGAACATGAAAGAAGAACTAATCGCATAAATACAAATGAGGAAGAAGACAGTTTTGTATATGGATCCGGACAACTGATGTGGTTTCTTCTGCCGAACTTTGTATGAACACAATATATTTGCTGGATGACTAAACCACGTGTGTTATCATGCGCAGAGAACACTTCATATCTGAAAACTTCAGGTATCATTGACCAGCGGTTGGCAAGTTAAACAAACCAACCCTGACATTAACTGCATTCTGAAGTCCCTACATCAGGCCCCTGCCTTGTATTTAAATTGTATCACTCTGATTTCCTTTTGACTTCCTTTTCTGCATCTTCAGTCAACCTGCGGCTGTTGCTCACTCTGTTCGATGCTGAACAGTATTTACCGAGTTGCTGTAATAAAGTTTGATTCAAAATTTCAGCAGTGATAATATGACCTGTTAGGAATTTTGGCATTAACCATCTACCCTGTAACAGTTTCAACTTATGTCACATTTAATGTCAAATTGTGAATGACCAGTGATTCATCTTTGACTGAATCTGACACATTGTCCACTGTTTTGCAGATACCTGAAATATTTGACCAAGAAGTACCTAAAGAAGAACAATCTCCGTGACTGGCTGCGTGTTGTGGCCAACACCAAGGAGAGCTATGAGCTGCGCTACTTCCAGATCAACCAGGATGAAGAGGAAGAGGAGGATGAAGATTAAATTGACAATTCATCTGATTTTGTACATTTAAATAAATGGGGTTTACAGTACAGAAGCTTGTCTAGGGTGGTTTCTTTGAGATTTCTTCTTGGTGCCACATCATTTGACAAAATTACAGGTGGGTGTTGCAGTTATGTAAAAATACTGTTTGTAAACATCTCCAATAAAAACCACAGGTCTATGGCAGACCCACAGAACCAGATACATCAGATCTCTTCAGTGTCACAGCACAGAGCAGCATCCATTATCTACACTGGTTATCCTTTGTCGATTGCACGTAGAGTTGGAGCCAATGGCTGCTGACATTATGCAGGAGGCGGGGTACTTTCTGGTCCGGTTGATGCTGACACTAACCCCCTGTCAGAAGGAATATGGACTGTAAGGTAGCTGGAGAAAACCCTCACAGACACGAAGAACAGGCAAACTGCAGGGACCTGGGATTTGTGTCGGGAACCTTTTTGCTGTGAGGCCAGTGATAATGACTGTGCATACCAGAGCAGCGCATGGAACATAATCTATAGTTTAGAATAAACCTATTGGCAGATTATTGTAGGTTAATACGGATTTGCTGTTAACTGCCTTTGATTAATGCTCTCACTTTACACTACTACTTCTGGACAACAATGGCAATTTTGAATATTAGATTGCTAGTGATGGAAAAATAAATGATATACTGTCTGCATCTTGTATCGACTACAGTTCTACATACTGTCTTGTCCATATGGCAAACATCTATATAGTGAAATAATTTGAGATTCTCATTTTCTCCTTTATTCAAAGCTTGTTTTTTTTAATTGAACTGAATGAAGGACTTAAATTATAAATAAGGCAACAGCCTTTGTTCAAAGTAACTTTCCGCCTCTCCCAGATTTGAGGGCTGTGCTCATTTTTAGTGGTCAGTATTTAGTATAAATCAAGAGGAACAACTGGTGAACTCGCCACTGGGCTACGCGTAGTGAAAGCTGCCATGTTTGGTCCAATCCGGTGAAAAGTGACAGTCGCACAAATAGCTGAGAACCTTAATGCTGGCTGAATGAAAGCTGTCAGAGCCCAGAGCATAGTACATAATACACTTCTATTATCCATTTGCTGATTGAGACAATGAGATTGAAATCTGACTCACAATCCAGTAAGTGCTTCCTTTTAAGTTCAAAGAGAAACTGGACCTAGCCATTTACATGACGGATTACTGTTTGTAGACTGTGAGGAAATTGCTGCTGCAAACAGCTCCATGTTGGAAATAAAGCTGGAGACTTATTCAAGATGCATTATCTAAATCTATGTATGGTGAAACACAACAGAGGGAAGATGTTTACACCCATTCAGGCAATGCCAACTTTTTAAAGTTCTAATAGTTGTAAAAGTCAGTATTTATACCAAATGATGGTGGATTGGCAAATCTAACTTCTCTTTAATCTTACCTAAACTTAATTTCTACACTAAATGAACATTTTCTGACGGCATAGTGGCATCATTCCTACAACATAAGTATATGTATTGGATTTAGGTTGAGTCTATAACTACATTTTTGTACTCTGCATGTCTTTGCTCATATGACATGGAGAATAACCTTCTGATTAATAGAAGCTAAGGATTATCCATTATTTTCAGAGATGTGTTAGGGTTATAATAGGAAATGTTTTAGTTAACCTTGTTTAATCTGCTCCAAAAGTTAATCATGCGAAGAGTGAAATCCATTCTTGCATTGGTGAGTTTTGTGAACCCAATAATAATTATCAAACAAGTATAACTGCAACAAAAGTGGTGAGGTGAACAAAAATCATTTAACATGACATCTTTATTTAACCATTTCAATGAAAAACAATGTTGCCGATATATTTCACTTTAAAAAAAAGAATGCAGCACAGATCGAAGAAAGACACCGGTGCTGTTTTCAAAACAATAATATGCCTTCATTGCCAGCACACCTCGGTACACAGAACCATTTCCAGACAGGACATTATTGGTTCTTAAAGTTTGTACCTGCCTGTGAAACCTCTTTGAGCATTGGAATAATTAACATTACTCAAATTAGCAAAGAGAGAGCAGACAGTGTGGTCTTGGAAGGACTGAGGTGTGCATCCTTGATGCAAATACTGAAGACTAAAGGAATGTAACATTGAGTGAAGTGCACTAACTCAGAACATTATGTTCCAAAATCCTGATTGTAATCTGTGGCAGCTGCACACACACACACATCCCCTCCCCATACTGCCACGCCCATGAAATCAGACTGAACAGCTGATTCTCTGAGCAACAGAAACACAACTTCCATACCCTGAACATACATGTAGAAAAAGGCACAGGTATGGAGTGTTTTTGAAAACCTTTGAAAAGCCCTCAGAAGGAAAAGTCTGAGGTCTCAGCTGTAGCACCCGTATATGTGACAAACTACTATCATTTCAAATACTGCAACAAAGAAAACAATAATAGAACAAGAGACATGAATACATCAATGTTTGGCTGTATTACAAAATGGAATAGGGTTTTGGGAAGCACAACTCTGCTAAGTGTTGAGTGCTTGGAGCAAACTGTTGCTGGTTCACTCGAGGTGGGAAGTGACGATATCTTGACAATTCCTTGTGTGAGTTGGACCGTCCAGAGGATATGTCCACCTCCAGTCCCATTTTCTCTTATTTTAGTGTCCTAATTGGTGTAGAACCAGTTTGCTGGTAGCTGAGATGTGTGGATATATTTCAGACTTCAGAGAGCCACCCCCCCTGAACTCAACCATCCCACTAGCACACCACCATGACCGGCCCTTGCTAAGTAGGCAAGATGTTCCTGCTGAGCTGGTATGTGCCCCAGAGAAAAAGGTTAAGGTGTCGCTGTTGAAGGTCCAATCAGAGTGTCCGGGGGTTGTACTCAGGCAGCTTTTTCAGTCTCTCCTCTTCTTGCTCAGTGTCCTGTCTGGCAATCACCAGAGTGTGCGCGTAGCCCATCTCCACCTGCATAGACAACACATGACACTCAGTGATCTTTTCCAAAGGACGGGGACATGTTGCTACTTCCAACCTCAACATCATTTCAGCTTTTATTCTTTGAGGCCTTCAGGACATCAGGTATTATAACATAGACAGAGAGCTCTCTGCTGAGTGAAGTGATGCTTACCAACATTGTGGCTCATCACTGCTCAAATTAAACACTATCTGAACTCAAGGAGTTTTGGATGCATAACAGCACAGGATGTTTAAGTAAAGGTGTGAGTGGATGTGACCAAAGCAGGGGAAACTAATTCAGTTCAAGTCAATGTATTTACATGAACTTCAGTTCAGTTTCTCTTGAATTTACTTTGGGAACATTAGGGACACTTAATCTACACAGCAGCATAGATTAAGATTATAAAACACTGTACTGGCATTTATGTTGCTGAGGGAAAAAAACTAAAACATTTTCAATTAAGCCACACAGAGGCTGACATTTTTGTTTTGAGTCCAATATCTCACATGGATTACCACAACACTTGAAAACTCACGTTCTCCTCAGGAGGACTTGTAATTAATTGGATTATGTTCATATATTAATATTATGTTTTCCTCTAGTGTCTTCATCATAAAATACCTTCAAAATTGTCATTCCCATCAGCCTGAGCTGCACATCATGTTTAGTGCTACAAACATATTTTAGCATGCTAACAGGCTAATCTCAGATGGTGAATATTGTAAATATTATATGTGCTAAACATTAGCATGTTAACAGTGTCCCTGGGGAGCATGTCAAGCATGCTGATGTTGGCTATTTGTTCCAAGAACAACAGCTGTTAGCAGGGATGTACACTGCAGTCTGGTTTAGATATAACCCGGTTTAGATTTAAGCACTCAGATGAGCCAAATAAAAGAAACATCGGCATTTTCACTGTGTGTTAGCTAAAAAGGGTTGGGGTCATAGGGAAACACTTAATCATTATTAGGACTTTGTATTATATTGCCATTTACCTGTTCAATGTAGATGCCGTCCAAGGTCTTAACCTCCTGAGCTGTGGTGGAGGATTTGGGTTTATTGTCTCCATATCCCTGAATGTCCATGAAAAGATAAAATCAGTGCCGAGCTCCAAAGCAGCACAGCAGTCACAACAATACCCCCCCCAAAAATGTACATTTGTCCATCTGCTGAGGCATCAGGACTTACCAGCTCTCCAAATGTAGGTGAGGGGCCCCAGCTGATTGTACTCTCATCTGCAGCAACGATGATGCTGCTCTTCCTGTTAAATAAAAATACACTATCAGACTTCACACAGAACTACTATAGGCCAGTGTCAAGCTAGGGATGGTCGTCACTGGCCAACACTTGTAAGCACCAGCTTCTGCTTTCCTTTGCACACGATATACGTCAATACTAATAACCTGACCCTCTGCATTGTCTATATACTGTTTTACAACAGGAGTGCAGGGTCATTCTAGAACTGTCGTTAGAATATGAGGATATGCATTTCTAAAAATAAAATATTTTATACAGTGTTAATACTATGCAAATGATAATACAGCCACTCCAAAAGAATGTTTCCATTGTGATGTATTATGACTCACAACACTCTCGCCCTCATTTACTGTAGATTTGCTTTGAGTTTGAACCACAAGTATTTACAATCAGGCAGAAACTAATTTTCTGTGTATAATGTCCTACAAGACATAAGTGTGTGCACCTAAATAAGATATTCTATCAATTCTAGTAGGTAGCAGTTTTTATAGTATTTTGAAGATATTCAAGGATTTTAAAATTATGTTTAAGGTTACATAGGTATCCTAACAATATCATAAATTATTTGGTCATTTTCGTTAATAAAGAAGATCTGCTGCTACAGAGAAAGTACGAACAAAATACGCACCCACACGACATACTGCGGATCTTCCAGCCACACAGATCCTGCACGGATTTGGGGTACATGGTTGACTCTCTGGAAGTGTTGGTCACCCCCCAGAAAAACAGCCCTCCTGCAAATACAACACTGGTCAAGAACTACAAGTATAGCATCATCATACAGCATCATTCATCACATGAGTCACATTAACTCAGCTTAATATTTAGTATCAACTAATTTAAATTGCACCGTGATGTGCTCTCGTCTTACCCATCTCACTGAGAGCAAAGGAACACTGGTAGCCTGAGCAGATCTGACTGGCACCACGTCCAGGGAAGTCAAACAGTTTAACCAGTCGGGGAACCATCTCGTCCTTCGGATCCGTGTGGCCCAGACGACCATAACCACCAAAACCCCAGCTGAACACTCGTTTCTGAGAGTCCAGCACCAGCTGTGTACGCACAAATACACACATTTAAATGTTTAGTTTAAAAGGATAATGGCATTAGACTTTAAGATTTGTAAGAAATGTTTGATTTAGTTGTAATAAGATTGACAAGTGTATATTCTCACTGTGTGGTTGCCCCCGCAGGCCACATCTCTGACCACCACGTTAGTAACAGGCATGACCTGACCGTCCTTAGACTTCTCAATAAAGATGGCAACCCGACGAGGAATGAGCTCACAGTCAAATTCAATGCGCTGGGCACGAGCTATGAATTTCCCATCACTGTTGTGACCTGCAGTGCAAGAGTTGTCAATGTTATACAAATACATATACAGACAATATACTTAATAATAGATCACTGAGTTAACCAACCAAGAATAAACGTGTCAGTGCTCTCAGGTGAACAAAATGATTGAGAGTAAGCACCAATTTTAACAGTGTTGTTGCACTGACATAGAAAGGTATCACACTACCCTGCCAAGAAAAAACAGAACTATAATTATCAATTTAAGTTATAATTTTATTATAACCAACTCTTTAAATAATAGGCAGACTTCAAGTAAATAAAATAGTGCTGACTTGCTGCACATGCATTTGCTTCTACTGACCGTGCATACATGACGTACTACGGTGACAGACCAATCAACTATTTGCAGAGCGTGTGTCTAAAATATCAGTTGTCAAGAAAATCAAAGCACCAGCGGACACAGACATTAATCCATTTATAGTTATAGTAGATAAATAGCTAAGTTATTCAAACACACAACAAAGATGAAACATGGAGAGCAATGGTTGTGTTTGGATGCTGTGAATATACCCAGCTGTCCATACTCCGGGCAGCCAAAGGAGTACAGGTTTCCTTTGCAGTCCACTACCATGCTGAATTCAGCTCCACAAGCCACCTTCACTAGGGGCTGTCCATTGTAGGAAATCTAGAGAAAGATAGAAAGTTCACAACAGAGCACTAAAATGGATGAAGCTATTTATTCTACAAACATTTACTGCTAGAGCAGAAAAACCTCCCATCTTCATTTGCGCTGCATCCCAATTATACTGGGAATGAAAGCTAGCTTGGCTAAGTATCAGTATAACCTTCAAAATAAGCCACAACATACCCTGTGCAAGCATGTTTACCCAAGAAACTTTAACTCAACAAAACAGGTTGGCGTATTGCTATCCAGGAGCCCTGATTGTAGACTGCATGAATCTGTCACACTGCTCTGTTGGTTAGTCGCTGCGAGAATCTTGCTGACAGCATAAACGCACTTTAATAATAATTGGAACATGAGTCAATGCTTTCACCCACCCTATGAAATAGGCAGCAGAAATATTGAAGTTGTGTACCGATGCATGTCTGTCTGTATGTGTTGCAGTGTGCATTTGTGCTAGCATATCGGTAGCCTGATTCTGCTGTGTTCTACGTGGGATGGTGATGACTTACTGCTGCGGGGCTGAGGACGGCATCAGTTTGGTTGCCTTGGCCAAGCTGGGCAAGCTTGTTATCACCAAAAGAGTACACGGTACCATTGTCTGAGGAGAAACCATGAACAAACAGTCAGCAAACACAGCAGTTTTTATCAACCAACATATTCTGTGGAATGGGTTCTAACATTGAGCTATGTAAGTTGGACTCAACCCCTTGATGATAAGCCAACCCTGGGGCTCTACCTGTGAGTGCGAGAGTGTGATTGCGTCCACAGGCTGCAGCAACAATCACATGATCTGCCAGCGCCTCGATTAACTTGGGAGCCTCCAGGCGTTTGGTGTCGCCTTGACCCAGCTGACCTTTGTCATTACGACCTGAGGAAGACAGATATCAAGCACAGTTAAAAACTCCTTCTACTCTGGATAAAAAACTGCATACAGCACATTACATTTGTGGTTTAATGAAAGGTTTTTTAAACATGCTGCATTCAATCCTGAATGCAGCACGCAACTTACCCCAGCTCCAGAGCTTGCCCTCCGTGGTCATCAGGAGACTGTGTGCAGAACAGGGCCCAGACACCACACAGCTAACCTTGACATCGCTCAGACAGCCGTAGCGATGAGGACCCCACAGATTTTGGCCCAGGTTACGGAATGCAGCTGAAACGGAGACATCATTATACCCATAACAAAGCATATACAGGGGGTTTCTCAATACATCAGTATTCAAGATAACCTAAACTCAGAAATAATTATTGATATCATGTTAATAAGGCATTTAATAATATCATGAAAATCAAGTAATCCAATGCTTCTCTCATTTCTATGGATTTCGGTGGTGGTGCAGTAACAGTGTCTGTTTTATACACCAACATAGGTGTTATTTCATAGTCATGTTTGGGGCGCATCGTTAGCTGAAGATCTTGTCAGTCTGTTAATCATTATGCGTTTTCCAAAAATGAGCAATCAAAACAAATAACTTAACTAAAAAAGATGATATGTACAGATTGTGTTGTTTTTGATATTGTGAACTAATTTGTTCACAATAATTGTGTCAACATTCATCTCATGTTACTTGAATGTTTTATACACAAACTCTCAGTGAAATGACAAACAGCCACAAACATTTAGTTTAATTACTTTTAAATCCCTAAAACTAGGCACCGTGTATAACTATGGGTATATCTTCCATACACTACTTTTTGTTGTTAATTTATTGATCCAAAGCTCCTTAAATCAAAGCTGTGACTTGGGACTTTGATGTAATATCCATATAAAAAAAAATGTACATGCTGAAGCAGTGACAAGCAAGTGACAGTCCAATACTTCCAGCCTTGAGTGTAACTGCACAAAATAATTATTTGAATGTGTGTTAGGTGGCAGGCACAGCATCTTGTCTATCTAGAGATGGTCTTTGTCTATGCAGCTGCTCCTGCCGACACCCAACCCCCATTCAATCTCAAGCTGAATTATCAGTGTGTACCAGAGTAGTGAGAAAAGGATAGAACAAGGCAGTGCAGACTGCCCCATGCATCAGTGGGCCTGCAGCAGGGGGGCAGCACAGAAAATACATACATATGAATAGGCATTAATGTCACAATCAATTAATGGGTTATCAATGGTATTAACGCACATGTTGCCTGTGCATCCCAAACAAAAGGCACACACAGACCTACCAATTACTAATCTATTATTGATTCTGTCTGGCTGTACAACTCCCCAAGTCTTCTCTCTGCACCACAGTGCATTGTCAGGAAGAAAAGAGAACATCAAATCTAAAACATCAGATTGGTTTTATTTACTTGTGACAATTTTTTTTAACCAACAACTGTTAATCAATTCACCCAGCGCAGTGCAGATTTTGAAATCCAAATATTGTACCTTGTAGTTTGGGCACCTCCTTTCTTCCAATCAAATCCCAGTTGGTTGCTCCAAAGATGAGTAGTTGACCTTTTACCTTTGGGCATTCAAGTTTCTGTAGAGAGGGAACAATGAGGTCAACATGAATAAAAGTTCATAAATTGTAGCATTGTATCATTAATTCATTCAAAAACCTTATTATTTCTACAACTGCAGCAAATTGGCTGCATCTGTTATTTCATTAATATAATATTTAAGAATATTGATGAACAAGGAATTTCAACTTCTAGTCACAGTCTAGCAAGTAACTTTGCTTCTACAATAATAATCCCAAAAATCCATCTTTGTTGACACATTGAAAAAAGGTGTCTGAAGAACAGTGGTTGAACGCTGAAACCCTTGCTGCAGTGTGTTCAGCTGAAAACAGATGACTGAGATTACTTAATACCATGACAAGTTTTCCTAAATATTAGGAAAAACCACAGAGATTTTAATAATTGTTTTGAGATATTAATCCAATAATCAGACTCCTCCTTCAATCACAGTCACAGGTGAGACTGGTTATACACAGATGGGGGTAGAAAAAAAACAGATGTATTTTATTAGTGACCGTATTTAAAGTTTCCTAAAACTGGTTTTAAACACTGAACCAAACCCACTATTGTCTCTTTGACGTCATCTGCCACAGTGACCGGCTGCAGACCAGACTTGCCAGCGGTCCTGCCAGGTTTCTTGTTGTTCTCCTGCTCGAAGTCAAACTCATCATCGCTGCTGAAGTCTCTCTCCTTCCTTTTCCCGCTGGCCCTCTTCTTCTTCACCCCACCATTCCCTGAGATGTCGGTCACCTTCTTGCGTGGCATTTTTCAATAAGATGTGGGTTCTGTGAGAAAGAAGCAGTGAGCGGGTTAAAAAGTGGAATTAAGAATGAAACAGATTACAATTAAAAAATATGGGGATTTAGTGGGATACCGAATAGAAAAGTAAAGAGATCTTGGTTCTAACCCAATAAATATGCAATTCTAGAATAGTCTAAGAAGAATTAGAAAGTACAATTATGATACATGGCCATTTATCTTTAGCAGCACAGTGAAACAGAAACATGCCTCAATAAAGAGGAACAATAGAGGAATATCTGTTATTCACGTTACAACCCAAATTTGCTGATACCAACATTTGCACATCATGAGTGGAATAATGGCATTATTACAGCAACGAGGAGCCTTTCTGTTCGTTATATTGACTTAAAGAAGTGAACAGTACAGACACACACTGGAGAACAGCATCTGTACCTCAGCAGTAAGTTTACTTTACAGAGCCCTGGCTGACTCTGTTGAGCAGTAGCAGTGGTTAAAGTAGAAAATGGGTCCACCTTCCCCTAAGTTCATTCTTACTCCTCTTGTGTTTAGAGCCAGGAACAAACAAACAAACCACCTACTGAACCGTGTACCGGTGTCGCTCGGCTCCACAAGCTAGCTGCTAGCCTCATTAGGCTAACGAGCTAACCACTGCCGCTCTTTGTTCACGTAATGCTCGGGCTGTAAGCTAGCAGACGGGCTAACACTCACCGTGTAAAGTGAAGACTCCACTGTGAGGCTGTCGCTACACAAACCCCCCCGGTGAACTTTGTACCAACACACTAGACTCCATAGTAAGACCGAAATTGACCAAATACAGACGGACTGGCGGGCTTCTTTGTGCTTACCTCGCTGCTGTAAGCTAACAGGCTATCTAAATAAAGACGTGGGCACCAACGTTACATTCAACGATGCGACAATACAAACTTTTCAACATTTCCGTCATTGCCAGTGTAGTAGTTGTGCGCACTCACATTATGTGTGATCCTCTGAAATAAGATGATGTTAGTAGTCTGACTAAGGTAAGAATCAAATACGTACCGGTGATTTCCTGATTCAGCAGCTCCCTGTCCGTCTCCGGGTTGATTGATTTGAACAAAAGAAGCTGCAGTCTGCTTTCACACCACGTGGTTTGCATTTACTATTCATACAGGAAACCAAGCAGCCAACGACACACGCGGACGAGACAAGAGACAGACCCACACATTTACAAGCTTGGTCCAAGGTTACACTGATTAATAACCAGACACTGGAGTAAAACACAGACAACACGTGTACACATACTTCAGTTTAGGATATAATTATCTGCTATTAAAACCATTGTCAAAACTTTTAATAAACCAACTAATCCAACTGGTTATGTCTGTCTGTTTGTTTAGTTGTTTGTTTACCTGTCTTTTTGTTCATGTCTGTCTGTTTATCTGTTTGTTTGTTTGTTTGTCTTTCTGTGTCTGTTTACCTCACTGTTAGTTCATATCTTTCAGGGTGAGTAGAGGAAGAGTAGTGCCATGTAAAAAAATATTTCACAGAAAATGGGATTACTGTATTCCCTACCTGGATGTTGGATTTGTTGTGGTTCTTTCAATCTGACTCGTGTCTTCAAACAAGTAAGTCCTACTAAACTAACGAAAAGTATATAGTTTCTATGCAAAAACAGCTAATATATGCTGAAGACAGAATTCTCAGTATGCATTATCCACTCTGCCATCATGTGATGCCAAGAAGCTCAATTGCCTCCGCCAATGAGGATATGTTTTCTTTTTGTTTTCTCTTTGTCTGTTTAGCAAGATTGCACAAAAACTACTCTGCCAAATTTCATGAACTTTTGTGTGGGGGTGGAACATGACCCATTCAATTTAAAGTTCTGAGCCAGATAAACAGGAGAAGCCAGGATTATTTTGTGTAATTTCTTTAACATGGTGAGATAGGGTGTCAGCCTTGGAGGTTTGTGCTCTCCTAGTTCCACAAATGCTTCGTCCTAGTAGTGAGTACATTCAGAGCTAAAAGTATGTACCTCACTCAGGAGAATATTGGAAAACTTTTCTTTTAAAAACTGGATATAGCAAGTTTCCATCCATAGGGTTTCTGATGTGTTACAGTCAGGTTACAGATGTAACCACAGTACATATCAGAATAATACACGACCTTAAGAACAATAATTTAAGAATATCTCTTTCTTATATTCCATCGATCGTGATGTTTTATCAAAGGACGGCAACATTTAGTTGCTGCGACAAGCTTTGGTTTCTTCCTCCCTGACTTGTGTACATAGTTTTATGTAAATCTGATCATGTGTTTGATTTCCTCAGGGATTCCAGATCAATTGTAGGGCCATGCCTTTTAATTGTGCATGTTCCCATTTGACAACAGAGCCCACAGAAAACTGTTTTAATGTGAAATACTTTCTGTCATGGCTGCCATCTATGACATTTCAAATAGTTGCTAATCAGTAGATGAGAAACGATACAAGCCATGAACTACCCCAAAAGTTATTTTACGTGGGCAAGTTAATACAAAGTCCTTCACAAATAAAAATCACACGAGTAAAAATGACATAAAAGCAAAACAAACACACAGTCATATAAGAATAGATAAAATAATGTGTGTTCTTGTTTACTCTGGTTAAAAGACTGGCAGCTGAATTATGAACTGTCTGAAGACGAAAATTGTTTATGTATCTTTAAAATGTAACATAAGAGGAATTCTACCAAGGTTCCTTGATTGATAAAACATGTTTGTATGAGTTTAGTGACATGCTGCTACAATCAAACAGGACGCCAAGATTCTGAACAGGTCTCCAGCAGATGGCAGTATTTGACTGTTTGTGGTACCGTGGCCGATAACAAGAATTTCAGTTTTGTATGAGTTTAATGGACAAATATCTCAGCCCAGTAAGGACAGCCGGTTTAACAGGGTCATGGAGCTGTGTGTCAGCATAACAGTGGCATCTTTATTCTGCTTAGAGATCCTTTTGACAGCTGTCCCCATTATTCTGGCCCAAGCTGTGCATTAATTCGTATTTTAGCATGGACGTTAAACACAAGGCCGTAGTCATGAAGTGAACATTGGAGGGGACCAAAATCGCAAAGCTCATTAATAACACACAAGATGAATTTGTATTTATTTTGTTATTTAAAACAATGTTTAATTCTTTATTGTAAGTCTAATGTGTGATTGGTAATATAAACATGTTTATGTGTATTTTATATAACTTTAAATACTCATTTTTTTATATTCTAATAAATACAATAACATAAGTTTGTCAAATTATATACAATTTACATAAATATCTTTAAATAAGCATTTATACATAAGCATTTATAATGACACAGCAAACACATTAGGGCCCACAATTTGATTTTATCGTATTATTTTTTTAACAATGAACAGAAATATATGATTTTCTATTGATCTATGAATACAAGTACAGTTATTAGCAAAAGATTGAGAAAATTATCTTTGATTGATCCTACCCTAACCTTCTCTCAGAAAGCAATCGTGAACCATCACTTTGCACCAGCCCGGAGCTGGAAGCTGGTTCTCTTGGTGGAAAAGGGATATTGGAGAAAAACGCATGCAGAGCTGCTAGAAACAGTATATGAGCTGCACTTCACCGTAATTTCTTAATCATTCAAAGTTTCAAAGTAACTCATTCGGGTGGTGCTTTTCTGCTTGTCGTCATAGCATAAGAGTTTTATTATTATTATTTTTCGTGCAGTTTACAATTCAATTTATTGTGGGGGACTTGACCATATTTAAAGTAAAGAATATTATGACAACTGCCCTGGTTAAATCTACTGTGGAGTAACAGTGGTTAAAGTAAAAAATAATTCCACTTTTCTCAAAGTACCTTCTTCTTCTTGTGTTAAGCACCATGAACCCAAAAGCCAACAACATACTGAACCAGGTAACCACTGTCGCTCAACAAATTAGCATTAATTGATTAATACTAATCAATTAATGATTAACCATTAATAAATCCCATTCCCAAATCTCTGCAATCCCATTTATAAATGGACCAATCTTCCTTTCTGCATTTGCTTTGTTTAGTATTTTTGACAACTGCTCATTCAACCCTAAACTTGGTATCTGTGTTTGACCCAAGTAAGTGTAGTGTCCTTTCTTTTCTTTTTATTTGATTTAATTTTGGCATTTAAAATTTTCCGTAATTCATCAGTAAGAGCTGAGAGAGCTGTAAAATTTGGTGAAAAACTGGAAAAGGGCTACATGAGGTGACAGTGACATTTTGAAATCATGAACTGTCCATAACAAGTAACAATATATCCAGAGACAGCAACCTTCAAACTTTTGTGTTTTGTAACATACAGCAGTTGCAAATATCATTATAATTAATATTTCTTGACTTTGTCCACTTGACATGTAAGTCCAATTATAACTGTGCTTAAGCTCTAGGTCTGGTCTCTACCCTGTTCTGGAAAAATATTTGGCTCATAAGCTTCCACATACATCAACATGTTTAGCAGCTGGTGAACATGGGAGTAAAAATAGCTGCAATATCCTCCACATGTCACAATTTAATCAAATAAATAGGAAAAGAGAGTGAGTAAGTAAATTTAATTTATGCTTAAAATTTCAGGCACAGTGATTCACAGGGACCAAAACAGAATACACTACCTATATTATAACAGAAACATGTAGATACATACATAGTAAAAAAAGTTAGAACCAGCAAGTGATGGACAGCAATCTGCTCCGCAACAATATGCAACTTTTTGAAGTAATATTTAATAAAAAGTTGTTTTAAGATCAGGTGACCACACACGATTTCATGAGACTTTTTACAACTCCAATTTTTCACAATTTAGAAAGCAAATTAATGTCTTAGCTGGAAGTGAAAAATTATTACATTATCCAGCAGTTATTACCCAGTCTACTACAAACTAATCTCTTTCATTCTCCTCTGTCACTGACTCATGTTCTCTTCTTACTGAAGTCCTTATGTGGCAGCAGCCAGGCCCCAGGTCAAGTTTGCGCCCTCTGTTGCTCCTATGCTGGCCGAGTGGAGGACTCATCCACCTGCAGCCCCGCAATCATGGAGCCCAGGGTACCATTGCTGCCCCCGTACTGCTCCATCTGAGCTGCCACGCTCAGGCCAGGAATGTCTGTCCGAGGCTGTGGTGGAGTTTGGCTCATTATTGAGGTGGGAAGAGAGACTGGGGTGGTGGCGTTCTCACTGAGGCTCTGCACTGTCAATGATGACTGGCACAGAGGTACAGATGAGGTGAATTCAACATTACATTATTTCCCCGTCAATTTCATATAATTTCCGACAAACACACAAAGATTGACTTGTGCTTGTGGCAAACTATTTTCTTTATCTATATCAATGGCATTCAATTTTACAGGCTAGCTGTCCAGCTAAGCTTTAGGTGGATGTAAATTATTTACTTCTCACTGGTAAAGTGGAGGTGAAAGTGCGGGACACATTATAAATACAAATGTGTATATATGGTAAATTTACTGACTCGAAAATACTTTTCTATTCTTATTTACTACTATTTAAAACTCAAATTCACAAGTTACATTTACCCATTTATTCAATCAATCAATCAATCAAATGGTATTTGTATAGCCCATATTCAAAAATCACATTTGGTCTCATAGGGCTTTTACATGGAGTTTTTTTGTAATTTTTATACTCTCTTGTTGAAGGTTAAGGGAACAGGATGTTGGACCTTATTAAGACCTGGTATTTTGTGAATATGGAGAGTTGAACTGCACATGCATTCAGCAACAGCTGCATAACTCAGCTATATTTCATAAACAACATAATGTGAACAGCATTTAAGGGTCACAAACTAATTACAGTAACACCAATATAACACAGCATAGTAAATAATGAGACATACCTCAAATAGGCCCAAAACACATAAAATGTGTGTTTATATTTACTCTTAAATGAATTTCCAGAATAAGATGGACATGCAAATCAGTGAACCTATGAACATCTTAAATATAACAGAGAATTTAAAAGTGACCTAAAGTACCTAAAGTACTGACAGCACATAAACAAAGAGCAAAAGTTAAATATATATAATATAAAAGTAAAGAAACATAAAAACTAAAATCTGTGTCTCGCTGTTGTATAAGAAGTGTAAAAATAAACAAAGAGTTAATGGAAGCATAGAAGCAAACAAAAGCCAACGGAAGTCAGAACTGTATAGCATGGAGCAAACAACTGCACGACAAGCAAGGCTACATGGCTCTTCAGACAGGAAACACTTAGAAAACTAAAGCAGTTGAACTCACAGTGTCTACAGAGACTTGACTGCCGGCCACTGCCTTCTTCTTCTTTCTGGTCATGTTGGGATTCCAGTGGCAGACCAGACTGTCATTCTGCACACTGTAGTTCTTATGGCCAATCAGCCAGTATGTGTTCATTTTTCCTTTACCCTGGCAGGAGAAATAATAAAGAGGAATGATGCATCCTGGGTGTGACAGCTAGTCTATCAGAGAGATATTGTCAATTAGAAATATAATTTAAAGGATCTGCTCACCCACATAACAAAGTCTAGGTTTTAGATGATCTATCTATCTACTTTATACATGTGGGCATGGAGGAGGTTCAGAGGGCACCTCCTCCTGTACCAAGGGAGGAATCAGTGCAGCTGATGGCTGGTAGCTGATTACTCCTCAGATTAAGCTGCAGCAGCAGAGGCCACAGGGAGAAGGAACACGAGGAGAGACAGAGAAAGAGACTGAGCTATTGCTGGCCACCTTGAGTTTAGCTATAGGAATTTATCCTCAATATCTCCAAAGCTGGCACAACAAAAAAATAATATTTAGACTGAATCAGAAGATATGTTTATGTTGTTTTGGATTTATATTTGGGATCAGTCCTCAGCCTCAGTCACCTGTGTTACCCTACTCTACTTCTCTCACCACAAATTTTAAATCATCTTATTACTCATCAGTATTGCCATTATCCCCATTAGTACATACTTCTTTACAGTGAAAGCTTCTATCTATCTATTTATCTATCTTAACACCTTTTAGATTCACAAAACAAGTTGAGAAATAATATAATACATCTAAGACAGTTGTATATTTTTATAACTATATTAACCTTGGACTCTAATATTACATTAAAATAAATATATGGGCTTCACTAAATGGACTGGATTTTTTCCTCTTCATGACCACTAGTGCTTTCCCTCACAGATTACATTCACCTATTCACACACACACATATGGCCTGTGGTATACATATCACACTGTCTATCATTCACACATCCCATTGTTACAAAAAGTCATCATGGGCAATGTGGGGTTTAGTGTCTTGCAGTGACATGCGGATTGGAGGAGCCAGGAACCTGAGCCACCTGAGCTCCTACTCTACAACACAGAAAGTAAACTTCACAGCAAGGCGGACATTGTGTACCTTCACGTCAATCTCTCCCCGAAGCTGCAGCTCGTAGGCGTTGTCTTTCATCAGTGCCAAGTAGGTTTCTGAACTGGTATGGATTCTCTGAGCTGTAACACAAACTATGATGAAGGATGATGTATCTCAACAAGATTACTGATTTCTAAATGCTTCCAGTGCGTACTGCTAAAATCTGAAATATTCAACTCCTACAAATAAACAAAAGTTTCCTCTGAGTGTGTCTTGTGGATCTAGGTGCACTTACGCAGGCTGGTGGACTCCATTCTGGAGGCTGTGTTGACAGTATCTCCAAAGAGACAGTATCTTGGCATCTTAGAACCCACTATTCCTGCCACACATGGACCTAAAGAGTAGAGAGACAAAGAGCTGTGCTAGACTCTTTTGCTAGAGGTAACAAGCATTAACAGTTCAATACATCACCCATTACAGTGCTACAGTGCTTTTCTCTTATTAAACTCAGACAAAACAGAGGTTATAATACTTGGCCCCAAACACCTTAGAGATACATTATCTAATGATATAGCTGCGCTAGACGACATGCATTGCTTCCAACGAAACAGTCAGGAACTTGGGAGTGATCTTCGATCCTGATTTATCATTTAATAGATAGATAGATAGATAGATGGATACTTTATTAATCCCGTGGGAAATTCAGATCATCCAGTAGCTTGTACACTTAACACATCACTGACATACATACATGAATCACATCACATACATCACATACGGAGAGCATGTTAACAGATACAGGAATAGTCACTTAAAACGAATTTCTCGGACTGCCTTTTTCCACTTGCGTAATAACTCAAAAATCAGGCATGTCCTTTCGCAAAAAGATGCAGAAAAACTAGTCCACGCCTTCGTTACATCGAGACTGGACTATTGTAATTCATTATTATCAGGCTCCAGCAGTAAGTCGTTAAAGACTCTACAGCTTGTCCAAAATGCCGCAGCACATGTCCTGACAAGAACAAAGAAAAGAGAGCACATTTCTCCAGTATTAGCTTCGCTACACTGGCTTCCAGTTAAATCTAGAATAGAATTTAAAATTCTCCTCCTCACCTTCAAGGCCCTTAATAATATAGCGCCTTTTTACCTTAAAGAGCTGTTAGTACCTTATAAACCAACTAGACCACTCCGCTCCCAGAATTCAGGCCTACTTGTCGTCCCTAAAGTCTCTAAAAGTAGAGTAGGAGCCAGAGCTTTTAGCCATCAAGCCCCTCACTTGTGGAATAATCTACCAATTTCAGTTCGGGAGGCAGACACCATCTGTTCGTTTAGGAGTAGGCTCAAAACCTTTCTTTTTGATAAAGCTCATAGTTAGAGCTTATTAGTGCGGCAGAACGTAACTTGTTCTATTTTATGACATATGACACACGGAGCTTCTTTTTCCAGCTTCTCCTTCCTCTTCTCCATCCCTATCCCCCTTCCCCGGAATCCCTTTGCTTTAACACCCGCAGATCCAGGGCCTCTGTGGCCGCACCATGGATTGCTGTTTGTGGATCGCGCATCGGGGGTCGCAGTGGTGGACCCAGTGTGGCGGATTCTGTGTTGTGTGGGCTGATCGTGGTGCTGGTGGCGGACCCTGTGTCGCGTTGGCACTGGGTACAGGAGGTGGACCAGGGCCGCGGCGATGGCTCGTGCTGGGTCCTGGTGGGCGGCGGTGGACGGTGACTGAGGACTGGAGTGGCCTCTGGTCTGGATGCTGGATCGTGGTTCTGCTGGTTGCTGACCATGGACTATGATTGCAGCGGGACTGCATCAATGCCGCTAAAGACTTTAATGATGAATGTTTTCTACACGTGGCATCTATTGCACTTCTGTCCGTCCTGGGAGAGGGATCCCTCACATGTGGCTCTCTCTGAGGTTTCTACTTATTTTTACCCTGTTAAAAGGGTTTTTAGGTATTTGATCATCCTGCAACACTGCACCTTACTGAAATACTTTTTTTCTATATAAACAATATTTTTCTGTATTGAAAGGTGTATATTATTTTGTACTGCTCCATGTCAGTTTTTCCTGTTAGTTATGTGTATATGGGTTTCCTGCTGGGAGGGGCTAGGAACATCACTGCACCTATGGGTACCTAGCAGGAGCAGACTGAGAAAATAATTCAGGACGGGAACTTTACTCCTTACCAGCCCAACCTATTCACGCAAAGTACCAGACCTCTTATTTCGTAGGCTAACCCTATTTGTTGATACCAGACTTGTAGACAAATAGGTGGCGCAGTAACTCACTGTCCTCCGCCATCTTTTCTATTACAACATCTTTGTCAAGTTTCATAAGAATCTTTGTGGGCACCTGGTAACAGTCTATAAAGTGTGGCCTCACAAACAGTATCTCTCTCTCCTTCTCTGCAGGCCCCCGGTTGGTTATGCTGCAGCCTTAGTTGTTTCCATGCACCTTGCAACACTCACACATCATGTCCACTCACACAGACCCTACACCATTGATTCTAAAAGTGGTGTGTCTGCCATTTTGTAATGGCCTTAAAAGCCTGGTTATGATAATATTCTCTTTTTTATTTAATTTATTTTTTATTATTTTTACTTTGGACTTTTTAAAATATTTCCATTCTCTTGTCTACCTCATTCTGACTTGTCTGCTGCTTTAATAAGGGAATTACTCCTATGTGGGATCAATAAACTTATCTTATCTAATACAAATGTTGTACCGATGGCACAAGATAAAAAGTAACGGATTCTCTTATTTACAATTGTGTCACTATTTGTGGCCAGACAAAAGATAAAGCAACTTGTTCCCTTATGAGCATTCATTCTTCAGCAGATTTAAATAAAATAGTTTCCAATCTACTGGAAAATGGTGGATTGCTCTCTATAGGTTGGCAGTGAAGTAAAGTTTAAATATTTTAACTATTTCTTCACGATTGAGAGCGACCAGAGAGTCGGCTAGGGGCACAGCCAGTGATGTAGGTGGTGTCCTGGACTGGAGCACGGAGCTGAGCTTTAAATTTACCTGTCTGTATTCCAACCCCCACCTACGAGCAGACATTTTTGAGTATCTGGCCAGAATAAATTACATCCACATGGTGCCTGGACTGTGTTGAGCCGTCAACATACAATATAAAAACATACTGCACACATCGTCATTTAGCGTAGCAAGTGAAGTAATTGTCAGTTGAATTACAGGGAGCTCCTCTCACCTGTGTGGATGCCGGCTCGGAGCTGCAGTCTCTGGCTGGGCATGTGAGGCATGGAGACCTGTCTGACAGCTGCTACCAGATCAAGCGCCATCTTGGCAATCTCATCGGCATGCCTGTCCCCGTTCCGCTCAGGAAGACCGCTCACCACCATGTATGCATCCCCTATGGTCTCCACCTGGTTCGACAGGTTGGTAGAATTTGCTTTAACACATTCATGTTAGACATGATTGCTTTGGCGACATTTCATATTCCAATTTCTCCATTGCAAATTCAACACTTCAGGTTTTATGTTAATGACATGATTTGTCCTATGTTTGCTCTCTTGGATAAACCATCCCTGCTCTTATTATTCCTGTCTCTCTCCTGTTTATTTTTGCCTCATTCTACGATCACTCTCCATCCATCCACCCAAAAGAAGTCCTATGACTTTTTTCCTGTATTCAAAGTTCCTCATCTGTGTAATAGGACCAACTTCAATAGGGTGCTAAGTCATTAAATTCATTATTACTTATATATGTGTATATGTCTGTCAGTGCGTGTGTACTGTCTATGCATTCATCCACAGCTCAAGAAACAACTTGTATGTTTCTGACCCTATGTGCTAATGCTTAAGGAATAGTTCAACATTTTAGGATAAGTATATAGTGAGACATTGAGTTAGATCTAAGTCTCATGGATTCAAGAGGTGGTTAGCCTAGCTTAGCATAAAGTCTGTAAGCCAAGGGCAACAGCTCACCTGGCTCTGTTCACAGTTCACCAGTAGAAAGAATAAGGAGTTGCGTGTTGGAACAACAGTCAGTGAGTTTAGCAGGGCACTCTCAAACAGAAAGCAAACTGTTAACGAAAAGAAGTGAATGTGTTTTGCGTTCATGTGAACATTTCATTGTTACCTTGTAGACATCATAAGAGTCAATGCGTGTATCAAAACACATGTAGAGGTTGTTGAGCATCTCCACCACTTGCAGAGGAGCACAGGATGCAGAGATACAAGTGAAGCCTACAATGTCGGAGAAAAAAATGGTCACCTGGAAGAAAAAGGAGAGAGAATATCAGTGATGAAGTGTAAGTTGCACTGGATAAAACTGGACATAAATACACTCAGTTACCAGAATATTAGGTAAATCATGCTTAAACGAATGCAATCTACTTTTGTAACAGACAACTGTACACCCAGCACTATTAAATATTAATAAATAGATACATAAAAATTATAAGATTCATACCAGCATTAAAATTGTGGCTGTTCAGTGTCTCCTTTGACTTGATATATTCTTCTATCTGACATTGTTAATGCATTCCTATATACACAGCATTTTCTTGTGATAGCAAGTGAAGTTTGAGCCATAGACATATTTTTTTACTGTCAATCAATATCTTTAGTCCATTATAATCATAATGCAAATAAAAACATATAATTTGTACTCTAATTAATTACAAGTTAGATCAGCTTAAAGACAAATAAACACATTTTTTTACATATCACATAATTGACACACTTATCCTTTCATTGAGGTTACATTTAAAGTCAGATCAGTCTTACTGGATCATTTTGCTTCCACAGAATTCAGAATAGATATTTTCCTCTTCAATGTATTTTATTAAATATTATAATCAAATAGATAACAATAAATAAGAACCATCCCTGAGTAGAGTCCCATCCATCCATCCATGCCAATCCCCACTGACATTAGGTGAAAGGAAAGAAACACGATAGTTGGTATCTACATGTGTCTGATTAGTGAGGTCTTAAGTGTAGAAAACCTCAGATTTCTTCTGTGGTCTTGCTTAACAGGTGTTGCATTTAGTGCCCAGGACAAGCAGAATCATGGAGGCTGTGAGTGTACATCTGGCCTCAGTAGGTCATATTTTACATTCCTGTCAAACGAGAATTGTTGGGTCTTAGGTTTTCCTTCCAGAAAACCTGAAAGCTCCACATCAGTTTCAAAATCAGCCCACAGTCCTATTCAGGAGCAGCCCTACTCTGTTCAGAGTGCGTTTGGTACAGCTGCTCCAAACCTCTTCAATAAGCCAGACGCAATTTTCACCCGCATTACTTGTTTTATCTTCTAATGAATATGGAGCAGGGCAATTATAGGTAATTACGCTAACAATAGCAACAAAGGCAGCAAACACACACCTTCATTTAGCATGTTTGCGGATCTTGCAGAGGTTCCCTCTTCACAGCAGCAACACCCCGCAAGCCAGTGTTTCATTATAAACTCGGGAAATATTGTTGTCTTATCTCTATTTAAAATTGTTGTCTACTTTCTACATTTGCCTTTAGGAAATGTTTTATGACTGACCGGACACCACTCTGACTCGAGCTTCTCTCCACTACTTCCTAATTTCTGTGCATCACTAGAGTCAGAGAGGATTCTGATTATTAAAACACTGAGCACTTGTCACGATGAATTAAAGTACAGCATGTTGGGATTATTTAAGGCAAACCTCTATCTTCTCTCTGGCTCATCTTTTTTGTGTATTTCACCTTAATATGTATTTTTGCGTTGGTCATGTGTCATAGCTTATTATTGTTCCTTGTGCAGGTTGAGTGAAATGAACATTACATCTTAAATAACCGCTATTGCAATCTTTTATAAAATGAATAAGAGTTCTATGAATTACCCACAAAACTAAAAAGAGAAAGCTTACAAGTCAAGACCAACGAGTTCCAAGTCAAATCCAAGTAAAAGTGTTTCAAGTCCTCTACAGGACTTTATGTGTCCTTCACTGAGTTTAATTCCAAAAACATTTTCAACACAGGGCTTTTCTACTGATCAGCTATGAAGGCCTTAGATCCAAATTCCACATAACTTCTCCCCTGTTTCCCATCTGACACACAGCACTATAGCATGCTGAAATACTAAAAGTGGATTTATTGACCACCTCTTTGAAATAAGTTTAATCTTGCAACCTGACGAGACAGTTAAGTAATTCAAAGTCAAGTCATTGGTTTAAATGTTCCAAAAACCAGTGAGATGATAAAATATGATATTAAAATTAAGTGTGAGTCTCAAGCCTTATTAGATGCCAAAGGATTGCATGGTGATTTTGTACAATTGTACATTTGTAACTATTTAGGGTTCAATATCGTGCTCCAAAGCAGTTGGGCATCAAACCACTTCCACACCTACACTCCTTCTCGGGCACAGTGGCCCAGAACAACAATTGCTGTTCTGTTGGCTGACCTAGCGTCTTGCTGAAGGGAACCTCAATATTGATAAAGATTCACCTCCCAGCCCAGATAATTACTGACCTTGCTTTCTAAAACGTCTTTATAGGAAGATAGATAGATAGATAGATTACTTTATTCATCCCCGAAGGGAAATTAAGTTGTCATAGCAGCAGGTATATTTGAATACAATAAAATACAATACAATAGAATAAAATAAAAAGTTGACTCTATCAGCAAATTATCTTTTGAAGAACTATTAAAACTAGAAATTATAGATACACAGTGTAATGTGATGTGCACAGCAATTGGCTCCTTTCAAATATATTTAAAACAGCTTGTGATAAATACTGAGGTTTTAATAGTCTGCACCAACCTTTTCATAGCTCTCAGCCTGGACATGTTTATGTTGTCGAAGCTGCTTTGCCACTGACTTGGGCAACATTTGGTGCAGCAGATCTTCAGCCAGCTGCCTCTGGCGCTTCAGGTCCTCTGTCCTCTCCTTCAAACTTTGGGCATAATTCTGTATCCATTCTGTCATTTGCTTGAAAGAGAGCATAACCACTGGGTAGATGAGGCATGCGATGGCCAGCAGGCAGATCCTCATACTGAGGCCTGAAGACACAGATCGAGACACCAACCTGAGAGCCGGCACTGCACTCTCAAATAAGCACTGCTGAGTGTTTGTCAGAGCTTGAATTCCAAGGTGAGACCCAGACAGAAGCACTGTTCCTGCTCCAGAGATCTGCCACAGACTTGAGTCAAACATATAGGACTGTTTTACATGCTGGCTTGAGTTTAACTTCAGATCTATGTTCTCTAACCAGCAGTCATTCAGTTGCTCTGTCAGAACCTTGGCGTAGCCGAGGTAGCTCAGTACGTAAGTCCACTTGTACTGGAAGTCAGTGTTAGCTTCCATATGGGGAAACTCCATCAGCTGGTGGTTGAGCTCTATAAATGTTACCAGAAGTCTTGCAGACAGAACATCTATCCAGTTAGAGCTCTGTTTGACTTTGACTAAAGTATCTTCTACAGTACCCCAGATGTCCAGAAGTCTACCAATGACCACGGTAAAAGGAGAAGTACCTTTTTCACTTGAGCTGTTAGCGTACACTGAAGTGTTTAGAAATCCTTGATTGCTCCTTGTCATCTCCTGGCAAAATCCAACCAACTCCACACTGCAAGAAAGCCCGTAGCTGTTACTGTAACCTGCCATCTCACCACAGAGATGACCAAACACTGGAAACAGAACCTCAGAAAAACTGGCTTCCAATGTCTCATTTCCTGTGTGTTTGGCAAATAAATGTCTCATCTTTTGCAGCTTACTGACAAGCTGCAGGATAGCTATCGTCTTGCACGAAGTCAGTTCTTTGTAGGCGGCCTCTGTACTGTGCAGCAATTCAAAGTGGGAGCTAAGATCAATGGATACAGAACCAAGAAGGGCCAGCAGAGAGAGGAGGCAGGCTGTCAGAATTCGACGAACAGTGCGACTACTGCCAGACAGGGGAAATATGGAGCACCTGGAACACAAGAACACAACATTGAAAAGCTGAAGAAGGGGTGTCGGGTTCAGTGAGCTCCAAAGCAACTAATTCAAGACACATTCACATATGAGGTTGTATGCTTGTTGCATTTTTGGTTTTGGACAGTTACAAAAAACAATATCAACGTTAGTCAAGTATATGAGAAATAGGGGATAGGATGTTCTTGAGACTGACACATTGAAGCCTATATGACAAGAATTGGATCTTCGAAGCATGGGCCCTAATCAATACATGAATTGCAATTACTTATTAGTACAACTTTTATTAGCCATTATCTCCTCCCTCTCTCTCTCTCTCTCTCTCTCTCTCTCTCTCTCTCTCTCTCTCTCTCTCTCTCTCATCTCTCTCTCTCTCTCTCTCTCTCTCTCTCTCAGACTCCAGAGAATCAGGATCCAGATCCACTACTCGGCAGCGATTATGATTAATTATAATTATTAATTAATAATCATTATAATAACAATAATAATAACCAGTGCTTCTATCATTATTAACATCATAACCTCATATTATTTTCAACAACTGTTCCTGGTCTCTTTCTCCTCTCTCCCCTCTTTATCACCCACCTGTTCTTTCTGCCTCTTTTTTCTCCTCAACCCAACCGGTTCGTTAGTTTGGTAATTCGATTAAAGTTCAATTTAATTTGAATAGCGCCAAATCACAATAAACATTATCTCAAAGCAATTTACATATAAGGCCAATGTAATGTTCTTGCCGTTTAGAGAGACTCATTCCTCTTCAGAGTTCTCAGTGTTGGCTAGTGGGAACTGTTAGGTTTCTGTATAATTGTATAATATAAAGGGTCTTGACCCTACTGTTTAATGTGCCCTGAGAAAATGTATGTTGTGATTTGGGACTTAAATAAAATTGCCTAAAAGTTGATTTGAAAATGACAACACAGTGCTTTCCATCATGTGAGTGAAGTCAGGGTTATGATGATGTATGTGAGAAGCATCCTGACTCCACCACTGACACAAATCCAATCTCAAGCAGCATCTGACTCACAACATGACAATGTAAAAACTCTCTGGGGAGTTTAGTTCACCTGCAAAGCTGACGGTCACTGTCGGCATCCTGCTGCGTCCCCGGAGCGACCCTCCTCTTCTTTATGAATCTTCTGGTGAGAGAAGCCGAGGACCTGGTCCCAGATGTGAAACACTGTTCTTTCATCAAGTCCAGCGATGACATGAGACTGATGCTGCAGAGAGATGGACTCACACACTCACACAGACACACACAATTTCTGCAGCACCGCAATCGACACTGGGCAACAAGTCAGCAGCAACAGCTTCACATCTTCCGCTTACAAACTTCAAAATAAAGGTTTCAAAAGTTGTTACAGTTGATTTTGTGTGGCTAGGCTTGTACGGCAAACTGGTTGAAAATGTGCCAGGGAATCGACCAACGTGTCACCAACACACGGGGATAAAGGACTTTCCTGGTGATTTCCATTTTAAAACCATTCATCCAGCCTTTAACATTTAGATTTCACATTTAGATTAAGATTTAATATTTAGATTCAGTTTTGAAATTCAACATTAAATTTAACATTTAACATTTGGATTAAGATTTAAATTAAACATTTAGGTTGAACACTCAACATTTAAAATTTGGATTTAACATTTACATTTAAGTTTAACATTTAGATTTGACATAAAGATTTAGATTTCAAATTTAGCCTAACATTTAGGTTGAACATTTAACATTTAGAATTAACATTTACAAATTTGGGAAGGCTGACATCTAGCTGACGTTCAGGGGAAGGTATTGGTGGAATGTCTGATGGGAGGGTGATCTTAATTATACTAATAATAATCATGATAATAATAATGCATAACACCTTTCAAAACGTAGCTAAAAGGTATTTTACTGGGGGACATAATTGATGGTACCCTTCCTTTAAAGAAAGAAAAACCCACGATGGTCACTGAAATAACTTGAAACTGACAAAAGTAATAATAAATACAAATTTACTGAAATGAATTAATGAAAATCAGACATTGCTTTTGAATTGTGGTTCAACAGAATCATTTAAAAAACGAACTAATGAAAATGGCCTGGACAAAAATGAACTCTTAACTTAATATTTTGTTGCACAACCTTTTGAGGCAATCACTGCAAACAAGCGATTTCTGTAACTCTCAATGAGACTTCTGCACCTGTCAACAGGTATTTTGGCCCACTCCTCATGAGCAAACTGCTCCAGCTGTCTCAGGTTTGAAGGGTGTGTTCTGCAGACTGCATGTTTCAGCTCCTTCCACAGATGTTCAATAGGATTTAGATCAGGGCTCGTAGAAGGCCACTTCAGAATAGTCCAATGTTTTGTTCTTAGCCATTCTTGGATGTTTTTAGCTGTGTCTTTTGGGTCATTGTCCTGTTGGAGGACCCATGACCTGCAACTGAGACCAAGCTTTCTGACTCCTGGCAGCACATTTCACTCCAGAATGCGTCGATAGTCTTGAGATTTCATTGTACCCTGCACAGATTCAAGACACCCTGTTCAAGATGCAGCAACATAAGCGAGCCTCCTCCATGTGTCACAGTACTTACAGTGTTCTTTTCTTTATATGCTCCATTTTTGCGTCTGTGAACATAGAGCTGATGCCAAAAAGCTATGTATGCTTCAACTTGACTTTAATTTTGATGGTTGTTGCCGGAAGTCCTGCATGTGACCCGGGAGCGCGCGCACACACACAGACGAAATGTGTGTATTTGAAATGAGGAGAGAGCTCAAACACAGTGTGGATATGAAAGCATCGCTTACTTGGCGGGTCCTGGTGTGACGGGGTGTCCGGGTCCTGCGCTTCGTGCAGCGGACACACTAGAGTCGTGTCGGCGGAGGCAGTGGGAGTCAATGAACGCGTTGTTTGGAGCCGTTGAACAAAGAGCGCTTGTTCCTCTGCCATTGTTACCGAGCGGAGCTTCTCTCCCGGAGCTGGCTTCACTCTGTGAAACTAACACAACTACTCCTGAGGGAGCGTGTTCTTTAAAAGCAGGTATGGAAACGTGTGTTTTTAAAACCCATTGTAGTTTAATTCATCCACACGAGCGGCTATCACTTTAACTACCGGCTGAATGGGTTTGAAACGAGGTTAGCGGTGAGTTCATGAAAGGCTGATATTCACAGAAAACTAGGGTCCTGAGCAGGCTGCATGTCCGTCAACTCCAACATACAAGTACTATATGCCATTTAATGTGAATCTATGGACATCTGTGTTGTGTTTAGTTCGGTGTGGAGTATAAAAGCAGATAGCTAGCTCCAACTATTCCTCTGTAAACCATTCAACTTCATTCAAAGCTCTGCAGCCATTATAGTCTTAATAATATGTCTTGGTATGACTGAATCAGTCGTTTCTACTTCGATAGGCTCAGTACTAAGCTGATGTGTCTGCGTCCACAGCCCACTCTCTAAGTCCAGGTATCTGGTACCAGTGGGTCCTCCCTGTCATTCACTAATCTGCCAGTGCACTTGTTCTTATTAAGTCTAACAGAGAATGGATAAGAAAACATGTCAGATGGACTGTGACGCATTGAGAGCAACTCTTAACATCGCACATCTTAAATACGCTATAGCCCAAAAGCTACAGCGTATTTAAGATTGGCTACTGCGTGTTTGAAATTGGCTATTAATAAATAACAAATTTTCTACTGCAAATTTAAAATCGGCTTTGCATATATTCAAATTTTGCTACTGGCATACTTAAAATTGGCAACTGGCATAAAGATTGGCTAATGGCTTATTTTACATTTGCTACTGACCATAGTTAAAATTGTCTATTGCTGTAAATAAAATTGTTGTTATTGGGGCGTTGAAAATATGTTGCTGGCTTATTTAAAATTTGCTTTTGGTATATTTTAAATTGGTTACCAGTTGAAATAAGATTGGCTAATGGTGATCATGGTCTTGAGTCACATTTAAAAATGTCCCGGTCAATATCAACTCTAAGGATACAACAGGGAGGTTTTTAAAGTAATAGAAATGTTTTATCCATTTTATGATACATTGGCTCACAAGTGTCTGATTAAAACCTGCCATAATCCACATATAGTGACTGTAACAGTGGGAACCTTTGTGAAAACACTGGGAAATATCAAACTGGTGCAATATTACTCATGGCTGTTACTTGGGGCCAGGTCCCAGGACTCTGTGGCCATTACCTGTTGAGTTCACCTTGCTGCTTGTGTTGACAGGTGAGGGGAGGCCTGTGCTCCAGTCATGACCTCTGGGAATGGGAACACTGACAGCAGCCAACATAATGGAGAGAGCAAACCAGCCCAGCCCCTAGTCACTTCCCAGATCCTCACCCATCTGATAGAAGGCTTTGTTATCCAGGAGGGTGCTGAGCCTTTTCCTGTAAGTACTGGATCTCTGCATGTGTGTGTCTGTAAATTCACACACACACAAAACATTAGTTTACTTTTTCACCACCTACCAGTGTGAAACCATAGACTTGTGTACCCTAAATACATTTCAGTTCCAGGTAACAAAGAGACATTTATTTGTGGATAATGAGACTGTAACCTCAACAGCATCGGTCTAGACCTGTGGTGTTTTATTTAATTGTGGTTATTCATTTCTGATGTAATTTATCAATTCATGGTAAGAAACAAAGTAATTTATTGTATCCCAATTCATTAACATGCAGCAAGGGTTAAAAGCACATGAAGAATGGAAAGTGTCTCTGCCTACCTTTTGGTGGTTGTTTCTCCCCAGAACACTTAACAATTACAACAATCTCATTAAAGTTGATCAAAGTCATACATAGATCATACACCCGTCAAACTGAAGACTGAAGCATTGCCCACTGAGCCTGACAAACATTTGCCAATTTTACAGTACAGTAAAACATTCTTTCATGTTGATCCACCCTTATATTTGTATCCTTTGGGGTTTATGTTCTCTCTGTATGCTGCTTAGAAACCTGCCTATAGTTATTTTCATCTGAATACTTCCATAAGGTATGGCACCAAAGAAATCTGCCGATATGAGCCATTCATGAATGAATGAATGAATGAAAAATTTATTTTACAGAGCTATAATTCAGAAGATTTATTTTGAAGAATATATATTTTTTATTTTTTTTATTCGATCATCCCAGTATATATTTACATTTAATTTCAAGTTTTATTTGTCATATATAAATTAACACAGGGTCAACAGCACAATGAAAGACGTTGGACAAGGACAGGTCAGCTCGGCAGTTAAAAAACCTTACATAAAAAAAAGTGAAATACCATTCACTGTGTTTGTGCAAAAAGAGCCCGTAAGAAAAAAAAATAAACAAAATTTGCTGAACTGACTCAGAGCTGACTCAGAACTGACCCAAGGTTGAGATGTATATTAAAATTGAAAAGGGGGTCCCAGCACCGACCCTTTAGGCACTCCTGTGGATGTGATAATGATGCTTACTCATTAAAGAAACACCCAGTGATGTGGGTTTCAAACCAAGAAAGCTCTTTGCCTGAACTGATCATATATATGAGAGAGTACAGATAGCAGGATGGGGCTGCTTGCTAAACTGATCTGCAGCTCCAGCTGCTTTAGGGTTGCATTTAATTAAAGGGTTTACTAGAACAGGTTAACATACTATGTTATCAAAATGAACGTGCCTCTTTTGGTATGAATCGCTTTGTTTTAGCTCTTGGCCCACTGTGGGTAGGAACTCCCTATGCTGCTAACTAGTCCTCGTATCTTTGCAGAACTTTCACATATGGCACAGTAAAGGATAGGACAATCCTGAAAGCAAAAATATTGGCACTTGAAAGCATGACTGATCTGGAACACACTAACAAACAAGAGGCCAGAGCACATGGTCATCTTGTTCTGCAGGTGTTCTGGTAATTTGAAGCACTATCAGCTACTTTAGTAATGTTTAATTTTCTGTCTGCAGGTGGAACATCCATCTTTCTCTATTGAAAGCCTAAGGAGAAACACAGAAGACTCAAAGATGGACAATATCTCTCCGAAGGGTAAAGTCATTGGACTAGTAGAACAGCATAATTACTTATTTCACTGTATAGTACGTACAGAGAGGTGCAGCACACATTTCTCTTGTGCTTGTGTGAATGCAATACTATACAAAACATGATGTTGTCTCAAGGCTGCACCTTCTCCCAGTATCAGGAAATCTGGTATTTCTTTGGTTGGTTCATCATATTCAAGTGTATAGTTGTAATAACAAGACTAGCATAAGTTTGGGTGCCAAGATCAATCTATCATTTTCTAACACTTAAAGGTATCTCAGATGTCCTCTCTGGAAATGTCTTCTGGGGTATCCTAAGGCATACCACACTAGATAGAATAAAAAATCCGGACTCTTCACATCACCCTATTAACGTGGCTATAAGTACACAGAGGTTTTTTCTGTGGATGTTGTTGTTGATTGTGTGTCCAGCTGATTGTGTGTTTTGACTTTTTTCACTCAGAGTTAAAGGCCCAGCAGGAGCCTATGCTGACCTGTGAGCTGTGTGGCAGGGTGGATTTTGCGTACATCTTCAGAAGGTCTAAGAGGTTCTGCTCTACAGTATGTGCCAAACGGTAAGGAATACAACAAAGACATTACCATCTTTTCTTTTGCTACATTTCCGCTATTCTCCCCCTGTGGTAGAAATAAGGAATGTTCTGATCAAGTTTGATAGTCGCCAACTTAGAAAAATAATCAATAGAGCTGTGCTGCTCACCATGTTAACTTAAATTGTAGTTACAACGTGGGATGCACAAAGAGAGTGGGTCTCTTCCCAAACCGCAAAACCACCCTGGGCAACATGAAGAAACAAAGAGAACAGAACGGACAACACAAAATCTCCAGTTTAGAATCTAAAAAGAAGGTGAGACAGTTTTTATAATGTATTGTAATGTATTATATAAGGACAAATGACCTCTGTATGTGACAGGACCACCTGCACCCTTTTTAAAGATTATTTCAGCACAGGTCTAATACAGGTTGTCCTCTGTATTTGACCTTTAGGCCACCTCTACATCGGATCATGTCAGAGGCCAACATTTAAGTCAAATTTGTATGACTCCACGCTGGCTATACCGTTGCCTCGTGAACGCTATATCTCAGGACCACCTCTAGGGAACTGCTTAGATTTTGGTGGTTAAAGGTCAAGGTCCTGGTAACCGTTTTTGCCTTGTGAATGTGTTATCTTAAAAAAATACTTTGAGAGAATTGAATGATTCCAGAAGTCTGTCTGTATGGGGAATGCATATCTCGAGAACCCTTTATCTTATCAGCTTCTCACTTGGAGTGTGAAATGTAAATGGCCGAAGGAAGTGCAATGTCGCATTTGGTACAGTTTGGACAAGTGGTATGTTAAATATTAATGCAGTTTGAATATACAGACAACCAGCGCCCTGTAGTCTATAGGAAATGTCTTCAAATTTTGAGCAGTGGTCACTTGGACTGGGGTTGAAGTGATTATATTTCAAAGTTCACTGTGACCTCATATTAGAGTTGAAAGAAAATGTATTTAGACTGAAACTGTACTGGATAGTGGAGGCAAACAACCACTGTTTGGTATTTCGAGTTTCCTCTTGTTGTGAATTGCCGTGTTAAACCCCTCTGACTCTCTGTGCAGAGGCCTGCTGCTGCTGCTGCTCTGTCCACTGGTCACTCTGTCCAGCCTGCACCAGGAGAGTCCAGCCAATGTTCAGACTTGTCTTGCTACAAAAAAACACCACCTCCCCTGTCAGCCAACCAGCGGGTGCCTGAGGTGCAAGGCTCTAAGCTGCCCCTGCTGCCACACAGCTTCCTGCCCAGTGATCCCGGCCAGTGGAACATTGAGGACGTCTACGAGTTCATCTCCTCTCGACCAGGTGGGCGCTGCATCAGCTGTCTGCGTGCTACTTTAGGCTTCATCCAAAACTCAGCTACCTTGAGTTACATGAGATTTCTGGATTAGTATTTTTAGTATTAGTAATTGCCTACCTGTTTTGAAGTGGGTGAGACAGTGGAAGAGAGAGTGAATGTTAGAATCAAAATCTAGAGAAAAATTTTTAAAAAAAAAGGTGAAAGCTGTAAGTCGCCATGATGGTGATAGGTGGTGTTATTATGTGAACAGGTTACAGCTGTGCATGACACTGGACAGACCTGAAGAAAAACCTTTTTCTGTGCTCAATACATCACTAAATATGTCAAATTAAAAAAAAATGAAGTTAAGTTAGCCCAAATGATGATGTTACGGTGGACAGAATATTGCGATGGCAGTATATTTAGATATATTTAAGTTTATTTCCGTCAAATCATTTTGTTGTATTATCTGGTTGTGTGGACCACTGATGATTGTTTTATTTTGGTTTTCTTTGTGACAATTGGTCAACATATCACTAATGCGTGGTGTAAACTGACTGTTTGTGGGTTGTGGCTGCAGGTTGTCTGGAGATTGCTGAGGAGTTCCGCTCTCAGGAGATCGATGGACAGGCTCTGCTGCTGCTGAAGGAGGATCATCTCATGGCAACCATGAACATCAAACTGGGCCCTGCACTCAAGATCTTTGCGGAGATTAGCATGCTCAAAGACTCATAGCCCAGCCCACTCCACACACACGCACGCAGCTCTGGACAATGTGCTCAGGATCCCAAACGTTGACTTGAGTTAAGGTCAGGTTCTGGGTCAGAGTTGTTTGTAGGGTTGTTTTGTCAAGGCCTGCTGAACATAAGAACACCAGCTTGAATGGTTGGACTGACCTTTTACATTAATGACTTCACCCGGGCACCCCATCAAGTTCACTAAACTGTGACAAGAACAGGGATTCATTGAGTTTGTGATTCTTTTTTGTTAAGTATTCCTGTGCCTTGTGTTCCTGCTGGAGACACTTAAGGTTAGCAGTTGATTTGTGCTGGTATTTTCCACAGATGCACGGCTGCGATCTCTTCGAACTCTGGACAGTTCATTCATAAAAAAGACTATAGGGATACTGTTGAAAATACAGGCTCACTGATTAAAGTGATACATCTTGTTAGCTTCTTAAAAGGTAGGAAAGATGACAGGCATGCAAGTGCAAGGTTAACAAAAACATTTCTATTTTTTTACTCTAAACAAAGAAAAAAGCTGACGCCCTTTGTCCCATCACACTTTCATATTGAACTAAACTATTTTAACACTTCTCAGTGTTTCAATTCATTTTGTATTTGTGACCACTGCAACAATGTTAACACTGACTGCCAAATATTGATCCAGCTGTATTGTCAGACAGGGTAAAAACAACATTATTTAGTGATGTTGAACAGAAAATGTCATAGGAGAAGTCAGATCTGATCACAATGGTCACAGGAGACCTTCTAATGTAAAGTGGGAACTAAAGAACTTGGAGCTGTACAATTGTGATCGGATCACCTGAGATTCATGTAGGTGTGAACAAGGCCAATGTTTTTATTCAGCAATATTGTGGCAGTATATCTTCCAGCCACCAGTTGCAGCACTGAGGTCAGCGGAGCTGAGCAACCTGAATCTCTAAGTCTTTATTGATTGTTCATAGGGAAGAAGATGTGAAAAGTAGCTGTAAGAATAATGTCACTAGCTTGGAGCCACATTCCATGGTCGTCAGTGGACTATTTTACTTAGTGTGTTGTTTTCTATTTGATTGTTTAATGAGGTGCTCAGTGACTAAATGGTTCGAGTTCCAACAAAGAGCACTGCAAAGTGTGATAGTTCAAGCTAAAATTGATTTTTAAGTCAAGACTGTGTTTAGCACAACTCAGGAGTATTTCACTCCATGCCAGCACCATCAGAAAAGGCCTTGATTGGTCAGTTGCTCAGTTTATTGTGGTCAAGATGTAACTGAAGAATCAATGGGATGAACAACGATCATGATTATTTTAATTTGGTTTTTGACAAACCAATGTTTAGTTCAAACACGACTAAAAATTTCCTCATCCAAGAGAAAACTGTATGTTTCTTAGTTGAGGATGATTTATACTTCTGTTTTACAGTGCCTCTGTACGGAGACTACAGACACATGAAAAGAAATGTTTTCATTAAACATTTCATTCATATCTTAATAGGTAAGTTATTCCACGTTTTATCCAAGGGATCGGTTCATTCATTTAAGCCACTTGTATATTCATGTATGTATTGATGGCATGTATGTTTGTATCAGCCATTTGAATGCAGATTACCTTTTGACTCTAATATATCCAGCTCTGTGTCAGCAAACTTGGATAAACTTGAATTTTCTTCTTCTTCCACAATGATCAGGTGGAGTCTACGCACAGGGAAACAGGCTGCCATTAGTGCCTGTGATGACTTGTGGACGCAGAAGTATAATTCAGAAGTATAAATGAGACCGCTGTGAATAGTTTGGACTTAACTTTACTAAAACGTTTTCCTAAGTCAAGTGAATGTTACTGCTGCATTGGTGTCTTGAATAAAAGTGTTAAGCTGAGGTAGCCATTCGTGATCCACAGCAATGTTGGACAGGGTTCTTACCACAGATGACACACAATGCTTGAAACGTTGTTTTATGAAGTTTGTCATATTTCATTTAAATCTGCATCGAATTCATCAGGATCATAAGAACAGAGACCCATCTCATTTAAAAAAACATCATTACTTAGTCTCATCTCATCTCATTTTCGTCCGCTTATCCGGGGTCGGGTCGCGGGGGGAGCAGCTCAAGCAGGGGGCCCCAGACTTCCCTTTCCCGGGCCACATTGACCAACTCTGACGGGGGGATCCCGAGGCGTTCCCAGGCCAGTGTTGAGATATAATCTCTCCACCTAGTCCTGGGTCTTCCCCGAGGTCTCCTCCCCACTGGACGTGCCTGAAACACCTCCCAAGGAAGGCGCCCAGTGGGCATCCTTACCAGATGCCCGAACCACCTCAGCTGACTCCTTTCTAAGTAAAGGAGTCATTACTTAGTAATTTTATTAAAACAATTCCAAGATCGGTTTGACATATGTGAACATAGTAATTGTTTGCTTAAAGTATGTTATTTTGGAATCAAACCAGATCTTTAGTGGGAGCAGGACTGTAACAGTACTGGGGCCCTGACTGTGAAAAATCTTAACCTGAAACTAAAGGTGTCATGGAAAGGAGATGTTTGGTGTGGTTAGTGATACACTGTTTTTTTCCTTCTAAAGTTGAGTTTTTTCTCCATTTTTACAGAATTCCAGATTTTTTGGATTAAAAAATAAAACCATTAGATAAATACATTGGTCTGCCTGCTTTCACTTTCAAACTTAAAGTATATTTGTCCATCAATGTTTGAATCGATAAGACCCTGTAGAGGACAGGAGCACTACACCAATGATGTCCCCTTTACATTAGTGCTCAGAACACCATACACATAGTTAACTTTAAAGTTCTGTTGATAAGTGTTCATATGTCGTGTGCCATAACTTGAAGGTCTTCCTGTTCATGAGCATTTAACATCTCATGGTCTTCCTCAGTGAACGAATTAGTTAATTTGCCAGCATGTACAAGTACGGAACCAGGGCCACATGTATAGTGATGTAATTTCTTCTAAAATGATGTTGCATAAACCCAGACATATATGAAGCAAATCCTCAGACAACATAATCGTACATTCCTTCACAATAATAAAGTGATTTATTGTCCAGAAAAAAAATCTATTTGACACAATCATACACCAAACCATTCAAGTACAATCTATTCCTATAATGGCCATAAACTCAATAAATTAACTTCTTACTTCATTTCTTCATTAAGGCAGACTCAGTAGTTCACAGATTAATTAGATAACCCACAGACAACAAAGCTGAACAACCCCCAGTTATCTACAATCAGAAATCACATCAAATCATTAACAGACATGTCAGTGATTTGAATGGACAAAAGAAATTCGAAACACAATTTCTATTTCTTATTAATATTTACCAATTGTACCCCGTGTTACATAGTCGAAATAACTCAACGTTTTACAATATAAATGGTGTAGTTTTAATCCAGAGGGACAGCAAATATGTCGGAACTAATGCAGTTAAACTTTCTAGCCATTTTCCTGCCTGTACCACAGCCAGTGATGTCACAGCAGATGTGTTGTGGTGGAATAGACACCCACTGTAACATCACTGATGACACAAGTGCAACAGGCTAGAATGTTTGAGCCATAAATGGATTAATGTATCAAGTCAATGCTCAGCCTTGCTGCCAATTTGTGGTACTCATATCCTGCCCACTCTTTGTATTATTTCATTCTTATTAAGGTTTTCATAAGCATGTTGGATTATGTCATTTGTAACCCAGCATGTCATGTTGGGTTATGTCATTTGTAACCCAGCATGTCATGTTGGGTTATGTCATTTGTAACCCAGCATGTCATGTTGGGTTATGCAAAGTATCACTGACAGTTTCAACAGTCAAGAAGTATGGGCAGTCAGACACTGTTTTCAGTGAATGCTTAGCAAAGATATTTTTGTGCTGGGGGATTAAATTAATTAACTTCATAAGACAAAGTAGTAGAGGAAGGAGAAACTCGATCTGTACACTGATGTTTAGTGATGTTTGGTTCACCTGGAGGTTTGTTTCCAGCCTAAGATCATCTGACTTAGGCTGGAAACAAGCCTGTTGGACTTCTGTTCACATAACCAAGAAAATCCCTTTGGTCTGTACAGTATTATTGTAACCAATAAAATGTACAGACATTTAAAAAACAAAGCTGTAATAAATCGGCTTCCCTTGTCTGGGTTATCAAGCTTCTGCCAGTGGAGAATAGTGTTTGTGGAAGAGCTGTTACAAAGCTGTTTTGTATCTTTTGGGGATTTAGTGATGAGTGAATTCATGTAGAAAAATACATAAACATATATTTGATGACAGGGAAAGTTCAATGAACAGGATGTCAGGAAAAAACCACATGGAGGGAAGATCTCATTAAATGAGTGTCAGGGCAAAAGGACTTTATCACAGAACAGGAGGGCTCACTGACTGGCTTGATGACTATTTCGCTGACTGGTTTGATGTGTATGAAATTGGCCTTCACAGTCCCCACATCTCAACTGAACACCAACGTTCAGCTGGGATCCATTTAATAGCCTATATACTATCCATACCTCTATGTGTGGCAGATCTCCAGCTAGACGTACCATCTAATGCAGTGGTCCCCAACCCCCGGGCCGTGGCCCGGTACCGGGCCGTGGGTCATTTGGTACCGGGCCGCACAGAAGAATAAATAAATTAAATGTTTTGTTTTATCTATTATCCGGTAATTTTTCAAAATAAAACGGTGTTTTATTTTGAAAAACTACCGGATCCTCTCGTTTATGACTCATGCTTTACGCATTTCAAGACGCTTGTCTCGGTCACGTCACTTTTTCGCTGAACACAAACCAACATGGTATTTGTCGGACCCATTTATCAACAAACCAGGTGAATCCAGCATGTCTGTTTAAGAAGAAGATCAGCTGCTGGAGATCGCAAATGACGGCGGCCTTAAAAGTATGTTTGAGAAAACAACTCCGGTGTCCTGGAATAAAGTCACGGCAGAATACCCTGAGATCGCCACAACAGCACTTAAAACTCTGATGCCATTTCCAACATATTATCTGTAGTGACATCGGTGGATTTTTTTTTAATTAACGAATTAATTTTTTATTTTAAATAACCAAAAAAAACCTCTCCAAATTCCATTAAATTAAAAAAAAATCTACCGCTGTCACCAGAGGTACCAGAGGGACTCCGTAATGAGGTTCCGTAGACACACCTTAACGGCCGGTCCGTGAAAATATTGTCTGACATCCAACCGGTCCGTAGCGCAAAAAAGGTTGGGGACCACTGATCTAATGCATTGCAATTCACATTTAAATTCCATGAGTAGAAACAACCCCGACATACCTTCAATCACAACCAAAGCACTATGTGAGCAGAGATAAGGGAGCAGCCTTTGACATCTTTTTCTCTTGTCATGCAATCAACCAACTTCAACACACCATGAAAGCCTTCCAACTTCAAACATACTGAATTCTTAAAGGCACTGAAAGCAGCCCAAACAACTAAGGCGACTAAACAGACTGACCAGACTGACCTGAAGGCCGGTCAGTCTGTTTGGGAGTTCTGGGCTGTTTTCAGACAAGCACAGTTCCTGCGAGAGCGAGTCGGGGGTGATGACTTTTCTGACATGCGACAGAGGCAATAAAAAACCCATCAAAAAGAAAACAAATTTCAGTTGAAAAAGGTGTTTCATACAAGTAGAAGACACAGACGAAGATGTCTAGAGTTTGTGTTGTGAAGTAAAACATGTGATCCACGCAGCGGAGTTAATACGTCACATCCTGCCTCAGTCTGCTGCACCAACTCTCATCGAAATTTGTTGCTGTTGTGATGGTATCTGTGCAAAGAACCTCCCGCTGCATTGTGCATGTGTGAAAGGCCAACTGCAGGTAAACTCTGTAGCTAATTGTCTGGATTTCAACCACAGGTCATGTCTGAAAACGGCTTAAGAGGGAAAACTCCAGAGAGCAGTTCACCTGAGGCCCGTTCAGCCAGCTACAGGTAAGCTGCATGCAATCTGTGACTATCAAAGGTGAAATGAGTAGAAATAATTTCAACAAAAAAGTTCTTTCATTTTACCAGCAGGAAACTTTTACCATTCCCAGCCAGATTTTTACATGTTCTTTACACATCTGGGTTACAACAAGTGTTGCAAAAACACATTATTGTCACACAATGATTGACATAGTGCTAATCTACAGGTGTTAGCATGCTGACATAGCATAGTAAAGAATATCAAAATGGCTGCCATGAAAAATGTGTATAGTTTCCAAAAATGTGAACTCACTGTTGATTTGCTTTCTTGAAATGCTTTTCAAACATCAGGAGGAGAGCTGATTTTATTGTCATAGTATATATGTTAAATTTGAAAAATGTTCTGGTTCCAGATTCTCAAATATGAACATTGGCTGTTTTTCCATCTTGTATAATATTAGACTCAATGTTCTCGAGGGGTTAAAAATATCTAGTTAAGGTTCTGAAGAATTCAGCACATTCAGTTTCATTTTAATCCTACATGAAAGTGTCAAGTCTCAGCATTAACTTGACAAGGTTTAGAAAAAAAAATATTTTGGGTGTGGAGAAACAACCCTTTACAAACATGGTGCCCAAAGTTTAGGGGTTCAAAAGTAACTGGACAAAAACACATTAAATCAATTAAAGTTGTTTTTTAAGTATTGTAGTCCTTTTAAATGATGACTTGTCACTGTCCTTTTTATCAGTAAATGTTAGTGTGTCACTTCAAGTGGACAGAATCAGCGCTATGTGGGACAGTTGAGGTGTAGGCTTTATGTCAATAACTGTTCCTGTTCGCTCTCCTCACTGTCCTCTTTCCACCACTTGGAGGTTGATAACTTCTTATTTCATCATGCTGGTCTCTTCATGTGCGTTTGCGTGGATTTGTGAAGTCTTGTGCTCCCCGGTCAAACTGTATCTTTGACATTTTGCTTATTTTTTAGAAAGTGTCCAAACAAACCTCTGATATTTGAGACAGATTTTTTCTTTCTTAGACCCTATTATTTTTTCCTGACTTCCATGGTCACCTCTTTACTTTTCATAGTGACAAATAAATCCATCTCAATAACCTGTAGGGTTGACACTGAAACAACAGCTGAAACAACAGCTGAAACAACAGCTGCCCAAGAAACATTTAGTAAACAAGTGTCTAATTACGTTTGTACCCCAGAAATTTGGGCAAAATGTAATGCTGAAGCACAGAACCTGACCCACTGTCAAAATACTTGGTGTAGATTGTACTCAGCCAGTTTTAACCTCCATGCCTCTGCAGCCTCTCACCAGCAGATCTGGAGAAGTATCTCTCCACACATCCCGGGCCCAAACAAATAAAATGTCTGAGACCGTTTCAGATTCAGCACCAGCACACCCATGTTAACATCTTGCATGCTGCCAAAGCTCAAGCAGTACCACCGCTACATGATGTATGTGTGCACAGCACTGCAGCATTCAAGCGGCGCTTGTGGTGTTGCAGCAGCCATCCTCACTTTTGCTGGCGACCTGGTGAAGTCAGAAAGGGGGTTAGGGGTTAGATTGATTTTATGAGCTGGGAACCTGACTAATACTACCCAACCCATCCACACTGCTTCCCAGGTGAGAGGAGAAAACATAGACATGCTGAGGGTGAGAAAAGTATGAGTTTGCCAGAGAAAGGAGACAGGTCAATAGTGAAGAGCCAAAGCCAACCCATAGATTTCTTGTTAATTTAATTGAGTGGTTCAATATAAAACATCATCAAAAGGCAGGAAGAAAAAGGAATAGCAGAAAAGGTTCCTGAAAAGTGAGCACACATTCCACGCTGATCAGAAAAGAACGTTTATCCTTCAGCACAATCTTCCCTAACGGTCCATCATGTCAACATGTTTTTTAAAAGGACATCTGTTAACAAGTAGTCTTTTCACATGACAACAGACATTAAGGACTGTTAGTTAGCACCACCACACTACAATGAGTTCCAACTTAGGTTTCTATCGTTTGCATGATTCATTTGATTTGGGTTGATCCATGACAACAAACTCACATGAACAGTCAAATGTATTGTAGCTCACAAGGTAACAGACAGGGTGGAAACAAAGCTGCAGGTTATCTAAACCACTTAATTTGGTGGTCAATTGAGAACATGTGAATACTACTCTCCTCCTGCACAGCAACAACTGTGTGCAGACAGTTTGGGTGATAAACTTGAGCCTCTCAGTTTTTCCCAATGTCGCTGTGAGTACTCTAACATTACTGATGGTACTGTTGATCAGACCTATAAAAAGCTAAGATAATCCGGGAAAGGACCATACCAATGTTAAGTATCATGTACGATAAATCATGATAATGATTCTTCACTGCAAACCAGTGATGTAAGCAGATTTAAGGGTTTCCCTGGCCATCAGCGAGTCAGTGCTCCCCATTGTCAGTTCCAGTGTGAGGGTCAGCATTAAAGCTGCTCTTACCCCTGCCAAAGTCAAAATTACTATGTGGAGGTTTCTTATAAACAAACTAAAGCTCTGATAAGAATTTGGCTCTTTAGTACACATTTGTTAAGTTAACATCCATGTTTAAACTGGCCCGCAGTCATCTTTTCCTGACACCACCCAAAAACTGTGTTGCATCCAGTGACTCAATATAAATAAAGACTATATGTCTCCCAACAGTAAAGCCAAAACATACACATTGCCCCCTGGGCCCTGGTGGCTGGCTGCAGTCATAAACCCCAGCCCCTCCTTGTTGGCACATCGGAAATGGAGCAGACTCAAAAGTATGCCATCCATCCATAATTTAGTCTGCCTAACCTTTAAGGGGGAGCTGGTGTCAATCCCAGCTGACATTGGGCGAGAGGGGGGTACTAGACAAGTCGCTAGCGAATCACAGGGTCAACACTCACATTTATACCTATGGTCTATTCTGAGTCTCTAATTGTCCTAACCCGATCTGCATGTTTTTGGACTGTGGGAGGAAGCTGGAGAATGTGAAAACTCCACAAGCCCCTGGCTGAACTGGGTCAGGTGTATCAGCAGGACCACGGTGCCATGGAATACTGCACAGACTCTAGCTCCACATGATGTCCCAAATACAAGATGGCATCACTCATATCCAGGGTTTAGCTTCATTTTTGTGCAGTGGGGGAAAGTGATGTAATACATTTTTATACGCAGTCTCTGGTTGCATTTAGTTTCACTGTCATGTCCTTGTGTGTGCACAAGATGTAGACCCTAACAGATATTACTCAACAGATCACCTTCAATGTGCAGCTTTGAACAGTCTTACAACCCTTAGCTTGTTCTGAAAATTCACTGTAAAATGTGTCTCTTTTGTAAATGGAAAACACTGGTATGTTCCCTCAACAGTGCTCAGACAGGACAATGGGAATCCGGTCACAAAGTGGCATTAACGCAGTGAAACAATCGTCTTCTGACGTGAAAGAAAAAAATGACTCTTGTGCTTGTTTTTCTTCCAATGCAGTTATCAAATTTTTTACATTCCAAACATGGAACAGATGCTTTGCTAAGATGACGCCATACATCAGATTGTCCATTGAAACTGTGAAGTCTCTGACTCTGAATTGATGTTGCTACTCTACTGCCTTCAACTTCGATCACATTTTTCATTGCTCACTTTTCTTTTAGGGAACAACTGTGGTGAAAACTTTATCAGCCCCACCATTGAACAAGACCTGTGGAATCATGTTTTGTGATAGGGGGAAGGCGAGGTGTGTAAGGCTACTGTGCCAACCAACTCCAAGAGTATACCACATGAGATAGGAAGTACTCACCGAGAGGGAGAAAGTCAAAACCAAGAAACCAACCAACAGAGAGAGTACTGAGAGAGAGAAAGAAGAATCTTTGCCGACACACGCAAGTCAAAAAAAGACAAAAAACAAACGGAAAAAGATGAGCATAGTAGATCAGTTTGCAGTTTTTTTGTTTCCGTTGCCACAGTTTATACCTTGCTCCTGAAGAGGGGCTTAGCGCCAGGGCCCCAGTACTCGTTGTATATGAGCTTGAAGAGGAAAAGATGGAAGAGAGTTATGAGAGAGGCCACGCTGAACCAGAAAAGGAAGGGAAGGCCTGGGTATCTTATGGCCATGTGCTCCTCATGGGCCAGGATGGCCTTAAGGTGGAGGGTGTGGCGCAGGTCTTGCAGGTGGCGCAGGTCTGTGGAGATGTAGAGCAGTGGTGTGATTGGCTGAGTGACCATCACTGGGAAGGTGTGACCTTTGACCTCTGATGTCAGCTCCACAGGCTCATTGAGGCAGCCCGCCTCGCAAGCATACAGCTTCACTGGTTTATCCTGCTGCTTCACTGACACATGAAGAAAAGGCTTTCCATCCACATCCAGTAGCACTGCCAGGTTGATGAGGTCCTGGTTGTAGTGGATTCCTCTCAAGGCGTAGCTGTTGTGCAGCACGTCTGGATCGGCCTGAAACTGAAGGTGGTTCTCTGTGAACTGAAGGCCACCAAAGCTGAGCACCATGCCCTGCATTGTTCCATGGGCCCCAGCTGCAACGAGTACCTTGCAGCCTCTTTTCTGCAGAGTCAAGGTCCATAGCGTGACCAGTTGCAGAATCTGGGCTGTACTGCTCACCCGCTCAGGCCACAGGTTCTCTGCATGCATGGTGGCATGGCCACTGAAGCAGTGGTCAGCGTAGTTGAGGCTGGACTCCAGCCGGGCGCTCTCCTCGTTGCTCAGCCTACGGTCCAGCAGAGGAGCCGCAGAGGATGAGAGGATGTAGTAGAGGGTGGTGTTCACCGTGCGGCTCGATGGCGTGTGGGAGTCTGTGATCTTCCTCATTTCAACACCTGAATGAACAAAGAAGCAAATGCAATGATTTATTACTGTGAATGTAAGATGATGCAATTAGACAAAAACACCATCTTAACTCAACCTCCACTTACTGGCTTTTCTAGAGCTTTTGGCTTTTTTATAGCACATACATTGTCCATAACATTTTTATTGTATACCTTCATTAATGTATTTTTGTGTAATTGATAAAACCTGTGAATTCTGATCATGATCTTGTCAGCAGACCTCTCAACTCTACAAAATAACACGTCTGCAACAACACAGATCTTTCACATGACTCTGTATCTACAGTCATTAGCGGTCTCTCCTTTTTGATTTGGTTTACATCAGCAGATCCTTTTAGTGAACAGCAAACTCCCTATATATGTTTCTTTAAATCTGTATAAATATTTCTAACACATTTGAATATGTTAACTATTGATGAAAGCAATAGACTAATTTGTGTGTTATGTTTTTGTTAATTACGGTAATTTACATTAAATTCTGACCATACTTTACTTTAAACAGAAATGCTTTTACTTATTATTTCTTGAAATTGGTGTTTGCCAAGCCCCAGAGAGCCTTATAGGTCAGTTAGGTGGATGGTAGGGATGTACGATATGACTTCAAATCAAATATCTCGATTATTCCGAACTTTTATCTCGATTACGATTAATGAAAGATGATTCTGCATACAAATACGTGTTTCATAAACTCTACAGCGTATCAAACAAACAAATTAAACTTCAAGTCCTGTACGGTCCTTATAATACATGATTAGTGTTGGTGTTTATTGTTAATGTATAAAGTGGATGCTGGCCAGTGGGTAAAAGGGGGGAGGACCAGTTTTTGATACATTTGTGGTTAATTGTCCAGCCCTAGTCAGTGGAGATAATTAGTCTTCCAGGTGTCTGTAATTTTCGGTGTATTTGTGTGTGTGGTGCTTTGAAACCAGATTCTGAGTCTGACAGGTTGACGGGGTCAATGTGAGATTCTTGGTTTCTGTTGCATTTTCTTCAATACCAAGTATTGTGTGATAATCATCTACATTCATACATGGTAAACTGTGACACTGGGTTACCACTAAAATCCTATTCAGAACTGAGGTGAATAAAATCGGGGAAGAAAATACTAAAGATATAAAACATTACAATACAACACTAAAAAGACTGAAGGACATTTTAGATGGACATTTTTTTCATATCTTGTGACAAACTACTGTGACCTCATCCCTGGAGAGCAACAAATGATTTCTTTCAAAATACAACAAAGGTTACTATGCTGTATTAATCAGAATTATGTGTTTTCAAAATGCCTTGGCCTTGAGTCAGAACTGTTGAGGCAGAGGGAGGAGGTAACATATATATTCTGCTGCTGAGATCTCGTGTTTTTGTTTAAAGCACACAGATTCATATTGAAACTTGTTAAATAGCAACCATGTGAAATCCTGCTTCGTCAATAGACCATCAAAACCACTATACAGTTATCACCATGCCTGCTGAGGATACCATCCCATACAGAACCCGTCATAACATTGGTAGTATTCACTTTAAGTATGTCTCAACAGGAAGAGTGTGCATGTGCTACAAGCCAATTACCATAATCAAAGATATTTTGGTCTTTGGTTCCCGACTTGTTGCTGATATCAGTATTTATCTGATGTAGCATCACATCACTAATTCTTTATAATGTTGTTGAACAGCACTTAGTGATTAGTGCATGGTCAGGCACATGCAATATACTGGATAGTGTATTCAAAGAAATTCAACATGTGTGGAATCAGAATTCTAAGCTAAATGTTTATTCTATTGAGGTGGCAATGAGCCTCTACATAGCAGTGGCCATTCTTAATTTCTGCTCCTTCCAGACTTTGATGCTGCTATTTTGTCTTTGCTTATAAAAAAAAGGAAGATATTTTGTAATTTTACAACTTGACCCATGTTTGACCATATTGGAATAAATAAAAGCTGAAATTAATTAGCAGAATTGGACCAGTCAATAAGAGTCCATCTAAAAAAGTTTAAACTTTGTTCACACACTATCTTAGAAACCTAAGATATCTTCCATGTTTCTCTTGCAAACTCTGCATGTCAATTTTCATTAAGATATTTGATGGTGCGGCCCAAGAGTATGACCTGTGAACAATATGATCACATGATTTAATAGAGCAGTAACACTAGAGATGATGTCCAGGTATTAGGTTAAGTCAGGCTAACGATAAACTGTAAATGATCATAAGAATTTTATTGAGTGTATGGCTATTTTCGGGGTGTTTGATGATTGACAAATGAACATGTGATGCTTATAAAGACATGAAGTGATGTCAGAAAGAAGGGGGGGGGATATAAGTAGTTAATGTTTAATGAGCTCGGTTTGATTGAAATGTTCATTTATAATCAGGAGAAATATTGAACAATGTGAACAATATATTCATAAAAAGACATCAAATCTGAGACTTTAGTATATATTTATCTTTGTGTTGTTCTGAGCTGAACTTATTGAACAAGAGTAAAATCAGACACACCGGCAGGTGTTCTGTGAAACTCACAGAATCTTAGATTACCGGTAATACAATTCTCTTTTCTGTAAGAATATCTGCTGCTCTTTCATGTTTCTCACTTTACTGTGAACTTTGCTGTCCCTGTCAGGTCCTGTGGGAATTTTGAGTCGTTTTTTTCCAGTGTTCAGAATGGTCAGTTGTAGAGGCGCTGTTGACTTTAAACCATTTTACAGCCTTTTTTATTGCCCTTCCACACATTTCAGGCAAGTTTGAAGTACTTCATATTGTCTGAAAATTTTGATTTTATTACCACCGTCATCTCATTATAGCATGGTAATATACTTTAGTAGTGTGTAGTATGTAGGGTTTGTAGTAGATGGATTAAAATCTAATGGAACTTCAGTTTGGCCCTTTAGAGCACAGCACAAGCTGCTGCTACTGCTTCAGCTCACCTGAAATGAAGAGATCCATCCACGCTTGCTGGTGATCGACAACCAGCTCATCCACACTGGTTCTAAGCAGCTCCCCCAGTTCCTTTTTGGCTCCTTCTCTGAGGCTGATGAAGGTCTCCTCCAGCTTGGAGGGCTCGATGGGCTCGGAGGTCCACACCACTGACACAATGTTGTCTGTGAACTCTGACTTCGCAGGGACTTGAATCCTGCTGTTCAGCTTCTTGGTGACCACCACCACCAGAACCATGCGATTATTCTCCACAGGCACTCTGCCAGAGGAGAGCAGTATTTCCTTCTCCTCCAGTTTCTCCACACTGGTGGAGAACTTGCTACCAAAGGAGGGATTGCCAGAGGAAACGTCCAGGGAGGTGGGCCTGTCAGACAGGTTGTTGATGTGGATTCGCTGAAGAAAGACGTTGGGTCTGCTTCTGTGGGCGATGAACTCCTCTCTGATGCTGACACAGTCCCGGGATGACTGCAGGGAGGCACAGCGCACCGACAGCACGGAACCTTTCCGGAACCACAGCATGCTGGCCTGAGCCTCGGCCCGCGTCCCCTCCAGGTGCACGCCGACTCTCGGTGAATATTCAGTTGGGTGGACCGGGGCTGAGCCGGGCTGCGAGGACGACGCCACCCACAGTTTGTTAGAGTCAATGTCAAGCAAAATGTGGCCGTTACCTGATACAAACGGTGTGTCAAGTTGTTCCTGAGGTGTGCTGTATATTCCCTCTCCTCGGTCTACGAGCGACTTCCACCGGTGGATTTCCGCCTGTAGACACTGTCCTGCCGCCCCGCCGGGCATGGCCGAGCTGCCGAAGAACCTCCAACTGCGCTCCGCTCCCAGGTACCAGTAGAAGATGAGGAAGAGCAGAAGTCCTATGAGAAGTCTTCTCGCCCAGCTGCTTGACAACAAGCCCGGTAGCCCCTTTAGTCTCTGCTGGAGCCACATGTTGTCTTAGAATGATGAATGCCCAGCCACGAGTGGAAACGCTGCCCACGGGGTGTAAATGTCAGGGTGTCACATTGAATTCGTCTCGCGCTCACAACATGTTCCGGGCTCAAAGCTGGCAAACTGGCTTCGATAGCATCCGGGTATGTTAGCTTAGCTAGGTGGCTAGGGCCGTGAAGGAAAGCTGTCGGAAATCAACTGTTATTTCTCGCATCTTGGTTGCAGTCCTCTCACTCGCCGGGTGTGTATGACCGTCAGCACAGGGTCACATCTCAGCGAGATTCGTTCTCACTTTGCCTTCAGCTTGGAGAAAGCCACCTGTCGCTCTTCTCTGCAGCGACTGACACTTCTGGTATGTCACAAGTGTCGTAAAGCAAACCTGCACAGCTGTGACCGGAAATGTCGCAAACACCAGTTGGGGTTGCTGAGTACATATGTTTTATTGAATAATGTGTATTTGAGTAGAAACATACACTGCATGAAAATAAAAACCCAGCAATTTTTTGTATAAAGACAAACTATGTCTTCAAGTACTTTGAAATTAGTAAATATTGAAGATTTTATTGGAAGTGAACTATAATATTGTTAAATTGTGCATGAATGTGGAAATCCCTTCTATTGCTTTACTTTTACTTCATATTTCTGACATTCAATGTTAGAAAATATTTCACATTGAATCTTTTTGTAAATGGCCTTTTTTCATACCATTTAATTTCCAAATGATAGTAATTGAAAAGTAATAAGAGTGCGGTTTATTTAAACCTATTTTGGTTCACCTGAGTAGAAATTTACTGTCGTGCAAAGGCGAACGTCAATTATACACACAGTGAGACAATGGTCTGATTAGGAACTGACTCTGGAATGTTCTCTTCGAGCCGAATAGGGAGGACAGGGATGGTGTCCCACACTCTATCACAGAGAACGTCTGTACACTGTACCCGCCAAGACAATACAGTTGTTTTCTAACTTTGGGGGGCAATTGTTGGGATGATGACTAAGGTAAATGAATAGGTAGAAAAACAAGTCTTTTTCTGGTGAACTCAAATAGCAATACCACCTATAACCACTAGATGACAATACAGCTACATACGCCACATACTCTGCTAGGCCTATTTGTGGAATGTTACTTCCAGGGGTCTTCATAGACAATATTATGTTGGCTCTACGATGAATATGATCAATCCACCCTTGGCTCTGTTCTTGCATTCCCCTGGTTACAGAGGAGGTGGTAAAAGAGAGGGCTGATGGCCAAGCTTCGCTCCTTAATGCAACACTCGTATCCCCTACATGCAACATCTTGCATCAGCAGTAGCCCCTTATCTTATCTTATTCTATTTTATCTGATCCTATCTTATGAAATGACCAGATGCTAGACTGGAATAAAATGAGCAAAAGTTCCAGGAGTCCCATGGAACCCCAACACCATATTTCACCTGCTTATAAATTTTACTGCCAATTTAACTAATTGCAAAGTAGATTTTGATTCGTGCCACATAAGTACACCAATTTAAAGCAGGTCTTCCATTATTAGCTAAGAACCAAATTACAGAACCAAACACATAAAAGGAGCCCAATAGTAAAATATCAGGGCTTATCAGTAATTGGTTATTCTGGCCCTGATCAGAAGGAAAGAAGGAATGCTGTGGCCCTATCCTTTGTGAAGAAATTATGCTGTCGTCTCAGCCAGAGCTCTAACACAAGATAATCCTGACATATAGCCTGCAGGGAGCAAGCTGGGACATGATTCAAAGATTCAGTCTACAAAATCAGGACTTGAGCATCTAGTAGGGTGGTACAGTGGAATTCCCCCATGTTTAAAGACTTTTCTTTATGATTCAGCCCCTAACTATTAGTCTCTAAGCAAAATGTGAGCTGTAGTTTTTAATTCATAAAACTCAATCCTTTAATAGGTGAGTAGTTGATGCATGCATGAGTGTCATTCACCTGCACATGTTCATGTTGTACATTAAAATATATCACTTAAGGGGGTATTGCCTTATGTCATTGTCTTTCACGTATAGATGTAAATTAATGTGATTCAAAATGCTGCTGCTGGAGTCCTCACTAACACAGAGAAAGTGAAACATATAACTTAAGTTCTAAGATATTTAAACTTACTCCCTGTCACTAAACTAACTTCAAAATCCTGCTGTTTTGTAATGGCATATACTTGTTGTATAATTTGGCTTTCATATCTTATGTAAAGCACTTTGAATGGACTTTTTGAATAAATGTGTTAAAGGGTTCAGTGTGTAGAATGTACGAGATCCAATGGTGAAGTTGTATGTTGCAGCTGAATTACCCCTCACCTCACCCTCCCCTTTCTAAGCATGTAAGAGAACCTCTGGTAGCCTTCAGATGTCATAAAAACTCAAAAGGTGTTTAGTTTTTCAGTCTGGGCTACTGTTAAATGAAAACGAGGCAGCCTCCATAGAGGACCTGCTACTGACGAAAGCATGAAGAGCTAATTTTATGGTAAATAAAACAACAATTCATACAATTTAGATGAAACCAGCTTGTGAAAACATCACTAGAATCATATGGTATTTAATGTCATATTGGAGAGGAGCATGAGAGCAGGGCAGTGTGGTGGGGGGAGCAGGCTACGTGCAAGTGATCATGTTCACAGAACAGCTGGATCATCTGTCTGTAACAGAGCAGGCTTTTTCCATCTGGGCAGTGGGCGTTGGGAATGTATGCAGCACTTGACTTCGGGCCTTTTTCATTCCAAATAAGCGAATGATAGAAAACACAAAATATAAAAGAAGTCAAACTACTGTTTTATACTAGTGTTGTTTTACTGAAGCTGTAGTTTGTTTGAACAGCTGTACGAACGAGAGGGGGAGGGAGAGACAAACGGACGGACATAGAAGGCGGTGCCGGCAGACCACAATTCTGTAGAGTTCCCCTCCTCAGACAGGAGCAGAAGGAAAAGTGCTTCTCCTCACCGGGACTCCAGCTTCACTTGGCAGAAATGACACTCTGGTCGTTGCTGTTGTTTCCAGGAGTTCTTTTATGTACTCTTCTTCCTCTGACACAGTGTGAGGAGCAGCGGTTGCCTGAAGGTAAGTCAGCAGCACCCAGCAGACCCAGCATGTGTGGGTTCGGAGCTGCGCTACGGGACCGGGGCTGACTCCCCGGCTCATGTGGAAGGGAACGCTCTCCCTCTGCAATGACAAACTAGAAGATTCCAGCAGAGTTGTTAGCTAATGCACAGTATAGTAAAGTTTTCATCCTTGGCCTAAACAACAGTAGCCTGGAGGGAAAAGCTGAGATTCAGTTGTCAGCACCCCCCCACCCCCGCGATCGGAGCGTGTAGTGCTAATGCTAATTTAGTTTGTAAAAGTCCTGAGCTGCGTTATCTTTGAACCTGTGTGTTTCCCATGTTAACGAGTGCAGTAGTGAATGGCGTCGAACATGGGGCTGTACAGATATGTGAAGCTGTACAGGGGGCTGTGGAGGAGCTCAATGCCTCCATGCCTCCATGCCGCTGACGTGGACGGGGCTAGTGTCGGTGCAGCCGGGGGCTGTCAGCTCTGTTAATGACATTAACGCTGAGGTTAGCTCCAGGCTAGACTAGCCATGCTACATGAACATGTGTGAGATTGGCAACAGTTTGTTATGGACCGAGTGTGAAGAGTTTATTTGAACAGGTGACCTGGTTCCTGAGGAGAAGTTGATCAGGCCAGTCTCCCTCCGTGCTCTCTTACAGCCACACTCCAGTTGTTAGGTAAACAATAGAGTAAAGTTGATGAAACATTTAATCAAACGATTTGAGTTGAGAGTCGTTCAGTGAAATGTTCTGGGTTCCTTCAGAGACACATGGTTTGACTGACCAGGACATCATCTTGTAGTTTCTTCATGGATGGAACAATGAACGAGTACCACGAACCAGGTTCTTGCATATTAGGCGAATATTGTTCTTTATCAGCCGTTATAAAGCACTCAGTAATGACAGGATTCTGCATGTCAATCCTTTACAGCCACCAGGACTTAAACTAAGAGTTGTCCGTGATTACCTCTTAAGAACCGCTCATTAATAGTGGATAAGAACCAGTGACATGCACAGACTTTAAGGGGGGCCATTGCTTTAACCTGAAAAAAAGAGCAACACCGTTCTCCCCCCTCCATGCCAGTGTAAGTTAAGACTTTAGTCAGATAGGCTATTGTGTCCTGTAAACTACTTAAACCAGAGATGTGATTTTGCGTATCGGGCTTAACACTGTCATCTGATTGCAAAGGTTAGGGTTAATATATAAAATTAGATCATTATGGGTTGACATTGTGTACATATCATTTAAAGCAAGGTAGATTTAGTAAATTCAGACACAGTCACCCAATCACAATGTAAGTACCAGTTTGGACAGTGTCACAGTGGAAAGGATATGACTGCATCTTTTTTAACAAATATTTTATAAATGGATTATACGAGCTGTGCTATCAAGCTTAAAGTACGATTGGGTTACTTCTATTAATGCAACCACAATGAAACGTTTGTCTTTTGAGGGACAACTCAGTCAGGCAACTTCAGCACTATGGTGTGCATGTCCATGGTGAGGAAGTTGATGTGTAGATTACAATGTTAATATGCTTAGTACCACAAGAACAGTCATTCTACCCCAATAACACCTAATTCAAATTGTATATTCTTATGTAACTACAACTGTTACAAAGTTCCAAATAACTCCACATCAGATTCAACTCATTGTATGCTACTCACTTTAAATTGAGGTCAATAGTTGGGCTCTTATTAATTCACACTCCTGTTCACAGTTAGGGCAGAGCATGTGATAAGTGCTTTGTTATGGAATATAAGGAACCATTTTGCTCCAAATATGCATGCTAATAAGTAACTAGTTAATGGTGAATAAGTGTAACCAAGAAAATCTGCAGATACACAAACCACATTAAAGCCAGTGTTTCCTTTGAGGTGATGGTTTACCTCACCGTTACCACTGGCAGCAGTAACAATGGTATCATGTCAAAAGATAATGTGAAGTTATGTGTTTCTTAAAGGCTGTGTCGCAGTTACGAAAGAAGAAAATACAGAGCGATGCAACAAAGGTTTCCTAATTGGATTTTAACATGGATGCTACAGCCCAGTGCATTAAATGAATGAGCTCAGCAGCAAATCATTTGTTACACATCTAAATAACCATTCAGCAGCTTTTTCACTTTCATTTGTCGTGAAGACAACAGTATAAACCAAGGTGAACAATTCATTATTATTTTAATCTTGTGGTTCTGTCTATATATATATATAAATACTGTATATGTATAGCCTGCGTTAAAGCCTAGTTCTATGATTATGATGCATGGTAATAGATACACGGATGCAAGGATTGAATGAGCTAAATCTTGTACTTTTCAGTTTTATTTCTGGTCAGGTACTGGGATCAGACTATCTTTATGCATAATCAAGATATCATTGAAACTGATTGTATCTCTGAGTCGATTCATGATAAAGGAATAGTCCACCCAAAAATAATTCAGTCATTATCGACTCACCACTATGCCGATGGAGGGGTCGGTGAAGAGTAGAGTCCACAAAACAAAATATAATGGACTTATCTTCAGACTTATTTGGTGTCATCCAAGTGTCCGTAAACCCGACCTTCATATTTTCAACTCGAAACGGGGTCATACGAGTCGTGTTTTAAAGCATAAATGTCTGCTGATATCTTCCGTTTCGATTTAAATATTAATTTTGGATGACACCACACATGCAGTATTGAGACATGTTATGTGTTTTATCTGTCTGTTTTTTTTTACATGTGAAGATAACTCCCTTATAGCTCAAGTTGTATTTGATTCAGCTGCTACTTGGTTTACCCCTGAAACTCCATAAGTGTTTTGTGGTCTCAAACCCATCACCCAAACCCATAGGGGTGAGTAGATAATGAGCGAATTATCATTTTTGGGTAAACTATTTCTTTAAGGCAAGAGGAAAAAAGAAGTGCACAGAGCCTTTTCTTGAATTCCTCTTTGAAATTATGTTTTCCAGAGAAACTTCTTGTCGTGACAGTTGCAACCAAAGAGACAGATGGCTTCAGGCGTTTCTTGAGGTCGGCTAAACACTTCAACTACACTGTTCAGGTAGGAACCCCTACAGCGAGTTCCTCTCCTGCTGTCTAGACATGAAAGCCCCTCTCTATGCTTTAAAAGGAAACTTATTAGTTTGGGATCGACATAGCTTTATACTGAGTATAACTTATTAAGAAATGTAAGGTATTTTTGTTTTAATAGTAGAAAAAAAGATAAATTAATGATAAATACAGTATATGACATTTTTTCCAAATCTCAGTGAATATTTATATGAATGTTTTAAGGTTCTTGGTCGGGGTCAGAAATGGAAAGGAGGCAACTACACATCCGCTCCAGGAGGAGGCCAAAAAGTGCGACTTTTCAAAGCAGCTGTGGAGGAAATGAAGAATGAGGACAGAGTCATCCTTTTTATTGACAGGTATACTTTAACATTGTACTGGACCTCATTGATGTGATGGCCTGAGTAACACCAAGTTACTTAAAGAAGATTTTGCTGAACATTCTCCAAACCATACCGGTATAGAGGTTTCATGATGTTTAATCAAATCTTCAGGAAGCCATTGTTTACATTTGTTTCCACTACAAAAGTTACAAAAGTAATGGAAAGTAGTATATGGGAAAACATGTAATGGTTATTCTACTTACACTTGTATTCATCATGAAATCAAGAGAGGGTATGTTTTTTTATTTTTATTCAAACAGTTTATTTTACGCCACTAAACACAACCACTGGCAATTTAACTGTAAAAAATGCTGTCCACTTATGAAGGCAACCCCTCAATTTACTTTAATTATGTCATTGATTTCACACACACACAGCTGATACACAGTGCAATAAAGTTTTCTATTTTCACTCTCTGTTTGATACAGCTATGATGTGGTTTTTGCCTCGGGTCCTAAAGAGCTGCTCAAGAAGTTCCAGCAGGCTAGACACAAGGTGGTGTTCTCCTCTGAGAGCCTGATCTGGCCCGACAGACACCTGGAGGACAAACATCCTCACGTCAGGGAAGGCAACAGGTTCCTGGGCTCAGGAGGTATGTCCATCAGTCCTGTCCGACTCACAGTCGGACAGATAACTTTCACACGGTGATGAAATTAATCTGTTTTATTTAGAAAGTTCTTCAAAAGGTATAATAGAATGTTACTGTTATATTATAAGTTATTAATACTTTACCGAAATATACAAAATATGGTTTTCAATTCAAAATCAGAATACAACATTACATCTAAGACAGATGTCAGTGCTCTCCAGACTGATTTGATATTCATTCAGTTTAGACTTGTGATCTGCACCTAAGGGTTAAAAAGGACAAAATGTGATTACAGCCTTTACTGTATCAAGGTGGCCCCGCCCGGGCCCCCTTAGCAGCATCTGAGGCGCATTACTTGACTGGTCAACAAGTGACTCTGCTCCTCTTTCTAATCATTTACAACTGATCTTTAAAAAAAAACTGCTGAATTCATATTAATGTTCCTGGATAAAACACTGTGTTACGTCATAATCTGCAAGAGTGTGTGTGTTTGTGTGTGTGTGTCTGTGTGTGTGTCTGTGTGTGTGTGCGTGTGTGTGTGTGTGTGTGTGCTTGCTTGACTCTCTTCACACAACTGATAACCACATGTATTTAGTTATTAATCGATGATGTCAGATCTTGAATCCAGATCGTTCTGGTCACTTTAACCCATGTCCTGACTGTGTGTCTCGTGTTGGGTAGCAGGTTTAAACGTGTGTCTCATAAACTCAAGAGTGAATCAAACACAAAGTAAACGTCAGACCTGTATGTGTCCTAATAACTTGTGATCATTGATGGTGTTTATTGTGATGGTGTTAGGTGTTAAGTGTTAAGTGAGCGCAAGTCAGCAGGGGAGTGAGGAGAAAACAGAGTTGAGTCTGACACATACAGGACGACCGAACCTTTAATGTGCATCAGTCTTGATTCTGAAGCAGCGGTGGTTATAATTATTCAGTGGTGGAAAAACCGCAAAAACAATACATTTTTCAGAAAACATGAATTGATTATGGTCTGTCATGGCATCGATGCTGAGTTGTCCACGTCCACATCGCGCTGCATCTACCCTCCACTGCTCCAGATGAACTTCAGTGGCAGTGGCAATGTTGCATGCTGTGGCAAGCGACGTTGCCACTGGGGTCTCTCAAACACAACCAGACAACAAGCAGTTACCACTTATAATTTATTTTAGTCGGAAGAAGAAACATAAATTCACCAAACTGAAATTGTACGAAACAAAACCCTTTGCAGCTTTTGTCTCCTCAGTCTCTGTGTGTGTGTGTGTGTGTCTTGTCTTCAGTTGTTTCTCTCTCTCTGTGGCAGCTTTTCTCGGCTGCCTTTTTAAACCTGAGGAGTAATCAGGCAACAGCACCGATTACTCCCATGGTGCAGCAGGAGGTTGTCTCTGGGCCACCTCCACACCCACAGTTGCACCAGTGCGCCTAACTTTTTCATTTAGGTGCACCAGCCCATAATTAAGGTGTTGAAATATTTTCAATTTTATCATGGTTCCTACGGTCATGAAAAACCTGGAAAAGTCATGGAATTGTTAAATGTTTATTTCTAGGCCTGGAAAAGTGCTTAAAAAAAATTTAATCCCAAAAGCTTTGGAGAAATCATGGACATTTTTTATATTAATATTTTCATGTCGTTCATTAACGCTGAGTTTTAAATAATTTATATGCTTTTAGAAGAAATACGCTCAAAATATAAGCAGGCATACTACCTCATACTAACTGAAAAGTTCGGTTGGGAAGCAGGAGGGATAATGCACTAATATGCTAGGGAAGTGTAGATTTAACCATGCTTGGCTACAAATGGAAAAGTACATGCCATGGGTTACAACAGACAAAGACCTCAATCAAACTATTGTCTCATTCATTTCTGTAATTTAAGGTATACTGTATGCTTTGAAATTATCATTGTTAGCTTAAATACTACATTTTGTAAATTCTTCATGTATTCACCGAGATATCACAATATGTTTGGTCATGGAAATTTGGTTTAAAGTTATGAAAAGTCATGGAAAGTCATGGAAATCCATTGGTCAAAATGTGTTTGAACCCTGGTTTATGATGCTGAACAGTCTCTCTTATATCTACTTCCCTGTCCATTTGTCAGTGTGTGAGTAAGTGGGGCGCTGGCCTTTGTGTGTGAGTGTAAACTCTGCAGAGGAGATGTGAGAGAGGCGATACGTCTTGATCAAATACAGACAGACAGACCTGCTAATGTTTAGTGCGAACAAGAAAAACTCTGGAGCCCTGCCCTCGTGACTCTTCTATAAACCATATCAACAATGTTTTCACTCTTTCTGCAAACTGTTGGTTAGGAAATCTGGGTTTCAAATCCAAAAAGACCTTTTAGAAAATTGTAAACTAGCTAACCTCCCCGACTTGTACAAGAAACATATTGTGAGGAGAGCCAAAGTTTTTCCATCAGTCACTTCAAACCCCTTTAGTTTGAGTTCCAGTTTTTACCTGCTGGCTCATTTATTCTGTTGATGGCAATCTTCTTTTTTTTAGTGCCGGCCTTAATCTTTTACAACATTTGAGCTACATAAAGCTCATATGTGACCTTTCTGCTTACACCATCTTCTCATAAAAACTCTTGATGGCTTTATGCTCCTAGACAACTGGTATGATTCCAGACCCTTGGTCTTGTTTTGTAGGAAGGAGTTTGGCCATTCCTTTTGTATAGCAAAGAACGAACAGGTCTGTAGTCTGCAGTCTGCAGTCTGCGGTCAGCAGTCATAAAAACAAGCTGGCAGTAGTCATGGGTCCTGGTAATTTGAAAGAGAGGACAGAATGTGACAGAGTTCATGTGCATGGCTATAGATGTAAATGTGTTCGATGTACAAGACTGGAATCCTATCAAACTTTTGACTTGGATCTTGTTTTTGCTCTGGGTTCGCTCTGTCCTCAGGTTTCATTGGCTACCTCCCCAGCATCAGAGAACTGCTTTCTGAGTGGACAGGTGAAGACGATGACAGTGACCAGCTGTTCTTCACCAAGATTTACATTGATCCAGCAAAAAAAGTAGGAGTTGTTTCGCTGTGGTGTTCACCTTATGGATATGCACTTTGATAATAAGATGTATTAGAATAGAATTGCTAATGTATCAAAGTTTTAAAATGTGTTACATAATGTAATATTTGAGGATTTTTATGGCACATAAAGACATATCATTATGTGCCATAGAAATCCTCAAATATATGCTTTAATTTAAGAGTAAACCAGATCATAATGTCAGAAAGGCAGGAATCTATTTTCCTTTTGCTATAGAAACATGTTTTGTCATGTTTTACTAATTCTAACAGGAAACATAATTTTAGTGACTTATTTTCTGTAACTTCCATTTAGCAGTTTTTCGAGCGCTGCTAAGATGCTGTCAGTGAGACTCTCTGTACTTTCTGGACAGATGTTTCACATTAAAATCTACCAGTAGCTCAGCATAATCTCTCCTGTTCCTGGTGGGATTTTAATTTGAAACATCTGCAGGAAGTGCAAAGTTTTAATGAAAGTAGTTTTAGGATAAACAACAAAACAGCTGAGTAGACAACTTGAATAAATGTATGGGTGAAAGCAGTATTATATTAAAAGAGAAGAGTGTGGAGTGTGACATGATTCTCTTTCATTCTGACAGAATTAAAGCTGTGGAAAAACATTGTAGCAAATGCACCGTGTGAGCTTCAGAACTCATTTCATCTCCCTGTTCTGCTTTCATTTGAAGGGTCTTTTTCTCAAATAAATAAGTCTTTTATATGCTCATTTATGCCATTAGATATGATAATTACAAATAAAGTATAACTGTGTATTTTTATGTTTCAGAAATCCATAAATATCACAGTGGATAACAAATGCAGATTGTTCCAGAACCTTCATGGAGCCCTTGGTGAGTGCCTCTAATTTCTAAGTGCAGCTAATGAAGATTGTTAAGCTGACAGAACATTTCAATTCACTTAAATATTTTTTTTTGAATTGAACATTTTGAACAAACAATCTACAAACCTTATTACATTATTGGGAAATCTAACACTTCACACAAAAAGCAGCACTTTGGCTACAGTTGAGAGTTCATTAAATGGAAGAAAGTTCTGACAGGTCCAGACTCAATGTAGGCGGCCATCTGCCTCGCCCCGGTTGGGGTGTGCAGAAAAAATTGAGGAAAAGAGGGGAGAGAAGAGAGATATATAGTAGAATAGTGTCCGATCAGGTATCTGTAGAATGAGGACAGAGAGTGAGAAAAAAGAAAGTGATATGTAGTAAAATAAATGGGGGGCACAGAGACATAGCGAGAGAGATAAGTGCTCAGTGCATGCTTGGAGTTCCCCCAGCAGTCGAGGCCTAAAGCAGCATAACTAAGAATGATGGAAGGGCCTGTTTCTGAGACGTTGCCTATTGGGAGGCAACATTTTAAAGTTTGGGGGAACACCAGCAGACATCTTTTGTCGTCTGGTTTTTGTCAGCTCTGTCCAGCACCTAATTTTTATCAAGTTTAGATGTGTGTCATTGCATGAGCTGAAATATCCTGCAACACATTGTGTGTAGTTAACTGGATGCAGAGTCTCTCCTGTTATGTTAGAAATGCTAAGTGCACACCTCCAATAACGCGTTTGAGAAATTGTATGTTTCTTTTCATCCAGAAGGAAAACATCAGGATGATAAACATCTTGTAGGACTTGTTGAAATGACCTGCCTCCTCTCCTGCAATTACTTCTGGGAGTGCACACTATGTCGGCCACTGAACAGTAAAATGTGTTCTGTACTTTCCCTCAAATTTGCTCCACCCCTCTTGCAGTTATAAAAATCTCCATGAGTTACAGCCCTCTCAGAATAAGTTGATCACTGAAGCCCTGCTACACCATCACAGTGGATGGTTTGAAGTTTAACCTGAAAGGTTTTACAGTTGTGGCATTTTCAGGCTGCACGTTTAAACATGAGCTGAAATCTATGCAGGACATTTTTTCCCTGAGAAAGGAATTTGAGAGTTCTCTGTGAGACCGATGTGCCAAAGCTCGCAGAGATAACATTGCATGAATAGTGTCCCCTAGGAAATCCTCATACCACAGTCCTTCACTGTGAGCTCATCTACCAACCACTGTTTTCTTTTTAACATACATTTTACATACAGCCAACAATGTTAAAACCTGAACTGGTTTAATTGTTGTGGCTGATTGGTGTATATCTGTGGCCTGTTTGAATTACTTAATTATCAATCATCACAGATGTAATTTAAAACTATTTTGTAGTTCCAATGAGTTTCAATGGTGTCCTTGCTCAAATAAGTAAAAGAAAGGACAAATCACATATTGTTTTCCTTTAATTTTCAAGTTATTTAAAGACAGGAAGTGAGTTGGCAGGCCTAATCTTGTCAGGCAGGGAGTTTCAGAGCCTCTGGGCCATGATGGAGAAAGTCTGGTCACTTTGAGTGGCCAGCCTTGACCTTAGGTTGTGACTAGATGTAGGGAGTCAAGAGCTGTATAATTTAAGTCGGGGCTAGCCCATGTTAGGCTTTGAAAGATATTAAGGATTGGCGTGATATAATACCCATTGTTTTATTTGTTAAAATATGAGCAGCAGCATTTTGAACAAGCTACAAACTAGTTACTAAGGTTTGACTAAGGCATGTAAAAAAATAGGTTTCAATAATCCAGATGCTCACCCTGACCGGTTAAGGCAGATGGTTAACCAAGTTGAATCTGGTTCCACAGTCACCAAGTGCTTGCTCATTGTTTGAACAGTTAGGTTTCTCTATAAACTCTAAGGTCTCAAGTCTCAACCTTACTCTGTAAAATGCCTTGAGATAATGCATGTTGTCATTTGGCGCTATGCAATTAAAATTGAATTGAATTGTGCGTGTTTGTGTGTGTCTCACGCAGATGAGGTGGTACTGAAGTTTGAGGATGGTCGTGTACGAGCCAGAAATGTGCTGTATGATACCTTGCCTGTCATCATCCATGGGAATGGACAAACCAAAGTATTGACCTGTCAAACCACACTGTCTCTTCACATGCAAATCATATCAGCTGGATACATTTTCCTCATGTGTCATGAGAGAAGACATTTTCAATTATTGATCAATCCTTGAGCAGCATCTCAGATCGAGGATTTCAAATAACACTGAATTTACAGCATTTAAACAGGTCGTCAGTGTTTTACCAGGAAAGCTCATGTGTTGTTACATCTAGGGCTCTTTTCTTATGCAGCAGCTTCTTTCTGACTTAGTGTGACCATCTGCTTTACCTATGATATCACACTGATGTTCCTGAAATATCTGATTGGCTGTGTTGCACTGCAACACTAGGTAAAATCATCATGAAGCAACAAGTTGGTTGCTTGACTGACTGGTTCACTGACTGGTTCACTGGCTGGTTAGTTGGCTGGCCAGCTTGTTTGTTGGCTGGCCGGCTGGCGTGCTGGCTGACTGGCTGACTGGCTGGTTGGTTGGAGTGCTGACTGACTGGTTGGTTGGCTGGTTGGCTGGTTGCCTTATGAGTGAGATAACAACCTTAAGGGCATATTAGTTTTTTAGCTGTGGAGCACAATGAACAACAAAAAAAGTTTCCCTCCAAATGTCATCATATGTCAGTTTAGATGTTCAGTGCTGTGTTGTTCATTCCTTCACACCACTGCCAACTAAACACCACAGTTCTGTTACTTAGTGTGGCGGTGCCTCTGCCAGCTCAGCTGTACATGTCAATGTACATCCACTCACCCACAGTGAGGGAACACCTCTTGGAGCTTTAAGATGTGTTTACTTCATAAACTCAATCTTAACTAAGTATTTGTAAAGATATTGAACATTAATAGTCTGGCATTCTCTTCTTATATATTAGATTGGAGTGTGATAGCAGGCATTTGTTTTACAGCTCCAGATCAACTACCTGGGTAACTACATCCCCAACACTTGGACTTTTGAGACTGGATGCACAGTGTGTCATGAAGATCTCCATCCTCTCACCGCTCTTACGGTCTGTTCACAGGCTCTTCTCAATCCTTCAAATATTTACGATCCAGGCTTTGGGAGTTTTCCCCATCAATGTTTGGCGAAAAGCAGAAGTAATTAATATTTTCTCCTGGTACACTGATGCATGTTTTTGTCCCACAGGAGAGTGAGTATCCACTGGTGATGATCGGCATCTTTATTCAGCAGCCCACCCCCTTTGTCGCAGTGTTTTTTGAACGCCTCCTGAAGCTGCAGTACCCCAAGAACAGGATCAAGCTCTTCATTCACAGCCAGGTAACGGGAGCAGAGTTCATACATTTACATCGCTGTAACGACCCTGTTGAGTGTTTTTGTGGCAACTGTTGCAGCAAAATAACTTCATCTGAAATCAAGACCCTTTAAAAAGAATTTGACACTAGTGTATTTAGCAGGACACTGATATCAACATTTAGTGATAAGGATATGATAATATAAGTCACATATTAACGAGACACCAAAATAAAACAAAGGCTTCAGATGAACTGTGAAAAAAACATTTCAGTGTTTAGTTTAACTTACTATAGAATTTTGTGATGAAATAAAAAATTTGCATAAAATAGATAAGAGTTTATTTGAACCCAATTGATTCTTTTCATGTTAAAACGCTGATCTGTTAAGCTGAACACATACCGTTCATCAACACTCAGGACTGATGGAATGACTTGATTTCAGTGCTAATAGGAACTGCTAACTTATTAGCAGATAATGCAACTAGACTTTTATTGGTGCAGGTTCATCATAACCAAAGTAAAGGCTAAAAAAAAACTGATTGACTCCATGATATCATGATAGCAGTGCAAACACCTGCCAAGCGGAGGCATGTGCTGCTGTATGTGCCAATAGTAATTCACACTCCTTATAAACATAAACAAATGCCATTATTTTTTTCTATTTGTTCATTTCTGCTCCTCCTCCAGAAAGCTCATCACGAAGGTCAGATCAGCTCTTTCATGCAGGATCATGGAAGCCTTTATGAGGACGTCAGGCTCTTCGGGCCTGAGGAGGACATGGACGGAGCTGCCTCCCGTAACCTGGGCTTGTGAGTCCCATGTAACTAGCGGTCGGCTTTGTGACTCGTCCTAACTTTCAAATGATTCTAAAGAGACTATATATCTTTAGAATATATGCTTTTATGTTAATTTATTTACCTCATCTTGTGTTATAAAGAAAAAGGTTAATACGCACATAATAATACATATTGTTTTCTTTTCTTACACGAGTGATGTGAAGTTATCATTTTAAGTCATTGTTATTAATGATGATGACAAAAAATCTATAAACTCATTCCTGGAATCACTCAGTCATCCGTCAATGTTTCTATAACTGTTACCCTTGGAAAGTCGAACCCTCAATTTCATAAACATTAAGAATGGACTTCACAGCTCATTAGGAAGTGTCTTGTGTATTGTAGTTGAGCCATGGAAACACTGTATATGTGTTATTTTATGTCTTATTCTTTAGTTTTTTTATTCAGTTGTTGTTGTTGTGCAGTCGGTAGAGGTTACATATCGACTTAAATAATTGTTTCAGTATATCATTTTTATCATTATATAATGGTAATAATTACAGCTCCTACATACATACTACAGTCCTTGGTTTGAAAAAATATAATTTAAAACCGCTTTGACTCTCACAATTTTGACAAAAAGAGTTAAGAAAGGAAAGCAAATGCCATAGGGATGCTGTATTTTAAAATTTCTGAGTAAAAAATCAGTTTGACTAATATAAATCAATTTGACTGCTATTAAAATAGTAGCACATGTTGTTTCACATTGTCATACAGCTACTTAACATTAAGGTGGCAGTGTTGAGGTAGCTCTCATCACTTGTGGCGTTTGACATATTGTACATGTGGAATGTGTTCCAGTGTTACACACAGATTCTTTCCCTTCTTTCAGTGATATGTGCCGGAAAGACAAGGACTGTGACTACTTCTTCAGCCTGGACATTGAAGTGGTCTTAAAGAATGAGAACACACTCAAAATTCTCATTGAACAAAACCTGCAAGTATATTTATCAATACTGAAATATGAATAACAATGTGGTGCTAGCTGATGTCTTGGGACTGCTCTAGTCACAACCACACAAAGTAAATCTCTTTATTACACTAATTTGTTAACATGACCCGATCCTTAATCACAGCCTCTGGCAAGATGAAGAGATACACTTATGCTCCTTTTATGGTGTTTCAGTCCTATCATAGCACCGATGATAACTCGACCTGGTCGACTGTGGAGCAACTTCTGGGGAGCTGTGAGTGCAGATGGCTACTACGCCAGGTCAGAGGACTACGTGGACATAGTTCAAGGACGCAGAGTGTAAGTTGCTCGGACATTGTTCTTTAAAGACTTGAGATGCGCGTTTAGCAACATAAGACTTTTGTTGACAACACTGACACTGCAGGCTAGACACTTAAACAGAGCACTGCACAGTGATCAATAGACAGTGGTGACATTTATGTAGGAAATATCTATAACATCATAAGTTTCCAAGTGGAATCCTTTCATGTGATTCTTTTTAGTGGGCACCAGTAAAAGAGGAAGCTTAGCACCTAGAGTAAATTCTCTGCAGTGAATAAGAGGCCTCACAAATGTGGATCTATTAGAAGATAGAAAGTGTTCATTGTGTGACTGTTGTTGTTGTAATGACAGATTTAAAACTGAATTGAACAAGTTAAGGATGATGAAAAGAAAATCAGATCAGGACAGGAAACATGGACGCTTCTTACATAACTATAATGAAATATTATTATTGAACAGGGGAAAGAACAACGTCTGGATATTATGGGCTGTCTACAGTAATTTAACACATTCTGTTTGTGATATTAGATCCTTGTGTTGGTGTGTAAATTGTCTAAGATTGTTCTGGTTGTTAGGGGTGTGTGGAATGTCCCGTATGTGTCCAATGTGTACCTGGTGAAGGCCAGCATCCTCCGATCAGAGCTCACAGACCAGGAACTGTTCAACTCGCACATCTTAGACCCAGACATGGCTTACTGCCACAACGTACGCAACAAGGTGGGTAACAGAGAAAGAGAGGTATTAAATTTCATTAACATCTTTACATGAATGGACTGTATATGAACAATCAACAGAATCATAACAGCATGGAAAGTATAGTTTCAGTTAGTTTTGACCCATCACATTTTATCTGGAAGGGACCTAAGATCTAATGAAAAATAAATGTTGTTAGTGTAAAATCGTCCATAATAATATTGGACCTGATGTTAATCTTCCTCCAGGGAATCTTCATGTATGTAACCAACGTCCACAGTTTCGGTCGTATCCTGTCAACAGAGAACTATCAGACCAACCATCTTCATAATGATCTGTGGCAGATCTTTGAAAACCCGGAGGTGAGAACGTCCGTTGATATAGCTGCTGATGCATCAGATGTATTTGCATGTTCATATTACTAATGATAACATCAGTGTGCTTTTGGTTAGTGCAGTTGCAATAAATGTTTTGTATAACCTTTGACTTCAGACATATTTTATAATATAAAAAACAGCAAATATCCCCATTGTGTGACTAATAAAGTATTATCTTATCTTCATAATAACACAAACATACATTTCATTTTCATAGTTCATAAAGTATACTACTGCAGTGCCTGTTTTATTGTCCTGTGTGGATGCTCTGGAGCTACTTCAGAATTATTCCTTGTCATTAATGAGTCCTCCTCAAACAGTTCTAAAATATACTGTCATTTTTATTTTTTGTATGCTGAGCTTTTTATTTATTGTCTATGGTGCAGAGTGAAGCTAGAAACCTTTGTTGAAAAAAGTGTTTTCTTCTTTTTGTCATTTTTGACATTTATATGTACATGTTCTGTGCATTATGAAAATTATCTGGCCCACTGTTCACCTGTTTATTCACTTTTGATTAATAGTGAATGTATTGTGTGTCCAAACCGCACCAGACAGATGGTAAATAAGTACCATATTCAATCATAAGGTTGTTCATGAGCATACATGATACCAGAACACGTTAGGCCTCAGACCTTGATTCCATAGGCCAGACCTCGTGTTAGCTGGTCTGCGCTCATAGGCCTGGACACTAGAGAGTAGCAGAGCTGTGAACCAATCAACACCTGGTGGTGTGTTGGGTCAGATTAGGCTGGAGGCGGCCGCATGGACAGGAAACAAAACTGTAGTGAGGCTGATCTGGGAATGTCCATGTTCAGGACAGGGCCACAGCTATCATCACCAACCACAGAGATGCCCCCATTCTGTGAACATTTCACATTGGTAACATGGGAGATGTGCTGCGTGATTGTACTGAAAAGTGTAGATGGTGTGTTTTGGTTTCAGGACTGGCAGGATCGCTACATTCATGAGAACTACACACGCATCATGAAAGATAAGCTGATTGAAACTGTGAGTTGCCCGACACTGGGAAGAAATTCCTTCAGTAGTAAAGAAAAATATTTCCAAAGAAACAAAACTATTTACAGAATATTTACATGAGTGTGTAACAGTGTGGTTGTATGTTGTATAAATGATGTCACTGGTTGAAATGTGTTGTGTCTCCTGTCCACCAGCCTTGTCCTGATGTGTACTGGTTCCCAGTTTTCTCGGACATAGCTTGTAACCACCTTGTTGAGGAATTGGAAAACTTTGGAAAATGGTCCGGAGGAGCCAATGTGGTATGTTATCATATCAGTGTGTTTGTTTGTGTAGCAGTTTGTTTGTGTAGCACTGCGTTTTTTCATCTTCTTTCATTTGTAATGTGATTGTGAAGATAAATCATTGGGTGTTTTAAAAAAGAAAAGATCAGATGAGAAAATAGATGAACATAGATGATATGGATAAAATAAAGTTAAATGTTAATGTATTGTCATAGCACATTTTAAGGAGGATAGTAAATATAGAAACATCAGTAGAAAATTTATAAAATAGTAAACAAATCTTAATACAAGTAAATATATAAAAGAGTGACTATACATGATGTTATCAGAATATATTAGAGAATTATACATAAAAGATATATATATATATATATTTGGAAATGCATCAGATTGCAGCTCTGATTTCAATACCAAAATAATTTGTATTTGTCATTTATATGACAGAATTATTCTATGGAATTCCATTGTTTTCTAAACAGGTTGATTTTTGTTTTTTCAGGACACCAGAATCCAAGGTGGCTATGAGAACGTCCCCACCATTGATATCCACTTGAATCAAATCAACTTTGAAAAGGAATGGCAAAAATTCTTACTGGATTATATAGCACCGATAACAGAGAAAATGTATCCTGGTTACTACACCAAGGTAAGACTTCATGGTCACACAACTGTCCCACGAGATGAGAATAAGTCTGAGCTGACAATAAATGAATTGATCTCTCCTAAATTCCAAACTGTTAGATGAGAGAATCAGTTTACTTCCTGAAATGCTGATATAAGCTGCCCTGTCTCCAGCTTTGTTGCAGGGTGAACATGGCTGTAGTGTTTCTTTCAGGAGGAAAAGTTTAGTTTATTTTCTTCATAAATAATGTCAGGTGTCTGGCTGCTCCTGCAGCATGGGTCCATTGAGCAGAGTGCAACTCTCACGGTTCAGGTGAAAACTGAGCCACTTGCTAAATAAGACAATCGCCCCTTTATACACACATTGCTCTTTCTGTGAAGACGGCTACTTTTCTTGTTTACTCTAAACCAAACCAGCTGCCATATTATCCCCAGTGCAACTTTGTCCACACCAACACCCTTTAGTTTTAATCACACATCACTTTGTTTACAGCTGGCATCCACACCACTCTGGAACTTTCCAGCCCCTCAAACAGAGACTTTAGAAATACTGCTGATCCCATTTTTGTAAACTTTTGTAGAATTTGCTCAGAGAAAAGAAATCCCTCGTCTTTCTTTTCACCATTGTTGTTTATTGTCTGTAGTATTTTTTGCAGTCAAGCAACAAACAGCAGAGCAGATATTCCACTTCCGGATTATGTAATTATTAAGATTAGGTGAGATAAGGTTTTTATTTTAAGATCAAAACATTAATGTGGGTGTAGATTAGATTACATTAAGTTAGAGGTGAGACATGAATAGCCATGTTCACACCTGGGCAACATTCCAGCTTTAAACAGGCTGCATGAAATGTCCTATTAACTTCAGAAGACTCCCACTTGATATGTGTAACTGCTGAAGCCTTCCAACCTGATGAGCCAAAAAGTAGAAGCTGCATCAGCATTCACACAGACACCTGTTGTTATGAGACACTTGTGAACCCTGACCTTTCCTGTTTTCAAAAATGTTCAAACATTGTAACCTCTCCTTACTGAGTCATTATAAACTACATTGTACTTTCATGGTGATGAAGGAAAATGTGCAACACTCTATCCTCACTGATGTGATTTTATAACGGTTGTATCAGATGTATTTTTACCACCAGACAAGAAACGCTCTCATCATCAACTTGTTTTACTGTTGTACTGGTTTACTTTTTATACATATGAGCAGAACTGGGTTATGTGTGTGATTCCTCATCATGGTGCTAAAATAATTCCAGTGATCAGATGTCCGAATTTGATTAGTGATTTATCATTTATCAATCATCTTTGAGGTTTTATTGGGTTACTGAACAATGCGGAGGATCATGTGTAGGCCAACAACTGTATGTAAAGGAGGACCGGGCGGCCCCACCCCCTCCCAGTGTATTAAAATGGAGCGTTTCCTAGATACAGGTGCTTCTAATTTCATGAGGAGCCGGAGTCTGCACAGAGAATGGTTACATCCACCCCACCAATCACAACCAAACTTATTTGATAAATGGACTCTCAGTAGGAACTACCTAAAGTGACAAAAATCCTCTTGATGTGACCATGTTCTATCTGCTAACATGGAGGGGCAGACTTGATGACTTAATTTTTTTCAGATGTTTGGGAGCTGTAATGCCATCTTTATATCCAGTGTCTGGTATAATGTGCCTTTTCAGTGGCTCCTGAGCTGCTTCTGTTTTGTCTGCTGACCAATATGTCTTCTCTCATCAGTGTGCCACTCCCCTGAACTTTGTGGTGAGGTACAAGCCTGACGAGCAGCCGCTGCTTGTCCCTCACCATGACGCCTCCACATTCACTATTAACATAGCTCTCAACAGCAAAGACATTGACTACCAGGTAAATGAGGAGGAGCGGGCAGGTAATAGAAGCTACAGGACATGATGATGCAGGTGATCTGCTCCTCTCTCTCTGCTTCTCTGCTCCACCTCTGGAAGTGAATGCTTGATTAGGAGCCGAGCTGATGCTTGTCTTTACTGAACAGGAGCTACGAGGGGTGTACGTCGTGTACACACACTCTGGGTCTGGCCACAGGAGCAGTTTCTATGCGAATGCTTTGCATGACTTCTCTCCGTCTGTGTGTTTGCAGGCTCAGTTTGACTTGGCGTTTGTAGTTAGATATAAACCAGATGAGCAGCCCTCTTTGAAGCCACACCATGATGCCTCCACATTCACTATTAACCTTGCACTCAATCAAGTGGGCCTTGATTACCAGGTGAGTGTGTTCAGATAATAGTAGAATAGCACCAAATGTTATTTACTCAACATATAACCAACCACACACAATTATGTCAGACCAATTGGTCGTGTTGTTGAAATTTAAACCCACAAATTGGAAATAAATTATGCACAATGTCATAGAAATATATTGAATTCTATTTCAAGGTGGAGTTTTCATTCAAAACCACATAATTTGTTGCTGTAAATTCCGATGACTTGCTTGACCTCACAGAGTGGAGCATTATCTCATTTGGTACTTATTAGTGGAGAAAACAGACCCAATGAAGAGTCTGAGTAGTTATTTATTCAGTATCTATTCATCATCCAAAACGCTTTCCTTCATATAGGATGTGTGCAGACTGAATAGGTTTTGCACTTTCAGCCTTTACTGTTCTCCTTTGAGGAAATGTCTAGGAAAACATCAGGAATGTAGATTGTAAATAAACCTAATTTTCCACTAGGTGGAGCTGTGGACTATGACTGAATATTTCATGTAGTTGCCTTAAGGCTGGGACTCTTTTCAAAACATAAAATGTATATGCCACCCCTCGGATACGCCCTCCATTGAAAATGCAATCTTTTGATACCTTTACATGGTGGAGAGCTCTAGGTTATAAACACACTCAAGTCACTCTATTTAATTCTGTTAGAGGACTTCATTCATGTACTGGGGTTGGGAAGCAAAAATGACCAACTTCTTGTCGGACTCAGGCTTTTTGTACATCTGGGCATGATACATGTTCAAGGGGCTGGTGTTTATGGGGTGTGGCCAAGGGATTGGATCACGTCTATTATCAAGTCTAGTTAGATGAATCCTTGTATTGTGTTGAAAAAGAATACAGAGGAAATCAATATAGATTATTATCAGAACAACGTTGATGAGCATAAAGTCTACATCTCCTCATAAAATGACCACAAACTAATCAGTAAATAACACATACACAGTATAGAAGGAGTTACTGTTCCCTATTTTAAGGTGAATATCAACTTGGAAGAGCTCAGAAGGTCTGAAGAAGCATGACGCTGTATCAGAGTCATATCATTGAAAATGGAATGCCCTCATTGTTCTGGCATGTTCATCCTCATCCTAGTGTTTCAAACTTTCCCTGTGCATCACTCCTGTTTGTGAGTCTTTCTTCTTTGCATGACATATACAGCTGAAGCTGGATCCTTGTGCAAAAACTGCTCAACACTCACTGTCTTTTGTGAAGCTCAGCTGATGTTACATTATGGAGTGTGAAGTCCTATATCATTAATCATACATATTAGAGGTATAACATGTACACATGTAGCTTAAAAAGCTGGTATTACTGTTAAGGCAGCACAAGGGAATACAGGTAGATTACATTTATTACACTGCTAAAAACTGATTATTTTGTATTTACTATAAGCATAAATTATATCAAATGATTTTCAGTCACTTCCACTTTGCTGTTTTCTCACTCTCTTTAATTATAGCCGTTTTCAGACATGGACAATATGTAATGTATGAATACCCTGTGGAGATCACATGTGTTCTGTTTACAGTACATCAACACGGGCATTGGCCCAATAACAAAAGCTCTTGACATCTTTATTAGTATCTTCTACGTGTACAAAACTGTTTATTTACATTTGCGAGTTAGAAACGTCATCAGTCCCACTCGATCGGAGATTATCCAGCGTTCAGTACATGTCTGAAAGCAGCATTAGTCAACATGTAATGCAGGGTTTTCACAAGAGAGGGAAATGTGTGCAGGACGTTGTGTGATAAGATAGGTTTTGAGTCTGACATGACAACTGACACAGTAAACATGGAGGAAGTGTTGAGTTTGCATCGGTCAGGGTGCAGAAAAAATAGATTTAAAGACCTCTCTTTAGGATAAGCCTCTGTCAAGTAACCACATTTTCAGACGTGCTCTGCGTCATGTGGTCAGTGACACTGGGGCTGATGACTGGTGTTAAGAGCAGTGGATACTGTGGATAGGATCGTGTCAATTGGGTTTTTGTCGTGTTGCATATTAAAAATTATGGATCTTTGACAGATGATTACAAATGATAGTAAACTCCAACATGCGTGAGTGTGATCGCTCCACCACAAACCGGAACAGCCTCAGTGCTGCTTGTCATACACTCTCCTGGTTGTGCGACAGGTGAAGAACAGTTCCACAGGTGGTGTAATGATGGTGGTGAAGAGCTCCGGCTTAGGCCTTCAGTTGGATTGAGATCTAGTGACTGTCATTTTCATGTGGTCAGAGAGGTCACCTGGGTGGAACACTTTTTTATGTCTCCATTCATTTTTTTAAAGGAAACAATCTGCTGCGAGGAAGCTTGTAAAACAGTGTAAACAGTCAGTGAGGCTAACCCTAAGCCTACATTTAATGATGAACAGGACCGTGATGGTTATATTTAGTGGCAGGTAACCATAGAAACAACACCAGTGACTCCCAACCAGGGGTACTTCTAACCCAGGGGTATGTAGTGAGTGTGGAGTACTATTTGGCACAGAGAAAAAATGGTAGCTCCACTTCTGTTGCTCTCAGTATTAGAAGTCCGATGCAAATCGAAACAAAACAACTGAAAAGACTCAAGTGAAACCACAATATTCACTTTCAACCCTTCTATACATTATATCATATCTATACAATAGCACATTAAAATAATGGCTGGAACAAGCACAATCAGCACTTGAAGCATGTTCCTCTGTCAGACGTTAACGTGTCATGCTCTGACTGCAGGGTGGTGGATGCAGGTTCCTCCGCTACGACTGCTCCGTAGACGCTCCTCGTAAAGGCTGGGCCCTCATGCACCCAGGCCGCCTCACCCACTACCACGAAGGCTTGCCAACCACCGCCGGCGTCCGCTACATTGCAGTGTCCTTTGTTGATCCCTGAAGATGACGACACCCCACCAGCTAGTCCGGAACAAAGGGAACAAACGCTCAATCACAGCTGCTCTGTATCGTCTGATTTGGAGTGGTGACCATGTTTTTTTCTTTTAAAGTCCAATATGACCATTTCTTTCTTACTTATAGATTCATACATAACTTATGGCTCTAATCAACCTTTATCAGAAGTGTAATTTCAGAGATCTATCATGAAATGATACACAAACATATAGGAGGTCATTAAAATACAACAGTTTCTTTTTTTTGATCAATCTAAAGACTGGTCTGGAGTTTGGTGTGGAGCCTGCTTTGCCTCCAGCTCCACGTTTCTCAGGAAATCACCAGTTCAGCTCAGACTTTTTAAACATGCTTTTGTAAAAGCCTTGTGTTGTTGAATTTACTTCCATAAGTTACATAAAGTGCCTTTTTATACTCAGATTGGATTTTTTATTGATGTGAAATATTCCAAACCTTGGTATGCCTCTTAATTTATTTTTATTTGAGTTTATTTGATAAAACCCACTCCACTTTTTTTGTGTATTTGCATTGTCACTGCTGTTTGACAGATTCTGTATTCCTCTGCTTTCACTGAGGTCAGTCAGCTGAGTTTCTGGTCTGAGTAACATATTCACGCACTCGCTGTGCTTTAAACACAACTTGAATAAAACTGTTTACCAAACTGAAGTGATTCTGAGCTGTGATCCTTGACTGAAGCTTCTCACAGATATGATAAGTAAACTAAGAACCCAGACAAGCTTTCTCTGCTCAGAGCAGCTCACATCAAAAACTCTTCAAAACAGTGGCTTCATGCAGACAGATCCCTTTCACTCAGTGATGTCATCATAACAGCACTGAGGTCAGTATCTGCTGTGAACCAGAAAACACTGGAGATGATTTTAATTGAATGTAAAACTGCTTCACATCCTGCTGCTGTCTGGCATCTGCGTGACATCCTGTTCCCTTAAAAAGTTCAGTGTGTAAGATATGTATTGGAAAAAATGGAATATAAAATAATCTTTGTGATGTTTTCATTAGTGTGTTTCACCTTAATTGCACAACAGTGGTTTTCTTTACCCTAGAATAGCACCTTTATATTTAATACTTTATCAAGAGCGGGTCCTCTCTGCGGAGATCACCATGTTTTACAGGTTCTCCTTCATGTTTAGAAAGGGAAGGGCAACATGTAAGTTCACCACTAGATGTCACTAAAATGTACACATTGAACTTTTAATAATAATTTTATTTAGAGAACTTACAACAGAAACAAATGGTTACAATACTGAATGAAGTTTGAAGAGACTGCAATCATGTATTACCTCAGGGCGTGAGGTAATAAAAGCATGCTTGATCATTTCTGAATCTCTGAATTTGATTTGAAAATGATCCTGAGACGGTAAAAACCAAATTAGACAACCCTCAACAATAGTGGACATAAAAAGAAAACAGAGCTCATAGAGTTACAAAGGAAGGATCCCCCTCTCAGGATGGACTGAAGTTCAATAGATGTTGTATGTAACAGCAAAAACATCGCAGGTTATCCATTCGAATTCCTACTTTAATGTCCATAATCATAATTGATTCATCATCTTTATTAAGAGGAAAGGAAAGTGTAAGACACAGTGTTAAAATGTAAACACTTCATTGAAATATTAAGTTCATGAAACTACATCAAGCTTTAATTGTTTCAAATATACAATCTATGTACAAGCACAGAGACACTAGATCACAGGCGGAAGCGATCAGAGAAGTTTGGACTGTGTGGGACTGTGAGAGGAACGTCACTCTTCTTAACCAGAACAGGTTTGAAGTGTTTGACGGGCTGAGCTTTGTGAACCTGCAGAGGAGATCATAGGAAGAGTGTCACACACACACACACACACACACACACACACACACACACACACACACACACACACACACACACACACACACACACACACACACACACACACACACACACACACACACACACACACACACACACACACACACACACACACTGACACACACACACACACACCATCTGATAAAGCAGCATAGAGGTAATTTAGTAGGGTTCTTACACATTTTGACCAATGGATTTCCATGATTTTTCCATGACTTTTCAATAACTTTAAACCAAATTTCCATGACCAAACATTTTGTGAAATCTCGGTGTATGCATGAAAAAGCGACAAAATGTAGTATTCAAAAGGACAATTCCAAAGCATACAATATACCTTAAATGACACCGATGAATGAGAGACAATAGTTTAATTAAAAGACATGTACTTTTCCATTTGTAGCCAAGCATGGTTAAATCTACACTTCCCTGGCATAGTGCATTATCCCGCCTGCTTACCCACCGAACCTTTCAGTTAGTATGAGGTAGTATGTTTGCTTATATTTTGACCGTATTTCTTTTAAAAGCATATGAATAATTTAAAACTGAGCGTAAATGAACGACTTGAAAAGGTGAATATAACAAATTTCCATGACTTACTTTTGGGATTACATTTTTTTCAAGCACTTTCCAGGCCTTGATTGCAAGAGTGAATGCAATATTACAATATATATGACATCATTATCTCACGTGTCACATCAAGTCACACTAAAGTGACGCTTAATATAAAGGATTTGCTATGACTCTTTCCCAATGGGTTTTGAAACACTTCATCTTCAAATTGAATCCCTACAGAGAAATATTGGACCATCATGCATTGAGCAGTTCTCTCTCTGTCTCTGCCACTCCATTTATTCTACTTAATGTCAATATGTATTTTTCCCTCTCTTTTTCTGCACGTGTCCCTGATTCCAGAGCTGCAGGATTCAGATAACAATTATATAAATATGAAAATGTGGCGACGCCGGCGAGCTAGTTCTGGCAGGCAACTCGAGCGGCGCTGCGCCAATCATGTTACACACATCATGTGACATACGTCAATCTCCACAACCATCTATAATACACACCCACCTTATCAGGTGGTCTATTTAACCAGTGCGACATTTCCCATCAACCCCTCTTGCTCGCACTGCTGCTTCAGTATCGCTACCTGTTGCTTCAGCCCCTCCACCACCCCAGCATCCACCTGTAGGCTCCAACAGGGGGGTTACAAGTATTTGCTCATCACTCCCATCATTCCTGTGTAATTATATGGGGGAGTGATTAAGTTGGAGCCTAGACGCCAAACACTAAATCTGTTGTAATAAATAAATTACATGATCAAACGTGAGTTGTCTGACAGAAATATATTTCTTGAGTCTGATGACGCACAAGTGCTCCTTTTCTCTGTTCCCATCTCCCTCTTAAACCTGCCCCTTTTCTCTTCTCATCCCAACCAGTCGAGGCAGATGGCCGCCCACAGAGTCTGGTTCTAGAGATTTCTTCTAGTTAATGAGTTTTTCTTTCCTGTTGCCAAGATGCTGCTCATTGTGGGAACTGTTGGGTTACTTTATACTTTCTCAGGTATCTACCTTACTATATAAAGTGCCTTGAGATAATGTATAGGATGATCTGGCACTATCAATAAAATGTTATTTAATATTGTCCTTCATTTTAATTTGAGACCTTTTCATGCCCTGCAGAAACTCTGTCTGGTTACTTGAGCTAAACTACATTTTATAGACATCTGAACTAGAATGATCACCCCTCAGACCACTTCTCCAAACTACATCTATATCTTTGTCGAACGCCCTGGAATAGTGGACACATGCATGCTGAAAGATGTCATGCCCAACACACATGCACGATATTTGTCCTGGCGCCGCACATCAGCCTGCGGCGCACATCATCACATCATCCTGCTGCGCACATCATCACATCATCACATCACCTTGCGGCGCACATCACTGGCGGCGCACATTATCCTGCTGCCAGTGTTGTGCATGAACGAACACAAAAGAACGCGTTCATTGAACACGTTCACTTTTATGAGAACGATGAACTGAACGCAACTCAATGATAAATAATGAATTTGAACGGTGAACACGTTCATATTTCAGCGTCCTCACGTAAAGACGACAGGAAACTTCTCTCTTTATGTGTAACTTTATTAAAGTCCAGCGAACACGACACACTTCTTGTTTGTAACTCCGACACTCATCCACCACTGTATTCTTCACTCCCCTTCCTCACTCACCCTCGATACGCCAAATAGTCAGCCAATGAGAGCCTGCCATTCCACAAAACCCTACAGCCATTGGCCTATAACTGTCACGTGCCCCACCCCTACCTGTTCAGTGACCCTCAGGACATTTCAATACTTTCTCCTCAGGAGAGACGCTGTTTAAATCGAGTGCTTTCACCATGTCGTTGCTCAGTGCCCGTAACATGTCCGCGATGTAGCCGAACCTCAACCAACTAACTCGACTTCACACTACATTACCATCACTCATGGCCCACACATGCAGACCAAACAAGCAACGTACTCCAGGTGTTTTCTCCTCTGGCCAGTGTCTCAGCTCACTGGTTATTTTGGTTCGCTGTCTGGCCGGTAACCGGCCGTCTGGACCGCTCCGTGAACAAGGAGGAGGAGATGTTTCTTTATTTGACACGCTTCCACTTTATTTCTCGGATACACAGCAGGAGCAACACTGGCATCACCTCTAGGTGGTCCGTCACTTCTCGTTATACACACACTTTTAGCGTCTTTTCCCACAATACCCAGGTGCACTACGTCACACAATGCAAACTTTCCTTAAAGGGGCAGGCCACACCTGCAACACACAGCTCTCTGTCTCATATACAGATGGAAAGAGAAAGCAGAGACGCAGACTCAGCAACCACATCCGATGCACCTTATTATTATCTGAGGGATTTTTAAACACTGTCTGATAAAGTCATAAAAGGCAAGGGGTGATGGATAAGGTTTTCTTTAACAAGTTAAGTTTTTCATTCTCACTTTCCACCTTAGAATTATGAAATGAACTGAACTATGAACTAGTTCAGAATTAAAATGGTGAACTATGAACGTGAACTATTAATTTTTACTTCTATGAACTGAACTTTGAACTAGTTCATGAGAGGTGTGAACTTGCACAACACATCATCACATCATCCTGCGGCGCACATCACCTTACGGCGCACATCATCGGGCCGCGCATATTATCCTGCGACGCACTGCGCACATCACCCTGCAGCGCACATCATCGTGCGGCGCACATCATCCTGTGGCGCACATCATCCTGCAGCGCACATCATCACATCACCGTGCGGCGCACATCATCCTGCTGCGCACATCATCCTGCAGCGCACATCATCACATCACCGTGCGGTGCACATCATCCTGCAGCGCACATCATCACATCACCGTGCGGCGCACATCATCCTGCTGCGCACATCATCCTGCTGCGCACATCATCACATCATCCTGCGGCGCACATCACCGTGCGGCGCACATCATCACATCATCCTGCGGCGCACATCATCGTCCGGCACATCATCCTGCGGCGCACATCACTTTGACGGCGCACATCATCACATTATCCTGCTGCGCACATCATCACATCATCCTGCGGCGCACATCACTTTACGGCACACATCACTTTACGGCGCACATCATCCTGCTGCGCACATCATCACATTATCTGCTGCGCACATCATCACATCAGCCTGCGGCGCACATTATCCTGCTGCGCACATCATCACATCACCGTGCGGCGCACATCATCCTGCTGCGCACATCATCACATCACCCTGCAGCGCACATCACCGTGCGGTGCACATCATCCTGCTGCGCACATCACCTTGCGGCGCACATCACCGTGCGGCACACATAATCCTTCTGCGCACATCAACTGGTGGCGCACATCATCCTGTGGCGCACATCATCACATCACCGTGCGGCGCACATCAGCTTGCGGCGCACATCATCCTGTGGCGCACATCATCACATCACCCTGCGGCGCACATCACCCTGCGGCGCACATTATCCTGCTGCACATCATCCTGTGGCGCACATCATCACATCATCCTGCGGCGCACATCATCACATCACCTTGCGGCGCACATCATCCTGAGGCGCACATCATAGTGCGCCTCCTGTTGCTTACGTCATCCTGCGGTGCACATCATCACATCCTGCGGCGCACATCATGGTGCGGTGCACATCATCTGGCCGGCGAACATCATCACATCATTGTGCGGTGCACATCACAACCCTCTACGATAAGGATAAGAAAGTTAACAGTTTGCCCAGGTTGAACAGGTTGTCCTGGGGAAGTCGTCTGATCTGTCCCGCTCACGATCCGTCAACTCCCTCAAGGTTAAATGTGCAAAAACTGTCGAGTAAAAACTGAATCTTCCTCAGGCCAAGCAGAACTAAAGAGGAAGGAGAAGCAGCGTCTCTTCCTCCGGTTAGATAAAACAATAATGACAGTAATAACCCCTTGGTTTGCTGCAAAGGGGACAAGAACAAGAAGAATCTGCAACATTCAACTGTTTCCTATGGGCCACAGATAAGTTTTCATTCAAACTGACATAAATGAACAAAAGTTAAGGAATGTTGAGGGTTTTGAAGACAGAAAAGCTCAGACACTTTCACAAGAACCAAGAAAAGAGAGCACATTTCTCCTGTATTAGCTTCACTACACTGGCTTCAGGTTAAATCTAGAGTATAATTTAAAATCCTCCTCCTCCTCACCTTCAAGGCGCTTAATCATATGGCACCATTTTACCTTAACAAGCTGATAGTACCTTATCAACCCGCTAGAGCACTGTGCTCCCAGAATTCAGGCTTACTTGTCGTCCCTAAATTCTCTAAAAGTAGAATAGGAGCCAGAGCTTTTAGCCATCAAGCTCCTCTCCCGTGGAATCGTCTTCCACTTTCAGTTTGGTCCAGGCTTGTCTTAGACCTGCTCTTTGTTATGCTGCTATAGATTTAGAATGTCGGGGGACACATGACACACGGTGCTTCTCTTCACAGCTTCTCCTTCCTCTTCTCCATCGTTATCACATCAAAGAAATTAATATCTCATCAATACATGTTACTGACTTGACGTCTTCCCAGAGTCCCTTTGCCTTATCGTTCGCAGATCCAGGGCCTCGGCTGCGGCCACATCGTGGGTTATGATGGTGGATCACGTATCAGAGATCAAGATTGTAATGGTGGATCCTGTAGCGTGTTGGCATCTAATAATGGTGGTGGACCACCATCAAGGTGGCAGCTGATGGCGGCGGTGGATCATAACTGTGGACTATAGTGGCATCCGATCATGATGGTGGATCCTTATTGTGGTGGCTGCTGACCATCGACTATGATTATAACAAGACTGCTGAATATATAATATTTCTCCTCAGATACTCGATCAATACTGACAATAATCCATCAATTCACTGACCTTCCATTACGGTACAAACAGGGGCGGCTGTGGCTGAGGGGTAGAGTGGTCGTCCTCCAACCTGAAGGTCGGCGGTTCGATTCCCAGTCTGAACCATCTGCATGCCGAAGTGTCCTTGGGCAAGATGCTGAACCCCGAATGGCCCCCCCTTAGAATAACAAAGTGCTGGGATAGATGCACTGTATGAATGTGTGTGTGAATGGGTGAATGTGAAACTGTAATGTAAAGCGCTTTGAGTGGTCATCAAGACTAGAAAAGGGCTATATAAATGCAAATCCATTTACCATTTACCATTTATTCGAATCATTGCTGCAAATACCCTTGTCTTTCTGATGTTCTCCATTACATGTGACAACTATTGCACTTCTGTCCGTCCTGGGAGAGGGATCCCTCACATGTGGCTCTCTCTGAGGTTTCTACGTTCTTTTTACCCTGTTAAAAGTTGTTTAGTTTTTCCTTACTCTTGTTGAGGGTTAATGGCAGAGGATGGCACACCTTGTTAAAGCCCTATGAGACAAATTCTGATTTGTGAATATGGCCTAAACAAATACAATTTGATGGATTAATTGATTGATGGTTTGAGCTGGCAGACACCATCACTACATTTATGGTGAGATTTGGGGGAACTCCCATCATGCACTGAGCAATTCTCCCCTTCTTTCTGTCTCTCTGCCCCACATTTATTTATTTAACTATATGTCACTAACTTTTTCCCCCCCTATCATAGTCTCTTCCCCTCTCTGCAGGTAACTCTTACTCTACAGCTGCAGGATTCAGACAACAACAACAATTTATAATTATTTTTTTTTATGTTGCTGCTATCATTAGAAACATATTTGCATCTGTAATTATTAATCTTATTGTTTTCTATATAATAACTTTTCTGACAGAGTTGAAAAATAACGGTTACACAACTGTTCCTGGCCACCCTTTCCCCTCCCCCCTCCTATCTTCTCTTTCCATCCACAAATGCCGGTTAAAACTTTAGTGTTTCAAAAGAAAGCCTTATGTTTACTTATCCAGAAGCACTGATGACTTCTCTGAACTGAAAGGCATCTTGGATGGACCACAACACAGTGGAAACGTGTACTGTGGTCAGACGAGTCAGTATATCAGGTATTTTTTGAAAGAAGAGATAATGATGGAGTTTTCTCTCTCCACAGTCACTAGAGGATTTGCTCAATGTGGGGACTGCTGTGTTTCTCCATCATTTGAAGGTCCTTTAACAAGCCTCCATGTCAAGTTTCTTGAGATAATGTATATTAGGATTTGACCTATTCAAATAAAGTGAAGTTCAATGTGGGCGGGGCGCAGTCTTCCTGACGCTGCGGGGGGCGGAACAGTGACTCCGACAGGAAACCGACAGAAAGGCGAGTATCTCTGATAAAACAGTAGAAGTGGCTCCTCAGGGGCGCTGTCTGCCTCGGAGCGAGCTGCCGGGTTCGAGCGACATATCGCGGTGTGACAATGTTTTGTGTTGTCGATAGGCTAACGGTCCCGATCAACTCAGCCAAGTTGGCTAGCTAACACTTCAGCGTCCTTACAGAAGCTGCTGCTAGCTACAAGCTAGCTGCTACTTAAGTGCTTCACACAGGCCAAAAGGTGTTTGAGGTTAAACGATAAAGTAGATTAGGTTGTAAATTATATTAAACCTGAAGTGGTTTACCAGAGGCTAGGTTGACACATGTGATGGGCCTTTTATATGAGAGGTAAACATCAGTAAGGAAGTGAAGCTCTGATGCAACGTAAACTTTGCATGTACTCCTGAAACACCAGCTAGCTGAGGAGCTAACACTGACAGTGTGTAAATACGGATGAAGCTGGATGGTTAGAGACTAAACGGGTGTATATGGTGTCATGTGAGAGAAAGCCATCCCCTAAACTTCTACATCTGGTTTGATGGATTTTATTCAGGCACAGTTTGAAAACTTCAGTCAGAGAATATATTCTGAGATTACCATTTCCTGCTCTGGATGCAAATTGGCGGAACCTAATAACATCAGACTATTAAATTGGTTGATCTTATTTTAACAGCATTCAAACACCAAACCCAGAATGCAATCCAAGGTCTCAGTGTGGAATTATTATATGGCTTGATATATTATTGCGTTATCGACTTTAGGCAACCTGCTCTAATCAGAAATGATGCCTCATCCCACATGTTTGCATTCACAGCCACATTGTTGGTGGTGATGTGCCCAGTTTAAGTTTTTGGCTGCCACACAAGAGGCTTGGCGGATGGTATTTATACAACTCTGTTATGTTATACATGTAGTGTTTCATCGGTTTTAGGCCAGTATGTAACTTGAAAATCATAGTTGGTATGTTAACTGCTTTGGCCCTAAGTGAAACACTGTAAATATCTGGTGTCAAGTCTCGACCTTACTGTGTAAAGTGCCTTAATGTATAAAGTGAATTGGCCCTATACAGCTAAAATAGAAATATAAATTGAATTGCCTCCAAACTTTAGGGTTCACTTTGAGATTGATTCTGTGTTCAGATTGGCAACAGTGATGAATGAAAAACGCAGCCTCTCTCACTCCCTCTCAAACTCACATCCTATCCTATTTCATCATTGTGCTTGTACGACAATCAAGCGCCTCACCTTGCAGGGATGTTTTTGCTCTGAATAAACCGAATCACTAACAGAGTACATGTCTTTCTTTATTCTTTCAGATGGCTGCAATCAGAAAGAAACTAGTGATAGTTGGTGATGGAGCCTGCGGCAAAACCTGTCTCCTGATAGTGTTCAGCAAAGATCAGTTCCCTGAGGTCTATGTGCCCACTGTGTTTGAAAACTATGTGGCAGATATTGAGGTTGATGGCAAACAGGTAAGCTGTTTGTTATAATATCACATTTTGATGTTCCGTTCTTTTTATCAGGAGTCAATTAACACAACATGGGTTGTGTAGACTGCTTCCATGACCCTGAAGGTTTGTTTCACAATATAACCTGAGCAGCACTTGGTTTTTAAGGGTGATACTGATATTTATATTGGACAGTTAAAAAAAAGATCACAATATATAAAATGTTAGTAATGTGTTTTAACATAATGCTCTTTCCTTTGTGTCAATGAAACATGAGCAAAGAGACACTATTTTTCAATTATAAAATTTGTCTCTGAATGTATCTCATGTTGTCAGAATCTCGTGCATAAACCTTGTAACTGAGCCCTGCATTGTGAAGTATGTAAGTATTAATGTCCTTGACCCCTGTAGGTGGAGCTGGCTCTCTGGGACACAGCTGGACAGGAGGACTACGACCGACTGAGGCCTCTCTCCTATCCAGACACAGATGTCATTCTCATGTGTTTCTCCGTCGACAGCCCTGACAGCCTCGGTAAGATTTCTTTCCTGCCATTGTTTCTGACAAATGTACCATTTGCTCCACATTCAACATGAACACTTTGTGCCCGATGCAGAGAACATTCCAGAGAAGTGGACTCCTGAGGTCAAACACTTCTGTCCCAATGTGCCTATAATTCTGGTGGGAAACAAGAAAGACCTGCGGAATGATGAACACACACGTCGAGAGTTAGCTAAGATGAAACAGGTGAGTGGGGCATGTACATGTTTAAACCTACGTGCTTAAGTTCATACTGAATTTCATGATAATCCCAAAGGTTACTGATGTCAAAATGCATCGAATTAATCCTGGGAAACTGTTTGTGAAACTGTAAGAGCAAGGAGTCTCCCATATTCTGAACTTTTGTTCTGGCATCAAAGCTATGCAAGATAAATGGTGTAAATGTTTATTTGCACACACAGAGAGATAATATTGTGCAATGTTATAATTCCTCACTCCTTATCTCTCTACCTTTCTGTCTCTCTCACACACGTAACCTCATCAACACTCACACACACAAACATGACGTGCACGTCTTCATGTCTATTCAAAACAATGTAACAACTGAAACCTAAATTTTGCTGTGAGTATCTGTATGAGTTACAGCATGCTAAGCTTTCACTGTGTATGTGTAATCGTATAAATGTTGTAGCTCATCAGTGGCATATGCCAGGCTGTGTCAACCCTCAAAATGTATCTCAGTACCATAAAAATATTAAATCTTTCGTGTTTTTGTAAAAGGGTTCAAATAATGAAAATTAAAGACTATTTGTGTTCATCATGATCAGGACTAATGTTATTAAATATTACAGCAGATTTAGGGAGTGGTCATTGTTGTACACGAAGGTGCCGAGTGTTTTTGAAATGTGACACTACACCAATGACATACTCCAGGTGATGTTAACCCTCAAAATGAAAGTTTTACAGCGTGCTGAAAATACCTTTTTTTTTAAGGTAGTCCTAACGTTTAACCACCTATAGTATGCTGATGATGTAGTTGTCTTTTCTCTTCACAGTGCTGGTTTAAAGCAACTGTACAAGTTATGACGTGCACTATGACATTCATCTTAGGTCTAAAAAGAGTGTTGTCATGATTGTTGGAACCAGAGGCCAAGTCCTAAAGAGAAGAACAAAGTAAAATATCTAGGTCGCACATTATGAATGATTTATGTGATGACAATGTGCAGCATCGGTGCTGTATACTCTACTGCACATTTTCTGTTTGCAGATGATGTGGAAATAGCACTTTCTTACTTATCTCCACTTTACACAGCACATCTGTGGTGCAGTCAAATCATTTAAAATGGAAAAAGCTTTAGAAAGATGCATTCTCACATGACTTATCTTGGTCAAATTTTTTTGGGATCATAACAACCTGTCATTTAAACAGGGGTGTGTAGACTTTTTTTATCCACTGTATGTATCAGCTGCTAAGAAGATACAAAGATGTAAAGAGATCAAACAATAAAGTCATCCCATGTTCTGACACTTTTTAAAAGGATATCTGTGATTTGAGCTGATTTTCCTTTTCTTTTTTGATTCGGCCCACGCAGGAACCAGTGAAGTCGGATGAGGCGAGGGACATGGCTAACCGGATCAATGCCTTTGGTTACTTGGAGTGCTCGGCCAAGACGAAGGATGGTGTTAGGGAGGTGTTTGAAATGGCCACTAGGGCAGCACTGCAGGCCAAGAGACGAGGCAAGAAAAGCGGCTGCTGCCTTTTATAGAGTGTCAGGTAATGCAGGATCAGGAGGGAAATAAACATCCAAGAAAAAAATCCCTGTGCCTGTTTTCTCCAAGTCAGGCACAGTTGACTGGGGAGTTGTAGGGATGAAAAAGGAAGGTCAAATGCTATGGAAAAGGTGAATACATGTATATACATTTAAGTTCGACATTATAGCTTTTAGCTTTCAAATAAGAAATATAGTAATCTCGAGTTTAGGATTCCGTAAACCTGAAATTAAGAGGACATGACGAGAAGGGCACGTCTCTCCTACTCATACTCTTACTCCACTACAGTTATCAGACTTATACCTGCCTAATGAGCTGTTGGAAGACTTCCATGGCTTGCAGTGTGACTGTGCTTGTCTTGTTTTTCACTTAATTTCCAAAGTTATAACTTTATATCGATCTGCTTTTCTTTTCTATGAACCTGTAATACTTCTTATTATTTCCCATTCAAATGCAGAGAGTTTGATTATTTGCAGTTAAGTAAAAATACATAGTGAGACCAACTTACTGTTTTATACCTGCTTTTTAATTAATACAAGTTGATTGAGTTAACTTGGCCTTAAAGTGACAAACTGTGATTGAAATAAATCTGAGTGTCCTGTCAAACACGCTGTATACGGGTGGGTATTAAAGGGTTAATAAAATGTTATGGCCCTTTGGACGGTTATTGTAAATCCTGAAATAATAACAGCCCTTAATTTATAACTGCTACAGGGGGCAGAGCCTTTTTTAAACAAGCTGAAAAGACTTGATTCCTTGATTTCCCCCGTTTTCTGAGATTATTCCAAATTTAGTAAAAAATCCTCCAAATTTTATCATGTGATCACTTTTAATTTGCTGGTAATGCAAACTGAACACTGTCTCCATGACAAACTCAGAATAATGTACATTTCTATAGCACAGTAATTTAGTAAAAATCCTCCCAATTTTATCATGTGATCACTTGTAATTAGCTGGTAATGCAAATTGAACACTGTCTCCATGACAAATTCAGTATAATGTACATTTCTATAGCACAGTATCCTTTACTACACAGTTGTGTAGTGTAGTTTCTTCCTCAAAATAAATACTGTTTTCAGTTACTTTATGTAAATTACTCTACCAATATTTGACATTAGTAGGGTAATAGGACGAATTGCTTGCGGCCAGTTGGCTTTTAACGTGAAACTTTTGCACAGGACTTGAGTCACCTGTGGAAGTGAGTGAAAACAGTGTTTGTGTTGAAGAAGTGACACTCAGAGGATAGTTGATGAAATCAGTGCTATGGGACTGTCAACTTTAGTGAATGTTCATCTGCAACATACGGTAACTCCACACCTCAGTGTTTTAACCCTTCTTTTGTTCTGTGGATGTTAGACATTGAAAGGGTCCCCCCCCCCGATGCCAGTTCACTCATGTCTTCATCAGTTTTTCTGCTCTTCTGTATGTTATGTTCACTTTGTGATATTCTACTGGTTTTTGTTGTATTATTTGCACACAGCTAAAATCAAGAGGTCGGTGTGGTAAACGCTTGGAAAATATATGTCAGATTATGAAATACAAAATGCAAGCAACTCCTTAAGGATTGGTCATTTGTAAAAAAAAATTTATACAAATGTATCCTGACCTTTCTCCAGTCGTCTTTTGTAACGTATTCTAAAGGAAATAAATTGTAACCGAGAATGACCAAATTCTGCCTCTGGCGTCTTTTGCTTTCTCTCTTAACACCATTTCAGTTATGACAAATCATGTTATTGTCCATCGAGATCCCAACGTTTCAAGGTTCCCCATGTGCTGAGTATCAAATCATACACATTTCCATTTGATTGTTTGGTGCAGCCATATATAGCTTATGGCTGTGAAGAGCTTCTGTTCTGCCAGTTGATTGGTTAATTGTTTTGACCTTCATACTGTTACTTGTTTTTGCAGTTATACTTTGTTTATACATGTATCTCGTACACAAATTTATCAAAATGTGGTAACTAATCCGTTCAGTAGTACCAGCGCTCAATTAAGTAAAACATAGCCTTTATATATCTACTGTTATGTCTGAATCCCCTGGGGCTCTGTAGAAAAGTAGGGACCTGGATGTAAAACTCTCTAACGAGGGGAGATAAATAAAAAACACATGGACACAGAATTAAAAAGAGAAAATATATATTTAATTTTTCATATGCAGTTGGTAGGAATGGATTAACATTCTCAATTTATCAAGCAACATCAAAAGGTTTTTAGAATCTATTAGATGTGTCAATGGAATTCGTTGGGTGAAAATGTTAATTAAATTCATATTTGTAAATACTCCAGAGTGACCACCCCTCACCTCTCTGCTGAGGCTCAGTCACTTCTAGATTGATTGTGTTGTCTCACAGCAACAGGACACAGTTTGGCTTCTGGGAGGCGATGTGCAGAGATACAGTGCTGTGAAAAAGTATTTGCCCCCTTCCTGATTTTAAATATTTTTGCATTTTTGTCACACTTAAATGATTCAGATCATCACAAAAATTTGTATATTAGACCAAGGTAGCCTGAGTAAATACAAAATGCATTTTTTAAATGATGATTTCATTTATTAAGTGAAAAAGTCTATCTAAACCTACTTGGCCCTCTGTGAAAAAGTATTTGCCCCCTAAGCCTAATAACTGGTTGTTCTGCCCTTGGCGGCAACAACTGCAATCAGATGTTTGCGATAACTGGCAATGAGTCTCTCACATCACTGTAGAGGAATTTTGGACCACTCTTATTTGCAGAATTCTTTTAATTCAGCAGCATTGGATGGTTTTCTAGCATGAATGGCTTGTTTAAGTTCATGCCACAGCATCTCAATCCGATTTATGTCCGGACTTTGACTAGGCCACTCCAAAACCTTCATTTTGTTTATTTTGAGCCATTCAGATGTTGACTTGCTTGTGTATTTCGGATCATTGTCCTGCTGCATAACCCAAGTGCGCTCGAACTTGATGTCACAAACTGATGGCCGGACATTTTCCTTCAGGATTTTCTGTTAGAGCAGAATTCATGGTTCCATCAATTATGGCAATTCATCCAGGTCCTGAAGCTGCAAAGCAGCCCCAGAACTTCACACTACCACCGCCATGTTTGAGTGTTGGTATGATGTTGTTTTTATGAAATGCTGTGCTCGTTTTACGCCAGACGTAACAGGACCCACACCTTCCAAAAAGTTCAATTTTTTTTTGATCAGTCCACAGAATATTTGTCTAAAAGTCTTGGGGATAAACAAGATGTTTTTTGGCAAATGTGAGACAAGCCTTTGTGTTCTTTTTGATCAGAAGTGGCTTTCGCCTGGGAACTCTCCCATGGATGCCATTTTTGCTCAGTCTCTTTCTTATTGTGAATCATGAACACTGACCTTAACTGAAGCAAGTGAGGCCTGCAGTTCCTTAGATGTTGTTCTGGGGTCTTTTATGACTCAGCTTTCCAAAAAATGTGGTTTATCACAGTTTATTCAGGATTTATCAAGAGGGGGCAATTACTTTTTCATCATCATTTAAAAACTGCATTTTGTATTTATTCTGGTTATTTTTATCTAATATTAAAATTTGTTTGATGATGTGAAACATTTAAGTGTGACAAATATGCAAAAAACTAAGAAACTCGGAAGGGGGCAAATACTTTTTCACAGCACTGTACATGTAAATATAATCATTCTAAGATATGACCTCCGGAGGACGTCTGCAGAATTGGGTCAGACTTTCTGCAGAGTTTTGCCTTTTCACACGCAGCGGAGGATTCAGGTGAGGGGTGGAGCATCAGGCAGAAGCAGGATATAACGTTTAAATTCCAGTAAAGATATCACGTTGTTTTTTAAACCACATCGACACTGGGGTCGGCCATTATCACCAAAAGCTCTCTTGACGCTCTGTCTGTGTGAGACACTTTTTCATCTGGAGATATGTTTTCTTTTTCTTTTTTCGTTTCTGTGCTGTGTCAGAAACATCATCAAAACCCCCACTCGCATGCCATGAATACTGCGGAGGATCTCCTGCTGTGTTCTCACATCAGCTCCTCTGGACTTTCTGCAGACTTAATACTAGGGGGCCAGCTAAAGAAACTCCAGAAAAAGTCCGGAGCCTCTCACTTGGACATTTGCATTCACACATACAGTCCCTCTGGAGGATCTCCAGAGTTCAGTGCATGTCTGAAAGCATCTATTTCTAACACAGTGACATCACTGGCCTCAGTCCTCAGCTTCACTCTATAGTGTCCGATGAAGTCCTGCCACAAACTCCTGATAGTATGGCTCTGAAAGGAGATGAAATACAATACAACCATTGGAAGGGTTCCTTATAAAAAACATCTAAAGTTGTCAACAGATTTGACAATTTACTCCCACAATGATATTTGTCTTAAGAATCACAAACCTGTGTCAGGCTCGATAAATGAATGTCTAATGAGAAAGTCCAAGACCACCATGGCTGAGTTGGGTTTGAAGTCATCAGTGGCCAGCAGTTCTTTCACCTGGAACCAGACCAGGGTGGTCAGAAAGCAGTCAGTCTTTGTGCTTCTATTCAGTATATATAAACAAAGTTGTCACATTCATAGATCCTTGATAGTAAAACCTGTCAGTTACCTCCAGACTGGATTACTGTAATTATTTATTATCAGGATGTCCCAGTAAGTTATTGAAAAGCCTCCAGCTGTTACAAAATGCTGCTCTCTTGTGGTTCCTAGAATCTGTAAGAGTAGAACTGGAGGTAGAGCCTTTAGCTACCACGCTCCTGTCCAGTGGAACCAGCTCCCACTCAGGGTTCAGGAGGCAGACACCATCTCTACATTTAAGGTTAAATTTAAAACCTTCCTTTTTGATAAAACCTATAGCTGGTTCTGGATCAGATGAGCCCTGTAAACTCTGCTATAGACAGCTGGGAGAACTCCCATCACACACGTAATAATATTGAAGGTCTCCACCTTATGTGTAATGCCTTGAGAACGCATGTTGTCATTTAACACTATACAATAAAAATGTAATTGAGATACAAAAAATTACAGTCGAGGGCTAAAAACAAAACCCAGTCTCAGTCGTGTGTCTAGGTCTGTAGATGATAACAAAGATATGTTCATATAGGTCTTTATATGAAATGAGACTGACTCTGAATCTGCTGGAGTCCACTATGGGGTTGACTGTTAGAACTTCTGTACAAGACTGTTATGGATGTTGCTGAGTAGAACCTCATACTGACCTTATCAATGGGCAGGAGGTAGAAATCCTGCACCTCTCCATCCCCCACTCTGGGCTTGAACTCGCGAGGAAGCTCCAGATCATAGACAAGCTGACTCTCTGCAAACAACCCTTCTTCATCCTCATAGGTGTAGCTAGAAAGTATATTGGAATACTTGTTAATGGAATCTAGAGGCTTGGTTTTTACATGCCTAAAGTAGGATCTAAATCTTGTTCAGTCCATGGCTGCCCACTGCTCTGTGTCTTCACTGTGTGTGTTGTGTCCTGCTGTGTTCACACGGATGGGTCAAAAGCAGAAGACAAATTTCCTCCATATGCATGTGTGTGGGACCAATAAAGGAATCGTAATCTTAATCACAGCACTCAAAATGGCCCATCATGAGGACTCAACAGCAGTTATCAGGGCCCCTCTTGTCAGGATCAACACCAGTGTAAACGTTGAGAATGTGGGCTGGTTACACTACATACTTGGTTTTGTTAAAATTAGGGAAAAATCTCACCTTACTGTGGTTACAGGACATGCCTTATCAGCAATGGCTGCTGGGATACATGCTTCCTCCTGACATTCTTTCACCAGAGTATATTTAACGCCAACACCAGCAGATAGACCACCTGCTGCCTTCAAAGACACAACACATCAACCTTCTTGATTCATTTCTGGAACTCTGAATATAAAGTCCTTTGAAATGTTATACCAATAATAACCATTCCTTAAATTACATTATCATTGTATCACTGTATTCTGTACCTGCAATGGAATCAGGTCTAATTATTACTCACCAGATTGTCCAGAAGTCCAGGGAATGTCTGCTTAGTTTTGGAGCGTCGAGCCAGCCACATACTGACTTCCCCACTGTCACTGACGGTGTAACCATTGATATGGACTCCATACCGTTTCACCCCAAAAAGACCTGGAGTACAGTATCACAGTCCGCTCATATGCAACCCTATCACTGAGCAAACCTAACATGGTGCTTCCACAGCGAGTCTAAACTTACTTGTAGCTGCTCTTTCCATCCACATCAGAGGAGGATCTGAAAATGTTGGCATCACACTATACTTCTGAAAGATGAGAAGGTCTCGTTTTTACTCTGATAAATTATACATGTACAGTGTGCAAACTGTGGTTTTCTGATTTTTATAGTCCAAGTTAGAATATATGAGATGGAAGAAACTACCATAACTGTCATGGTGCTCCTTTCACCTGCATTATTACTTAACCTTGTAGCTTCCTCAAAATCCAATTTCAAAACTCTCCCAAAGAAGTTATATTTTCACATGGGTTTGTTTGGTTGTTAGCAAGATTACACAAAAACTAACCAAATAATTTCCATGAAATTGTGTGAGGAGTGATGATCCATGGAAGTAGCCATTACATTTTGGTGTAGATCCAGATCAGGAATTCTGTGCATAGTGGTGAATAGATAGAGTGGGGAATTTTTTTTCTGTGAACTACCCCTTAAAGTTTTACTGCAGATACAGGGTTTTATTTATACTTTCTTCAACATGGTGAGATAAGCAATGTTTTCGTTTTACTTTTCAAAAATTTCACAGGGAACATTAAATGGACATATTAATGGGTCGGATGTCTATAAACTTGTGAGTTATTTTAGTTGTTTTTTTACTAACATTGTAAATATCATATAATTATCATGGTCTGTTCAATCCGACTGCCTCAGCCTGAATAACCTAATAACACACCGAAAAAACGGGAAGATACAAGCAGCTATTTACTAGAACTAAGAGCATTTTCCATTCTGTCTCTAAAAACGTTATTTTAACTATTTCTTAACCACCTTGTGTTGAAAAGTGCTCTATATATAAAGTTATTGTTATTGTTATAGGAGTCATCAGCAACTGTTGTGTGTGTGTGGGTGTGTTTGTGTGTGTGAGACCTCGTCCCTCCATCCTCTGAGGCAGCCCAGGGACGCCTCATGTCTCAGGGACTGCAGGACAGCGTCCACAGCCTCGGATCTCCTCCCGTATGAGTCCAGACTGTGACAGAGCGTCACTGCGCCACCGTGTGGCGGATTGAACACATCTGGATACCGTGTCAACAGCGCAGCCACGTGAGGAGGAATCCAACCGACCTGCGCTGAGTCGATCTCAAACCTGCAGCAGCTAACACGAGAGGAGCCTGTGGACACACAGAGAGGAGGGTGTCACTGTCAAGCCCTCCCACCGCCCCCATTGTGTCACATCTCCACACAGGACCACTGGTCTACCTGCTGAGTAAAAGTTATTCATTCGACTGAGGAGTTTGACGATCTTCTCTGACCAGGCAGCGCTAGTCATGTTAAACACTGCTACACTGTAATGTCCCAGTTGGACCTGACACTATTAACTATGCTGCTAGTATCCTCTTCCTCCTCCGCCTCGTCCTCCTCCTTCTCTTCTTCGTGGACACATAAAGTGCTCCTCGCCAACATTTTGCCCCGACAGCGCCAAAAAACGGAGCTACTGTCGAAACGTGGTTGTCGACGTGTGTATAGTAAATAATAACATCATTTTACTTTAGGTTTGCGTGGATGTTGTTTCAAACAAGACAAGTCTTCATTAACGCCAGCTTGCTCCAAGATGACAGTTACACAAGACATCCCAGAGTAGGCCTAGAAAAAAAAACCTTACAGTATAAGTCAAAAAGTACATTCAAAAACAAAAGGCTATTAACATATAGCGGAGTACATGCAGAGCCGATGTTACCTAATATAAATAACAATATAAATGAAAAAAATAATGCTAAGTGGCAGGGAAAGATAATAGGAGTAAGTAACATGGAATATATATTGCATGTGAATAGAACATTATACCCAACCCTAACCCTGAGTAATATAACACATGAACACAAATATTCTACATGAAAAACCCCAAACCCAAGTTATTTAATATTAGATATTATAAGATAGTTCAACTGGGCCACTTTCTGCTGTCCCACCTTGGAGTTTGTAATGAGGAGAGTTTGACTTACACCAATTAACCTAGAAGGATAAAGGAAAAGGAATAAGCAAATAATAAATTGGTAGATACTTAGAACAAAGTGACCCAGAATACATTAAAATGTACACTGATGCATCTGAGGACAACAAATTAGCGAGAGTGATAACATGGCAGTGTATACAGGGGAACTCAGACTTATTAGTATAGCTGTAAACTGGATTGAAGAAGTAAAACCGTGCAAAGTACTGATATTTTCAGATTACAGCAGTGGCCCTGAAAGCATCAGTCATAGCTATTAGGAAATATGTAGATTCTTCTTCTTTTGATTCATGTCCAGCCTTTAGGAGATCCAGTGTGTTAGACATAGTCAGACACAAGGCCGGACATAATTATACAGAGTGCACATACTGTATTGGTAATGAAGAGAAAGGGTTTGTATGGGTTCCTGCACACTGGACAATAAGGGCAGATGCTTCCATAGTATTCAAGGAAAGTAACAGGGGACCAGCAGAGATACAATAGTAGAGGACGATAACAACAACAGTAAGGTTTGCTCTGACGTTCTAAACAGTACTCTAAAGATAAAGGAGACAGAGCCTTTACTGTGAAGGCCACTACACTTTGGCACAGTCACAGATTAAACTGAATCACAGTTCTGTCTCACTTCTTAAGAAACATCTTTATTTAAAAAAAGAAGCTTCATGTCATATCATGTATATTAATTGTGTTATCTGTTTTCATGATCGATAACAGAAATAATTAAATATCCATTTTGACCATATAGTGTATGATTCTGACCCTCACTCTTTTCCAGACGGTGGCGCTAATGTATCGATAACTAGTTGGCCAACCGTGGTTAAATATCAGAAGAAGAAAGAGCACCACCAGAAGAAGAGACAGAAGAAGAGATGAAGTGTTTTCTACGAACCGAGTTGGATAAGAAACCCATCGTGCTTGAAAGAGAAATAAAACACCTGCATTTATATACCGCAGCATTCTGCTGTTAGCTAGCTCACTGGATAGGGCCGAACAAAGCTAGCTAGCTAACATCCTGCCACTTAGCTTACCCTTTGATTTGATCAGCGATCGAGGAGCGACTGGTTCAATTAAGAAGAAGAAGGAAGAAGGTAAGATGTATTCAGTATCTGAAATGTGTAATGCCTGCAGCCCCTCCACGTCCTGATCGCTCTTAATTTGAACGATGACAAACCAGGTTCACACTGCTCCTGACGCACACATGAACAGATTTGTTAGACATTCATCAGTAGGCTACACTGTAGTAGTGTCTCCACTAGTCCCACTTTAAACCCTTCACAAGTTTACCCAGTTTTTACTGACCCTTGTAATGGTGGACCCTTGGAATGAGACAGACGAAACATTAGAACACGTGGTTTTGTTCATGCTCCGTTTCTAACAAATATGGCTGGATCGATTATCACTCGAAGTAAATTACATTCTGAACTTAAACATTTCCCATTTACTGTTTTATTTTTTATATCTAAATTCATCTACTTCTGGTATACATGTGAATCCTCATGGGTAAATATCATATTCTTTGTAGTAAATGGAGTAATTCCCAGCCCCTAAAGATTTTACACTATTGTGTTTATCACATGAAACAATGCAGTGTGGTAAAGCAAAACGTTTTATTAGGAAATACGTAGATTCTTCTTCTTTTGATTCATGTCTACCCTTTAGGAGATCCAGTGTGTTAGATATTTGCTCCTCAAATTTGTATGTCTGTTTGATTTTCATACTAAGTCACACATTTGTCTAAATATTCCCCTTTTATATGTTTGAGCACTTTTATATTTACTTTGTCTAAACAAATGTTTTTGTGTATGTTTCAATAAATAATGGGTCTTCACTAGCCCTGATCTCCCTCCTCAACATGTTGCACTGAGGTCTGTCCCTGATGTTGGACTGTAGAACTGATATAGCTTTAAGATCTAACACCGTCCCAGCTTTTCAGCAGATAGAATCTGCTCAATTTATTTGACATGGTTCAGGCTATGATGTAAACATACTGCTACTGAGGAAACCCTTTATTTTGACTACCTCAACTTTTTATATGTTATATAGATGCAGATTTGTAATAACAAATTGATAACTTAAAATGCTAAGCTTTCTTATCCTGTTGGTTGTGAAGGTCCACTGTCTGTCATGGCTTCAGAGGTCAGTATGCAGGAGATGAGTGAGGTGGTGATTGTCACCATACCAGAAGGTGTGGCCGAGGACCTCCCCTCTGTAATGGAGGAGGATAAAGCAGTGTTGGTGACCACACAGCTGAGCCCTCAGCCAGGGTAAGGTGCACAAAGCCCATAAAGTGCACACACAGTACTTTGGCCGTCAGTAAAGATACACTGGACACAGTATGCTGAATTAATGAGGAGAATCACTGTTGTTCACTTTGCTAAACAAAAACTTAAAGACTATCCGAATTGTCATTCCAGGGAGGAGGTCCTCACAGTAGCACCAGTGGAGGAAGAAGCTGAGGCCAGCACATCAGATGCACTGTCAAAGGAGGAGGCAGTCATTGGTAATGCGACCTGCAGCACTTTTTTTACACCTTTTTTAGACATGAACTCTGAAAATGTCCACACAAGGGGGTCTGGACTTAATGCGGAGTTAGTCTTTCACATATGAGGAACTCAGCAGGAGACTGTCCAGTAAAGCTGCTTTCCGACATGCACTGAACTCTGGAGATCCTCTAGACATCCTCTTGACATTCTCCAGATGGGCTGTTTGTGTGAAGGCAAATGTCGAAGTGAGAGTCTCCGCCTTTCTGCGGACAGGACTTTCTCCTGCCAGCCCCCTTGTATAAAGTGTCCAGAAAGTCAGAGTTTAGTCAGTGTTTATCTCAAAGCAGCTCATGTAAAATGTAGCAGACACAAGGCCTTTCACTAGATTAAATTATAGCTACTGAAACTCCCCCTTCTTTGAGTTTTGTATTTCACTGCACTGTGGTGGTTATCAGTGATGATCTGCTACTATTGAGTTTTGTGCAGTAAATGAAATAAACAAATTACTACAGGGATCTGCAGCTTCGGCCCAGGCTGGTGGCCTGATCTCCAGTTCCTCATGTCCAAATATCGAGAAGCTGAACCAAGCGGCTTGCGATAGACTGGTCAGATTAGTACTTTACATGGATTCTTGCTACCATTGTTGTGTGAATGGGTTAATGCCCATTGTAAAATGCATTCTAAATATAAAAAAAGCTCTCAGACATTAATGACAACGCTGTATGTTTCAGGCAGTCTCTACTAGTCTCATTACTTAAATCGCATGATATTTTAAATGTTGTAAATAGTTTTATATTAGCAGCTGAAAGAAATGACTGGATGTTTGTAAGAGGTTGTTTTTGTCTCTGGCTCTGCAGTGAAGTTAACTGAAGAGGTGGATGTGGAGGCTGACATCTTCTACCCAATCACCTGCGGAGACGCCAAAGCCACGCTGGTTTGGAAGAAGTTTGTCTGCCCAGGGATCAATGTGAAATGTGTCCAGGTAGAGCAGAGCCTGTTTAAAATCACATTCTTCAGCACATTAAAGGTATAGATTCATAACTGTTTTCTCAAAAACTAACCGTTTATTTTGTCTTTATCAGTTCAACGAGGAGCTCATCAGCCCAAAGGAGTTTGTGTGTTTAGCAGGGAAATCCACTCTGAAGGATTGGAAGAGAGCCATACGCCTCAACGCCACCATGCTCAGGTCTGGATCAACACGATAAGCTCACCATGAATTTTACTTGATATTATTGGATACAGCCTCACCCTGCCTCCTTTACAGATGCAGCATTTATTCCACAAAATGTAAGTCGAGTTTAAAGTCTAGCTCAAAGTGAGGTTAATCATCAGTTTAAATCCAGGACTTCTCACTTAGACAGTTTTTAAAGTGTTTTGAGGATTAGTCATATTAAAATGTCTTCTTCTGACTTGAAGAATTGAATCCAATCATTTTGCAGAATTATTGCAGGAATTTGGCTCCAGGGAACTGCTGTGGCTTAAAATGAACATTTATAATGACAGGTCTGTAAATATTAACGTTGCCATAAGTCAATTACCTTTCTTTAATGGAAATCTGACATTTTCCTTGATTTCTCTGAAATCATTCATGGATCTTGATAAAAGGAAGTATGTCTGCATTGGTGCATTGCTCAACAAAGAGGGTAGTAGTTTAAGATTTCAGGGCAAAGACAAAGAAAAATAAACTGGGTTATGTAGATTACTTATTTTGTATGTCAATAGATTTGCCTCCATAAACAAGTTGGATTCCAGTTGAGAGTGTATTTTGAGTTATAATGAATTTGCCAAAAATGAACCAAAACAAATATTAAACCACAGAAAATATGACTTCAACCAGAATACTTTTTTATTACTTATTTAAATTCTGTTGGACCCAATAATCGGATAGTGGAAATCTGATGACATGACAGAGCAAGCTCCAGGCCGTCCCTCTCGTTAGTGGTGGATGTGCAGTTAACAAATATGCCTCAGGATGGCACTGTTCCATCACACATGGTTGTCAGTAAACTCTAGCAGTGCAGCCAGTTGTTTTGTATAATCAATCAATCGTATTTCATATCACAGGAAGATTATGGACTCAGGTGAATTGGACTTCTACCAGCATACAAAAGTCTGTTCCAACACCTGCCGCAGCACTAAGATAGACCTTGTGGGAACAAAAGTGTCCCTCAGCAGCGATCAATCAGCTGACCTGGTGTCTGCCACCCCCTCCTCAGCTGACTGTAAGTTCTACAATCCACACTTCATACTAACCAAGGAGTCATTCTGATCTTAGTGCATATAGTATGTATAGATAGTATTTATGTTGCCCTGGTACATGCTGGGAGGCTTTACAACAGACCTACATCTAAAATTATTGTCCTTTGAATTCTGATCACCACCTTAACACTACTCATTAAGCCTGATAGCAACACATTAGCCTGGATTATTTAGGCTATGTTTGAAAGAACAGGAGCAAAACATTCAGACACTGAGTCACAGTCGCACACAAACACACACAGAGCGACGCACATTCCCACACAAACTATCTCTCACACTCACACAAAGAGTGAAAAAGCTTCGGAAGCACTACAACTGTCCGCACTGTAGTCCAGAATACAAACACAGTGGTCTGATTGTAGTGATGTGGCACAGTGATCTTATCCCGTCTGTGTTGTAGTGAATGGAACACTAACCTCGTTTCCTGAGGCGACAGAGGAAACGTCAGAGTGGGTCACAGCCATTGGAGGTGAGCAATCTTCACGACCATGAGGAATGAACTGAATGAGGGAAGCGTTTTTTACTTGTTATGATGTAATACATCTGGGTGTGTGTGCGTTCAGAGGACTCTGTGGTGTTCTGGCGTGCTGTGAAGGAGGCAGGACTGCTGGAGGAGGTGGTGGAGGACTTTCAGAAGGAGCTGCAGGAGGTGCTGAAGGGGCTTCAGGAGAGAGTGTGTGACCCACCACTACAAGTCAAAGGTTAGGGATACCCACACACAAGTTAGGTTGGTTTTCTGAAACAAGAAGCTCCAGTGATCCCTCTCTTTGATTTTTGTGGAGAAAGACAATGACTTACCTTTTTAAAATCAACATTTTACAAACTCCACACACAACTCCTAGCCCTGAACATGTCAAACAACTCAGTTCAGCTTGTGTAGTGGCAAAATATTGTGATGATGGGTTTGTCCTGTACCCATTTATCCCAATGTTATATTGTTTCACCACAATTTGGGGTGCAGGGCAGTCTGTCAGACTCGCTGCCTGGCTTCCAGAAAATAGATCCCAAAAAGTTGTCAGGTTCAGGTTTTACTGATAACTACTAGCTTGACTACTAACCATCAGCAGCAATGTGTGGAATTGTAAATTATAACAATAGCAATAGCATCAAAACAGCAGAGCCCTTGTTTTGGCTCAGAATGGAGCGCAGCCATCATTAATTGTTTATTCCATGTGTGCGTTTTCCAGCTTGGACAAGTCCAAATGTCTCCTGTGAAAAGTCTATTTTTCAACATCCCACAGAGAAACGTCGTGTCCTTTCGCATGCTGTATGAAAAGATATGTGCTTGATATGTTTGTAACATCCACCACAACATCAACACTGATCATCACCTAATGACAGATACTTTTCTTAAATAAGAAATGATTTCTTCATAGCTACAGATTTATTCTGTTATTCACCCCCAAGGCTCTGCTTGCTCTCCTCCTCCTTCTTTTACACATAACACACACACCAAATTAGTTTGGCTGTAATGTTCGGTAACTTGCTAAATAGTCTTTAAAACAGACATGAGAAAAAGTCGTGACAAGATTGTGATCCCGCCTGAAGAAAAAATAATGATATGATATTTCTGCCATATCGCCCACCCCTAGCGTAAGGGATGGCAGTGGAGATAACAGATGTGTTAGAGTGATGTTAGTATGTGGAAGAATACATGGATTTCTCTCTGTTGTTAATCTGATGGCGTCCAGTTCACATTCGTGATATGGAGATGTTCCCTCCGCCTGACCCTCAAATACTGTTGTTGCTTCTTCAGATTAATGTACTAGACAATGACAGAAACTTTTTTCATGACTGGATATTCTGGTGCTACAATGACACCTAGGAGTTTGTACAAAAGCCTATTTAACAATTTCACTTATACAATTAAGTGAGTTCTACCACCCAGTAATGTTTCAGTATTTTATGACTACAGGCCTTTATCACAAGAGACATTTTTGTGATGAAATCAGTAGATTTGCCGTATAATATCTAACAAGGCTGTATGCCATTGAACCTGGATGTTGTTTGTTTTTTCAGATGCAGTTTTGTTGAACAATATCGTGCAGAACTTTGGGATGTTGGACCTGGTGAAGAAGGTTCTGGCCAGTCATAAGAGCCAGATGGATCGCTACAGAGAGCAGTACACTCGCAGCCTTGCTGGTCAGTAGGAGAATCCTCAGTGGAGTCCCCACTCTCAAAATAGTCATATTTTTAGAGGCTTGACTCATTTATTCAGCTCTGCCCTCTGGTCTGTATGAAAGGATAATAGAAATAATGTGTTTGTGTGTGCGCGCTTTCTTTTTCTGCAGCTCTGGAGCAGCAGTGTGATGAGCACAGGAAGCGAGCCAAGGAGCTGAAGAGTAAATCCCAGCACCTCAACAACGTCCTGATGACCCTCACCCCAGTCCCTTTAACCCCCCCACCCAAGCGTCCCCGGCTGACCCGCACTGTCTCCAGCCCAGCCAAGGTCAGCACTACTCCTACCCAGTTCACTCTGCCTTTCAACCAGCTTGCCAGCCTGCCAGTGGGCAAGATTCTGACCATGGCAGGAGCCCAAGCCGGCACCAACCTGGGTGGCTACACTCTGCTGACCTCCACGCTTTCTGGGTCAGAGCTGATGAGCGACTCCTCTAACTTGACTGTGCTGTCCACGACGGCGGGTCAGGATGGCGCCACCAGCGGCTCTGCGGCCTCCACGGCCTTCGTTAAGATGGTTGGCCCTCAGTTTCAGCTGGTGACGCTGCCAGCCACACTGCAGAGCCTGACCCCCTCACAGAGCATGGCCATCCAACAGCAGGTCAGCAGCATCAGTGTGTTGGACTCCACGGCAACCATTGACGATTCACAAGAGGAAGCCCAGGCTGAGGGGGGGTGACGAAGGTCAGCCAGAGCAGGTTAAAGAAGAAAATGTGGAACAGGTGGTGGAGCAGCAGTGAGACAAAGGACAGCTGTTCTCTCCCCAGTCTCCTACGCCCCCCCCCTTATTTCATAATTTGATTGAATGTGCATTTCCTGTGATGTTTGAGGACTTAGTTAATCTTTCACACAACTCATAATCCTTCCTTTAAGATGCCCTTCACATTTCAAGATTATCACATTTCTGTTTGGCATCTGGTAGTGAGGTGGGTGTATGTTGATTGTGATTTTACTGTAAATAAGTTTTTGTACCTAATATATTTGATACAGTTGTATGAATTTGTTTCATGTAGTCTGTAAAAGGAGCATTTTTCAGTTTAATAAATGCTCAATTTCCGAGGAAAAGTGTCAATTTTTACATATCATAAATATAAATATTTTCATGAGTTTTTCATTGGAGGTGAAAACGGAGATAAACCGATATCACTACACTAAATTGTGTGTCTCGGAAAACCTTCAGGTCCAGTCATCAGCTTTTTTTCTGGACCTTTCAGTTGTATCTTAATAGTGTGTTTGTTGTAAACAAATGACTGAAGTTTCATCCACTCACCCTGTCTTACCCACTGCTTGCACAGTGAACCTGTGGACTTTGGGTCAGTCAGACAAACTAATCTTATCTTCTTTTACATGAACGCAGCGTTTGAGATCAAATTAGGGGCGAACGAGATTTTATTTGGCCGAGAGATGGCGCCAAAGTTTTAATGTTGAGTGAGCAGAATAGTCAGACTTGAGGTGGTTGTCTGCAGATGTGTTCAGTGGCCCGCCCTCGCCATCGTGTAACTGCTCTGCTTTTGAATCAAGGTGAAAGAAGGAATCTGTCGCTCATCAGCTCTTCATCACACTTTAGATGGATGGAGAAAGCAGAAAATGCTAATGTTGGTTTTGCAGGAAATGTCCCCTTGGAGAACTGAGTGAAGTAACAGGATTGATTGTTCGTCAGCAAGAAAAATGTCAATAAGAAAAAACCCATTAGTTGAAATAATTCGAACGGTGACTGGTTGGTTGGATGATTCCGTGGGCCAATGACAATTTTTTTTACTCATTTAGTTGGACTTTCCTAAACTCAAAATGTTCGGTTATAATAAATATTTGTCAAATTATAAAATCTGTCTGAATCTGGCATCCCCTTATTTTCTTTCTTTATAGTTTGTATTGCTTTACAGCTGAAGTCGGTGAATACAACCATATCGTTAGCTGTAATAATGAGCCAAATACATAATAAACGTGTATATTTCCAGTGTGCATGATGTGTGATGTGAATATCAGAGCGGGTTGAGTGGATCTTATAAAATACATCTCTGGTCGTGTCCAGGTTCTGAGCTGGTGAACAAGGTACAATAATACATGTGGTGAACTCTGAAGGCAGGCGGCCACTGAGGCTGAAATCAGTGGAACATTTCATGGTTTTAATAAACAAGCATCTTTTATTGAAAGAGACTATACTGAGGACAACACAGAGTATACACAGAAGGCAGCAAAGTAGTCTACAAGTATAGTACGCAGGCATATGATACTCGTGGAGAGACGGTGGCGCTTCGGGTGAACCAGCACGAGTTGCTTCCAGTGTTAGTTTGATTTTTTATAGGCTCAGATCATCGTAGGAGGAATAGGGCTCCTCCACTGAGCGCACAGAGATTTTGAAGTGGCGCCGCAGAAAACCTCCGTAGCGCTTGTCCCACTTCAGGTTGTTTAACTTTGGTCGGATCCTCCTCATGAAGCCTCCGTAGCGCTTCTGCAGCTCCTCGGGCTCCTGGCTCTCCTGCTCCGCCGAGCTACTCCTCCTTGATTTGGGGCCGAATTTGCGTAAAAAGCCGCCGTAGCGTTTACTGTAGGTGCGCAGCAGCGTCGGGTCCTCCGGTGCGTCGTGCGCGTCTCGCTCCTCCATCCTCTTCAACAAGTCCTCGTATTTCTGGGGCAGCGCGGCGACCTTCATGATGGAGTTGTCGCGCACCGGCGAGCTGAAGATTTTGTTCTTGTTCTTGTCGATTCTCTTGATGAAGCCGCCGTAGCGTTTGACCAGCTCCGCCTGCTGCCGCTCCTCCTCCTCCGCGCCCTCATCCTGGATGAAGTCCGCCAGCCCCGGCACCTGGACGCAGCTCTGCGCCTCACACTCCGCACTGCACGACTGCACGACACACACGCACACACACACAGACAGAAGAGTGTGAGACATGTGAGATCATGCTCTCGTCAGATTTACTCATTAAAACATAAGACCACAGCTCCACCTCGCATGTTATAGGCAATACAAGGCAGTTTAATTTATAAAGCATCTTATAGGTAGCTGTACAGGGATAAAAAAAAACAACCACAACAACATTAAATCATAACAATTTAAAATCAGTAAGCACAGTTTAAACTAATTTTCTATCTTTGAGGCGCCATCTTCAGTCTTTGTTCATATGACTCAAACCTATTGTTACTCCACTGATATTGTGTCTCACTTAGGATATTTATTTTCTCATTATTAATTCAGAATAATCAAAAGCACGATAATAAAATAAAGTAAAAGTATGTTAGTTATTATAGGCACTTACATATAGCACTTTGTAGTTTGGCTTTCTTGAAGAAAATTGTACTTTCTTGATTCTTGTTGTTCAGGGTTTGTACCCTCATGGTTGAATGCACTTATTGTAAGTCGCTGGATAAAAGCGACAGCTAATTGAAATTTAGTAATCATCACTTTTGGATGTTGTGAATTTCCTGATTTAAAATTTTCATGATCACTAAAGTATGACGTCATCCTATTTGTAGATGAGGCTTGTATAGAAAAGTAAAAAAGGCGCAGTAATAGCCTGGGGCGTAGGTCTTACCAGGCCGCTGCTGCTGCTGCTGCTGCTGCTGCTGCTGCTGCTGCTGCTGCTGAAAGCTGCGTCGGAGCTGAGGACTTGCTGAACACATTTCTGACACAGTGAAGAGCAGTCTGAATGAATGGAGGGTGGCAAGCTCAGGATCAGCACTAGGACATACCACTCCATTCTTCAGCAGGTCCCTGACACACACAAACACAGAGAGAGAGAGAGAGATAGACAGGAGTAGATTAGGCTCAGAATCAGTTTTCTTTTTTTTGGGTGATATGTATCTCCAAATATTGATAAACTCCTTCACTCAATGTCAATTACAATCAAATATTATTAATTTAGAGCGCTTTAAAAATATCTCATGAGAACACTACTTGTATAACCACGTCGACTTGTACACTGCGTAATGGCGCACTGGTGCCAAGTCTTTCCATCATAACCTCTTCCTTAAGCACAGATGCAATACACATGGTCTAAATGACAGTTTCACAAAGACAAGTCACAGTCAGTACCTCAGGAGTTGGAGATACTTCCAGGCGCGTTAAGACTCGCAGAGGCGCATCTACCATCAAGTGCAAGCTCGCTGTCCGCTCTCGTGCGCTCTGCTGCGCTGCGCCTTCTTTTTATCACCGGAGACTTGGCTGTGTCACCGGCGCGCATCAGAGCAGCTTCTATCAACGGACCAATGGGAGGGCAATAAAGTGCGTAAATAATCCCACCGCCTCCCCGCTCCTGGAGTTTTTAACAACGCCCACACATGGACAGGAGACACAGCATCATCATCATCATCATCATCATCATCATCATCATCATCATCATCATCATCATCATCATCATCATCATCATCATCATCATCATCACCTTTGTAATTCCATCTCTGTAAATCACACAACAGTAGGACTGAAACAAACCATAACTAAAATGATTTGATGTAGAGATGATTGGGAAAACACTGTTCTTCAAATACTTAATGTAAGTCTAATTAGTCTGGGTAAAAATTAAAACTGTGACTGACTCTAAAGCAGCCAAACCAAAGCAGAAACCCGACAAAGCAGGAAGGATCCACAAATTAACCAAAGTCCAAACATCAGGTTTAGACCATGATCTTTTCCCAATATTAACATTTGATAAGTGGCTTACATGTTAGGAAACAACTTTGGATTTCCATGTCCAGTAGTTACAGAACAGCTTTAAGGAGTGGTGTAAAATCCAGTCTCTCTTTCAGCTCTGTACAGTATCTTAGTCTTAAGATGCTCCATATGTTCACCTGCTTCTCTTTAACTGCTTTCTTTCAGAGCTTCTATCTCTGAAAACAAGTGGACCAGACTGAACCAAAACAGTAATGAGCTGAGAGGAAGACAAAATAGTCCACGGAACATACAGAGGTGGTGATTGTGCCCACTCCGTAGTGTTGAGAAAACCAGTCAGGACAGTTTGCTCTTGGTGCTACAATCTACACTGTATTGGAAGTAGCAACATACTTTTATTGAAAGAAAGGGGCTTGGAAAACCCAATGAAAGGCCTACTGGACCCTCGTCACATAGACTCTTCATCAAGGAGACTTGTTAATACTTTGTTTACTTCATATGTAGTTTATTAATAACTCCATTTGTATTGAATCTGTTAGGGTTGATAGTAAAAATAAAGCAAAGTTTCAGGGATATTTGAAAATGTTTGAAAAATAATATGTAGATCACTATGAGTCATTTTCACCCAGTGACAGTGTATCACTCACACGTCCTACACATCAAGTTCGGTGTCTTGCCCAAGGGCACTTCGGATAGCAAAATGGAGGGATGGAACCGCCAATCCTCCAATTTGTGGATGACCCATCCTGTACTACAGCCAAGTTATTTGTGACATAAATAACTTGAAACAGGACCCCTTGTTATCAGAGATTTCATCAGTCCAGATGTCTTCTTGGTACTTGCTCTCCACCATTACACTTTGTATTTGTGGTTAATAGAGGTTGTTAATGTTTTTATGTTTGTTATTCTGTTTCTGTTCTGAGAGTGAAACTGGAACATGCATCACATATCTGTCATTGTGTAACCAAAATGATAATAAACTTTATTTTTATAGCCCCTTTTATACTACATCTTTTGCACACATTAAGTGCTTCACATAAAAATAGACAAAATATATTTGAAATCATTACAAGATGGAACTCCCAGTTGAAGTGCGCTAAAGCCTTGAGACAGAAAAGCATAGCAGTGATTGGTGGCTCCCTCGAAACCCATAATGTTAAACAGCCAGTAAAACAGTAAACTGTGGTATTAAAACCTACTGCCCAAACCTAGAATCAGCTGATGAGGAGATGTGGTTACATTATCTGAGCAGGTAGTGGATGGACATTTCAATCGTTAGAAAAAATAAATAGCCTAGAGACGCTGACAGTTTCTTTATATATCTGTTACATATAGGTGGATTATGTCCACACCTCCCCCACCTCTTAGCAAATCAACAGACACCCACTCTGTGTCGTTATGACATTAATGATGTTCGTGTGGTCGGTGAATACCTTGAGGTTGCAACATGTGGAGATAAACAGTAAAGCCAGTGCTCTGTGTTGCATGGTAGGACTCAATGAAATGATCGGCACATTACAATTCAGCGTCATCCCATTTCAAGGTTGAAGCCCTTTAAGCACATCTGCAGACCAGCGCTATACTTTGAGTCTGTTTGAGGCGTTTGTGACACACTCTTACTGACCTAACATGCAGTCTGCTGACATCTCTTATTCCAAAATCATTTGAATAAGTTGTTGATTTCCAGGTGTGCCACCTAGAAGCTGATGATATTTGATTCTATTTGCACATTTTATTTTAGATACATGTTTTTTAAATTATTGACTTAAAGATAAAAAAAAATCTCTCTAACTACCATGACAACTGTGTTTCATCACTTACTACACTGCCACAGTGTCACAGTATATTTCCTATGCTCCGTAGAAGGTGCTGCTCTGCAACACCAAGGGTGTTGACACCTTCTTAAATTAACACACAGCTCATGTCACAGTTCTCCGACAAAGGACTGCTTTTTGTCATCAAGTTATTTTTATCAAGCGCATTTGAAAAAAGAAAACTAAAATAGGGGAAAAAAAGGATAAAAAAATAAATCAGTACCAACAGTGGGCCTTTTTAGACAATTTTTAGAAAATTACAAAATGCAATGGCAGACCATCAACACAGAAATAAATGAGAGTGAGTTGGATATACATGTGTTTTACAGAGGCAGAGCCACTTTCCCACTTTAAGAAAATGTACACTTAAAGCTTATAGGTAGGGCTGGCTCGTGAGTTGCTCAGGAGATCCTCAGCAGTTTAGAGGAGGTATGTGTGAGAATGCACAAATGTCCTCTGATCCTCTGCAAGATTCACCACGAGTGAATGGTTCTCACGCTCAAAATGCACTGCCTTTCACAGAAGATACCGACAAAGATGTCAACAGAGCTTTAGTGAGACGGTCAGACGCCTGCTGTGCTGGTAACACAAACACGCGATCTTCGCAGTGGAATTTATTCATTACATCCTGCATCTTCCTGTGAATGCGTCTGAGCAATGAATTTCCTGCTGCGCTGTGCATGTGTGAACGGAAACCTAAGGAGAATGTCCAGATCCAATACTCCGGAGTTCTTCATGTCTTAAAACAGCTCAGGTGTCTACCACTGGGTCATTGGGGTTCTCTCAGGGAACGCCTGGTTTTTCCCATGTTGCGTTATGCAAAGTGGAAGCCAGGTTACAGATGAAGAACCGGGAACCTAACACCAAGGTTTCCCATGACCTCAAATGGAATGAAGGATGATGATCTGTTTTTAATGTTGATGTCATCCTATAGAAATTGGTTGACTGGGATGACTTAATGTTCAGTCAGGATTAAAATCATATAATTAATTATTTTCTGCCAAGTAACTAGCTTAACGATGACAATCACTAATTATAGTCTAATTATCAAGTATCTAAGAAAATAATATTATAAAGACAAAAAAAAACAAAAAAAACAAACAAAGAGGAAAGCAGAGAAGGAAAATAGAAAAATGAACGGAACAGACAAATGTATGCAAGTGGAAATGTGAAAACATACATGAATGGACAGAATAAAATACACACCCATCCTGTAAGGCCCAATGGCCATATACAATCCAAAACAGACTACACTTATTTTTACCTCTTTTAATTAGTGTTTGTCTTGTTTGTTTTCTGTTTATTTGATTAATAACCATCTTGATTTATTTGTTTAGTTTGTACAAAACAAACTGAGCATCTACATCACTAACAAATACTGTCTCTTCACCCAAGTTATACAAATAACATCAGTCCAAAAAAACCTGCAGGGATGGAGGATATATTCACAGATTCTGCCTGTATTCATCTCATTTAAATCACATAGCATGCAAACTCTCTCCTCCTCTGAGACATATTATTATGTGGCTATTGGTACTGTAAATTGCCTGATTGTAATTGTGATCACTGACTCCCAGATTATAAGATCTTGTTATATTGTTCCATTGTCTGGTTTGCTGTTTCATTTTGTGTTTTCACTCTCTGTTCACTCTTTCAGTTTCTGCACTTGTGTGTTGTCCCCACCTATCTACGTTACCCTGCTGTTCCCACCTTTCCAGCATGTTTCATTTCATTAATTTATTTATAAGGAGATCAACATTTCTATAAGGTGCCAGTATTAGAAAGCTGGCTAACCTGCTCGTCCTTTGCTTGTATCTCAATTGGCACTAATACCCTCCCAATAACAGAGAATCTCAGAAATGGCTGAGAATCCTAACCATTATTTAGACAGCTTCTCTCTGATCACTTGTGATCAGTTTACCAAAATGATCTCAGGTTCTAAACCAACAACCTGTATCTTAGATCCCATTCCTACAAAATTACTTAAAGAAATTCTGCCCCTAATTGATAGTTCGTTACTTAACACAATCAATCTGTCATTATCATCAGGTTATGTACCACAGTCTTTTAAAATAGCAGTAATCAAACCCCTTCTCAAAAAACCCACCCTAGACCCAGAGGTTTTAGCCAATTACAGACCAATATCTAATCTCCCCTTCATGTCTAAAATCTTAGAAAAAGTGGTAGCCAATCAGCTGTGTGAGTTTCTCCAGGAAAATAATATATATGAAGACTTTCAGTCGGGGTTTAGAGCCAATCACAGCACAGAGACAGCCTTGGCAAAAGTCACTAATGACCTTTTAATAGCCTCAGATCAGGGACTTGTGTCTGTCCTCGTTCTGTTAGATCTCAGTGCAGCATTCGACACAATTGACCATCAAATTTTATTACAAAGACTCAAACAGTTAATTAAAATTAATGGAACTGCCCTTAATTGGTTTGAATCTTATTTTTCTGATCGCTCCCAATTCGTGCAAATTAATGATGAGACATCTGTGCGCACCAAAGTTAACCATGGTGTTCCACAGGGCTCTGTGCTCGGCCCAATTTTATTCTCATTATATATGCTTCCACTAGGAAACATTATCAGGGCACACTCGGTAAATTTCCACTGCTATGTGGATGACACCCAGTTATACTTGTCAATAAAACCTGAACAAAGTAATCAATTAACTAAACTTCGAGCATGTCTCAAGGACATAAAAACCTGGATGACCCGCAATTTTCTCTTATTAAACTCAGACAAAACAGAGGTTATAATACTTGGCCCCAAACACCTTAGAGATAAATTATCTAATGAAATAGCTGCGCTAGACGACATTGCCCTTGCTTCCAACGAAACAGTCAGGAACTTGGGAGTGATCTTCGATCCTGATTTATCATTTAATAGTCACTTAAAACAAATTTCTCGGACTGCCTTTTTCCACTTGCGTAATATCTCAAAAATCAGGCATGTCCTTTCGCAAAAAGATGCAGAAAAACTAGTCCACACCTTCGTTACATCGAGACTGGACTATTGTAATTCATTATTATCAGGCTCCAGCAGTAAGTCGTTAAAGACTCAGCACGTGTCCTGACAAGAACAAAGAAAAGAGAGCACATTTCTCCAGTATTAGCTTCGCTACACTGGCTTCCAGTTAAATCTAGAATAGAATTTAAAATTCTCCTCCTCACCTTCAAGGCCCTTAATAATATAGCGCCTTTTTACCTTAAAGAGCTGTTAGTACCTTATAAACCCACTAGACCACTCCGCTCCCAGAATTCAGGCTTACTTGTCGTCCCTAAAGTCTCTAAAAGTAGAGTAGGAGCCAGAGCTTTTAGCCATCAAGCCCCTCACTTGTGGAATAATCTACCAATTTCAGTTCGGGAGGCAGACACCATCTGTTTCGTTTAAGAGATAGGCTCAAAACCTTTCTTTTTGATAAAGCTTATAGTTAGAGTTAATTAGAGCAGCAGAAAGTAACTTGTTCTATTTAATGACATATGACACACGGAGCTTCTTTTTCCAGCTTCTCCTTCCTCTTCTCCATCCCTAACCCCTTCCCCGGGAATCCCTTTGCTTTAACACCCGCAGATCCAGTGCCTCTGTGACCGCACCATGGATTGCTGTTTGTGGATCGCGCATCGGGGGACACAGTGGTGGACCCAGTGTGGCGGATTCTGTGTCGTGTGGGCTGATCGTGGTGCTGGTGGCGGACCCTGTGTCGCGTTGGCACTGGGTACAGGAGGTGGACCAGGGCCGCGGCGGTGGCTCGTGGTGGGTCCTGGTGGGCGGCGGTGGACGGTGACTGAGGACTGGAGTGGCCTCTGGTCTGGATGCTGGATGGTGGTCCTGCTGGTTGCTGACCATGGACTGTGATTGCAGCGGGACTGCATCAATGCCGCTAAAGACTTTAATGATGAATGTTTTCTACACGTGGCATCTATTGCACTTCTGTCCGTCCTGGGAGAGGGATCCCTCACATGTGGCTCTCTCTGAGGTTTCTACTTATTTTTACCCTGTTAAAAGGGTTTTTAATAGTTTTTCCTCACTCTTGCTGAGGGTTAAGGACAGAGGATGCCACACCTTGTTAAAGCCCTATGAGATGAATTTTAATTTGTGAATATGGGCTATACAAATAAAATTTGATTGGGATTGATTGATTGCATAGCATTGCTTTCCGGTCTTTTCCTTGGTTTTACCCCTCGGAGTTTGCTACTGTGCTTTTTTAGAATGATTACTCCTGCAGGACCTGGACATTTTTGAGTTAAAACATTTGAATATTTTAAATTTTACACCACCTGTGAGTATCTGGGCTTTATCTTGTTTTGTTGTTATAGTCCAACCTGGTCCTGACTATATTACCACAAGCAGTTGTTATTATTGATACTGGTTTGTGGTTTCTAGGAGCTTCATGTTGTAGAGGACACTTTCCAGAATAAACCGACTGAATAGCCTCCCACAATGCCAGCCTCGACGCACTATGCCGCCATTTTCACATCATGACTCTCCTCAGTCATCTTGATCCTTTGTCATACCCTGGTATTGAAGAAAATCCCACATGTTGAATTCACCTATTATTGTCTTCCCTAGTGCTCCGATTCTCCCTCAGACTTCTCTGACCTTTCTGGTGTCCCCCCTGTGTATCTGGATAAAGAAGTGATTAACAAGACTTGTGCTATATTACTGCTTCTACATCTACCATATTATTGTGCCATTGGTTGGATACCAGGTTCCTGCTTCACCAATCAAAGTCCATCCCTACTCACTCCCTTTACATCAACTGCCATGTTTTTAACACCTTTTTGAGTTTATATGACAACTGAAGGCAGGGCCGGCCCTGGCAATGTTGGCGCCCTAGGCGAGATTTCAGATTGGCGTCCCCCAACATACTTAAGCAAACTGTCATGCATCCTAAATAACTTTTTGACTGTATACAGATGCACACACAGGCAATAAAAAAAAATATGAATATATAATGAAAAATATAATTAGAGTATGAAATCTGCTGACAACATATCATGTAGCAGATTCTGTGCGAGTAGCCGCCTGGCTGTTCACACAGGAAGCGCATTTCTCCGCGCTGGCTCAGGGGTAAATGATGATGGTCTTCACAGGTGACTGACCTACGCAAGCCTGTAGCCGCCAACCCCCCACAAGAGATTATGTATTTGTGTGTGTCTGTCTGTTTAGACACAACTGACAAATATGTGGATTAAGTACACAATTGAAGACAGGGAAATATCATCATGTGGGGGCAAAAATCAGGGAAATTAAACAGCGGAGAAATTGAAAGTATGGAATGCATACTTAATCATTTTATATATATAATATATCACTTATATCGTTTAAAATAGATTTTTTGTGTGTTTTCCGGCCTTATTTGCTCATGGTAAACGAAAAACATAGAACAGTCCCCGAAACCATCGCTCCAGAAAGCGAGCTGGCCGCAGCGCTTCCTGGTGCTTCCCGGCGCTTCCCGGCTCCACCCTACCTGTGCAAACAGCCCAATTATTTAAAATGGGCGCAGAAAGGTGGCGGACTGCTATTCGTGGCTATTTGTGCCATGGCAAACGCCTATGTCGCCTGTACCAGGTGCCGCCACTCAATGTTGTGCAAGTTCACACCTCTCATGAACTAGTTCAAAGTTCAGTTCACACAAGTAAACATGAATAGTTCACGTTCATAGTTCACCATTTAAATTCTGAACTACTTCATAGTTCATATCATTTCATAGTTTTAAGGCGGAAAGTGAGAATGAAAGACTTAACTTGTTAAAGAAAACCTTATCCATCACTACCCCCGTCGGAATCTTTATCAGACAGTGTGTAAAAATCCCTCAGATAATAATAAGGTGCATCGGATGTAGTTGCTGAGTCTGCGTCTCTGCTTTCTCTTGCCATCTGTATTTGAGCTGTTGCAGGTATGGCCTGCCCCTTTAAGGAAAGTTTGTAGTGTGTGACGCAGTGCACCTGGGTATTGTGGGAAAAGATGCTAAAAGTGTGTGTATAACGAGAAGTGACGGACCACCTAGAGGTGATGCGAGTGTTGTTCCTGCTGTATATCCGAGAAATAAAGTGTGGCCGCATTCCAAGTAAAGAAACGTCTTCTCCTCCTTCTTCACAGAGCCGTCCAGACGGCCGGTTACCGGCCAGACAGCGAGCCAAGATAACCAGTGAGCTGAGACACTGGCCAGAGGAGAAAACACTTACGTTGCTTGTTTGGTCTGCATATTTGTGCCATGAGTGATGGTAACGTAGTGCGAAGTCGAGTTAGTTGGTTTAGGTTCGGCTAAATCGCGGACATGTTACGGGCACTGAGCAACGATGTGGTGCAAGCATTCGATTTAGACAGCGTCTCTCCTCAGGAGAAAGTATTGAAATGTCCTGAGGGTCAGTGAACAGGTAGGGTTGGGGCACGTGACAGTTCTAGGCCAATGGCTTTAGGGTTTTGTGGTATTGGCAGGCTCTCATTGGCTGATGAGTTGGTGTGTCAAGGCAGAATGATGAAGGGGAGTGAAGAATACAGTGGTGGAGGAGTGTCGGAGTTACAAACAAGAAGTGTGTCGTGTTCGCTGCACTTTAATAAAGTTACAAATAAAGAGAGAAGATTCCTGTCGTCCATAAGCGAGGACGCTACAATATGAACGTGTTCACCGTTCAAATTCATTATTTGTCATTGAGTTGCGTTCAGTCAGTTTCGTTCTCAGTGGGTGCTGGTCTCCGCCAGGGCTGCGCCTTGTCACCAATCCTGTTTGTGATATACATGGACAGGATATCGAGGCGTAGTCGTGGTGGGGAGGGGTTGCAGTTCGGTGGTCTGAGGATCTCGTCACTGCTTTTTGCAGATGATGTGGTCCTCATTGGATCATCGGCCTGTGACCTTCAGCGCTCACTGGATCGGCTGGCGGCCGAGTGTGAAGCGGCTGGGATGAGGATCAGCACCGCTAAATCTGAGGCCATGACTCTTAGCAGGAAACCGATGGATTGCTTACTCCGGGTAGGAAATGAGTCCTTAGCCCAAGTGAAGGAGTTCAAGTACCTCGGGGTCTTGTTCGCGAGTGAGGGTACTATGGAGCGTGAGATTGGCCGGAGAATCGGAGCAGCGGGGGCGGTATTGCGTTCGCTTTACCGCACCGTTGTAACGAAAAGAGAGCTGAGCCGCAAGGCAAAGCTCTCGATCTACCGGTCGATCTTCGTTCCTATCCTCACCTATGGTCATGAGGGCTGGGTGATGACCGAAAGGACGAGATCGCGGGTACAAGCGGCCGAGATGAGTTTTCTCAGAAGGGTGGCTGGCGTCTCCCTTAGGGATAGGGTGAGAAGCTCAGCCATCCGTGAGGAACTCGGATTAGAGCCGCTGCTCCTTTACTTAGAAAGGAGTCAGCTGAGGTGGTTCGGGCATCTGGTAAGGATGCCCACTGGGCGCCTTCCTTGGGAGGTGTTTCAGGCACGTCCAGTGGGGAGGAGACCTCGGGGAAGACCCAGGACTAGGTGGAGAGATTATATCTCAACACTGGCCTGGGAACGCCTCGGGATCCCCCCGTCAGAGTTGGTCAATGTGGCCCGGGAAAGGGAAGTCTGGGGCCCCCTGCTTGAGCTGCTCCCCCCGCGACCCGACCCCGGATAAGCGGACGAAAATGAGAGATGAGATGAGAGTTGCGTTCAGTTCATCGTTCTCATAAAAGTGAACGTGTTCAATGAACGTGTTCATTTGCGTTCGTTCATGCACAACACTGCCGCCACTGAAGGATACCACAGGTTCTCCTTCATGTTTGGAAGGACAGGGAAAGGTGAGGGGTATTAAGCTGCAACATGCAACTTCACCACTAGATGGCACTAAATTCCACACACTGAACCTTTAATTCAGATAGAATGTCATTTGCTTCGTCAACTCCAGCCATGTTCTGCCCAATAAATTCCTGTCAGTTGATGTTCTGCATCACTTTTCCCTCCACACACACGTGAATATTCTTGAGGGTTGCTTATCCAACAAGTGCTGGTGAATGTATGCAATATGTTGGGATATTATCCAGCCTTCATTTCTATAAGATATTGTCTGTTCCAGTGGCGTTTCTACATAAGGGGCAGGTGGGGCACTGCCCCACCAGATGGCGCTAGTGTGCAGAAAGCTAAATACTGCATATCTGAACTTTGTGGCAAAAATATATTTTATTTTGTTTTATCTGCAAAAAGCCCGAATGTGTGTCTGAATAAACGAGACTCACAAGCATTATAGTCTTGTTTTGGAGTCATTTGATTTGTGTGTGTTTCTGTCTGTGTGTTTGCTTTGTGAAACGCTTCCCTCTTGCCGTACTTCTCTGCTGTGGGCACAACGGGCAAGCTGCAGACCAGTGCCATGGGAGCACCAATCAGCGTGAAGCACACAGGCCACTGTTAACATTGGAAAGTAGTGATTATGCAAATGAGCCCCACGACGTTTCCCAGAGAGCTACTCGACGTCAGCGTCACCCGGAAACAGGCTGACGCTCCGGTTCGGCATCACCTGAGCTAACAGGCTACCTCCGTCAGTGGACGCCACCCGGGTCTGTGGAGACTTTCACTCACATCGGATGAATAATACGCTTTGAAGTTCAGCTTGTTCTCCTGGCAGAGAGGCTGAAGACGTGTGAGCTCCCGTTTCTGAGGTGAGGTTTGTCAAGTTTAGTATTTGTATGAGTCAAAGCTTTTTTTTTGGAGCTGAAGGACAAAGTTTTGTTTAATAAATAATAAAAGTTATTTGAGCTAAGTTATTTGTCTAATCTTTTTACTTTGTTGCAATCATTTTACTTTAATGCTGTATTATAGGCAACATCTTTGTGTTGCGCTGAGTGCTAAAGAATGTGAAATGTATTTGAAATAGGATTTCTGCTGCCTGCTGGCACTCAAAATGCAGCCCATAATATATCTTACTGGTGGTCTATATAGGCCTACTGCTTATAATAATCAGCCACCTCTATTTTTGTGACGGTGACATGACGTCATACAAAATTGCCCCACCAGAAATTTCAGGCTAAAATCGCCACTGGTCTGTTCTGACCTTCTCTGATTGTAGTGCCCCTCCCCCTTGATCATCCTTACCTGGTCCTCACCCTCTTACTCACTTCGGTTCCCACCAGTTCAGACTCATTTTACACAACGTGGTTAGCCAAGCTTATCTTAAAGACAAGATGGTTCAGTCCACTGTTCAGAAATACACCGAAAGCTCTCTAATACATATGTTATTTCTCATTTGTGTTTATCTTATTTGTTGTTCTTACAGAAAGGAAATGTACACAATCTGAGTTGTATAGAGGTGTTTATATATCAATATTTAACTGCTGATATTCTACAATTTTCTCATGATCAACAAATCCCATGTGAGGACTAAAACAGCACTGAATGTTTGCTGTTTTCCTTCAGCTAGATGACACAGTGAAGAGGAGGCTCTCTGAGCCCCAACTACCCAAAACAGCAGCTTCCGTTCCAACCAACCAAATAAGACACAGATGTGTCTGCTGCTCACCCTCTGAAGGACAAGGCTGCATTTGTTTCTGGTGTTTTTTTCAATAAATGATTAATCCACTCCTAAGGCTTTTCGCATACACTCACATACATGCACACACACAAACACACACACACACAAAGGAACTGAGGTTTGAGCGATATGCCGATATTTCTTTTATTGACGCTACCAACAGTGTATCCCTCACATAAGGTTTACACAGAGGAAGTTTATATATAGTAGCAACAGAGACCATATGAGATGACTTTAAATGACTTATAGTAAAGCAGGGTCCATTCAATGTTTTTACAGCTGGACACGTAGATTTGGGTTAGAGTGTGAGCGAACAGAAATTTGTTAAAGAAGTTGCTATATTTCATGCAATATGTGTGATATACACTACCGTTCGAAAGTTTGGGGTAACTCAGACTTTTTTTTTCGATGAAAAGTCACACTTTTATCATATGAGTTGCAAAATGAATAGAAAATATAGTCAAGACATTCACAAGGTTAGAAATAATGATTTTTATTTTTAAATATTCATTTTGTTCTTCAAACTTTGCATTCGTCAAAGATTGCCCCATTTGCAGCAATTACAGCATTGTAGACCTTTGGCATTCAAGCTGTTAATTTGTTGAGGTAATCTGTAGAAATGTCAGCCCACGCTTCCTGAAGCACCTCCCACAAGTTGGATTGGCTTGATGGGCACTTCTTGTGTACCATACGGTCAAGCTGCTCCCACAACAGCTCAATGGGGTTGAGATCTGGTGACGGCACTGGCCACTCCATTACAGACTGCATACCAGCTGCCTGCCTCTTCCCTAAATCAAGCGCTGTCCACAGGGTATGGCATGGCATTACAAAACGGATTGATAGCCTTCCTTATTAAAAATCTATTTCACCTTTTACAAATCTCCCACTTTACCAGCACCAAAGCAGCCCCAGACCATCACATTACCTCCACCATGCTTGACAGATGGCGTCAGGACTCTTTCAGCATCTTTTCACCCGTTCTGCATCTCACAAATGTTCTTCTGTGTGATCCAAACACCTCAAACCTTGATTCGTCTGTCCATAACACTTTTTTCCAATCTTCCTCTGTCTGTCTGTTTTTATTTGCCCAGATCAATCTTTTATTTTTATTGGCCAGTCTCAGATATGGCTTTTTCTTTGCCACTCTGCCTAGAAGGCCAGCATCCCGGAGTCGCCTCTTCACTGTAGACGTTGACACTGGCGTTTTGCGGGTACCATTTAAAGAAGCTGCCAGTTGAGGACCTGTGAGGCGTCTATTTCTCAAACTAGAGACTCTAATATACTTGTCTTCTTGCTGAGTTGTGCACCTGGGCCTCCCACTTCTCTTTCTACTGGTTAGAGCCCGTTTGTGCTGTTCTCTGAAGGGAGTAGTATACATCGTTGTCGTAAATGTTCAGTTTCTTCGCTATTTCTCGCACTGGAACAGCCTTCATTTCTAAGAACAAGAATAGACTGGGGAGTTTCACATGAAAGTTATATTTTTCTGGCCATTTTGAGAGTATAATTGAACCCACAAATGTGATGCTCCAGATACTCAACTAGCTCAAAGGAAGGCCAGTTTTATAGCTTCTCTCAGCAGCTAAACAGTTTTCAGCTTTGCTAACATAATTGCACAAGGGTTTTCAAGGGTTTTCTAATCATCAATTAGTCTTCTAAGGCGATTAGCAAACACAATGTACCATTAGAACACTGGAGTGATAGTTGCTGGAAATGGGCCTCTATACACCTATGTATATATTTCATTAAAAACCGAACTTTTCCACCTAGAATAGTCATTTACCAAATTAACAATGTAGAGAGTGTATTTCTGATTAATTTAATGTTATTTTCATTGAAAAAAACTGTGCTTTTCTTTGAAAAATAAGGACATTTCTAGGTGACCCCAGACTTTTGAACGGTAGTGTACATAGAAAAACAGCTTACTATATATCTTTGTGTTGTTTTCTCATTGTCCAGCTGCCGTTATCCAAATGAGAGAATCAATCAATCAATCAAATTTTATTTGTATAGCCCATATTCACAAATTACATTCATCTCATAGGGCTTTAACAGGGTGTGGCATCCTCTGTCCTTAACCCTCAGCAAGAGTGAGGAAAAACTACTAAAAACCATTTTAACAGGTAAAAATAAGTAGAAACCTCAGAGAGAGCCACATGTGAGGGATCCCTCTCCCAGGACGGACAGAAGTGCAATAGATGCCACGTGTAAAAACATTCATCATTAAAGTCTTTAGCGGCATTGATGCAGTCCCGCTGCAATCATAGTCCATGGTCAGCAACCAGCAGGACCACGATCCACCATCCAGACCAGAGGCCACTCCAGTCCTCAGTCACCGTCCACCACCGCCCACCAGGACCCACCACGAGCCATCGCCGCGGCCCTGGTCCACCTCCTTTACCCAGTGCCAACGCGACACAGGGTCCGCCACCAGCACCACGATCAGCCCACAAGACACAGAATCCGCCACACTGGGTCCACCACTGTGACCCCCGATGCGCGATCCACAAACAGCAATCCATGGTGCGGCCACAGAGGCCCTGGATCTGCGGGTGTTAAAGCAAAGGGACCCCGGGGAAGGGTTAGGGATGGAGAAGAGGAAGGAGAAGCTGGAAAAAGAAGCTCCGTGTGTCATATGTCATTAAATAGAGCAAGTTACGTTCTGCCTCACTAATTAACTCTAACTATAAGCTTTATCAAAAAGAAAGGTTTTGAGCCTACTCTTAAACAAACAGATGGTGTCTGCCTCCCGAACTGAAATTGGTAGATTATTCCACAAGTGAGGGGCTTGATGGCTAAAAGCTCTGGCTCCTACTCTACTTTTAGAGACTTTAGGGACGACAAGTAAGCCTGAATTCTGGGAGCGGAGTGGTCTAGTTGGTTTATAAGGTACTAACAGCTCTTTAAGGTAAAAAGGCGCTATATTATTAAGGGCCTTGAAGGTGAGGAGGAGAATTTTAAATTCTATTCTAGATTTAACTGGAAGCCAGTGTAGCGAAGCTAATACTGGAGAAATGTGCTCTCTTTTCTTTGTTCTTGTCAGGACACGTGCTGCGGCATTTTGGACAAGCTGTAGAGTCTTTAACGACTTACTGCTGGAGCCTGATAATAATGAGTTACAATAGTCCAGTCTCGATGTAACGAAGGCGTGGACTAGTTTTTCTGCATCTTTTTGCGAAAGGACATGCCTGATTTTTGAGATATTACGCAAGTGGAAAAAGGCAGTCCGAGAAATTTGTTTTAAGTGACTATTAAAAGATAAATCAGGATCGAAGATCACTCCCAAGTTCCTGACTGTTTCGTTGGAAGCAAGGGCAATGTCGTCTAGCGCAGCTATATCATTAGATAATGTATCTCTAAGGTGTTTGGGGCCAAGTATTGTAACCTCTGTTTTGTCTGAGTTTAATAAGAGAAAATTGCGGGTCATCCAGGTTTTTATGTCCTTGAGACATGCTCGAAGTTTAGTTAATTGATTACTTTGTTCAGGTTTTATTGACAAGTATAACTGGGTGTCATCCGCATAGCAGTGGAAATTTACCGAGTGTGTCCTGATAATGTTTCCTAGTGGAAGCATATATAATGAGAATAAAATTGGGCCGAGCACAGAGCCCTGTGGAACACCATGGTTAACTTTGGTGCGCACAGATGTCTCATCATTAATTTGCACGAATTGGGAGCGATCAGAAAAATAAGATTTAAACCAATTAAGGGCAGTTCCATTAATTTTAATTAACTGTTTGAGTCTTTGTAATAAAATTTGATGGTCAATTGTGTCGAATGCTGCACTGAGATCTAACAGAACGAGGACAGACACAAGTCCCTGATCTGAGGCTATTAAAAGGTCATTAGTGACTTTTGCCAAGGCTGTCTCTGTGCTGTGATTGGCTCTAAACCCCGACTGAAAGTCTTCATATATATTATTTTCCTGGAGAAACTCACACAGCTGATTGGCTACCACTTTTTCTAAGATTTTAGACATGAAAGGGAGATTAGATATTGGTCTGTAATTGGCTAAAACCTCTGGGTCTAGGGTGGGTTTTTTGAGAAGGGGTTTGATTACTGCTATTTTAAAAGACTGTGGTACATAACCTGATGATAATGACAGATTGATTGTGTTAAGTAACGAACTATCAATTAGGGGCAGAATTTCTTTAAGTAATTTTGTAGGAATGGGATCTAAGATACAGGTTGTTGGTTTAGAACCTGAGATTATTTTGGTAAACTGATCACAAGTGATCAGAGAGAAGCTTTCTAAATAATGGTTAGGATTCTCAGCCATTTCTGAGATTTCTGTTATTGGGAGGGTATTAGTGCCAATTGAGGTTAGGAGATTGTTGATTTTATTTCTAATGGTTAGAATTTTATCATTAAAAAAGGTCATAAAGGTATTGCTATTTAGGGATCGAGGAATACTGGGTTCGGTGGAGGTGTGACTCTCTGTCAGCCTGGCTACAGTGCTGAAGAGAAACCTGGGGTTGTTTTTATTCTCTTCTATTAGTTTTGAATAGTAGGCGGCTCTTGCTTTGTGGAGAGCCTTTTTATATTCTTTAACACTATTCTTCCAGTCTGAGGTTTTCAACATGGTTGCTGGAGCGCCACTTCCTTTCTAGTTTTCTTGATAATTGTTTTAACTCATTTGTCTGGGAATTATACCACGGAGCTAATTTACCATGTTTGACATTTTTCTTTTTTAGAGGCGCTATTGAATCTAATGTTAATCGTAATGAGTCTGCAGAGCTATCGACGAGGTGGTCGATCTCAATGGAGCTCGGGTTTTTAAAGAATTTGTTCTTTATATCTACGGATAATACGGGTTTAAATGTAATTGGAATTATTTCCTTAAATTTAGCTACAGCACTATCAGGTAGACATCTAGAAAATGAGTTTTTTATTGGTGGCATATATTCATTTATTGAAAAATGGAAGGTTATTAAATTATGGTCTGAAGTCAGGAGATATTGAGGGGATGGCCTTATCAGCCTCCCTTCAACTGACTCTTTCTCACTCATGCATCCTAGCTCTGACACAGGTGCTCCACTCTCTACTCTGTCCTCCTTTCTTGATTCTCTTACTTCACAACAGGTGCACAAGTCCTCCCCAGCTCTGTGGGTGTCGTACTCGGTAAGCGCCGACAGAGCCACTTTGCGAGCATCACAAAGGAAATGGCACAAAATCTAAATACCCTGATGAGCTGCTCACTTATCACTCTCTTCTCTCTTCCTTATCTTTAGCCAAATCTCTCTTTACCAATCTTAAATACAGTCCTCATTATCCAACCTCCAAAAAACATATTTTCCAACCTCCTGGTAACCCCAGCCCCCCTATTTCTTCCACCCTTCTACCAAGCCATTTTGTCAACTACTTTATTAAAAAGATAGATGACATTCTCAAACCCACCTTCTGTAATTACATTTCCATCATCTTCATCCCCTTCTCTTTCCTCTTTCAGCCCCCTGTCTCCCAATTAAGCTTGAACCTTGGTAACAACTAGCCTGCCCCCTTGACCCAATCCCTGCTCACATTCTCCAGTCTATTGCTCCCTACCTTCTTCCTTTTCTCATCCATTTCATTAACACTTACCTGTCATCTGGCTTTTTCCCTTAATCTCTTAAGGAGGCAAGAGTTAACCCTCTCCTCAAGAAACCCACCCTCAACCCTTCTGAAGTAAACAACTACAGACCTGTCTCTCTTCTTCCCTTTCTTCCCTAGGTCGAGTGAGCTACCTTTAATCAACTCTCCTTCTATATTCACCAGAACAACCTTCTTGATCCTCACCAGCCTGGTTTCGAGGAAGGTCACTCAACGGAGGCTGCCCTCCTTGCTGATAATGATTGAATTAAAATTTTGGGTGAGCTATGGTAAATGGTTTTGTATTTATATAAATGGTTTTGTATTACATAGTGCTTTTCTAGTCTTGATGACAACTCAAAGCGCTTCACAGTACCGTTTTACATTCACCCATTCACACAAACATTCATACAGTGCATCTATTCGCAGCACTTGGTTATTCTAAGGGGGGGCCATTCGGGGTTCAGCATCTTGCCCAAGGACACTTCGGCATGCAGATGGGTCAGACTGGGGATCGAACTGCCGACATTCAGGTTGAAGGACGACCACTCTACCCTCAGCCACAGCCGCCCCACTATCCCTTTTACCTGAAAGTGGTTTGCAGCCACTGGTTTTTTGAAGCTCATAAAAAATATCATCCATGATGAGCAATGAACCTCTCTCATAGCTTACCATCAATTTTCTTTTAATTAGCAAATCATATATTTTTTTTTCTGTGTAATCTCTCCATGGGTTGTTAATGCCCCCGATAGCAAAGGCAGTTTGGCAGGCTAACTACTAATAAGCTAGTATGGCAACTTTTTAGGCTCATGTTAAATCTTAGGCCCAGCCTTGCCATAACAGGAAATTCATTGGACTGGCAATTGATTAAAAAAGAATCACAATGTGGTTCACTCTTAGTAACAAACCCTACAGCCATACATGTACCTGTGTGAGGCTGCACTTTGACACATCTGACCTTTAAGCTTTAAGAGAGCTGGGTAGACGTGTAGAAGAGGATCAGTCAGAATCAAACATGCAACCGCTGCAGGAGGTCTCAAGGCTCCGTTAATGGGTTGCCCATTCATTCAGTATTTGGGTGCCTCAGACAGGTAAATTAAAGCTTTGTCACAAATATTCCTGAACAAAGGTATTTTTGGCAAATATGTGGTGCTCTAGGCAAGTTGTTTTCTCTGGATGTGAACCTAAAGTGGCCCTTGTGGTAGATGGTGAATAGGACACAAATAAAAAAAAACTATTTCAGGCTGCCGTTGCAGTATTGCAAATGGCGGTATTGCTATGGCACATTTGTGGCTTATCTTTAATAATCAGGAGCAGACCTATCAAGTGCCATAATCCCAGATGTGGGATGTGGGCCAAAATAACTCAATAAATGTGAGGCTTGAACAAATTCTTTGGTTTTTCTTGTTTGCTCTGATGCAATACCACCCTGGGTTCATGTAAATAAATCAAATTTTATTGATTTAGTGAAGCACATTGTGTGCGTTTAGTAAATCTCTTTAGTTTTAGTTCATTTTGTTTCAAATGAGCCAAATAGATCGGGTATAGTTGTTCTATAAAAACTAAATTGTGTTATCGTGAATAACTCTCAAATCATGGTATTAATGTTATCGATAATAACAGTTTAACAACTCTAACGATGTACAGTACCTCAAAAAAATTCCAACATTCGCCATATATATCGACAAATAAGATATCGTTCTAACTCTCACACACACCCCCGCACACTCACACACTCAATGATGTGTGTGGCCCCAGGTTTTTATAAACACTCTCCCTTCCTCTGTTTGAGCAGCCTTGTTTGCATTTACATTCCCCAGTAACCTGGAGACACCTGCATCTCCCACAGAAAACTAGCTTACTACTCCCACATGCTGTTAGACAGACAGACACACATGCAGGCACACAAACACACGCAGAAGCCTGGTGTTATCTTATGTGTCATGATTTACAGCACAATTACTCAGATAGTATCCTTGTATTGTTTGTCTTGAATTCAGTGAGCATGAAATAATAAATGTCCCTATTGTTTGTCCATTTCCTTGCTCATTCAGAAACATGCTCCTTGCTCATGGTGCTGAACAGGTAAACTGAAACCTCTTCCCAGGCATCATCCATGCATTTTCCATGCATCATCATCATCATCATCAAGATCATCATCATCATCAACGTCATCACCATCATCACACACAGTAACACAGCTCCTCTCCGTACCTTCACCCGCTGACTTCTTGATGACGTGTCACATCTCCACCAATGAAAAAGATCTATTATGAGACAAAAGTGAGCTGAGTGTGCAAGCGACAACAACACCGCCAACCTGAGCTATACAGCATATCTGGTGTGAAGGTAACCATAGCAGCCGTAAAGAAACGCTGCCATAACTACCATAAATAAACCTTCTTAATCACTTTATACATTTTCACCTCTTTCAACAGAGAGACAATGTGAATCACAAGGTGGTAGAAATGCTGTTCGCCTTGGGGAATCTCTCAATGTTTTAATAAAAGAGTGTGTAGCTTCATCCTTGACGTCATTCTCCATTTAAATGGAGATAGTCACATTATGAAAGCGAAGTTTTTAGAGTTGTCAGGCTTGATACCGTAAAGTCAGGGAGTATGCATGTGGCAGGATATAAGTGGTGCAGAGGTAAAAAACGGACCTCCACATGTTTAAATCAAATGTCATGCAAAGAAATTGAACCTCATGCAGCCTTGACTTAAGTGGAAATGTTTGAAACAAACAAGACAAGATTTCACACAGTTTTCTTATCGACATGTAGCTCATATCACATCCAACGAGCAACTCAGGCCACCAAAAGACCTTTGTACCAACTTTTGTTCCAAAATACTGTTTTGAAATTTAATCAATTCAAACAAACTGACCTAAAAAACACCAGTAAACGGAAACATTATGGATCACTAGCATTGGTCAATACTGAGGCCACTTATTCAAAACTCTTCATACGGGCTGCATTCCCTGCATCTCCAACGAACAATTTGTCTCGCCCACAGAACACAAATCACCAAAACACTTCATTCATGACTCAAAATTTGCTAATTTATCCAAAACAATGGCGACCAGTCTCACTCACATCACATTAATAACAGGGAGCCTTAGACATTTGAATGATTTCTCACAGCAATCAATGTTTTGTTATATAATACGTATAACTCCTATTTACTGACTGTACTTAAGTATGTGTAACAAGAATAACAGAATATTTTCTATCTAACCCTGCCACTTTCCTTTCCCCACCATCTGAAAAATTATAAAGGTTGTCTTGTGACAGGAAATGATGAGAATGATGGGACTGAAGGTTAACAGTTTTCCTGCAGACTCAAGCATTGCTTCCTGGACTATTTCATGCACTGGATTACAATTTGGATAGGTTAATTTGACTTCTGGTACAGGCATTTTTGCTTGGGGTGAATTGTGATTATTTTCAACAAAATGTCACTATGTCGGATACTTTGGTTAATGCTCAATACGCGTTAAACAATGACAGTCCCATCAGCCTCAATTTAATGGTTATAAGAGAAAGTTCCAGCGTGCAGAATTGAGTGATTTTATTTTTTATAGCAGAAATGGAATATCAAATTCATACAAATGTTTCCATTAGTGTAGTTTGACTAAGAATTGTTTGAATTTCTTATTAAACTCAAATAAAACAGTGGTTATAATACTTGGCCCTAAACACCTTAGAGATACATTATCTAATGATAAAGCTGAGCTAGACGACATTGCCCTGCTTCAAATGAAACAGTCAGGAACTTGGGAGTGATCTTTGATCCTGATTTGTCCTTTAATCCTCAAACAAATTTCTAGGACCGCCTTCTTTCACTTGCTTTACATCTCAAAAATCCGACAAATATTTTCTCAAAAAGAAAAACGAGTCCATGCCTTTGTTCCATCCAGACTTGATTATTGTAATTTCTTACTACAGGTATTAGCTTCACTACACTGGCTTCTGATTATATCTAGAATAGAATTATCCTCACCTTCAAGGCACTTAATCATATGGCACAATTATACCTTAAAGAGCTGATAGTTCCTTATCAACCCACTAGAGCACTGCGCTCCCAGAATTCAGGGTTGGATCGCGAATAAGATATCTTGATAGTAATGGCAGATCCTGTATCTCATAGGCATCTGATTGCGGATAGTGATGGTGGACCATGATCAAGTTTGAAGCTGATGGTGGACTCTCTGAGGTTTCTATGTTCGTTTTCCCCTGTTTAAAGTATTTATTCCTTACTCTTGTTGAGGGATAAGAACAGAAGATGTCACACTTTGTTAAAGCCCTATGAGACAAATTGGGATTTTTGAATATGGGCTATACGAATAAAATTTGATTGATTGATTGAAAAAATAATTGATATTTTTATATTAGCTTAGAATTAACCCTTTATGTTGAACCATTATGTTTTTAAAGTAGCCCAGAAGGGACAAAACAAAGCATTTAACTCTTTTGTGTTCGGTAGCTTCTTCTACATGTTTGGGAGGGGAGGGTCTTCAGTTAAGTCTTTTTCAGTCATGACCAGACATGCATGTTCATTGCGTGTCTGAAAGCAGCTTTAGCTGCTAAATGCCACAACATCCTACACACTGAATGTTTAATGTTAGGAAACCAACACATTCAACAAAAACAATTTTTTTCAGATGCTACATATCACCATGATGTCAAAATATTCCTCATATATTTATGTCCAATAGCACTTTTCTAGTCTTGATGACCACTCAAAGTGCTTTTCAGTACAGAAGTGCCATTCACGCACACATTTATACAGTGCATCTACGTGCAGATGCAATTTAGGGGTTAGGGGATAGTTCCCTGAAAAATGAAAATTTACCAATTATATACTCATGTGAGAATACAGGAGTATCACGCAAAAAATCTATCGTGTTTTAAGGTTGTTGTGACCATAATACATTGAAATGATATTAAACAAAGATATTACAATCATTATCGCAATTTTTTTTTATCCCAATTAATGGAGAAAACATGTATGGGTCTCTCTCACAGCTTGCCGGTGATTTACAAGGCATTCTAGGTACCCCTACGTTCAAATTGAGGTTCTGACCCACCCCCTCCATCTGCATAATGGTGAGTAGATAATGACTGAATTTCATTTTTCAGTGAACCATCCCTTTAAGACACTTTCGCATTCAGAATGTGAAAGATAAGGATCAAACCTTCTGGTTGGTGCATGACCTGCTCTACCTGCTGAGCCAAGGCCGCCGCCAAATGTTATGTTGAGGAGACCAGGTTGTTTAATGTGACCGGCTTTTCCTTACTTCCAGGGACGTTTCACGTGAAAACCTCCTGAGGAATCATTAAAAAGGAAAGATCATTGTTGCCAAAGCTTAATTAACCATTTCTCTATTTCCCAGTTCCACCTTGCAACACCAACATCATTCCTCTTTCACTACGCTATCTTCAAATTCATGTGTGACTTAATCTCTTACAGTAGAGTGTATTCAGCTGTGCTCTTATTGTTAATATCACAGAGGTTTGAAAACCTCCTAAAACCAATGCACACATGCTATTCAAAATTCTCCGTGCCCAATGCGATTGAGCCTTTATGGAGCTGGGTCGGGCTATTGTTGGACAGATATTGGCTGTGCCTCACTTCAGCACTTGTATTATAATGAATGCAATGTCATAACTGATCTCAGAATGGTGGAGGCAGGGTCAAGGGCAGATCCAAATTCAAATGCAAACCACGAGTTAGTGAACAAAAGGCATTTTAATTAAACTTGTGTTGTTGCTGGTTGTGGCTTGGCTGGAGAGGGAAGGGTTTGGATTTGGCTTATAGAGATGAGAAGGTAGAGCAGTGCAGGCAGCAGGGTTCATGCAAGCAGAAAAACAGTGAGAGCTGAAACCTTGGCAGTCACATGTGTGCCATTTAGCTGACTGTAGCGATCTGGATCAGTTTTATAGAGCAAGATCAGCTGCAGGTCCTCAGATTGTATAGTGTGGTTTTGGAACCAAAAGAACACAAGGAAGGAGAAACAAGCCCCAGCCACTGTCAATGGGACACAGCCATGCCAAAGCAAATTCCAAAAGTGATAAATGCTGGTTTTCAAAGAAAAACACTGTTTTTTTCAATGAAACAACAAAATAACATTAAATCAATCAGAAATACACTCTATACATTGTTAAGGATGCTGGCCTTCTAGGCAAAGTGGCAAAGAAAAAGCCATATCTGAGAGTGTCCAATACAAATACAAGATTGATATGGGCAAAAGAACACAGACATTGGACAGGAAGATTGGAAAAAAATGTTATGGACAGACGAATCAAGGTTTGAGGCATTTGGATCACACAAAAGAACAGGTGAAAAGATGCTGGATGAATGCCTGACGCCACCTGTCAAGCATGGTGGAGGTTATGGGATGGGTTGGGGCTGCTTTGGTGCTGGTAAAGTTGGAGATTTGTATGCCATGCCATACCCTGTGGACAGCGCTTGATTGGAGCCAATTTCCTCCTACAACAGGACAATGACCCAAAGCACACCTCCAAATCATGCAAGAACTATTTAGGGAAGATGCAGGCAGCTGGTCAGCTGTCTGTAATGGAGTGGCCAGCCCAGTCACCAGATCTCAACCCCATTGAGCTGTTGTGGGAGCAGCCGTATGGTAAGCAAGAAGTGCCCATCAAGCCAATCCAACTTGTGGGAGGTGCTTCAGGAAGCTGAGATTACCTCAACAAATTAACAGCTAGAATGGTAACGGTCTGCAATGCTGTAATTGCTGCAAATGGATCATTCTTTGATGAATGCAAAGTTTGAAGAACTAAATGAATATTTCAAATAAAAATCATTATTTCTAACCTTGTTAATGTCTTGACTATATTTTCTATTCATTTTGCAATTCATTTGATAAATAAAAGTGTGACTTTTCATGGAAAACAAGAAATTGTCTCGGTGACCCCAAACTTTTGAACGGTAGTGCAGTTTTCAGAAGTGGGGAGTATTTTACCAGATGAATCCAAAAAATCCGAGAACTATCTCTTCCATTTCAGTATAACTCTAATTGATGACTATTTAGCTTCGATTGGTCATGCACTGCTTACCTTGTATGTACAAAGAGCAGACACTGGTTTGGATAGAAACTAGAACCAGTGTGTGAACAGCCCCACTTCTGCTGAAGTCAACCCTAACCCTAGTTTATTCACCGTAACCACATTATTTCCCTTTAATCATCTAGTGTCAATGTGCATGTAGACATTTTTTTTTAAATTGGAACTAGATGTACAAAAACTTTGACAATAAATATATTCTGGGGTATTGCATAATTTTTTTATATGAGCATTCTTGTGACATGGGTGGAGTTTAGTTCACTGTAACTCTGGCTGCAATGTGACAACTATACATGCTTGCAATCTCGTGCAAGCAAACTGGACTTGGATGGTTGACCTATGACTGGGTACACCCAACTCTACATGTCATTGCACAGGTTGTACTGTTAAAATTGTTGTAATGGATATGTAAAACACCAGCCAGTAGAACACCATGCTATGAACTAAATGTCTTGATTGGCATTCATTCTGGTCAGCAGAATGAATGCACTCCTCAACCACAGAGATCTCAGCCTGCAGTCACCTAATTTGCATTGCATGTTCACTGCTCACTGGGAGGAGCCATTGTTGTGTTGCAAACTGTGCACTTGGCTCACTGTTAGTTTCAGTTCAGTCGTGTTAAAGGGGCAATTTGTAATTCACTAACTGCCCTTTCGAATTCCCTTTCCCCCATGCCTTAGTTGTTTCTTGCCATCACAGATAACAAGACAGATATGGGGATGTGGACCATTTCAGGCAATGATGCAGCACTTCTGGCCTTCTTCTGGCCTCAACAAAATGGATGTCTGCCTAAATTTACCCACTTGTAAAATATCCCAATACAAATTACATTTTGTAGCATTCGCTGCAAGATGTAAACCAGCTTGTTAACCTAAAGTTGCCCATATGGTAAATGGTGAATGACCCAAATAGCACAAAACAAAATCGGGCCACATTTGGCACCTTAGATTGACAGACGGTATTACTATGGCTTACTTGTGGCCTAGATTGGGCAAACACAAGTGGACTGCCCAAGTGCCGTAATTCCACACTGCTCGTTGGCCAGATGTGGGATGTGGGCCAAATCTGGGCCAAAACAATTTTGCGATGTGGGATAGGGTCTTGACAACTGATCATCCAAAGAAACGTTAGGGTCCACATAAGTTTGAAGTGAATCGGACGGGTGGTTGTCAAGAAAATCGAGGAACAGACCGATAGAATAAAACCCCAAAATGTAGTAAATTATTTAGAGAGCTTTGCCCATGACAAAACAATTACGTGTACAGAATAAAATGCTTGATAAGTTTAGAGTGCAGATGTTATACTGAAGACGGTTCACTTTCTACTTCTACTGTGCAATAACTGACACGTGATGGAAATCCCTTCTTAGCATCTGTCACCCCTGTTTATCCTGCTGTATGTTTGAAGGAGATAACAGTGACTTTCCATTGTTGTGAGTCCCACTAATAAATGATGCATCAGACAGTCACCTGCTTGACTTCCCACGTTTCCTTTGTGTGGCTTTGGCGCAGCATGTAGTTCAGACTTCCTGCAAGGCTACTAAAAGCATTTTTCCATTTCCTCTTCTGCTACATTGACTAGTTTCCCTGCACATTCAATCCTGACAAGATCACACATAAATCCCTCCCGGATACCAAACAGTGGGACTTCACCTTTGTTGATGGCTATTTTAGAGTGTGACCCCACGCAACAAAGGTCAATGTAAAACCAGTTGTACCGTGTTAAAGTGAAAGAAACTGTTGTTGCTGTGGGTGTTACTGGTATTATCCTCCACACTGAGCGTTCCCCCAACATTCTCAAGAACAAGACATCTTTGACTTATTACACTCTTACTCTTCCCTTTAGATTTCCCAACGGGATTAATAAAGTATCCATCTATCTATCTATCTAGATAAGTTCTCCAGTTTCCTTTCAGCATTTTGCAAGTTCTTGTTTCAGTTAGACTCCACGTAGATTGTACACTAACATTCAAAGTGACAATGATTCAAATTGACTGACATGACCTTCTTTATTGTGTTAATATTATGGGCTATATCACAAATGTTATGGTGTTAAGTTTATAGTATCGTGCACACTCCGAAGGACCTCAGTCTCCTCAAAGGATGGAAATGACTCTGTGTTGGTGGACCAGTCCTGTTTGTTGTTGAGATTAACACCCAGTTATCTGTAGTCTATCACAATCTCCTTTGTCTTGGTGGCATTGGTGTAAAGGGGATTCAGTTGACAGCAGTAGAAGAAGTCAGTGATGACCCCCCTATTACTACAGTTTTTTACCCTCCGGTACACGACCAACAATGGCTGTACGCCATTAAAGATCATCTGGAGATGACAGCTGTCTGTGTTGTGTCTGAAGTCTGGGTGTGTATATGGTGAACAGGAAAGGAGAAAGCAATGTTCCCTGCAGGGCTCTAGTGCCACATCCGACTCATAATCACAAAGTCTCAAGTACCGTGGTCTGTTGGTGAGGTAGTTGATAGTCCATGCAGCCAGGTTGCAGTCCACTCCAGCACCTACCAGGTTTTCCCTGAGCAGTGATGGCTGGATTGTGTTGAAAGCACTGGAGAAGTCAAAGAACATGGCTGTGTCTCAAACCGCGCACTTTACGAAGTACACTGCAATACAGTGCACTGCAATACAGTGCACTTACATCTGTAGAGCACTCCGTCGCTGCTTAGTGCTGTCTCAAATGGAACACTTACGTTAACCACTTGGCGGAGGTGACGGACGCAAATCTGTTTTAGAAATGAAATGAAAAGCTGCCAAAAAGGCTCCTCCTCTTCCGCTACGTAGCCAAGATGGCGCCCGTTTAGGGCGAGAAGTGTCCATCGTTTTACACTGCATTTTTTGACCGTTTGCATTGCGCCATCCGGGTACTTTCAGTGCCCTGAATTCTGCTGGTTCTGTCAGTGTGAACGCCCTAAGCCCTAAAAGTCAGTGCTCGAAGTGCACAAGTGCGCGGTTTGAGACACAGCCCGTGACTCTCACAGTGCTCCCGGTGTTCCCCAGGTGCTCCCAGAATCTGTGCAAGAGTTAGATGGCCATACAATGTGTCGTCGATACGCAAACTGTAGGAAGTCAAGCTTGGTGCTCACCATGTGTAGGTGCTTGAGAATTATCATTTCCATGATCTACATCTGTTGAAATGTTGAGAGGTCCATTCTACCGGCCTGAAGTGGTTTAACTCCTTGGGCTGTGGAGTCTTTGGTACCGGGACCACACAGGGGGTTTTCCACATGGTTGGGAATGAATCCAACCTTGAGACTCAGGTTGAAGATGTGCAGAAGCCCCACACACACACTCATGTGTGGTGAATCCAGCGGCATATCAACTTTTCCTGGATTTCTACTGACTTTATACTTGTAGACAAGGCAGAGAAATGCTGCAAAAATTGCATTTGCGTTCACACATGAAGTCGAAAGACTGAGCTGACAAGCTGGACGCCAGCAGAAAGTGCAGCAGCTGACATACGTGTCCCTCAATCCCTGAAAAACTGCTCAACCTATGTCAGGGTTCATTGTGCTTCAGCTATCTTTTCGAGGATCACTGCTCGTATCGTCTACCGGATCACAGATTGTGATAATGGACAATGGAACGTGACAGTGGAAGATGAATCAGAGATGGTGATGGTGGATCATAATCATGGTTGAAGCTGATCACGGATCATGATGGTGGATGGAGGTCCTGATCATGGATAGTGGTGGTGCATCATGGTCGTGGTGGCAACTGATCATGGGCTCTAGTTACAAGACTGCTTGATATACAATATGCCCACTCAGATATTCTACCATTCCTGGCAAATAACTTCAATTGCCATTGCTGTTTCCTTTATCTTTATCAGACCTTTTTTATGTATAAATACATTAAACATTGACACACCTTTCCATTATGTTAAAAACTGTTTCATCTCATCAATGTTGTAAATACTCACATGTGTCTCTCTGAGTTTTCTATGTTTTTTTTACCCTGTTAGTTGTGGTTTTGGTCTCTGTTCCTTACTCTTGTTGATGTGTTAAGGGCAGAGGATGTCACACTTAGTTTAGCCCTGTGAGACAAATTGTGATTTGTGAATTTAAAAAAAGGTCGGAAGAATTAACTTGAACATTTATTAAGAACACAAAAGAAAACTTGATTTTTTTTTATTAGCTGAAGAATTTTCTCATTCTTGGGTCTGTTGCTAGGCGATGGCTACAAGGGTGGGACAAGATGGTAACGGACCAAAATGTCCTCTGAAGGATGCGGCCCCTGAATTGAGACACCTTATACTGTTCTGGGGAGGAACAGGACGAGAACAGAAGGAAAGGCAGACAGCAGTAGATTACAACATTTACAACTGTTAATAGAAAGTTTAATATTCCCTCTCATTTTAGGTCAGTGTTCCATGACCATCAGGCTCGGTAGCCACTCTACGGTATGTGTGCTGTTTGCTGCTGAGCAGGTGCAGTAGACAGAGGGGTTTTCTCTGGAAACAGCTGTTGCTGTTGGAAATAAGACCAATGAGAGGAGTGAGAGTGATACTAAACTGTAAAGGCTAAAGGTGTTAGATGTAAAACCTAAATAATGAGCTGTCACTACTAATTACATCTTTTTTCTATGGTTAAATTTAGCTCGTGACAACTAAAAAAATTTCAGAAGGCATATATCTCTATATGTGTTTTATTTTATTATATATTTTTGCCTCCTTGAAGGTAATGAACCTGATCTTTTCTAGTCTTAACGACCATGACAACCATGATGGCTTAACATGACAAGTGACATTCACCCATTCTCCCATATTTACACAGAGCTTCTATATACAGCACTTTTATATCACATCATTTACAGAGAGGGATAATTGTCTTGTTCTTGCCTTACGACGCTACAACGTTAGCCCGTCTTCTCCAGAGACACAGCCTCCTACAACTGTGGTGGATTGATGGTCATATCTTTTGTATCACTTTACTATCTCCATCACCAGGGTTGAGAAAACTTTACCATATTAAACCATGAAAATATTAAAAAAAGACGATATATAGTAAACCATCAGAAATTTCTCATTGGATGAAGAGTATCTCATCTCAAACTGACCTCACGTGTTCTCTGTGCTGCATTCAGAAACATGTATCATGTTTTAAATCGTTGGTTTCAGAAGAACTTAAGAAAAAAGAAAGCAATAAACATATCGCCGTCCATGCGCTTCTACCGCAGCAGTATTGGCCTTCAGGTTGCCTTGGTAACACCGGGCATTGAGATGTGGTTGTGAGCGTGTCTGAGTCAGAAGCTAAAGTGAGTGTCCCTGAAACTTGTGAAAGATATTCATCAGGGAGCAGAACAGGCAAAATAAATGCCAGAACACGGCTCAAACACAAAACCTTTGTAGGCAAAGAGAGAAAGAGAGACGTAGCAAGGTCAGAGCCACACACGCACACACACACAAACACACACACAAAGCTGTGTGAATGGAGCATACATGCCCACCTCCTCATTTTGATGTCTTTCTCTGAACACATACACACACACACACACATAAACACATTAAATCTGGACATTGGTGTTGTTTAAAGTATTTCAGTATGTACACCAAATCCTCAGCATGTGTGTTGTTACTGGACATCATGATACTATTGGTGCCTTTGTCTCAGTTTACTGACAAGATTACAAGTGAAAATCTACATCATGTGATTCCAGATCAGCCACTAGAGGTCAGTAGTGTATGTATTTCCAGTGTTGATGGTCTCTGTCAGTCACGCAGTGTATCTTTGTATCATCAGTATTTTATTGTAGCTTTTATCACTGGTGCTTTGTACTTGTTTTGGTAAGTGTAAAAATCAATGAAATTATTGTCAATTTTAATCCAGATTTTGTGTTACAGATGTTAATTCAATCTCTGACTATTCCCACCCTTATATTTAATTAAATCAACAATAATTGATGTCACAACAATCAATATAAATGAAATCATGAAAAAAAATATTAACAACACAACAGCACTGCATTGTCCAGTATTGTTGAGCAAATCATATTGACACATTTTAGCAAAAAGTGGAAGTTTGCGAGTTTGTATCCATTATTTGATGACTTGCCTTTTTAAAGATATAACAGAAAATTATAAAAATAATAAATTAAGTGTGAATTATGAATAGCTATCATATAAATAATAATATTACTGATGATTTCAAACCGGATCATAATCAACAGTAATATTCAGTAAAGATAATTAGCCAACATTTTATTTAATATATTTTTATTTCTATGTTGTTGATATTGGAGTAAGGCAGGGTCCCTGACATCAGCTCAAATTGAGGACAGTAAGGGACCTTAATGAGAACCACTGCTTTAGAGACTGTGCAAAATAGAATCAATCTTACTCTAATGTTGTGAGTTGTATGATAAGATAAATCAGATTGATTTTAATCACACTCATCGAGCCTACAATTATATTAATATATAATTGTAAGCTCGATAAGTGCTATTATATTAATATATAATTGTATGTGATTTTAGTTGCAGAGATCAGTTGCATTTTGAACAAGTGAACATTGGCATGATCTAACAGGGATCTTGTGCTTGGTGTTTTAACAGAAGCAGAGCAGACTTTGAGGGTTGATGCATTAGGACAAAATGAATACTTGCAGTAGACACATATAATCAGCACATTGTAAGAGACTGAGAACCTATTTGTTAGACCTGGATATATTAAAAAACATTTGCATCATCTGTAATATACACATTATCAGCGAACAGTTTAATTTGGTAGAATACAAAAATATCATAACAATTTGAAATTGAATTGAAAAATTAAGCTATTAGATATAACAAAGTTATTTTTAATTTACGTTAACATTTACTTATTATAATTATTGTAAAAACACGTCATCAGGTTATCCCAAGTGCTGTGAACTGTGAACCCCAAAATAAATATCCTAAAGGCGTGAGTTATAATTTGAACAATGACAGCATCTGAATAAACCTGCATATGTGGACCACAGACATCTCATTGTCGTTCAGTGTAACTTCTCTAAAGTCTTAAATGCAAACAATTTAATTTATTGCTGTTGCATCAGGATATAGATTTGGGCCATTTCAGTAAATGGTGCAGCACTTCTGGCCTTATTGTGTTAAATGGATGTGAACCTAAAGTTTCTGACTTATATATAGCAAACATGGCTCAAATCTCTCCATGTATTCAGCATGCGCCGTCCCTGGGATTCTACCAGCCACTGCTCTCCCTCCACTGCCTGCTCTTCGTTGCTTTTTGTTGAGCAATAAACTCTTTATTTATCTACTCACCTGTATCCAGGTGTGTAGGTGTAGTTCAAACTAAATCAGGACATAACGCTTGTGGCCAAGATCTGGTAAAAAGTAGTGGACTGCCCAAGTGCCATTATTCCAAGTGGGATGTGTGCCAAAAGAGCGACCTCTGGGTCTCTACCTCAGGGTCACACGACAAGAGTGAGGGACGGATTACCACACGTGTTTAGATTCCTGATTTCCATTTATAAGCATTTATAAGATTTTCTTTTCAATTTTTCATAAAAACGGAAAACATATTTTCCAAACGTCTAAAGGTTTAGTAGGCTAGTTACCCGGTTCCGGTTTGAGGCAAAACACTGACCGTTCGACCACTGTTAGAAAAAATACTGGGTCAATACACTAAACAACTAGCCATGCTCACAAATGACCTCCAGAGGAACTCCGGAAAATTGGGTCTGGACTTTCTCCAGGGGTTTCCTTTCACACATGAACGACAAAGTGGGAGGTTCTCCACTCAGACACATTCAAAACAGCAACAAGTCCTCCGGATGATTTAGATGAGTGGTTCAGCAGGCAGAGGCAGGACGTAACATAAGCCTTTTTCAGACATGACCTTTGGGTAAAATCCGGAGCCTTTCACACATGCACAACACAGCGGGAGGTTCTCTGCACAGTAGTGTTCACATCAGAATCAAATCCTCAGCATTATTCAGGCGAGAGGTGGAGCAGCCAGGTGCAGCAGACAGAGACAGGATGTGACGTATTAACTCTGGAGATTACGTGATTTTGTCTACAAGACCCTGACACAGCTTTTATCACAACAAACTCTCTTGACATCTTCTACGAGGGAGGCTCTGCTTTTGCAGCCCCTGCTGTGTTCACACTTTGACTACTCCTGGATTTCTATGTATCTCATAACAGATGGTCAGGCAGATAAAGTCTATAGGAACTGCAGAGTGTCTCACTTGGACATTTGCGTTCACACATGTACCTCCTCTGGAAAAGATATAGAGGAACTGCAGAGTCCGGTGCATGTCTGAAAACAGCTATTTTGATTTCAATATGGACATCATGTGTTTTGGTTTATAGCACATTCATACGAGCATTGGCCCTGATCACCAAAACCTGACATTTGACATTCTATTCTATCTTTTGGGTGCGAACTTTGTGTATGTACGCAAATAACCACTTTTTAATTCTGAGATATTTGTGTTCCCTTTGTTGTTGTTTTTTCATTTTTCCATCGGCGAGTGTTTTGAGAGTAATGTTGAATCCTGCAGAGGATCTGATGTGTTCTCGCATCAGCTTAGACTTTATCCAGATGTTTTACAAGTGTGCCAGATGGGGGAGACAACAAGAATCCGGAGGATCTCTGGAGTTCAGTGCATATCTGAAAGCAACATCTCAAGAGCATGAATGTGCAGTAGCTTTGTTGGCAGTCTGCCCTTTGAATATGCTGGATTACTAACCAGGTGAAGTCAACAACTGTCTTGTTGTGCCACGAAACCTCAGGGGAACCAAACAGAACCATGTTTGTTGGGTGAATAAATGTAAATGACAGGGGACTTATTTATGTCTCGTAGATCAATCAATCAATCAATCAAATTTTATTTGTATAGCCCATATTCACAAATTAAAATTCATCTCATAGGGCTTTAACAAAGTGTGGCATCCTCTGTCCTTAACCCTCAGCAAGAGTGAGGAAAAACTACTGAAAACCCTTTTAACAGGGAAAAAATAAGTAGAAACCTCAGAGAGAGCCACATGTGAGGGATCCCTCTCCCAGGACGGACAGAAGTGCAATAGATGCCACGTGTAGAAAACATTCATCATTAAAGTCTTTAGCGGCATTGATGCAGTCCCGCTGCAATCACAGTCCATGGTCAGCAACCAGCAGGACCACGATCCAGCATCCAGACCAGAGGCCACTCCAGTCCTCAGTCACCGTCCACCGCCGCCCACCAGGACCCACCACGAGCCATCGCCGTGGCCCTGGTCCACCTCCTGTACCCAATGCCAACGCGACACAGGGTCCGCCACCAGCACCACGATCAGCCCACAAGACACAGAATCCGCCACACTGGGTCCACCACTTTGACCCCGATGCGCGATCCACAAACAGCAATCCATGGTGCGGGCACAGAGGCCCTGGATCTGCGGGTGATAAAGCAAAGGGATTCCGGGGAAGGGATGGGGATAGGGATGGAGAAGAGGAAGGAGAAGCTGGAAAAAGAAGCTTCTCCTTCCTTGAATAGTATACAAGTCTTTCTTCTTTGATTTCATCATCTGTGTCATTGAAAAGGACTAAATATGCAGTGATGTGTCATCAGATTCCAGCTGATTGCAATACAGGGGCCTAAGCCTCAGCCACAAATAAAGCTTTGCTGGCCACTGAGCTGTGATAATAGATGGTCTACTGTTCAGCCAGTCTGGTATGCAGGGTAATGAATGATACAATGAGATGGCATAATACAAAAGCAGGAGCTCTGCTAGGTCTGTCAGGACGGCAATCACCCCTCATGGTCGGGAAATTATTTTTTGTTTATGTATGTCAACTCTGCAGAAAACCAGCAAATTAGTTTATAACCATGACTACCAGGGATGTCATGCAAACCAAAATTATTTGGGGTTAGAATAAGAGAAAGTAACATGAAATCTTCATCGGTGTCTTCTATATGTATGGCACACCTTCTTCATCTGCAGATATTTGTTAGCGAATTTCTTTTACATTTTCGTGACTGTTGCTTGTTAGAAGCGCATTCCAACCTCCCCACTCACTTGTGGGGAATTCTGCGGAGGATCTCCTGCTGTGTTCTCACATCGGCTCCTCCGGAGTATCTGCAGATGACACACTATATTCTAGTGAATGAAGGGAATAATTATGGAGTAGCTGCAGAGCATCAACAACAACGATATCCAACCTCCCCTTTCTGTCTAAACTCTTTGAAAAGGCTGTGAACAAATCAGCTGTGTGAGTTTCTCCAGGAAAGTAATGTATATGAAGAATTTCAGTCTGGGTTTAGAGCCAATAACAGCACAGAGACAGCCTTGGCAAAAGTCACTAATGACCTTCTGATAGCTTGAGATCAGGGATTTGTTTCTGTCCTCGTCCTATTAGATCTTAGTGCAGCATTCAACACTATTGACCATCACATTTTATTACAGAGACTAGAAAAGTTAATTTGCATTAAAGGAACCGCCTTGAACTGGTTTAAAGCATATCATTCCAAATAAATGATGAGTCATCTGTGCGCACCAAAGTTAACCACACCGTTCCACAGGATTCTGTGCTCGGCTCAATTTTATTAGGAAACATTATCAGGACACCCTCTGTAAATGTTCACTGCCACTCATGAGGATGAGATACAACAAAGAAAAAATACCACATTTCTCCTGTATTAGCTTCAATACACTGGCTTCAGGTTAAGTCTAAAATAGAATTTAAATTTCTCCTCCTCACTCTCGAATTCAGGCTTACTTGTCGTCCCTAAAATCTCTAAAAGTAGAGTAAGAGCTTTCAGCTATCAAGCTCTTCTCCTCTGGAATCATCTCTCACTTTCAGTTTGGGAGGCAGACACCATCTGTACGTTTAAGAGTAGCTTAACACCTTCCTTTAGGATAAAGTTTATAGTGCGAGCCGGTACAGACTTGTCTTAGACCTGCTCTGAATTAGGCTGCTGTATTTCTAGAATGTCGGGGGACACATGACACAGCTTCTCTTCCCAGCTTCTCCTTCCTCTTCGACGTTATCACATCAAAGAAATTATTATCTCATCAATACATGTTACTGACTTGACTTCTTTCCGGAGTCCCTTTTCCTTATCGTCCGCAGATCCAGGGCTGCAGCTGCGGCCACATCGTGGATTATAATGGTGGATCATGTATCAGAGATCGTGATCGTAATGGTGGATCCTGTACCGTGCTGGCTGATCGTGGTAATAATTGCGGATCCTGTATCATGTTGGTATCTGATAATGGTGGTGGATCATGATTGAGGTGGCAGCTGATGGTGGATCCTAATGGCGGCAGTAGACAATGACTGTGGACTATAATGGAATCCGATCATGGTGGTGGATCATGATCTTGCTGGCTGCTGACCATAGACTAGGATTGCAGCAGGACTTGATATATAGTATTTCTACTTATATACTCGACCATTACTGACAATAATCCTTCAATTCATTGCCCTTCCATTATGCTACAAAGTGATTATTCTTATCAATTCTGCAAATACACTTATATTGAAGATGTTCTCCATTACACGTGTCATCTTTTGCACTTCTGTCCCTCCTGGATCCCAGAGAGGGATCCCTCACATGTGGCTCTCTCTGAGGTTTCTACATTCTTTTTACCCTGCTAAAAGGTTTTTTTTTGGTGGTTTTTCCTAACTGTTGTTGAGGGTTAAGGGCAGAGGATGTCGGTCTTTGTTATAGACCTATGCGACAAATTGTGATTTGTCAATATGGGCAATCTACAAATAAACGTTGATTGATTGATTGATTGATTAATCAACACGGGACAAAATAACAGAACCTTACAAAGAATTAAAGATGAAGCTTCAGTCAACCTGTTTAACAGAATATGTAAACATGAGTGTATATAAATGAGGGCTCATGTGGTTTCTGGAGAGTCAGTATGAAGCTGTGGACATGCATGTGTACAAGTGCAGCGGCCCCTCTCCTGAGGACACGATGTGTCTGCATATAGCGCCGGACAGAAAGTTTAAAATGCTAAAGACAATGAATAATAATAACAAAAATAATCATGGATCCTCCTCACGGTTGGTTTAGTGCTTCAAAACGAAAACAAACGTCGCGTGCTCACTGCTCACTGCTCACTATATCCCCCACCTCTTCTACAGGAGCTCCTTCTCGCTCTCTCCACCTATCAGCGTATAGGAGCTGCAGCGGAGGCCGCGCCCTCTGTTCTGTTCCCGGTCCTCTGGAACATTTTGTTTATGAAGCTCAGCTCCTTGTTCCAGCTGCTCCTCTTCATCACGAATCTTCCTCTCACTCGCAGCAGCTGGAACTGTGTGTTTATGAAGATCAGCGGCTCTTGTTCACGGCTGAAACACACCACACTGTCGGCAGGCTGGCGCTGAACCTCTGGGAACATCGAGCAGGCAGGCGTAAGGACGTCCAACTATTAGTTTAGATTTAAAGTAATGAAAGTTAAACACGTCCTCCCTTCATGCTTACTTTCAACAAAAAGGAAGCTATGGATATTTGCGACGGGAAGAAGAGGAGAAAGGTAAGCGGCGTTGTGCGGGGCTGCAGGCGGAGTGTGGCCGCCAAGATGAAAAGGGAGGCCGGAATGGTCCTTCGCTCCCTCACCGTGGAGAACAACAACCACACGGAGCCAATGGTGGAGGAAGAGGACGACGACTGCTTCTCAATCGGCTTCCTGCGGAGTGAGCGGCCGCATCCCGGCACGGTGGTGTCCCCTCGATACAATCTCCTGCGGGAGGTCGGCCGGGGCAGCTACGGGGTGGTTTATGAGGCTGTATCCCGGAAAACAGGGGCCCGGGTGGCGGTGAAGAGGCTCCACTGCGACGCCCCAGAAAACGTGGAGCTGGCTTTGGCCGAGTTCTGGGCCCTGACCAGCCTGGAGAACCGGCACCAGAATGTGGTCCAGCTGGACGAGTGCGTCCTGCAGAAGAACGGCCTGGCCCAAAAGATGAGCCACGGAAACAAGAGGTCCAGACAGTACCTGCGCCTGGTGGAGACATCCCTCAAAGGTAAAGCTGCTGCCATGTTTACTACTCACGTATTATTAGCACCAGAAGCCCTCGGAAGGAAAGAATACATCCAGTCAGTAACAGGGAGCTAAGAGGTGGACTGAGTCCTCACTCTATAAACAAACATTCCTACTAGTCTTACTAAGTTGTTAACAAGGGGATATTATCTGAAGCTCTCAATCCAAACTTTAGGATAATCTCTATTAAAGTGACACGAGTCTCGTGTTTTAATAAAAGTTTGGTAAATTAAGTATTTTATTAGAAAGATAATTAACAAAATGCCTGTTTTTTAAGTCGTGTAAACTTGTACAAAAGTCTATTTTGGCTGCAAGCTTCATCAACATCGTTGCCCTGGGTTACCAATTAAATCAATTGAAAAATGAAACGTTTGATTATCCCATTTTATTGACCTGTGTACTACACCGATTATTTACATTCATGTCAGGCTGTGAAAAGTAATCCAGAAATATGAATCACTACTTAAGCAAAATAGTGTGGAAAATACCGCATGGGCCATACATGTAAGGCTCAGTCTGTTAAAGGATTACAAAAAATCGTTCACAGGCATTTGTCTCCTTCTATCTTTCAGTGACTACTCTATAGGTTCCCTATAGCAGGCACATGGAGTACACTGTGTAGCCCACCGCTCATAAGAGAACACAGTGTACTACTTGGCATCATGTTAACCCATTGCATGTACTGGGATTTCAGACACTAAACAATGATGTCACAATTAAATGTGGTATATGAGAACGAAATACAGCAGCTTTATCATCTGACAGCTACATTTATATGGTATGTCTATATTATTTCTGCAGTTTGACCTACTTTCCATTTCCATTGTTATTGCTGAGCAGGCTCTAGGAGAAATTAATCCAAACTATTCAATGTGTCTTTTATATAAATACATTTTTGCATTGAAATACCAACAGCCTGATCTGATAACAAAAAACCTTGTATACAACTGAAAAGGGATATAGTGTTTGCCTCTTTTCTTATAATAGCGAGGCTGTTATATAAGCGCCACCATTCAGGCTTTTGAAATAAAATATTCATCAAGTCCTAATGTTTTAAAGGACTTGTATACCCACTTGGGTTTTTTCTCAGTCCACTTAACCTAGTTTTTAAAGTGTAAAGTCAAATAGTCAGCAGCTATGGCACAACAGCCCACAGTGATCATTAGGGGAGGTCGGCGGGGAGCAGTGGTGTTTGGATGTTGTGTAAACCTGTTTCACTGCTTCTTCACACTTTTGAGAGCTGGAGGAAGAGAAAGTCAAATAAAGAAGTGCCAGTTATATGTAAAAAATATCACTGTTTTCTATTATAGACAGATTTATCAGAAGGTTCTTATTACGATGCAATATATTGACTGATAAATAACAAATGTATCTTCTTAGACTTGTATGAAGTTATTTCAAAACATTGTATCTGTTTTGTTTGTGATGCCCATGATAATCTTACACTCTAGAAAGTGTACTGCTGAAGAAATATCTTGGTCACAATTATCTTAATGACAAATAAATGGGGAAATGTGTTTTTTATTAAACAAAACAAAGATCAATCCATGTTTGGACCAAAAGTATGAAGATCTTTAGTCCAGGAACTCAAAGGGTCCTGCAGACCGTGTCTTTGTTTTCGGTGCAGCCTAAAATCCAGGGGTGATTAGGAAAATTAGCATGCCAGAGTATTGTGAGACCTTTGTCTTAATACAGGAACCATTGTCCCTGCAGTTGAACCACAAGGACCCTGTCAAATACCAATGAAATGCTAGTATAAAGTGGCGCTATAGTCATCTGGGACTTAACTTGTGTATTATTGATTGGTGTGGTGATTAAGTATAGAATGAGTGTTATTTCACAGTTTGATTGCTGTTATCTCACTGATCACATTATCTGTCCCTTTCTAATCTGCTTGCTGCAGGGGAGCGCATCCTGGGTTACCCAGAGGAGCCATGCTATCTCTGGTTCGTTATGGAGTTTTGTGAGGGTGGAGACCTCAACCAGTACATCTTGTCCCGTCGGCCCGACCCCCACACCAACAGGAGCTTTATGCGGCAGTTGACGAGTGCAGTAGCTTTCTTACACAAGAACAATATTGTCCATCGTGATCTGAAACCAGACAACATTCTCATCTCACAGAAATCTGGTTCCCCCGTTCTCAAAGTCGCAGACTTTGGCCTCAGTAAAGTTTGTGCTGGCCTAAACTCTAAGAACAGTGAAGAACACCTTTCATCAGCCACAGCAGCAAGTGGCCGAGGCAGTAACCAGAATACCATCATCAACATTAACAAGTTCTGGTTGTCGTCAGCTTGTGGCTCTGACTTCTACATGGCTCCCGAAGTGTGGGAGGGCCACTACACAGCCAAGGCTGATATATTCGCCCTGGGCATCATCATCTGGGCAATGGTAGAGCGGATCACTTTCATTGATGCAGAGTCCAAGCGTGAACTGTTAGGCACCTACATTCGGCAGGGCACAGAGATTGTACCTGTTGGGGAGGCCCTGTTGGAGAATCCCAAGATGGTACTCCATATCCCTCAGAGGGCCAGGAGCTCCATGTCTGAAGGTGTGAAAAAACTCCTTCAAGACATGCTCGCAGTCAACCCTCAGGACAGACCAGATGCCTTCCAGCTGGAGGTGCGGATGGACCAAGTCACATGTGCTACATGACAGCCCCCACCTTTCCGAACCTCTCCTTTTTTAACCAAACCAGTCAACGAGGGAACCTCTCTCCTTCCAAGGTAGGCTCAACCTCCTTCATTAGTTATATAACTACAGAGCTTTGAGTTGTTGATAAGACTAGAAAAATGCTTAACAGTCCGTTTACCATTATTGAGTCATAAGAGCAGCAAGTGTTGATCCTATGACACATGTCGGCTTCCTACATGACTGTCAAAGGATTAACAAGGGTGAAAGTATCTACTGCAGAGCACTGACGTCAAGTCACAAACCTGAGCCACTGTTAACAAGATTATTGGTGTTAACTGACTGATGTGAACAAGTGGTTCAGGAATCTTCCTTGAATGTTGGAACAAATACACCTGTGCAGTTAAAGCTGAACTGAGGTAAGAAGAGGTGTGCTGATGGCCTGTTAGTAGGTTGAGAAGTTGGGGTTAGAGATTAGTACGCCCTGGGCCTCAGGGAAAACAGCCTGGCTTTGACTAAATACACACAGTGTGTGTGAGAGAGTGAGGCAGAAAGCAATGAGTTATTGGCAGAGATGCACTAACAGTGAACTTTTTAGTTCTTTTTTTTTACCGAGGTTTTTTTAACCTGTGTAAATGTCCTGTCCACAGGACTTTTGCATCATCTGATATTCAAACCTGGCAGTGGATCACATCCCATCAGACATCACCTTATTCTGACTTCTGTTTGCACCAAATTACTTACTGTGCATCACTACCGGTGGCTCCTTACTCAGTGCTTTGCTTGTTTCCTCAATGTACCCAGTTACCTGAAGCCTCTTTATATCTACCATTGCAGATTTTGACAGATGAATTGTTGCGGTAGGGAACTGGGATGCCTAACACATCTTTGTTAGCAGGATATTTATTTCCATGATTTGATTTCGCTGAAACCTCAGACTAAGACCACTTTCCAAAACACCAACGATGAAGCAGTGTTGTTTATATAGACATGTTTATGTTTATATAAAAATATGAGTAGGTAAAAGTTGATTTAGGTAAATGTGTAAATATTTTCTTTGTCTTATAATAATGAGGCTAAAACAGGAATACTCTACACATATACTTTCTGCTTATAAACATACATAATCACAGTATTGTGTTCACATTAACTTTATTAATCGCATTACAATTAGATTATTGTTGTGTATTTAAACATGCAGGCCTCAAAGCACAACTATGGGAAATTGATGGATGGATGCAAACAAAGAGTTCTGTAAGTTTTGATACTACAGATCTTCCAATACAATTTTCCCTCCCTGAAACAGATTCCTAAAACCTTGATTTTGCATATTGGCTGATACTAGTGCATTTTAGAAAATAACTTGTATAATGTGTTCTAACAGCTTTATGTTGCTAACCATGTCTGCAATTGATGACTGTTATCATTGTTGTATGGTCTGGCTGAGGTTAAACCCATTGAGAAAAACAAATGCAATCAAATAATAAAAAACATCTTTTATTATCGAGTTTGCCTGTCATAAAGGAAAACCCCCCACAAACGAGAGTAAATCTGGGAATACACAACAAATACTTCCTTTAAATAGCTGCCAAAGTCTACCCATAGTTATTAAAATAGAAGAGTTTTAAATGGTACAATAAAAAGACAAACAGTGCAACAGCATCTAAAAAACAAAAAAAAATTGGGAATAAATAACAATTGATATTACATGTCTTGTAACTGGTGACACTAATTTAAACTGAGGTCCTATATATGGTACACATCTCCGTTTTACTTCACTAGCGGAAATCTCTACATCTTTGCTGCGCTAAAATGAATACTTGCCATGGGTAGTACAGCTGCTGTCCTGGAGCTGTGAAGAAGAAGTGATATAAGGATAATGAAAATGGTAATTGTATCTGGGTGAAACTAATATACTTTAAAGATGTGGTATCAGATTGGTACATAGATTCTCATACTCACCAATTCCCGACCTGGCATTTTCTGTATTCCACTAAAAAGTAGTGCATGGAGATATCAAAATATACTATATTTTTATATTTCCTTTCATTCTACATTTATAAATAACAATAGTTTTTGAAAATATTCATTGAGAAAGTCCGCTAACATGGTTTGTGGGGGGGAAAATTATCAAAACCTTTAATTAATCCTGACATAACCTCACAGATTTTAAACATCTTTTGTATGACTATTAGAGAAATGCCATCTCCCTCCCCCTCCCCCAAAACAAAGCACACACAGTAGGAAGTAACTAAAGCAGTGTAGGAAAAGTGGCCCTTTTTAAGGTGGTAATTGTCTGAGTTTGCTATTTAGAGCAGAAACTCCTTGTAGCACATCAATCAGTTGCTGAGTGGATGCTCAGTGACCTGAACTGTCCGTCTGTTTGTTTGAACCTGAACCCTGCATTCACAAAGACTAATCCCAGAATTTGTTTGACAATTAGCCATCATATCCTGTACCCACACTCTCTGTTAACCCCTCATTGTAAACTCATCCGCCCCCCCCCCACACACACACACACACACTTTGTGACGTAACACCTCTCGGCCGACGATGACTCTGAAGATGCCATCGCGTGTTAGTCCATCACAGCAGTTTGGCCTTGTTCTCTTGTGGCATGATGGGATGGTGAGTTATGCAACAGGCCCAGATCCCTGCTCTGGCTCAATGAGAAAAGCTGTCATCTAAAAGAGAGAGAGAGGGATTAGTGCTGCAAACAGTGGAGGGGCAGCGCGCTGACGAGATTTAGCACAAATAGATAAACAGAAACTATCTGTAGTTTGATGGGGCATTTATCTGATTGATGTTATTTCTCAGTGATCTGTTCCAGTCACAACTTATTGATCACTTTTAAATCTATAAAGATCAAGTTTTTAATTAGTTTGTACATTGTGACCAACAATATAGTGCCTAAAACCATTATTTAATTTCTGTTGAAACGAGAAACCGAGAAGTAACTATTCCTCAACACTAGATGTTTAAACAACCTGACAATTCTCTGTTTTCACCACTTTGTTTGTTGGTTGTTTCTTTTCTTTCCTCAACATTGCAATTGTTTCAATTTCTCAGGAAATAAAGTCTTGATCTGGATGAAATTATATCATAAATCTTTATTATATTTATTTGGTTGAGCTCTACGTAGCCGTAATAAAAAATTCCTGCTGATATTAATTAATATCGGATTTGCCTGAGTTATGAGATAATAATAATAATAATAATAATTATTATCTAGAACACTCAACCTTGGCGTCAGTCCCCGCAGACCATCAAAAGATACTAGCCCATCATAAATAGTCAAACCCCTATCAAGGCTTAGATTGACACATACCGGAAAATGAGAGTTTCCAAGTCTCTTGCATGGGTTTGGACTGTGGGAGGAAGTGGGGGTACCTGCAGAAAGCCACACAGATATGAGGAGAACATGTGACCTCCACACAGAAAGAACTCATGAACCTATGACCTTCTTATGGCACCATGCCCACTCACCCTGCATCTGATATGCTGATCCCCACCTGAACACACACACACCACTGCAGCTAAATGTATTACACTGTATTGATTATGCTAATGATGTTTACTTGACTGATAAGTGGCATCAGAGCTTAGTATACCTGTATATATCCCGATATCATCCAGTATCCCAGTGGTTCACATTCTGTCTTATGCTCATGATAATTTTAAGTTAGTTCAATCAGGAGAGACTTGGTTTTTAGTTTAACACGTTTATTTTTCAGTGTACAGAGAATGGGAATATTTGTAGTCTTTGGCATTTTAGACCCCTGTGTGATCTCATCGGGATTAGAAGGGGGAGGAGCAAAGCTTCGTACAGGAATACCCCCCCGGGGTCTAGACACTGGTGGTGGTTCATTGGTCAATCGTTGTTCGATGGTCCATATGAGTATTGTCTTGTTGGACTTCCTAAATGTGACATCCTCTGTCCTTAACCCTCGCAAGAGTGAGGAAAAACTACGAAAAACCTTTCTTTAGGGAAAACGTAGAAACCTCAGGAAGAGCCGCATGCGAAGGATCCCTCTTCCAGGATGGACAGAAGTGCAATGGATGCCACGAGTACCAAGTATGTTTCCAGGCAGTCGGCTGCTGCCTTATTCTGTGATCGGTTGACATCGGGATCCAGAAGAGGTGATGGTGTTCTTCTCTGGACTGGAGGAGATTGGGGTGGAGGAGGGGTTGAGTGAGTCGCTGCATTGACACTGCTGAGGGAGAGAAGAGAGGGGATTTTTAAAGTTTGACAGCTGCTGTGTGACTGGCTGCAAGAACCCGCGCAGGCCTGATTGGATGTTTGGGGACGCCCACAATCGCTGACAGCACGCAGGTTAAGCCCTCCTGTGGGCGTTCCCGATGTTTAGGAGCACCCTCAGGCGGCTGATCTATAAGGGGTTTTAAGTCTTCCTTTTTGAACTTACGCTGAGCTCCATTTCAATCAGGAGAGACTTGGTTTTTAGTTTAACACGTTTATTTTTCAGTGTACAGAGAATGGGAATATTTGTAGTCTTTGGCATTTTAGACCCCTGTGTGATGTCATCGGGATTAGAAGGGGGAGGAGCAAAGCTTTGTACAGGAATACCCCCCAAAAGGAAAGTGTTGTAATATCCTCTAGGATACTACGTACTTTGGAAAACGATGATTAATATACGTTTATCAAGTAAGTAGAAGATGATTCATTGGAGTGCATCAATGCCCCCGCGAGGACAGGTACGATGTAAACGAAGAGGTATTCGCGCGTATAGACAGGGATCTAAAATGTAGACATAATTAACTAGATAATATATTAATATATGATGGTGATTACGTGACGATGAAGCGACGGCTTTAAGTTACGAATTCGAAAGAATTTCAAAGCGGCACGGTACGCCGCAACAGGAATTAAGGGGCATGGCAATTTAAATGAAGGTCCACCGACCGAGTTAAGCCATGGTGAGTGCAGGTCCTATGTGTAGAACTGAATAAAAGGTCGCAGAGAACCAACATAAAAAAGGTCACAAGACCAAACGAAAATTTTAAGATCCAAGATCAAATTAAATAAATAACAAAGGAAATGAGAAAGCGGCACGGCACACCGCAACAGAAATTAAGTCATAAGACGAACAGAAATTAACAGCGGCTCGGCACACCACCAAAGGAAATAGAAAGGCATGGCGCTAAAATTAAGGTCCACTGACCGGGTGTAGCCATGAAGGGTGCAGTCCTATGTGTTGAACTTATTAAAAGGTCGCAGGGAACCAAAATAAATACGAGGTCACTTGACCAAAATGAAATGTTTACGATCCAAGATCAAATTAAAATAATTGACAACAGAAATTAAAAACGGCACGGCACACCGCAACAGAAATTAAGTCATAAGACGAACAGAAATTAACAGCGGCTCGGCACACCACCAAAGGAAATAGAAAGGCATGGCGCTAAAATGTAGGTCCACTGACCGGGTGTAAGCCATGAAGAGTGCAATGTGTAGGCTTAAATCGGTCACCCGGGACCGGACCTGAACAATAAGGTCGTTTGCCCAACAGCATTACAGAATATAGGGTGCACGTACGCCGCTGGTGCGTAAGGGTCCTTCCGACCAGTGTAATGTAGGTATATAGTGAGGAAGTGCCCAGGCGTGGGTTTGAAGAGAATTTAACAGTAACGCTGCATGACTAAAGAGTGAGCAGATAATCCGGAACCACCACCAGTTATATGTATTTGCTGACATCAGGTTTTAACACTTTGATTCAAGAGGAGTATGTATAAGCAAGGACGGATATAGGGGTTGAAGGCAGAAGATAATCTTCCCAATTGTTCTAATGAGCCAAGGGAATACCTTGATAGACTGAAGAAGTTGCATTTCCTATTCTGAACGCATGAGCTGAATAGAGTGCAGGCAAGAGTTTGCTTTAATTAAACTTGTTTATGCTGGTGGAGAACCATGTTTTGTTTTAGAGGAGGTTTCCGCAATGAGGAATACGGGACCAATGGAGATGACCAAGGCTACAGCCATTGTCCTTAAAATCCCCAAAAACTCACAGATGGAATACATTTGTGAAAGACTGCAGATAATCAGTACTAGTGACGTCGCCAAGTGATCGGGCAGATGGGGACAGACGCGAGTCGATCGGCACCTTTTGCGTGAGATGCCATGTCCCATAGATGGAACTATTAATGGCCTTCATGCGAGATGATGTGCATCGCGAAGTGCTGAGGAAAGCGGCTGCTGATTTGTGATGAATTAGCTGCATGGGAGGATTTTGTGATGTCGCGAAAATGCTGTACAATTTAATTAATTTTTTCAGACTGCGGGACACCGAGTGATTGATGCGTTTTAGTTGGAGAGGGCAGCGCCTGACTCCTTGGAACTATCATCCAGCAGATGAGCCGCAGGACCTCTCAGGAACACGCGTAAAGTCTAAAATTAAGTCAGCTGTTGCACTTGCACCTTGATCGGATCACGGCGTACCTAATATCTCGTCCCCGGAGATAGTTAGTTTTTGTATTAACGGGTAATTGAACGCGTTCATAGATTATTTGTAAATAGATTTATGTGTTTATTTTATGAGCACGATGGGTTGAACGAATCGGTTTACGTATGAAGAATATGATTTTATTTATTAGGGATGGTCGTAATTAGTCGACGATCGCTTAATTGATCATCAAAAATTTCTTCGATGACATTTATTTCATAGAGGAAAACTATTGCATATTCGATGTGTCGGGAAGTTGAAATATCCGAGCTGCCCTGAATGTAGCACAGCGAGGATGTTAGCATCAGGAGGAAGCAGCCATTTTCTGCAGAAGCTGCAGAAAATGTGTTGTGTGCGTTAGTTGGGTTTCTCTGGTCGCGCTGCTCGGGATCAGAGCAAAAGCTGCACTTGGTTTAAGGCGAGCAGGAGTTTAGGTGTCCACCTCCGCTCTCACTTGAACTAATAACCGCTCATCACTAGTTATCAGGACCTAATCAGCACGTGAGTACTTATTTGAATTGCTCCAGAGTTTATAAGACTGTATTTAAACGTCATGAAAAATACTTTTTGTGCTCAGTACGCCGCAGTCAGTGTAACATTGAGCCTTCGCCTTTAGTGAATGTGATTTACATAATTCACCTTGTTCTTAGTGTAGTTTTATACACTGTTGTTTCATGCCGTTATTTAATTAATATGTTAAGTATGACTGTGCCGGGATCGTGTCCCTTTAAATATATACGTGCGTGATGACGTCGAGCCCAATACCTGATGGGTAACGTGATGACGTTGACCCCATGGCTTTCTGGGAAATTTAGCGCCATTTTGGATCCTGTTTTGAGCTACAAAATAAACGGGACGCGGACTTATGTTCCCAACTCGGAATTGTTTCCTGCGTTTAAATACGATTCCCACATTGGTGACCCCGACGTTTGTTTGCTTGATGTATACACAAACACGACTTGACCATGACCGCGACCGCGGTTACCCTCAAACTCCCCGAATTCTGGGAATCATCAACCCATTAAATAGGTAACCCTAGCAGGCATCGCAGAATTGCTGAGAATTTGGCAGCTCATTGGTGCTCTGCACCTGAAGTCAGGCGAGTAATTCACACCGTCGCCGGATAATATATTGATGAGAGTTATATCTGCTTAGGGAACCAAGCACCTTGCCCTTTGAGCTTACACATGAATTTGCTATAGTGACCGCCTAGGTCTAATTGGTATCGTAATTAGGGAGCGTTTGTGGAGCATTCATACTGAGGACGTGCACGACTGACGCTCCACATGGTCTCGGGATTTACGCCATCAGGTGCGCGCACCCGTACTCAATTAGAGGAAATGTAATTCGGCCGGTTCAGGTGTTTATAGTACGTTTTAAGCTCGGCGCGGTTTTATGATTCTGAAGAAGTACACTGCTTCCGAGTCTCAGATCAAATAATTTATACGCCGATGCGCGGCGCTGCGCGTGTGAGGGTTTTAGACGAGTGTCAATGTTCTGCACGGTGAGGACCTGGGACTGCAGAATGGTGGTCAGAATATTATCTAAAGCTAAAGTTATTACTATGAGTGTTTGAAGAAGCACGATGCAATACTTATCTTTGGGAAGGGGTTGAAACTTGCGACCGCGAACAGACGCGGCGGGGGACCCGCTGGGGTCGCTGGATCACGCTCCAAACTGCGACCCGGTAGAATCAATGGAACGTTTACTTGAACCGCTGCTCGCGGAGCCGAGGAGGAAGCCGGCCTGAAGCCGGCATGATGCCGCGGTGTTGAATCTGAGCGATGAAGTCGGCCTCCCCCTGTGAGCCTCGTCAGGTTCGCCCGGCGAAGCTCTTGCCCGACGATCCGTAAGATTTGACCGCTCTCTTGAATGCTGGGTCCAAGCCTCTTGGATACGATAATCATTGTCGGGGTCCGGCATCGCGTTAAAAACGATGTGAATAAGCCAGATAAGCGAAGCTTGCGTTGAGTGAGTCGCTGCATTGACACTGCTGAGGGAGAGAAGAGAGGGGATTTTTAAAGTTTGACAGCTGCTGTGTGACTGGCTGCAAGAACCCGCGCAGGCCTGATTGGATGTTTGGGGACGCCCACAATCGCTGACAGCACGCAGGTTAAGCCCTCCTGTGGGCGTTCCCGATGTTTAGGAGCACCCTCAGGCGGCTGATCTATAAGGGGTTTTAAGTCTTCCTTTTTTAACTTACGCTGAGCTCCATTTTGACATAGTCAGATATTTAGTTTAATCTTCAGTCATTCATTCATTCTTATTTTATTTCGACATAAAAAAGCAAATTTATACAAACAAGTGAAAAAAAAGTGTCGTTCAAACAATGTACTTTTTTAAATCTACACATTTGAAAAGGAGTCAGAAGTACAAATTTATTTAATCTCACCCCTTCTCAATTATTTACATTATATTCATTTCATTTAGCTGATATATGTGCCATATATGTGATAATGAATACAATATAAATAGTAAAAATATGGCTATATTGGTAAAAACTCTACAAAAACGGACCAAGTGACCAAATATTGAAACGGTACCCCTGCAAGTTATTGTCAAATCCCCTCTTCATCCTTGTACCTCGTGAACAACATATCTTTGTACTTAATTCTAAACTGGGTTATGTTGGGACTTTGTTATAACTCTGCATTCTAACCATTCCATACCTTACTCAACAGATTGAGATGCAAAATCAGGTTGTTCTGGCAAACTGGCCAAAATACCAAACAGATTTCCACTTTAAAATCAAACAATAAAAAACAGTACAATAGAGAAAAGCAACACTCCAATTGAGGAGGCTGCAACTACAGAGTTTGATGGCATAATATCTTAAAAAGTAACTGTTAAACAAAAGATACCAATTGCTTCAGCTCTAAAAGTCACTGGTCTTACATTAGCTCAAACTTTATTTACATTTCTATCCTGCTGTTTGCTGTTACTTACCAGCTGACAAGGACCAGTAACTCAATAATATTGACTGAATTTAGCATGGATTTGTAGGAATTTCCTGATTTCATCAACGCCTTCTTACAATGATTGTGTTGGCTAAATTTCAGCCTAATCATTTGTCAGTTCTTTGTTGAACCCACTGCTCTGCTCCTCCTACACAGCTGTCAAGTGTTTGTGAGGACAGAGATTATCCTCAACTACATTTGCGGAAAAAAATTCCCATGCACTTAAAATTAAGCTATCAAATGAGAGAAGCCCCGTAGTGGTGGTAATTTGAAAGAAAATTAAAATGAGACTGTGAATATTTAATTACATCAGACATTTTGTCAACATCTTAACAATACAACAAGTATCTCTGTTTGGAACACGTCCCATCATCCCTCCCTCCCTTTTGCCTCTCTCTCCTGAGCTGGACAATGAGAGTCCTGCTCCTAGTTTGGGGCTTATGGAGGCTTGTGCCGGGAACATTTTGTCCTCTCGCAGCCTGCCAGCCGTGTGCCGTCTCAGTTTAAATCAGGACAGAGCACTGTAAGCTCTAGCCCTCCCCACGCGTTCACCCTGTATTTTAGGAATCCTTGTTGATTCCATTGACAGCATGATCAGGCTTTTTACAAGTTGAGGCATTTTCAGGGTGTTGTCCTTGTGCTGCACCTATGAATACCTCCGGCACCATAATGACTATGCTGTTGCCTTCCAGCTGGTTTGATGTATTTCTCTTTGCATGTCTTCAATTCTTATCTCTGTATTCCAAAGCAGTTTACATTTCAAACAAAGGCAGTACGGTCAGAAAGAATGCTGATCCTGCTCCTATAACGGAAATTAGGTTGTTTGGACAGCAGTTTGAAGCCAGGGTACAGTATGTTCCCTGTTGGCCCAGTCAGTGGGGGGTAATATAGAAGGCCGGAGAAATGCCAAAGAAAGGCTACCTTTTATGAGATTTGGGAGTGGGTGTGATGAGCGCATTGGTTTTCTTATGCATCCTGGTTTAAACGTCTGGTTTCAGTGGCTGTAAAGCTTGTTAAAATGTCCTCAGGACCCTCAGGGTTTAGAGCAACAACTGCAAACCAGTGCTTGCACAAATAATTCTGGTGAAGCACCTCTTTTTGTTCTTGATGTATTATTATACAAAGGCTGAGGATTAGAGCGTAGGATAGTAAAAGTAAAAGCAAGTTTTGGATGCACCTTCCAGCGTCATATACAGTCTTGGAAACCCTGTGATCCCACGGGGTTCAGGAATAACATTGATCCGCATTTTTTCCAGTCCACTGTCCCCATTCATAGTGGCTGTGGTGGATCTAATGGGTTGTAAGCTCTTTACACTATGTTAATCTCCTCATAGTCAGCACAGCGTCTATCACACCCTCACAGCTCACTGCAGGTGCTGTATGTGATAATACTTGGCTGGATTCTTTTTGGTGCTTGTTTGTTTTCACTGCTGACAGTTCACATTGTTTGATGGCTCTAACACAGCTGTCCTGGCTCATTTTGGCCTGTAAATAATAGATGAAAAGAGGAGTGGTCAGCATCTGTTGCAGAAGGCAAAGATTTGGATTTGCTGTGTCACTGACGTTGTCAACTGAACGCTCTGTCCTCTGACAAAATGAGTCTGAAGAGTTAAGATGGGAGTTTTACTTGAGAGCTGCAAATAGTCAAACAAACCTTTGACCAATGTCATCTGTTTTCTAACTCTACACAAACTTTGTGACAAGCTTATTCAGGACCAGTCTTCCCTCCCAATTGGCAAATGTTTCGAATCTTTAGGCTTAATTGAAAGAAAAAACTTCCCTGAAATGTCACATTGTCGAATATGTCTAAGGTGTCTAACCTTCTCGAAATGCTTTGTCAGGTTGGCATCAAGGGAAAAGGCACACACACAAACTTTCATCATGTAAACTTACATGATGAATAGTGTTTGTGAGTGCCAGCAATGAGGAATGTGTTGCTTTGCATGCCGCACACCCACAATAACGACTATGAGCTTGTAAAAAGCCAGTTTTCCCTCTCGTAATCATGGAGAGCTGCCACAGCATCCAAGGATAACAAGAAACCAGCCCCCAACACTTCCCTAAAGTCTTTGCTGTTTTTAATAAGTGTGTCTGCTTTGGGTTATTCAACAATAAATAGTCGGCAGGTTGGCTAAGGAGGCAGCAGGTCCAAGTTTGTTAGATATTTGCTCGGTTCTGACCTCTGCTTTGTTTTGTTGTGTTTTTTTATTTATGTAGCAGTAATACCTCCAACAGAGCAGTGCACAGAAAAATTATATGCTGATTTCACCATGGGTCTGACCAGAGGGGATTTCAAATGTTTACATGATGCACAATGACAGTTTTACCAGGGGTCAGCATTCAGTAGTATTTAGACCGCAGAACACAAAGTGACTGACCGGTCTTTGTTAAAAAATAATATTCATATGAATCGACAAGAGGAGTAGGCACATTCCTGCTTGTTTATCTTTCCTTAAAGACCCTGAAAACTTGAGAACAGATTGAATTCCTCTTGCTTTCACATTTGGTTTCTGCAACATGGATACAATGTTCACAGACATCGGGTTTGGGCTGCACATGGATGTCTGTGTGGACATGAGTAAACATTTTAAATTACTTGTTATGCTGATGAATTGAGTTAGGCCTAACTCTTATGTGACCGCTTTAGTAGCTTCAGTCCAGCGGGGTGTCAATTTGGTTTGTGTAGTGCAATAGAGAAAATGGTTGTAATCTTGCCACTGTAGAGAGGTCAGAGCTCAGGGTCCAGTATAAAACAACACCAATGGAACTGACAGGGGTTTGCTCTCAGCAGGTCATGTACAGGTGATCCAATGTGATCATTGGACAGAAAACATCCTTATCCTAACCACACTTCTGAGCACTTGTATGAGCAAGTCGGAAGCATTCTGAGCCTGTACTAGTGTCTCTGTGCCTCAACAGATCCCTCATACTTTTACTTGTAGTTTTACTGTTTCTCTACATTCGCAACCACAGGTCCATTAGTAGCTATTGAGAGAGTCCCCATATCAGAGTATTTTCTTTTCACCTTCTTCATACCGGCTTCCCTTTGAAAGAAAGAGTCCTGTGTTGCTCTCAGCTCAAAGTTGTGTAACCAATTCGTGGTTGGGTGTATACTCAGGTATGAGAGGCATGTAAACTGGGTGCCTCAGGTCAGTCAGTTCAGATTGTTCACACACAGGGACACCATTTTCTCCAAGAGGATGTTCAAAGCTGCTGCTGTAAAACCAAGAGATGACAAACAAAAGTCTGAATGCTGAAGAATTACTGTCAGGCTGCTGAGTTCAAGCAGGCACCTCAGTACTGTTGACTCAATGATTATGTTAATAAATGACAGGAAAACAGGGTTCATGTCAGAAATGACTGGAATTTATTTTGCTTGTCCAAAGCTTAGAGATGAACAAAGGTCGTTCAATGAGCCACCAGTAGCCTCTGTCAACCGCTCATCCAGAAAACAGGTCCATAGTGCCAGGCTTTTAACTAGACGGTGCACTGCCAGACAGCCCTGCTGTGGCAATAAGCTACACACGAACCCTTATTGACCATGTTGTGAAGCGTAGTCTTTATTTATGTATGAGTAGAATTTGAAGGGCTCTTCCTCAGCAATGACAAGTGCACTTTCAAGTCAGGATATCAAAACAAACCATATCCTTGCAGGGTATTTACGAAGACCTCCAACATGCGTGCATTCCGCTAAGCTGACCCATTTGTGTTCATACCATGTGCTGTGTGGTTATGCAACACATAAAAAGAGGAACCAACTGCTGCTTGCCTGAGCTGTTGCATGTCAGAGGCTGGGCTATTATTAGATGAACTGAACTAAACCACATCTGCAGTAAAACTCTCAGGTGTCAAGTGCTGCTGACATTTTTCTGCAGGTAATTGTAAAAATACTGCATAGTAATACTGTGACTTAAAATTTGTTGTTTTGATTGGGAAGCTGAACTGTGGGGGCATTTTAGGGATTGAAGTTCCTTCTAGGTGCCTGAGCAAAATCAAATAGTATTTCATTAATCATGGTTTAATTTTATAAGAGATTCAACTGATGCTTTTAGCAGAATTATTTAGAAGTACAGAAATATACACAGATCAGACACAACTTTAAAAGTAGTTACCTGTTGTGGGTTGTCACAATACTAGAATTTCAAACTCGTTACCAATACCCTGGAAAATACTTGACTCTATACCATTTTTGATACCACGGCGAAAAAAATCACCAAAAATTTAAGACATTTTTAAACAATACAGACAATAACATCAACATCACTGTGCATGTCCAGTTGCTGGTTGACTTTTCTCAGCTTAAAGACAGCTTAAGGACTTAAAGACAGACATAACACCTTTCAGACACAAACAATTGTGTTTTCCTGTTAAATGAACACTTTCTATTAACGTTACAGGCAGATTAGCTCCCACATTAAAGTTATTTGTTTTATTATTAGCCATAGCTAATGGATAAATTGGCTAATTGCTAATAGTTAACAGCTAATGTTGAAGTGTGCCGCCAACCATTTTTACATTTATAATAACTGCCTAATACTTTAATTTTAATTGTTGAAACAGGAGCTTTACTGAAAGGCATCTTAAATACCAGGGTGTTGGTCTTTATGTTGCTTGGCCAAGTTTGTTATGCTACTTGACATTCGTCGCCACCACTTTGTGTTAAGTTAGTTTTATGCTGGCGACACCAGATCAGTGTGAGAAGGTCAACTAGTTCAAGTGTTCAGCTGCTAGTGAGGGGAGGGTTGGTGTGTCTGCCTGTCTGCAGTGGTGCTGTGTGAAGTTTTGTGTCAACTAAAGTAGGCAAAGACGCACGTATAGATTAATATCTGAGTCAGTTTTTTTACAACCCTAGTTGTGGCAGGTCGGTGTATATGTCTGGCCTGTTCAGAAATACTTCATTCTGAACCTTCAGTAATTGATTTAAAACTAATTCAGCAGTTTCCGGTGTTTTACATGGCTTCATGGCCTGTAGAAATTAAAAGACACTGATCAGCCACAATATTAAAACCAGTTACATGTTATAATGTTGTTGCTGGTGGCTATACGTCTAAATGCTTATATTTACTTAGAAGGAATTTATAAAGAAGGACAACTTCTTAATTAACTTGGTCAGATTGTTTTCAGTGTCTCTGCTGCCTTACTTGAACAACAAGCTAATCCACCTTTAAACGTTTCCCAACTCAAAGATGTTAATGTATTTGGAAGCTTCTCTAAAAGCAAGTCCTTATTCCTAGTGGTTTTCTTGTAGAAACATTGTTCCTGTGATTCTCCATGCTGACCTGTTCTTTCTTTGTGTCTCTGCAGCTTTCTTTACCCCACGAACATGGACTCTGATGGAAAAAGGGACTGACACACTGAACTGTGAACAATCCACGATCATAATTTAACTTGGAAGTGATGGACGAGCTGATGATTCCGAAACTCTGGGACAGGTACATGACGTAAATCAGACCACAGCCGTGTACTCCCATCACAAGCCACTCCCAGTCACTGTCACCATGACGCTGAGGATGTTTCACTGGAGGATAATGTATCCATGAGCGATTTAGATGTGACAGCCATGTGTTGTTTTATATTTTGTTGATATTTGTCCCCCACAGTCTCAGTATAGGCCTGCTCTTCCCTATCATTTGTAATGTATTGAGCTGTGACACAGGTTACCTTATTGGATTGTATGAGTGTACTGAAGTCAACGCATGTGCTTGCCGAAATGTTCCTATATATGATGGTATCGACAGCAGACGACACGAAACTGCCCCATACATCCTCGTGCCTTAAACATGATTTACACAAAGTGCGATTTGGAATTTTAAATATAATAATTTTATGAGTTTAAGTGCAAATGCACATACCTAGACAAACTCTATGAGTCAGGAATTCCTTTCGTCATATGCAGGTTTCTGTCAATAAACCAATTAACTATTTTGCTTTCAATGATGTCATACTATTCAACAATATTCTGGGCAGCAATAATGTGAAGTTGGAATGTGATAATCTGGTGTGTTTGCTCTACCCTAAAGCTCGAGTGCAACCATAATGCAGATGAAGATATCATTGTTTCAGTGTCACATGTTTGCTCATGTAAAGAAGGTTATAAAGATTTCACAAATCTGTGCCGCACTCTGGAGGCAAATTAACTGTGAATATTAATATGGTTATTGTGTTGTTTTGAAGGGGTACTATAGACTTCACACATTAGAAGTAGCAGGCCTGTATCAACTCCGATCAGTCCTGTGCAGTCAGACAATGTCCAGCAGAGAATCCGACTGGTTTTCTGGGGCATTGTGTCTGTTGAATCCAAAGAACATCCAATTGTGTTTCTCATCACTGCAAAACTTAGTATGAACATGTTTTTAAATTAAATTGTGACCAAGAAAGAATTGGGATAATTTGGTTGACTAAAATCTATTACGGTAATTTTGTACTGGTTTTTTTCTTCTTTTTTTACATTGAGGTTAACGTGGCATTTGATGACTCCTCACAAACAGAAATAACACTGTAAACTTGGAGATATCAAGTTAATGAGTTACTTGCAATTGTGTGTCATTAAGACATATGGAGTGATGTTCTATATGCTACCTTTTTGAGTTTTAAGCTTTCTGATTGTTGTGATATGAATAACGGGTCTTCTATGGGAACACCTGAGCAGTATTGAGCCATCTTTGGTCAAATCTTTCTTGAGTATCTGAGTTGAGGACTCTCACCGGAAATTGGCCATCTGGAAAAAGTCTCTGAAAGTATCCATGGGATAGCCATGCTTACTGTCCCCTCCCTCCTCCCCTCATTATTGAACTATTTCAGACTCTTTGCAGTAACATGCAGCTCTGTAGAACACATCCAGGCAGTGGTTGGTTGGAGCTTAATATTTTTGCATTGTGTTGAATATCAGTTTTGCAATTATACTCCAACTACATGTGCATCCCGTGGTTTAACAGAAATATTGAGCCACACGTCTCAAAAAAGTTCCTAATAGAAAAAAGCATACAGTGGTGATCATGGAAAAGGATCATAAAAGGGTTTGCATGTTCGAGACCTAGAAAACTTTCATCTTCCTCTCTCCAGCACAGATGAGACAAATGGTCCTAACCTCCTCTCGGCTTCATAACACTGTGTAGCATCTTGGTCGAGTTCAGTGACTCAGCGGTAGTTGTATTAGACTTTGAGGCGTTTAGTAGTGTGGTCCTACCTCATCCTCAGCACTCTGAAACTTCCTGTCTATATGACTCGTTAATAACCTTGTCTTGCTTTTTGAAACCAGGTGTACTTTGATGGGACAGAACTTCCTGAATCAGCCTCTGACTGATGACTCTATTGTGTATGCTTAGCTAAAAGGAACATCTAGCTTTCCCTTTCAAAAAGGCTTCATCTGCAGCAAAAAAGTAGTCCTTCCTCATTACCAGACCACGATCATTCTGTTTGTGTTCAATAGCTACAGCTCCAATAAGTTTATATTCGCATCTATGCCTCAGAGCATTTTAAACCAATTAGTATAGCAGTATTCAGACACAACCTCTGTGTAACATCCGGAAGATGTGTAGTGGTGCAGCTGGGTGCTAATCTCAAAAGTTGGAATTTAGAAGAATGTGCTTCCTTTCAATGTAAATCTGATTTAAAATGCTGGGGAAAGGTGCTTTAAGTGTAGCTCAGCTCAAAGGAGCAATTTGGATTTAAGCGCATGGGAGCTGTAGCTTTTGTATACCAACACATAAAGTTGTTCAACATTTGGTATGATACTTTGGGTTTTCAAATTGTGCAAAAGGACTGCTGTTGCACGGACCAGCCCAGCAGTGTTAAAACATACATGTTTGAAGCGTTAACACAAACATGGTGGTATAACTGTATATGACATTGCTATGTTAATAGCTAACTGAGGATCTTCACACCTTAATCATCAGTACTAACCCTTGTTTTCCACTGCGTTTTTGTATTCGCTGTTCATTTAACTCCTAACTAGTAATACTTCACTTGAAAACACTTCACACTATGCAAATCTTCCACTGCCTCACTGTAAGCACCGTAAAGAGCCATGCCCCTCCGCAACAGTCGTGTAATATCTTGAGCTGCTCAGTGTATATTTCTAGTGTGTACAAAAAGGTTTCATTCAAATGTTGTGACAAGAACTGCTTTTTTGTTAATGAAGCTGACATGCAGCCATAAGATGTGTGGGGAAGCATAATACAATCATGTTTTTGATTTGTAAATATGTAAGTTTTTCTTGGAATAAATGATCAAAAATAAAATTGTCTGACTTATTAAATATTCTGTATATTTGTTTATTTTTCTGTGCATGCACACAGTGGTCCTGAATCTGGATTCCCCAACTGAACCCAGCCCTAATGTTTTCATGCCCAAAAAAATCTTATTATTTGTCTGATAGCTAGCAATTTTATACAAAAGCAACTGGACAGATTACCATGAAACTTGCTGGAAGTATGAATAATGGGTCAGGGAAAAAACTTATCCAATTAAACTGCAAATCCAGTAACTTATTTTTCACTGTCTCATAATTGTGAGATGATCATGGACCTTGATGAAAGAATCAAGCATTTTAAGGGGACTGATATTTATGAGTGTATTTAATTCAGATATAGTGACTTTAAATCTACTTTAATGTAACTGTTGGGCCTTGATGGAGGTATGAAGTCTACTGAGTGACTTTCTAGTTTACAAAGTATGTTTTTGAATATTGGCTGGACAGAATTTGTTTCTAATAATCTGCTTTATTCCAGTTATTACTTCAGGTTCAAGCCCTTATGTACCTACCTATTCATTATGTGGATATAATCTAAATATTAATAGTAATCAATAAGCACAATGTTCAACATCAGGAGTGGACTGTGACTATGGATTTCTGTTGCCACAGTGCTGCTCATGTAAGCTCAGTAAAATGTACATTGATTTATTTTAACGCATCTCTGTCCCATCACCTTTCACTCAGGCGCAGGCACCAACTATAGGAAGCTGTTTCCCACAGTCACTAATCCTCTGTATCATCACTGGATCATTCCACAGGCTATGTTGTGTCAGTGCAGAGACACCAGGCAGGCTCCAACCTCTGATCACCACCCGAACAACAGTCTCCACATTTAGTGATTGCTGATATTGTCTATGTTGATGATCCTTTGACATGAACCTAACTATTATACTATTATATACTATATACTATAAATTAAAAAAGCAAACAAGAATATCCCACAGCAATTGAGGACAGATAATAATAAAATATATAATAATAATTCAAATAAATAATATTAAATATGTTACAGATGAGAAAACTGTAAAACGATAAAATAAAACACTGTAAAATGCAAAACCCCCCAGAAAAAACATTATTAATCAAACTATTGAGAGAGTAAAATAAAAAGGATAATTGAGTAAAGTTTTAGCCAAAATGGATAAAAATACCATTTTACAGCCTGAAAACTGTAATTTCACTTCATGAATAAGGTGTCAGTTTAGTGACTGGTTGTTATTGGGATCTGAATGCACAGCTACAGTGGAGGAATACAAAAAGACTTGAAAAATTGTAATTTTTAATTAAGTAAAAGTGCAAAAGTTTAAGCAGTGAAGGGATAGTTCACTCAAAAATGAACCTACTCATCACTATGTCGATGGAGGGGTGGGTGATGTGTTTGAGTCCACAAAACCCTTTTTTCAGGTGAGTCCTCAACCATCCCTTAATTATGCTGCTATATGTCTAGACTGCTATGGGAACTCCAATCATGCACTCAGCACTTCCCCCCTTCCTTCTATCTCTCTGCCCCACATTTTTTTCAATACAGGTCTCATCGGGAACAGTGGGAGCTGCTGGGTGTCTCTATATTTTAAAGGTCTCGACCTTCTATGTAAAGTGCCTTGAGATAATGTATATTTTGATTTGGTGCCATACAAATAAAGTTGAATTGAATGGAAAATGGTCTGTAGCGCTTTTCTAATCTTGACGATTAGAAAATTATTTGCGATGTGTAATTTCCATTTACCCATTCACACAGACAATCATAGTGGATATAAAAAGTCTACACACCCCTGTTAAAATGCAAGGTTTTTGTGATGTAAACAAAGAAATTCTTGCAGCTCCTTTAATGTTGTGTGTCGGTCTCTTGGAAGCCTCCCTGACCAGTTTTCTTGTTGCCTGTTCATCAATTTTGGAGGGATGTCCAGTTCTTGGTAATGTCACTGTTGTTCCATATTTTCTCCACTTGATGATGGCTGTCTTCACTGTGTTCCATGGTATATCTAATGCCTTGGAAATTATTTTGTACCCTTCTCCTGACAGGAGAAGGGTACAAAACAACAATGAGATGCCTCTGATGCTTAGGAAGCTCTCTGCGGACCATGGCTCTTGCTGTAAAATGCAACTAAGAGAGTGTCAGGAAAATCCTACTAGAACAGTTGAACTTTATTTGGGATTAATCAGAGTCACTGTAAATTATGGCAGGTGTGTACTGACTACTATTTACTACATGAGTTTGAATGTTTTTCAATCGAATTATTCACGTTGTAGGTCACAGTAAAGATGGAAAAAGTTCAGACAGGATTTATCTTTGTCTCATTTTATTTACATCACCAAAACCTTGCATTTTAACAGGGGTGTGTAGACTTTTTATATCCACTGTATATGTGCAGCACTTTCTCTATCACAAATCATTCATACACTGCTGACATACACACGTGGACAAAACTGTTGGTACCCTTCAGTTAAAGAAAGAAAAAACACAATGGCCACATATATAATTTGAAACTGACAAAAGTAATAATACATACAAATTTACTGAAAATTAACTAATGAAAATCAGACAGAATAACAGAATAATAATAATAAAAAAAAATGAATGAAATGGCCTGGACAAAAATGACAGTACCCCTAGAATCATCATTCAGTCTGCCTATTTAAAGGGTGAAAAGTCGTCACTGTGCAGTTTGGTATCATGGTGTGTACCACACTGAACATGGACCACAGAAAGCTAAGGAAAGAGTGGTCTGAGGAGATTAGAAAGAAAATTATAGACAAGCATGTTAAAGATAAAGGCTATAAGACCATCTCCAATCAGCTTGATGTTCATGTGACTACAGTTGCACATATTATTCAGAAGTTTAAGGTCCACAGGACTCTAGCCTACCTCCCTGGACTTGGCCGCAGGAGGAACATTTATGACAAAATGAATAGACGGATAATACGAATGGTTATCAAAGAGCCCAGAACAACTTCCAAAGAGATTAGAGGTGAACTCCAAGGTCAAGGTCCATCAGTTTTAGATCGCACCATCCGTCGCTGTTTTAGCCAAAGTAGCCTTCATGAAGACGACCAAGGAGGACACCACTGTTGTAAGCAAATCATAAAAAAGCGAGACTGGAATTTGCCAAAATGCATATTGAAGAGCCACAAGGCTTCTGGGAGAATGTCCTTTGGAAAGATGAAAGAAAACTGGAGCTTTTTGGCAAGTCACATCAGCACCAATTCACTGGAACTGCCCTTTAAAATGTATGGTTTATAAATACAAATACTTGTGATTTAAGGAGGAGCAGCAGCTGACAGGGATCCTAGTGTTACTGGAACACCCCCTGCCATGATTATAGGTGAGTATGAAATCAGCTCCACAGGAGACTTGTGCTGCAATGTCACAGTCCTTGGGCATCACTTATAAAACAGGATCAATACTTTGTGCATTTTGCGTATGCAAAAAACCTACACGTACGCACACTCTGGAGAACCTAGTGCTGTAAATCCCTCATGAATATTCATGTAGATATTGTTCCTATGCTGAATGGAGGCAGTGTTACAGACAAAGTTGCTGATAATGCAGCAACATATTCTGAGATAAACCAGAATGTTCAGACATGGAGGTCGTAGCATTGAAGTCTATGTTTCCACCAGCGGAGGCACAGAGACTCACCTCTTGGTATGCGTTTTTAAACTAAGTTATACGTGGTATGAATTGTGTTAATTTGGTCATAATTATTATGAATTAAAAATGAGACAGGCGTTTTTTATATGTCCAGTAAATCGCTTTAGTAGAATAGTTTCCTTATCACCTTTTATCTCAATTATTTATTTATTTATTCTTATTGTCCTTTTACTGATTTTATGTGACGTGACATAGTCTCATATGTGTTTATTTTATTTGGCTTTTATTGTCACACTGCATCCTGCCAATTGTTATTTGTCTTATATTTGCTTTTTTTTAAGCTTTGCTGTCAAATTACTTTGCAAACTCTGTTTTTAAAGGTTCTTAAATATTTATTATCATCATTATTATCATTATACATGCATGATTGCCTCTCATATTTAATTTCTGTCATCTGGCTTCAGTTCACCACCTCACCATCTTCATAACCAATTTCCCACATCTCTTAAATGTTCTTGTTCCAGTAGGTGAGCACATTATCTTGTAAACTTTGTTTTGGGGAATGCCTTTTTCTCCAGGCCCAGCCTTGTGTGAATGCAGCATTAATAATGAGACTCCTGGTGAGATACAAAACCCTGCTGAACAGCACAGTCTGATTAGCCTGCTGCATTAATGAGAATGTGGAGATTAATGATGGGTGGGGGCCAGGGAAAGCTCCAACGATACTTCCTACACTATAGATATGCACATGCTGCAGCCCAGCAGACAACAATACGCCAGCGCTCAGTGCTTATTATGTTCATATGGGTACACGGTGTTCTAAGTGAGCAGGAGCTGGGGGGTGGGGGGGATGGGAGCGGCAGATACTGTTGGTGAAATGGAGCTAAAAGGCGGGGGTAATTGGGGACCTGCTAGACAGCTGTGACATGAACGCTAAGAAGCCAATAGGAGAGCACGGACCCTAGAATCCCAGACAAAATAGTGGAGAATCAGAGGCTCTATTTGAACAAGACATGGTCTAATGCACAGGGTGAAGTGCATTCAGGGTGTGTCCACATCAGATCCACTCTGTGTCTGGAATAAGCTTTAAAAGCGTTTTACTCTTAAGTCTCTTAATTAATCATGGCTGTGTTCTGGGCATAACACACAGTAAACCAGTCACAGGGTCCTTTCCCATTTCCATCAAAAGCCAGGTTGCACCCGGGAAGACTGATGTTTATAATGCTGGATTTGTCCGAAAATAAGAGAGCTCACTTTCTTACAGGCAGATTATCTGTGTACTGGTGTGTATATTTAAGTGGGTTTATGTGGTCTTATATTTTGAATTTAAATAAATTAAATAAATAAATGATTAATTTTACATATAATCTTTTTTATTTTCCAAACCAATTAAGATATTAACAAATATATATAATATAAAGATGATGAAAATCATATATTGAAAACAAAAAATATCAGATATGTCTCAGTATTCACAGTAGGTTTATGAAAGCACTGAGGCAGATTTTTAGACATGGACGTTCACATGCGCTGAACTCGGAGGATATGCTGGTGTGTTTTCAGGCCGACAGCCAAAGAACAACATGTTCTTGAATGTATAGAACAGGAAGGAGGGGCTCAGCTCACAGGCACTTCTCTAGTGTTAGTGCAAAAGTCAGCAAACACTGCCCCGGACATCTGTTACTGTTAATGTGACTACAACACTCATATATATTCAGCAGTTTATACATATATAATTAACATCAATGCATTATTTCCTAGGAAGTTGGTGGAAATAAAAAAAACTGTCACCCTTTTTTCTGGAACTTTGCCAAAATGTAATGTTTTCTTTCTTTCTAACCTTTTGTTGTGGAAATCTGTTGAATATACTGGCAGAAATGTCCAGAGTGAATTCTACAATAAAGTCAAAAAAGATGGGTCTTGTGTTTGTTTTTAAAGTGTGATCATCCTGTGCGGCCTTAGTTCTTCAGAAAACATTTCAGAGAAGTGTACTATCGTATTGAGTTTAATTAAAGGACCACAACCAGAAGACCTGAGGGTCCTGGAGGGCGCATATATAGTGTAAAAGTAAATCTATTAAGAAGGTAGAGCCAACACTTTCTACACCAGTAGAGTATAAAAGGCATTCTGTAATCAGTTGTGACGCAAACAGGCAGCCAAATGCTATGCATAGAGGGAGCTGTGTGGAGAGATCAGAGGCATCGTGTGAGATCTTTTACCTTTAGCCTCATTTCCCCTTGGCTGGGAAAACAATCCAACTGATAAGATGTTAGCTCAGCAAACAGCAACACGTGTTGTTGAGTTATGCATCATGCAGCTGTGCAGATTATCGGCAATTTTCAGAAATAACATCTCTCAAAAAAATGTATGGATTTTTAAAACATACGTTTTATTATGTAGCTCAAGGCCTTTAGGTCTACCAGCTATAATGATGATCACCACAAAGCTGACATCTGGAGACGTGGCACAATCACGTTGGGTCAAAAGTTCTAGAAACAAGATCTATCAAACAGACGGGTGAAAACAAAGCGACAGTTTAGCCATACAAGATTTAGATGAAAATATTTGCAGGTCATTCGAAGCCTGAACATGTAATGTCAATAATAATGCAGGTTAAATTTGTCAAATTTGCCTTTGGTACATAAACAATGCAGCAGAGATTATTTGCTCTGACACGCTCAGAACTGAAACAAATTCCCCAGTGTTCAGGTGAGGGCTGGTGCAGCAGGCTGAGACAGGATTTAATGTATTCATTTTGCTGCGGAGATCACTTGTTTTTTTACCGGACTTTGACACCGGCCTTGGCCTTTATCACCAAGACCCTGACATTTTCCTCTGTGTTTTCTGTGTCAATGTCTGTGTCAATGTCTGTAGAGATATTTATTATCATTTTGTTTTGATCAGTTTAGCGGCTGTCCCTTGCTTACCAATCAAACGTAATCACACTTTATGTTTTAATGCGGTTGGCATCCACCTTCATCCCAGCAAATCCCCCACTGTGTGTACTACTGTCCATGGAGAAGCTCGAACTGCAACTTGTACAACATTGCAGAAAAACATGTACATCTTCCATCTTAAGGGGGGACCCTGAGTATACCAGAGAAATTCACACATTGTCTATGTGTGAGTGTTATTCTGAGGTATAATGAAACTACCGAAGGGGCTGGACTAGGTGCATAATTAAGAACTGATCACGCTCACATTGAAAACTCAATAGGAACAGGCCTGCTGCTGTGGCTGTTTTTGGTATCTGGTTTATTTACATCAGTATATATATCTTCAAAAAGACATTGTTCCTCTTCAGCATTAACTAGAAATGGTCAGTCACAACTGGAGCAGAACAATCTTCCTCCCAAACAGAAATGAGATAACAGAAAACACTGTGTGAGGAGGCAGCATTGGAGTCTAATTCAGGTTCACGCAGTAAAGCCTTATGCTGTCACACCATTTTTGTGTTGCTGTACTCTCGACAACACAGCCCCTGATATACGCCCGTTCTCCTCCAGAAAATAGGCTAAGAGGGCTACTGTCTGAAGGGACTAGACTGCTGCTACATTGTACCTGTTGTGTAAACACTGGAAAAGCCAACTCCATTATGTGTGTGTCTACAAGACCCCCCCGGACAGGAACACAGACTGAGGAATATTACCGTCTTTTCCATGAGCTGCGTTTGGATGACTGGCAAACTACCTGAGGCTGAGACGTGGCCAGTTTGATGACCTGCTAGGTCGGCACAGAGTTTCAACTTCAACACTGATTGGCTTTTGCAACATCGTGTTGTGAGACTGTCGCTGAAAATAGTCACTTCATCATGTGATTTATTGATCTTCACTTATTCCATTAGGTTCTGTGCTTTCAACCAAGCTTTCTCTAATGTGGTGAGTGAGAGATTTTGTATCTTCACCATTATACAAAGCAAAAATAATGTTCTTAATGTGCTGTTTGATATAGTTAAGGTGATACTAAAGGGGCCTAATGGCTTCTCTGCTTCTATTCAGGATTCATCTCCACAAGCATCATGTACTTTAAAGGCAACATCAAAGTGTCTTGAATCATTCAGGGAAAATAGACGGGGAAATTAATGATGTTGTTTAGAGGTCTCTGTTTACAGGTTGTTTCTGTTGAAAATGTCACCTTTTAACATTAGACTGAAAAAAAGCACATGTGCAGCTCTCTCTATATTAATCCAGTGCTTCATCAGACCAAGAGAGGTAATATTCTTTAAGATTCGTAGACAATCAAGAGAATTTTTAAAGGTTCGGTCCTGATTAAACACTGCTAAACATACACAATACAAAGTCTGGACTGCTTTGTGAAATCTGAAAACTATTACATTTAAAAAATTTGCAAATTTAATTTTAACTTCAAGAAGAGATTTAATCATCAGGAGGTGACGGCAGACAAGACCCCAGGCCAGTTATCTCATGTCCACACATTGTATATGAGTATTACACAACATGGTTAAATACATATTTCATATATAAAGCAATGCATAATATTTAAAATTGAACTAACTGAATACTTGAAAGTCTCCAAAACGTATTTATCTCAGTTCAATTATATGTGTATAGCACCAAGTCACAACATCAGCTCATAGTCAGGTCGATGCTATAAAGCATTAAAGAGCACTGACTGCTGTGGAAGACACCTCTACAGCCAGGCTCAATGTGGGCGGCCGTCTGCCTCTAAATGGTGGAGAGAAGAGAGAGAGACCTGGCTTTGTCCCGACTGGTTTATTTAATAAAAATTGTATTAATCAAGGCAGCAACAGTTATAATAAAAAAATAATAACAATAACAATAACTGTTCAGAGTATCAAAGAGAAAGAAAGGGGGAGAGACACGCACAGAGAGAGAGAGAGAAAACATATGACTATCATCTGAGAATCTGCCTCAATCTGTTTTTTTAAATAACTTAATTAATGTGGCAGTCAGAAATTTGATTTACTTTTAGTTTGGGAATTTAACGTTTTTGTCTATGAAATCTAGGAAAAAAATCAATTCACACTCAGTGAATACAGTTGTCACTGTTCATCTGCTCATATGTTCAACCTCTTTTGCTTTAAACAAGCCTTTTAACAACATATCAGAGGTTGAGAAAACAGCAGGAGATCCTCCGCAGGAAACAAGAAGAATCTCCTGCTGTGTGGTTCATGTGTGTAAGGAAAACCCAAAGAGAGTCCGGACCCAGATCACTGGACATCCACTGGAGTTCATGTCTGAACATGGAGTTTGAAAGCTTTGAGATGATTGGCTCACAGAGGTTGTGAGTGAATCGAATTGGTCTGATTTGACTTTGTCCATCACTCTTAAATATTTTTGAAAGGGATCTTGTGGGGCGGTGTGGCCTAGGAGGTAGAGTGGGTGTCCTCCAACCAGAGGGTTGCCGGTTCAAACCCCACTCTTTCCCATCTGCATGCCGAAGTGTCCTTGGCAAGATACTGAACCCCTGAAATAGCCCCTCATAAATGTTGAGTGTAAAAAAAAGTATGTCGCTTTGGACAAAAGCATCTGCTAAATGTAATGTAATCTTATAATGGCCATTACAGACAGCAGAAGTGTGTGCAAATCAATATTTTTGGAAAGAAAGTAATTTAGCATGTATTAACCAAGACGTGAAACTATTCCTTTAAAGATCAACAATTTTAGAAACACTGAAGCACTCAGAACTCAATTCAACTTAATTTTCTTTGGGCATTGCCAAAGATACACATTGACAGAAAATACCAGATGAATTGGCAAAGGAGCTTAACACCAGACTCAACAACAAACAAACAAGCTGGAGTGAGCTGCTGTCTCAGACCAGGCTGACCCACTTCCTCCAGGGCAACACGTGGCTGACACGCTGAGATCTGTCGTCTGCTCCTCACAGTGTGTCTGACTGAGAAATCAGATGTTCTGTCCTCAGATGAGCAGCTGCCATTCATAGAAACACTCACACTGTCATTGGATATCCACTATCCTCTTATTGATCAAAGCACTAGGGATGTTTTTGGTTTGATGTGTAAAAAAGTAAAAAACAATGATCAGTAGTTTATACTGATCATCAACAGAAAACTGCAAATTCAGTAAGAAAATGTTAAATGAAAAAAACTGCTAAATGAGGTAAAGTTGCACCAATGAAATATCAAGTGAAAAATGACCTATTTATATTTTATATCCAGTTGGTTCACACTTTACCCAGTAGTTATAATAATAATAATAATAATAATAATAATAATAATAATAATAATAATAATAATAATAATAATAATAATAATAATAATAATAATAACAGTAATAATAGATCAGTGCAGAAGACCTCTTCAAGTCTTTATGTAAAGACATGTAAATTCATTTTTTGGAAAAAAGTTGTCTCAACCTGGACAGGTCAGAGAAAATTATGTAGGTCCTGGTAGTGTGTGGGCATTTGGAGCCAACATGGGAAGTTAATCTTTGCGTTCATCCAAATAAAAAAAGGCTGGTGGAAAATATCCTGTTTTAAATGACTTGTTGCTGTGACAACAGTATTCTATAAACTTTTTGAAGAACTGATAATGTCAGGTTCGAATCAAATCATAAACAACAATATCAACTCACATGTACAGGTATAGAGAAACGGACACAAAATAAAATTGTATGAAAAATAAAGAGTACATTTTTGTCATTTTCATCCGAATATGTGATCTGAGTTTGACCAAATATTTCCCAAAGTATTATTCAAAGTGATGTGTTGTTAACCATATTTGTGTAAAACGTATCATGTGCTAGAAACTACAAGATCACAACGTCATTGACGTGTCAACATACATCCCCAGCAGTTCAGCTCATGATCCAGGTCACCGCATTATTCCTCAACATCTCTTCACTTCCTGACCTGTCTCTGTCCAACCAACACTCAGGCTGGAAGTGTGCACAGGTATACATAGATGTGTCTAATCCTAATCCACAGGCCTTTAATCTGCTGTGGGAACAAACTGTGGACGCACTCTGCCTCAACATAGCCCCGCCTGGCCCAACCTGGCCCGGATGATGCTCCTCGATAATCTTTCCGTTGAGGATGACACAGCAGGAAAAGGAGTTGGATTACACAGCACTCCGAGCTCACGTGTTTTTCTAGGATGCATGCTTTTTTTCTTTGTATTGTCATCATGATGTTGATTCTTTTCCATTATGTTTTCCTTCTGTTACTTTTCACAACACAATTATGCATTCAATTGTAAGTTTCACTTAATTTATCCAATTTGTCCATCAAGGTCCTGCACACAATCCATTGTTGTCCACACTATCGCCATCACCAATGCACCAACTCCACATCTGCACATGATACAAATTCATATACATATGTTTTGACATTAGGAGACAGTAAGTGGAGGGACTGTTTTTGTCAGTCTGCTACATGGTTGGAGTTGGATGAAGGAGGAAGGCTTGTGCGAAAACGCTGCATTGGAGGTATTGTCATAGGAGGAGCTCATCATATGTGTAAGGAATTTCTGCATCCGAATGACTCATTTACTCCAGTCTGCATCCTTTTGATTTAACTTTATATGCATATATACCCATACCTTATACTTTTCAAATACTGTATACTATATATAACAGCGAATACCTTTTCTACACTTAAAGAAAATGACACCAACACCAACCTCAGCATCATTACAACTGGAAACATGAAGCGTTAAACTGGTGTGTGTTCCAAAGACAAATGCTTTCGTAGTTGCTCTTCAGCAGAGTTTTGCATTCAACAAGCAGCTTTGACAACACACATTCTGACAAAAAGTGTTTCCCAGAATGTTTTGTGGTGATTGAACAAACAGCTAAGAAGCTGAAAGCTCATTCAGAAGGAGAATTAGTGCAGGAGCCGTGTTGCTGCTGTGGAGCTTCTGCAGCTAGACAATGTCAAATTGTTCTAAAGTGTCAGTTTGTCTCCAAGAACAGTCAAAAAGAGGATTCATAATATGGAACAGATACTTAAAATAGTGAAGAGCGCTGAATAACACTGAGGGACACTGCCATTAAACATCTGGATGGATTGCTGAGAACAATTTGAGGAAGAAATTATAAGTGTAATTAATTAGTGTTGTATCAATAAGCTGTGGTGAGAATGATAAATGGCCTGCGGGTGACACAACAATGCATCTATGCTCCTCGACTTAGCTGCTGCATTTACCACAGTAGATCACAAGATTATTTAAGCTAGACTCCAAATTTCGATTGGTATCAAAGACACAGCTCTAAACTAGTTAATAACATACCTTACTGGCAGAACATATTGGGTTAGCCTCTGTAAACATGATTCAAGAAAGCATGATATGCTTTTTAGCATTCCACAGGGCTTCATTGGTACTTTGCTATTTTACTTAACTTTGTTAACACTGGGAAAAATTATCAGTGATCATGGTGTGAGCTATCATTGTTATGCTGATGATACTATCCGTAGCGCCACACTCTAATGCTCAAAACCAAGTTATAAATTGCCTCTTCAGGGTGGAACAATGGATGAGAAACTATTTACTCAATTTTAACAAAGATAAAACAGAAATTCTTGTACAAAAGATTATTTGCAAAATAAGTCTGGTACATCAAAACAAATGATCATCACCCCCTCCACAAAACACTGGACAAGCTAAGGAGCAGCTTCAGCCACAGACTCATTCAACCCCGCTGCTCTAAGGAACGATAAAGGAAATCGTTCCTCCCAACTGCAATAAGACTGTACAACTCATCTACCTCTGTCAGAGCCACCATCACAGAACTGCACTAAATGTACCTGTCTCCTTGCACTGTGTACCCTGTACAACACTCCGCTCCATAAACTTGAACACTTACTTCACATCATATGTGATATGTGTTAATATAAACCATATTGATACTATATATCATTTTATACAATAATATTGTCTTTTGCACACTCTGTCTACATATTCTTACACTCATAGTATATTATATTATCTATTGTATGGTCAAATACTTATATTTATACCTCTACTATATATCATATCATATTATATCATACTCTTTGTATATTCTTTGTATATAATATTTATACATGTGTACATTTTTTATTATTATATTTACTATTATTATTATATATACTGTTGCTGCCATTATTACTATATACTGCTATTATACTGGTATAATTACTATCATATATAAATATATATTATGTTATATTATATACTATATATACTGTACTATTTTTATATACTGTCTAACAATAACATTACCATCATATCATCAGTACTATTACCATCATCTTGCCACTGCACCTTATCTACCTATTTATCTTGTGTTTCTGTTTTTGTATTCTTTCTACCTCAATATTTTGTATTTTATTCTATTGTATTGTATTTTATTGTATTCAAATATACCGGCTGCTATGACGACTTGTAATCTATCTATCTATCTATCTATCTATCTATCTATCTATCTATCTATCTATCTATCTATCTATCTATCTATCTATCTATCTATCTATCTATCTATCTATCTATCTATCTATCTATCTATCTATCTATCTATCTATCTATCTATCTATCTATCTATCTATCTATCTATCTATCTATCTATCTATCTAAATAACCTGGGTGTTACACTTGACTCAGAAGTAGTAGTATTTTAATTCACACATAAACAATGTCACAAAGACTACCTTTCATTATTTAAGAAACCTTGCAAGAGTAAGACTGTACCTCACTCTGAAAGATTTCAAAAAGGTGACTCAGGCTTTAATACTGTCTTGCCTGGATTACTGTAATGCACTATATTTAATATATATTTTCAGGATTACCGAAAAAATCCATTTATCGAGTACAACTTTTTCAAAATTCAGCAGCCAGGGTTTTAATGAGAAAAGGGAGGAGATCACATTACACTGGTTTTAGCATCTTCACACTGGCATCCAGTATCACTGAGGACTGATTTTAAAATCATTTTACTTGTTTTTAAGTTTCTTAATGGTACAGCACACTCATACATCTCTGATTGTTTATCTGAATATGTTCCAAACCGTTCCCTCAGGTCATCTCCCACAGGCTTGAGCTGCATTTTTTTGTATGAAGGGTGCAGTATAATACAAGTTAATATTATAATAAAAAATGTAATCTTGAAAAAAAAAGCACAACAAATATAACAAAATATATGCATTCAATGATTTTGGGAGGCCCTCAAAGAATGTTATAATGCAATGGCCTGTGATAGGGATGCGAGTTTAGCACTTCTAATTTATATCAACCATTTTTACAGAGAATTAACAGATAATTTTATACATACTGTGACATTATTACAATATGCTCTGTATTATAAATGAGCATTAAACATTTAACCTCAGAAAATACATGTTTCAAAGAAAACTCCAGGCGTGGGTTTACAAGAAGAAGCTATAAACAAGCAACGTCTAAGAAGCTAAATAAAAATATATATATTTCAAATGATGTCAAGGACATGACATTTTAAATAACTTCAGACCAATGTTCAGTATGTGAATAGTACCACTACACCTACTGCCAATATTTGACTGGATTCCTTAAGTTTAGACATACAAGTCTTTCACAGCACAGCAGTTTTTTTGTCTATTTGTGTGTTTGAGCAGCAGCACACAGTGTTCAGTACATGATGTCCCACATTACAGCTCTGTGTCCTCAGCCTGGAAACTTGATGGCAGCCCAGGCAGCATGTAGGGAGCAGTGCTGCCCTCTGTCTGTCAGCACAGGAAGTACCACACCTCCTCTCCCAAGCTGCTTCCACCGTTAGCGGATACAAAGTTCAGGAAAGCGCAGGGTTGCAGTGGTGAATAGATCTTACCACTGTTGTTAACTATAACTATAAATTCATCATTGCTATGGTCATCTCAGAGAGTGTCATGTACTTCCCGCAGGTTGGATATGAAATTATTACTTAATTGAGTTTTCATGAAATTTCATATCAGTGAATAATTAATAATAACAAACTATACACCCTTCAAAACAAAGTTACAAGGTGCATTAATAATAATAATAATAATAATAATAATAAATAATAATAATAATAATAATAATAATAATAATAATAATAATAATAAAAATTCCATTTAAATAGCACTTTTCAGAACTGTCAAATACGCATTACATAGTGGAGGATAAAATAGTGAAACTATCAAAATACACTTTAAAATCAATGTAAAGGCTAAATAGTCAGTTACACATAGAAAATATGAAAAAATACAATAAAAACATGGAGTGGGAGGGTTTAGCTGGCAAGTCTGAAGAGGAGGTCTTGATGGCCATTTTGAAAGATAACAGTGGGGGTTGTAGTAGAAACATTAACTAAGTATGGTTGACAAACTGTTTTGTATTGGGATAGTAAGTTTTTGCAGCCTTGTCAAGAGACTTTTATGACTTGTATCTACATATACCAAATGTTTTATGATCTGAGCTGTTTTATGGTCTAAACTATTTATGACTTGAAAACTGCCAAAGCGACTTACACTTAATGCATTCAACATCTATGAGGGGCCATTTAGTGGTTCAGTGTCTTGCCTAAGGACACTTCTGCATGCAGATGGGGAAGAGTGAGGATGAACCGCCACAGGAAACACATGGGAAACAACTGTGTTGTGTTTAGATTCCTCTCTTTCCTCTCTTTCCACCTATTGAACCAGACCTGAAGGAGGTTGGCATCAGCCGATCTCAGCTGTCGGGTGGGGGTGTGCTGGGGGAAGAGGTCCGAGAGGTAGGGTGGAGCCATGTTGTTGAGGGTCTTGTAGTGAGTAGAATTTCGAAGTTGATCCTGTAGTGGGATTGAGGAATGTGAGCAAGGCCCTCGCTGAGTAACTGGTACGACCGGCCACATACACCACCAAGCTAAAAACATACCCACAAGGTCTTAGGGCATTGCATGGGAATTATAACATATCCTCTTGGATGAGAGGTGAAACATCCTTAAGAAACATAAGCAGGTGTGGTTACCTTCGTACACTTGTACAACTTCTGAAGATACCATGACCTATGACTGAGAATCTTCACAGACAATTGGAAGAACCCTCTAGAACCAGAGTCAATGTCAGAGGCCCATCTGCCACGACAGGTTGGGCTGAACGGAGAAAAATGGGGGAGAGAGGTGAGTGGAAAAGAGGTGAGAGAGATTTACCTGCTCAAAACCAGAAAACATATGAGAGTGTTTCAGGAGTCACGTCCATATAGTAGTTACTCATCAGATGCTCCATGTTATTAATAGATGATGATTAAGGCCACAGAAAATAAGAAAATTATGCTGGACAAAATTACGTGTATGTTTTCAGCCTTTCCACGAATCTTTGTTCATTTTAGCCGTGCTTGCAGCTTGTTGAGGCTGCTCTGTTGGTCTGTACATCAGCTCAGGCCAGGCTGAAATCTTTCTAATTGAATAGATTGCCCTGAAACTCGGTTCACACGTAATATATCAGTAACCAAATGTTCTTGGAAGTGGTTCATTAGGGAGTAACAGCGACTCTGCTGCTGCTGCTATTGTGTTCAAAGAGTCCTGAGAGAACAAACTGTTTCACCCACATGTCATGTAGGGCAAGGACACTGAATTAGTTTAATAACCCCTCAGAAAACGCGGTTGAATTGAAATTGTGAATTGTAGAAAACCTCTAACTTGAATGTTGTGGTGACATATTCGGTGTCTGATATTTTTAATTGAAATGTCATTGATGAGTGTTAATCCATACACATTAACTTTGCATGGAAAAACATTTGCGGTATTTACTTGTATGTCTTTAATACAAGAAATTAAATACTATTTGCACTTTAAGAAAAACTTGTTCTTCACAATTGCTCTCGAGAACTTTTGAGTGATCTTGGGATCCTTTTCTCACTAAAGAACCTTTTTTTGCTGTGTATGGTTCTTTGTGGAACTGAATTCAAGAGAAGAGTTACTCAAAACACACCTAACTCCACTTTGGTGCTTTGAAGAACCTTTTCATGTTAAATCACTCTTTTGGAGAGAAGAACAATGTAATGTTGCCACTTGGTGCGGAGTTGGGGATCTACAGTCAAGGTATATTCAGTCAAACAATATGGTGAAATCATTCATCTGTGTCTTAGTTAATTGTGATTAAATTTCACACAGAATCACAGTTTTACCTGATTGTTATGTTTTTTTGCCTTGCATCGTTTGATTAAAGAGCAAACTATGCATTAGTGTGCTAGTTAGCGTTAGCGGCGTTAACATCAGCTACGTTAGTGTTAGCTGTGTTAGCTAACATTACCAACTAGCCTCCATTCTTAAGGCTGTTAAAGTGAAGGCTATGACCGACACACAGTTCAACAAATAATAAAGTATACTGAATTAGTGGCTTTCTCCATGTTTAAGGCTAAGTGTATGATTAATTTAACACAATAACTAATAGTATCTCTCATACTATTAACTATATATAGTGTTTGTGTTAGGACCCTGTGCTCTGTGTTTCCCTCCCCCACTGTTTCTCCTTTCAAAGGTTCCCCTGTGGCATTGTAGCGGAGAACCACTTTGGTTCTGACTAGGACCTTTTTTAAGAGTGTATATGTGCAGTTGCACATTTTGCTTTGATAGTAAATAATTTAAATTGCAGTAAAGTATAGGGCATTTATTTTCATTTATTTCTTGACTTTATATCCATTTTCATGTTTCATCAGTTAGATGCACACAAGTTTAATGAAACAAAACCTTCTGTCATTACAGTCAAAGACTGTCCCCTGGTGGCCAATGATCATCACACTGCTTAGTGTACACTCATCAGGAACATGGATCAATAGACGTTCATGGTCACAATCAAACACTGGTCCTATTAATTGTTCTTAACTGACAGAGCAACAAATAGACGAGGAAGGAGTCAGTGAGGCATGTTATTAAATATTTCCAGGACAAAACAACTGAAGTGTTTTTATGTTAATGAAATAAAATGTATTCCTTTGTTTTTTATTGTGGGCTGTTTGAGTCACTCAGCATTGTGATGACAAAAATACGTTTCGAATGAATGATATATATATATATATATATACATATATATGTATACGTATATATATATATATATATATATTTATATAACAGAAATATACCTTGGCATCAGTGGTCACATAATGCAACAACACACAACACATACTGACTTAGTAAGTGGTAAATCCTCTATACATCTAAATATATTACTAATAATCTATATATTCTTACAGCTATAACATAAAATCACTTTTTTTCCGTTTGATCTATATAATGATTCACATACACAATAACATCACAGTCCGTAGTGATAGTTTATGACTCACACAGGTGAACAAAACAAACAGGACAAGAGCTCTGTATAAGAGTATTGTGTAAATAGACCTCTATGGATAAATGTATGCAGGTCAGAGCAGAACATTGGATCGTCAAGTGTAGTTTATAGGTCTGTGTAAACTGGACAGCATGAGTCTTCCTGTTCTAATCCTTGATGTATTGGCCCTTATCTCCACAGCAAATAAAAATAATGCTTTAGATTCAACTGGAGAGACGATGAGCCTGTTTGATTTAGGTTGTGGCTAATCTCTGCAGGGCTCTGACAGCTTCCACTGCTGGATGTGCTTTATCCTTGAGCCACGGGATAAAGAGAAATTACTCTGACATATGTTTATGACATTAAAGTGTTCTGATTGGATTAACTGTCATTTGTTTTACTGTTCAATAAAGTTAAGGATTAATCTCAGGTATTTCATATAAATTGTAGGTTGTAGCTCATCTTCAGGCGATGTAATCATGTGTTATTCCATCTCCTTCTACAGTGTTCATATTGTGAGTCATTGTGCTCAAGGACAGTGACAACAGGATCAAAACGGATCTTGTCTCCCGGGATGCTACATGATTCACTCAACACAACTTTATCAGCCAGTAAAATGTGTGATATCATGGGAGGATGCAGCATTTCTGCTCCAGGATTAAGGCATAACAGATCGATGCACCACACATCACACAGTTGCAGCTTTTCTGAGGTGCAAGTCAGAGGCAGGTTAATAACCTGACTCTAACAGGCCAGACTGGGAGCTTGGTTTCACAACGTATTCTTGGAAACAATTTAGTTTTGAGCGAGATGCCTGATTATCTTAAATTGAACTGATTTTCTCTGGATTCTAGAAGAAGTAGAACTTGAGTCTTGATGACAAATGTAGACTCAATAGTCATAGCTCCTGAGGAGAGTGGTCATAGCAGTGACCACAACAGCATCTGGTGATAATGCTTCATCTGCCTTGTACCTGGAACTGTGGATAAGACAATTATTTCATCTTAAGTTATCAAAGTGCTTTCAATCATGATGTGAGACACTTTCAATTAAAACACCTGATAACATCATCTTATCAAAACTACCTCTATTCCCTATATTCGCCATGTATACGTATTTTACCTCAAGACTGTTGTTGTCACTTGTGTTGTAAACATCTAAATCACAGCTCCCCTATCTGTTAAAGCACTGCATTCACCTTATGATTGCTGTTAATCTGGCAAACTGCTGAAATTAGCTAGCAGTCATGGAGCTTGGTAACTTAAAAAGTATGAGTATGATCATAATGAGGCTGCAGCTGGCACCACCGTCATGAAAACTGTCATTATGAAATAAAAGATGGTAACATGAAATTAAAAAGTCATTATAAATTCAAAGAAAACGTTAACATTTAGTGTATTTCTATAATGTAACAAAAGTATTATACAGTCATCCCGCTAATTTTCTTCTCTTCTTAAATATGTAAGTAAACTGATAATGGATGGTTTCCTATACCTAACCTAAATTATAATATGAGATGTAACGATACAGACCTTATGATAAGACAGAACTTTTGGAGGAAATTAAGCAAGAAGGGAGAGGCGGTGGTCTAGTGGCAGAAACTTGGAATATGGGCAGAAAAGGTCTGGTTCGTCTCTGGTTCGACTCCATGGAGAGACAACAAAAGACGAACCTGGATTGATCTGCCCAAAAATCCACAATGTACTTTTAATTTACTGAAAGTACATAGAAGCAGTTGATAGCCAGCATTTGCCATGCAGGGTTGGGTAGGTTGTCTAACTCTTTGCAGCTGTATATATACATCTCAAGTTTAACTCTCATTAAACTGGTTTAACAGAAGAACCATGACAGGACAAACTACAACACAGTTGCATTGCTACCAGTGGGTTTTCAACTCTAACTACCATATTAACAGCAAGTGTTATTCAGATTCATTTCAGAGAAACAGCTCTCCTGACATGTTTGTTGCAGCGTGTCAGATCGTGACACTGTGGACTTGCAAGGGAAGACGATCAACACCAGAGGCTAAACCACATTTCCTTCGTGTGTGTGTGTCTTTGAGTGTGTGTGTCTTTGAGTGTCTTTGCAATTTTCGGAGCAGCAAAGTCTTTGTTGCTAATGGGTTTGTCACATCTCACAGATGAAGGCACCTTTACTAATTAACTTAAGTGAGCGTCCTCTGTCCTTGTCAGTGTATGAGAGCACTGAGCTGCTGATTCGCTCCTCTCGCTGTGCGCACAGCCTCGGCTTATCAGCTCGGGACATTTTAATGGCCTAATGAAAACAGACCAGTACAAAGCATTCAGGAAGTGAAATGGAAGCTCAGCTCCAAGAACAAAAGAAGATGGCTCATGGATCATATTGGGATTTAGAGCAGACTTATTTAGGTTATTGAAGCCAGTGATTGAGGCTTTTTTCTATCAACTGATGTTCTCATTGAAGTTGCCAATTATAAATTGGGTTAGTGATGGTGAATGAGTCACACTACACAGTTTGTAAAGGAGGCTGATCTGTGGAGGCAGCAGGATGAACTGCTACCTCCACTACCTGTTTATTAAAACACCAGAGAGAAGCAAATGAATCATCATTCATAAGGAATGAGGTGTTGGATGTGTAATCTAAGACTTCAGGGTAAAACAAAGAATACCATACCAACTCAGTTTCACCAGCAGCCACACTGGAGTCATCCTTTTACACACCTAAGAGACAACAACATGAACAAACTGGAGCAAATATCATTATTTCCATTAGTGTCATCATGTCAAACATTTTACATTCCATTTAACAAATAACGCTTTTTGGATTGTGACGTGGACAGACTTGTCCATTTCAATATGTTACGGAGTCATGTGCCTAGTGTACTCAGAGTAAATGAGACCAATAAAACAATTTGTACAGTTGCAGTCAGTATTTTTACCGTTTCTGTTACAACTTTGATACAACCATTAAGATGAATGGTTGGTGATTTTCTTATTTTATTTAGTGATTTATTTATCTTTCCTCCGGGGATCAATAATGTAATCTGCCTGCCTGCCTGCCTGCCCGCCAGAGATTACAGTTAGGAGATGACCACACATTTCCAACTCTTAGACAACAATCTGCACTTTTGGTGCTCCATCCTCTGCAGCTTAAGTATGCAAGGTTTTTACCTCCAGCAAATACTATTATCATCAGGATCATTAGTGTAAAAGGAAGTCGTTTTTCCTGCAGTACCAAAGGGAACATTTCCCAGTTGTTGGCGGGAATTTTTTATTTTAATGATCTGGATGTGGAGCCCCAATTAGTTTGCATTTGTATTATCACAATGAGACACTGGTGAATAATAATCTCACTTATAAGGGGGGCAACAAGGGGGAAAGCTTATTCTTAATGCACAGAAAAATAAAGATATATTTGTGCAATTTGTGTTTTTTACTAGTTAACTTTTCATCATAGACAGAAAATTATGGAACATAAATTCATATCGGGTGCTACATAGAACAGTACGTCAAATTAATGCAGCATGTGACAAAGCTGTTTCTGTGGAATTTATTGTTTGTGTGCAAGCAAATCTATTGATTTCATACTTTTCTTTACAAATGTTTGAACAAATATCATCTCATGAAAAATGCCTGTTCATGACCAGATACATTTTAACAAGGTGCAGTTGTTCAGGGTGTTTTTTGTAGATTTGTGCTTCAGACCTTTTCACTTCAGTCCAGAAAGCATGACATGACTGCATCATCTGGAGTATGCAGTAGGGATGAAACAATATCCCGGCGGTTACTTTTACCATTTAATCTTAGATTACCATTAACCAAAGTAATCAAGTATCCAAAATACAGACACAGCAAGTGCAGCATTTGTTGTGTGCTATAAAAATATTGCAAAAGTCGAGCAGGCATGTTGGAGCTGTAACAGCAGGAGAAGTGTAAGTAATCTCTGGCTCAAATGCTAACATCCACTGTCACCACATTGTTTGCGTTCTGTCCCGACACTGAAATTTGGGGTCGACATCTGCATTTAACCAAACAAGTTGTCAACCTTTATAATATGCCTTTATACAACAATAAATAATTAAAATACTATCATCATTTTACTGATTTATATATTATTTCAATACAAACTATTACAATAGTTTGTGAATCAGTTATTTTTGTACATTTGCAGTACATTTTAAAAATTTGCCAATATTACTTTACCCATTTTACTTAATCAACAACATTGAATTTGAAATTGACCCTATTTTAACCTGGGGACGACCCCACTTACCTTCCAGAAGCTGAAATCCATAAAGCAGCAATCCATTCAAACACATATGACCACCAGGTAATACAACAATCAAGCTTTGTGGCTATATATCAAATAGCAGCTAAATTATTTCCCCTTGAATCAATAAAAGATGGAAAGAGATTGTGATTTTTTTTTAACTGAGCTGTGGATAATTGTTCTTGTCCCAGCTCTGCAGATAGGAACCAGCACTAGAGACTATCAATAAAATTTATGATGAGCTGACAGGCACCCATATTTATTATAAACACATTATCCGTATGAAGTCTGAAAGGGTGAAAGAGAAATGCCTATTCCAACATCTGTTTCATCGTTCTCATATAATAATTTATTAAGCCTATTAAACTGTGACTTGCAATCAATTCAAATATGTTTAATTCTTACCCTAACCCTAACCCAATACTTCAGCATTAGACAATTTTTTTTTCTTTCTGATTAGCCATGCTAGCAGGGTGGACCGCACTTTAGTCGAGACTGATATATCTCATTGACAATTGTATTGATTGCTGTGAAATGTAGTATATATTCAGAGGATGAACTTGGGTGACATTCATTAAATATTTTGGACTAAATAACTGCATAACACACATAAAATCTAATGACATTTCCATCATCCTCAGCTGTACTGTATATAAAAAAAATAGAAAATGGCACACTTCTTTATGGTTTACACCGACTGCACCTAAGGAGCAGACTGAGAGCTCCTTCATGGGGTCGCCCCTTGCTATTGTGATTACTGACTCAAGCCCTTTGTGAACTTATTAAGCGGGCAGACCTCAGGCCTCTTCCATAAAACATAGTGTCTCTTGGCAATGTGTTGGGCCAAAACGGTCAGTACTTTGACTGTCAGAGAATGGTGTTCGAGGGGCTTGAGGTGGAAGATTGAGGTGACGGTTACTGTCACCGAATCCTCAAGTCTTGTCTGAGGTAATAAACCCTTAGACAGTTGACGGGTGATAGAAATCAGCTCATATGAATAGGGTCAGCCTCTGTTGCAGACATCATACCCCTGTGAGGGTGTTAAGGGCTTACTTGACACATCAACCCTCTTGTGAATATGGGCTATACAAGTACAATTTGATTGATTGAGTATAGGTTACAGAGAGGGCATCATTCAAGGTGAAGACTGAAGTGATGGTCATCATTTTGTCTCATAAATCCATAGTCATAGCCATAACTTGTACTGTCTGTTATTTAGCGGGATTATGAAGCCATGCGATTTTGGTGTGGATAGGGATCATGGAGCAGGCCATTCATTTTAATTTTCTCTTAAATATTCTGTTGATGTACAGCTTTTTGCTGGTTTGTCAGATAATAACTCCAGGATCTTGATGAAGAAAATCAGGCATCTTTAAGGAACTGATATCTATGAGTGTGTGATCATGGGTGCAAATCTAAAAAAAAGAACTGATCTAGTTAAATGTGGTTTCATTAGGGGACAGTTTGCGGAAGTAGGAGCGTTCTGAGTGCCCTTCCAGTCGCCCGATTGTCATTGTTGTCTCTGTGTACAGATGTCTTGTAGCATTGTTCCTAGCACAGTCTCATGTATGGTTCTTGCAAGTGGGGAATTTGTGTCTGCTCCTTGCCAAATTATGATTGCTTGATTCAGAATGACTTATTTAATATGACCTTTTTGCTTGTGAGTAAATACTTTGTCTTTTACCCCTCCTGAATTTTCTCTACTCCTGAATCTCAATTCACAGAAATCCCCGAAAGCAGTAACGGCACATTGGGTAAGAAAAGTTACTGACAAAAACTTGATCGCACAGATATATTGTGTATTTAAGTTTCCCTATTGGCACTTCCAAGAAATCCTCAAAGCAAAGGGGTTCACCTGATGAATGTTGGTCCCTTCAACCTCCTGAGACAAATCTTTCTTGAACTGCTAAATGCTCCATTGTGTTCACCAGGTATAGTTTCTGCTGTGTGGTGCAGAGGAGGAGGTTTACAGTGGTTTTAAAGTGCTTCCACTGAAAACAGCTGTTTGCTGCAGTTAGAAACTAGGCTGATGAGAGGACAGAGACAAAACCAAAACAGTGAAGTTATGGGCTTTAACACCAGAACCATTTGCTAAGTTGCTAAAAGAGCTACAGGGAACTGCAGAATAGGTAATAAAATCCATCTAATCATCATTACACATATCACATAGCCATTACAACCATAATTAATATACAATTAATTAAAACATCTAATTATTCACCTTAGTTTTCATCTCTGACCTGAATTGAAATCAGATCCAGTATAAGTAGTATCAGGCTTGGGTACAAAACATGAGGATAGTGTGTTGTGATGAAAGAAGGGATTGGCTCTTAAAGCCTCATTTTTACTGTCAGTGCGTTATTGATCAATACTTTGAAATAACTGATGTGTCCATTTGTCTGTCAGTGTGAATGGAAGAGGTCAGTGGGCTGAAACCAGCATCTGTCATAACAATCGTGAATCAACTGACCCACTGCATCTGCTCGTTAAATTACACTTGTTTGTGAGGAATGTGTATGTAGATGTGTGTGTGTTTGTGTGTGTGTGCACTGGCTCCTATACTTCTGCCAATGATATTGTTTATCCTATCCTTCAGTTTGACATTGTATCTGGCAAGAGTGGCTCTAAGTCTTGCATATAAACTGATGTTAAATATGCTTCCATGAATGACAGAAGAGACATCTCACATTCAAAAAGTTCTCAGACCTTATATTAAAACAATGAAAAAAAAATGTTTTCCTTCATCAATCTACACCCAGTAGTTCACAATGACAAAGTAAAACTTTGGCAAATTTATCAGAAATGGAAAATTTACATATCAAACTTACATAAATATATTCCAACCTTATGTATTTTTGGTTAGGCTGCTACAGGCTTTGCACTTTATTTTCTAATTCATCCTTCCCTGCAGATCCTCTTCAGCTCTGTCAGTTTCTACCTGGACTGTAGGTGAACAGTCATATTCTGGTCTCTCCAGAGATACTCAATTGGATTTAAGTCAGTGGTCAGGCTAGATCACCAAGGAACATTCTCAGATCTTTCACTAAGCCATTCCTGCATTATCATGGTTATTTGCATGGGGTTATTTCCCTTTTTTGGGCAGCAAGCCTTTATTTTGATTGGACAGAGTTAAGTGTGAAAGGGGGACAGAGAGCAGGGAAGACATGCAGTAAAGAGCCGAGTCAGAACTGAGCCACAGCTCCTGCAGGAGGACTCGTTCTCCAGTTGTAAGCTGAACCTTGGCCAAGTCTGAGAAGCTGCTGTCTGGACCACATTTTCATTGAGGACATCTTTGTACTTGGGTTCATTCAAATTTCCCTCAACCATGACCAGTCTCTGTGTCTGAAAAACACCCCGACAGAATCAGAGACAACTTTATTGTCAATTCTGCCATATATACAAGACACAGGCGGGATTGAAATGCGATTTTTCTCTGATCCCCAGTGTAAACATATAAGTTGACAGAACATATAAGTACGCAAAAAAAAACATATGCGTATTCAACATATTAAGTACTCAAAAATAATAATCAGTACAACTTAGTATGCATTCATAAGGCAAACGGTGGATAGGATGAGAGAAGTGCTTAAATAAATTGAGAGTGCAAAAATACTTCACTGGAAGAAATGTAATGTACATCCACGGGATAAAGTAAATGGCCTTTCAAGATAGTTTGATATAAGCATTTAAAGTAAAAGGGGAAATTACTACAAAAAGTGATAGGTGCATGTTTGCATTGAAATTATTCAGTAACAGTTGGCCTGTCGATGTAGACCAGAGAGAATCTATGGATGAATACATATCCAAGTCAAAAAATATGACAAATAATCATGAAGATGAGAGATTGATTATCATCCCATGTCCCCTAGATTCATAATACAGTCCTTAAATTCACTGAATGAGAAGTGAGACAGGGATGCCAAAGCTTTGGTTTCACCCTAACCCTGAGTCTAGTGTCACCCAGTTTATTACACAGACCTTCAAGGAGCTTATTTGATGTTTCTTCAAATTTTGGTTATAAATATAATTATTACATCTATCTTGTATTAAATTATCAGGTTTATTCGTTATCCTACCGTTCACCACCCTCACTAACTAAGCCTGAACACCACTGACAGGAGGTGAGTCAGTGATAATAATACAAAATAAATATAATCATCAATAAATACAAGTATGGTAGCCTTCACACACACACACACACACACGCATGCACACACACACAATCTAGCCACTATTGTTTGGTCCTTACTTGAAGACCATTGTTAGGCTAATAGCACCACCTGCTGGAATTGAGTATGTGCTCTTTGCCTTGCAGGTCCTGAAGTGACTCTGAGCTGAATTTAACCCTTTTCTACAGAGTTACGGTCAACCTGCTGCAGAAATAAAGGTGCATGATGTGTTTTAAGATAATAATGATAACAGCAACATCACTAATAATAATAATATGGTCGACATTTGTCTTCTTCTCTGGTGAGTTGGTGGAATAGAAAGTAGAAATAACACTAAAAATATTTTTCTGGATGGTGATGCAATTTTGCATTTAATCAAAAACCTTATTTATTGTATAGACCACCGAGACAGAACCATAGTCTGTATACAGTCCATGGTCTATACAGTCCAAAGTACAGACCACAGATTCAGCCCATGTTCTGTATACAGTCAACGGTACGGACAATAGATACACTCCATAATTCAAACCATATAAAGTCCATGATAAAACTAACTAATTGCTATGAGATTCTTCATATTCCAACACAATGTGTCTTTGTAGTTCACATACGCATGTTGTTTATGTTTTTTATAGTTTGACTCTGCTGTTTTATTAACTCTATCCTTATATCGTGTCTTTATAATCTCATCCTAGACTTTATAACCCTGTCGTTTCCGGCAGCTCATGTTTACTGGTCACCTGTCAATCAGTCCCAAACGAACAAAGCTCAAACCACGTGTGACACACAGCAGGCTGATCAAATCAAACCCACTCTGTGCCCTCGCGTCGCGAAGAAACTACATTGTGTTAATACTGCGTGTGTTCGACGCACAGCACATCTATCCCCCTGAAGCACCGCGTTTTATTTTGAAAGTTTTAATAGGAAGTTATCTTTCTAGCCTTCAGCTGGTCACAGCGGGGATGAGCGGTGTCCGCCTCTCACGCAAACTAAAACTAAACATGGAGCCGTTAGAAAACCGATCAGTCGGTGTGGACCCGGATGCTACACCGACCCCCGTGGCTCTGGACACCGCAGTGCTGCTGCTGGGAGCGGGAGTGACAGCCGTCACACACCCGCTGCTGTACGTGAAGCTGCTAATACAGGTAGCTAATATAGCAAACCGGAGAAAGACAGTCAGACATCACCGCCGCTGGTGTGTTGTTGGCCACCTGTTTATATACTATCTATGGGGGGGGGGATTTTTTATTTTTTATAATTCAAATAAATCACTCCTCATGTCCTCCATCATTCAATGTGAACCCAAGAGAAAGACAGGCTTCATCGTATTTTCTTTTCAACTTGGTTTTTGAACACCGTGTCTTGTTTGTCACTGACCGGCTGCTTCACTGATCTCACTTTGTCTCTGAGCGAATGAGAGAGGGCGGAGCTCCAGGGTCTGTGTGTGTGTGCTGTCTGGACACACACTCGCCCGCACAGCACTGTACAGGGAGCCGCTGCAGAGCCGCGGGTTGCCGACCCCTGGGTACGGCGAAAGAACGATTTATTTGCAGTTCCCCTGTCAAAGAGATGCGGATGTCACAAGCTTTGACTCAAAACATAAGTTCCGGCTCACATCTCCCCTCCTGGTCACGCGCCCCAACTGTGTGCGCGCGACACAGTTTGAAAATCACTGCATTTGGGAGACCCTGAGGTGAACTGTCCCCCGCGCCCCCTCCCCTTCCCCCTTCTCACACAGGAGCGTCTGAATGTGTGTGTGTGCGCGCTCCCAGATAGCGGACACAGACGCACGCACCGTAGCCTTATCCGCTGCCCCCACTTGAAAATAGAGTATAATTCTGAGTGGACAGATTCATTTGTTTTCACTGCCAGCGAGGCAGGTTTACCTGTATGCTTGATATGTGGCGAGGAATTAGCAAACAATAAGAAATGTAATGTGGAAAGATACACAGCAATCTTCTGAATATACCAAGCTGGAGCTGAGCATTTCATTTCATTTATTTCAAAGTAGGCCTACACATGTATTTTGTTCTCCTCTTCATAAGAGTTTGGTGTTTTCCTTTTTTGTAACAGGTTAAAATAGCAGTTAAATGTCAACAGTTTTTTTAATGTTGTTCTATTATTTAATAAACGCAACAAACTATAGTTTTAATATGTATTGTATAACTATATATATAACTTTATAACCTGGGTTATCAAATATGTTTTGCGGCTCCAGACAGATTCAATTTGGGGGAAGAGGGGGAAAAATGGCTCTTTCGAAAGTAAAGGTTGCCTACCCCTGGGTTAGTATGACAGAAACACTAACTCACTCACTCCCATGTCTCCATTTTTCACACAAACACACACATCTCCATTTCACACACACTTAAGGCCGAATTATACTCCTGCGTCTGCAACCGCGCAAGGTCACGCAGCTGCATCGACGGACTCGTTTTGGTTTATACTTCTCTAACGTGCTGCGCGTGTTGCAACGCAATTCACCGCCAGAACACTGGGCGGAGTAACGTTCTTTTGTCGAAGACAAAACACACAAAGAATAGACGACTTCTTCTTCGTCGACTCTTTATTTACATCGCCGCTCCGGCTCCTCATACTCTATTTCTGGCGGACAAATCGGCCAGTCAGTGACGGGTTATACAAGCGGTCATACTTTCAGATCTCTTCTGCCAAGTGCTCATCTATTTGTTCCATATTCGTTCTTCTAAATCTTCCGTGATTTCCGCGTATTATGGGGCATGAAACCGGAAACTAGACTCCGGACGGGAAGTAGTAAGCCGACCAATCACAAGCCTTACGGGCTCCGTGAGGCTTGCGTCGTTTTGTCGGATAGTGAGAAAAATTGGCTGACGCACGCAAGACACCAGAGGGCACAAAAGGGGCGTGTTGCGTGTCTTGCGTGCATGCGTGCGTGCGTGCAACACGAGTATAACTCGGCCTTTAGTCTCTCGCTCTCTCTCTCTCTCTCTCTCTCTCTCTCTCTCTCTCTCTCTCTCTCTCTCTCTCACACACACAGTCAAAATATATGTTAAAGTCGGCCGTTTTGCTGTAAAGTTCATCATTATGAAGTAAATAATTGTTTAGTCATTTCTATTCACAATAAATGTCAGTTTCACATAACATGGCTCATTAAGTGTGTGTGTGTCTGGGTGGGTGTGGGGTGTAGATGATTGGTGCTTTGGTGGTAGGGATTGTTGTTGTTTTTTGGGGGGGGGGCTCAAAATTGGTCTTTGCCCAGGGCCTCCAATTAGCCAGAACCGCCCCTGGCTGCCAGCAGGGACTGAGCAGCAGTGACAGAGGTTCAGAGCAGTGACTATTCTGTGTTTTATCATTCTGGAACAATTCCGTCCGCAGTTTCTTTTGTAATCACATTAACATAATGATGTCATATGTGAAATATTCTCCTAGTTTTGAATGACAGTGTCTACCGTGACATGCTCTGGTAGTTGAACCCTGGTGTAGACCGACAGGTTCACCATCTACCTACTAATTTTCCACTACATGACTTCAAAAATAGAAGGTCGATTGTAACATGCTTGAGAAAGTCTGGCTCAAACCTTAATGCGATTAAGACATGCAACATGTTCAATATTAATAAATTATGCTTTCTAAACCTCAGCACACCATCTTTGCTGTCTTGTGACCACATGAGACCCTAACTTTCAGCAGTTTTTTTAATTATGTATTTTATATCTTTATTATATATTTTCATGGCTGCCTTCCTAGCTGTCCAAACATTGATTCCCACGAAGCAGAGAAGCTGTGTTTGATTTCTGCTATTGTTGTTTCCAGGTGGGACATGAACCTCTTCCTCCAACTGTGGGCACAACGATGTTTGGAAGAAGAGTCTTATACTTACCGGGCTTCTTCTCCTATGGTGAGTTTGATGTGAATATTTATTGTCTCATGCCCTGTTCGGACCGGGTTTCATAATCTGTCCTAGATCCGATCCGAAGTGGAGGGCTCTAAGTTTGTCTGTTCACACCTGCCTTTAACATGATTCCTGTGACCACTGGGATCAGATCTCACTTCCCCGCTCTATATGCAAATAATCATGCTCGTCATTTCTGTTCCTCAAGACCAAATTATGTTTTAACCCAGTCTGAGTTTATAAATGAGCCTGTTTGAGTTTGAGTCGGTGCGAGAGAGAGATCTGAGTGATAGGATCTAACGACGCATTGACCATTTATTCAGCTGTGTTCACACCTGTACAAAGAGCTATCCACTTATGTTGGCTCATTCAGGATGAACGTTTATACCAGATCTTACTGAGCGCTCACAACATACACACAACATATCTGGCTTTCGTGCTAATGTGCCATGCTAGCTCTTCATGAAATGCCAAAGGGAAGTACTTTGTAAATAAAACTTGCCTGGAAGGATCTATATTAGAAAAAAAATAAATTGATTGACTAGTTTAAGTGTGATTCGATTGGCTGGTGTTGGCACTGCCACTTGAAGATTTGAGCTTTTCTCAGCTTCTACTACACACGTTCCTGCTGAAGTCTCATATGTGTGAGTGCTCTGTAACAGTTTCACTGGACATGAATAAAGAGCAGCCGACAGGAGATGGATTTGTTTTCAGCACATCACATTGTGAAGGTGGATGGAAAATGGGGACTCTTCCGTGGCTTCTCGCCTCGTTTCGTAACCAGTGCCATCTCCAGCATGGTCAGGAGCAGCGTTAAACAGGTAAGCAACTTCTGAGACTAGGAATGCACAGATATCCTGACATTGTTATGGATGTTGCTTATTGGGCCTTGTATTGGGGCCGAAATCTGACTGAAGGCCGAAACTGAAGCCAGATCTTTAGAGTGGACTGGGCAAAGTTAAACTGCAGCAGAGCTTAGCCTTTGAAGCACAGATTTATAAATTTGGTGATTTTTACCAGCCCAAACCAAAGAGAGACTTTGAATGACAGCAGAGAAGAGGTTCAAACTGGGGATTTCTTATCCAAACAAAGAAACCAATCAAATGACCGCCAATATACTTATAGCCCAAAACAACAAGACAAGGAAACAATACCTTGCTCAACCAGCTTCCAATTGTTGTGACATAAGGACTCGCTAAATTCCTCCAAAGCTTTTGAGCAGTGACGGCAAACGCATGATCGCTCTTACACCTTAGCTTAGACAGAGGGACAGACAGAAACAGCTGTCGAGGGTGTTAAAGAATCGAAAGATATATAGTTGGTATTATATCGAGTTGTCCGAGTAATTCACTTGTTTATTCAGCAGGTGGAGCTTCTAGCCAAGAGAGACGACTTTCAGACCTCCCTCAAGAAAGTGGCTAGAGATGTGAGGTCACCCTGCTCCAGACTTTGGGATCATCCCAGGCTCAATTCATGTGGAGGCTAACTTCTGAGATATACTTGCATTGTGTTGTTATACTCACTACCTACTTTCTGTTTGTCATGTTGGTAGTTTTTTCCCAGTGTAAAATTAATCTAAGTAGTTCTTAAAAATGTTCAACCCGTGCACAGAGTATGGAAAATTGGCAAATACCAAAAGTTTACAGCAATTTATCCTTGTATTACTCATTACTCGTATTAATTTTTCTCATTTTTTAATCAGACAGTTTCAGACTATAATATCTCACTAATACACAACATTTTGCTAGGCCAGACTTTCTGTACAGGATCACTGTGTTGAGTCATGTTTGTTCAAGGCTTCTTTTGTTAAACTACAAAAGGAGATGCGGCGAAAATATATGTCTAGAAAGTAAGGTCAAACATGAACTCCGGAGAATGTCCACACAATTGGATCTGCAACTTTTCTGTAGTTTCCCTTTCACATATTCACAAAGTGTATATAGACTGTTCAGGTGAGGGGTGTTGCAGCAATGAGATCCACTGCAGACATCAGGTGTTTTTGTTTAGCACATCAACACCTGCATCGGTCCTTATCACCACAATCTCTCCTCACATTTTTCGTCTTTTTCATCATCAGATATTTTTTCTTTTTTTTCTTTTACATTTTTGCATATAGTGCATTTTAGAAATGCCATCAACACACCCACTCAATGGTGGTGAATCCTGCGGAGGATCTCCTTCTCAGATTGGCTCATTCGGACATTTTTCTGAGTTTTTACCAGAGAGAACCTAGTCCTACTTTAAACACATTTATCCAGCAAAAAAATTAACAGATATTTTGGCTTATAGCCAAATTTTATTTCACATCTTTTCATCCTTTTATCAAACAGTCTTTTGGCATTGTTTTCATGTCTTCAGACCACACATGAGATGATCATCCAGGGACTGTCCAGAGTAGCCACTCATCCTTTTCATGGTATGTCATCATTAAGTCTGTCAAACTTTATTCCACCATATAAAGCTTATGCTCAATATACAAAGTTATTTTTATAGTTATTTTTTCAATGAATCCATTAGTCTAATAATTATTGTTAGTAGAATGATTTTCTTCAATTGTCGTGTTTTGTCTGACCGGCTAAGATGAAAAATATTTAAAATTTCTGTCGGAACAAATGACATATCTAAGCATATCACCTGTTTTGTTTCCTTTTGGCAGTTATGTCAGTGCGTTGCATGGCCCAGTTCGTTGGCAGAGAGGTCAAGTACAGGTAAGACTTGGTATAATGCCGCAGTAATTTTCTGTACAGCCTTTGAAACCAGTTTTTTTCTACAACCATTAAATACGCATGAATAAATGACCAACAATTAAGGTTAAATATCGGAAAACAAATTATTGAATTTTTATTTATTAAAGTTAAAATCCTTCAGGTTTCTGTGGCCCCACAGTGTAACCCCTATCAAAAATTATCTGACTTTTCTTCTGTCTGCCTCACAACAAAGGCCCCCCATAGATCACCAGTGAAGCACTTAATGTAAAGCACTAGCAGCAGTAGGAAACCAATGGTTTGCACAGAGCTCTCCTCTGACTGAAGTGAGTGACTAGCAAGGCCCATTGTTACTGAGACCTCTTTATATTTTTAACTGTTGAAGTAGATTTATGTATTTCTTTCTTTTAATCTTATATACATGTAGGGATTTTATAGTTCCCCTGCACTACAACAGATTAATATCAGTTAGATTCCAGAGAGGCCATGTATGGGATCAGCAAGGATTAAAACAACTTTATCACTGATTTTAGAGTTGCAGTTTATTCAACAATATTTAAAGGTAACACTAAGTCTGCTGTTTAATAGGTCAGTCATGTGCTGGAGTTCCCCCTAAAGTTAGCTAGTTATCCAGTAGATTGGTAGGTAGGTAGGTAGGCAGGCAGGGAGGGTGGTAGGTAAATGAGTAGGTAGGTGGGTTGGTAGGTAGGTACTATGTGTTTAAAGTTTTAATTGAGGCTCATTGGGTCAGTTGAAGTGTTTCACTTAAAGTGTTATTACCAGCTTGTTGTTCTTTGCTTATGTTTCTGCGTATTGTTAAGTACATAGATTCTGGTCATGTCTCCCAGGGTCTCACTCTGGCAGGTTCTACTAATGTATACATATGCAAATATAAATATATAATCATCATAACAGTGAACACTGAGGATAGAGCTCAGAGACGTAAGCAGAATGAGCTGTAAGGACTGAGTGTGGGTCAAACTGAGTGAACTTGTAATGACACAAACCACCCTATGCAGGACAGTGTTTAACGCAGCTACGATGTTTGTGTGTAAACTGGGATGATTTGTCTTCACTTTAATCTACCCTTTACATGGGTTACGAATGGCGGACTAGGCCACTATTAATGAAGGTCACAGAGGTTAACAAGTTGTCAGATTTTGTTTAACTTTCAGATATTCTTATTTTCAGGTGCTTTTGTCACAACCATCATAATTATTATTAGTTGATTCATATTTGGAAATTTAGCTAATCTGCCTCATCAGGACACTGTAGGTGGGATTTGATCACATAAGTATGACAGCATCATCCCATCTACTTCAAACTGCTGCGAGGAGCATTGGGATGAATAGACTCAGAGCTGCTTCATTTCACCAGCTTAGACACTCAACAATAGCTGAGTCATGGAGCTGCCATTTAAAAGATGAAAACAAGAAACTCATTTTCTTTTTAGATTTTTACAATATTCATGGATTTATGTCATATTTACAGTGGGATGATCAGTTGTATTACCAACATATTTAAGGAGGAAGGATTGGCTGGATTCTATGTGTGAGTAATTAATGAATTTTACAGATATTTAAAAAAAAATACTTCCGACAAGTTGATTAGATCTTTGACCTCCACCAGTCTGATCAGTGTTTTGTGTGTTTGCAGAGGTCTCATACCCCACATGCTGGGAGAGGTTCTCTTCCTGTGGTGTTGTAACCTCCTCTCTCATCTTATTAATATTTTCGCTGTAGACGACAATGTAAGTATCTCTATCTGGATGACGAGCACTATTATTTTACTTATTGAAAAGTAATGAATAAGACTGTTTGTTATTCATATACATTTACAAAAAGCCATAAACAAAGTTCCAATGGAAGACTGGAATATCTGAATCACTTGCATGTAAAAGAAACCAGTCTACCTTCTGCAACCACTGTTAGCTGGGAGCTAAAGTGCATCAAGACACTGAGAGTTGAAACATGTTGCTTCAACAGCTGAAAGGCATGTGATTTGCTGCCAAAGCTGTAAGTACAAATTAAATGATTAACTGAATGTAGAAATCTTTGTATAAACCCTTCCCGAAGGCGGACGCCTTGTTTGAAAGCAACCATCTAAAACCTGGTGGTTTTCAGAAAAGCGTTGTTGTGTGTCTAGAAACATCGATCAATCAAATTTGACTTGAATAGCCAATATTCACATATCAAAATTTGTCTCATAGGACTTTAACAAGATGTGACATCCTCTGTTCTTAACCCTCGACATGAGTAAGGAAAAACTACCCAAAATAAACCTTTAACAGGGTAAAAAGAACGTAGAAATATCAGAGACCCACATGTGAGGGATCCCTCTCCCAGGACGAACAGAACTGAATAGATGCCACGTGTAAAGGAGACCATCAGAAAGACATGGTTTAACGCCAATTCTGCCTAATAATGTGATCATTCGGCAGAATTGGCGATAACAGTTGAGGGCTTCGCTTGTTCCAAGGCTGACCATTATAAAAACAATCTACAAATTAGATTTGTATAGCCCATAATCTTATAATCGAATTTATATGCAGTAGAGAAGTGCAATAGATACTATGTGTCGCAGATAATGTCAGCAAAATAATGATGTTTACAACATTCACGAGAAAAGACAGTGTCCAACATAAATGAACAGGTGTATTAATGTTTGAAGGTAGCAGTAATGATAATTACAATGATAGAGAAATTGCCCAAAAAAAGTTTGGAGAGGGGGACCTCACTACCTGATGTTACACAACATGTTTCAACACTCGGCTTCTTCACCTAATGTACTCCACTTTTATATTTCAGACTTTCATGTGATTTAGCAATTTCCTCCAGTTTTTAACTTCCAATGTAAATCCAATTTCCTGTTCCATATAAAGCCAGTACAAAGTGGCCTCTCTTTTTGTGTTGCAGTTCAGTCAGGCCTCAGCAGTCAGAAGCTATACTAAGTTTGTGATGGGGGTAAGTTCAGCTTTTCCATTGTTATTTGAACTATTCCTCCTATTTGTCATGACTTCAGATTAATGCAGTGTTGTTTTCTAGATTGCAGTGAGTATTCTCACATATCCATTCATGTTGGTGGCTGATCTTATGGCAGTAAACAACTGTGGGTGAGTCAATTCTTCCAACATGATTAAATCCTCAAATGGAAAATCATTTCACCCTTCAATGACAATATGATGGAATATTATCGTGGAATAATATCGTTACTCAGTATCAATAGTACCACTGACCTTCATGCTCTTCCTCCTGAGACCCTAAACCCCAGACTACACTTCCTGTGCACAAGGGTGACATCAGCAGTGACCTCATGTTGCTTTGATGAGGCAGTGTTGAGTGACTTGCTGCTTGCTGCAGAGCTCATGGTGACCACAAAGTGTGCACAGCTGGCTTGTATGGGTTAGATCGTGACACTATTAGCCTCCACTATTTCTGAAAACAGGAGCAAAAACGTCAAACCTTGGGAACTTGGTTGTATGTTGTAGCTGTGGATTTTCATTTGATCATAGCACACAACGCAGCTATATCACAAACTATTACCTTGTCTTCTTTTATTGGGCAACAACATAGTTAGTGGTATTTGTAAAATCCCGGCGAAGATGTTGAAGTGTGATTGGTTTGGCTTTGTGTCAGTCTGGCTGCAGGTCTTCCTCCTTGCTCTCCCATCTTCAAGTCCTGGCTGCACTGCTGGAGTCACCTGAGCCACAAGGTACGCCCACTCTGTCCCTCCCAGTCATCCTGTGGAAAGACCTGTGTTTAAAATTATATTAATAAATATACTCATTTAGAAATCATCGTTTCTATGAAGTCCCTTTGACCAGATTTAGAATTCAGACATGTCAATATTCAATAATAATAATCAATACCCCCGCCCCTGTCCCAGGGTCAGCTCTACAGAGGATCCAGCTTCTTTTCCCGCTGGGTGCCTGTCACCTCCCTGCCCTCCATAGAGAACTGACATCATCACTGTCCCCCTGCTGGGATGTTAAGCAGAGACTCCGTTTCTGGCTTGCCATCAAACTTTATCTAACAGCAGCTTTGGTTTGGTCTCAGTGGGGTGAGGACAGATCTCCTTCTCAACTACTTTGCATTGTTTACTTCTCGACTGCAGCGTCCTCCTCTGATCTCATGGCCTCCTCTCCATAGCAACAGCTGCAGAGGCTCATGGGTTCTGCAGTACATGAACATCCTCAACCAACGTTTCCATCAACAGCAGACTGCAGCTGTTATAACCTCATTGATCTTATCACATTATCAAACACAGACCCCAACACATTCTGACCAGTCACCATGACTGTTACACAGTACGATGACTGTTGATCCTGTGCATGACAACAAATCTGTTTATCGTCCATTATAAAACTGCTCAAATCAATTTACAAAATGATCACTGTGATATGCAAAAATAATTCCACATAATGTTTACTGGGTCGCATCATGGCAAGCAAATTCCTCAAGTTAAATGGTAAATGGTTTTGTATTTATATAGCGCTTTTCTAGTCTGATGACCACTCAAAGGTCTTTACAGTACAGTTTTACAGGGTTCCCACAGTACCTGGAAACCATGGAAAACATGGAATTTATTTTTTCATTTTCCAGGTTTGGAAAAGTCATGGAAAATTAGCAAAAGTGAACACTAACATGGAAATTGAAACAGTTATCCTGGAAAATTGTATTGGATGATGTGTAAAATAGTAATAGAATGAAACTATTGAGCACAGAATTAAGATCCCAAACACGTGCACAGCATGCTAAGACACACTCATGCAGTTTTTGGAAATTTAGCCTCTGCTTTTAACCCATCTGGTGCAGGACACACAGAGCAGTGAGCAGCCATGTACAGCGCCCGGGGAGCAGATGTTGAGTGACTTAGGTGCCTTGCTCAGGGGCACTAGACAGGGTAGGGAGAATCCACTTGGATTTTTGGACAGATCAATCCAGGTTCGTCTTTTGTTTTCACTCCGTGGAGTTGAACCAGAGTCGAACCAGAGACCTTTTCTGCCCATTGTCCAAGTTTCTGCCACTAGTCCAACGCCTCTCTCTAGCTGCAACTTGCTAGCTAGCAGCTTACACTAGAATTGTTGAGGTAATTTTTACCTTGCTTTTAAAATACTAGAACTATGATTGATCCCCATATGTATTTCACTCATTGACTTTTCCTAAAACCGTGTTATTCACCACATTTAGGGGAGTTTGTTTTGAATTTGTATTCATTAATGATGGTTAGCAAGCACATGCAGTGCAATCTTGCTAGCCAACATTCAGCTTGCTAACTAACTAGCTAGTGTTGGCTAGCTTGCATTACTTCTTTACTAGTTGACATGACCAGTCTAGTCTTGATCAATTTTGTAACATTCATTCTTATATCTAATTTTAGCTATTGGGTGGTTTTTTGTTTTTTCCCTTTAAAAAAATGATACTACTAAATAGGAACATTTGGGGTGAGACATTTTTGACAAATCATTGATCATGACCAGACTGATTCTATTCATCTATACCAGGGGTCACTAACTGGCGGACCGCGGTCCGGGTCCGGACCCAGAAGTCGTCCCATATGGACCCGGACCTACAGCCAAAACAGAAGGTTATGATTTAAAAAACTTGACGGAGCTCTTCTTTTTTTTGCGATACAGTTACAGAAAACACGGGGAGAGATACAGAGGAGTGAGCCAGAGAAAAGGAGAGAAATGTAAGGAACAATGGCGCTCTCCAAAAAAAGAAAAGTGGACAGCGAAAATAGAGCATTTAATCCGAAATGGACAGACTCATTTCTGTTCATACTTCCCACTGGGAGCACTAAACCTGTGTGTCTCACATGATCAGAAACTGTGGCACTCATTAAGTGCCAATGTGAAACGCCATTATGAGAAAAAACATAAAGGTTTTGAACAAACATACCAACTTTAATCTGAAGATCACAGAATATAAGTGGTCATATAGCCCAATATGACCAGTCCACCAGGATCCTGAGCCACTCATTCACTGCCCATCAACATGAGTGTTCCCTCAGAGTTGCTTGGATTTTGGGTCGACACAAAAAGCCATTTACTGATGGAGGGATTGTCAAAGAATGCATATTATATATTATTTTGTCTTATTTTGAAATGCGGTCCTACTTTTATTTAGTTAATGAGAGAACATTATACATGTCTGCAATCATACATATATGTTCAGTTCTATGTTATGTGACAATAAATATTGTCAAAAAGTTTTTGAATCGTACTGATTTCATTTGATTTGACAGTCAGGCATTGAGTACATGCAGTTGCTAATACAACTGCTAGGCTACTTAAATATATATCACACTAAATAGTTAGAAATTATGATCTTCCGGACCTTTGCTTCAAGAAATTTTCTCAAACTGGACTTCGTTAAATTTTAGTTGAATACCCCTGATCTATACTGTTAAGCTAAGCTTACTAGTGAGGTTGCTGTACTGAGGAACCACAGGGGAACCAGCCTTATGTTTTCCCTTTAGGTTCATTAGTTTGATTTACAAAAGCTTTTACAGAGTAAGAGTAGGCATACTACCCCTTCCACGTAAGACTCATAATCTCAAATGTGTGATGCATTACAGGAGTGAGTGACAATGACACGCTGCAGATTTAAGTCCTATTGGAAAGATGAAAAGGAGAAGAAGAGGGGAGGATAAGAGAGTAGAGGATGACAGAGGAAAAGGGAGAAGAGTTGAGAAGAGTAGGAAGAGAAGAAAGGAGTGGACATGAGAGGGGAGGTGTGGAGACAAGAGGACAGGATGAGATAGGAGAGGAGTGGAAGAGAGAACATATATCAATCCCAGTTCTCATATGTCTCAAAGTTCCAGTTCAATAAATTTACAATGTAGACTTGACTGGCACATCTTTTACATCAAGTAAGTAGTCAGGTGTCCTAGGCGGTTGTGTGTGCGAGGGAAGGGGGGCGCTGATGGGGGCGGAAAGCTTCATGGGCCTATAGATCATCACTTAATATAGTACCTGGAAAATGAGGATGTAGCATGGAATTTTTTTTCAAGGCCAGCGTGGGAACCCTGTTTTACATTCACCCATTCACACACACATTCATACAGTGCATCTATTCTGAGCACTTTGTTCTTCTATTGGGGGCCATACAGGGTTCAGCATCTTGCCCAAGGACACTTCGGCATGCAGATGGGTCAGACTGGGCATCGAACTGCCGACCTCCAGGTTGGAGGACGACCACTCTACCCCTCTGCCACAGCAGCCCTGGTTAAGTTTTCACATTGTTAAAGAAATTAATGGAAACCAATGGCTGCATGAAGTGGTTTTTAAACAAAATCAGCCAAGATTTGTTTGGAGGATCTGAATTTTGCAGACACAGTAGAACTTTACTTAAAGTGAGACTGTGGAACTGATGCTGAGTCACTTTGCCGTTAATGATCATTACAAGGTAAAGAGACTTTTCAAATTGGGCTTGAAAGACGTAATGCGGTAACCTGAGAGAGAGCGAGTGCAATGCATGGACGTGTCCAGCAGCTGTAACCAGGTTTGTACAAAACTCCCTTAAGTAAAGAAATTCCCTTAATGCGTTCTTGAGATATCGAGTTCATGGGACCGATACAAACGGAAACAAAAAAACTCCTGCGTGTGTGTGATATCCTCTTGCAAAAGTCTCACAGTCTCACTTTAAAAGAAACATCCTTTTAAAATATTGACTTGGCTAGGCCACACAACATTCAAACAAAGATTAACACAATAAATCAGTGCGGCTGAAACGACACAGGACAAGCAGCATCAGGAGGCTTTGTGTGTCAGTGCAGTTCTAAACAGTATCTTTGTTCCTGTTTTGGAAATAGTGTGTGTCTAGGTTTACTGAGACTATATAAAGCATTGCTAGTTTTTGGTTGTGTGTGGCAGGCTGCGACGTAACACAACTTATGTAATGCAACTTAGATATGATGGTTAAAACATAAAACAGTACAAGATATTTAAATATGTACATGTGTACAGGAGTATATGTCTTAAATTTGACTTGTATATCCTCATGTTTGAAGAGTTTTCAGTTTGTTTTTAAAATACCTGCAGAAACTTTTTTGTTCCATAAAGCTGAAAAATGTGGTCGTCGCTTGTCTTTTTCATCGTGGAGCTGTGTTTTCACTCATTCTTCCTCGGTTGTTTGTTACCAAAATAAAAGCTTTCCTACTCAGCCGTGTTCCATTCATGTTCAGTATCGGGGCACCAAGTTCTAATAAGGCCCCATTCAAAGGATAAATAAATAGGCCATGTTTGATGGAGCAGTTAAATAGCCGTCTATGAGAACATGTTCAGGGTAACGTGACTGATTTTGTGTCTCATGTCTGTCTTCCTCCAGCAGCTGAGTATCTGATAGTATCTATCATCTATTTGCTAATATTAACACCGATATTCTAATATGAACCTTTGTTTTATTAAGGCAGCTGGATCTTTTTCTCAGTAATAAGAAATAGAAATACCACCCTGGAGTTGAACTGTTAGTGGTGTTTGGGGAGGTCACTGTGACCTAAACATTTGACCTTGGATAACCAATTCTGATCAGTTCAGCCTGGAGTTTGTTTTAAGTGAATGTTTTAACCAAATTTGAAGACATTCCCTCCAGCTGATCTTAAGATACCACCCTTAAGAAAAACATAACCATATTTTTTGAAGTCATCGTGACCTTGACCTTTGGCTACCAAAATGAAATCCTTCAATCCTTTTGTCCAGGTGTATGTACCATATTTGAGACTGGACCCCACTTTCACCCCTGTAGCATCCGCCCCTGCTTACATCAATCACGTCATTATCACTACTCACTTTATAAAGGATTAAAGGTTGTCACCAATGGCCTTACTAATGGTTTATTTAACAGGGTTTAAACTTGGCACTCAGATATTTTTGCTTTAAGTTTAAAATCAGGTTTAGTTGGTCTCATTGTGACTCCGGTCGGCTGAAGATCTGATCTTAAGTTGACTACTGACTGGTTCGGGCTGACTGTTCCTCTAGGGGGCACAACACAGGAATTACAATGAAGATGATCAGATTTGAAGGAAGACACAACTCAGTAAGTGCAGAGTAATTCATTGTCAAATAGCAGAAAACAAAAACAGCCACATGCCACAGAGAGAACAGTGGTTTAAATAATGTACACCCACATTCCCAAACCCCCCCTCACTTCTCACTCTCAGGTCACATGTGCTACAGCATACACACACACATCTGAGCATTGCGTGTGGAGAACATTGCATCCTTTCTCCAGATCATGAAAACATCCACACGCACAATCTGAAATCTCATTCACTCACCCACCAAGTGGCATCATGAAACCAGACCACACGCTCTGCTGCTGGAATCAGACTCATCTGTTGTCTGGTCAAAGCATGCGGAGCAGGAGCATTCCAATAATAGAGTTAAAGAAAAAAGTTCCTTGTGTGCTTTTCTACAACGTGTTACAACGTGCTGAGCTTCATCTACACACTACCTGAAGTGGCTTTTTGCAACAGATAAGGAAAAACCTTCAGACTGAGCTGGTGCATACAGAAGATCATTCCTGCCACAAACAGTGAAAACGTGAGAAACTGTTAAAACCAACCACAAAGACAACTAAATGTATTTTTTATTTTGACATAAAAATTATAAAATACTTCTGCTTTAAGTCAAATCTGTATTTAAAATTTATGTAAATCTTACTATATACCGGTATATATATATTTATATATATATACATATTTCAAAATGTGATTATAAACTAAAAACCAATTCTGACTAACTAAACCAATATGATTCAATTTGGACTTAGTGTGTCAAACCTACAAGAGTTGCTTGTCATTTGACTTCATGAATCTTTTTCGATATATTTCAACCATGTAAGAGGCTAAATGATTCAATTTGCGGTGTCAATATTGTCAAATTCCAAAGGTTTCATATTTTCTACTGGGAAAGGAGAAATGTTCTTCTAGTTGCACATCAGATCAGGACTAAGATGAAAATAAAGTTCCAGACCAGTCACACAAACACCATTTTAAAATTATTGTGGCAGACTTCTTCTCCACGACTCTATGAAACATAATTTACATTCATTTTAAATGACAGCATTTTGGATATTGTGTTCACTGGAAAAAGTTAAGCCCTGTGCTCCCAGATTTGAAAGTTGAAACATCCTGACCTCAGGAATGAACTATAATGCTATTACATATCAAAATATATTAAAGAAAGAAATCTCAACATACGGTTATCATTCAAACAATGTCAATGTCTTGTGAATGTAGCAGCTGAAGCAGAGGTGAAGAGGGAAGGGGGGAGCTAACATTAACAAGCAGATGTATTTCTCTTCGTCCAGGATCATTTGAGGCCATTTGTCATGAAACAATTACTTATTCTCACAAAGCTGAAGATTTTGAATCTGGAACTATTGTCCCCAGTTTTTCTGCGGCGTTACATCAATGCAGCAAGTCGATCAGCCGATGAGCTGACACTTTGTCTTGGCAGCTGCACTGAGTTCAGCAGTTCTATTAATATGTCGATTCATCTAGTTTAATTTAGGTTTGAACGGAAGATGTACTGACGTATGACAAGTTTGTGGCATTCAAATATTACAATGGAGACATTTGTGGGGAAAGTTTTCTTACCGTTCGAATGAAAACACCAATCCAAACAAACCAATGGGCCTGACTTTACTGATCATAGACATCACATAAGGTGCTCTAGGTTATTGAACATAATGTCAAATGTAAATGTAACAAGACTCTTGTGTTTTGTTCCACAAAATGCATCATTCTCATATTCACACTTAACAGGCAAATATTCCTAGTACTAGTCTATAAAAGGACAAAAAGTTTAAGGACGTGACGTGTCAGAGAGATGAAGCAGAAAGTCTTTGGTTGGATCGTCTGAAAGAGCCAGCAGCACAGAGCTCTTAGAGGAAACGAGAAACATTTGGACAGAATCCCTGAAGAGCACCTTATTCACTTCAAGTGACAGCTGAATGCAACGTCTGAGTTGACAAGTCAACATAAAGCAGAGAGCGGAGTCGATGTCCTGGTTTAGAACCCCCGGTAGGTGCAGCAGACTGGTGCTGGTTTATAGAGAGGGAATGTAGATGATGCTGGTATCAGGAGTGAAGACGTCCCACTGCATCCACTGGTGGAAAAGGCAAGTGGAGAGAATCACAATCACTTTAATCCCACAGTTCTGTTCTCAGGTATAAGCAAGAAGTAGAGAGGTACCCTCGGAAGCATCAGAGAAAGAGAAGACCTGCGGAGATGAAGGCAGCAGTTCCTATGGTGGAAAGCAATGGATGTAATTGAGCCCCTTTATTATTTGCAAAGTCCTGTGACGAGAATCCTCATCAGTCAGGTACCGCTGAGAACAGGAAGCGTTCTCCTTTCAGGCCTGAAGTTCAGGGGTTTGGACGACTCATTCAGGTTTCGTGGCGGTGTTGGATAAAAGCCAGTTGAAGGTGCTCATCTCTTTCCTGACTTCATATAGGACGGTATGGCTCCTCGGGCGGTCAGGCCTTCGAAGCGTTTGTATGTGTAGTTGATGAAGACCCAGTCCTTGTTCTTCAGGTCAACCTCAGTCTGGTTGGACACTGGGGTGGCTGGAGGAGGAAGAGGAGGAGCAGGGTTTTCAAGCATTTCACAGCAAAGTCATGGAATTTGAAATGTTTCATCAGGAACAGTATGGTACCTGTAGGTGTGAGGATATCGGAATCAGGGAACTCATCAAAATGGGAGGTGTCGTCGATGCTTTTGATCTCGATGGGAATGGCAGCAGGTCTCTCCCTGGAGAGCAGATCAGTCAAGTTAGAGAAGAGTCGGAGGGGGAACTGTTGCATTTGAGAACTTGGTGAGAACAGAGCTGAGAATCAGCTATGATCTGCACTATGAGCTTGGCCTTCATAAAGAGGCTTCAGAGAACATGCAAACATTAGTACACAACTCATACATGACACAAGGTCTTAGCTGGGGTTCACCAGAGGGGTGCTCCATAAAGAGGCTCTTTTGAGTGAACGAGAGCACACACATCTTAACGGCTAAAAGGCAGAAAAGCTGTTTTCAGTCATGAACTCCAGAAAATGTCTGGGGATTGGAGTTTGTCTTTCAAATAGGAAGAACGCAGCAGTAGATTCTCCAGTTAGACGGGTTCACATCAATACAGGAATCTCCGGAGGATTTAGGGCAGGTGGTAGTGCAGCAGGTAGAGGCAGGACATAACATACTAATTCAGCTGCAGTCTTGCCAAGTTAATGTTTTTGTTTGGCGACTTCTATGTGTAAACCTCTTTTTAATCTCACATGGGCTCACTCAGATATTATCCAGATTTTACAATGGGACTGACAGGAAAAACTCCAAAGATTGTCAGGAGCCACTGACTAAAGGCCGATTTATAGTCGGGTTTCACGCACGCACGCATGCACGCAAGACACGCAACACGCCCCTTTCGTGCCCTCTGGCGGCTTGCGTGCGTCCGCCAATTTTTCTAACTATACGACAAACCGACGCGAGTTGCAGTCGCAGGACTATAATTTGGCCTTAACATTTGTGTTCTCTCTTACAGCCCCTCTAGATCATTTCAGGAGATTAGATAAGAGTTCAGTGCATGCCTGAAAGCAACATACTGTCTCTAGTAGTTGATAGTCTTAACTATCAACCATCTAAGAACAAGGGAAGATTTCACATGTCTCAATGACGTAAAAACAAAATTAAGATGAGCTTATGTCAACAATCCTTACCTGATATGGTCGTAGTCCACGCCCTCGAAGAAAAGATTGGACTTTATCTCTTCGACAGCTACAGCTCCGATCCTGTGTTCCTCCTCACAGCAGAACCTGTTCATGACATGTGTTCACTTAATATCATTCACACACACCAACTCATGCAAACTTTTTCAGGTGTCTCAGATCTTTGTTCAAAACAAAACAATGCATCCACCATAAATATAAAAAACGAGTGCAAGCACTAATCAGCGTGTGACCATCGGCTGCATCAACACCTATAGTAAGTGTGAGAGGGTTGGGAGATGTCAAGAGGTGGATCTTACCTGAGGATGAGGTCTTTGGCCTTTTCTGATATGGGAACTTCTGGGGGAAAGGTGAGCGTCTCTCGCCAGTTCATGACTTTCCTGTACGTCTCCTGAGGCGTCTCAGAGCAGAACGGAGGGTAACCTGTAGATCACAAAGACCAGTCCTCGTCATTCTGACCACATCTGGCCTAAGTGTCCCGGAGGTAAATGAGGTGGTGTGCGTGAGTCATTACCGATCAACATCTCATACATGATGACTCCCAGACTCCACCAGTCGCAGAGCTTGTTGTATCCATTTTGCATGAAGACCTCTGGAGCGATGTAGTCTGGTGTCCCCACTGTGGAGAAAGCCTGACAGGAACAACACAACGTTTGCTATGAGGTGACACATTTTCTAATACTACTTGTTATGAACATTGAGCATTAGTTTCTTCATCCGAGTTCACCTGTCACATGAGACCATTCTAGATTTCAGTTTTTCCCAGTGCTTTCCTCACTAGTGCAAAATGGAAGAGAAAAGGTGACCAAAAATAAAATCTGAATTTAACAACGTTTTAATCACAACTCTGATATTTCCAGTTAACTGTTAATCAAATCGGACCCAACCACACACAGTCCTGCAGATATAAATTTACTTCTGAGTTGCTAAGCATTAGCCTCAATTATTAAGCCTAAGGAAAAAAAAATGTTTTGTCACCCATCACTTTTTGAACAATTTGTAATTGTGGGAGTTGATATCAAACAGCATCACTTTGTGAACATGACTCACTGTGTATTTTTGTGTCTTGAAAAAAGCATATAGATACCTGCTTATTAAATAAATATTTAATTAACGGATCTATATGTTAGGCAGTCTGTAAAGTGGCACTGTTTCGGAACTAACAATGTGTTCATCTCGACCGAGTCTTCTTTTGAGTTTCAATTATTTTTATTATAAGCTTAACCAAAATTTGTTTGGGAAAGAATTCAAAATGATTCAGATTCATAAAAGCCTGTTTAATTTCTAATCATATTTATCGCCTAGATAAATCATAACAATGGAATTCTAGACATGACGTTAGTATATTGTTGAGCCTGTGAAACAGATGTTGGTTGAGTCGAAAAAGTTAATATTTGTCGGGCTGGATATTTTCAAGATTACATTGTGTACTACAAAATAACTTGCTTTGAGAAATGAACATGTAACTTTACAGGAATGTTTTTACAAAACAAAAAAAATGAATTAAAGACAAATAAAGAGATATTCCAGTCCACATCAATTAAGAAGTAAATCGTAATATTAGCTGACTTATTGCATTATTCCCTTTTGTGAAAAACATTTAGGCCTAATGTGAGGCTAAATTTACCCTTTTTATTTTATACTGTTATATATATGCTCATAAGTTCCATACACAATCTTCATAAATGTGGATGAAAAGCCAGCTCTTGTTAAATATGACCAAAACGCTGTCAAAATAATGTTCAGACGTACCAGCTGCCTCCGGTTCCTCTTCCAGGTCTCTGCTTTCCTCTTGGAGTTCATGTTCTGGAAGGCTGTGGAGAGAGTGCAGCGAATTATTAAAACTGACACCCTCCTGTTGTAATAAGGACCTTAATGTGTGATGAATGTGAGCGGAGGTTGCGTGTAGACTTTAGATGAAAAAAGGAAAAGGTTTACTGACTTTGCTTACTGAGGTCACTGGGCAGGCTGTGGTTCAGGTTTTTGTAGAACTCAGTGCGGTGAGCCCTCTTCAGCCCAGTGCACAGACCAAAGTCAGACAGCTTCACGTGACCCTGGAAACAAACGAAACACAATATTCTAACACTGAGGTCTGAAGCACACACTGTGAGCCCATAACCAGATTCAGTACAGTGCTGAAAGCTAAGTCTTCAGCAAATGGTTTTGTATTTATAGTGCTTTTCTAGTCTTGATGACAACTCAAACCTCTTTACAGTACAGTTTTACATTCACACACACACATTCATACAGTGCATATATTAGCAGCACTTTGTTGTTCTATGAGGGTTATGGGGTTTAGCATCTTGCCCCAGGAGTTCGGCATGCAGATGGAGAAGACAGGGGACCGAACTGCCGTCCTTCAGGTTGGAGAACGACCGCTCTACCCCTCAGCCACAGCCAGCCAGTCAAATCATAAATAACACTATAGTAGCTTAGATGTTTGTTTCATATGTAGACTAGTGGTAAAATGAGGGACAGTGCCTTTCTTTAAGTAGCTGATGCACGATGCTGGGGGCTAGCAGTTTGATTGTTAATATCACTGTCTTGTTGCGACTATGGGAAACTGTGTAACCCTATCTGCACGTAGCTTTGCAACAGCATTTGTAGAGTTTGCCATCCTACAACCCAAGTAATGTTAGTTGCAGTCTGACTTTTTGATCTGTATCACGGTATATGTTGTAAATGTGTGAAGGGTCCTGTGAGGGGACCTAAAAACACAAGTATGCTAACAGATTATTAACAGGATTATTTGGACTGTCAAATCATTTTAATTATTCAGGCAGGTAATGTTGCTTCCTTGTTAACTTAGCTACAAACTAACGAAGATCTCTTCTGTCTCTGTAATTCTATAAGAACAATCTAAATAACTAACTGTCTCTAGTTGTTCTCGATGCTGTTTGTTTGATGATATTTTGTAATATTAATTGTTCAAAAAATTAAGATTAACACTTTAATCACACATCAGATCTTGACGAAACAATTATTCAAGATAAAAATCATTACTGGTGTACATTCTATAATTTGTTGCGAACAAAATGATGTAACAACCGTCACTGGAAACCAAATTCATCAACCCATTGAGGGCTGGATTCAAAATCATACCGAAAATCAAAGAAAAAAAACGAATCACAGGGTGATCTAATTTGAGTGAATTTTATCCCAGCAAAACATAATGTGACTCAGTGCTGTGTATGGCCCCCACATGCCTGTAAGCACACCAGTGTCTCCCCCTTGCACAAAGGAGCAGATACTGGTCCTGCTGGTGAGTTGATGCTCTTCTAAAGCACTGTCAAGCTCTCCTTGTGTAACTGTCTCCTGGTATGTCCTCCATGCTTTTGAGACTGAGCTGGGACACATCGCAAACTGGACTACCTGTGCAACCCGATGGGGCTGCAGGTTCCGCCTCATGCTACCACCAGTAGTGACAAGGAAACTAGCAGAACGTAAAACTAAAGAGGAATCAGTGAGGAAGGATAATTAGAGAGCGGCTGTCTGTGGCAACACATGCAAAACCATTCTCTTTTTGGGGGTTTTCTTGCTTTTGCCTCTTGCACCTGTTCTCACTTTCATTTGCACTGAAGCAGGTGAAACTGATTACTATCAGTTGTGCTGTCTAAATGCACAGATTGATATCCCTGAAGTTTAACTGACTTGCTGTTTTTTTTTCTTGAACTTTTATTAGAACAAGTTCCTTGACAGTGAGTCTCTAACAGCATGTAATTCAATATCACAAGTGTAGACCAAATACAAAGAAAACACAAATGGCCAAAGGGTTATCCCAATGGGTTCACATAGTTTCATATTCAATCCAGCTTGTCCAGTCAAATGTCAACAGAATGTTCATTTTAACAGATACATTATAACATCTTGCTTAGTAAATGTCCATCCAGAATCGTAGGCTTGCAGTTAATCTTTCCATACAATTCACAGCCTGGAGCTTCTGGGCCCACTGGTCCACGGTAGGAGGGTTGGGCATGAGCCAGTTTACTGTGATAATTTTGTGGGCAATTAACATCATAACTCTGATCATATACAATTAGTTTTTTCCTAGCCCCCTTGAAGGTGTAGTTCACAAAATCAGCTGTTGTGGCTCAATCGGACTGTCTAAGTTCAGGATCTCACGTATCTCCCTTTTCACCTCCTTCCAGAACTTCTGCAATTTAGGGCAATCCCAGAAAATGTGAGAAAAGTCCCATATTAGACCACAACCTCTCCAGCAGAGGGGGGAATGATTCTTGTCATATTTAGCTATTACTATGGGTGTTTTAAAATATCTCATTCCTTTTGCCTGTTGTTGGGATTTTCGCTGCTTCCCTGCGTTTCTTGTATCTCTGGACACACATGTTTTCCCCTAGGAATAAAACTTATCCCATTTATCATCAGAATATCATTATAACCTCGCAAACAGCCAAGCCACACAGAATTTTGAGGGCGCTAACACTCCTTGCGACTTTCTCAGAACATGGCCTCACCGGAAGTCCCACTGACTTGCTGTTATACTGTAATAATGAAGTGTTCCCTTAATGTTTTGGAGTATTGTATTTAAAAAATATATTTTGCTTTACCTATCCCTTTCTGTGTTTCTTCAGAGGTAGTATTTGCTTTGCGTTGGAGTTCAGTCAAGCAGATCTTCTCCAGAATCACTTACTCCATCTTTACGTAAACACATGTACAGTGACAAAAGCCGTTTTCAGACATGAACTCTGGAGGATGTCGCAGAATTGCGTCCAGACATTCACCTGAGTTGGTCTTTCACACATCAACAGTGCAAGAGATACTCCGCTCTGACGTATTCATTACACAGGAATCTCTGGTGCGTTCAGGTAAGGGGTGGTGCAGCAGGCAGAGGCAGGGTGTGGTATGGTGTAATAACTCTACTGCGGAGATCATGTGTTTTTGTATACAGCACATCAACACCGTCAGCAGACCTTGTATTACATCCTCCTGAGAAATTTGTTTCCTTTAGTTTTTTCCATTTTTGCATCTGTTTCATGTTAAGGGCATCCCTCTGAGGATATCGTACTGTGTTCTCATATCAGCTCATTTAGACGTAAGACACAAGAGTTTTTACTAGGCAGGCTGGCTATGATCATCCGGGGAAGGTTCGGAGGCTTGGACATTTGCATTTTCACATACAAATGCCTCGGTACAATGTCAGCAGGTTCTGCAAATTTGAGTGCATGTCCGGCAGAAGCTAAACTGATCTGTATCTAGTCTACTGAAAACACTAAATGAAAACTGACTCACCCTGGAGTCCAGCAGCAGGTTGTCTGGTTTAATGTCTCGGTGGATGAAGCCCAGCTGGTGGATGGAATCGATGGCCAGCACTGTCTCTGCTATGTAGAACTGAGTGGCTTCTTCTGTCAGAGTGTCTTTCTTCATCAGCAGAGTCATCATGTCACCTGCAGCAAAGCAGCAGAAACAGTCAGATTTAAGGTCAAGAGACATGGATTAAAACAGATGACAGTGTTGTTGGGTTAGAGGTCAAACCTCCAGGCAGGAACTCCATGATGAGGTAGAGGTTCATCTTATCCTGGAAGCTGTAGAACATCTTGACAACCCACAGACTGTCTGCCTCTACCAGAATATCGCGCTCAGCACGAATATGACCAACCTAACAGACAGGGACAACCAGAAACACAGGCGGGTTCAAAAATGTAATTCACAAACAACAGCAGTATTATTCCAGTTTGAGCATTCTGCTGCCTCACCTGTTCTTTCTCCAGCATGTCAGCTTTACGGAGGATCTTCATGGCATATACGTGACCGGTGTCTTTCTTCTGAACCAGACGGACCTAGAGGCAAACACAGCAAAACTCAGACCAAACCACAGATGCTTAATCAGTGGAAAATCATCTTTGGTCTCCAAACCAGTCGTTTTACACCCATCTCTAAGCAGATTTATGTTTGTAAGTGATTGCCAATGTATAACATGATGTCTAGAGACTTTACCAGAAGATCTGTACGACAAAATAGCATCTGCTTTAATGTGACACGTGGTCACAGTCCCTTCTGTCCCAGAGTTATAATGATGTCTAAAGACCAGAAAGCCATTGTATCGGATCATAATGATGTCAGGGTAAGACTGACCTTAGACCTTTTCCATATAAAGTCATAATTTTATGTTAAAAAATTATGTCAGGAATTTTATGAATTCTTGCAACATGGCTGAAGATCCGCCTTGTGGTGTCACAGTGATCTCCGACTAGTGTTGCACGGTGTACCGGTACTAGAAAGGTACCGCGGTACCCTTACGTTAAAAACGATACGGTTTTGCATATTTTTAGTACCGGTACTTCATTGAAATAGCAGCAATCAGAGAGCACACGCTGTTCTGCTCCCTGTCACTCTGCATGCAGACAGCGAGGGGCGGGGCTGCCAGCTCTCACACATACAGGCGGCCCTCACTCTCACCCTCTCTGGGGAGACATGGCTCTTGCCGACTGTCCGCGGCTTATTGAAAAGAAAGATGCGCGGAGTGAAATCTGGAAATTATCTGGCGCGACCGGGCGGAGACATAACAAGTCGGGTGCGCGAACGAGAGTGTGAATGTGAGGCGCAACTAATGCTTTGACGTCCGCATCTCTTTAATGGCGGAGCAGTAAAAAAAGTCACTTTTTCTCCGGAGCCAGCGGTCGCAACCCGCGGCTCTTCAGCGGCTCTTCAGCCCCTCTGCAGCGGCCGCAGCCCGCGGCTCTTCCGCCCCTCTGCAGCGGCTCCCTGTACAGTGTTCATATGTTGAACGGTAACGTGAGGGAACGTCACGTTAACTTCTCACGGCTCCTGGTTTTATCATGCTGGCCTGATATGATGCTGATTTGACAAATTAACGTGACGTTCCCTCACGTTACGCGTGTGTGTTTTTGCGCACTTAGAAACATTACACCCCAGTCACTTGAATGTGTTCTTGCCCTATTGCATGTATTCTCGTTTAAGACGTTGATCTAGCTTTCAATTTGGCTGCAAGAACGTAGCCCAGTTCATTGTCAAAATTAAACTCAATTAAGAAAAAAATTAAGAAAAAAATTAAGAAAACGCTATACATGCAAAATAACCGATAATTTCACCTATGTGGGCCTGTAGGCTAATACTAATATGAATGCCATTTGTTAAGTGTTCAAAAAGCTGGGCATGAACAAGCTGGTAAAAAAAGGAACCTTACAAATGTTTTATTTATTACTATCAGATAAACCAGTATCGTATTTGTGGTATAGTATCGTATTTGTGGTATCGTATCGAAAGTATCGGGTATCGTGATATTTTGGCAGGTATAGTATCGAAGTCATAATTTTGGTATCGTGACAACACTATCTCCGACAACTACATTCTAATCACTTTATCCAACAGGCCATGAAGAAATTCCCTCAAGACAATCCTTAGTAATTATTCCATCAAGAATGGGATGGATGGGTGGACTGATGGCTAAATACAAGCTGTCGTCTCATTTGACTTAATGCGGTTCTTCGCAGCTCTGACTTAACAATGATTAAGATTTTTTAGATACATTTATTGTCCCAAACACATGCACAGACATGCACAGACACACTCATGCAGTTTTAAGAAATTTATCCTCTGCTTTTAACCCATCTGGTGCTGGACACACTGAGCAGTGAGCAGCCATGTACAGTGCCCGGGGAGCAGATGTTGAGGGAGTAAGGTGCCTTGCTCAGGGGCACTAGACAGGGTAGGGAGAATCCTCTTGGATTTTTGGACAGATCAATCCAGGTTCATCTTTTGTTTTTACTCCGTGGAGTCGAACCAGAGTCGAACCAGAGACCTTTTCTGCCACTAGTCCACCGCCTCTCCTGACTTAAAGCAATGCATGCTGTTAAGAAATTGTGTCCAACTTTTGCCGGTGCTTCAGAACACCACCATGTCACATGACATAATTTGCGGCTGCAGGATGGCTGAACGGACCGGGATCCACCTCCAGTTAGAACTAGGGCTGCACTATATATCGAAAAAACCTTTCGTAATGGCGATATCAACATGTGCAATAGAGGGATTGCAAAAGATGGCAAAACTGCGATAAATGGTGTTTCATGGGCCACGTATTCACACTTTGCATGTCAATATATTTGGTCAATCAGATGAAGCCAGTCCGCCTCCTCCAATTAAACCCTACTGTGTGGAAACTTATGTTCCGAGTTAAATATATCACTATGAGCGGTTGTTTATATAAAATAATTGTGTAGCTGTGTTGTGATCCCACAACCTGAGGGAAAGTAAGTGTGCACAAACACACGCTGCACTGCTGTGACTCTGCATTGTCCCTGAGTGGTTTATATATATATATATATTTTTAATGAATCTTGACCTTCTATTGCTCATAGCTTAAGAACTTCAGATGTGGCTGTGTAAGTTATAAGACCAGGGGGGACAGTTGTGTAGCAAGACATTGTTGGTATAACCTGAGTGTATTGTGCGAGTTATCACAGATAAAACAGTATCTTCTCTGCGTGCCACTGTGATCCAACAGAGTGCACACTACCATAAGTCTAATGCGGTGCCTCTCAAACTGGACCATCACCTTTGATGATATCATCAGTACTATCATCTACAGTTGTCAAACATAACAATTCACCATGTTAACAGCACGTGCAGGTAAAATAAACTAGTAGCAATGTTTTTTTACACAGTGTGTAAAGGGTATTTACCTCTCCAAAAGCTCCTCGGCCAATCACCTTCAGGGACTCAAAGTCTTCCAGACCCAGGCGAGTTCGTTTCAGACGCAGAAACTCGGTCTCTTTCCTTGCATGCTGAGAGCGCCGAATACGTTTCTGCAGAGCACAAATACTACTTTTAAATATATATGTATATATATCTCTACCAACCAACTACTTGTTGGAAAGGTGTAAAACCGAAATCAGCTACATCGTTCTGATAATTAAAAAAATCTGCCACATCTGTACAAGAGGCAACAGTGGATCAAACACTTGTGAAGAAAGTCACAATGACTACTAAAATACTGTTCACTCAAAGACTACAAATATCAAGCACCTCAAAGTATTGTTTCAGCAAGCCTCATGATCTGACCAACACTTTGACGCAAATCCTTTGACAGAGTTCACACATACTGCAACAGAATATTGTGGGAAACCCTGCAGATGTAACTCACCTCTTCATCAGCCAAGCCCTCCTGATCCATCACTTTCTCCAGCTTCTGCTGTCTGGAAAGACAATTACTTGTGTTTTATAGCCACCAAATACAGTATGCACCCCCCATTTTTTAATTTAGCATATTGCATTATATTATATAGAAATAAGGCCAAATCATAATGACTTCACTGCCACTAACAATTCAGAGCAAAAGGAGAGACCATACGACGAAGTATTGCGGCCATATTGATGGATTTTTTTTTGAAAGGGTCATTTTTTGGATAAAAACTCATAATATTATAAGATAAAAGGCATAGTTTAATGGAAAAAACTATATGTCATTTCAAGGGGAAAAAATAAGGAAATAGGCACAAGGAGAACCTGTGAAGGACAAAGTTTCACTCTTTCTGATTCATTGAACGTTTAAAAACTACAAAATTCCTTTGAATAGTACAGAGATGTAACCTCGGCTTACAGTTGACCACTACCAAATGTTTCAGCATCCAAACAAATTTCCTCCAAGCCTGTGTGTTTTTTCTTCTGAAGAGACAGTTTTCTGCACATATAAGTATTGATACGCATATTGTGGTTGCAATGTGTGAAACCTTTACTAAAGTAGCAGCCTTGAGTTAAGGAGGTTAAGCTCTACTTATATTAGGGTAGAATTTGAAGATGCGTTCCATTCTCAGTTTCACTATGAGATAAACGATAGTTGAAGAGTAAAGTTGATTTCAAACATTGGGGTCACATTTAAACCGGGCACATCTGTCAGCAGCACTGCAAAAACTCAGCATATAGCTATTTAAAATCCCATATGTCAATTTGAAAGTCTTGGACATTACCTCATCTCTCTCTCCTCGTGTTGGGCAATAAGGTTGCTGTAGAAGTTCTCCAGGGTCACTTTGGCCATAGTGACCCGCTCCTTAGTGTGGTTACTCATGGAGGAGCATGAGCTCTGGCCGGTCATCGCCATGCTTTACCTTCAACTACAACAATGAAAACAACAAAGTGAGCCGAATGTCCACCATACAGTACACAGTCCACCTTTTTTCAGTCCTCATTGCTGCCACATAGGCTGAGCAAAAGTACAGCACTGTACCACTGAGAAGAAAGACGCTGGATGAGATAATGGATTCCTGTTTGAAGCAGCCGAGTAGGCTGCAATGTCTGCTCTATTAAATGTAATAAATACAATGATGGCTACCCAGAGAAAGAGGAAGGAAAGCTATGGGCTCTGCTGCCTGAACAGAGCAATAACATTGTGACATGCAGTTATGAAGAAATAATGACGAAATTGGATTTGTGCAATGCTAGCAGATTCCATATTTAAGAGAAACTGAGCTTATATTTGAGTCTACATTTACACTGTAATCTAATACTGCAGACAGTGGACTCACATGTACTACATTGTGTACTGTACAGAGTTTCCTGATTGGTATAGTGCATACATTTCCAACAGGGTAATGTCTCAAATCAAGCACGTCGGTTGTGCATTCACCAGAGAGGACGATCACAACATGCGTTCACAATTGTCAGCCTTCTACAAATATTTTCACGCCGCTTCAGTCATGTTTTTTGTGAGTTACCCTCATGGAACTAAAGCTGTAAACTGTGCAAGTAAACCTCTGGTGTGGTGCATTGTTCAAAAGGTAATAAGGTAGAGCTGTCACAATAACAAATATTGTTGGACGATATTTTTCACAGAAATTATTGGGATAAATTATATTATTGTCATCATTGTGAAACCGTTTTAAACCTCTATTATAATGAGAATATTTAAGCATAATCATGCAAGTACATCCTTTCAAAGATAAATTAACTTAATTCTAAAGAATATTTAGCATGACATTTTAATTAGATCTAAACCGTGTCACACTCAGTGGTGTATAAAGTACTTGAAAGCCATACTTGAGTAAAGGTACAGATATCTTACCTGAAAGTGACTCCGGTATAAGTAAAAAAAGTCACCCGTAAGAAAACGACTTGAGTAAAAGTCTTAAAGTAGCTCAAATTAAATGTACTTAAGTATCAAAAGTATCTGGTGTTGAAATCTACTTAAGCATCAAAAGTAAAAGTACAAGTACCAAACTTAAAAATGCAAGTGCTTTTATAGTAGGCTTATACATACACAAAATAACCCCAAATTTCTCTCTTCAGGCTTTATTTCTACTGACTGAAAAGTATACAAATAAAGTATAATTTTACATTTCAGTAGAAGGAATGATACACAATGCCCCTTATGATAATTCAGCAAAAGGAAACAAGTTCTAGACACACATAATAGGATAGTTTTCCTCTTTTGTTTACAACCTGCACAGTGCTAGTACAGAGAAGAAAAAAATCAATGGACACAGTCTAGTTTTGCTGCATTTCAGAACGGATAATAAAGACTGAACCAAGCTCCTGCATGAGCACCTGGATAATTCTAAAGGGAAGAGATGGATGGGGAATATGCTTGCGTTGATAAGTCCCTGCCCTTTGTACACACATCGCTACTACCCATTGGATAGTTTAGGGAGGTCCTCGATGCCCTGCCAGAGTCCTGGCCCTGGCGGAGCGCCGAGAAGACGATCAAATTGGACTATATAGAGCAGAGGTGCCCAATACGTCGATCAAGATCTACTGGTCGATCGCAGGACTGGACAAGAGGCAGTCACCTGGACGCTCTGGTGCACGTACCCCCCCCCGGTCATCTACACGCACATCTGCGAGACGGAGGTGTTCAGCATGGGGCTGTTCCTGCTGAGGCCCGGCGCCTCCATACCGCTGCACGACCACCCGGACATGAAGGGAATCTACGGAGCTGCTGATCCCAGAGCTGCCCTTTATCCAGACGGCCCGCCGCATCCGCAGACACAGAGCTTAAACTTCTGCTGCTCCGCTGACTATAACAACGCCGCATTACTACAAAAAATTAAATAAAAAAAATTAAATTCAATGTGGAAGTAATCCAAGTATTCAGAATACGTTACTCAGATTATTTAATGTAACGAAATACGTTACAGATTATATTACTGTACAGTAAATGTATTTAATATTGTGTTGGTCATATTTAAATCATCCATTACGGGGTTTTTTTTGGGGGGGGGGAATAAAATGAGAAAAATCGCATATTAAATCGCAATCGCAATATTTGGGGGAAAAAAATCGCAATTAGATTATTTCCCCAAATCGTTCAGCCCTAGTTTTTATCCAGTCTGAGTATAAAGGTGTGTCTGATGTCACTGTGGCTGTGTGCATGAGTGAGATAGAAAAGAGGCAGGAGGCTTTGAATAAAGCTCATGCACCTATGCTGTCAAGAGAAGGATTTATCAATTTAAGGAAAGTTTCAGTCATTATGTGGTGAACAGTGTTGATATTGTGGTAAATCGATGTATGATCACATCTCTGAAGACGGATGTTAATATAATGAAAAAATATGAGGATGTTTTGTTATTACAAATACCATTACCATGGGAGTTGCATGCAAATTATTGTGGTGGTGTCAAGCTTCCTGAAATAGAAACCATGTGTTTGTTGTCATACTGTACCGCCTCATATTAAGCAGTCAGAAGTTTAATTTTACTAAGAAAGAGCAGTTTGTATCTTCAGCCTTGTATTGATGATAATCTAAATTTTTGTAGAGTTTCATGCCACCTGACCTTAGGTTTAGGTAACGTATTTTGTACAGAATTTAAACGAGGGCTCATCGTGTCGTTCTCCATAAAGACATATAGTGTTGGTAACTATTTAAAAAACATATAGTGAAGCTAATTTTGCACAGCTCTGTAACCCAGTCAGCGTAAACACCACGTAGCCTCTGAAGTTGTTCCTCTCGGTTGCAACGTAGCCATTCATCGCCCACAGAACAAGCAGATACGAACTTAACTTAACATTTAAGGTGCTTAAACGTTATCTTGGCTCACATATGATATATGATAGTAGGTTAACGCAGCTCCCGATATTCCATAGCCTTATAAACAACAACTTTAACCAGCTAACTTCAGTTAGCTTGCTAGTTAGCTTTTAAAGTTCCTGACTGGGTGAAGTCAGAAGATAAAGTATGACACTAAACCGGAAACCTTATTCAAAATAAAACTGACCCGTTTAAGAAGGACAGTTTCCTCACCCGTTCGTTATTAGGAGCTTTATTTTGAAAGATTTCGTCGGAAAACCTCGATCTTCACTTTCACGAACTTGACAACCCGAAGTTACCCAAAGCAAACAGCGAAGGGAAAGTTAGCTCGCCAACGTTAGCCACTTCTCTGCTAAAACACCTCGAGTCGTCTGTTTTCAAATACAAGGTTGCACGGTAGTGTGTCGACAGTTCATTTGGTGTAGAGGTTAAAGAAAGAAAACACCCGACATGTTGTCCTTTAGTCTGTTTGTTGTGTATTTTCAGAGTTGTCTTTGTTCGCTTACCTTGGTCGAAGGTGCGGTGCCTGCCGTCTCTTCCTCTGTGTCACTAAGTGCTGCGTGTCACCATCATTCAGAACTCAGCATAACCCCTAGTGGCTAAACCTTGTCAAAGCAGCACGCCTGACTGAACAACTCTGAGGTGGAGCTCAGAATATTTACAGTTAATTCCGTTTGAAAAATTACCCGGACATTTATTATTCTCCATACGGAATCAGCACAGGCGTGTTTTCTCTGCTCTCACTGATGTCAGTCAGCGGAGTTTCTGGTCTTAGAAACATATTCACACACTCCAAAGAGTCTGAGCTGTGATCAGAATCAGAATCAGAATTCTTTTTATTGCCATGTATATTTGCACATACAGGAAATTGCCTTGGTGTGGTTGGTTCACTTTACAAACAACAATATAAAAACAACAATATCAAACAATATAAACAGCAATATAAAAACAACAATATTGAACAACAATATATACAGTAAAAGAGTTACGTGCGGTTTTAAGGTGCAGAGATTGGTGATAGTGCCAATAATATAGAGTTATAAATTATCCTTGCTTCGGATAGCAAAGCTTCAACGGTCTTGATCTAGCTTTATCTTTCTTTCGTCGTACTGTCATAATTTTGAGATTTCCAAGATTACTTTGATCATGCCCTTTGCACTCTGAACAGCATTTCAAATTATTAGCCCTCATATGTTGTATGCATCGAAGAAAGATGGCCAGAGCTCAAGACTATTGCATTACAACCAGAGGGTCAGAGGATTATTCACACTTTAATATCATCTGAATAGACAACTGCAGCTCCCTCAAGTCATTTCTGCACTGTCTACATATGATCCATAACAGCAGGTCAGTCATCACACCCATCTTATCGTCTGGCACCTGCTCCATCTTTATATCACCAATAGATGGCACAAGTCGGTTATGGTTACAGATTTCAGGACCCAAAGGCAGAGCACTCCAATGATGTGACGATCATTTATTGAGAATCAATCAGGCTTACACAGGATCTAACTGGGGCCAGTTGCCTAAAAATGATTTAAAGAGTTAGGAAAGTACTAATCTTTATCCAAGTCTAAGTAGTACATTAATTAACTGTTTTTAAAAATAGACAAACCGGTTTAACTGTACAGTAAACACACCCCCACACACACTCTCTCACACACACACACACACACACAGACATATTGTGTCATCTGCGTCACAGTATTGTGGTTAAACATTGATAGAGGAAATCCCAGCCTTTAGACTGAAGTCCAACCGCTCACTTAAATAAGCGCTTCCTCATACACTTGCACTTGCTTCTTCATACTGAGTGCTGGGAAAGAGAACCTCTTCAGCCTGTATTTACTGATGGAGAAATAAAGTCAACGTTATGTCGGAGTCAGCTCATTAACAGGGAATCCAGTGGATAAATAGTTTCTTACATCAGCTCAAGAAAATGGAGAAGACGTCACAGCAAGCACAAGTGGTAAGTGTGTTTCACAATCTTTGTCTGTTGCTCCTTTATGAACTTGACAATGAATTCTGGATAAAGATTGAGGTGGAATGAAACAGTCAGCAGCAAGTTGGAAAACAGAGCAAATGTTTCAGAGTGAAATGTAGAGTGTGAGAAACTGACAGTTCCTGTGAACAAATGACAGAAGGAATAGAGAACTTTCATTTTGTCAACTTTTCACTTTTACTTCCTGCAGATTTACATCAGCACACCATTTTGTTGACTCATAGGGGAAGGCTTCAAATTTAAATACTTGACCTTGAACCATTGACTTTAATCATGTGTAAAAAACTGTTAATGTGGCCACAAAGTACAAGTGACAGTCTTTCTATTGTCACACTTGTAATATCCAGAACTGATAACAGATTAACTCCTGAATACTGGAGTTACTTTAGTTTGAAACAAGTTCTATCTCATTGATTCACATTGCATTCTACTAACAAGGGCTCAAACCATCTCAATATGTGTATCATTCTCTCTCTGTGTAAGTGAAACAAAAAGTATTTCATCGGTGAACTTGAAACACTGACTGTACATGTTACTTATTACTTTGTGGTAACTGTCACAACCTGGCTCAAGGCTGGACAAAGTAGTGTAGACCACACATGAATTTTAACTAAGAATAAGGTTAATTAAAGAAATTAAAAGGAAATGTAAATGTGGAAATCAAATCAGAACTGAAACTAAATCCTGTGGAAAACATGGGGAGAGAGATCGACTGAGCGTCACCAGCTTATAAGATGCAGCCAAACCAGATGAGGTAAATCTCCTTGACGGCCAAACACCTGCAGGGGGAGGCCTGCTCAGAGACCATCACATTAACTTTACAGTTTTTTTTCGATTGCATAAACACTAATATCAAAAGTATTACTTAATTATCAAAACCTTACACTCAAGGAGCAAAACATCGGCTCACATAAGCACCACTATAGCAGATATACAGGGAAATCTGTCATTGTAACCTGTACTGGATACAGAATTTTCTGTTTGTCTGATTTTCTGTTTTTCTAATATTTGCTGAGCTACAGCATAAAACAGCTTACAGTTTTATGCTGTAGTAGCATGAAAACTGGGATATGTTTTGTGGTGATTCTCCATGTTGACATGTCTGATTTGGATATATGGAGAGAAATCAATTATATTTTCATCGAAATGTGTGTGTTTCATATGGTAACAAAATATATATTTTTTATATATGTGTAAAGTGTTTACAAGAGTGTTTAGTTTTGCAAAGGATCTGAGGTGTTCTGCTAATTGGGTGTGTGGTTGTGCTAATGTGTGTAGTCCTTGAAAAACTGGGCCGTGTTTTCAAAATTATGCTTAAGCAATTGTGTGTGTGTGTGTGTGTGTGTGTGTGTGTGTGTGTGTGTGTGTGTGTATGTGTCTAAACAAAAAGGATTTTTACATTTATACCCAAATTGCAAGAATGAGGAACTGATTCTAACACAAACGAACAGGTCCTCAAATATTTGGGATTGTAAAGCACAACCCACAGCTTGGTCTCTGTGCTCGGACATGTTAAACTTAAACAGAGATTTCTGGGATATTATTCATATTACATGTTTAAACAAAAAAATAAATACATTTTATATGCCATAATAGTTTGACCAGTATACTTCCTCTACCTCTGGTGTTTTCACTCGCACACTTGTTATTATGACACAATCAACAACAATTAAAATGACCACAAACAAAACATGTATACACAGCCAGGACTGAACCTGGGGTCATCAGGCCCCTTCAATCTCTGACCCTTGTGGTCATTGGTAGTCATCAAATTATTTACTTATTAATGTAAAATGTCAATTAACCAGTGATTTAAAAACAAGCTTATGTCCAGCATTCTACATTTTACTGAAGCAAAAGTACAAGTGTCATCATTGTAATATGTTGAAAAGTAGAAGTTGTCGGTCTGCTGGGTGCTTCATTATATACTGTATGACACCTCTGGCAGGGGTAAGGTTGTAAATCCAGCTTGTGTAATGATCAAGGATGAAGAGAGAACCACATGCAGTTGAAACTCACATTCATGTCAGCAGCCCAACAGAGAATAGAATGACTCTACTTGCTTACTGCTAATCTTTGGGAGATAACCTAAAGAAACGCTGCTCTTTGGTCATAAATGTGTGTTAGTTATGGAGTCAGTGTACCACCAGCGTATTGTGTATTTGTAAGTGTGGTCACCGTAAGTTCTTAGAAGTGCTGCTCTAATGTAGAACAAAAGCTAGACCTGCCTTCATTTGATGATACAACATTGAAGACGATTATTATGGAACACAAAATTGGATAGCAAATTAGATGTAGTCAGAAAAATCGAATGAGCGAGTAAATAATAAAGTCACGTTTGTGTCCCATATCCCACCAATGGTGATGTTTATGTAAAATTGATTTGAATTGAATTGAATGATTGCAGCTACTTCAGCATTGTTCATTGTCTTTAGTGAGTCCTCTTCAAACAGTTCTACAATAAACTGTCACTTTTTATTGTTTGTGTGCTGGACGTTGTGTGCAGTCTATGGTGCAGTGAAGTTAGAAAACTTTGTGTTCATCCTACCTGGTTTTATCCACAGATTTTGTAGTCAATGTTTTATATCAAATTAAACTATTACTCTTCATGTGAGTTGCTTTTTTAAATTAAATTTGATATAAATTTGAATAATTGACTCAACTGGTTATTTTGTGATACACTGAATGTTTGTCTATTTCAGAGGTTTGTTAAGCACAAACTTCAGACCAAAGTTCACAACTTCTTGCAATAAAACTTGCTAAAGGGAAAGTGAGTCTCTGAATGTTGTTGTCAGGGTTAAGGTCAGCCCCTGTGCTATGTGTCTGTGTGTCACTCCAATATGATGAAACAAAACTAATCCAATTATCAAAATGATCTGGTGATGATTTTGACCCTGAAGTTTGACCCAGTTGCTGACCACTGCTGTAGTTTATCCAAGGCTGTAGCATAAGTCATTATCAAACCGGTCCACAGACGGAGAGCACACTGCCCCAACCCCACTGACTGTTACAGAGCACTGGTCACTTGTTTTTTTTTAAGTTGTATTAATATTGACCATACCGTGTGTCTAAATCACACCAAATGTGACACTGCACTTCCCTGAACCATTAAACATACACATGCCAAGTGAGAAGTCAATAAGTTGAACATTTAACGAGTTATGTGTTCATAATACATATTTACAGACTGACAGACATGCATAAATACATACGTTCATACAGGCAGACAGACACGTTGGTAGAATTAGTAGGGAATTGCCAGGATTTTTTCATAACTGTAACCATATTGGTATTATTGTAACCATAACATCAAATGTCCTCTCAACTCAATTGAGTAATTTCAACCCAAACCATGATGCTTCTCTAACTTTAACAAAGTCCATATTGTTGACCCAATGTAGCAGTCACCACCATGTTGAGCTCCGCATCAAGATCAAGATTAAATGTCAAATGGTGTCAAATATTCTCTGAATATAGCAGAAGCTGATGGGTTATAGACTTATTTATTTTGCTTGCAAGTCAGAACATTTTATTTTCGTATGATACAATTCCTTTCTACTCGACAAATTTATATTTATCATGGACCTAGTCTTATATTAAACTTAATAGCATTCTTATTTCTTTTTCTCTCAGAATGCGGAGCAGCAACAGCTTCCAAACACAAGGAGAAGTTTCAACTTCTCATCTCTTCGTATAAAAAGTATGATCAAGTCACACACGTTCACAAAGATGTAAAATACCTATAGACGATTCCTGCATGTCAGGCAGCCTTTTAATTACTGACACCTCTTACTACATGTCATGAATTTTCTACAGAAAGGCACAACAGCGATGAAGAGGGTGGATTTGGAAGGCGCAGAGGGCTGCTGTCGTTTTCATCGGTGCGAGAGTCACCAAGGAAGGGTAAACATGATTATTTCATATCTCAGCTCCTCTCACTCATTTATATCTACCAAGATGGTGACATTAATTCGACATTCTCTTTCAATAACATGACAAATTAGTTTGGTCTCTCATGAAGAACACCAACAGGTCATAATTGTCAATGCAAACCTTGAACGCTTTATTTTTTGCCTTTCAATCTCAGAGTCGGTCTCCGATGGTGATGGTGCCTCCCAGCTCCGTGGTTCTCAAGACCAGGTGAAGAAGACAGGTATGTTACAATGTCACAATTAAATGATCAGCAGCTCGATTCAAGCTTCACTGTCACTGGCTAATTCAGAAGCTGCTTGGCTTCCAGGTGACTAATAACATCCAATCATATTCAAACAGGTGCACCTATTATGACCCGGCACTTTGAGTTGTGTTCCATTAAACACAAAGGGAAATATTTCCTAGTGTTCAGTCTGAGCACTATCTGAGCACACCTTTACTCTGATGACATACAAATAAACAGAAATGTAATAATCATGCATTGGGTTGGGGAATTAGTTTGTTTGATCTAACAGTTTGTAGGTGAACGGGGTGAGAGCAGAGAGGCAGATAAATCAAATCCAGTTGGAACATGACAGAAACCAGACAGGGAGCAGTGGGAACAAATGGAGGGTTTGAACCTGACACACACAAACAGGCAGGAGTCATGGTCACAGCTGAAAACATGATCAAAATGCAGGTACAGAAGACTCAATATACAACTGGGTTAAACAGAGGATTGAATGAATACTGGGTGAATACTGGGCTTAGATATGGAGGCAGCAGGTGTGATCAGGCGCGGAGGAGACAGGATGGAGAAGACCTGAAGCCACATCCTGTTGCAGCATTCACCCTCACACACAGGGGGAAATGAACAACAAGAGAAGAAGGAAGGAGAGCTACCCAGCTGGCAGCCAACAGACAGAGGAGACGAGACACACAGAGTAGTAGAGCTAAAATCTAAAAATAGAGTTCAGGTTACGGTATTCAAATCACTAAGCAAAGAGGAAGTAAAAAAACAGAAGATGAGTCCAAAAACAAAAAGATACTGGGAGCAAAGGGCTGGGACGTGAGACTCAACTACTACAGTGACCTCTCAAACAGAAGAAGGACCACAGAGACTTAATCCACTAGATGGAGAAACTAGGGAGGTGAAGGTGGAAACAATCAGGGTGATCCACAGGTGGAGGAGCACAGGGCAGGAAGTCAAGTTCGCTGACAAAACACAAGAGTTGAGTATACAAAATAAAACAGGAAATAATTCAACATAAGGGGAAACAAGAAAACATAACCTTTATAATTCCGGTATGTTAGGACGAAATCTCAACAATGTGCTTAGGACTATTGCAAATGATGTCAACATTTATTTTACCTTATTTATGTTGTTATATTGACATTATGTCATAATAATCTAAGACTAATTAGCAATTATGTAGAATTATACAAAATCTAATTCTGTCAAGGTCAATTTACTATTCATGAGATGTTCTATTAGTAGTGTGAATTAAGTTGTACAATGACCTCTGTGGCTGTGATGCAGAGCAGCAACTGCTTCCAAACACAAGGAGAAGTTTCAACTTCTCCTCTCTTCGTATAAAAAGTATGATCAAGTCAAACACGTACACAAAGATGTAAAATGCCTATAGTTGGTCAAAGACAATTCCTGCATGTCAGACAGCCTTTTAATTACTGACACCTCTTACTGCATGTCATGAATTTTCTACAGAAAGGCACAACAGCGATGAAGAGGGTGGATTTGGAAGGCGCAGAGGGCTGCTGTCGTTTTCATCGGTGCGACAGTCACCAAGGAAGGGTAAACATGATTATTTCATATCTCAGCTCCTCTCACTCATTTATATCTACCAAGATGGTGACATTAATTCGACATTCTCTTTCAATAACGTGACAAATTAGTTTGGTCTCTCATGAAGAACACCAACAGGTCATAATTGTCAATGTAAACCTTGAACGCTTTATTTTTTGCCTTTCAATCTCAGAGTCGGTCTCCGATGGTGCCTCCCAGCTCCGTGGTTCTCAAGACCAGGTGAAGAAGACAGGTATGTTACAATGTCACAATTAAATGATCAGCAGATCAGTTCAAGCTTCACTGTCACTGGCTAATTCAGAAGCTGCTTGGCTTCCAGTTGACTAATAACATCCAATCATATTCAAACAGGTGCAGCTATTATGACCCAGCACTTTGAGTTGTGTTCCATTAAACACAAAGGGAAATATTTCCTAGTGTTCAGTCTGAGCACACCTTTACTCTGATGACATACACATAAACTGAAATGTAATCTTCATGCATTGGGTTTGGGGATTAGTTCTCCTGGAAAATCTTGTCGCTGCTATGAATTTTTGAAAGCTCCCTGACAGAGCAGTCTTAAACATTGTAACAGAAAGAGGCTGCATGACATGGTTTCAGTAATTTTCTTATTATATATTGGGCTTGCATCTTATAAATATTTTTCTGCCTATGACAACACCCGTGTGTAAAGTTTAAAGCAAGTATTACCTCAATGCTAAACTCAGACATGAAGGCAGAGTTAAAGTTAAAGAGATTTACTGAATATTAGAATGAGCAACAGATCTAACAGTTTGTAGGTGAACGGGGTGAGAGCGGAGAGGCAGATAAATCTATCCAGTTGGAACATGACAGAAACCAGACAGGGAGCAGTGGGAACAGATGGAGGGTTTGAGCCTGACACACACAAACAGGCAGGAGTCAGGGTCACAGGTGAAAACAGGATAAAAAAGGTTGGAACAGAAGTCTCAGTATACAACTGGGTTAAACAGCGGATTGAATGAATACTGGGTGAATACTGGGCTTAGATATGGAGGCAGCAGGTGTGATCAGGCGCAGAGGAGACAGGATGGAGAAGACCTGAAGCAACATCCTGTTGCAGCATTCACCCTCACACACAGGTGGAAATGAACAACAAGAGAAGAAGGAGGGAGTGACATCCAGCTGGCAGCCAACAGACAGAGGAGATGAGACACACAGAGTAGTAGAGCTAAATTCTCAAAATAGAGTTCAGGTTACGGTATTCAAATCACTAAGCAAAGAGGAAGTAAAAAAACAGAAGATCAGTCCAAAAACACAAAGATACTGGGAGCAAAGGGCTGGGACGTGAGACTCAACTACTACAGTGACCTCTCAAACAGAAGAAGGACCACAGAGACTTAATCCACTAGATGGAGAAACTAGGGAGGTGAAGGTGGAAACAATCAGGGTGATCCACAGGTGGAGGAGCACAGGGCAAGAAGTGAGGTTCGCTGACAAAACACAAGAGTTGAGTATACAAAATAAAACAGGAAATAATTCAACATAATAGGAAACAAGAAAACATAACCTTTATAATGAGTCTGGGATGTTAGGAAGACCAAAATCTAAAAAAAAGGGCTTAGGACTATTGCTAATGATGTCCTAATTTATTTTACCTTATTTCAGATGTCACATTGAAAATCTAATTCTGTCAAGGTCAATTTACTAATCCTGAGAAGTTCTATTAGTTGTGTGAATTAAGTTGAACAATGACCTGTGGCTGTGATAGGATCTTTATAAATATATCAAAGTATGTATTTTGCATACATTTAACTCAGGACTCAGTTCACTGGGTTCTAGAAAAACAAATAGTTTTTTTATTTCATAGTGTGGGGGACGAGGGTTTTGCTCTAAAGCCAGGTATAAGCCACCAATATATAGTTGAATACATGCATACCAATATGTCCACATGTGAATGTTGGGCAGCACTGTGTGTATGACACGCTTTAATGAGACAAATAAAATGATGATAATAGTATCTGCTTTTTGACTTTTAATGCATGGAACAGCCGTCTAGGATCATAAGGTCGTGGCTGAAGATGTTAGTCTGTCTCTGAAATACAATTTCAGGGGACATTCAAATGGAACACACCACTACTTAACATGCATAGACCAACCACATAAAACTTTAATTGTTAAAATGCTGTGTCTGATTGGTGTATAATGGTTTCCGTTATGATAAGTGTAAGGTCCAAAACATAAAGTAAGATGGCTCATAAACCTCTGCTAAACTTTTACCAGTCTTTTAGAAATCAGCAGAATCATTTTAAAATCTGCAATGGTCTCCTTTTAACTGTGTGATGCAAGCATTTCTGTAGCAACATAATGAATTTAAGTATTGTAGTGAAAAAGCTGGAAATATGCGTTGTCTGACAACTCGGTCCCAGGATCCCCCAGTGTGAATGTCAAAGTGTCTTTGGGCAGGTTATTGAGCACCATCTTGTCCCTGATGGCTGTGCTGGCAGTGCATGAGTGATAAAATGGAGATGCACTGCGTGAATACAGTGGGGCAAAAAAGTATTTATTCAGCCTCCAATTGTGCAAGTTCTCCCACTCAAAAAGATGAGATGGGCCTGCTAGGTATACCTCAACTATGAGAGACAAAATGAGAAGAAAAAAAAATCCAGAAATCACAGTCTGATTTTTAAAGAATTTATTTGTAAATTATCTTGGAAAATTAGTATTTGGTCAAAAACAAAAGTTCATCTCAATACTTTGTTATATACCCTTTGTTGGCAATGACAGAGGTCAACGTTTTCTGTAAGTCTTCACCACTATTGGTGGTATTTTGGCCCACTCCTCCATGCAGATATCCTCTAGAGCAGTGATGTTTTGGGGCTGTTGCTGGGCAACACAGACTTTCAACTCCCTCCACAGATTTTCTATGGGGTTGAGACCTGGAGACTGGCTAGGCTACTCCAGGACCTTGAAATAAGATAAGATAAGATGCATTTATTAGTAAACACATGCACAGACACACTCATGCAGGAAGGGAAATTTAACCTCTGCTTTTGACCCATCTGGTGCAGGACACACAGAGCAGTGAGCGACCATGTACGGCGCCCGGGGAGCAGATGTTGGGGGAGTAAGGTGCCTTGCTCAGGGGCTCTAGACAGGAAGGAGGTTTTCACTCAAAATCTCACGATACAAGGCCCAATTCATTCTTTCCTTTTTCACGGATCAGTCGTCCTGGTCCCCTTGCAGAAAAACAGCCCCAAAGCATGATGTTTCCACCCCAATGCTTCACAGTAGGTATGGTGTTCTTTGGATGCAACTCGGCACGCTTTCGCCTCCAAACATGGCGAGTTGAGTTTTTACCAAAAAGTTATATTTTGGTTTCATCTGACCATATGAGATTCTCCCAATCCTCTTCTGGATCATCCAAATGCTCTCTAGCACACTTCAGACGGGCCTGGACATGTACTGGCTTAAGCAGGAGGACACGTCTGGCACTGCAGGATTTGAGTCCCTAGCAGCGTAGTGTGTTACTGATGGTAGCCTTTGTTACTTTGGTCCCAGCTCTCTGCAGGTCATTCACTAGGTCCCCCCGTGTTGTACTGGGATTTTTATTCACTGTTCTTGTGATCATTTTGACCCCACGGTGTGAGATCTTGCGTGGAGCCCCAGATTGAGGGAGATAATCAGTGGTCTTGTATGTCTTCCATTTTCTAATAATTGCTCCCACAGTTGATTTCTTCACACCAAGCTGCTTACCTATTGCAGATTCAGTCTTCCCAGCCTGGTGCAGGTCTACAGTTTGGTTTCTGGTGTCCTTTGACAGCTCTTTGGTCTTGGCCATAGTGGAGTTTGGAGTGTGACTGTTTGAGGTTGTGGACAGGTGTCTTTTATACTGATAACGAGTTCAAACAGGTGCCATTAATACAGGTAACGAGTGGAGGACAGAGGAGCCTCTTAAAGAAGAAGTTACAGGTCTGTGAGAGCCAGAAATCCTGCTTGTTTGTAGGTGACCAAATACTTATTTCACCCAGGAATTGACCAATTAATTCATTAAAAATCCTACAATGTGATTTCCTGGATTCTTCCCCATTCTGTCTCTCATAGTTGAACAGGGTTCCCACGCTGGCCTTGAAAAAAAATTCCATGCTACATCCTCATTTTCCAGGTACTATATTAAGTGATGATCTATAGGCCCCTGAAGCTTTCCGCCCCCATCAGCGCCCCCCTCCCCTCGCACACACAACCGCCTAGGACACCTGACTACTTACTTGATGTAAAAGATGTGCCAGTCAAGTCTAGATTGTAAATTTATTGAACTGGAACTTTGAGACATATGAGAACTGGGATTGATATATGTTCTCCCCTCTCGTGTCCGCTCCTGTCTTCTCTTCCTACTCTTCTCAACTCTTCTCCCTTTTCCTTTGTCATCCTCTACTCTCTTATCCTCCCCTCTTCTTCTCCTCTTCTTCTCCTCTTCATCTTTCCAATAGGACTTGAATCTGCAGCTCGCATTGTCACTCACTCCTGTAATGCATCACACATTTGAGATTATGAGTCTTACGTAGAAGGGGTAGTATGCCTACTCTTACTCTGTAAAAGCTTTTGTAAATCAAACTAATGAACCTAAAGGGAAAACATAAGGCTGGTTCCCCTGTGGTTCCTCAGTACAGCAACATCACTAGTAAGCTTAGCTTAACAGTATAGATGTATAGAATCAGTCTGGTCATGATCAATGATTTGTCAAAAATGTCTCACCCCAAATGTTCCTATTTAGTAGTATCATTTTTTTAAAGGAAAAAAGGAAAAAACACCCAATAGCTAAAAGTAGATATAAGAATGAATGTTACAAAATTGATCAAGACTAGACTGGTCATGTCAACTAGTAAAGAAGTAATGCAAGCTAGCCAACACTAGGTTGGGTAAAAAAAGGTAAAAAATTACCTCAACAATTCTAGTGTAAGCTGCTAGCTAGCAAGTTGCAGCTAGAGAGAGGCGTTGGACTAGTGGCAGAAACTTGGACAATGGGCAGAAAAGGTCTCTGGTTCGACTCTGGTTCAACTCCACGGAGTGAAAACAAAAGACGAACCTGGATTGATCTGTCCAAAAATCCAAGAGGATTCTCCCTACCCTGTCTAGGTCCCCTGAGCAAGGCACCTTAATCACTCAAAATCTGCTCCCCGGGCGCTGTACATGGCTGCTCACTGCTCTGTGTGTCCTGCACCAGATGGGTTAAAAGCAGAGGCTTAATTTCCTAAAACTGCATGAGTGTGTCTTAGCATGTCTGCATGTGTTTGGGATAAATAAATGGATCTAGGATCTTAGCAAGATTGCACTGCTTACTAACTAACGTTGATAAACCCAGGTTTACCACACAGTTAAAACACAGCTACTTACATTTGAGGATAAACTTGCATAAGAAGTTTCACTGTTGATGTCATGGCTCCAGTGTTGGCTGGGAAATGAATGTATTTGACCCTTCTATTGAGATCGCGAGTAACGTTTCTTGGTTATTATTCCCCTTGGTCCACCAATCCGAAACAATACTTTTAAAGTCCATATCACCAGGTTGCGTGCATCAAATTCCAAGATCTAATATACCAGATAGGATGCCAAGAGCATGCTCTACAACATGGGGTCATCCATTTATATCTACAGTAAACGCTGTTCACATGTAATGGGTTTTTATAAACTTCAATTTCCATGTTAGTGTAGAGTTTTTACCAGTCTAAGTAGATAATCAAAACGATATCAATATGTCTCAATGACACCCGGGATGATCAAGCGAAGCTTTAGGAGCTAACGTAGGTGACTCTCACCCACTACTAACCTGTAGAATACAGGATGAATGCAGCACCAATAAAGACACAGAACATTCAGTTCCTCATCCAGACTGCACCTGGCATGTGGGCGGACGTTACCCCCAAAGAGACAGGACGGGGTGCAACTGCTCCTGTGCCAAACGTTCCACCTGAGTGCTGCGGTCATTTACTGATTTCTCTGATGAAATTACTTTAATTACTGTTAAAGTTAAATACAATATTTTTGGCCATACCACATATATAAGGGGCGCAAAAAACTCTGCCTAGCAAAAAATATTTAATATAATATTTTTTTTATTATAATTTTGTTTTTTTGCTCGGCGCAGTTTTTGGCGCCCCCCTCTGAGTGGCGCCCTAGGCAACCGCCTATGTCGCCTGTAGGAAAGACCGGCCTTGCATATATTTCAGCAACTTTGTTGTTTTGTTTTTTAACCTATCTATTCAGCTGTCTGATATTTAACAAGTATGGAGGGTTTTCTGTGCCAAAATTATATATTTCATAACATAATCAATTAACAAAAAAATTATATTAGGATAAATAAATAAATACATAATTACATTATTTAATGCCTGAACAAATGCCTTTCCCGGCCACGGAGCTGTCATGGACTCAACGACCTTAGCCAGGGACTGTTTATGTGTAGTTATGGGAAATCATATCATCTTCGCAATATTAAACAACATCATCTCATATAGCATGTTTTCCTATAATATCTTGCAGCCCTAATTATCACCACCAACTGGTATAGAGAGTATATTAGAATGTATAGTATTTACGATATTCCCAGATAATAATAAAATTATTATTATTTCAAATATACCATAATATATATATTTTGATTCCTATGATTTCTTTCTGCCTCATCTCCATCTGCTGGATTGTAGCTTCACAGTGCAAACCAAAGTCATAGCTCGTCACAGAGAGCTGGATCGACAGGTTGAGCCTGTCAATTCTGCTGTAACACTGTTAACAAACCAATCAGAAGCTTTAACCAACCCCCTGCCTTTTGATGACTGAAGTTGACAGTTTTATTTTGTATAAATAAATAAATAGATAAAATTCGAAATATATAAATAAATGTCTAAATAAAATTTAAAAAAGATATTAATAAAAAGATAAATAAAAATAAAAATTTATAAATAAGTACATAAATAAGTGTATAAATACATTTATGAATACAAATTTATGCAGGCAATTAATTTGATAATTATCTATCTGTTTATTTATCCTTTTATATACGTATTTATATAATTATTTATGTATTTATATATATAGATATAATTATATCTATATATAGTTTTGGCCCAGACAACCCTCCATAAACAGGTTCTTATTAGGTAAGAGTTGCGTTAGTCTACGCCAGATGTTCGTGTTAGTGCTTGTTTGTTGCCTGCTGCTGGAAGGAAGGAGCCTGGCGGATCTCTGTTTCTCTACATGAACTTAAGTTAACCCTCGTCTCTGTCCAGCTGTTGTTAAGTGAATGTGGCTGACTTGCTTGTTGTGTTCACTGGCAGCAAACCAGGCTCCTCGTTCCAGCGAACTAAAGTAGAATCGCACCGTACTTTTTCGCTCGTCCCCTGAACGCAGCACGGAGAGCAGCTCCTGCGCTCAGACGGGTGGTGCTGCTGGTGCTGCTGGGGGTTTTAGTTGGAAGTGAGCACACGGAGCAGGATGACATGTTTGAGTCGGAGAGGACACGATGAGAGCCGCTGCTGCTGCTGCTGCTGCTGTGTCACTGACTCTGAAACTACCCAGAGGAACGAGGTGTGTGTGGAGCAGCCATGAGTGAAGCGGTGACGAGGAGGAGGAGGAGAGGAGGCGCACAGAACAGATGGAGTGAGTACTGACGTTAAGTTTGTAAGGAGACTGCTCCAGGAACCATATACTCACAGTGCGAGCCCGGCACGAACAGCGCAACGTGACTTGGGAACCAAAACTCATGTTACCGACTAACTGGTTCAGTAGCGAACCTGTAACCTGTCTCCAACAGGTCTGTGAACTCTTATATCCGGGTATCATGTGCTCCACCACTGGTTACACCTCCATTAGTTTGTCAGACTGGTTTTTATAATGAAAACGAAAAGAGTGATATTTATAGATGTAATGATGTTATATTTGATACGATGGCCTGTTATTAATACATATTATTATCATTAACAATAATAAAAATAAGAATTGACTTCAGTGGTTCATTTCTGTTGAACCTTATAACTATATGACTAAAGCCGAATATATGGTTGTAAAAAGTGCACGTACTTAAGCTAGTTTCCCAACTAAAATGAACTTATACCTTTGCCATCAGATATTAGTTTTATCAACTTTTAGCTTTTTAATGGTTCCATGTGTGTAATATGGGTGATTAAATTTCTGCCTCAACAGCTGGATTGACAAATACATTTTTTTTGCGGTTTAATTGTGTCTTTCCGCACTGGCTTCACACTAGGATCCCTAAAAGGAAATGGAAAAATTAGCTAAAAAATGCTTTATTCGGATAACGTCACACACAATTTACAACCTAAACACAAAGTGGGCAGCTTTTATTTTAAATCAACAGTTTTCATGTTTCTTAAGTTGAAAACAACTCATGAACAGGAGTCATTCCTTTTTTAAGCCTCAGTAGCTACACCTTCCTTTGCTTACAGACGAGACAGCTCGGTGTTGTAACATGTTCAGCTGCCTCAGGGTATAAAGCTGTTCAACAGGATGGTTATTTACACCCTTATCACGCCATTGCTATTGACCTAGTGCAAGCTCCTTCTCCTGTCAATAGCTCCTTCTCCTGTCAATAGAGAATTTGTATTGTTAACTTAAGAAAAGGTTGTTTCAGGAACCAGGGAGGTGAATCAGGCTGAAAGTGAAACCAGGATTATGTGCATGGGGATTTTGTTTTGGAGCTCAGTCTTTATGATGTAACTATTGTTCTTACTCAGCTTTTAAAATTAATATAAAAGTCTACGTGTTGATAAATGTGAGACCTATTTGACAGCAAACTAAACATTGCACAGACAACCACAAACCTAAAAGAAGGCAGACTTGGGCAAAGTGTTACCAGTCTTTAAGAGATTCAGCAGGGACTAGGGCTGTCTGGTGACCATTGTTCATTATGGCAGCTGATTTTCAATTAGTTTTATCTTTTGGTGAAAGGGTGTATCAGTTTAAACAAATTTCAGTCGATTGATCTTTCAGTTCTTGTCTAAGTTTTGTTTTCCAGTTTTCATCTTTGACATGGAAGTATGATTTTCATCAAGCAATATCTTTGGGGGATTTCAGTGCATTTGAGGCAACAGCTATGGCCACCTCTGCCAAGTGGTTATGTTTCATCTGCACTTGTCAGTTAGCAGGATTACTCAAAAACAGCTGGAACAAATTAATATAAATGTGGTTTTATAAGGGGATTGTTGGGCCTTGGTGTAAGTCGACACTCTGAGTGCCCCTCTTTTTTTTTACCACTTGTGATGAAGGAGTAACTGTCTGTTTTTTAACAGGATTTTGCTAAAACTAATTGATGGATTACCACAAAACATGAATGATGCGGTATGGATTAGGAAAGAACTCTTTTAACAATTATACAATTTTTAAGCTGATCCAAATAAATGGGCAGATCCAGTGACTCTACCGTGGTGGCAGGGGTATGTTTGTACACAAGAACGTGGCTCTCCCAAAGGCTGGAGTGACTTAGTTCTTGCATGAAAGGGAGAGATCTGCAATGCTCACCACTTATGGGTTACTGTGCAATTGCAGCGGAAACTATGAGGTCTGACTGACTGCATGGATGGTTAAAACTTTATGGACGATAACGCAAGCGAGCAGTCAGAAAGTAGCGCTGCACATGCAATGCAGCCACGGCACAAAAGTTAGAGAGCTTTCCTGATAGCATTGCTGAAGTCAGCCTACTGCTGCTGTAGCAACTGAATGTCAACTGAGGCATAGGAAACAGAAAAATTCTGTGTGTCATGCTTTGGTGTGCGTCTGTGTGTCTGTGATGCTGAAGAGTGTGTGTTGTGTTTGATGCTGAAGGGATGGATATAGACCACACCTCTTCGTGGCAGTAAACCTTTTCCAGCACTAAAAATGTTTTGCGACACATATTGACTCCCAATCTTTCATCACATTTGGTAAATACGAGGTTTGGTCACCCCAGTAGGATGTATCATTTCTCCTATGATTTTGTGGGTTTGGTCAAATCAGTTCCCCTTCCACTCTTGAATGCTTCCCCTGATTATAAAATTTACTTTAGCCCAAGCACTTAGATGAAGACATTGAATAACACTTCTGTTTTATGTTATTCTTTGTCATTACAGAAAAAATAATTAGTTTAAGATTGTTTCTGTATTAGTTATGCTAAACCACTGCTGTACATTCACTATCTCAAAGATGACAAACGGACAGTTTTTTTCCCATGTGACTTGAATGCAGCACAAGTATAAAAATTCTTTCCTCAGAGTCTGCAGTAAACAAGTGATTCAACAGAGTGCTGCTGTTGATACAACAAGGAGATGTTATTGATGGCTGCTCAAGTACGTTGTGATTACGTTTGAAATCAGATGTTGTGAATCTAATATACAGTATTGATTATAATTACATTCAATTTCATGTTATTATTTTCTTTAAGTTTAAAGATTTATATTGACATTGAGTGAAGGGATTTTAAAACTTTTCTATATAACACGCTCTCTAAACAACAAAACTTTTTACAATTATGAGAACGATCAAGTGTGTTACACCTCACTGCGTTTACACAATGGATTATATTGATATATATTTATTGGGATTGGACTTTTGTTATATTGCTTTTAATGAAAACCATATACTGTAATAATTATTGATAGTTGTACAGTAGTACAGACTTCAGAATGTCAGTGTCCTTTCGGCTTGATTTGCTGCAGTGTGGTACGGCACAGTACACATGGGGAGTCATCTTAAGCTGCTACAGTGTCAGTGACTGAGTGTCCCTAATGGCTTGGTTAAAGCTAGCCAGTTTTGTGTATCTGCAGGGTGTGTCTGTTGGCAGGATTAGTGGAATAAGCCAAGTCATTAAAAGCCTCTGTATTGGCTGTTGAATAGTGTTTCCCAAGATTCATAAAGCAGATTTTAGTGTCGGAGCTTCCAGACAAGCAGAATAAAGATAGTATTCAGGCTTAACTTCAGCTTAGACTCAACCATTACAATAACACTGCTTTCAGACATGCACTGAACTGAAATAGTTTACCTTCACATGCTACAGGATTCTGCACGGAAGACTGTGCAGTCTGAAAACCTCTAAAAAACAGTCAGTTCTTCAGTCACATATGCAAGCGAAAACAATCACACTGTTGACCTTGATTTAACATAGTTGAGCCTTCAACTATTTGACTTGTTCAGACACAAAGTTCAGTCCAGACCACATGGACTCCCAAGTGTTTGCTTTAGGCTATTTGATCATCTGACTGCGTATATCAAGGTTAATAAGTAACTCATGGCTGTGACCTGAATTTAAAGGTAATAATGCGTCTTATTCCCAGCAATTTCTTTCAACAGACACACAGAAATATATTTTTAAGTAAGTATTTGGATTATTGCTATCACATGAAAGTACATCTGTGAAAACTGAGAGCTTCAGATTCTAAAAAAAGCAAATGCACAAGTTTTATTGCCATAACATTAACTTACTGAGGTCTTATACATCTTGCACATTTATTTTATGTACTTTCTCAGGCCAAATGTACGTTGCATCCATTCAATGCTCAGTTTTCCTCCTTTGTTAAATGTTTTAAATCATATAGTTACTTCCTCACAATTTACTGGTACAGAGTAGTTTCTCAAATTCTTCATGTGGGATTCACCTTTTACAGTCTTTACTTCATAAAGTCTGATCAGTATCTCATTGATAGTCATTTTGTCTTCTTTGTATTCTGCAGTACTTTATTCTGCTGTGTTCTTTCTTCTTTTCACATCCTAATCTGTATATTTTTGAGAGTTCCAAAGTTGACTCAAGTTTCTGCAAAAATACTTTAAAGGAATTCTTTCAGTATTTCAGAGATGCCTTGCATGCCCTTGGAAAGGTGGGACGTGAGCCAAGGTAGAAGCCATTAAGTTTTGGCGCAGATCCAGACGAAGGGATAGATCAGGGATTTTTTTTTACATTTATTTGAAGTTTTATTTGACATTCTTCAATATATCTGAGGGACTAACTCATGCTCTTGCTTTAAAAAAAAATAGGCACGTTTAGGTGACTGACATCCATGCAATCTGGTCCAGAGCCAAATCAAAATGTGGTTCGAGCAGATTAAATGGTCTTTCATAGTATGTAGGGACTTTTCAGCCAATGTATGCTAACAAATAATGCTCCAATCCTGTAACCACCAATAATGTGGAGCCGAGATAATGTGGATGCGGTATGGCATCAACTGCTTATATGTATCCTCAAAAGTTATAGAACCATGTCCTAATGAACATGATGGATTTGGTATGGAATTTCAGTGCACGGCTGGAGGTATGAGCTCTACTGGGTGCTGGATTTGAGTTTTGGTGATTTTTTTTCCTCAGGTTTAATAATATAATATTTTCCCACAATGTAGCATAATGACAGCAGAATGGCTGGCGTCGTAAATTCCCTGTGACTGTATCAGGACTTTTCATGAGTTGCATTATATTCACCAAACCTCTGTCTTTTGTAGGTGAACAGCCCAAAGGGAACCTCATCTCTGATGTCACTGGAAACCACGGTAAGAACATTCGCTGAAGTCCAATCAGGCTGTTTCTTCATGATACAACAATATACAATTCTCTCTTTTCATATAACCAAACATAGTCAAAATAAGGTTTCATAACTGATAATAGGACTGTCATGATATCACATTATTGTGCGGCAAAGAAATATAATTGAGCCTCGATATTTTAGTTTAACCTTAACATATTTAAAAATAACAATTAATAAAAATAAAAAAACGCAATGCTACCAAATTATAGAACTTGAAGTAGGAAATGAATATACTTGCTTTTCATCTAAAATGCCAAAACTTCTTTTCTGCATTGTCTATTCTGTTAAATGTAGTTTTAACTACAAAGTTTAAAAGAGGAGCGGGGGAGGTAATGTTGTGTGATTGTTTGACAGTGTCAGTGATGAGCAGCTTTTGTTTCTCCATCAGGTCCCATCCCATCAGGTGAAGATGAAGATGGACGACAAGGGGCCCTCAAGAGGTTTAGTGCCATGTGGTCCTCCTTCCGCAGAGGCAAAAAAGACAGTGAGTATTCTGTTGAAGCGACATGATTCTGACACATGTGGTCAAAGTGTTATTAGGCATTACATTGACTGGTTGAACAGTGAATTGGAGTGCATGAAGACCTGCAAACAGTTTTTTGTTGTTGTTATGTGATCACATGCAATATTCCTTATTACTTACTCCTATTATCATGGTGACTTAGTACCACTTTAGCTGTTTTAGTTTACTGTCTCAAATAACTGACTTGTTTTCTCATTTCTGTTGTTATTTCTATTAGTCAGTGGTTCTGTATTTACTCCGTATACACTTATTTGGCTGCTTATCCACACAGTCAGCAGCTGGAGCTGCAGCAGTACTCATAGGTGATATTGAGGTTCTGACCTCCAGTACCCGATTGCTGATCAAAATTTACACTCCTTCACTGACAAGATATACAGATTTAAATACTCATAGTCTGACTTAAACTTTCTGAAGATAAAGTCATATAGGTAATTAATAAATGTCCATCTGCTTAGAAAAAAAATGTAAGTGTAGCACTTATCTGAAAATCATCAGGAAGAGTAATCCAATGATAGTTGTCTCATATGATACATACTTTCTCCACTTTTCTACAATTTAAAGAAATAATCTAACCCCCTAGGCCAGGGGGTAGAGCGGGTGCTCTGCAACAAGAAGGTTGCCGTTTCGAATCCCACTCTATCCCATCTGCATGCCTAAGTGTCCTTGGCAAGATACTGAACCCCTAAATGGCCCCTCATAAAATGCTGAGTGTTCTAAAAAATGTAAGTCGCTTTGGATAAAAGCGTCAGCTAAATGAAATGTAATGTAATCTAAAGATGTTCACACGTGTTGGTACAGTGACACTATTTTTTTTATTTCATCTTTACACCTCAACAATGAATAGTGAACATCAAGATGTAAGTGAAATGCAGATTTTCAGCTTTAATTCAAGGGTATTAAGAAAAAATTCTATAAACAAGTCATTTCTACATAACCCTATAATTCAGAGGCTCAAAGCAATCAGACTGATAGTCTTTATGGACAGCTCTTCCTTTCTCATTTCATGACCAATAGAGCAGACTAGTAAATGCAGGAAAAGGAGTCTGCTGACCTCAGAAAAAAACCTCCTTGCTGCTCCTTTTGTTCTGAACAAAAAGGGAGGAATGCAACAGAGAACACATAATCAGGCTGGTCAACTGTGAGAGAGACAGGGTGAACTGTTGATGTGGGGGTGACTGATGGTTTCTTAGCAGAGCAGTAGAGTGCAGTCAACAGGAGAGATGGGGAGTTTGAGAAAGAGGCCTGTGGACATTTCTGTTTGGACTAGAGCAGTAACCCTGCACAATGTATTTCTACACTCTGTGAAGGATCGAAAGACCAGGAGCCTGCAGAGCCACTCGGCCAAGCAGTGGAACCCAACACATCCAGGCAGCAACGCTACTTGAGTGGTCAGTACTTCTTTGAGTATCTGGTGGTTGTCAGCCTCAAGAAGAACAAGGATGGAAGCAGCTATGAGCCTCAGATCACCTACCAGTTTCCTAAGGTCAGTTTGTCACTGTCACACCATGTAGACACAAGAGATCTGCCAGAGAAAGTACACCTGATCTGTTGCTAAGTGAGACAGATCACAGTAATACACAATCCAAGGCAAAGTTGTGTGGTCAGTCCAATGAAGTATATTATCCACACTTAGAGGTTGGGCAATAGGATACATCCATACTAATACGTTTTAGTTTGAAAAGGCATTTTCAAACTAAAATCCTAACTGAAACGGGTCCAGCAGCATTTCGAAACATCTCTGTTTAAGTGGCTCTAAAACTCCAGAGGCTAGCTGGAGCAGAATTGATGTGGTAGTGTGGCTGTAGCTGTAGTCGGCCCCTTCTTCCGTCATAACTCAGTCCCAAAACATTAAATTCCCAGCTTATCAATTTTAACACTTTGCTCAAGAAGATGTGTTAAATTAATAATATGAAACAGCCAAACCAAATCAAGATATGTCGATACTATCATCTGTGTGTTTTCAGAGGGATGGGATGGCCAGATCCCAGAAGGAGGAAGAAGAGAAGACGCTACAGGCAATCACATTGTTTTGCTTCCCAGAAGGCATCAACTGGGCTCCTTTAACAGAATACCACAGGTTTGTCGGCTCCTTTATCACTTTGACAACCTTAATTCCTGTGTTCTTGCTTCACTCTACGCTAAAGTTCATAAAAGATCCATGAGTGAAAAGAGGTCAATCTGAGTTTTTCTGCTTTGAATGTTAATAGTCTCTTTTTATTTCACATACTCAAATCAGAAAAAAAAAGAAAAAGTGATTGTGCCAAATGTCTGGATAGAATCACCCTTCGCAAACACTTTCTGTAGCAGAGTCTATCTCTTTTTGACTGAAGAATGTTCTTCCTGCAGATCACTTTAGGCTCAAAGATATTTTTATACCCACAGTGACGTTCAGCTCAGGGGACTGAGGCCTCTTTTCACCTTCACCGTTTTAACCTACAGGTTTTTTTTATTGAATCTACCTGTGCAATGTTTCCCATCCCACTGGCTGCTTCACAGGTCCACAGCACACCATTTTCGGCAAATGGCTAAATTATTTGTCTCATCAAAAATAGCTCCAAATAGATCTTTAGAGATTTTATGGCAACATCTATCCACATCACTTATTTCCACTCTGTCCTATCCAGATTTGTCTTTGGAGACTTCAGAAGCTCACGTCTCTGATGATTTTGTTCTCATGACTCATGTCAGAATGCAAAGGATCTGTCATTTCTTCATGAAATGTGTGACACTGGAAACTTATAGCTGGAAGCACTTTTACTACAGCTCCCTTTGCCTGTGTAGGCATCTGTCAGCTTTAATCTCAGAGCTGCAGTCAGTTTATTATAAGAGCTCATCTTGAGTGTTACCACAGAAGTCAGAGACTTTGGCTTCATCCATACTGCTACTTTCTGTTTACAAACAGTGTTTTCTAACCAAAACGATCTCTGTTCACACAAGCTATTAAACAGTTTTAATCCGTGTCCAAACTTACACGCCTGAAATGTCAAGTGACAAATCAGGGACACTGGAAACGCATATGCCGGTGCACTTAGGAATTATAGCAGATTTTTCACACATCTAAACAGTTGTAAAGTGTTTTCAAATGAAAACGGAGTAATGTGGATGCATCATTTATCAACAGCTAAGCTGCACTATATGTGCTAATAAATCAAATACAGCCTGATGAGTTGGTGAAGTTCTCCCTGTTTTACAAATAGAATTGATCAGACCTTTGCTCACGCCATCATAATGGATCTATATAAAGTTTAGGAAATACAAGGTAACAGCAGAACATGGACGTCTGTTTTCTGCCGAGCCTTTTCTTTAACTTTTTCTCACTCACAGAGTACTCCCCAAAATCTGAAATTTGTCCTAACTTTCATGCAATTTGAAAGGTTGTGTAAAGCTCTGGTTGTGAGTTTTCCTCTTCTGTCTGTAGTGATACCTTCTCCTTTGTTCTGACTGAGGTTGATGGCAGCAGAAGAAATGGATACTGCAGGAGGTTATTGGTCAGTGTCTTTTCTGAAACGGTCTCACTGTGTGTTATAATTTTGAAATCACGTATTGCTCATGAAGTATTCTCTATTTCCACTTACCAACCTGAAGCCCGGAGGGAAAGGAGCTCGCCCCCCGGAGGCGTACTGCATCATTAGCAGCCTGGCTTGTTTCGGCCTCTTTTCCAAGGTGAGCTCAATTTTTTACATTTGAAAAAGAGAGAATAAATGAGTGTTTTTCTATGTATTAATCTGGCCCAGTTAACTGTAAGGGTCTCAAACACAAAGACAAAATAGATACTATTTCATCCTTCCGAATTGTTTGTTAACACTGCTACACATGATCAACGCCAATATGCTATTGACAGGTTGACTTAATTAATATAACAATCTAATCTATATAAAATATCTCTAATAATTTTAAATTTTTGAGCAAAATTACCTTATCTATGGTTTCTCATTTAAAACATGTAACACCAGATGTGTAGAACACAGCACAGAAATACGACACCACCTCGCACCTTGTTGCCCGTCTGTTCTGGGGCACAGTTCTTTTCATAAATTCTTGTTTCTCACATTAATCTCTTTGGACTTGCACTTACAGAGGGTGTGTCTCTCTATGTCAGTGTCAGCTCTCACACGCTGCCACCTTTAAACGGGGGTAATCAGCTAACAGCAATCGGCAGCACTATTCACCCCCTGGCTTAACTGGAGGTGCTGAACTTAACCACCTCCTTACCCACATCATTTTCAAATTCTCTTCTTTCTCGTGTGGTTTCAAACTGAATATTTTGTTGGACAAAACAAGAGATTTTAAAATGTCACCTTGTGGTACCAAATCAAGTGCTCCATATTGACGTGCGTCAGGCTCACTTAAGTCTCTGTGTCTCCAAGAATTGGAAATATTTTTCCTTAAGAAAGAGTCAGTAACTTTAACCAAATGTTTTGGGAACTAAAAGTGAGATGGAGATGCTGTCTAAGATAATAATAATGATAAAGAAATAATTAAAAAAGATTATAATATTAATACCACAAATAACTAGCCTGGGTGCCAGACGAACTTAGCCCCGCCCACAACATTTGTTGTTTGGGAAGTTCGGTCTGGAGTCGCTCCGTTGGGGAGAAACTATGCTCGAACAGAAGCTGGTCGATCCAATCAAATCGTCAGGGCGGGCTTTATACGATGATGGACAGGTGATCAAGAGTAACGTAATCAACCACGTCATCAAAGTAGGCTTGGATAGAATGCCTGCCGCTGGAGAGCTGAGATGTGTAGATGCTGTATTTGAGTCTGTTTTAGGAGACATCGACAGCGCATTCATTTTGAAAGAGGAACAGAGAACGCGGAGGCGACGCCAAAGCGCCGCGTCGCGCTAATCCCTATCGCGCCGGCGCTTGGCTGTTAAACACCGGACGCTGAAGCGACGCTGACCCGCCGGGCAGCGCTAATAATATCACCTGTTGATCCAGTAGTATTCAAGCATACCGGTATACTTACTTGTTGCTCCAACATTAAGCAACAGCGTCCCAACATTTGTCTCTCTTGGTGTTGTCTTTATACAACATGTTCCGAGGATCATACAACTCACTGCACTTCTCCACTTCAATTATTAATTTAATGTCATCCATGTTGAAGAACTTCTCCGCTGTTTGCTCCGTTAAATGTCGGGTGTGGAGGGTAAATTACGTATTCTCCACTCAAGCCTATGTGGAGAATACCCTCTCTCTCTTTTTATCTTTATCACTGCTTGTGTGGCTGTAGTGGATGGGCAGAGGGAGACATTTAATAATGTCATTGGTAAAACTCCAGGAAAACAGAAGGGGACTTCAAAGTATTTAAATTAATTTCAGTGTGTTTCCTGTTGCGATACGCTCGCGTCAAGCGGAAAAAATAGACTCGACGCCGAAACGATCGCTGCACAGAGCGAGCATAGGGAGCGAGGCAGCCTTGGTGCAGAGCGGCGCTTCAGCCTCCGGTGTGACCCGCACAAAGGTTTAACATGGGAGTGGATGGGAGCCAGCTGTTATTTAAGGCTTGGCGCTGCGCTTCAGCGTCAGGTGTGAACCCGGCATTAGTAAATAACTCACAATGATTCGCTTAACATACGTCACATACTACGTTGCTCTGATTGGTTGTAGGTCTATCCAATTGAGCGAAGAGGAATTATATTTCCTGGTTCGGTTGAAACACGCCCCATAATCACAGCCCAATGGAGCGGTCTCAGACTCACATTCTGACTAGAATTGTGAGTATGACAACATCAGGCTAACAAATAACTCCAGTAAACACAAATAACCTGTTTCATATTTGCTGGGACCACTCTGCCTTTAATGCAGCAGCAGGTCTCTGTTCACCTGCACAGTGAGTAAGGTTGTCTGCAGGAGTTTCCACAGTTATTCAGTGGATTCAGTCTGTCACTAACTGGTATGAACATGTGGTTTTATGATCCGATCTCAAGTGGACAGCTCTAAATAGAGGTGGGAATGCACTCAAATCAGACAGATCTGATCACATTGGGTGTTTCCACATTCTTTCAGCAGTGGGAATGTGAACTACTCCTGGGTAACATGTGAAGGATCTCAGTTGACGTCCTCTGACCCGCTGCAGTTTCACTATATATATATACTATAATACTATAAATCAAACGTAGTAATTATCTTATCGTTGATTATTTTATAACATCCGCCACAATATCAACACTTATCCTCAAATAATGATTGATACTTTCCTTAAATTTGTAAAATCTTTCTTCACCCGAGATTCATTCAGACTCTCCTGACTCGTCTCTCTATCTCTCTTTTGCTTGCTCGTGCCGACACACACACACACAAACAGAGTGACATCGGACCCTCTCATCAGACTGGGTAAAAATAACAGAACTGGATCTTCATGAACAGAAATGCCGTACGTGTTTCTTTGTATAGAGGGGGGAAGTGAGATCTGATCTGAGATATGATCACGCGACGCATGTGAGGCCAGATGTTAATGCCAGGTGTGTACAGGGCCTCAGTGTTTGTGTCTTCATGTGATCACACACTGAATCCATGATGCTGAGATCAGTTCCCCATGGGGGACCAAACCATCTGCTCCTCCTTGTTCTCCATGTCAGACACATGATGTATCAGAGTCTAAGAATCATAAGTGCTGAAAACTTTAGCAGAGCACTATATTTTTTCCAAAAGTTTACCTGTTGTCCTCCTCTACAGTCTCAGTATTGTAGTTCTAAAGTTCTGCTTGATTTTGAAGTGTGTTTAAAGGTCACACTTCACAATAAAACATGTCCTGTTTGATACTACAGCTCTTTATCTTTCAAACAGTGGTCAAATGTGAACCCTTTCAGAATGGAAATAAAACTTATAAATATCCTTATCATCCACTTCCTGTAACTTGTTTGTAATTGTGTAATAATACATTAAATCTGGAAGCTAGTGGAAATAAATTTGCTGATATTAACACTGCCTTCTATTCAATAACTTATGGTAAAATTAAAAAATAATCACATTATCCCTCTATATTCTTGTTTCAGTTAGTCCAATTACTAAGTGGAGATATATTATTATTACCCCATTACTGTGTGTTCTCCTGTCTGTGTCCAGATATTTGACGAGGTGGAGAAGCGGCGGCAGATCTCCATGGCTATGATCTATCCATTCATGCAGAAGCTGCGGGAGGCCCCATTCCCAGCTCCGGGAAACACTGTGGAGATTAAAAGCTTCATTCCTGAGTCGGGCACTGAGGTCAGACCTAAACCCCTCCTTCTGCTCACAACAGTCCGCATAAAGTTTAACGATACTTGTATCAATAGTGTTTTTTCTTTATTGACACAGTAGACTATGCAGATCCACATAGTCGTTTCTCTTCTAGTCTCAGTAGCATCTTATCAGGAATTAACAGTTTGTCTGTAGTTTTCGTTAGCCAAATGTTAATTAAAATGTCAACACCTTTTTAATTGACAAACTAACGCTGTTACAGACATGAACACTGGAGGATGTCCGCAGAATTAGGGTCCGACTTTCTCTGGAGTTTTCCTTTCAAATTTTCCGTTGGTACGTTTTGACAACAGAAATCTGCAGAGCGCTCATGTGAGGGGTGGTGCTGCCGGCAGGATGTAACATATTAAGCCCAATTCATAGTTCTGCGTCCAAGCTACACCGTTGCCTACGCGTAAACGTGTAACCTCCACAGAGCCCTACGCCGTATCCTGATGTGCACTACCCAAAACACTAACTACGTGTCAAGGCGACGCAGATTGCAAGAGCTGTGAGGGATCCAGCATTTCCGGCAGACTCGCCGCCATTTTTTTATTTAAATTTTCATCGCTGCAGTTCTTTAGGAAAGAGTAATTGTTCTTCAACATCTATCAGCCCCAACCCCAACAAGATCCCCTCAGTATCACTCACCATTGTTCTGAAATAAACAGAGACGCCAGAGAATTTCTAAATAAGTGGAGCAGAAAACAAAAGACACTTATCTCCAGCATAGAAACTATAAACATAGAAAGCGTGTCATCTATGTAATTGCCGCGCGAATCACACACACACCTATGCACCTATGGTATGATGCTCGGCCCCATACACAGACTACGTATGAGTGACCTTTAACTGTGCTGCAGAGATCACATGTTTTTGTTTACAGCACAAAGACACCAGCTGTCTAACTTTATTGCCAAAAACTCCTTTTCAACTTCAACTTCAAACTATCAACATCATTAACTGTGTCCACTACCTGTGTGAGACCTCTTCTTGATCCTGACATATTTGTTTTCTTTTAGTGTTTTTCAGTTTCGTGGCGTCATTAACAACCCACTAGCTCGTGGTGAGCCTGCTGAGGATCTCCTGCAGTGTTCTCACATGGGGTCATTCTGAAATTATCCAGAGTTTTTACTAGAGAGCTGGTAGGAGAGAGTATGGAGGACCTCAGTCAGACATTTGTGTTCTCAGCTACAGACCCTGTCAGAGAATGTCAGGAGATTGTCTGAAGCTCACTGATCGTCTGAAGGCAGTTTTGGAACCAAATTCATGCAACTGTTATTTTCCTGTGACATCACACTCAGTGTGCCAAGATGCTGGGATCCAGATTACAACCAGGAATGTGCAAAGACACATCCAAATGTATTTGAAAATAAAATATCAAATACCCTTTATTGTAAGTGTAGCAAAATAAACTACAAAATAGAGCAGCCACGCCATGTATCAAAATAATCACTGTAAATTCAACAGGAGTGCAAGTGGTTTCTTGCTGGCTGACTGGGACTTCAGCCAAGCAGAGAGACAGTCCCTTGCTCTGATACTGATAATCATGAGTACAGAGGCTGTTGTGTTTTCACTGATTGTCGTCTATGTCTTTGAAGGTTGTAAATGTTGAGGATAAAACACGCCCACGAACCCAAAACCAGTGTCACATGAGATACTCTGGGTGGGTGTGTCAGTGTAAGGTTGTGTCTGAACCTGTCCTGCATTACCCAACCTGTAGCTCACAGCAGAAACCTAACACTTCTCCCATCAGTCCACATACCATGTCTCAGCATCACAAAAATAGGGACAGATAAATGGTTCCCTGACATCACAAAGACTCACTCAAGCCACAGTGGTATGGGACCAATATGGCCACATTCTTTTTGCTGTGTTAACACAAATGCGTTTTAGGCCACAAATTGCTAAAACATTTTCTCAAAGCTACACGAGATTCATTCAGTCCCTCCTGACTCTGTTTGCTTTCTACCTCTCTTTCTTTCACTCGCTCAGGCCTACTCACACACACACACACACACACACACACACACACACACACACACACACACACACACACACACACACACACACACACACACAGGTTTGAAGGTCTTCCGCAATAGTTTAGTGTTAAGTTACGAACCACTAGCAGATGTTAGTGATCACCAGGAGTATCATCAGTTGTGTACCTAAGCATCATTGGGCGTTTCCTCTCTTTAATCACAAGACTCCCTTTGCTGAGGCGGGCCCACCAGAGGATGATCAAACCTGGGTGTGAATCCCTCACAACCTGGGGCCCAGTAAGGGTCTTTCATCCTGATCCATACTGTCTCTTAATTTATTTTATATATCTGACAGTGGCCACTACAATTAAACTCCTGTAGCCAACTTTCATTGGGCGGAACACATTTGTAAAAACTATTATGAATTCAATCACAAGTGGTCACAGGACACATATAAAAATGTATAATGCCATACATGAACACATGTACTGAACCCTGACCACTTGTGGTCAGATCTGTCAGGAGAGATGTAAATACCAGTTCTTCTGAACAAAGCCTCTGGTTCATGATGGCAGTGATGCTGCTGCTGTCATCATGTACATTCACGTAAAGTGGATTTAATAAATCCTGAAAAGCACTGAAACTACCCTACATTTGTCACTTTAGCTCAACGCTATTGGGACTTTAGACCCAGGTGCAGTAATGGTCTGAAAAGACTGCTGCTACCACCGTTGACGTATTTGTGACAGTTTCACTCTCCATCAGATCATCAGTCTGACGCGTCCACTGGATTCATGGCTGGAACATGTCAACTTTGCCAAACTTTTCGACTGCCTAGCAGATGATGAGGTGTTACTGGTGTTCGCGGCCGCTGTCCTGGAGAGACGGATCATTTTCATCGCTGATGATCTGGGGTATTGCATACTTACCTGGACACTCACATACTAAATAAAAGAAGTGTGGAAAAGGCTTTTCAACATGAATACCTTTTGTTTCCTTAACAGCGTCTTTAAAGGTTCAGTATGTATGATTTAGGTTAATGGGATCTTTTGGCTGAAATTGTATATAAAATAATCCTATTGATATATAAGTATAATCACCTAAACTGTACAAATAGTTTAAATATCTTATATCAGGAGCGGGTCCTCGCTACGGAGGCGGACAGTTTTTTACAGTAGCCCAGACTGGACAAACCAAACACCTTTTGAGTATTTATGACAACTGAAGGTTACCAGAGGTTATCTTTCATGTTTGGAAGGGGAGGGTGAAGTGAGGGGTATTCAGCTGCAAAATGAAACTTCACCACCAGATGTCACTAAATCCTATACACTGAACCTTTAAGAAATCCTTTTTATGAATCTAATCAGTGTTGGTGTCATCGAACAAAATTCAGTTGTTTTTAATTTAGATTTTGATATAAAACCTATGCACCTCATAAAAGACTAAACTCTGCAGCTGAAACCTTAGGTAATATTGACCTTTTGACTATCAATCAGATTGGTTCATCAAAGTCAGTCTATTTGCTCATAATCAGCTATGATGTTGACTCTCATCTCTCTGCAGCACATTATCCCAAGTCATTCATGCAGTAGCAGCCCTCCTTTACCCCTTCACCTGGCAGCACACCTTGATCTCCATTGTTCCAAAGATCCTGATCGATGTAGTGATGGCACCCACCCCCTATCTGCTGGGAGTCCAGAAGCGCCTGCTGGACCAGTTGGACGACCAGGGTGATGTGAGTTAACGTTACTTACGCTGTACAAAGGCAGCAGTGGCATTACTTGTGAATTCAAAAGGGACGTCCTCATTCTGCCCTTTCCTCTTCTGTGACATAGCTGATGGTCGACTTGTCCGAGGATAAAAAGAAGACCTTCATTTTTTCGGTGAGTGCTTTTTCTAACTAAACTGTAGTGAATCTTTTTGTTCGAAAATTTGTTATAATGTTTGAGGGAAACAATAACTTTGTCCAAATTCAATTTGTGTAAATAACACTAATGGCAGTTGATGCAGAAAAGGCTTTCAAATGAATTGAATGGTCATATTTTTAAAATGCATTTGAGGTTTTTGACTTCCCAGTGAAATTTATCGATTTAACCAATGGCTCAAAAAATTATCTTACTCCATTCCTAATTTATCTGGTGTTACAAAGCTCACATATTAAAGAGGAAACTATTACATGACCCTCCAAAGGAGAGAGGCTTCAACCTCTTCAACCTGGAGTTTTACAGTTTAGTTCAAATGTTTTATAATTTACAATGCTAATGAGGAACAATGGATAGAGATGGAAAATCAGAAAACAATTAGCTGCAGTGAAATAGCTTTCTACTAGCTCTGTTTTCCAAGCAAAAAGGTTAATCAGTAAATTAGTAGTAAATTAAATGGTGTGTGTAGGTGCACCCATGGGGAAATAATATAACCTGTTAACATAACTGTATGCAAATTTTGAAATTTGATTTCTTGAAGTGTAACATTGTAAAACCCTCCTTTACCAGACTGGGGATGAAGCCTCTATTCTGCCCCCAAAGCTCCAATCAGAAATACTAGAGGCACTCAGTAAAAGAAAAGAAGGATCAAGTGAGTAAACACAAAAAAACTAGACAGTGACTAGGAGAAACATAGCTCCATCATCACAAATGTTTTCTGTTCTTTCTCTCAGCGGTGGAGGAGTTGAACCGAGTGGTGTCGGAAGCCTTCCTGCATTTCTTTGTGAAGACAGTCGGCCATTACGCCTCATATGTGAAACACCATCGCGGGGCACAGGGAGTGTTTGAAAAGAGAAGCTTCTACAAGGCCATTGAGTCCAAGACCACTCGACACTTTGTCAAGAAGTTCATCCAGACACAGATGTTTGACCTGTTTATACAGGAGGTGGAGCAGCAGCCTGGGCCGCAGCAAGGTGAAGACACTGAAGACATCACACACAAATGAGTTGAAGATAAGCCTGTGGCTGAGGGATAGATCGGTCTTTATCCAACCTGAAGGTTGACAGCTAGATCCCAGCCTTCCCCATCTGCAATGCCGAAATGGCCTCTCATAGAAAAAAAGGCTGCCAATAGATGCACTGCATGAATGGATGAATGGCAAGACTGTACGGTAAAGCGCTTTGAGTGGTCTTCAAGACTAGACAGCAAGACTAAAAGCGCTATATAAATACAAACCATTTACGATAAGATGAAACTTTATTGAACTTAACAGTGAGAATGAGACAGACCAGACATCCAGATTCCTTGTGGGACTGCAGTTTGATATCTATGTGAGAAGGAGACTTCAGTGAACTGACATCACATTCACACTGCAGCTCAAAGAGTTCCTTTTTTGTCAAATATTCAAAAAATTATCAATAATTATGCAACAAAATCTATGGCAGTTTTGGGGTAGCCCATGCACACGCACGGACGTCTCTCAGATCCAACATAATCCAAGTGACAGGTACACAGACTAAAGGGTGTCAGACACATTCTCATATGAGAGAAAGAACCGCAGCCTTGAGTCTGGAAAGATGGATTCTGGCTTGTGTTAAATCCAGCTGCCTCACATTGTTACAAAACCGCATTTCTCTTTTGACCTGCACACATTGTCACTCTCCACTTCTAAACATGCGCGACAATATTTAACAGTCGGTCATCACCTGTAAGTTATAAGTTAGGTCAACTTAAAAAGTGCAATGATGTGATTTGATTAATATTGATTTCTAATGGATTTCGGGTAAATTGATTTCAGGTAAAGTGATTAAAATTCATATTTAATGAAAACTAATTTGAGAATTTAAAAGACTGAGATATTCTAACATACATCTATACATTAACCAATTAAACTGAGGCTAGGAATTTTATGTTTTATTTCCCTTGCCATATAGCCGCATGCATTTATGAATGTTAGTAATATTTCTTAATGTTATAATAGTTCATAATACTGTTATCAAAATTACTTATAATGTTGTTGTATATCGTTCCATCAATGATGTCCTACAACACATATTTGTCTAATTCCCCTTCTGCCTTATGTTGCTTTATTGTTTGATTTTATGCACAATGAATGTTAATTGGTTCATGGTGGAGATAGAATGCGACCTCACCCTTTAGACATTAGGTGACACAATTAAACAATGCAAATTCACTGCTTCTCCAAAAGGGATGACCACAGTGGGACTGCCCCCAGGGACATGTCCGACACACTTAGGAGGAAAACAGTGGTCCGAAAAAGACTCACTTCACCTTTTTACTCACACACCACTTCTTTAATTCAACCTAGTTCTTTTTTTTACTTCTACTTAACTTTTTACTCTTCTTTGATACTATTAACATAACTTATTTTATTTTAAGAGTCTCACCGTTCATTTATAGAGTTACTTTCAATTATGTGCATTTAAGTTACTTTCCTATGCAATATTAAATTTTTCTTTAGGCCAAATCACAGCCAGCTGATAAGAAGAACTTGTAAAATGATCTGCTGTTGAACACTTTTTTTTCCCCAGTGCACTTATTCATGCTTTTGTTCTCTGTCCTGCAGGAATATTCCACAAAAAGATCCTAGAATACGAAGATAAGAAGAAAAGGGACAAGGCACGGAAACACTAACCTTCAGCAGGGACTTTTTGTGTATATAATAGAGTACATAGGAAAAGATGTGAATGATGTCCTGTGTCCGTTTGGTTTTAAATATGTATGCAATGTGTGAAATACTGTATGGCTAGCTTGCTGCTACTCTGTCAAACACTGGCAGAATGAGAGAGTTAAGTTCCAGGTGTTGATTCCTGTGCCAATGAGCAGGAAAATCATTTCAAATAAAGACTAGTTTTTATGTCCACATACCTGCATTCTCTGATTTCTTAACAAGTACCGGTATAGTCCTCATTTGTCTTTGTTGGTTTCTATTTATATGTCTGTCTATATCTGTCTGTTATTCTTGCTTAATGCAATTTTATGTAGTTATAATGTTATGCAGGAATTAATGAACCTCAAAAAAGCTGAATGAAATACTATTGGCAACCCACAGGTTTGTGAACTGCTGGTTGAAGCAGGGGTACAGTCTAATAGTGAAGGTTCCTAAATGAGGGAATGACCTGAGGTAACAAACAAACAAGTAACATTCATGTTTTCTTGATCAAATAAATAATTTGAAAGCACATAAGGAAACAAAACTCCAAATAAAGTTAATAAATATTGATATTAGATCATAATTATGAAAAGTAAAAAATAGGGATAGCTGATTATTTTAATAATATCTACTAATAATTAAAGCAAGTTAAGGGCATTCTTTCATTTGACAAGTTTAAATTATTTAAATAAATATTTATTAACAAAATTGGATCTGATTGGTTTTGTTCAGGTTTCAGGGAAGTATCATCATGGGTGGGTAAAATGTTACACTCTCTACTTGCTAAGTTCAGCTAGCTTCTCTCAAAACGCACACACATATCTCTATGTTTTAGTGGACGGCAAAGTCAGTTGTTCAGCTCAGTACTTTGGTACAGACTGAAATGTCTCAACAACTATTGGATGAAGTGTCACAGAGTTTGATACAAACAATCATTGTTCCCAGAGGGACAATCCTGCTCCATGACTTTTCCCCTTGTACCACCAGAAATAGTAATTTTTACAGTTTTTATGAAATCTCACCCTGACTTAACCCTCACATACACTTTATCCATTTACCATCAGACAGGACTTAGAGTGTCTACTCATTGTCTTCTGTAATTTTATTTAATTGTGTGCAGGATAAATTACACATTTACCTGAGAGTTGTTGTCAGTCCCAGCACACATACTTGTCAAATGCAATTAATAGGAAATATATAAGTAAGTGTTATTGGTATGAGAAGGGCAATTTGCCTGTAAGAAATGGGTAACCCCTGGGACTCTATGGCCTTTATTTTATTTTTTGGAAATAAAACTTAAATTGTACCCAAAGAGGTGGAAAAAGCTTTGTAAAGATATCTCTTTATGTGTTATGCAGTAAATCCAAAACACATTAATGCAATCCCAATTTTGTGATTGATAAGTGTAACCTAAATGTTAAAAATGTAACAACACGTTTATAAGGGCTGTCTTGAAACTCATCCTTTGTCATGATTTTAATCAAATTTGTCAAATTGGCGATTTCTCCAAAGGTCAAGGAGACCGGGGCAGAATTTCTTTAAAAAAATAATAATTTCGAGGTGGACCCTTGCAATTAGACAGACAAAACATTACAGCACATGTTTTTTTAATGCCCTGTTTCTAGTAAATTTTGGCCAAAGATTATCACTAATGCCAATGACATTTCAACCTGTTAATATTTGCCCGTGACCATCTATGTAAAGATCCTTGAGATAATGTATGTTATGATATATCGCTATACAAATCAAATTGAATTGATTTGAACCAAAGGTGGCCTGAACTTGTTTTGTGCTATTTGGGCCATATTCACCATTTACCATATGGGCCATTTAAGGTTCACATCCAGATTAGACCTGGACTAGAGCCCGGCATAATTGCCAAAAAGGCCCAGTTTTGTTTTGGAATGTTGGGGCCACATTTGCTATTTTACAAGTTGGCAACTTTAGGCTAACCTCCAGAAGTGCATCATTATGGCCTGACGTGACACAACTGTAGGTCATGTTTGGGTAAATATCATATTCATTGTAGTTTAAATAAATGATTACAAATTAATTTGTTATTCGAGAAAGGTCCATGTGTCTCCCTTTTGGTGGTTTTGAATCGTAAGGTGTATGTGTGTGTGGAGGGGGTGTGTTTGTGACCGATCGTGCGCGCCTGCGTGTGTGTTTGTTTGGTTTCTTATATTTGTACAAATATCCCCCTGTCATATACCTGTCATCTAGTCTACACTATGTGCTCTTTGTTATTGTTTGTGTGTATTTCAATAAAAGGGGGAAAAACATGTCATTTCCGTATACAAGCCACGATGATCACGTGGCCAGGTCACAGGAAGTTGGCTTTTATGAACCAATGAGCGACGAGTTGGTGAACAGGACGTCAGTTATTGGTCAGTTTCAATTTAAACGCTAACGTTACATCCCTCCGCGCAGTGCTCGAAGTCCGAACGCAGAGAGAAAAGAGTGTGGGTAAGTTTCAACTCTTCTTTCATATTCAGTGAAATATCAGAAACTGTGAACTCAAGCTGATCTCTTATCAAATGACTGAATCGATACTGAACGTGTGTGAGTCTTTGGTTCATTTAACGACCTGACGCGTCTGAAGCAGCTCATGTTTAAGCTTAGCTAGCGTTAGCTATTTGCTTCCTCCATAACATGAACCCAATGGAGACTACAGCTCATACGAAGAAACTGTCTCCGGAGACATTCACTGACTGAACGTTACGATCATTTATTCTTAAAGATAAACCAGGTTCTCTGTTATCAGTTCCGATTCGGTCCTGTTCTTAACATGGCACAAACAGCTATGGTGTTTAAACAAGTGGTTAAACACATGTTGACGCAGTTTAACTCACTGTAATGTATGTTTTCTAAAGCCTCGTGTTGAATAATGGCGGAAAGTGACTGTGGCTCCGCTGAACGATACGAGTTCGATGCTCCGTCCCACGTCGTCGACTTGAAGGAGCTGGAGAATAACGCCAGTGATGATCAGTGGTTCGGTGAGTCTCAGGGTGACTGCAGTTTAACATTGACCTGCTCAGGCGGTAGTGAACACTTGTTGGACCTTTGTTGACCAGTTGGACGCTGAAGCTGTGTCTCGTCCTGATGAGCAAACCTGGTTCTACATGTTGTTAAAATACAATGATGAAAAACACTCTTAACTTAATCTTAGTGCAGACAGTTTCTCTCTTGTTACTACGCAGCCAGGCTCTGAAACTGAGTGTGTAAACAGTCTGTATGAAATAATAACCAACATGTGAGTTTTTTTAACATACATGTTTGAGTTCACATCTACTTTATCTGTGTCTCCCGTTCAGAACAACAGGTCGGGGGCCTTAGCACACCTTTAAGACCGGACTGGTCCTTTATGAGAGGCAAGGAACCAGACCTGCCCAAAGCCATCCTGATTCCTCAAGTCGAGACTGATGTAGACAGTGGTTAGTTAACTTTGAATTATAGCTTACTACAAAAGATGCACTGCTTATTTTCTGTTAAGGGGGTTTTAACAGGTGGTGTGCTTTTCTCTGGTCTTCTGTAATTCACTGTCCTCATGACTTACTCAATATGAATCCATGTGGACTGATTAATGTTCCAGGTCCTGGCACATCAACATCTCCACCTCCAAACCTTGTCACATCCTGGGGAGCTGAAACTGCGACTCAGGCTAATGGCCGACCAAAGAGGAGGACGGCGAATCAACCCCCTGCCCAGCCAAGCAGGTACAGTCCTAGTGATGGCTACACATGCAGTACAGTGTGATCGACGTGTGCAACCACAAGATGCACAGTACAACAAATGAAGCTGGTGCTGGAGTCTGCAGCTTTGTTCTTGCACGCTCTTGAGCAAATCCATAATACATTTGTATTGGCATCCAAGGGCAAGACTGAATTAAACATGTGACAAAGTGCACGGAGGCCAATGGTTAATGTTCTGCTTGCTTGTGCTTTGTTTAAAGTTGTGCATTTACCAGTAAATGGTAAATGCACAATCAGTATTGTGCATTTGCATTTACCAGTAAATGGTAAATGCACAATCAGGTGGTTGGGGAGCATGAGATTAAGTTTCTAGCATCTCTGTACTTTTGATGTAATTGAATTTGTTATCTTTAATTTTTTTTCCCCTCATTTTAGGATTTCAAAACGTAAAGTGACAACAACCGGTTCAGCTCCTACGCAGTCGGCTGCACCACCATCAAAGAAATCCAAACCGTAAGTGTAATGATGTCTTTTCACAGTCTGTACTAATAGTTCTTAAATGTTTACAAATAATAGGGATGCCTTGTCTGCTCCCAACTTTGTATCCCCTTTTTGGTTGTTCTTCATTCAAGTTTTCTACTGCGGCTGTCTTTTAGGAGTCCTGTTGCCAGACCAGCTCGAAAATCCAGTAGTGTCCTCCGCCTAATCACAATAGTAAATGAGTGTTAACTGATGTGAACGGCTACGTTCAAAGGTTGAGTGAAAAGCCAACTGGGATCGGAGGGAGGTGAAAAATGCTTAGATATGAGGATCTACTTTATGACTTTCAGTTACTTCAGGGCCTTATGAACATAGTTATTTGGTCTCAAGTCAATTTATGTGCTTCGTGCATGTTGAACTAAGAAATATTATGGATTCTGGTGAGACAAGCCATTGGCTGGCTGCCATTATCTACATGGAGAATCTGTTGGGTTGGTTTTGTCTACTCCAAAACAGAAGTCTGTAAAAAACTAAGAGTCCTCAATATTAAGTATCTTAATAGTATTGAATGTATAGAAGTGGAGATTTGACTTTAAATGAGACTGAGATGTTTGCTGAAATGTTAAACAGGCTGTGCAGCTCTGAAGAACAGGAAATGGAGCGCATCAGGATCCTCCACAAGGAAGTGGCTCTGCACCGCAGACAGAACAAGGCCAGCTACAAAGCTGCTCTGGCTGGCAGTGAGTGAATATTAGTGATTGACTTTGTGTGGCTGCAGTTTATTCAGTTCAATGTGCTGAATAATGAGCTGTTATTTGGTACCATTTGAAAATGAGTGTAAGATGGGATCGAGGTTCACTTTGCTTCATGAAGGAAATCTGTGTCACTGTTATTTCAGATCCACCCCCGAAGAAGGTGGCCCTGTCCACGACTGTGCCTAAAGAATTTAATTTCACCACAGACAACCGCATTAAGGCCACTACTTCATCCAGTACAGCAGATAGACAAGTGGACTTCATCAGTCAGCTTCGCAAACCTTCCTCCCCAGTAAGTTCTTCATATGATCAACCTGATCCAGATTCTGAATATACTCAGATTTGTTGCCTTAATTGTCTTCAGCTCATCATGTCTCTATAGAACTAGAGTTCAGTTCTAATGTCTTTATCGAGCAGCAATATGATCATCTGAAAGCAAACAAATGAGAAATAATAAAAACTCTTCAAACAACTTTGTTTTTTAAAGGTAAAGGCCATGAAAGGTGCCACTATACCCAAACCCTTCAACCTGTCAACGGGCAACAAGAGAAAGGTGGAGGGGTCAGGAGCCTATGTGCCCATGGCTCAGATGATTGAGCAGTACCAAAAACGAACCCCTGACCGCTATCATCTGCGTAGTCGCCAGAGTCAAGAGAGGGGACCACATCCAGTGAAGGGCGACCAGCTGAAGCTCACCCAACCTCATACTCCAAACCTGATGACCCGACAGAGAAGCCGGCCCACCACTATGAAGAGCAGTGCTGAGCTGGAGGCTGAAGAGGTGGACCAACTTCACAAGTAAGAGCCTGTTCTTCATCACACCATCACGCCTTTTCACTTTCTTAAACTGGTGATTATACCTGCTTTCTGGACCCTTCAACCACATGTGCACTAAATCAATCAATCAAATTTTATTTGTATACCCCATATTCACAAATCACAATTGGTCTCATAGGGCTTTAACATGGTGTTCCATCCTCTGTCCTTAACCCTCAGCAAGAGTAAGGAAAAACTACTAAAATCCCTTTTCAACAGGGTAAAAATACGTAGAAACCTCAGAGAGAGCCACATGTGAGGGATCCCTTTCCCAGGAGGGACAGAAGTGCAAAAGATGTCAGTTGTAGGAACACATCATCAAGATTAATGTTTTTAGCAGCATTGATAAGGATAAACATATGAATGTTTTTACACGTGGCATCTATTGCACTTATGTCCATCCTGGGAGAGGGATCCCTCACATGTGGCTCTCTCTGAGGTTTCTACTTATTTTTACCCTGTTAAAAGGGTTTTTAGTAGTTTTTCCTCACTCTTGCTGAGGGTTAAGTACAGAGGATGCCACACCTTGTTAAAGCCCTATCAGATGAATGTAATTTGTGAATATGGGCTATACAAATAAAATTTGATTGATTGATAAACATTTTGAAGGATAACTTCAATACTAGGGTTGGTAATGAATAATCGATATTCGTTCATTAAGAATTAGGTCATGCCTTAGCGAATATTCAATTAATTGTTCAATAACGTTAGGAATATTCGAACATGAAAACTCCTGTAAAGTCCCATCCCTATTCAATACTATATGTCAAGTAGTCCTGCTGCCATCATAGTCTATGGTCATCAGCCAGCAAGATCATGATCCGCCATCCAGATTGGATGCCACTATAGTCTACATTAATTTTCCATTGCTGCTTATTAGGATCCATCATCAGCCGCCGCCTCGTTCTTGGTCCCACTACTATATGATGCCAACACGACAAAGGATCCGCCATTACCACTACGATCAGCCCGCACGATATAGAATCCGCCATACTGGATCCACCATTGCGACCACTGATGCGCGATCCACAAATCGTAATCCATGGTGCGGCCACATTGGGCTAGGATCTGCGGGCGATAAAGCAAAGGGACTCGGGGAAGGGGTCAAGTCAGTAACATTTACTCTGGAGATATGATTTACTTCGATGTGATAGGGATGAGGAAGGGGAAGCTGGAAAGCTCTGTGTCATGTGTTATAAATTCCCTTTGCCTCTTAGAGTCATCAGGGGTTTTTGCCTTGTAATCAATGATATAGGCCGAACTTGGGGGTACACTGAGGCTCTTTGGACAAGCTGTAGCATCTTTAACATCTTACTGCTGGAGCCTGATAGTAATGAATTACAATAGTCCAGTCTGGATGTAACAAAGCGTGGACTAGTTTTTCTGCATCTTTTTGTGAAAGAATTTTGACATTACGCAATTGGGAAAAAGGCTGTCCTAGAAATTGGTTTTAGGTGTGAATTAAAGGACAAATAAGGATATAAGATCACTCCCAAGTTTCTGACTGTTTTTATGTCCTTGAGACATGCTCAAAGTTTAGTTAATTGATTACTTTGTTCAGGTTTTAATGACCACTATGACTGGGTGTCATCCGCATAGCAGTGGAAATTTACAGAGTCTTTCCTGATTATGTTTCCTAGTGGAAGCATATATAATGAGAATAAAATTGGGCCGAGCACAGAGCCCTGTGGAACACCATGGTTAACTTTGGTGCGCACAGATGACTCATCATTAATTTGGACGAATTGGAAGCGATCAGAAAAATAAGATTTGAACCAGATAAGGGCGGTTCCATTAATGTTAATTAACTGTTTAAGTCTTTTGTAATAAAATTTGAAGGTCAATTGTGTTGTATGCTGCACTGAGATCTAACAGAACGAGGACAGACACAAGTCCCTGATCTGAAGCTATTAGAAGGTCATTAGTGACTTTTGCTAAGGCTGTCTCTGTGCTGTGATTGGCTCTGAACCCAGACTGAAAGTCTTCATATATATTATTTTCCTGGAGAAACTCCAAAAGCTGATTGACTACAACTTTTCTAAGATTTTAGACATGAAGGGGAGGTTAGATATTGGTCTGTAACAGTGTTAATTTTGGCAGCTATTTTTGATTTAGTCTTAGTCTTTTGACGAAAATGCATATTAGTTTTAGTCACATTTAGTCATTTTTATCCTTCTTAGTTTTAGTCTAGTTTTCGTCGACGAAAACTCAGAACATTTTAGTCTAGTTTTAGTCAACGAAAACTAATTCCATTTTAGTCTAGTTTTAGTCACATTTAATAGCCACATTAAACTCCTTCTCTATAAAAACATATAGCTGCAGCCTAATAGCTTAAAAATATATATTTAGTTTTAAATATGAAAACAATGGTTACACTTGAAAATATGAGCAGCTGTGCTCTCAGCTAGTCGCTGAGAGCTAGCTCGATTTGACGGTTCTCGACCTCTCAGTCCGCTTGTTGTCACGCCGGGTCCGCACGCGGACCCGGCGTGACAAGAAGCCGAGCAGCTGAGCGGACTAGCGCCGGGTTTCTTCCTACAGCTGCTAACATCCTAGCTGTGCTGCGTTCAGGGCAACTCGGATATTCCGACCTCCCGACACATAGCGAGCATGCAATAGTTTTCCTCGACGAAATTGTTAATGATCAATTAATCGATCGTCGATTAATTATGCCCATCCCTAGTTTGATTACAGCTGTTTTGAAAGACTGTGGTACATAACCTGATGATAATGACAGATTGATTGTATTAAGTAACGAACTATCAATTAGGGGCAGAATTTCTTAAAGTAATTTTGTCGGAATCGGATATAAGATACATGTTGTTGGTTTAGAACCTAAGATTATTTTGGTAAACTGATCACAGGTGATCAGAGAGAAACTGCCTAAATAATGTGAAGGATTCTCTGCCGTTTCTGATATTTCTGTATTAGTACCAATTGAGGGCAGGAGATGGTTTATTTTATTTCTATTAGTTAGAATTTTATCATTGAGCAAGGTCATAAAGATATCTGTGGACAGACACAATCTCTATGGGGTTGTGTGACTGATCCAGAGGGAGCGCAGAGAAGTGTTTAGCACTGCACCTCTGCTTCCTGGTCCCAACTATGGGTTGTCATCTAATAGACTGAGTAATATTCCTAGATAAGAGAGATGCCCCATCCCATTTGGGATGAATGCCGTCTCTACTATCAAGACCAGGTTTCCTCCAAAAAGTTTTCCAATTATCTACAGAGCCCACACCGTTTACAGAACACCACCTCGACAGCCAGCGGTTAAAGGACAACATGCGGCTAAACATGTCATCACCTGTTGTGTAAGGTAGAGGGCCAGAGAAAACGACTGTGTCCGACATCGTTTTTGCGAAAGCACACACAGACTCAACATTAACTTTAGTGACCTCCGACATGAGAATCCGGGAGTCATTGCCGCCGGCGTGAATTACGACTTTACTGTATTTACGTTTAGTTTTAGCCAGCAACCTCAGTTTAGATTCGATGTCGCCGGCTCTGGCCCCTGGGATACAATATGGTTGCTGGTGTCCCTAACCTGACGTTTCTCAGAAGCGAGTCGCCAATTTTCAGAGTTCGTTTATCAGCGGGTGCGTCGCTGAGTGGAGAGAATCTATTTGAAACGTGAGCTGGTGGCTCTTTAATCGTGGGCTTTTTAAGACTAGCACTATGCCCCTTCCGGAACGTCACCCAGCCGCCCGTGGCTCCCTGCTGCACGGAATAAGTCGAGGGACTGCTATTTAAGGCTAAGCTACGTGTTAAGCTAGGTGGCTGCACAGGGGCTGGCTAACTAAAGCTAACGGAGATTCTAAGCTGTGGAGGCAAGCTTCTAAGTCGCTAAGCCTCGCTTCCATCGCTTCCTGTCTGCTGCACCCGGACGCACCACCTCTTGCCTAAATAATGCAAAGGATTTCTTGCTGTTGTGAACCTCCCGCTGTGTGACAAGAAAACTGCGGGTGAAGTCCGGACCCATCTATCCCTACTATATCTGCAGGTGTTGTCTGAAAATGGCTTAGGAAACGTGGCAACCTGTGAAAGCATTTTAAAAAATGTGGAAACTCAATGAGTCCCTCCACTTCCTTCTTCAGAGGGTTGTGGTCCAGTATATATTATGAGCAAACAGTGTTAAAACTGTAAATGTTTCCTGCTGTAAATGAATCGTTATGATCTTATTTGCTGTCATAGCTCTGAGACACAGATGCCTGGACTGACGTAACAACCTTATGACAGTGGACTGATCAATGGCTCTGCTTTTGTTGCATCAAGGACTCAGTGATGTTTATGGGCCTCGACCCAAATACTGTGTGCAGTAGTTGATGACATTATAAACTAGCTTAGAAAGTGTGCCCATATCAATCTCTTGCAATTCAACAATTGTATTATTTTCATTTTGGGGATAGAATGCTGTTAAGATGAATATGGAATTATGAACGAGCTTTATAACAATACGAGAACCATTTCTGTTAAGAGAGATATGACCTGTGAAACTTATGAGTCCCCACTATCTTCCTTTCAATAAGGAAAAGCATGAATTTCCATTTTTCTCATGTGACTAAATCAAAATGAACAACATTCATTTATATATGTGACGGTGCAAAAGAAAAGTGACAAAGAAGGACTCATTAACATAAAATACATTTTGATCTGCTGACATAAATCCGGACACAGACTGATGAGACAAACTAAAATTATCTTTCTTTTCATCACACGAGTGTGGCTGCAACCTAATGTTAACTATTAAAGTTCAAGTTACAAATACTGAGCTGACAACCTGTGTTAAAGTGTCTGAAGAGCTCAGGCTTTATTTAATGTCTAACGCTGATGGTGTTTCAAGTTTATCAATTGCAAAGAGCATCATTGTGTTTCATGGGCCATTAATTAATCAATCTTATGTTCTAACTCCAGGTTTAAATTCAAGGCTCTGGAGCTAAACAGGAAACTTCTGGAAGGTGCAGAGCATTTGAAGAAGCCAGCCGTGAAGGAACCCACAGTACCGGAAGGCTTCGAGCTGCAGATTGATAAAAGGCTCCAGGAGAGACAGATTTCTAAGAATTCTGATGAAGAAGAGAGGCCACATACCTTTAAATCCCAGCCTCTGCCCAAGAGAATCCTGGAAGGAGTCGTGGTGAGTTTGAAACCTGCTGCTGACACTTAAATGTCAGCTTCATGCTTCACATTAAACTTGCTGGGTTCTTGTACTGACAATATGGAGTTTTAAGGTTCTTCCCATAAATGAACGTAATAAAGTCGATTTCCTCCTGTCAACAGGGAGTGCCAGAAAGGAAAGTTCTGCATCCAACTGTTCCAGAGTCTCCAGCTTTTGCTCTGAAGAAGAGGGTCCGTGTTGATCGCAAGGTCGAGGAAGTAAGGACACATTTGTTTGTCTTGTATGGAAAGCAACTTTAACATTTATTCGCTTTACTGGATATTCACCAAGAATATGTCACATGTCTGTAATAACCAGGACAAATGACGTGCATGTGTTGGGCATGACATCTTTCAGCATGCATGTGTCCACTATTCCAGGGCTTTCCACAAAGATATAGATGTAGTTGGGAGAAGTGGTTTGAGGGGTTATCATTCTAGTTCAGATGTCTATAAAATGTAGTTTAGCTCAAGTAACCAGACAGTTTCTGCAGAGCATGAAAAAGCCTCAAATTAAAATGAAGGACTCAGCCTATAGTGCAGTTAAACCATGGCTTAATATTTTCTTTTTTTCAAGTTTGCTGTGAACATAGCAGTCAGGCCTCTTATTTCAGAAACAATGAACCGTAACAGTTAAGTTACCAATAAAAGGTAAGTCTACTACTTCTTTGCTTTCAGCCAGCTACTCAAACAGACAAGCAACAAAATAACAACAAACAAAATACACAGGCAAGTGTCGGCCTACTTTGAAATAAATTAAACACAGAACTTTGTAGGGCTATTTGAGTCCTCCCCAATATTTGTGGAAAATGTATGAAATAAGAGGTACCCTATTTTGAAATAAATAAAAACATATAGCTGGAGTCTAATAGGTTAAAAATATATATTTTAGTTGGCGAAATATTAAAACAAAAAGCGAGAGCAGGTCAGACTGGAGGCGGACACAGAAACTGCAGCTCGATAGAAACCAACTGCAGCTTCTGTTCTGATCAAGAATCTGAGGAGCTGATCTCTGATAAGTTGAGACCAGAGAAACTCTGTGTTTTCATTGTTTCCATAGTTAAGAATCAGTCAGTCACTGAGCGGCTGCTTCACGTGAACGAGCTCTGATCTCACAGTGTCCCTCTGAGCGAGTGTGCGGGGGCAGGGGGCGGAGCCCACGGACCGGTGCGCTATCTGGGAGGACACACACACACCAACGTGTGAGTTGGAAGCTCTGCGTTAATCTCGCAAGAAAAAAATGTACGGCGTTAAAATGGGTTTGCGTTAGCTCCGTTAATAACGCGTTTAACTGATCAGAGTAATTGATACTCATCAATGCTTGCAGCACCAACTGAACAAACTCCTCCCCCTGCTCAGACCCCTGTAAATGACCTAAACCTGCTTTTGTGTCTTGTAGGTAAAACAGCCCTCACCAATCAAGCCCCCCCCAGTGCCTCACTTTGGCCTCCCCTTCCAGCCGCGGCTCCCAGAGCACCACCATGTGGAGGTCTGTCCTTTCTCCTTTGACGAGAGGGAGCGAGAGAGGAGGGCAATGAGAGAAAAGAGGCTGGAGGAGAAGAGGAATGAAGAGGTGAGTCTCACTTCCTCATCCGCCGTGTCTTTATACTGGATGTCTTAAAGCAAGTTTTCAATCACTGTCCTCTGAACATTTCAGGTCCCCCAGTTCAAGGCCCAGCCGCTGCCAGACTTTGAGTCTGTGCATCTCCCTGAAAAGAAGAAGCTGGAGGCCACAAAGCCGGAGCCCTTCACACTTCTCCTGGATGAACGTGGTTCTGTGAAGAACAGTCGCTGGGAGCTGATGGTAAGATGGATCTGCCTCTGAACGCACAGAAGCACCTTTTATTCTTCACAACATTCACACCCGATCTCTGTGCCTCGTAGGTGAAAGAAGAGCAGAAGCAACAGGACGAAGCAGCAACATTCAAAGCCAGACCCAACACCGTCATTCATAAAGAACCTTTCCAGCCCAAAAAGCCAGAGCGAGCTGCAGCAGGTAGGACTGACATTTCATTTTCTCCTCTTCACAAGACCCTGATGAAGCTACATGTAGAGTTTCCACTGGACTCTGTTCCTATCAGGTGGAGTGATGGTCTCACAGGAGCTGAGTCAGTTCTTTACTGAAGACACAGCCTCTTCAGTCCTAACTCTTCATCAGTGTCTTCATCACAATCAGTATTAAACTGATCTGTGAGTTTTATTATCTGATTTTTATTGGAAAATATTGTTGTTGATCGCAGCTTCATGCTTATGGCCTGATTCATAGTTTGATCACATGATATTGAACATTGTCTGTGAAGCAGCCTCCTGCTCCGAGCCTCCTTCACTATTGTGAGCTCACCGTGCTCCGGTCGTCTTGACGATATCGGTCACTGCTCTCTTAAGTCCCCCTCTCTTCCACAGCTGTGGAGAAATTTGAGCTGTCAACAGAGCGACGCGCCCGGGAGCGCCAGGAGTACGAGCGACTGGTCAGCGAGAAGGAGGCCCTCAGGGAGCTCATGGAGGAGGAGCAGAGGCAAGAGGAGGTGCAGCGACAAAAAGAGGAGATCACCAGGCTGCGGCAAGAACAGGTCACTTTCAAACACGACACCGTTCATTGACAGGAGATGAGGGAAAATACTATTTGAGCTGTATTTTATTCTCTAATCTACATAATGTGACACCGTTTTTCTTTGTTGATAAATCACTGCTGAATAAAAGTTTCAGTGATAAGTCTCCGTATTGAAACCAATTAGCAGTTTGAATGTTGTATATAAAACATGGATCTCTACAAACTGAGTGTGTTACGACTGTGACTGGCTCAGATGCTGTGTTTGTGACACTCCTTCTCTGTATCTCCTCTGCAGGTTTGCAAGGCTCAGCCCATCAGACATTACAAACCTGTAGAAGTGAAGAAGAGTGACGTCCCTCTCACGGTCCCTCACACTCCAAAGTTCTCCGAACGTTTCCGCCTTTGATCAAACCTTATTTCTGTTTGAAAAAACCGTTGAAGCATTTTTTTCTTATATCCTTCCTGTTGAGCTTTAGATTTTAACGACATGCTGTATATAATCTTCTTGCTACAATAACTCTTAATAAAAGTCAACAAAATTAGTAACGTTTAATGAACATGTGTATTGCCTGCATAATACCAGTCATCTTCACCTTTCAAACAGTGGAGGTTCCTCTCAGATTTCTTGGTGTCAAATTTGGTTTGATGACAGATCATTTTTTTTGTAATGTTTTTTAAACAATCCAATTTTATTTGTATAGCCCATATTCACAAATGTATAGTAATGAAAAATACCAGAAAACAACTATTGGGGTTCTGTGTGTAAGATTTAGGTGAAAGGGATCTATTGTCTGAAATGGAATATTAAATTATCTTAGTGCTGTTTTCATTTGTGCGTTTTAGCTATTTTGTACAAATGCTTTATTTTTTTTATCCTATAATAGCGCCCTTATATTTCAATACTTTATCTTTATATCCTTTCTATGGAGGCTGCCATGTTTTTTAAAGTTGTACAAACCGGACATATTAAACATATTTTGAGTTTTTAGGACAACTGCTACAAGGTTCTCTTTCATGTTTGGAAGGGGTATTCAGCTGCAACATGCAACTTGACCACTAGATGTCACTAAATACTACACTCTGAACCTTTAAATTCCATAACAAATTTTCTTGAAAATGTGCTAATCTCTTACATGCAAAGTGATATATTAACTAGAGATGAGCCGGATACTCGGCTGAAACGAGTATCCGGTACGGATAAAGCACTTTTGCCGAGCACGAGTATTATACGAGTAATACGAGTCAATATCTGTGCTCGGACTGAATGAAAATCCTCACACAGCGTCACAGCGCTCCTCCCCTTCACACACCGCTCTGCTCACTCACAGAACAGCTCTCAGTCCCTCAGGTTCGCGGGTATTTTCCGTTAACGTTTAGGGTTTCGTCAGCTTGAAGTTTGTTTTTATTTCAGTTTGTACTTACTTATTAACCAGTAGAGTTCTGTTAAACGTGGGTTTTTTACTTCACGAATTGAGTGTCTGACACTTTCTAGGTAGTAGTTGTATAAAAAATATTACATCAATGGGCGCACATCACCGTGCGGCGCACATCATCAAGTTGCGCACATTATCCTTCAGGTCACATCATCACATCACATTCATCGCCCACATCATCACATCAATCTGCGGCGCACATCACCCTGTGGCGCACATCAGCCTGCGGCGCACATCCCAGCGTGGCGCACATCAGCCTGCGCCGCACATCCCAGCGTGGCGCACATCAGCCTGCGCCGCACAACCCCGTGTGGCGCACATCAGCCTGCGCCGCACAACCCCGTGTGGCGCACATCATCAGCCTGCGGGGCACATCACCGTGCGGCGCACATCCCCGCGTGGTGCACATCACCCTGTGGCGCACATCATCAAGGGGCGCACATTATCCTTCAGCGCACATCATCACATCACATTCATCGCCCACACCTGGTGTGGAAATAAATTTAAAAAAAATTAAAATAAAAAAATTTCAAAGTTAAAAAAGAAAGTTATTTTGAGTATGAAAACACTTGTTATTACATTTCACTTCATAATTGCAACAGCATGTGTTGTATTCATTGTTGCAAAACTTGTTCTGTAAATAGTTTGTTTGCTATTGTGATCAAAATCATTGATCTGAAGCTCAATGCTGATGCTGTCCTGTAATAGTTTTCTAATCAGCAATAAATACAACAATTTCTGATCAACCCATATCAATTGCATGCTTAAAATAACATACTGGGTAAAGCCCCGCCCGTTTCAAGACAACCCGGCCTACTTCCGGGTTAAATCCAGCCCACTTCCGGGTTAGGCCCCGCCCACTCCGAGTACGGATACGGATACAGATAATACATATGGTTAACAGATACAGATACAGATAATGCTGTACTCGCTCATCCCTAATATTAACCACTCTTTAAAATCCATGTATGTTCACTAGTTCCTTGCCCCTGGGGGAGCAGTGTTAATTTCGTTGACGAAAACGATAACGAAAAACTTCGTTAACGCCCCTTTTCCCATGACTAAGACGAGACGAAGACGTAACGAAAACGGATCTTCGAAAATAAAAACTATGACTAAATCTATTTTAACTTTCGTTGACGAGACGAGACGAAAATGTTGGTGGTTGACTAAGTCACAATAATTTTTAAAACATCATTGTATCACGCCGTCATGAAGTATCAGGAGCGGGCGAGTGAGTCTGTGTGTGTGTGTGTGTGCTCCGTCTGCTCTCAGATAGCGCTCCGGTCCGTAGCCCCACCCCCTGCCCCCGCGCACTCGCTCAGAGAGACACAGTGTCTCTCTGAGCTCGTTCACGTGAATCAGCCTCTCAGTGACTGACTGCTTCTTAACTATGGAAACAGTGAAAACACAGAGTTTCTCTGGTCTCAGCTGATCAGAGATCAGCTCCGCAGAAGCTGCAGTTGGTTTCTACCGAGCTGCAGTTTCTGTGTTCGCCTCCAGTCTGACCTGCTCTCCCTTTTTGTTTTCACATTTAAAACTAAATATATATTTTTAAGCTATTAGGCTGCAGCTATATGTTTTTATAGAGAAGGAGTTTAATGTGGTTATTAAATGTGACTAAAACTAGACTAAAATGGAATTAGTTTTCGTTGACTAAAACTAGACTAAAATGTTCTGAGTTTTCGTCGACGAAAACTAGACTAAAACTAAGAAGGATAAAAATGACTAAATGTGACTAAAACTAATATGCATTTTCGTCATAAGACTAAGACTAAATCAAAAATAGCTGCCAAAATTAACACTGTGGGGGAGTGTGGCCAGTGCCTTCTCAAATTGGGTCTTGAGACGTTAACTTCTCTCTTGAATCTTTTTTTTATCATAGCACATGATCCTGTGCTGTTTGATCGGTCTTTTTAATCTCGCGTCAGACTTGAATCATCAGCCTCCCGTCCTGTTTATTCTGGGTATATGTGGTGAACCCAATCGGCATTCAACGGTCACCCCAAACTTTTGACCACTACACAAAGAGACTGTGAAGAGCATGACATAACTAACATTAACTTCCAAATAACTTATATTAACATATAAACATCACAGGGAATCGAACAAGTCTTTACTTAGCCTAGTATAATTATTAAGCCCAGTCGTGTTACCCATCCATGAAAAGGGAAAAAAGGTTTATGTGCTGTCCGAAGTCCAGTGAAATAGTCTTGTTGGTTTGTGGCTCTTTTTATTGCAGTTCACCTGTGCGATGCAGGTCTTGAGCCGAAGTTATTAGGCAGTCTCTCACGTCGCTGCCTTTGGAAGGTAATAGCAGTCTGATCCAGGCAGGCCTGCTTGAAGGTTGGTAGAGCTTGTGGCGAGGACGTTTCTCTGGCTTGTTGAGCTGGACAGCTTCATCTCTCCTCCATTGAAGATGAGCAGAAAGAGAGGTGATCCCCTCTCAGAGAGTTGAGTAGAAGAGAAGAGTCGAAAGAGACAGAAGAGTGGGGGGACTTGGCTGATATTGGCCTGGTGACCTCATGGGTCATGGGGCCCAGAGTGACCAATATTGGTTGAAAGTTGTGTATACGTTCAGTTTTCCCACCTCGGTGTGGAGTTGAAGCACCCTGGGAGATCCACTTAAACTGGTTGGAAAGGTTAAAGGGTGGAAATGTTGGATCTGTCACGCAAACTGTCCCTAAATACGAGAATGATCTTTGATCTTTCAGTCAGAAAAGGGAAATTTGTCAATATCATTTTATTAACCATTTAATACCCACACGTATACAGCGTGTTTAAAGAAGATTTATTTTAATAACAGTTTGTCACTTTAAGGCCAAGTTAATTCAATCAAATTGTATTAATTAAAAAGCAGGTATAAAACACTCTTAGTTGGTCTCATTATGTATTTATACTTACCTGCCAATATCAAACTCTCTGCATTTTAATTGGAAATAGTATGAATCCTGCTGCGCACATCATCACATCATGCGCACATCATCTTGCAGCGCACATCATCACATCATCATGCGCTAATCAAAGTCCGGCGCACATTATCCTGCGGCGGTCCACCTCATGGTGGACATCATCCGGCGGCGGACATCATCCTGCGGCGCACATCATTCTGCAGCGCACGTCATCACATCACCGTGCGGCGCACATCATCACGTCATCATTCGCACATCATCATGGGCGCACATCATCATGCGGTGCACATCATCACATCATCATTCAGCGCACATCATCTTGCGGCACACATCATGGTGCCGCCCTCATCATCCTTCGGCGCACATTATCCTGCGGCGCACATCATCACATCATCATGCGCACATCATCATGGGCGCACATCATCATGCGGAGCACAACACCCTGCGGCTGGCTCCTGTGGCGCACATCATCCTGCAGCGTGCATCATCGTCCGGTGCACATCATTCTGCGGCGTGTGGCGCACATCATCCTGCGGCGCACATCATCACATCATCATGCGCACATCATCATGTACACACATCATCGTCCTGCGCGCACATTATCCTGCGGAGCACATCATCCTGTGGCGCACATCATCCTGTGGCGCACATCATCCTGTGGCGCACATCGTCCTGCGCGCACATTATCCTGCAGCGCACATCACCCTGCGGTGAACATCATCATGCAGCGCACATCATCTTCCGGCGCACATTATCCTGCGGCACAAATAATCCTGCGGCGCACATCATCCTGCGGCGCACATCAACTTGCGGCGCACATCATCACATCGTCATGCGCACATCATCATGTACGCACATCATCATCCTGCGCGCACATTATCCGGCGGCGCACATCATCCTGCGGCGCACAACAACCTGCCGCGCACATGTTCCTGCAGCGCACATCATCACATCACTCTGCGGCGCACATCATCACATCATCCTGCGCACATTATCGTCCGGCACTCATCATCGTCGGGTGCACATCATTCTGCGGCGCACGTCATCACGTCATCACATCATCATGCGCTAATCAAAGTCCAGCGCACATCATACTGCGGCGCACATCATCACATCGTCATGTGCGCACATCATCGTCAGGCGCACATCATCCTGCAACGCACGTCATCACATCATCGTGCGTCACAGGACGTGCGCACATCATCACATCATCATTCGCACATCACCGTGCGGCGCACATAATCCTGCAGCGCACGTCATTACATTATCATGTGGCGCACATAATCCTGCGGGGCACATCATCACATCATCATGCACTAATCAAAGTCCGGCGCACATTATCCTGCGGCGCAAATCACCGTGCTACGCACATCATCCTGCAGCGCACATTATCCAGTGGCGCACATCATCTTGTGGTGTACAACACCGTGCCGCGCACATCTTCCTGCAGTGCACATCACCTTGCGGGGCACATCATCTACGAACATCATCCTGCGGCGCACATCATCACATCATCATGGGCACATCATCCTGCAGCTCACGTCATCACATCATCGTGCAAACATCAGCAGTTGCGCACGTCATCCTGCGGCGCACATAATCCTGCGGCGCACATCATCACATCATGGTGCTGCGCAAATAATCCTGCGACGCACATCACCCTGCGCCGCACATCACCGTGTGGGGCACATCATCCTGCAGCGCACATCATCACGTCATCGTGCGGCGCACATAATCCTGCGGCTGCGATGCACATCATCACATCATCATGTGCGCACATCATCATCTGGCGGACATCATCCTGCGGTGCACATCAGCATGTGCGCACATCATCGTCCGGCATGCACATTATCCGATAAAGTAAAGGGACTCCGGGGAACGGGTCAGGTCAGTAACATGTATTGATGAGATATTATTTTCTTGTATGTGATAACGATTCAGAAGAGGAAGGAGAAGCTGGATAGAGATGTGTCATATATTCCCCGACATTCTAGATCTATAGCAGCATAACTAAGGGCAGGTCTAAGACAAGTCTGGACCGGCTCTAACTATCGTAAAGGAGTTAGAAAAACAGAGTTTTTTTCAAAATATTTATTTTTTACCCAGAGCTTCAAGTGAATGCAATACGCTTCCGTAGTTTCAAAAAAAAAGTATGTTAAGATACATAATTTTTAATGACACGCATCATTGTTCATTATTTTGAATTTACCCTCACAATCTTTTGCATTTTACATTTAGTATGTCATGGAACAAACGGGATCTGATTCGTTCAGGTTTCACGGAAGTATCATCATAGGTTGTTAAATACAACTAATGTTTGTGTATATTACAATAAAAAGGGAAAAAACATGTCCTCATTTCCGTATACAAGCCGCGGCGATCACGTGGCCAGTTCACAGGAAGTTGGCTTTTATGAACCAATGAGCGACGGGTTGAGGAACAGGACGTCAGTTATTGGTCAGTTTCAATTTAAAAGCTAACGTTACATCCCTCCGCGCAGTGCTCGAAGTCCGAACGCAGAGAGAAAAGAGTGTGGGTAAGTTTCAACTCTTCTTTCATATTCAGTGAAATATCAGAAACTGTGAACTCAAGCTGATCTCTTATCAAATGACTGAATCGATACTGAACGTGTGTGAGTCTTTGGTTCATTTAACGACCTGACGCGTCTGAAGCAGCTCATGTTTAAGCTTAGCTAGCGTTAGCTATTTGCTTCCTCCATAACATGAACCCAATGGAGACTACAGCTCATACGAAGAAACTGTCTCCGGAGACATTCACTGACTGAACGTTACGATCATTTATTCTTAAAGATAAACCAGGTTCTCTGTTATCAGTTCCGATTCGGTCCTGTTCTTAACTCGGCACAAACAGCTATGGTGTTTAAACAAGTGGTTAAACACATGTTGACGCAGTTTAACTCACTGTAATGTATGTTTTCTAAAGCCTCGTGTTGAATAATGGCGGAAAGTGACTGTGGCTCCGCTGAACGATACGAGTTCGATGCTCCGTCCCACGTCGTCGACTTGAAGGAGCTGGAGAATAACGCCAGTGATGATCAGTGGTTCGGTGAGTCTCAGGGTGACTGCAGTTTAACATTGACCTGCTCAGGCGGTAGTGAACACTTGTTGGACCTTTGTTGACCAGTTGGACGCTGAAGCTGTGTCTCGTCCTGATGAGCAAACCTGGTTCTACATGTTGTTAAAATACAATGATGAAAAACACTCTTAACTTAATCTTAGTGCAGACAGTTTCTCTCTTGTTACTACGCAGCCAGGCTCTGAAACTGAGTGTGTAAACAGTCTGTATGAAATAATGACCAACATGTGAGTGTTTTAACATACATGTTTGAGTTCACATCTACTTTCTCTGTGTCTCCCGTTCAGAACAACAGGTCGGGGGCCTTACCACACCTTTAAGACCGGACTGGTCCTTTATGAGAGGCAAGGAACCAGACCTGCCCAAAGCCATCGTGATTCCTCAAGTCAAGACGGATGTAGACAGTGGTTAGTTAACTTTGCAGTATGGCCAAGTACAAAGGATGCACTCCTTATTTTCTGTTGAGCTACTTTAATGTGGTTTTAAAATATTGCTTGGTCCTAGTGTGCGTTCCTCCGGTCTTCTGTAATTCACTGTCCTCATGTCTTGGTCAATGTGAATCCATGTGGACTGATAATGTTCCAGGTCCTGGCACATCCACATCTCCACCTCCAAACCTTGTCACATCCTGGAGAGCTGAACCTGTGACTCAGGCTAATGGCCGACCAAAGAGGAGGACGGCGAATCAACCCCCTGCCCAGCCAAGCAGGTACAGTCCTAGTGATGGCTACACATGCAGTACAGTGTGATCGACGTGCGCTACCACAAGATGCACAGTACAACAAATGAAACTGGTGCTGGAGTCTGCAGCTTTATTTTTGAACGCTCTTGAGGCATCAGATAATACATTTGCATCTAATCACAAGACAGAATAAAACATGTGACAAAGTGCACAGAGGCCAAAGGGTAATATTCTGTTGCTTGTGCTTTGTTTAAAGTTGCATTGACACCCAGTAAATGGTAAATGCACAATCAGGTGGTTGGGGAACTTGAGATTAAGTTTGTAGCATCTCTGTACTTTTGATGTAATTCAATTTGTTATCGTAAATTCCCCCCCCCATTTTAGGATTTCAAAACGTAAAGTGACAACAACCGGTTCAGCTCCTACACAGTCTGCTGCACCACCATCAAAGAAATCAAGACCGTAAGTGTTGGGATTGTCCTTTCAGCCCAAGACGTGTATAGATTCAGTACTAATGGTTCCTACATGTTTACAAATGATTGTGATGCCGTGTCGGCTCCCCCACTTTGTATCCCCTTTTTGGTTCATTCAAGTTTTCTACTATGGCTGTTGTGTTGTAGGAGTCCTGTTGCCAGACCAGCTCGAAAATCCAGTAGTGTCCTTCGCAGAAATGGCAGGACTGCACCTACGAGTGAGAAAGCAACTTCTAAAACTGGGAAGACAGAGTAAGAAGGCTTTTACTTGGACTCTCTGTGTGATTTTAAAAAAATCCTCAAGGGACTGATGCAACTACTATTGGTCTCAGTTACTTCAGGGCCCTTTGAACATGGTGATTTGGACTCAAGTACATTTTTATGCTTGAACTAGATTCATGGAAGACCAGTTATCGGCTGGTTGCCTTTTATCTACATGCAGAATCTGTCGGGATGGTTTTGTCTACTCCAAAACAGAAGTCTGTAGAAATCTAGGAGATGGAGTCCTCAATCTTAAATATCTTAATAGTATTGAATGTATAGAAGTGGAGATTTTACTTTAAATGAGACTGAGATGTTTGCTGAAATGTTAAACAGGCTGTGCAGCTCTGAAGAACAGGAAATGGAGCGCATCAGGATCCTCCACAAGGAAGTGGCTCTGCACCGCAGACAGAATGAGGCCAGCTACAAAGCTGCTCTGGCTGGCAGTGAGTGGATATTAGTGATTGACTTTGTCTGGCTGAAGTTAATTCAGTTCAATGTGCTGAATAATGAGCTGTTATTTGGTACCATTTGAAAATGAGTGTAAGATGGGATCGACGTTCACTTTGCTTCATGAAGGAAATCTGTGTCACTGTTATTTCAGATCCACCCCCGAAGAAGGTGGCCCTGTCCACGACTGTGCCTAAAGAATTTAATTTCACCACAGACAACCGCATTAAGGCGACTACTTCATCCAGTACAGCAGATAGACAAGTGGACTTCATCAGTCAGCTTCGCAAACCTTCCTCCCCAGTAAGTTCTTCATATGATCAACCTGATCCAGATTCTGAATATACTCAGATTTGTTGCCTTAATTGTCTTCAGCTCATCATGTCTCTATAGAACTAGAGTTCAGTTCTAATGTCTTTATTTAGCAGCAATATGATCATCTGAAAGCAAACAAATGAGAAATAATAAAAACTCTTCAAACAACTTTGTTTTTTAAAGGTAAAGGCCATGAAAGGTGCCACTATACCCAAACCCTTCAACCTGTCAACGGGCAACAAGAGAAAGGTGGAGGGTTCAGGAGCCTATGTGCCCATGGCTCAGATGATTGAGCAGTACCAAAAACGAACCCCTGACCGCTATCATCTGCGTAGTCGCCAGAGTCAAGAGAGGGGACCACATCCAGTGAAGGGCGACCAGCTGAAGCTCACCCAACCTCATACTCCAAACCTGATGACCCGACAGAGAAGCCGGCCCACCACTATGAAGAGCAGTGCTGAGCTGGAGGCTGAAGAGGTGGACCAACTTCACAAGTAAGAGCCTGTTCTTCATCACACCATCACGTCTTTGTCACTTTCTTAAACTGGTGATTATACCTGCTTACTGGACCCTTCAACCAAATGTGCAATAAATGCGAGAAGTCCCTCTAGAGCTGCTTTCAGACATGAATGCAAAGGTCACATTTTTCCACCTGGCCCCTAGATATTAAGTGTGTGGAAATTCAGGTGAATTTGATGTTAGAATCCCTGCTGGATTCACAGCGAGTGAGTGTGTGTGTGTGGGGTGGGGTTGATGTTTATTCTAACAACAAAAAGAAAACAAATATAGCTCAGTGAAAAAGGGGGTTTAATGAAAATAGAAGACACCAAAGAAAAGTTCTAGAGTTTGTGGTGAGCTCACCGGTGATTTCTGCAGCAGAATGAATATGACTTCCTATCTGCTGCACCCAGCCGCACCACCTCTTGCCTAAATAATGCAAAGGATTTCCTGCTGTTGTGAACCTCCCGCTGTGTTGTTCATGTGTGACAAGAAAACTGCGGATGAAGTCCGAACCCATCTATCCCGACTTTATCCGCAGGTGATGTCTGAAAATGGCTTAGGAAACTTGGCAACCTGTGAAAGCATTTGAAAACGTGGGAACTGTATAAAAGATGTATTAATTTAGATGGATTAAGATTCAAGATTTTTCATTGTCAAATGCACAACAATAACATTAAGCAGTCGCTGGCAATGAAATGCTTGAGTCACAGGCTCTCTTTTAGCAATGCTCAAGTAATACAACCAAAAAAATTAAATAGAAACTCCATGGCTCAGTAATTTATAAGTCCCTCCACTTCCTTCTTCAGAGGCTTGTGGTCCAGTATATATTATGAGCAAACAGTGTTAAAACTGTAAATGTTGCCTGCTGTAAATGAATCGTTATGATCTTTGCTGTCATAGCTCTGAGACATAGATGCCTGGACTGACGTAACAACCTTATGACAGTGGACTGATCAATGGCTCTGCTTTTGTTGCATCAAGGACTCAGTGATGTTTATGGGCCTCGACCCAAATACTGTGTGCAGTAGTTGATGACATTATAAACTAGCTTAGAAAATGTGCCCATATCAATCTCTTGCAATTGCAACAATAGTATTATTTTCATGTTGGGGATAGAATGCTGTTAAGATGAATATGGAATTATAAACTAGCTTTATAACAATACAAGAACCATTTCTGTTAAGAGATAAGACCAGTGACACTTATGAGTCTCCGCTATGTTAAGGGTTGTTGGCCCATATCTTCCTTTCACTCATTAACATAAAATAAATCCTACAACTTGTTCCAGAAAAGGAGAACTCCATCAGAGCAGCAGTGAGGAGAAAATGTGAAAACTAAAGTGCATGAAGTGCTTAACACCTTAACTGGTGTCTCTGGCTCTACTGGAGGTTCTTGCACTGGCTGAGCAGGCTTAACACGCTCGCCAGTGAGACTCATCAACTCAGTACATGGCTCAAAATGGATGTCTTGCTGCCTTACATGTGAGGCTGAACTCGAGTTGCAACTCTACTGGCAACTGCCCGCATTTACTACTCTTGTCACTTAAAGCACTTTTCACTTGACACTGCTGCTCAGACGCTAACTATGCACGCTGAACCCTAGCTTGTATTAAAACACAGGCGCTGTTTCGTTAATGCGTGATGACGACGTCAAGGTAAGGCAGATAAATACAATGCTCCTGGCAGGTAGCCACATCCTTGCATTGACATTATGCAGTCTTTCTTGGCTAAGATTGTGGAGGGGGGGACAGACTGATGAGCCAAACTAAAATTAAGCTTTCTTTTCATCACACGAGTGGCTGCAACCTAATGTTAACTATTAAAGTTCAAGTTACAAATACTGAGCTGACAACCTGTGTTAAAGTGTCTGAAGAGCTCAGGCTTTATTTAATGTCTAACGCTGATGGTGTTTCAAGTTTATCAATTGCAAAGAGCATCATTGTGTTTCATGGGCCATTAATTAATCAATCTTATGTTCTAACTCCAGGTTTAAATTCAAGGCTCTGGAGCTAAACAGGAAACTTCTGGAGGGTGCAGAGCATTTGAAGAAGCCAGCCGTGAAGGAACCCACAGTACCGGAAGGCTTCGAGCTGCAGATTGATAAAAGGCTCCAGGAGAGACAGATTTCTAAGAATTCTGATGAAGAAGAGAGGCCACATACCTTTAAATCCCAGCCTCTGCCCAAGAGAATCCTGGATGGAGTCGTGGTGAGTTTGAAACCTGCTGCTGACACTTAAATGTCAGCTTCGATAGATAGATAGATAGATATTTCCTTTAATATCTATCTATCATGCTTCACATTAAACTTGCTGGGTTCACATTAAACTTGCTGGGTTCTTGTACTGACAATATGGAGTTTTAAGGTTCTTCCCATAAATGAACGTAGTAAAGTCGATTTCCTCCTGTCAACAGGGAGTGCCAGAAAGGAAAGTTCTGCATCCAACTGTTCCAGAGTCTCCAGCTTTTGCTCTGAAGAAGAGGGTCCGTGTTGATCGCAAGGTCGAGGAAGTAAGGACACATTTGTCTTGTATGGAAAGCAACTTTAAAATTTTTTCGCTTTACTGTATATTCACCAAGAATATGTCACATGTCCACAATAACCAGGACAAATATCGTGCATGTGTGTTGGGCATGACATCTTTCAGCATGCATGTGTTATGTGTTATATGTTATTCATTACGATGTTATGTTATATGTTGTAAAGTCGTCTACTGCGTAGAAGTTGCCTGCCATGTCTTAAGAATTTCACTGCTCCGATGACGCTGTCATTGGTGCATGTGACAATAAACTTTGATTTGATGTGTCGCCTATTCCAGGGCGTTCGACAAAGATATAGATGTAGTTTGGAGAAGTGGTCTGAGGGGTGATCATTCTAGTTCAGATGTCTATAAAATGTAGTTTAGCTCAAGTAACCAGACAGAGTTTCTGCAGGGCATGAAAAGGTCTCAAACTAAAATGAAGGACAATATTAAATAAAATGTTATTGATAGTGCCAAATCATCCTATACATTATCTGAAGGCTCTTTATATAGTAGGGTCGATGCCTGAGAAAGTATAAAGTAACCCAACAGTTCCCACAATGAGCAGCATCTTGGCAACAGGAAAGAAAAACTCATTAACTGGAAGAAATCTCTAGAACCAGACTCTGTGGGCGGCCATCTGCCTCGACTGGTTGGGATGAGAAGAGAAAAGGGGCAGGTTTAAGAGGGAGATGGGAACAGAGAAAAGGAGCACTTGTGCAATCATCAGACTCAAGCTATATATATTTATTTAATTGTTATCTGAATCCTGCAGCTCTGGAATCAGGGACACGTGCAGAAAAGAGAGGGACAAAAATATATTAATTAAGTCAAATAAATGGAGTGGCAGACAGAGAACTGCTCAATGCATGATGGTCCAATATTTCTCTGTAGGTATTCAATTTGAAGATTAAGTGTTTCAACACCCGTTGGGAAAGAATCATAGCAAATAATTTTAATTAAGCGTCACTTTAGTGTGACTTGATATGACACGTCAGATAATGATGTCATATATTGTAATATTTCATTCACTCTTGCAATCAATAAGTTAAAGGTTCATTGTACACCTGATTTGGATTAACCAATCATTCATCATGACCTCTTGGGTCGCTGACACAATAAGGAGCACTTACCTTAAAGCATAGCATCAAACTGTAATCTTCAGGTCTGCAGATAATATGCTGCATGAAATAGTTCCCAGCACTTGGCAAGTACATTGTAGATGTTTGAATCTGTTTAGGTTCAGAAATATGAAAGTACATATTTAATAAATGGTCTCTCCAACTGCTTTTTGAACAAACCGCCATCACCTTATGCTGTCAGTCATTTAAAACATATTTTCAGTGTTTTCTGTTCTTAATAGATGCAAAGTAAAATCGAAAGCTGATCAGAGTAATTGATATTAATAAATGCCTGCAGCACCAACTGTAACAAACTCCTCCCCCTGCTCAGACCCCTGTAAATGACCTAAACCTGCTTTTGTGTCTTGTAGGTAAAACAGCCGTCAACAATCAAGCCTCCCCCAATGCCTCACTTTGGCCTCCCCTTCCAGCCGCGGCTCCCAGAGCACCACCATGTGGAGGTCTGTCCTTTCTCCTTTGACGAGAGGGAGCGAGAGGGGAGGGCAATGAGAGAAAAGAGGCTGGAGGAGAAGAGGAATGAAGAGGTGAGTCTCACTTCCTCAGCCGCCGTGTCTTTATACTGGATGTCTTAGAGCAAGTTTTCAATCACTGTCCTCTGAACGTTTCAGGTCCCCCAGTTCAAGGCCCAGCCGCTGCCAGACTTTGAGTCTGTGCATCTCCCTGAAAAGAAGAAGCTGGAGGCCACAAAGCCGGAGCCCTTCAGACTTCTCCTTGATGAACGTGGTTCTGTGAAGAACAGTCGCTGGGAGCTGATGGTAAGATGGATCTGCCTCTGAACGCACAGAAGCACCTTTTATTCTTCACAACATTCACACCCGATCTCTGTGCCTCGTAGGTGAAAGAAGAGCAGAAGCAACAGGACGAAGCAGCAACATTCAAAGCCAGACCCAACACCGTCATTCATAAAGAACCTTTCCAGCCCAAAAAGTCAGAGCGAGCTGCAGCAGGTAGGACTGACATTTCATTTTCTCCTCTTCACAAGACCCTGATGAAGCTACATGTAGAGTTTCCACTGGACTCTGTTCCTATCAGGTGGAGTGATGGTCTCACAGGAGCTGAGTAGTGTTGCACGGTGTACCGGTACTAGAAAGATACCGCGGGACCCTTGCGTTAAAAACTATACGGTTTTGCATATTTTTAGTACCGGTACTTCATTGAAATGGCAGCAATCAGACCGACTCGCTGTTCCGCACCTTGTCACTCTGCATGCAGACTGCGAGGGGCGGGGCTGCCAGCTCTCACACATGCAGCCAGCCCTCACTCACAGCGAGTGATCTCAGGGGAGACATGGCATCATCTGCAGGATCTCTTGCCGACCGTCCTCGGCTTATTGAAAAAAGGTTGCCAGAAGTGAAATCTGGAAATTATGTGGCGCGACAGGGCGGAGACTAGCCTGGGTGCCAGACGAACTTAGCCCCGCCCACAACATTTGTTGTTCGGGAATTTCGGTCTGGAGTCGCTCCGTTGGGGGGAAACTATGCTCGAACAGAAGCTGTTCGATCCAATCAAATCTTCAGGGCGGGCTTTATACGATGATTGACAGATGATCTGCAGTGACGTAATCAACCACGTCACCAAATAGCGCCTGGGTTGATTTTGTTTTCCACAAACATGCCTGCCGCTGGAGAGCTGAGATGTGTAGATGCTGCATTTGAGTCTGTTTTAGGAGACATCGACAGCGCATTCATTTTGAAAGAGGAACAGAGAACGCGGAGGCGACGCCAAAGCGCCGCGTCGCGCTAATCCCTATCGCGCCGGCGCTTGGCTGTTAAACACCGGACGCTGAAGCGACGCTGACCCGCCGGGCAGCGCTAATAATATCACCGGTTGATCCAGTAGTATTCAAGCATACCGGTATACTTACTTGTTGCTCCAACATTAAGCAACAGCGTCCCAACATTTGTCTCTCTTGGTGTTGTCTTTATACAACATGTTCCGAGGATCATACAACTCACTGCACTTCTCCACTTCAATTATTAATTTAATGTCATCCATGTTGAAGAACTTCTCCGCTGTTTGCTCCGTTAAATGTCGGGTGTGGAGGGTAAATTACGTATTCTCCACTCAAGCCTATGTGGCTCTCTTTTTATCTTTATCACTGCTTGTGTGGCTGTAGTGGATGGGCAGAGGGAGACATGTAATAATGTCATTGGTAAAACTCCAGGAAAACAGAAGGGGACTTCAAAGTATTTAAATTAATTTCAGTGTGTTTCCTGTCGCGATACGCTCGCGTCAAGCGGAAAAAATAGACTCGACGCCGAAACGATCGCTGCACGGAGCGAGGCAGCCTTGGTGCAGAGCGGCGCTTCAGCCTCCGGTGTGACCCGCACAAAGGTTTAACATGGGAGCGGATGGGAGCCAACTGTTATTTAAGGCTTGGCGCTGCGCTTCAGCGTCAGGTGTGAACCCGGCATTAGTAAATAACTCACAATGATTCGCTTAACATACGTCACATACTACGTTGCTCTGATTGGTTGTAGGTCTATCCAATTGAGCGAAGAGGAATTATATTTCCTGGTTCGGTTGAAACACGCCCCATAATCACAGCCCAATGGAGCGGTCTCAGACTCACATTCTGACTAGAATTGTGAGTATGACAACGTCAGGCTAGGCGGAGACATCAATCAATCAATCAAATTTTATTTGTATAGCCCATATTCACAAATTACATTCATCTCATAGGGCTTTAACAGGGTGTGGCATCCTCTGTCCTTAACCCTCAGCAAGAGTGAGGAAAAACTACTAAAAACCCTTTTAACAGGGTAAAAATAAGTAGAAACCTCAGAGAGAGCCACATGTGAGGGATCCCTCTCCCAGGACGGACAGAAGTGCAATAGATGCCACGTGTAAAAACATTCATCATTAAAGTCTTTAGCGGCATTGATGCAGTCCCGCTGCAATCATAGTCCATGGTCAGCAACCAGCAGAACCACGATCCAGCATCCAGACCAGAGGCCACTCCAGTCCTCAGTCACCGTCCACCGCCGCCAACCAGGACCCACCACGAGCCATCGCCGTGGTCCTGGTCCACCTCCTTTACCTAGTGCCAACGCGACACAGGGTCCGCCACCAGCACCACGATCAGCCCACACGGCACAGAATCCGCCACACTGGGTCCACCACTGCGACCCCCGATGCGCGATCCACAAACAGCAATCCATGGTGCGGCCACAGAGGCCCTGGATCTGCGGGTGTTAAAGCAAAGGGGGGGTTAGGGATGGGCGGCCTGAATTCTGGGAGCGGAGTGCTCTAGCGGGTTTATAAGGTACTAACAGCTCTTTAAGGTAAAAAGGCGCTATATTATTATGGGCCTTGAAGGTGAGGAGGAGAATTTTAAATTCTATTCTAGATTTAACTGGAAGCCAGTGTAGCGAAGCTAATACTGAAGAAATGTGCTCTTTTCTTTGTTCTTGTCAGGACACGTGTTGCGGCATTTTGGACAAGCTGTAGAGTCTTTAACGACTTACTGCTGGAGCCTGATAATAATGAGTTACAATAGTCCAGTCTCGATGTAACGAAGGCGTGGACTAGTTTTTCTGCATCTTTTTGCGAAAGGACATGCCTGATTTTAGAGATATTACGCAAGTGGAAAAAGGCAGTCCGAGAAATTTGTTTTAAGTGACTATTAAAAGATAAATCAGGATCGAAGATCACTCCCAAGTTCCTGACTGTTTCGTTGGAAGCAAGGGCAATGTCGTCTAGCGCAGCTATATCATTAGATAATTTATCTCTAAGGTGTTTGGGGCCAAGTATTATAACCTCTGTTTTGTCTGAGTTTAATAAGAGAAAATTGCGGGTCATCCAGGTTTTTATGTCCTTGAGACATGCTCGAAGTTTAGTTAATTGATTACTTTGTTCAGGTTTTATTGACAAGTATAACTGGGTATCATCCGCATAGCAGTGGAAATTTACCGAGTGTGTCCTGATAATGTTTCCTAGTGGAAGCATATATAATGAGAATAAAATTGGGCCGAGCACAGAGCCCTGTGGAACACCATGGTTAACTTTGGTGCGCACAGATGTCTCATCATTAATTTGCACGAATTGGGAGCGATCAGAAAAATAAGATTCAAACCAATTAAGGGCAGTTCCATTAATTTTAATTAACTGTTTGAGTCTTTGTAATAAAATTTGATGGTCAATTGTGTCGAATGCTGCACTGAGATCTAACAGAACGAGGACAGACACAAGTCCCTGATCTGAGGCTATTAAAAGGTCATTAGTGACTTTTGCCAAGGCTGTTTCTGTGCTGTGATTGGCTCTAAACCCCGACTGAAAGTCTTCATATATATTATTTTCCTGGAGAAACTCACACAGCTGATTGGCTACCACTTTTTCTAAGATTTTAGACATGAAGGGGAGATTAGATATTGGTCTGTAATTGGCTAAAACCTCTGGGTCTAGGGTGGGTTTTTTGAGAAGGGGTTTGATTACTGCTATTTTAAAAGACTGTGGTACATAACCTGATGATAATGACAGATTGATTGTGTTAAGTAACGAACTATCAATTAGGGGCAGAATTTCTTTAAGTAATTTTGTAGGAATGGGATCTAAGATACAGGTTGTTGGTTTAGAACCTGAGATTATTTTGGTAAACTGATCACAAGTGATCAGAGAGAAGCTTTCTAAGTAATGGTTAGGATTCTCAGCCATTTCTGAGATTTCTGTTATTGGGAGGGTATTAGTGCCAATTGAGGGCAGGAGATTGTTGATTTTATTTCTAATGGTTAGAATTTTGTCATTAAAAAAGGTCATAAAGGTATTGCTATTTAGGGATTGAGGAATACTGGGTTCGGTAGAGGTGTGACTCTCTGTCAGCCTGGCTACAGTGCTGAAGAGAAACCTGGGGTTGTTTTTATTCTCTTCTATTAGTTTTGAATAGTAGGCGGCTCTTGCTTTGTGGAGAGCCTTTTTATATTCTTTAACACTATTCTTCCTGTCTATGAGGTTTTCAACATGGTTGCTGGAGCGCCACTTCCTTTCTAGTTTTCTTGATAATTGTTTTAACTCATTTGTCTGGGAATTATACCACGGAGCTAATTTACCATGTTTGACATTTTTCTTTTTTAGAGGCGCTATTGAATCTAATGTTAATCGTAATGAGTCTGCAGAGCTATCGACGAGGTGGTCGATCTCAATGGAGCTCGGGTTTTTAAAGAATTTGTTCTTTATTGGTGGCATATATTCATTTATTGAAAAATGGAAGGTTATTAAATTATGGTCTGATAGAACTGGATTGTGCGGGAGGACTGTTAAATGTTCAATTCCGACACCGTACGATAATATAAGGTCAAGTGTGTGGTTACAACAATGAGTCGGTTGGTGCACACACTGACTGAAACCAATTGAGTCTAGTATTGAATTAAATGCTACGCTATGGTAATCTTTCTTATTGTCAACATGGATATTAAAGTCACCAACAATAATAATTTTATCGGTCTTTAGGACTTAGTTTGATAAAAACTCAGGGAATTCCGTTAAAAATTCAGTATAAGCCCTGGGAGGATGGTAAACTACAGCAAATATGATTGGCTGTTGGTGTTTCCTGGATTGGCGTGGAAGACTAAGAACCAGACATTCAAATGATTTGTAGCTTAGGTTAAGTTTAGGTTTTGGATTAATTGATAGACTGGAGTTAAAAATAGCAGCAACTCCACCTCCTCGCCCAAATTCTCTGGGAACCTGTGCATTTATATGACTGGGGGGAGTAGATTCATTTAGACTGACATATTCATCAGGATGCAGCCACGTCTCAGTGAGGGACAATACATCTAGGTTGTAGTCAGAGACTAGTTCATTAACTAAAAGAGCCTTAGTTGATAGTGATCTAATGTTTAAAAGACCACATTTAAAAGTCTTAGTTCCCTGTGTTGTTGCAGAGGTTGTTTTAATTGTTATTAGATTTTTGTGTGGAGTTCTCGCTCTGTTATTGTTTAATTTCAATAATTTAATCGGACGGTGGACAGACACAATCTCTATGGGGTTGTGTGACTGATCCAGAGGGAGCGCAGAGAAGTGTTTAGCACTGCAGCTCTGCTTCCTGGTCCCAACTATGGGTTGTCATGTTATAGACTTTGTAATATTCCTAGATAAGAGAGCTGCTCCATCCCAAGTGGGATGAACGCCTTCTCTCATAACAAGACCAGGTTTTCTCAAAAAAGTTAGCCAATTATCTACAAAGCCCACACCGTTTACAGGACACCACGTCGACAGCCAGCGGTTAAAAGACAACATGCGGCTAAACATGTCATCACCTGTTGTATTAGGGAGCGGGCCAGAGAAAACTACTTTGTCTGACATCGTTTTAGCAAAAGCACACAACGACTCAACATTCACTTTAGTGATCTCCGACATACGAAGCCCGGAGTCATTGCTGCCGACGTGAATTACAATTCTATTGTATTTACGTTTAGTTTTAGCCATTAACTTAAGTTTAGATGCGATGTCGCCGGCTCTGGCCCCTGGGATACAGTTAACTATATGGTATACTATGGTCGCTGGTGTCGCTACCCTGACGTTTCTCAGAACCGAGTCGCCAATAATTAGAGTTTGTTTATCAGCGGGTGCCTCGCTGAGTGGAGAGAATCTATTTGAAACGTGAGCTGGTGGCTCTTTAATCATGGGCTTTTTAAGACTAGCACTATGCCCCCTCCGGACCGTCACCCAGCTGCCCTGGGCTCCCTGCTGCACGGGACTAGTCAGGGGACTGCTAGTTGAAGCTAAGCTACGTTCTAAGCTAGGTGGCTCCGACGCTAGCGGAAGCCGGCTAACTACAGCTAACGGAGTTTCTAAGCTGCGGAGCCGAGCTTCTAAGTCGCTAAGCCTCACCTCCATCGCAACCAACACACTACATTTATTACAAGTACCACTACTGTTAAGTGAGGCAGAGGAGTAAGTAAACATAAGACACTCGGAGCAAGAGAGAGCAGTGGAGGGAGAGAGAGAAGACATCGCTGATATAGAGCTACGAGGGTGAGCTCACACAGAATCACTAAGAACGCTAGAGTATGGGTTGTTATGTGTGGGTGTTTAACTACAGACCGGTGATTTTAGCCGTAGTGTTACAGAGTTTAGCGGAGGAGCTAATACAGAGAGCGACCAACACTAGCAGCAAGTAAACAGGAAATGAACAGGAAATGACGCGGGACGCTTACCGGAGATGACGCATGAAATCACAGGTGGGGCGCGCAACCGGCAGGGTGAAAGTGGGGTGCAACTAATGCTTTGATGTCCGCATCTCTTTAATGGCAGAGCAGTAAAAAAAAAGTCATTCTTTCTCCGGAGGCAACCCGCGCTCTTCCGCCCCTCTGCAGCGGCTCCCTGTACAGTGTTCATATATTGAACGGTAACGTGAGGGAACGTCACGTTAATTTGTCACGGCTCCTGGTTTTATCATGCTGGCCTGATACGCTGCTGATTTGACAAATTAACGTGACGTTCCCTCACGTTACGCGTGAGTGTTTTTGCGCACTTAGAAACATTACACCACAGTCACTTGAATGTGTTCTTGCCATATTGCATGTATTCTCGTTTAAGACGTTGATCTAGCTTTCAATTTGGCTGCAAGAACGTAGCCCAGTTCATTGTCAAAATTAAACTCGATAAAAGAAAACGCTATACATGCAAAAAAAAACTACAATTTCACTTATGTGGGCCTGTAGGCTAATAGTAATATGAATGCCATTTGTTAAGTGTTCAAAAAGCTGGGCAGGAACAAGCTGGTAAAAAAGGGAACCTTACAGATGTTTTATTTATTACTATCAGATAAACCAGTATCGTATTTGTGGTATCGTGATATTTTGGCAGGTATAGTATCTAAGTCAGGGGTGTCCAAACTTTTTATCCAGAGGGCCACATACAGAAAAATATTCGAAGGACTGGGCCACTCACGCCCCCCTGCCCTGGAGCGGACTGTTGACAGTGCGCTTCAATCGCGTCGCTTAGGGCGGGGGGCGTTGCCGCGTTCTGAGGGACAGCTGGCAGGTCAAACTGAGAAGTACAATACAGTGGGCCTTAGTCCATTACAATTCATTTAGCTGTTGCTTTTATCCAAAGCGATTTACAGTCAGTGCATTCAAGGGTAGGGGAGAGTGGGGTAATGTGAGACATAGGGTAATGTGAGACAACCCTTGTATCTAGGCAGCGGAACACATTTGTGGTCATGTGATCATTATGTTTCAAGCCCCTCCCATTCCACCCTTGCCATGAAGAAGAAGTTGGTGCTGTGGTTAGAAGTTTTTCACAAAAATGTGATTTTTGCATGTAAAACTACATTTTCTTACTTTGAACTTAATCAACTGTTGTGTCAAAACAAATTGATTCAGGTAGAACATTTTTTATCATACATGTTGATGAACTTCAAACATATAAAACCATGTGATTGATGCTAGCTGAAGATTAGCCTGAATTGATAAGTTGTTTTTTCTAATATGTTGGCTGTGGGGTAAAGTGAGAAATGTAGCACAAGTTAAGTTTAGTCTTAAACATATTTTAGTGTAATATTACATTACATACGTCTTACTTTTAATGCCATAAACATTGTAGAAAAGCCATCATGCCAAGAAACTACACCAGGAAGACAACCTGGGGCCAAACACCCCTCACAGAGATGGAGAGTGCAGCCGCTGAGGTCATGCAAGGAAAGAAGTCCTTAAGAAAAGCTGGAAGGGATAGAAATATTGACAAGACAACCCTCAAAAGATTCATAAAGAAAAAAGAGAAAGGGGAAGTAAAATCAGTAGCCTGGGGTGCAGTAGCTGAGGCAAAGAGAATATTCACAGATGAGCTGGAGGAAGAGCTTACCAAACACTTGAAACAAGTAGCTGACCAGTTCCATGGCCTCGCTCCAGTAAAGTGCCATGAACTGGCATTTGAATACGCAGAGAAACAATATCCCTGTCCCTTCCAATTGGACCGAGAAACAATGTGCAGGTAAGCTAGGGTGTGCAAGAGATCACATGAATCATAATAATCATAAATGTGCTTAATTGAGCTATTACAACATGTGTTGTTATTGTAGTTTTAAAGTGGAAGAAGTAAGTGGATCACTTTACCCCCTTGATTTCTCTGGTCTGTCTCAAGGGGTAAAGTGAGACATAGGACCACGTTTTTAAAAACAATCATATTTTCACTTCCCTTTGTCCTGAAGACATTCTGATCATTTCCATGGCTAGGAAACATTCTGAATTAATGGGAAATGTGTGAATTTTACTGAAAAATTATTTTAGCTCGCCTAAAGGGGAGCAAATGTAAAAAATGTCTCGCATTACCCCGCTAGTCGGGCCAATTTCAAATGGATGGCGGGCCGCAAATGGCCAGCGGGCTGTAGTTTGGACACCCCTGATCTAAGTCATAATTTTGGTATCGTGACAACAATAGAGCTGAGTCAGTTCTTTACTGAAGACACAGCCTCTTCAGTCCTTACTCTTCATCAGTGTCTTCATCACAATCAGTATTTTTTTACTCAGACTGATCTGTCAGACTTTTATTATCTGATCAGTAGATATATTAAACGTTAAATAATATAATCCAAATGAATTTGATGTTTTTATTGGAAAACATTGTTGTTGATCGCAGCTTCATGCTCAAGGCCTGATTTTATAATTTCATCACATGATATTGAACATTGTCTGTGAAGCAGCCTCCTGCTCCGAGCCTCCTTCACTATTGTGAGCTCACCGTGCTCTGGTCGTCTTGACGATATCGGTCACTGCTCTCTTAAGTCCCCCTCTCTTCCACAGCTGTGGAGAAATTTGAGCTGTCAACAGAGCGACGCGCCCGGGAGCGCCAGGAGTACGAGCGACTGGTCAGCGAGAAGGAGGCCCTCAGGGAGCTCATGGAGGAGGAGCAGAGGCAAGAGGAGGTCCAGCGACAAAAAGAGGAGATCACCAGGCTGCGGCAAGAACAGGTCACTTTCAAACACGACACCGTTCATTGACAGGAGATGAGGGAAAATACTATGAAACAACAGTATAGCTGTAAATTTAACCTGTAATGGAAATGTGTATATATATATAATGTGAAAAAATCAGTTGAGAATCCATTGTCATCTTACCAATGTGCAAATAATTTGTTAATAAATTCAACATGTTGTAAAAATCTGTTGCATGGATGAGCCTCGGCATTAAAACCAATTAGTAGTTTGAATGTGTTTTTAGAAAAATAACGTCTATGGGCTGTATCGGATGATCTGTGTGTGTGACACTCTTCCTATGATCTCCTCTGCAGGTTCACAAAGCTCAGCCCGTCAAACACTTCAAACCTGTTCTGGTTAAGAAGAGTGACGTTCCTCTCACAGTCCCACACAGTCCAAACTTCTCTGATCGCTTCTGCCTGTGATCTAGTGTCTCTGTGCTTGTACATAGATTGTATATTTGAAACAATTAAAGCTTGATGTAGTTTCTTGAGCTTTATATTTCAATGAAGTGTTTACATTTTAATGCTGTCTTATGCTTTCCTTTCCTCTTAATAAAGTTGATGAATCAATCATGATTATGGACATTTAATTAGAAATTCCACCTGTAATGTTTTTGCTTGTGAATCTCAATATTTTGTTGATGTGCTGTTACATACAACATCTATTGAACTTCAGTCCATCCTGAGAGGGGGATCCTTCCCTTGTAACTCTCTGAGCTCTGTTTGCTTTTTTCCCCACTATTGTTGAGGGTTGTCCAATTTGGTTTTTACCATCTCGGGATCATTATCAAATTCAGAGATTAGGTCATGCATGCTTTTATTACATCAATTTTTTTTTATTGCTCTTCAGACTGCATGGCCTGGTCCATGCTGCATCTCAGATTTATTTTTATTATTCTCTATTTACATTTGCACAGCTTGTGATCTTCAGGCGAGGTTCTACTGTGGCTTCCTGAATCTGGACTGAAACCTACACAGGCAGAGTGTTATACATCAGGGCCTCAAGACTCCGGACTGAATTGTCTGAGACAACTCAGACATTACTTTTCTCAGTAACAGTCTTAATGAATTACTTGGGGTGCCAGCTATTATTTGTCTTATATATTTATGTGCCTCAGTATTTTAACCTTTGTTTCTGTTGACAGTTCTCTACAAATAAAGTTATTAAAAGGTCAATGTGTACATTGTATTGACATCTAGTGGTGAAGTTTCATGTTGCAGCTGAATACACCTTCCCTTTCTAAACAGGAAGGAGAACCTGTAAAACATGGTGATCTCCGCAAAGAGGACCCGCTCTTGATAAAGTATTTAATATAAAGGTCCTATTGTAGGGTAAAAACCACTGTACAATTTAGGTGAAACACACTAACTAAAACATTAAGATTATTTTATTTTTTCCAATACATATCTTACACACTGAACTTTTTAAGTGAACATGATGTCACACAGATGTCGGACAGCCGCAGGACGTGAAGCAGTTTAACATTCAATTGAAATAATCTCCAGTGTTTTCTGGTTCACAGCAAACACTGACCTCAGTGCAGTTATGACATCACTGAGTGAAAGTGACCTGTCTGCATGAAGCCACTCTTTTGAAGAGTTTTTAAAGTCAACCATCACATTTGAGTTGATACTTATAACAGATACATGATGCTACCACATCACCTGCTGCCTGTGTATCTACCGTTTGATGTGAAGTTGCTCTGAGCAAAGAAAGCTTGTCTGGGTTCTTAGTTTTCTTATCACATCTGTGAGAATCTTCAGTCAGGGATCACGGCTCAATCACTTCAGTTTGGTAATATTTTTATAAAGTTTTATTCAAGTTGTGTTAAAAGCACAGATGTCGCAGATAGGAGAAAACTAAAAGGATAGAATTGCCCTTTAGGCATCAACGGGAAAAGGAGGGGCTGGCTAGATAATAAAGGTGACACGTCTTTGAGGAAAAAAGAGAGGGAAAACACACAAAGGCAGCATGGAGTGGAAACATGTGAAGTGAGAGTAACTGTAGAAAGGAGATATAAAAAAACAGATAAACTAGTTTCTGGAAAGTTGATCCAAGAACTGAATGGATTTATTGCACCAACGTCCTGGACCATGAGGAAAAGAAGCTGATACCTTGAGCCTGAAGTGGATGTTAAACCCCATCTTACCTGCTCGGATTGGAACGTGATTCCCTCTGTCCTGGATGAAACAAACAAGATAAGTGTCCCTTTTGAGACTCTTCTGGCGTCACCGAGTTCTCTTGCCTCTGCAAAATTCACCCCTCATCTTACCTCTACCTGGAGATTAAAGGCCCTCCAAAAAAAAGAACAAATATCCCCCCCCCCACACACACACTCACACACTCAAACTCACACTTGAACTAGAACTATACTCATCATGAACTCTTAATGGAAGTTTCTTTCATATGATTATTGAATGGACGGTTAATTGTTCTTATTTGGAAATGAATTTGTTTGCATTGATTACTGGATATTTTGGTCAAAATGAGTTCTTTGTCTGCTTATCCATCATAACTATTTTGATGTGAGTGTTAACTTGATTGAATAATTCAATTGAATATATATTGATTAACCAAATTGATTGTTTGTGATTTATTTTTCTTTGATTTCTTTTGTATTTAGGTAAATAAGCTATCCGGGAGATATTATAATTTTTGACAGGTGAAGAATCCCTGTCTGGAGCCCAACTCTTTTATTTTTTTCAATTTAGAAAACCTACCCTCACGTGTGTGAATATGTTACTCTGACCAGAAACTCAGCTGACTGACCTCAGTGAAAGCAGAGGAATTCAGAATCTGTCAAAAAGCAGTGAGAATGCAAATAAACAAAATAGTTGAGCGGGTTTCATCAAATAAACTCAAATAAAAATAAATTAAGAGGCATACCAGGTTTTGGAGTATTTCACTTCAATAAAAAATCAGATATGAGTACCAAAAGGCACTTTATGTAACTTATGGAAGTAAATTCAACAACACAAGGTTTTTACAAAAGCATGTTTAAAAAGTCTGAGCTGAACTGGTGATTTCCTGAGAAACGTGGAGCTGGAGGCAAAGCAGGCTCCACAGCTGGTTGGGTGTTGTCATCTTCAGAGATCCACAAAGGACACTGCAATGTAGCGGACGCCGGCGGTGGTTGGCAAGCCTTCGTGGTAGTGGGTGAGGCGGCCTGGGTGCATGAGGGCCCAGCCTTTACGAGGAGCGTCTACGGAGCAGTCGTAGCGGAGGAACCTGCATCCACCACCCTGCAGTCAGAGCATGACACGTTAACGTCTGACAGAGGAACATGCTTCAAGTGCTGATTGTGCTTGTTCCAGCCATTATTTTAATGTGCTATTGTATAGATATGATATAATGTATAGAAGGGTTGAAAGTGAATATTGTGGTTTCACTTGAGTCTTTTCAGTGGTTTTGCTACGATTTTGCATTTGTTCTAAAACTGGCCTATAAAACTATGTGGCACGTGCCCTGAGTCCTTAGTGACCTGGCAGCACACACAGTCTTGGACCCAATTCTTTATGTCTGAAGACAGTCCTGGCCAATAGCAGCGCTTTCGTACCAATTCTATAGTCCGCTCGATGCCCTGGTGGCCGTGCTCTTGGCGAGGCTTGTTCAAGGTCTCCTGCTTGAGCAAGCAAGATTAACTGCAGAGACTCCTATCCCCCGTCTGAGCGGAAGACTCGGCGGAGAAGAACCCAGATTTTCTCCACTAGGCGATCCCATAGGCGCAAAATTGCCATGACCGGCTTGGACATTTTTTGCCTTTCAGCCGAGGTGCGAGGGGCTCTCCGTCGCCAAAACACAAACACATCTTTTAGAAAGGGATTATCCTCATGCAAGGAGCAGAGATCAGATGCAGAGTGGGATGGAAGAGCTGAGACTAGGGACTGAGTTGCAGACACCACCGGATCTGGGTGTGGCCCTTGCTGAAACCCTAGGCGGACTGAAGTGCCAGTCAAGACATGAGCAACTAAATGGGAGCCAGAAACAAAGTGTCGTGAGAGCGCATCAGCGTTCCTGTTGCTGCGACCTGAACGATACTTTATGGCAAAGTCAAAGTCGGCCAACTGACCAGCCCATCGTTGCTCTGTGGCCCCCAATTTAGCTGACTGGAGATAGCTCAACGGGTTGTTGACAATATAGACAAGGCACTTATGCCCCAACAAATACTCCCGGAAATTCTCCATCATGGCCCAATTCAGTGCTAGGAATTCCAGCTTCATGGAAGTATAGTTTCGACATGTTGCGCTCGGTGGGCCGAAGGCCTTTGCTGGCATAAGCCACAGGTTTCAGGCCAGTGTCAGTCTCCTGGGAGAGGAGAGCCCCAAGACCACTATAGCTGGCAAAAATTCCTAAAATGAAAGGCAGCGAAAAGTGGGCATATATGCCCGGGGGATGAGACCAACTTTGACTTCAAGGCCTCAAAGCATGACTCACACTGAGGTGTCCACGCAGCACCTAAAGTTTGGCTTATTTCCAGCCTCTTCAGAGGTTGTTCAAAAGAGGAGGAGAAGACAATAATATCATCAAGATACAGTAGCAAAGTCTGACCCTGCTAGTTACCAAACATCCGCTGCATCAGACGCTGGAAAGTGCTTGGGGCATTAAACTGGCCAAAAGGCATGCGATGAAACTCGAAAAGGCCAAATGGTGTACAGATTTCAGTTTTGGGTCGAACTTGTTCTGCCATAGGAACCTGGTTGTAACCACAGGCCAGATCGAGGGTAGAAAACCAGGAAGCGCCAGAGAGTGCATCCAAGCTCTCCTCGATGCCAGGCAGAGGAAATGAAACCTTTCTGGTATTACTGTTAAGGAGGCGATAGTCCATGCACAAGTGCAGGCTCCCATCCTTTTTCCTTACCAATACTTTGGGTGATGCATATGGACTACTGCTCTCCCTAATGACCCGGGACTCCAACAGATGATTAATATGAACCATCACTGCTTCGTACTCTGAGGAAGAGATATGCCGGTACCTCTGCCGATCAATCAAAATGTATTTGTATAGACCATATTCACAAATCACAATTTGTCTCATAGGGCTTTAACAAGATGTGACATGCTCTGCCCTTAACCCTCAACAAGAGTAAGGAAAAACTATCAAAAGAAAACACATGTGAGAGATCCCTCTCACAGGACAGACAGAAGTGCAACAGATGCCACGTGTAATGGAGAACATCAGAAAGATAAGGGTATATGCAAAATTGATTAGAATAAACAGTTTGTAGCATAATGGAAGGTCAATGAAAAAGTAATTGCCTTACAACTTTATTTTAAATCCCTGTTTATTTGTCGACATCATGTCATTGTAAATCCTAGGGGCCTTGTGGGAACATGTGGATGGAGCCAGCATCTGATGCAAATATGCATTGTAACACTAGAGGTCACCATGGGTTGTCTCGGCATTGCACACACAGGACACTGAGCTTTGAGCACAGCTTTTTATTGCTGCACCAAAACACAGCGCCACCTCCACTCTGGCACACAGTTCATTACGTAAGTCCTGACTGAGTGAAATGACCCGGACATTTTTCAGTGGCTGCAATAATAATAATTGAATGGATCGAAGGAGCTTTAATGCTTTTTAACATATTTTTTATGGATAAGGATCATTCATTAAGCTTAGGTTAAATTCAGCCCAACCTTAAGGAATCAATTAGTAATACCTGTGTTTACCTATTTCATGTCAAAATGGCTGAAAAGGGTGTATTTCACAGATGTCTGGTAGAGGTGATGAATGCAGCAGATGAAAACAGGTCAGACTATTGCGTCACAAATTGCTGACTAAAAAAAGTTTAGATGTCCAGATGATCCACCCTCTGCCGGTCCTCTTTGGTGAGGGTGCGTTTACATCCTTTCTAATCTTAACAGTGTACCCACACACTTATCACAAGCAAAAGTACACTTGTTTTATCATGCTAACACCAAGAGCAAAACAAAACAACAAAAGGAGACAATGAACAGCCTGATAAGTAAAAATTTGTGACTGCTTCACTGTATTTTATTAACGTGGCACTCAGCCCCTACCCTCACTGAATTGTTTAAAGGCTTTGTTATTACTGCCTGTGTCATGAACCTCTCTACCACTCATACTATACCATACAGTATATATATTTGTTTAAGAAAAAACTGTTGAAAAGGCCAACAAACGGTTTTGTCTATTTCGTTCACTGTTATTGTTGACACTGTACAGTACAGTGTTGAGTGTGTGTGTAACTGCTGCTGATAGTTTTTTTTACTATAAAGGGGTTCTTGGCCCACATGATAAACAAGATCAAGAGTTGGATAGAGTCATGTGAATGTCTGAAAGCAGCTTTTGACGACTGAGACCAATACAATTTAGTTTTATTGGCTCCTCCATAGACATACACTTTTAACAATTCATGATCATCAAATCATGATCATGATTGAGAATTGGAGAAATATAGCATATTCTTTAACCCGCCTGTTAAACTATTTCTATTTTATTCTATTTAAATACGCCACATTGTTTCTCATGTCCATTTTTAACTTGGCCTCATGCCATAAAGGGCATGTCATGTGACGAATGCACTACAGGTGTCCAAGCAACTGTGGTTGTAAGTATAAAGTTATGTATTCTTTTGTTTTCTAGAAATTCCAAAAACAGAAATACTGAGAATAGATGAATATACATTAGGAATACAACCACACAGAGACATCCAGTCATTGGAAAACAACAACAGCGCCACAGGATAAAGTAGGCCTACCTATTACTGTAAGGGAATACCTGCTCAGTGCAGGAGTAAAGGGGCCCACAGCATGTGTTATTGGTCCAGATTGAGTGCTGGCTGTAACTTGTCATTGTGTTGTGGGTTTGCAGCTGCTGTGCTGCAGATGTGACCCTGCTGATATGACAGCAGGAAAAGGAGCATCCAGACCCCTCAGCAGCCTTGACAGAGAGACAGTCGCACTGAACTGTACAGGTGGACCTGTTCAAAGTCTAGGCATCTGTGTTTGTGCACAAAGCAGAGCACTCTGGTGTTCTGTACATGTACTGCAAAATAACAAAAACAAAAAACACATTTCTCAATGTCTCTTACATCAAAATACAGAATAGTACAAGAGCTGATATTGTACTTAGCATGAGAAAAGACCCTGGGTATGTCCCTACCAATCATCATCCCACTCCCATCCCGATCCCCCTATAGTCTTTTTACATATATATATATATATATCTATACATATATATCTATAGTGATATAGATATAGATATAGATATATCAAAAGTCACACAAACTAGCTCGTAATTTGACATGACATCACATCTGCCTTGGAGCGTAGGCTAGGTTTAACCAGAGGAAAACCTAGCCTATGTAATAGCACAGAGCTAGCCACATATTTAAATATGATTGCAATAACAACTCCCAGAGTGAAGTTAAATCATATTGATGTAACAAGACAAAGTACACATCAAACGATTTAAGTTTGGTCTTAATAAGTTATTTGATGCTATAATAATGTGATGAAATTGTCACCCCACAACCATAGTTTTTAAGCTGTAGGTGATTACAGCATTTTTCATTAAAAGCATTGACCTGAAAGCAAAGGTGCATTATTTCTTATAATAGACTTGCTCAAGATAGGTGAAGTCTGCATGAAATGTACATCCATACTTCCAGGCTTGCTGAAAATAGTCGAATAAGAGAAACCAAGGCGAGCGCTGACGACTTCTGACGACAGAAGATAGAAATGTTGCTGAGCTCACTGTAAATCAGCTGCTCCATGGATGCAACTAAAAATATTATTTAGCAAAATGTTGCCAGTCTAACATTTAACCCTTTGGTTTGACAACAACAGTATGGCCATGAGAATCAGATGTGGCTGGAAGCTTTGTTGGAGCAGCCCAGCATGGGAAGAAATGGGAGTGAATAATATTATCCGACTGTGACGCAAGCAGCCACAAGAAGAGCGCTCTCCCCACCGCCTTATCAAGGTGACCGCAAACAGCTGTTACTATGTTGTGGGTCAAAAGGCCAGAAACACCTTTCTGCCTGATTACAATTTTTTTTTCACTAGTTTGAAGCAAATTGTACTCTGCGAGGGAAACTGAATTCAGTGGGTTTGACGGGCAGCAAAATAAAAGATTCTACATGGCTACTTACATATATGGGCGGCTGTGGCTGAGGGGTAGAGTGGTCGTCCTCCAACCTGAAGGTCGGCGGTTCGATTCCCAGTCTGAACCATCTGCATGCCGAAGTGTCCTTGGGCAAGATGCTGAACCCCGAATGGCCCCCCCTTAGAATAACAAAGTGCTGGGATAGATGCACTGTATGAATGTGTGTGTGAATGGGTGAATGTGAAACTGTAATGTAAAGCGCTTTGAGTGGTCATCAAGACTAGAAAAGCGCTATATAAATACAAATCCATTTACCATTTACCATTTACCATATTGAAGGGTCCATGAGCAAGATATTGAACCCCCAACTCATCCTAGTGCTGCATCATCAGGTTTTGAATAATGGCAAACGTTGTCCCTGAGGTGTTAATCTCTTGGAATAAAATCAGTCAAATTTGTCCATATAAATATAAAACGGTCATCTTGATGTGATAGGTCATTCTGGAATTAGAAATGTTAGAATTAATTATAAATTTATTTATTCTGCAGAATATTACAGTACGTTTCAAGAGAATGGGCATAATACTTACGTTAGCCACAGCTTTGTCCTATAAATCATTCAATCAAATTTAATTGTATAGCCCATCATAAATCACAATTTGTCTCATAGGGCTTTAACAAGGTGTGACATCCTCTGCCCTTAACCCTCAACAAGAGTGAGGAAATACTACTAAAAAACGTAGAAACCTCAGAGAGCCACATGTGAGGGATCCCTATCCCAGGACGGACAGAAGTGCAATATATGCCACTTGTATAGGAGAACATCAGAAAGATACGGGTATTTGCAGCATTGATTAGAATAAACACTTTGTAGTATAACTGAAGGTCAATTAATTGATGGATTATTACCAGTAATGGTCGAGTATCTGATGAGAAATATTATATCAAGAAGTCTTGTTGTAATCAAAGTCTATGGTCAGCAGCCATGATCATGATCCACCATCAATATCAGATGCCACTATAGTCCACAGTCATTGTCCACTGCCGCCATCAGGATCCACCATCAGCTGCCACCTTGTTCGTGGTCCACCACAACTATCAGATGCCAACACGATGCAGGATCCGCCATTACGATCTATGATTCACGATTCACCTTCATAATCCACGATGTCGCCGCAGCCGATGCCCTGGATCTGCAGAAGATAAGGCAAAGGGACTCCGGGAAGAAGTGAAATCAGTAACATGTATTGATGAGATATTCATTTCTTTGATGTGATAACGATTCAGAAGAGGAAGGAGAAGCTGGGAAGAGAAGGTCCGTGTGTCATGTGTCCCCCGACATTCTAGATCTATAGCAGCATAACTAAGAGCAGGTCTAAGACCAGCCTGGACAGGCTCTCACTATAAGCTTTATTGTAAAGAAAGGTTTTAAGCCTACTCTTAAATGTACAGATGGTGTCTGCCTACCGTACTGACAGTGGTAGATGATTCCACAGGAGAGGTGCTTGATGGCTAAAAGCTCTGGCTCTATGGTGCCATATTATTAAGGGCCTTGAAGGTGAGTAGGAGAATTTTTAATTCTATTCTAGATTTAACTGGAAGCCAGTGTAGTGAAGCTAATACTGGAGAAATGTGGTCTCTTTTCTTGGTTCTTGTCAGGACACGTGCTGCAGCATTTTGGACAAGATGCAGAGTTTTTAACGACTTACTGCTGGAGCTTGAAAATAAGGAATTACAATAGTCCAGTTTTTCTGCATCTTTTTGAGAAAGGACATTGCAGTTGGAAGAAGGCAGTCTTAGAATTTTTTTTTAGTGAGAATTAAAAGGACAAATCAGGATCGAAGATCACTCCCAAGTTCCTGACTGTTTCATTGGAAGCAAGGGCAATGTCGTCTAGGTGTTTGGGGTCAAGTATTATAACCTCTGTTTTATCTGAGTTTAATAAGAGAAAATTGCGGGTAATCCAGGTTTTTATGTCCTTGAGACAGGCATGGTGTTCAGTTATTTGATTACTCTCTTCTGTTTTTATTGACAAGTCTAACTGGGTGTCATCCGAATAGAAGTGGAAATTTGAGTGTATCCTGATAATGTGGAAGCATATATTATGTGAATAAACTTGGGCTGAGCACAGAGCCCTGTGGAACACCATGGTTACCTTTGGTGCGCACAGATGACTCATCATTAATTTGCACAAATTTGAATCGACCTGAAAAATAGGATTTAAACCAGTTTAGGGCGGTTCCTTTAATTTTAATTAACTGTTCTATTCTTTGTAATAAAATTTGATGGTCAATTGTGTCATATTCTGCACTGAGATCTAACGGAACGAGGAAAAGCACAAATCCCTGATCTGAAGCTATCAGAAGGTCATTATTGACTTTTGCCAAGGCTGTCTCTGTTCTATGATTGGCTCTAAACCCCGACTGAAAGTCTTCATATACATTACTCTCCTGGATAAACTCACACAGCTGATTGGCTACAACCTTTGTCATGATTTATGACAGTAAGGGGAGGTTAGATAGCGGTCTGTAATTGGCTAAAACCTCCGGGTCTAGGATGGAGTTTTTGAGAAGGGGTTTGATTACAGCTAGTTTAAAGGACTTTGGTAAATATCCTGATGATAATGACAGATTGATAGTATTTAGTAACGTACTATCAATTAGGGGCAGAATGTCCTGGCTACAGTGCTGAAGAGAAAACTGTTGTTGTTTTTATTTTCTTTTACTAGTTTCGAGTGGTAGGCAGGTCTTGCTTTGTGGAGGGCTTTTTTATATTTAACACTACTCTTCCAGTCTAGGAGATTTTCAACATAGGAGCCGGAGCGCCACTTCCTTTCTAGTTTTCTTGACGCTTGTTTTAATTCATGTTTGTAGGAATTATACCATGGAGCTAATTTACTATGTTTTTTGCACCTTTCTTTTTTAGAGGCGCTATTGAGTCTAATGTTAATCTCAATGACTTTACAGAGCTATCCATGAGATGATCAATCTCAGTGGATCTAGGCTTTTTAAAGAATTTGTTGGTTATATATCGACGGATAATAAGGGTTTAAATGTAATTGGATTAATTTCTTTAAATTTAGGTACAGCACTATCAGGTAGACACACATAAAATAATTTTAAGGTTATTACATTATGGTCTGATAGATCCGGAGGATTATGGCTGTATGTGATTCTACTCTTCCATCTCTTCAGGGAATAGAGAAAATGTAACCAGCACTTACTCACAGGCAGAAACAATCAAATAGATTTGATTGAAAATTAAAACAAAACTAACAGAACTGAAAGGTTGAAATAATATAATATCAAAGAAAGATATAGTTGATCCATTGAAATAATAACTGAATACAAATGAGCAAGGGTCCAGAGCAAATAATATTCAGACAGTTTTCTGGTATAGTGCTTTTGACCTTCTAACATGTTTTTGCACATTTCACAATAGGGGGATTGAAATTACTTTATAGTTGTTTTGATATCTTATGATTTTTAAATTTATATTTGTATTTAGTTGTGATTTGTATATTCATATTTGTATTTAATTTTTATTTTTCTATTCATATTAGTTTTGAGCTGTGATTATGATAATGGTCGGATATGACAGAAAATAAATCAGGAGGATTTACATATTTTCTCGATCATGTCACAAGAAGAAAGGAGCTGTTCTTCACAAGATATGTGACAGTGTTTCCTCTGCTAATGGAAATAAGATAGGACGCATTGAAACTCCTTCCCTTATCATTTGAAGACTTCTCCTTTCTAGGTAATAATGTATATTTCACTTTATACACAGTGGTCCTTCAAGGACTCAGTGGTGTGCTGCACATCTGGAGCACTGGAACATTTTCCTGTGGCCTGATGGTCCTTCTGGTCTGCCTAGAACAGTCAACTTGACCAGCGACAATATAGCATGCAGGAACGAGTTGACACACCTCTCAAATACATTTATCAGGCAAAGGAAATCATCACCTCTCTCGGTGAGATACATAGCAGCTCTGCTCTCTAAAACCTTTGTAGCTACCGCATGACGTCATCTACAAGATGGCAGAGAGCAGTGAGTTTCTGCTATTCTCACTGGTCTCCTTTATGCACACCAGTGAGTGAAAATTGTAATCTTAAACTTTTTAGTAACTTAGATTGGTGTAGCTTATTTTAAATCTCAGTGAATGTGTACGTGTAAGTTATTGATACTTTTGATATTCTTGATGCTTGAATAAGCTTAACATTTGAGCTAGTGTATCTCACTCTCTTTTTAAATATATAGACTATTTATACTGTTTCTACATACAGTACATGTATATGTATCCTATGATTGCTGTATTAATTTTTTAATACTTTAACCTACTACTTGTTGGTCAGTCCCAGATTTATTTATTTTGTAATTTAGTTAACTTTCAGAACATACTGGCCAAATTTATAACTTGTCCGTGAACCGGAACATCAATATATGGGATTAGGCTGCAAAATTAGAGGTGTGGTGTTCTGCATGAAAAGGGTTGGCCTGGAATGGAGTCAACTTACCTAATTAATGACAGTAATTTTACCAGAAAATCCTCATGCCTATTTTTGGCCTTTACTAATCGTGCACATAGCTTCAATTGTGGTACCAAAATCCTTCCTTTACAACAGCAACTGCACCTACAATAATGAAAAGTGCTGAAATATCTCAAGTGCATTGAGATAATGTATATTGTGATTCGGCACTTTACAAGTAAAATTAGGACACGTCCCCCGACCAATAAACTGAATTGTAAACTGGACGAATAATAATAATAAAACTGTAACACTTTGACAACAAGCAAAAACGATGACTTGAGAGGAGAGGAGAAAAGCGAGCAGTAATATTGTAGAATCTAAAGATATTTTTGTATATTCTATATAACTTGAAAATGTATAGTTATATTAAATACACATAGACATATATATATATATATATATATATATATATTACCAAGCACATATTAGACTTACAATACAGTATTAAAGATTGTTTTAAATAATAAAATACATAAAAATTCATCTTGTGTGTTAATAATGAGTTGTGAGATTTTGCCCCCCCCCCATGTTCACTTTATGACTATACAGCCTTGAATTGTACTGAATTGAATTGGAATATTACTGATTGTAAGTTGTGTTATGAGACAAGTAAAATAATGTCTCATAACACAACTTATGACCCCCAAGCATTTTATAAAACCAACGCTCGATGGTTCCTTTTGTGCTCTACTGCAAAAGTGCACCGTCAGTGCAGTCAGTGAGTAAGAATAGAAAGAAGAGGTATTTCCTTTTACTGCACAAGAAACACTTCTACAAAATGTGTTGGCACAATGAAAAAGAGTTGCTGTTCTTTACATTTATTTTTACAACTTGTATTTACCTAAAAGGCTCAATAATTTACACTTTCTTTTTTAACCGATAGACTGTAGGTTATGTTTGCAACTCCTCCAACTGCATACGTATGTCCAGATACTGTGTCTGCCTAGAAACCAAGGCAACTACTTCCTCTCCAACAAGAGATACCTCTGGATAAAGACTGAGACTGCGAATGTACTCACTAATCTCATAGTGATGCAGATGAAGCATAAAGAGTCATTCGATTTATCAGGCTGCTCCACACAGGGCTGAGATAGCCCTCACGACTTTGAGAGATGATAACCTCAGCCATGTCAAAGTGAAATGAGTCAGCTGTTTATGATCCTACTGTAGCTGAACGCCAAAACAAAAGACAAGTTGTGTTGAGCCTGATAGTGTTATAAAATGTTTCAAGATAGAACGTAGTGGTCAAACCTTAACTGTTTTTTCTCCTGCAGTGGCTTCAAATGAACATGGAACATCGACATACAACAAGTTTTTTAATTTATTACAGTCACAGTGGAATAAATAATGAATGCAAAAAAATGTTTTACAAAAAACCTGTTCATACTCACAATATGACATACAAGATAATTTCAGACAGAGGAAACCACTGAAGCAGAAATGACAAGTTCAATCTGAACCATTTAATAAATATTTAATATATACATTCTGCCCTGCTAATGACTTCATCCAAAACACACAGTCACTCCGTCTAAATATTATGAAAAAGTACAAAAGGACTAATGCATGTGAACAGATGTAGTAACTGGTAGTGAATAATTTAACTCCGATAGGGATGCTATACACAGCAGGCCTATTTGAATAGGCCTGCTGTGTTCTCTTGCTCCTTATTTCTCCTAAGGAGAAACGGGTCAGAATGTAGTAGAGGTTTTATGAGTACACACATTACTTAAGTAGAGAAAGAGATGTTTCAGTTGAAAATGACTCAAGTAAAAGTATAACCTCTTTACACAAGTAAAAGAATAAAAGTAAATGTTCTAAAATGTACTCTAAGTATAAAAGTAAAACATTTTTTTTACCGGCTCTGAGGCCAGTGATGTGGAATGGTTGTTGCTTTGCTTTGTCGTAAACATTATCAACATTATTATTAATTTTGGCCGATTCTTTAATTTCTCCAATGTTGTTACTCCTCGTCACATCGTCTGCTGCGCCTTTTGGCGGTTGAATCTCCCTCTCCTGTCTGTTTCGTTTTCGAATACTTCTTTTAAGCAGTGTTGTGAGTGATATACGCTGATAGATACACATTAAGGAAAACCTTCCCTGTGCTACTCTTCCTTTAGGTGGAAATCTGTCTTAATGTTTGGAAGGTGGTGCTCGTTGATGCAAAATATAAAAAAATTCGAATAATTCCCAACAAATGCTTTAAAATGAAAGTAATGGTGTTTTTTGAAAATTTAAGAAGCCGAAACTACGGATTTTTCTGTTGAACTGTAGGAAGTAGAAGTAGAGTTTGTCAAGTAAGGACAGATACCTGAAAGATTACAGTAACAATTTTTTTGTAATTTATTACTTCCCACCTCTTGACTTTAGTCATGTTGCAATAAGATATAATTTCTCAAGAGACAAACAAAAGGCAATTGTGAGCAGCAAAATTTCACTCAGATTCCGATCCAGTATCTATATATATGCTTATTTCCATGAGGTCAGTGGTCAAGGGTTAAATCTCTTTGCTCTCTCAGAGGGTGAGGGAGGCCTGTTGGATGTGCTGGTTTAATCCTCCTTTTTGATGAGGGCACTTTGGCTTTCCTTGGGATTGAAGGCTGTATTTTCTTTCTATAAGCTTCCCTCTTTGGACTGTTGGGAGCACCCAGGTGCTCCAAGAGTTTCTTGTGAAATACTGCTTCGAACTGCTGTGCCTGCAAAACAAAGACAGGACAAAAATGAGTTGATTCAAGGACATGGTGCAGGGAAACCTTGGCCCTCTGTGGGACCTGCACTGTTCCACAAGAGCTTATCAGGGATATCAGTTACTTATAGTGTATTCTTTGGTTTTGTGTGTTGTATAAAAACTCATTCTTTTTACGTTGAATTTGTTTTCACCTTTAGCTGCGTTTGTTGTGGTGTGTGTGGGCCGATTTCTCTGTGAGAATAGATTCTCCACTCCTTCTCAGATTTTGGGTATTGGGTTTTTTGTGGTGGTCGTGGTTATCAGTACATCAAACACGTGGTTGTAAGTTAGGTAGGACTGTGACCCTGCTCTCGTTTCAGCGGTCTTTGATTGGTCTGATTGTAAAACTATTCAGTGCATTTGACAGCTGTGTATAAAGTTATTAAGGAAACATTTAGTGAAGATGACTTTTTATGAAATTGTTCTTACCATATCTAGCTGTGTTGTGCTGTGTGCTGTTGTGGTTGTGACTGGCCAAGCGGTGGTATGCTCCCGGCTCTTTGGTTTGGCACAGTACTTCTCCAGATGCTGAAGGTCACAGCCACCTGTTTGGCAGCACTGATCTACTATCCCCTTCCCTCTGGGCCGGGGACCGTAACCTGACCATGTTCCTTTACCTGCAGAGGTAAACCAGGCAACTCATGTCAAGCTGCATTCCTTCCTTACTTAAAAAAACAGAGATGAATTAAACCTTTTTAAGTCTGTATGCAATGTTTCTGAAAAAAACCTCACCTGATTCGTGACACTGCCGTTCGCATTTACTGGACAAAACAACCCGACTAATGATTTGGCAGTTGTGAAAGGTGGTTGTTGTTCTGATAGACAGTTTGAGGGTATATGTAGAACATCAATATCCAGACCGTTGTCTTCTTTAAATTCCCCTGCACATTGCAATTGTTTGGCTTTGTTTTTGTTTTCATCTAGTGCCACCAGCACGTCAGTTTTCAATGAACTAGTGAAGCACTTCAACATCTACTAGACTGACAGGAACCAAAACCTCTAATGACTTGGTCTTTTCAAAGTGTGTTTGAAATGGGGGTAAAACCATCCCGGAGAACACAACATCATCATATGTGAAGTATATGGACCTACTCTGAATTGTTGTGCGCTCTTCTTCGTTGTAAGTGTGGAAGCTGGACCCATCTCAGATAACAAGTGTTTTAACAATAAAGCTATCACACACCGAGGCACGGTGTTCTGGTTAGCACGCTACCAGTTTTGGTGGACTGCCACCAGTCTGATAGCAGATGGAGAGGGTGGCCTTGGTCAGAACAGGGGAAAGGTAATCAGGTGAAAGGGCTTCTTGGTAATTCTATTGGTTCTGTGGGAGAAATTATAATCTCATAATAATGAACTGTTCAAGATGCTTCACTTCATCAAATCTGTGTTTGGCCCCTGTTACTCCAACATGCTGCAGCAGCCAGCTGATCCAATGCCATGCATTTCTATCTCTTATAGTACAGTCAATAATATTATATTAGTTTTAGTTTGCTGAGGCCTAGGCTTATTTAAATATAAATACATAAACAGGGCATGATTTGTTGTTGTGGAGCTGATAACGTGCTCAGAATAACTACAATGTTTAACTGTGGACAGCATGACCATGACCATATCTGTGTTATTACACACCTCTGCTGGAGAAAGTGTTGCACAAAAAGTGGAATAACCCTGATAACATTTGATCTCACTAGTGTTTTTTATATTGATTAAAATCTACATTATATAGAGGCATTGAAACATACTACAGTAGTATTGTATTGAGTCCAGTACTGTTATAAATGATTAATTGACAACATATGTACTGTAACTGTACATTTTGTGTAGAGCTTTTTATTCGCAGTCTGGTGAAGAATGAAGTTAGAAAATGTGTGTTCATCATACCTGGTCTATATGCAGTGAAGATTTTATAGACAATGTTTTTTTTTAAATGAAACTGAATTGACTTTGTGTCATCTTAATATCTCCAAAATATACATTACATTTACAGTTTTCATTTAGCTGACGCTTTTATCCAAAGCGACTGACAATAAGTGCATTGAACCTTGAGGGTACAAACCCAGAACAGCAAGTACAATTTCTTCAAAAAATCCAAACTATGAAGTGCTATAAGTAAGTCCAATTTAAGACCCTAAGTGATTCTGTAACAGGATAGAAATAAACACCTGGACGCTGTGTGTGGTGGACAGACATTTTTCAGATTAACTACATCTCTGCACTGGCTAAAGACTTTTTAATGCTGAGGTACAAGTGTCCTCTCCAGAGCATCTGTCCTGCAACACATCCACACTGACATCCTCTCATATAAAATAGTATAGGGCATTAATGACATATGAGTATTTAACAGAGGTGTGGACTCGAGTCACATGACTTGGACTCGAGTCAAACTCGAGTCATGAATTTGATGACTTTAGACTCGACTTGACAAAATGTAAAGAGACTTGCAACTCGACTTGGACTTAAACATCAATGACTCGTGACTTCACTTGGACTTGAGCCTTTTGACTTGATAAGACTTGCTCCTTTCCCCAAAACCCAAAGATTAAAAAGTATTTTATTAAGGAACGTTATGTATCTTTCATTGTGTACGTGTGCGTCTGTTTGTGTGTGTGTGCAGCGCCGCCGCTCCCAAAACGCGCACTATGCGCTGTGCGTCGGGCACCCAGTCCTGAGGGGGCACCAAAAAATAGGCAACTGAAAAATCATCATAGTTATAATAATTATGTAGCCAGCGTTTGGTTGTATCATAGGTCCGGACTCAGCCGACAAAGGACACAAGAGCAGGTCATGTAGGGAAGCGTATTGCATTCACTTGAAAAAAAAAGCTCTGGGTAAAAAAAAATATTTTGAAAAAAAACTCTGTTTTTCTAACTCTGTTTTTACGAGATAAAAATCCTGTTTTTACGACTTTTTTTTCCTGTTTTTCCGAGATAACAATCCTGTTTTTACGACTTTTTTTTTCCCCTCTTTCAAATTAAAAGCGTCCAAAGACGTAGCGTCGCTTAAAACGGTCAGAATCTCCTTCTATATAAATAAAATTGAACTACAAAAGACTAATGTAGCCGAGCGGTCAGTTCTCTTTTACTGTCAGGAGTCCTCAGCCGAGAGAGGACACGAGAGATGGTTATTGAATCGGGACATCTCACCCGTTTATTTTCCTTCACACTTTTCTCTATCCACAGAACCCCTTTCCGTTAGAACCCCTTTCAAAACAAGAGTCCCATCCATCGAAAGACGGTCGAGACTTTCAACTGATGTTTTCAGGTTTATTTGAAACCTCCCGAAACAACACAGTAAGAGCTTGTGCCTCCTCGGAGGGTCGCTAAAATATAAAACTTTTCCTTTGTGAAGTTGCAGATTCATAACAGTAAGTCCGCGTCTATATAGGAACTTCAATTTCATGCTTTTAATTTGAAAGAGGAAAAAAAAAGTCGTAAAAACAGGATTGTTATCTCGGAAAAACAGGAAAAAAAAAGTCGTAAAAACAGGAAAAAAAAGTCGTAAAAACAGGGAAAAAAAAGTCGTAAAAACAGGAAAAAAAAAGTTAGAAAAACAGAGTTTTTTTCAAAATATTTTTTTTTACCCAGAGCTTTCAAGTGAATGCAATACGCTTCCGTAGTCATGCGCTCGGGACAGCGCTCCCGTTTATTCTCCGCTCATTTTACAACTACACTCATCACAGAACCCACTTCCTTTAAAACCCCCTTTCAAAATAAGAGTCACTACCAACAACCCACTTAAAACCGGAAATACAAATCAATCCTCAACAATAACGTCATTAAATAAATTAGCTTACAATTATAATGCCGATATTATTTCAGTATAAATATATTAGGTACCTTTTAGGAATGTATATCACAAAAAAGGCAGAACAAGAGATATATTAAATTGCTCAAAAAAAGTTTATTTAAGAAGATTGACTATTCTTGTTTGTACTTATTGATGATTATTTAATGTAATTTATTCAAAGTAACATTGAGTTTTGGAAAAACATGTCTGGTTTATTTTGATACAATTCTATTTACTGAAGAAAAGTTTGCACTTTCAAAGGGATCGTGTGTGTTTTGATTTTCTCAATTCTTGAATGTTCTACATAGTGTATTTACAAAGTAAAGTAAAATTTTGTGAATTTCTACGAAGATTTTGCACATCCCAGTACTTGTGTGTATGTATCTTTTGGCTGTTCTGTGTACTGTGTTTACAAAGTCGATTTTCCTCTTGCGCTTTAATAAAATGTTAAATTGGCAGAAACAAACTTGTCCTGTATCTATCTCATCTCAGATTAGATAGATACAGGACAGGAGAGAAACTGCTGTGGAACTAGTTAAAATGCTAAGTACAATGTTAACACTTTTGTACAAATAATTACAGTTGCACTTGTTTTTTCAAATGTGTTCATTCTGTAAAGGAGTGGTTTAAAATGAAGTTAAATGTTAAAAATGACTGGTTAACAGTGCAATAAGGATGTGCAATGTCAGCAAAATTTTTACTCTGTGATCAAAAAGACTCGAAAGGACTCGAAACTCAAATTTCAGGACTTGGACTTGACTTGAGACTTGTCAGTCTTGACTTTGGACTTGACTCGGGACTTGAGGGCAAAGACTTGAGACTTACTTGGGACTTGCAAAAAAATGACTTGGTCCCACCTCTGGTATTTAAATTTTTCTGAATACATATCTGACAACATCTTTGCAGTTTTACTGCAGGCTTCAACTGTTAAATCATTAAGAATTCGAATTTAGTTAATAACTTGATTTGAAATGTGGTGCAGAAATTAAAACATGTCTCCATTAAAAGTCTGTTACTGTTTACATCTGCACCTCAGTACAGAAATGACAAGGACAGACTTTGACACTGTGAAATGCCCTGAATTGATAATCACAAACAGGGATATGCATCATGGTGTTTTTGTAGGTTTCTCATCAAATGTTGATTGTGGTTCTGATAATAGTTGGTGATGTTGATTACATGACATGAGCAGAGCCTGAATGAGGTTAGATACTACAGGAAGATTATTTTATGAACTATCCAAAAGACACCTGACCTTTCCACTCCCAGCACAACTGACAAATGTCACCTTGTCTACTAGAAAAGCTTATTTTGGTGACATTAGATAGATAGCTGATAATATGAAGATAGACTTACCTAAATATATCCCACGATCACCGCACACAAATATGAGGTCACTGAGGAGATCCGTGCCACAGCGGAGTCTGGCTGCCTCTGAGGAGAGGGGCCAGCCTGCCAGACACATGAGCTGCACACACAACACCTGAAGATGAAAAGAGAAACTTCAATACAAAACATATCTGTGAAGATTCTCAGTCATCCGGCTCATGGTGTCTTTGGACTTATTGTCGGAGTGAACTCTTCAATACAAAATGTGCAACATACCATATTGAATTCATGTATTCAGGCTAAGCTAAGCAGTTTGAGGTGTCAACCATCGCCCTAAACTTTCCTGATTGGATTCAGCTAGGACCTTTATTTTATATTATCACCCCCTCTTTTCGATGATTTACATCAAAACCAAAACAATGCCTCTACAAATGAATCTACAGATTAATGTATTCATTATGATTTTCTATAACCTTCTTCTCTTTGACATAAAATTTAATAAAAAAATCCTGGCCCTGCCCTTTATAAATGAAATCATGGTCAATGGTCACTTTCATTTTCGATTTCTTATTTAATTACATTGTATCAGAGTTGATGGACAACAAATATTGCAAGACTCCTGTTTCATTCAAACAGGAGTCCCAGCTTTTTTTGCCCATTTTTCCAATGAAACTGCAAAGATGGTCATGAACGCATCCCCACATGTAACGGATGTCAAGTTGTGATTTTTACTGAGCATGGAGAGAGTGTGCTCTCAGTGGACTCAATACATACACATTTCAATACATTTAGGATAGCGAGGTGTGGTTCAAGGTATGAATCCACTTTCTGTTCTGTCCTGAAATGTCAAGTATTTTAATTCACATTAGACTGAAATTGTACTAATAATTATATAATTTTGAATAAAAAGAGGAAAACGATAAATTGCTCAAATGTATTTTTTAATAAGACATATGAATGATTAATTCAGCAAAAGTGATATATTCAATATTAATACGAATTGAATAAACAAACGACCAGCAATCTGTAGCAGTATCTGCAGGACAGAGTTGACCATGTCTTCTTCTACGTCCTCTGATAATCTATAGCAACTGGCAGCCTGTGAGCAATAATACTCGGCCCAACTGATCATTTTGAATATCTGATTCTTTTATTTTACAATGTCAGACTGTGTCACCAGTGCAGATCTCTGTCATAGTAGCATCATTCATAGAATCACTTCAAAGTAAAAGCACAACTTAAAGGTACATTTTGTGGTGGCAGTGATGCTTTAAATCAAGCTGAATTGCTGAGATTTCCTTTTGAAAAGCTGTGAACTTGGGTCTGAAGATTATGTCCGTCACTTAAACGACCTTAAAGAGCCGACATCCGATGAATGAAAAATTAACACATGTTGAGTAAATCATTCAATCTTACATAAAAAGCCACACATTTAAACCGAAAAATAAAGCTAATTCAGTTTCATTTAGGTTTTCTAACTTCACTCTGCACCAGACTGTTTAAAAAAAGCTCTGCGCACAACGTCCAGCACACAAACAATAAGAGGTGACAGTATATTGTAGAACAGTTTGAAGAGGAATAATTCTGAAGTAGCTCCAGAGTATTAACACAGGACAAGAACATTTTAGACAGGGAGGTTTAGAACGGACACTGCAGTCGTAAAGAGACAACACAATTGTGCAAGTTCAGCTGTTCTGCTTTGCAGTAGAAAAATTCATACGAGTAAACCAAATTAACTTGTCTCTTAATTTCCTATAATTAAATCCAACTGACAACCACTGAAGGTAAAGTTACAAATAAGTCAGTTCTTGGGGAATTAGAGGAAAAAAACAATGGTCCCATGACATCAATTTTCACAAGTTTGTACACAGAGAAGAGAAGGTTTAGAATCTCAGATTAATGTCAGCACAACAGAGAAAGAAAAGTTCTCTGCGCTACAACATGGCCTCATTAACTTCCTGCCAGTCCTGTTCTAGAGTTACAAGCGGAGTGAAAGCAGGTCTTACTTTGAGTGTTGATGGTCTGGCAGAGGAGCAGTATGTGGAGTGCATCCTGTCTGTGGGGACCTAGCTCAGCAGACCTGCAGGCTTATACTCATGCAGCAGGAGGGGAGGACCACAGCCCTGAGGTTTCCTCCCCCTCACTCATATCTAATCCACAACTCATATGAGACGATTTAACATAATGTCACTGCGGCTGAACTTGTTCTGCTCTGTTCCTACTGTGAATGGGACACGGTACCCACACACTCACAAACATGATATCCCATGATGTCTCATTCATGTTCTGGTTGTATTAAATCTGATTTAGATCTGTTGATTCGACTTCGAGGTTTTTCTATTATTTGGTGTGGGACAACACAACTCAACAACACTGATAGCACCTTCCAAAACGATCATGAACCTTTCTAAGACAAAGTCCCACTGAAAACTGTGCAGCACCAAGTTCCCTCCTGTTGATTATTGGACAGTGAATTGAAAGTAGTGGCCCTGAGAGCACATCACTGCAGAAAGACAAAACAATAGCACATGAAGACAAGCTCTTCATCAGTTTGATAACACATTAACATTAAAAAGTATAACAGGTCAATTCACTTAGAAGTTAGCCAGTCGGTTTCTCCTATAAGTTATTAGTTTTTTTAAATCATTTCATTGTTAATTAATTATGAGCATATAATTTCTTGTGTGTGAGGTGGAGTGGAGATTTGAAAGAAATTTCTTCCAACTGTTCATGATATACTGCACTAACAAGAATAAGACATGTGTGACCTGAGAACATCTAGAGCCATAGGAATAATATATTTATACTGAAATGTAAATAGTCTCTAATGTGATATGCAGCACTATCTCTATTTTTTTTACTATTACAAAGCTATCAGGGGCGATTTGGGTTTCAGTGTCTTGCCCAAGGACACTTCAGAATGAAGAATAGGGGAGACTGGGCTTGAACCACCAACCCTCTGGTTAGAGGACGGCCTGCAATACCTTCTGAGCCACAGTCACCAATGTGTTGTGGTAAATCTGTCGACAGTCGTAACACTTCTGTTAAACTGTCCAACAATCATTGCTTTATTATGTATTCAGCCCCATCTTCTCTAGATCTCAACTATGAGACCAAACTAAAATAAATGTCATCGCATATCAAAACAACAGTAGAAAATAGAGCCTGTTGTTCTATCGTAGGAGGGCTTGCGAGATAATTGTTCTCCTTGGATGCAGGCGTTCATTGGCTGGAGAAGAACATAGACTTCATAAAGATGGATGATCGTTACTATCCAGTAGCGATCAGGGGATGGAAGGACGAGATCGATGTGAAATTGATACACCAGTTTGGCAAATCGCAAGTCAGTCTCAGCTGTTAATCACAACATTTCGCACGGTTTTATAGCATCAAATAAAAAAAAATTGAACATACATCAATGTGCTGTTAACTACCTAAAAATACAAGAACCATCTGTGAGAGAAAAAATTGACATCTACTTTCACTGTTCAGTTTGGTCCATGTCCCATCCATTAACCGGGAGGAGACTGGGTTAAAGACATATACTGCCACCAACCACAAGGGGGTGACCGAGATGCTTTGGATTTGACGGGCAGAAATCATGTTGTCCATCCCTCCCTCCTTTTATGTAGTCTATGGTGAGGACCTCTTTTTCAGCTTATTTCCCAACAGGCAGTATTTGAATAAACCGATAAAAAAATGAAATAGTACCTTTCTCATCTGGAAAATATCAAAACCTATTGAAGTGATAATGAAGCGCTATCTAGTATGTGGATAGCCCTGTGACTTCCTGACACTCTGGCTTCCTCCCACAGTCCAAACACAGTCATGTTCATTAGAGACTCAAACTTAGGGAAATCGTAAATGTGATTGTGAATGGTTATTTGTCTCTGTGTCAGCACTGTAATGGACTGGTGACCTATCCATGCAGTACCCTGCCTCTCACCCAAAGTCTGCTGGGGTGGGCTCCTGCCCCCGCAGATTAACAGTACGGCTATTGAATGAAGAAAATGCTGTAAAATTCCGTGGAAATCTGTTGTCAGCTATTTGGCACTTAATGACTGAAAAACAGCGCAGAGGTCACAACTGTGTGAATGTGATGAAAATTGGCTTCAGGTCCAAACAAATTCTGATCACTTTAACCTTGTTGCCAGCTGGGTTTATTTCAGGTTTGTTACAGGCCAATTTTTTCAGGTAGCAAAAAATTATTATCAGATTATAGAAGTGATCCAAAAATAACGCTTTTTCTCAGTTAGAACTACATGACAACAGTAAACCTTGTGTCAGCAGTAAAATGACAGTAAACAAACAGAACCAGACAGTGTATCATTATAATTCTATCGCTCCGTTTGAGTTTTCAGTCTTTCAAGGCCATAAGGCAACTATAGGACGAAAAGTCCCACTTGTGAACCTTTAAGGAGGTTCATGCAATTACACTTAACGGTCCGATATGAGGTCAAAAGGAATAATTTGCAGAAACTGAACATAAAAAGTCCTGTGTTGTATTTTTTTTCATTTAAATTGTTTGAATTGTTGTTTACCCTAGAAAGAGCCCTTTATATTTACATCAGGAGCAGGTCCTCTACAGAGGACGGCATGTTTTGTTTGTACAGTAGCCCAGACTGGACAAGCCAAACACTTTTGAGTTTTAATGACATCTCAAGGCTGCCACAGGTTCTCTTTCATAGGAGGCTGAGGTGAGGAGTATTCAGATGCAACATGCAACATCACCACTAGATATCACTAGATCCTACACACTGAACATTTGATAAATAACAAAGTGAGACATGATTCAAGAGGAGATAAGATTCTTAGAACCTCAACAGCAGTATGTAAATGTGCATTTGTTAAGTTGGCCTGATGGCTGTGCTAGAGAACAAATCACGTTTCAGGAAAAATACAAATCCTAATACAGAGCAAATGTCAAGGGAATGTGATGACTGTTAAACTAGCAGGTTATTAACATGCACACTGGTTTCTGATTATATTCTGGGCTTCAAATTTATATTGAATACAAGTCACATTGTCATTCATACACCATACATATTCATTTGTGCTTAAAAGCAACAGATTCTTACAAAACAACATATATCGAAATCCCAATTACAGTCAAGAAGAAATTCCTGTTCCCGTACATTCACAGGTAGTCTCCTAGAAAAAATTCTTAAGGCTTTACAAGTTGGTAAACACAAAAGCGAAAGAATTAGGTGTCTAATCTAACAAAGCTGTAATATAAGTTTAGATTTTTTGTGAAACTGACACATCATTACTACTAAGAAGTTACTGTGAAGAATGCAGACTGTTGAGTGCAGCTTCATTCAGTCGGAGTCTGGCCTTCATTTGAGCGATCTTCTCCTCCTGTACCAGTTCATCAAAGTCACACTCCCTCACCAGCGAGGTGGCACCCAGAGACTCCCTCCCTGTGCAGCTTTGATTGCTTTTGAGTGTCACTGCACCACGTTCCATGTGCACATCACCGACCCCCTCATCTGTTTGACTGGTGCGCTCGGCTTCATCACTGGCCAGGTCCTGCATCTCACAGTCAACACTGCCCTCATTGGCCCCCACCTCCTGCCCCCCCTCAGGATTAAACCAGGATGGCTCTGGGGCTGCTGCTGAAGCCTTGGATGAGGACACATTCTTATTTGTGGTGCACATCTTCCTGGGCCTTTTGTCATTGTGCAGCTCCTGGAGGACAAAACAAAGTAGTATCACATTAGACTTTTGGAAAATGCTAAACAGAAAATTCTGTCCACAGACTTACAAGTACCTTCTAATTTGATTAACTTTGAAAAATATAGCATCTACAGTAAATTAACTTCAACTCCAGTCAAGGTTGATACATCTCATCATGATAATTTCATTATAATCAGGGTTTTTTTTTGTATTCTATTGCCTTTTTATATTTATTTATTCTCTTGTCTACCCCATACTCACGTGCCTGATGCTCCAACTCCTGAATTTCCCCAGTGTGTGGATCAATAAGGCTGTTTCTTTTCTTAACTTAAATCAGCACTACTGATGCACATTACTCTGCTGGTCAACAAGTGATTTTGGTCCTCTGAGGTTTTCTAATTATCACACTGAAAACTGATCTATATAAAAACCTGCGGAATTCATATTTATGTTCCTGGATCAATGGGGCGTCGCTTCTTCTGCAACAATGAAGTTAAAACTCTGTCTGGTGTCAGAAGCTGCAAGAAGAAAATTCTGTCTGCAGGAGTGTGTGTGTTTGTGTATGTGTCTGTCTGCTCTTCTCTGTCCCTCCTCACACATTAACTGATAATCACATGGGATATTCATCGTTTTGTTGCATATCCTAAAATAGTTCTTAATCTATGCTGTTGGACTATGACTCCGGATCATTCTGGTCACTTTAACCCTGATGTCCTGTCTGTGCGCGCCACGTTACGTCTCTAAATTCTAGAGGGAATCAAACACAAAGTAAACGTCGGTCCTGTACGTGTCCTAAGAACTTGGTATCGGTGAAACTGACAGAGACTCCGACACAGGACGACCGGACCTTTAATGAGTGTCTGTCCTGGTACTGGAGCAGCACTGGTTATAATTATTGGTCAAAAAACCGCTGAAACAATAAACATAGCTGAAAACATGATTCGATTGTGTTCTAGCACTGAATCGATGCAGAGTTGTTCTCCTCTGCGAGAGCTTCATCATTAGAACAAGTGCTGCTGATCCAAAACCCAGTGCTGTGTGCATCCACCTAAAATGGCCTCGCTATAACTCTATTCCAGTCACATGATTGCTTCAGCAGGGTGCTATTCTCATGGTTGCTCGTGTTGTCTGTCAAAACATGGATGGAATGAGTTCTATCAACATGTCTTAAAGTTCTGTCGTGATAATGATCACTATCGTTTTATCGCCCAGCCATAATGCATTTAAAGATTATCACAAGCAATTGGTGAAATCCAAGAGAACATTTGTGTTCAACAAAAACAACGTGTCTGAATACTAATGTCAGTGTGCACTGAACTCCAGAGAGCCTCTGGACATCCTTTCTCCGGCCAGTTCCATAGTATAAAGTCTGCATAAAATCCGTAGGAGCCAATGCTAGAACACAGCAGGAGAACCTCTGCAGGATTAACCACAGGTGACTGTGTGTTTTGATAGTGTTTCTAACAGGCGATAGATGCGATACAAATTTAAAAGGATTAAAAAGCAGTGTTTACACACCGGAAAGACACAGACGAAGATGATAAGAGCCGACGCCGGTGTTGATGTGCTGTAAACCCCAATTCTCCTGAGTTCATTCGCAGGACATTTCTGAAAAAGGCTCTTGTTTCCCTACCAATGCTAAAGCTATGTCAACTCCACACCAAACAAGTTTTAGTTTTAAACTGTTTTAAAATTAGTCCTACATTTCTCCTGAGTCTTCAAACACATAAAACAGACTTTTGGAAACGTTGACACACTTGCATTGTCTTCCTGATTCAGCATTACCAATACTTGGTGTAACTATCAATTTATCTGCGTTGTTGCTGCGAGAAAACAAATCAATTTTTTTACTTTCATCATCACCGTTATTCCTTCCTAGCAGTATTTATGCAGCCAAGCGACCAACTGCAGAGTGTATGATCTACTTCCTGTAAGCCCGAACATGCACAGTGTATGTGAAATATCATATCATGTGTTTTCTACTGTGTTAGTTTGAAATGAAAGGAAATGGTTTGGTTTTTTAAATGAGAATGTATTTGTGTGAATCTACATGTCAAATAAATTGTCATGTTTTCCCATGCTGTGACTTCCCCAACTGAAATGTCAACTTACCTTCTTCTGGCTTTCAGATGACAATGAGTGAGTAGGGGGAGTGTCTTTTCGACACTTGCTTGGATTGTTCTTACTGATGCACAGGTAAATGCATCCATGGTAGATGACAATAGCAGAGAAGCCATTCTGTGGTGGCGAGCCCCGGGGACACAAGGAGGTGGGAGACTTGCATGTTGAGAGTGTTTTCCCTTGGTTCATATCCTTCAGCATGTTGGAAATGGCAAGGTTGCTAGAGTAAATAGGCATTTTGAAAGGACTTGTCAGAGGCCGGAACCTTCTGCCCAGCAATGATGACGCGTTTTCTACTGCATCCTTTCCTGTGTTGGACAGTAGTTTCTGCCCCTTCCTCCTTAAGACTGCTGGACTAATCCATATTGCCAGGTTCTTGGAGTCTTTCGAGTCATGCAGGGGGAGGCCCATTCTTTTGAGCAATACGGCTGGTAAACTACACATTTGGATGGTTATTGCGTCAGCCTCATCTGGAATGAAGATTTCAAGTCTGTTGGAGGAATCCATGCTCTGTGTATTTTCCCTGTGTAAACACAAAAAACACTGACTTTTATTATGGAGCCGGAATGAGTCCCCCTTCATGTCCTACCTGCTAAATATTGAAGTTTAGAAATGGGGTAGGGCTTAAATGATATATGATAATATATGCAATGAAATACAATGAAATTGAGTTTAAAGTTTCAACATCAATGTTTGAAAAGACACCACAATATCAACATCGATCACCACATAATGATCAACACTTTTGCTATATGAGTCAAATCTTTTTTTTTAGAGACACACATGGAAGCTGATCAAACAATCTTCACTATAGCCATAGCCTTTACGTTGTGGTTATTTTTTCTGCTCGTCCGGTTCTTAGGAGAATGAAGCACCTTCAGTCCCCCACAAACTGGAGCGAATCAAACAAACACTAAGTGACTTCATGTACTGATCAGGGATCTTATTTATAAAACAGTGCGTGGGATTCATACTGAAAGCATATGTGCGCACAAAAGCTGGAAATGGCGTACGCAAAAGAAAATTCTGATTTATAAAACCAGGCGCTTTATAAATCACAGTCCACCTGGAAACGTTCGTACTTGGATCTGCCTCATACTCCGCCCTCTACAAGCCCCCTTTCAACCATAAATGGTCAATGCAAAGCTCTTCATGAATATTAAATTATGCTGCTGACTAATGGGTTTCCACGGTGAGTCAGAGTCACGGTATTAAGCGATGAGAAGAGGAAACAACTTTCTGAAACTGACAAGGTGATTGTTAGTGAGGTGGAGTTGAAGAGCGATTTTATGGGACATCAGTGATGTCAACAATACAGAAAATACACTAATACTCTGCTCCTACTACAGATAATATAGAGAGTGAGAGTGAGCACGATAGAAATAAAGGGAGCCTGAAATAAAAAAAGATCCAATTCAAAATGGAGGCAAAAAAAACACCCGCTCAGAATTTGAGGGAACTTGTTCTATTGTCTGTTCGTATTTTAATTATCCAAAACTGCAGGATTATTACATTCAGAGACAGATGTGATGGACTCATACTGAAAGCGTATGTGCTATTTAACAGAATTTAACAGAATTATTAATAAGGCTTGTGTTTGTACTGTGTCTGTTCGGTTCCGTCGGTTGATCTGTGTGATACTGGATTAAATTCAGCACAAAGATCACAGATCTATAGAATCTACATTAGATGATCAAACATCGCTGAACCCTCGCTTCCTCCTCATCGTTCGTGTTCATCCATCATGCAGAATCACGCACCAGTGTCACAGCAGTATTTATACATTTATGTATTTATCACGCTGGGATATTATTTGGAAAGTGAATAGTTTTTCTTAATTTCTTGTAAGTAATCTTCAGTGCGCTCTGTGCTCCTGATGGCAGAGACATGTTCGACGCAGTGATTTGATGCTACATGCACAGCGTTAGAAGATATTGTTAAAAACTGTTAATGACTCAGCTCTGTTACTCCGCTGTGTAATTTGCTGTAAGTTGTTTTACATATTTTTCTATTAAAAGGTTTGTAACTAAAGCTGTTGGTTTTGATGTAAATGATGAAGTGGATCAATAATCTGGCTTCAGTTCACCTACTCACGTCAGCATCGCCACTTTCCCATCTCCAAAATGTTCGTACGCATGGCTCAGATTTTTGCTTCAAGTTGTTTTTTTATAAATCCCAACGTTTGCGTGAGAAAAGGCCTACGTACGCAACGGTTATAAATGAGACCCCAGATCCTGATAACTAGTGATGAGTGTGTATTTGTTCTATTGAGAGCAGAGTGGAGGAGGACACAGGATCTCCAGCTCGGTCCAAACCAACTGCAGCTTCTGCTCTGATCCCTGAGCAGCTGAGACCAAAGACACTCTGTGTTTCACTGTTCTTTTACAAAGTCACTGACCGACCGTGCGTCGCTCTGAGCGAGTGAGTAGGTATGGGTACATGGAGCAGGTCATTCTGAGCATGAATTAAAGCTTAATTTCTAATATATGTATATATAAATATATATATTATATATTATGTATATAATATATATGATATATGATATATATTATCTATATACAAATACATATACTGACACGTCCCAGTGGCGCAGCTGAACAGGATCGTAACTGCATAACTTGGACTAGTTTAAACATGTTCGCTGGTCATAAAGCTCAAGCTTAGGCAGAATGATATGTCTCTGTTCTGAATGACGCAGCTATCTCCCCTCAGCTCACCTCTGAGCGGAAGGGGTTTAAATACTGTTGTTCACAATAATGTTGCTCTTACCTTCTTCATTCACTACGACTTCTTCGTCTTTTGTTACTGTTTCTTCTTCTTCTTCTTCTTCTTCTTCTTCTTCTTCTTCTTCTTCTTCTTCTTCTTCTTCTTCTTCTTCTTCTTCTTCTTCTTCTTCTTCTTCTTCTTCTTCTTCTAGGGTTGGCAAACAACTTACAGGCGAATTGCCGCCACCTTCTGGGAAGTGTCGATAAGAAGAGTTGATATTTTCCTTTCCTTCCTTCTCGCGCTTTCTAAAACCTTTTAAATATTTAAACGTTTGGAATGTGCTTGAAAATCAGTGCCTACAAGTTCATTACCACGGTCGACTGAAGTGTGTATAAGATTGAATAGAAATACAATTTAAAGTCAGAGTGTTTTTCTTTCCTTTGTGACTAAACAGGTGATTCCTCATATGAGAGTATTGTGTGCTCCTCAGTGTTTGGCTGGTGCTTACGTTTCATGTAACGTTGAATCCTGTTCCGCCATTTCTCATTTTCTTCCTTTTTTTTACAGCCGTCCCACCGACACGTTTCTGTGTTGCTGTCTTTTAACGATGGTATTATCTTCCACTTACTGTACTGGAGCTTTAACAGTTAAATGGCTGGGAAACATATCCCTGTTACTCTAGTCATTAATTATAAAACTACCATACACTTCTTCATGGTGTCTTTCCCTGCAGATTCTCCACAGTATTGTGTAGTCATACCTGTTGCAATCTCTCAGTACATGATTGTCCTGTTCTCAGCCAGGTAATAACCAACTCCTTTTAAAGGCTCCCTCTCCATGTTCTATCATGTTTTAAATACTGTTAGTGTTTCACCAAATACTTTTGCCTTTTTTTTCACGCATATGATTCTTTATGACAGTTTCTACTTGTGCTTTACTTTCAGTGTTTAAAAAAAATGTCAACTTCTCATTTTTTCTCTTTAGCTTCTAACAAGGACATTTTAGTTGAGTTAGTGGCTTCTTATTTTAAATTAATTGACCAGATTTGACTGTACCTTTACATTTTGTTTTAAATCACATAACAAATGCAGCAGGTATTCGTGAATGGAGAAATGTCCACTGTCAACATTTCAAATGCAGGCATCCCACAGGGCTGTGTCCTCTTCTCCCTGCTTTTATTATGTAAAAGTCAAGTTCTCCAATGAACCCTCTACTACAGGTCCAAACATCTACCTTCGTCAAATGGTGCGATCACTATAGAATTTAGGAAGTGCAGTGACAAACCTAAAGCCAGCAGAAGAGGGGGGAATCGTAGAGACATAAGTAGCTACCTTTGAAAAGTGTCTGAGCCAAAATTTTAATTTGATGAAATCCCTCATTCGTGGTAAAGCAGGGAAGCTCAACTCTTTTGCTGTTTGTATCGATCGCTTTTACCATTTGTAATGGGATGCATGTGGAAGAAGAAAAAAACATTTAAATCATAATGTTATGGTCTGCTCTAAGATCATTGAAGTCAAGCAAAAAGACTGTTCCATCTGGCTTGTAAGAGATCAAATTTCCACATATGTAACAGTGGCATGGCGGACTGGGCCTTTCATTATATGAATCAAGTTCGGAAACCAGTTTATTCTGTTATGATTATAAAATTGAATGCAAGATAAGTTGGTGCCATCTTGTGATACTAAATGCTTAAAGTTGTTTATTTGTGTGCTGGTCGTTGGCATGTTTATGTCTGTTGTGGCTACTAATGGGATTACTACACTTCTCTGAATTTCTTTTATCCCCTTCATGAGCAGGAACCCAAAGGAAGGAGAGCTCCAACCCTTCTGTAGATTACATAACACATGAGCCATTTCTTGAAAACATTCTCGACAACACTTTATTTGAGCCACTGTTATGCTGGTAGTAGTAAATCAGCTGTTTCCCACAATGGGGGATCAGCATCTGTGGCCCAGACTCCAGTTCTTCTGCAACACCTGTTAATATATAAACATCTCATGTCAGCATTTTGTATAATGATCCACTTTGGTGCCATTGTAGGTTTCTCTGTAAACATTTGCTGCGGTCCTGTGTCTGTTGACGGCATAGCGACTTACTTAAAAGAGCAAGTCATAGAGCTATTGCTGAGTATTGGACAGTGGGTTTGTTTATAATAATACACTTTATTTATAAAGCACCTTTCAAAACGCCAAGTGAACCACATCAGCTTTCTCAGGCTGAGTTGCTATAAACATAAGCCGTTTTCAGACATAAAGGAAATCCAGATAATTGCGTGCAGACTTTCTAAGGAGTTTGTCTGTCACAAATGAACAACACAGCACAAGATTCTCCACTCAGGCGTGTTACCAACAGGATTCAGATGAAGGATGATACGTAGAAATTATGTTGCAGAGATCAAGTTTTTGTTTAAAGCAAATCTTTACTTAGACAAATATTAGTATATGAAATATGAATCTGTTATAACATTTCTAGTAATTAATTACAACTCTGCTGACCTTGGCAGACAAAGAAAGTGGCGTCATCTTCACAATATGTCTTGTGCTATATGCGATGATAATGCAGCCATTTTTCATGTAGTCCTGACATTTCTGACATGACCTGAAAATATTTCTTGCATGAGCACGGTTTTTCGTGGACGAGATACATAAACAAAACAAAATGACCAAAGAGGAAAACAAAGTATGAATGCTGGAAACTCTGTTCCAATAGTCACTGTGTCCACCACAGCATGTGTGTGTGTGTGGAGGAGCAGCAGCGGTGGCTTATAGGAAGCAGTGAATAAAGTGTGTCACATTGTAAATGAGCTTTGAATCAATGTTAAATATGATGGTTCACAGCTGTTTCTCTTCTCTCTCCTCCAATTCTCTCTCCTCAACCCAACCAGTCGAGGAAGATGGTCGCCCACATTAAGTCTGGTTCTAGAGGTTGCTTCCAGATAAGGAGGGAGTTTTTTCTCTCGTTAATGGTCAGTGTTGCTCCTTTGTGCAAACTGTTGGGTTTCTCTTAACTTTTTAAGGTCTCTACCTTACTACTTAAGCGTCTTGACATGTTCGTTGTTATTTTGAGCTATACAAAACAAATTTTATTGACTGAAAACAGGGGAAGAAAACCAACAACTGCCAATTAAAGTCAAGACTCACAACTTTTAGTAACTGATAACTATGAACCAAATGTGTGTTAGCCAACAGAAATCAATGAATTAGGGCACCAGCGCAACTACAGCTGTTTTCAGGCTCCTGTCTTTTGAAGATTGGCTCCAGACTTTGTCAGGAGTTTGTGCTTGACACATACACCACACAGCAGGAGTTTCTGCACTCAGACATGTTTACACCAACTCAAATGGAAGTTCTAGGCGTCCTGCAGCGATCGCTGGTTTGGTTCCAACCTGGCCCTGTGTTACGTGTCTGTCAAACAAAAGGCCTGTGTATTCTTACTCATGGTCCTAGTGCTGGTTCACAAAGAACAAATAAAACAAACGATATTCTCAAAAAATATTGTTAGAATATTAGTTTGGAAGGTGAAACTTGTCTCAGCTCATGCTGTTCCATATTCCATCAGTTCTAAAGCTGCCTCCCTCTCTTTCAGAAGCTCTTTGAGTCTTTGGATCTGTCTGTCTCTATGTAGTTCATCTGTGTCCGTGGATGTTGAGGACAAACTGTCCCCGGATGGAACCTCAGGAGTCTTAGACTTCTGATTGTTTCTGACTGTGAGACAGCTGTTTTCAGACGTTATCACACCTTTTCTAGCAGCTTTTGGTCGTGTCCCTTTTTTACTGATCTGCTCTGATCTGCATGCCCATTTCTCGAGCTCCTCTGACTTAAATTTCACTGCAGGCTCCGGAGTACCAGGGACGCAACATGGACACATGGTGCGTTTCCTCGTCCTTCCTATTCTACTGGTGTTTGTATTCAGGTCCACACAAGTCTGAGTCTGTCGCTTGGTTTCAACATCACGCAACTCTGCGATTTCGTTTGCATTGAGGAAGTCCTCATCAATCGGTTCCACATAGCCAATCAATGTTGTGTTTTCAACACCACATGACGCTCCCTTGGGTGAACTTTGACCCAACTCAGAGAAAAGTTTTGTGTTCAGCTTGAAAACGGCACATTCAAGAGACATGACATCTGTGTGAGCAGTTACAGTGGCTGCATCGGCTGGCTGTTCCCATTCAGTTACTACTTCCTCTCTCCTCACATCATCGTTCTGGTTTTCACAGGACCTGTAGAAGTCCTGCAGAAAAAGTTCCTTCTCTTTCAACCCATTTGCTGGTTCATGCTGATCCTCTGCTGAGTTTATAAACTCAGTACTCCGAGTCTCTGCAAGTCCAGCTGAGGCCTCATCAATCCTGTGCAGGCAAATCTTCACATCAACTGTAATCCCAAACCTCTGGCTCAGCTGACGGTCAGCCATTTTACAGGGTGGAGGGGCCGGTGAAGATGTCTGACACACTGGAGGGGCCTGTAAATATAAAAACAGAAAATACAGACAACTTTTAAAAATGAGAAACAGAGATTCTTTTTAAATACTGATCCTGAAGTGGAAATTTTGGAGGGCAAAACTAATGCTATTTTTTACATGAAACCTTTTTTTTACTATAATAAAAAACTAAAATAAGCCACTTAAAAAAATAGGAGTTTTTGGATGTATCATCATAAAATATATTTTTGTTTATTGCCAAGCAAATTATTGCATCAAAGGTTAGAATATGGTTTCATAAGACTTTAAAAGGAAACCTTTCTTATTTTTAATTCTTTTTCAATGTGTTCAAAATGAGTGAAAAGTTGTCTTTTTATTTAGGAGAAGAGTGTTTCACCATCCCATCATATCACTGGTCTACTGCCATCAGTTTCTGCATGGATCATTGATAACAGCAACACATTACAGGAGCAAGGGGACCATGTGACAAACAGGTACTTTAACATGTAGTGGGTTTCAACTCAGGGGCTGCATCCTTCGTAGGACAAGGTTGATGCGGCAAACAAAGACTGTCTCCTTTTTGGCCTGCATAGGTGATCTGCATCACCAGCTTGACCCAAACTTATTGCTGTTGCCTAATACAGAGCTAAAGTTAGACTTATTGAGAAAATTGTATTGCCCCATGGTATTTTTCAAGTGTTGTTAGCTGTTTGGTTTATTTTAAGCCTGATACTCCAGCATCGGACATCTCGTAATTTGCCGGCACCTATACCTCTAAACGGTTTGTCGATGACGTGCAGCGAATCCTAATTGCTGTCCATATGTCGAACAAGGACTAGTAGCGTCACTGTGATGCAATGGTAACTTTCATTATATGAATCACATGTGGAAACCAGTTTCTCCTGTTATGATTGTAAAATTGAACACAAGTTCAGTTGGTATCAATCTTGTGTTATGCAATAGAATGCTTTTGGCTCATAAGCTTGATGATTACATCTGCGCTACAGAAATAGTTCAAAATGTTTCAAATTTAAAAAAAACAATGTCTTAAGATATCACCCTTAAATCTGTGAAACTGGAATGTACAGCTTCTCTATTTAATGATGTTGTATGAATTTAATAATTAAGTTAAGACCTTATAACAATATGCTTTTAAACATTTCTGTTAAAATCACTAGTTTTCCATATCAATGAGACAATAAAGGTGGCTTCACCTCCTCCTGTTTGTGAGAGCATGCTGCACTGCTGCCATCTGCTGGAGTTTCTGGATCAACATCACCTCCCATGCTCCCCTCCTGTTGGGTGGAAGTGCTCTGCTCACTGTTCATATTTGAGCCGTCATCATCATTCACACTCCTCCCGGCAGAAGCACAAACATGTGTGACATTTTCAACTGTGCCTGATCTTCCTCCAGTAAGACCATCCCTTCCATCAGTGTCAGCTCTACCAACAGAGCTCTTCTCCTGTGTCAAACTGCTCAAGCAGCTCGTGTTCAGCAGGTCAATGTCCTTTTCTATTGTGGTTTGTGTCTCAACTGTTAAATCATGTGTCGACTCAGATTTTGCGGGAATATATGACACAAATATTACGTTGTCATCATCCTGATGAGAGACTGCTGATGTCCGAACTGATGGTGCTTGTTGCGAGTCATCTTGAGTATCGTCATCACAGAGATCGATTACTTCATCTGGCTCATCTGAAATAATGATGCTGATGTCCTGCTGTGTTTGAGGTACAGCTGGCTCAACAGGGTGTTGGAATAAAGTTTCTGTGGTTTCCTTAACCTCAGAGCTTGTTGTTGCTGCTTTGGGTGAGTCGTTTCCTCCTTGTTGAAATAGTAGACTACTTTTTTTGCCCACAAAAAATACCTTCCCGTTGCACATGATTAAGGCATTATCCTGTTCTTGTCCATTTTTGACCAAGTTAGACTCAGAAACATTATGGTGCTGGCCCATTTTCTCTCTCTTTGCCACTGTTTGAATAATCTGAGAAGTAACAGCATAAGAATCCACATATGAAGCAGTTGAGGGTTCCTCTTCTTCAATTACCCACCTTGTAGGGCCGTTAGGCCCTGATGAAGACTTTGGAATCAATTTCAAGCGTGGCTTCGATATTTTAGCTAGTTTTTCTGTCTGAGATGGCAGCATGGGTGACCGAGATCCAGAATCCCATGGTGGAGCAGCACATTGACTCACGGTGGTGACCGGTGACACAAAAACTACACTGGGTACGTCTGAAACCGGAGTGGAATCGGCTGATGAATTAAAAATCTGCTTCTTGATACCTGGAGGAAGTTTCGATGCTGGCAATGTTCGCACCTGTGCATTAGGGGGAATCTGAAGTAGCTGTCCTTTGGGGAGTGCTGGAGATTTCACCATCACTGGGAGCTGATATGGAAGTCTTACAGAGTTCACACAGTGTGCTGCAGGTGTTATCGGCATTTTTGACATTAAACTTTCAGTCTGTTGCTGTTGAGGATGATTGTTCCGTGAATTACTAGGATCCAATCCACCTCGATTAGGCAAGATATTTGACACATTAGTGACAATATTTTTTATCGGAAGTGGTGCTGAGGAAATATTTACAGCTTTCTGTGTGGTTGAATCCACACTGGGTTTGCGTATATCATATCGGATAAACTGTCCATTAACTAGTTTTACAGGAATCAGTGTCATGATTTTCTTTCCATCGGCTCCAACAGCAGGCATTGCCTGGTAGAAGACACCGGCCCCACTGAGAAAAAAAACAACAGAGCACAAAAACATGTTCATAAAAGGTTGCAAATACTAATAGGAAAATACAGTTTTTAAGTTAACTAATTTGAAGCAGTGAAATGTTGTTTATGTGCTGAAGTCCCAAACAGTACACATTTAGCTCTTCTTACTGCTGCAGTAGATCTATTTTGAGAATGTGACTGTATAGAAGTGTAAATAATGGAATAAATGAAGTTCCCCTTGGCTGCTTCAAATTCAGAGTCCTGGAGTTCTTCATCCACTGCTGTACTGTCATGGCTTAATGGCAATACAGAGCTGGATTCGTAAAATGGTTAGCAAAGCTTTGCACAAATACTAAGAGCAGAGGGAAATGGCGAGGCTGATAAACTAGGTTAACAATGGCTTGACTCCAACTAGAATAAGTTTAAGAATGTATCTAACCTTGTCAATTCAAGTGGGACCTGCTACATTATCTTTGGTTAAAGTTGCTTTGATTCTGTTACAGTCATGTGTTGCACGTCAACTTCACCTCTTAACTCAAACTGTATTTTTAGATAGGAGGGTCGGGCTAAATCCTGGCCAGGTCCAGACAATCATGCAACGGATCCATGCTGACGTCCATTTCATTTTTATTTCTTTAAATTTAAAATGTCATTTTAACATGTTCTCGTGTTTCTTATAGTCTGGTATCTTGTTTCAATGACATTTTAACTTGTTTTTATTTTGATCTATATTTTTTAGGACACATTAAGCAGCATTTATTGTATGAAAGGTGCCATACAAATAAAGTTGATCTATATTATTATTATCCTCTCTTTACTACTAACTACTTGACTGCTCTCTCTGTGAAGCTGCATAGCTAATTAAAAGAGCCATGGTTTAGGTTTCATATTCCATGTTGGGTTGAATACTCCTGTAAATAGGATTAGACTGTAGATCATGTTAGAATCACCCAGGGATATTAATAAACAGATTGGGCTTTTTATCACATGAGAGTGATGAAAACCACAAAAGGATATGGTTGTATAAGTAGCAAACTAATACACATGTGGTACTGATGACATGTTATAGACCAGTCTATTAAAGCTAGAGGTAAAACAGTGAAATATTGAAATATTTGGAATACTTTGGATCATCAGAACTGTACCTGGGAACTGCATCCTTGTGCTTACGAGTAGGAAACATGACTCGTGAAAATCCCTGAATCTGGACCCGTGATGTTCCCAAGTGAGCAGCTTCAATCAAACTGGAGAGTGATTCGTAAACTGTGTTTACTTGAATTTCATCGTTGTGTGCGTCCCCACGACAGAAGAAGGTGTCGCGTGTATCTTCCCTGAGTCCATATCCTTCGATCTAATAATTCCCACTTTACGCTTCGGTCACTGAATCTATCGGCTTCCGTTTGTTTTTCTCGGTTGTCGCATCCAACTTCCTGTTTGTGACGTGGGTTGTGTTCAACGTCGCTAACATTTGCACGTTACACAAATGTTCTGTTCATCCATCAATGTTTATGTGTTAACCACAAACTGCCAAAGATGGTTCTTATTTCTGTCAGTGTCCTTCTCAATGTAATGACACCGCATAATAACAGTGATCGTGTTACCAAACGATGGAGCCCCTGAATTGAAAACACTTCCGGTCTACTAACATCCGCTCAGACTTTCCGCTTCCGCACTGAACTATGTCCCGGGCTTTGGTCGAGAATTAATAAAGCTCACGTACCAAATGACCCAAAGGGGGTGGGGTCCAAGGAGGTTAGAAAAGATGGAGAAGAGTTTTTTGGGTTCGAAAATGAGGATTAAATTGCAACTGCAGAACTAGAGGCAGAGAAAGAGGAGAGAAGAGATTTATAATTGAGCAAGTCGGGAAGGACTTGCAGACCTGTCGTGATGTAGGAGAACAGAGAGAGTCAAGAGAGGAGGACAGAGTAGAGGAGTCCATGAGTATCCTAGACAGAGTTAGGATGCATGAATGAGAAAGAGTCAGTAGTGGGAGGGCTGATAAAACAGAGGAGGAGAGAGGGAGCGTATTGTAGGAGTGACATCATCATGACCTCACTACGAAGTAGGAAAATCAATAATTTCATGCAGTCGTACGTACATTAACTTTTGAACCAATAAGATTAGAGAAAGATCAAAACTTGTTCCAAATGATCATGATCCAAAACAAACCAAATCGGACACTGCACTGAACCTTAACGATACACATATAGCAATAAGATGAATGTTTTCCAATTTATGGGAGGCACAGGCAGACAGATTCCTGGAATAAGTAGATGGATGGGGGCTCACATGCATACCTGTATATGTTTGTTTAAGTATGTATGTTTTTATGAACGTCTTTCATTATTTACCATGGCCATTTTCCACATTTTCCGCAGTTTTACTTTGACGAACTTGTCCCAGGGCTTTCATCAGATCAACTTCAAATTTTGGGAATGTTATCTCAATAAGATGGAGATATTAAATAACTCAAAACACAAAGTTGTGTATCTCGGCTATACATGGTCTACTTCAAACTGGACATAAGAGTCTGGCCTGATGACATCTACACAGAAATCATAACTTAAAATCACATGACCCCCTGGTAGCAACAGGGAAATGTCTTTTTTATGCATGTTTTACACTCCCAGCCAGTGACCGCAACCATGTCAAACTGTCAAAAGGTTCTCAAGACATAAATTAAGTCGGCATTAAAATTACTGTGAGTTTTCGTCAAACTTTATATTAGTGGTGTGTAGGGTTGCAAAATTCCGGGAATATTCAAAGCTGGAAACTTTCCATGGGAATATACGGGAATATACGGGAATATACGGGAATATACGGGAATTAACGGGAATTAACAGGAATAAACTGGAAATTATGTGGGTAATTTATACTAACTGTATTTACCTTGTCATATACAGACCCTGAGGAAGCTTTGGGCACTTGACTATATGCTTCTGGATCTTTGTGTCACACGTGGCATCTATTGCACTTCTGTCCGTCCTGGGAGAGGGATCCCTCACATGTGGCTCTCTCTGAGGTTTCTACTTATTTTTACCCTGTTAAAAGGGTTTTTAGTAGTTTGTCCTCACTCTTGCTGAGGGTTAAGGACAGAGGATACCACACCCTGTTAAAGCCCTATGAGATGAATGTAATTTGTGAATATGGGCTATACAAATACAATTTGATTGATTGATTGATTGATCTTAACATAGGTCTTTGCACAGTATTTGCAAATGTACAAAGCCTTTCCTTCTACATTGGCTGGGGTGAAATGTCTCCACACATGAGATAGTGCACGTAGCATTGCTCTGTAGAATAAGATGAGAAAAAATCTTGTAAAATAACACTAAAGCAATGCCAGAGATATAAATAGTTGGCCAATTGGAATCATCCTTAAAAATATTTTACAATTGATGGATAAATGAATAGAAATAGGCTAGATGGACAGATGAACAATCCTCAATCAGCATGCTAACATATTTTCCCCAGTAATATCATCGAAACTTACCTGACTAGTCCTGCACACTACAGCAGGCCTCAATAGCCCTGCTGTAGTGTGCAGGATGCTGGCAATTATCTGTGCATGTGATGGAGAAATGCACAGTGCAGGGTTGAAATTCAACGTGCAGCTTGTGCTGCATTCCATACGTCTTTAAAATAGAGTTTTGAATGATTTTTTTAGTGCTCAGCGTTTAATTTGTGTATATTTTTTTTTCAAAATTCCCAAAAATCCCCAGCTGAATATTCCCATGGAAACTTTCCGGAAATTTTCCGGAAATTTACCGGAAATTTTCCGCCCCTTTGCAACCCTAGTGGTGTGGCATCAAAGTTCATCAACTCGCCGTGACACACGGAATTGCTGTAGTTTCAGTGTTCATGGTTCAATCTCCCTCAAACTACATTTACAGTTCCATCTATTTTATTAGTATTATTTTTTCTGCAAACTTTCATACAGATTTATCATTTTTATTTATTGTACCTTTTTTAACATTTTTGTTATTTTATTTAGTTTTGTGCTTGATAATTGTCTTAAACTATGCTTTCGAATTTGAAATAGTTTTCTTTTAATTTTGTATTTGAGCTTCAATCTACCTGTGTATAACAGGTGCTTTATAAATAAAATTGCCATCACTTAAATATTGTATGTTGTATTTAACCTTCTTAAGCACTTTGTTCTTATTTGCTTGATAATAATAAAGTTATTATACTTAGATATTTATGTATATTCTTTTGATTATTTATCCGACATACCTGGAACTTGAGTGTGACAAACTGAGAAATGACAAATTAATTAAATGGGTACATACGATTTCATATTTATTTGTCAGCTTAATATTTCAAATCACAATTCATTGACTTGGCTGTGAATGTACTAATGCCAAGAACCAGCAGTCAAACAATACATTTCTTTACTTCTGTAACATTCATTTTGGTTCACCAGTTAGTTAGAATATAAAAATTGGTATGCTGGAAAACTGTATTCAGACAAATGTTCTTTAAAATGTGTTTAAAGCTTGGCTCCAAAGCTCAGTTAGCATGTAGAATTAAGGCCAAACTGACACGTTGTTTGAGTTTAGTTGAGTTCTAGTATGTGTGATGAAGAAGGGACAGTGCATCCCTGGTTGACAGTGTTGGGATGGATCTTGATGATGGAAAAAGGCATATAGTGGGCCAGCTGAGGCAGTAAAATGCATTTGGTGTAGATGAAAAGTGTGAGTTTCAATGTCCATGAACTAACACGGATAGTAGGATATCCTCTTTCGTTTCTTACAGGGGATAAAATAAGACAGGTGGGCACAAAGTAAGAAAATCAATCTTATCTTACCACAAATTTCCTCTTGGTGCCAAAATTTCATATACAAACAAATTTAATGACCCGGTCAGTAACAATACATTTTTAATGAGATGAAACTAGTAAATCAACAGAAATGCAAATTTGAATATTACTGCATTTTCTTTATAACCTGATTATGATGATTTGACTTCATGAACAGAATCATAAATCAATCTCAGTCGAATTATTGTAAAATCAATGTCAAAGTGCTCAGTCCTTGTTGGCCAGCAAATCATCGAGAATACGCTCACACATGTACAGGCAACGGGGAACATGGAAGAACCCTGAAAAATAAATGAGAAACACAATTATCTTACAGACTTTCACCGGGGGATCAACTGTGCTGTAAAACATCCGGGGGCCCAGAGGCTGGAGTGGGAGACACCAAACAACCCTATTTTATTCCCTAGTTAAGATAACATCCAATTCATCCAGGCCATAATTCAAGACAAATCAAAGAGAGAAAGAAGCTCTCACAATATATAAAACAATTTTTGATTTATTTTACTGTAGCTTCACTTGCTGCTTACACATCTGCTTCAGTATCAATGATCGAATGGTATCATAGAGTTTAACTAAATAACATAATAATTGGTAAGTTTTTTTACTTTAGTACTTTAAACACAGTAACTCACCTATATTTGACAGTGTCAGATGAATTGAAATTGAAGTACTTAAGCTAAATAACTTTTGAGAAAAGTGCCCCTGAATCCCTGAAGGTGTTCTCTAGGAATAGCATTCACAAAACAAAATGTGTTATGTTAAGTCACGATGAACCTGACCTTTGACCACCAAAATCGAATCTGTCAGGTGTTGCTGGCAAGGAAGTTGGTTCAGACTCTTCATCACAGTACATTCTGTAGACTAGTCGTCCTTTGTGGTTTTAGCACAGTGCAGTACTATAGCACTGGCAATGCATCTACAGCAGATATGCAGCAGGAGGTGCTGTTTTTGTTAGTACCTAACTAAAGTAGTTGACTAATCATAGCCTCAGTTGTTTTGCAAGACTTAGAGGAGATATACTTATGAATACGCATCACGGCTGCCTCACTTTTCCTCCACCTGTTTGGTGCATCAGTTGTGCATGCCCTCAGAGATAGATGTTCACACTGGCTAAAAGAATGTGGCCACAGATCAACTCTGAATGAGGTCTGTGTTATCAGAGCTCAGATGCACCCTTAGTGTGTCTCAATGTTTCTCTGTACTTAGAGCTGTCCACTTGTGATGGGATTACCTGAGATGGATGTGTATACCCGGTCTGAATAGGGTTTAAAGGTTTTACACAATATGAATACAGGAAATCTTTGGGGTCCCCATTAAGAGTAATTAAAAAGTATTGTATTCACACAGAACTCCAACCTGACAGAGGACAGAACCTCTTTGTACCTAGCTTAAAAACAATTCCATTCGTGGTTTTAATTTAAATTGTCACTTTCTGGCATTCAGTCTATCTTCATCTAAATGACGATCTCACCTTTAAAAGGGCCTCCTTTGAAATCCAGTGCCACCTCCCCTTCTTTTGTCAAATAGCCAAACCACTCCCCGCTCTTGGCATCAGGAAACTGCAGAGAAACAAAATCAGGCACATGTACGATATATCACATTAGTATACAAATATACAGATATACAGAAAGACCTTATACAAAACGTGACGCGTTTTCAGCTGTGATAGTATGGAAAGAGATAATTTCTGATAGATAGCGTCCATGTTAAATGAAAATAAGTTAGTCAGGTCGTCGTAACAGAAATAAGATTAATCAGAAACATCTCACTCACATAAAGATGAATAAGAATTTTCCAGAATGCTGAATATCTTAAAACTAGTAATACAAAATTGTGCAGTTGTGCCTCATTTGCCCTGTATTGTACACTCACATGACTGAAGGTATATTCGTAAACTTGAGAGAATCTGTCCAGCAGCTCGGGGTTCTTGGTTTGACTGTAGGCCATCAGGAAGGCAATGAGGGCCTCACAGTGAGGCCACCACAGCTTCATGCTCCACTCCAACTGGTCAGCCAAACAAGCAAACTTAGTGACCTATTTAATCTATGATTATAAGCTAAATGCAAACGCATCACGGGTCTAAAAATCCTATCATGTGTTTACTTGAAATGATTGAATCACCTGTGTGGGGCAGTAACCATCCACATCCAGGAAATAGAAGAGACCACTGTGCTCCTTATCCCATCCATACTGGTAAGGCAGCTCAACAAACTTGTTAATGGCGGTCTTCTGGAGTTCTTTGTCCCCCCACTCTGCACTGTACTGAAGCAGGAACCAGCCTGCTTCCAGGGCATGGCCTGAGTCAGCACGGGTTAGCATGTGGGGATGACCAAAATGGAAAATGTTGAGTTAGGCAAATAAGAACAGCTGTCTCAAGCACGCTCTGTGCTCTTATCTGGCTGACTGGTCAGCAGTCCAGTGTTTACCTGGGTTCTGAAGTCGGCCCTGGCAACCTGGCAGTTCTGCTGCATCCACTGACACATTCTCTAAAATAGCTGTGCCGTCTCTCTGTACCAAGAAAAGACATTACAGCATATCAATTGGAGAATCTTCTGCTACAAAGTCAAAGTGTAACCATAACCATTAATAATAATAATAATAAAACAAAGCACCAAAGCCCTAGAACATTACCTTGCTCAGTGTGTTCTTTTTTTTGACTAACATGGGTGTTTACTTACAACCTGTTAAGAGATCGTTGAAGTTATTTGAGTAAAGTATGGCCAGTGCAACGAAAATATAATTGTAATTAATGTGTCATTTTCTTTTAAGAATATTACCACACTTGACTTTGACATGATACGAGTGGATTCAGGTGAAAACTTTGTTTAACTGTAGTCTCCACAGCAAAGCTAAATGCAGTACAACTACTTAAAGCCCTGAAGCTCATTTACATTTCATTGCTGAGAAGTAATGATATTGCCGTGTGCTGAGAGTACGGCACAGTGGTTACACTGTCACCTCACAGCAAGAAGATTCCCAGTTTGAATAGTAACTACATTGAGTACCACCTATTCTGCTAGAATGTGCAAAATCAATCAATAAAATTGTATTTATTAATAAAACATTTTAAGCTTTATGTGAATGTACACCATAAACTAACTGACCTTAAACTGGTTTGTTCATTAAGCAGTCACAAAATGCCGTGGTCATAAATACATAATACTGACAATCATTCTGACCAGACAGCATCAAACCATGTCCTATGCATCCATACCTGTATGTGCTGTAGAATCTGCTGTACACACCAGCTGCCCAGTTCTCTGTACTTCTGAACCACTGCCTGACACCGGCCTTCTGTGAGCTGTTGCACAAGGCACAAGAGCATCATGGGAATGGCCATGCTGTTGGTAGGAACATCTCCAGGAAGCTTGGGCCTGCCCAAGCCTGAGGAGTCCACTCGAACCCAGTAGATCAACTGTTCCATCATCTGTTCAGCCTCCAGCTAGGCACAAAGCAGAGGAGATGACATTAAAGTGCATTTAACATTAGTTTTCTTATCCAACTTTTAACTTGAATTCCTGGTTTCTACAGAGCAGAGCTAAGTGCAGTTTCTGGCAGTTCTATTCCTCTGGAGAAGTGTGGACGCCAGTTGATCTGTAGCAGATTTGATGCGTTTTCAAACGAAAACATTCTTTTAGGGATTCAGGTAGCCTTAATAACTACTGAATGGAATACTTTGAACTTTGGTATAGGCCTTCATGTTTCCAAGAGGAAGGCCACTTCATTGAATCCCTCACTTTCCATCAAGCACCACCAACAGCTCATAAATGATACATCTCAACTAGTACTATGAGGTTTGGCAAAGAAATGTGATACAGATATTTATGGTGCCAAGTAGTTAACCTTCATAAATTGGGATTCCCCTGAGTTTTATATTGCCTAATACTTTGGTTTATGATCATGACTGCAAAGCCAATGGTATCATATTCAGTTGCATTTTCAGTTTAAAGAATCTCTACAGCTTACAGCTCACAGCTTCACAGACTCACTAGCAAGGCTGCAGACTCTTTATTATGCAGAATGGTCACTTTTTTAAACTGAAGCCAGTTATGTCCTACAGGTACATTTCATGGTTATTGCGAATACATGCAAAAACAACTGACAGGCTTTTTGCATAATTACAGCTTTATTTATTCAAATGAATAATAACTCATACTGAATCGGTGAAAAAGGGCTTTCAGAATTATTTCAACTTATTGACTGCATATGCAAATAGGGCATTGCTAATTTCTTTCAGTTTTTGGTCCATTACTATTTTAAGACTGACAAGGTATGACCTTTTAATTGGTCACATACTGAAAATAGCTTGTTATGTAGAGGGAAAAATTCATCTTTCTATATCAGTTGTAAGATAAGATTAAACAGTGGCATGATCAAAAATATGATACACATACGTATAAAAACCACATATACGTATAAATAAATATTAAGTATTTTGTATTCATACCTGCATGTCCTTGTCACCAGTGACTCTGCTCAGTTCATCCATGGCCATGATGTAGAAACACTCACTGAATATAGTCCTCTGAATTTTGACCACTTTACCATCTCTTGTTAAGCAGAAAGCACATTTCCATTGACCACTGCTGCTGGACAAACGAGCAAACCTCCTGAGGAACACTCCTCCTAAGATGCAAACACAACAGTGTAACATTAGCTTTTGATTAGAAACAACTGGTATTAGCAATGAGAATAAAGGTTTTCTCAGACATGAATCTCTGAGACTGATGACTTCTGCTACCTTAAAAACAAAATAATAACAATAATGTAATTTTCTGTCACGTGGGGTTTCTCAATCATAAAGGTTTAATGACGTGAATTATTCGACAGTGAAAACCACACAGGTTTGTCATTAAATATGATAGCATTGACAGGCGACAAAATGAAACTGACCCAGTCACCTGGATTTAAATTACGAAAATAGGTCCAGACATTTAAATGTGCATATCTTTTTTGTGCTTTTCTGAATCAGATTTTCACTTGCTCTGACTAAATAGGTTGAATTAGCAGAACTAGACTTAACGTTTCTACTCACCAGCTTTGGCTGCTTCAAGGATTTCAGGCTTGCGGAAGCGACCCATGGTTCGGTACAGGCGGCAGTACATCCACACCTATGAAACCAACCACTTCAATCAAAGAACTGACCACAATCCATAGAGATGATTGTTTGTTTTACACTGCAAGTATTCAAACTTACCTGCCTACCCTGCAGCCAGACGTACTTAAGTTCATCATAAACCTTTCCATCGCGTCCAATGCAAGTGAAGAACCCCCTTTAACAGAAATTGGAGAACAAGGTTCACCACAAGGATACAGTAAACTATTGTATATTACTGCTTGGTATTCAGGTTTATTGCACTTAAGAAAGATATGAGCTCGCAATATTTTAATTTCTACAGTACCCATGTACAGTGTCATGAGAGTATTTGAGCCAGAAGTCCACAACAGTGTCAAGTTCTGTTCGAATCCGCTGTCGACTCTCCTCCAACTTCAGGGTAGACATTGTTCCTTTCAGCAAAAAGCAGGGGAATCAGTTTGTTAGATTCCATGGTTTGCTTTTGCCTTCGAAGAATACTAAGCATTTTTTGGAGAAAAAAAAACAGAGACTGGGAATCAAATGGTGGAGTTCCCTTGTAAGTAAATGCAAAAGAAACAGCTCAAAGACAGTTGCCTGTCATAATATAGGGTATCTCAAATTATATTACAATATCTAATTTTACCCTCATAGGTCTATCCTCTGTGCCCCATAGTAACAGTGATTGGAAAGTGATGTTAGATGTTACATTGACATCTGTATTCAGATCCTAACTCAGCAAATACAAGTACCTACTTCAAAATAATATTGTAAGGTATGACTCAGTAGATTTGCATTGAGTTTGGCCAATTATTAGCATATTTAGGGATTATTATATTAAACATCTAAACCCTCAGCTCATGAGGGACAGGTTTGCTCAGTTTCCCCAGAATCAACATTGAGGTAAAGTGTAGCAGATTTTAGTTTCTCTGCTCCCTGTAGAGCAAACTTCAGTTATTTTACAAAAGGCCATGAAACACTATCGTTGGCCACAGATCCCAATACATCACAACCTCTTTTTAATATCTGAGCATTTACTTTATCGGTTTTACCTAATCTTTTATTCTAGAACGTTTTCATATAGTTCTTTTAAAACGTTTTAATTATTCTGTTCCTCTGTACAGCACTTTGAATGATGCAAATTGCAAAATGATCAAACTTGCCTTCACACATACTAACCCCTAACCCTAACCATAAATCACATCTGACCCCTAACCTTAACCACTTTGTACCTAATCCTAACTTCATCCATGAAAATGTCATACCTAATCCTAATTTAAACCATGACCACTTCATACCTAACCATAACCTTAACCATGACAATTGCATACCTAATCCTAACCATGACCACTTCATACCTAATCCTAACACTAACCTAACCACGACTCACACCAGTCCAAGGTCAGTGTTTATGATGGAAAAGAACCTAAAGAGGGTACAAATCTAAAAAACAAAAGAAGTGTTTCTCTTTTAAGGAGTGGTATCTTCGTTTCTCTATTTGGAGCTGGATGATACAAATGCTCTTATGTCCGTGATTATAAAAAAAATCAATAAACAAACAAATATGGTGATATATTTTAATATTATATTGACAAAGGTTCTTGTAGTTTCCAGCCACGTGGTTCCCAACGCAAAGGCTAGGATTTACAATAAAAGCTAAAGTTTGATAGCCTACTTTGTTGAAAAACAAGTACAAGTACACAAACACACGCACACGAACGCACACACACACCTCTGGCAGTTCACTTAAACCATTGTTTACCATATATTCCCAATATATCAAAAGAAACCTCAACTTAACTTTAAATAAAATATTTTATTGTTCTTAATTGAGAAACACATTTTTTTTGCGTTTTAATCGTTCTTCTTTATTCTGGTTTGAAAACGGGGCTACATCAACGCGCATTCACACACAAACAGGAACACCGTGTCTCGTGCTTGCCCTAAAATTCAGTAGTTCAAAGTTGGCAAATTCGCCATGTTCTCTTTTTGACATTAATCCGACTGAAGACGAGACATTTCTCCTTTTCTCGTTCTGGTTAAAGGGTGACAACACACCTCTTGTTGTGTTGTTGTGTGAGCAGTAACAGTTCCGTGTTTCCGCAGTGTTCACAGTCTGCAGCAGTAACACAGTTTAAACAACCTCACCATTCAAGTGCTCTTACCTCCAGATCCCTGTAGACCTCAGTGTCCAGACGCGCAGTGTCTCTCCACACACAATGTCAAAACACACACACACATACACACACGCCCCTCAGAATACACACAAACACACGCACACACACAACGTCTCAGGCCGTCGGCTCAGTTTTGGTCACATGACCAGTGAGCTCCGGCGGTGGAGAAGGAAGTGAATCCCAGATTCACGCTGCTCTACTGCTTTATTTACAGTATATGGTTCCTACTCAATTAAATCAATCTGTAGACAGGTACAGGGCTTAGCTCGTGATTTGATTTACCAGGAAATGTGAGAGGACAAACATTTATTATTCTCACTTAAAAAAAGAGAAAGTGAAGGCTATTACACAAACAGATAGATCAACCATGGCCCTGTACTACGAGAAAGGATATGCGCGTATGGGGGTAACTTCAGGGTTAATACGGGGTTTCCGGTCGGACGAAACCCGTTCACTTATTATCAGTGTAAATTACCATGGTAATTTATTCTGAACGCTAACCTGCTCCTGAGCAGAGTTGCAGAACAGAGATCAAGCTGTATAAAAGCTCCACCCACTGACCAATCAATTCCTTTGAAACCTGACATCAGCATTCTTAGAGGATCCTGGGGAACTGGTCGACAATGGTCCGCAGTCCTCCTCAGAGACTCTCCTCCTTTGACCTACTCTGATAAGTGTCTCAGCGAAAGATATACATTCTCATCAGAGGGGATGATACACATGTGTCATCTGCTGGAACCGAACATAACCAACCGGACACTGTTCTTTACTTAAATTACTGATATTGATGTACTGGATGTGTTAGCAGGCGGGATAACCACACATAGAAATATACTCTTATTCTATCCTTTAGTTAGCTTTATCCTATGAAATTAAATATTGAATTGAAAAGAGGGCATAGATAGTTTACAGATTTACCTTGTGACAGACTCCATCGCTCCCTCCCTCCCCTCTCTCTCTCTGAGACTCGAACAGTCAGCCCTCGGTGACAATACACTCTTGGGCACTGCGCTCTCTCTTTAAAGGGAACGATAAGGGAAGTTTAAAACAGTGTCTCGGTGGTTAAGTCGATCTCCGCCGCCAACACACCCAGTTCATCCCAATCTCTCCCTGTTTCCTGATGCAAATCCTGTCACCTAAATACCAAGTGCACAATCATGTCACATGAAAATAAATCCAAAGGTTTGTATTGACTAGTAATTGCAAATGTTTCTACCACAGTGTGTCCTCAGAGTCAGTGAAGACAGTGTGTGTCAAATTAAAGCTTCTTAGAATTGCTTCATGTGATTCAGTGAAACGTTTCATCTCTCGTCCAAGAGGATTCTTCAGTTCTACAGGTCTTGTTAGTAAAGAACAGATTCATATCTCATGGCCCTGAGTTATTTATCTTGTTCCCACGTGTTGTTATGTCCTGGTCACATAATATTATTTCCCCAATGTCACCTTACACATTCACACAACTTTTTTTTACCAGCGGTCCTTCCTGAATTTAGCAGCTGTAACTAGGTTTCCTTTATTCTGGATAATGTGTTTGTTCTCGTCAAAGTTTTCTAATATAACAGTTTGATCTTCCTTGTTAAATATGAGGCTCTGCTGCTCGTTCACTTTTCCATGTCTTTCATTGGTGATACACTCCTGATCAAAATCTTAAGACCAGTTAAAAAATTGCATGAATTTGCATTTTGCACTGTGGAATCATAGGAAGGTTCTAAGTAGAGCTTCAAAATGCAAAAAGAAGAAATGGGAACAAGAGCCCAAAAGTTGTGAGCAGGCAATTTATTGAAAACAACAATTTAACTGAAGTAGGCTGTTCATCAGCTGATCAAAAGTTTAAGACCACAGCTACCTCCTAAAACCGAAATTAAAGTGTCAAAAACTGACTCAGTAATGAGTAGCTCCACCATTATTGTTGATCACTTCAAAAATTCGTTTTAGCATGCTTGATGCAAGTGTTTCCAAAAGGCTAGTGCGAATTTTGCGCCAAGTGGTGAAGATGGCTTCACGAAGGGCATCCACTGTCTGGAACTGAAGTCCATTTTTGTAAACTTCCCTTGCCATCCATCCCCAAATGTTCTCAATTGGATTAAGATCAGGGGAACACGTAGGATGGTCCAAAAGAGTGATGTTATTCTCCTGGAAAAAGTCTTGGTCAGACGGGCATTGTGAATTGGAGTGCTGTCCTGCTGAAAACCCCAGTCGTTACCACACAGACGAGGGCCCTCAGTCATGAGGGATGCCCGCTGCAACATCTCCACATAGCCAGCTGCTGTTTGACGCCCCTGCACAACCTGGAGCTCCATTGTTCCATTGAATGAAAAAGCATGATGGCGCCCCCTCCACTGTGCCGCGTAGAAAACATCTCAGGTGGCATCTCCTTGTCATGCCAGTAACGTTGGAAGCCATCAGGACCATCAAGGTTACATTTTCTCTCGTCAGAGAATAAAACTTTCTTCCACCTTTGAATGTCCCATGTTTGGTGCTCCCTTGCAAAGTCTAAAAGGGCAATTTTGTGGCGTTGAAGGAGACGTGGCCTATGAAGACGTTTCTTGTTTTTGAAGCCCTTCCTTCGCAGATCCAACAGTGCAAAATGCAAATTCCTGCAATTTTTTAACTGGTCTTAAGATTTTGATCAGGAGTGTATGTAGTAAACAGCTCCCCTTTTGTGTGCACACGCTTAGATTTGGATGAGTAAAACCTGGGTTGACTTATTGAGTTGATAAGCAGCTTTATGGTAATGGTTTGTAATGGATTTATATAGCGCTTTTCTAGTCTTCATGACCACTCAAAGCGCTTTACATTACAGTTTCACATTCACCCATTCATACAGTGCATCTATCCCAGCACTTTGTTATTCTAAGGGGGGGGCATTCAGGGTTAAGCATTTTGCCCAAGGACACTTCGGCATGCAGATGGTTCAGACTGGGGATCGAACCACCGACCTTCAGGTTGGAGGACAATCACTCTACCCCTCAGCCACAGCCGCCCTTAATGTGATCGCTTAGACTGACTGCTATTGCTAGGTTAAGTTAAGATATCCTGGGTAAGTTGAACATGCTTCGTAGTACAGACCTCAGATTTTAATATAGAGAAATCCATAAATGGAAATAAATCAGTAAACAAGACTAAAAGCTTAAATATACTAGTAGAGATGAACCATTGTAAACCTTCCTGTTTGGAATGGGCTCAAAAGTCAAAATTATGACCAAAGCCCCACAGGGTATACGTTTTTTCAGCTTGGTTATCAGAGAAATGCAATCAACATTGCATTTCGGGGCTGGCCTGTCGAGGGCACTGAACATTTTGGCGCTGGCGACTTTTCTTTCAAATTCAGTGACAAAAGTACACTGTGTACAACAGATAGCTATCCACAACGAATTCACACATGTGAGTTGTTTTATTCAACAAAGATAAGCTACTGTCTTAGGACCAGATAGGACCAGAATGATTGGCAGATACGTGTTTCACAATGTCTTATATTTTTTCAATTATTTTTTATATAAAATGACATCAATCTCTGCTTTTCTGTTACCGTATCTGTAGCTTATATTACTGGCATATTATAATAAAAGCTATTTGTAATTTTTTATTCCATGGCACACTTACAACATTTCTATAAATGTATGATTTTTGATGATTTACAGGATATAAGATTAATCTTCTCAGGAACCCACATCCTTTATTGTACAGTCTATAGAAAGAATAAAAAGTGTCAAGTAAAGTGTTGTGACATTTCGCTATTCTCTTTTTTTCATCATCCTTATTCTCTCAACAGGTCCTTCTGTTATTCCCACAACGGAAACTTCTACCAGCCCCTCATACACCTGAGCCAGAACACAGTACAATGTTTCCATAACTCTTATTTTAACGTATAAACATTTCCCCAAAAATGTTTTAATTTATTATACAATCTACATGTCTAAACAACTATACTCATCCCATCCAATTTCTGACCCTGGTATGAGAATTGGCAACATCAGCCGCAACTGTGACAGTTGCACTGAAATGTTAATGAAATATCAACTCATCAGAGGAAATTCCCTTATTACATGTTCCATCCTGAGGTGATGCAATCAAGTTCTTCATTGCCTTTTGGGAAACACTTCAGAGTTGTGACATGTTTTATTGCCTAACAACCCAAACTGGTGTTTTCAAAGACTGAGCACAAGCCCAACGGTAAGCTAATCTCCCTCCTAACATTTACCTCTTGATTTAAGCTCACAAAAAACAAGTCTGTATATAACTAATCAGTTTGCAGTGTTGACCTGTGCTAATGAAGAGGGTATTTCTCTTTTACCCCAGATAATTGAGTCAGGATGGCAAAGGACTTGGGGTTCTATTTATGTGGTTTGCTCTGTGCAAGTGTGTTTATTACAGGTATGTTAATGTAAAAAATAAGCAAAGAATGAGACCAAGTATGTTATTAAATAGGGAATATGAATCTTCTCTTTGTCCTCCTTTCTATTGCAACAGCTTTCCCGGTTGCCCAGATCACTCTAGGTAAGTGAGCCATTTCTGTTCATAAATGAACATTTTGAGAACATCTATAGTTATGGAAACCTTGAACTGTGGCAGGGAACGGCAGCAAGGTTATAATGGTTAATCTGTTTTCCTGCTCCAAATGTTTAAACATTTCTTTAGGTCAAGGGGCAACAACATCTTATATTCAGTAGTATCAATCAATCAATCAAATTTTATTTGTATAGCCCATATTCACAAATTACATTCATCTCATAGGGCTTTAACAGGGTGTGGCATCCTCTGTCCTTAACCCTCAGCAAGAGTGAGGAAAAACTACTAAAAACCCTTTTAACAGGGTAAAAATAAGTAGAAACCTCAGAGAGAGCCACATGTGAGGGATCCCTCTCCCAGGACGGACAGAAGTGCAATAGATGCCACGTGTAAAAACATTCATCATTAAAGTCTTTAGCGGCATTGATGCAGTCCCGCTGCAATCACAGTCCATGGTCAGCAACCAGCAGAACCACGATCCAGCATCCAGACCAGAGGCCACTCCAGTCCTCAGTCCCCGTCCACCGCCGCCCACAAGGAGCCACCACGAGCCCTGGTCCACCTCCTGTACCCAGTGCTAATGCGACACAGGGTCCGCCACCAGCACCACGATCAGCCCACACGACACAGAATCCGCCACACTGGGTCCACCACTGCGACCACCGATGCGCGATGCACAAACAGCAATCCATGTTGCGGCCACAGAGGCCCTGGATCTGCTAGTACTCTGTATACACGTTGTATAATTTTTTTTAAATCTGTGAAATACACAGTTTTTACACAAACATTTTAATAAAGTTTACTTGAATTGAAATTTCCACCCCTTTTATGGTTCAGTATGTAGAATTTAGTGCTTAAGTTGCATGTTGCAGCTAAATATGCCTCCTCTCACCGTTCCATTCCAAACATGAAAGAGAACCTGTGGTAGCAGGTTGTCATAAAATGTAATGAAAAATGTTTAGTTTGTCCAGTTTAGACTACTGCAAAAGTTAATGGTTAGGGTAAAGAAAACAACAATTAGTAAAAATATATAAAACTCACTAGTTAAAAGTATGATGACTGGCTATTGGATTGTAATTGGGGGAGAAAACATACAAACCAGAAACGCACTCACATATATAGCATGTTAGAGTTATAAATAACTTGTCCATGTGTAAAAAAATAGTTTAAATAAAAAAAAATCCCAATAATTATTTGGGGGGGGCTGAAAAACATTTTAGGGGGGCTTCAGCCTAACGACGCCCCTGCTGGACATGATAACATTTTAGCTTTATTTGATTAATTCATCACGGCAACTTAAACAAAATACAAAAACTTATACAAAACTTTTATTAAGGTCAAATCAAGTGTCTAGATTTCAATATCCATTCATTAATGGGGCTACTCCACTTACGTATTTGTAATAAAACTTTTTGTAAACAGGTGCAGTGTTCATGTTTGAGTGTCCAGCAGCACCAGGTATCCCAGTGTATGTGATGGTGAGTGGGATATCAGCCCTGCTGGTGATCGGCCTGTTTGCTTTGCCAAAGCTCCTCTGTCCAGCAGCGCCGTGCAATACTCTTTGGACTGTGTGCATCATCAGCCTGCTCCTCTTTGTCTTCATCTGGTTCCTCTACGGTAAGTGACACTTGAGAAAGCGTTGACTGTGATCCATCCCTTCATTTAGTCATTCTGTCCCCTGCTGTCCTCAGGGAGTTTCCAGATTTATTCAGTGTTTCCACCCAACTATGAGAAGAACATCCCTGACCCAAACAAAGTCAACAACAGTGTCTACGCTCCTCCCACACCTGACAACAAGGTCGACCTCCCGCTGGAGAACCAGAGCCTTTCAAACCTGACCCACACCCGGATCGTCTACAACAACCAGACTGTGAGGAAGCTGATTCAAACATTGTTTCTCGGCAACATCAAAAATAAGACGGACAGAGAGCACCTGAACGCCTCACCAGCACAAAGTGTCATGGCTTCAGTGGCCTACTGTGACAAAACTGTGTATACTTTTGCTTTCTGGACCACAACACTGGTTTATGTCCTGGTAGGAAACGCCCTGGTGATTAGCTTTTGTCTATATGGTTTCATGAAAATTACAGATTTACTTACAGAGTATCTAACTGCCTGAACTGAGCTAGATATAATCCTTTTTCAGGGATTTTTTACTGTCACACCAATTCTATTTTTTATTATAGCAATGGTTGATTGTAATTTCAGAGTTTTGGTTCATTTATTTCTTCTGATATGTTATTGTGATTATTGTTTTATGATTATAACTGTATAACTGTAAGAAAATCGGAGCCTTTCAAAGTCAAAGTTTCAAAGTTTTTTTTGTCTGAATAAAGCTGAATAAATAATAACAACTTTCGATAAAATGTTATCGCTTGAATGTTCCGCTCGGTCACACCTCAGTAGGGGAGAGCGGGGTAATGTGAGACATTTTTTACATTTGCTCCCCTCTAGGCGAGCTTAAATGATATATCAGTAAAACGTACACATTTCCCATTAATTCAGGATGTTTTCTAGCAATGGAAATGATCAGAAATGTCTTCAGGACAAAGGGCAGTTAAAATACGAATGTTTAAAAAAAAGTGGTCTTGTTTAAGATCCATTTATCGTCCCACACACATGCACAGACATGCAAAGGCACACTCATGCAGGTAGGGAAATTTAATCTCTGCTTTTGACCCATCTGTATGCAGAACACACAGAGCAGTGAGCGACTATGTACAGCGCTCGTGGGAGCAGATGTTGGAGCAGATTACAATTTCACATTCACACATTCATACAGTGCATCTATCCCAGCACTTCGTTATTCTATGGGGGGCTATTCGGGGTTAAGCATCTTGCCCAAGGACACTGCGGCATGCAGATGGTTCAGACTGGGGATCGAACCGCCGACCTTCAGGTTTGGGGACGACCACTCTACCCCTCAGCCACAGCCGCCCCTATGTGTTGGAGTCTGCTTTTTACACTTTAACAATAAACAGCAGCACTGATCACAAGTTATTAGGACACACACAGGACTGACGTTTACTTTATGTTTGTTTGAGTTCATGAAACACATGTTTAAACACCGTGTGCACGTAGTCCCCCGCTCCACACAACACGAGACGTAAAGTGACGCGCACAGTCAGCACATCAGCGTTAAAGTGATGGAGTGATCCGGAGTCATGATTGGTCATCATCGAATAATAACTAAAAAATACATTTGATTATCAGTTTTAGTGAAGAGGGACAGAGACAAGCATACACACACACACACACACCCCCACACACCCAAACCAAAACACACACACAGACTCGCACGACAGACCCTGCAGTCAATATCTCATAATTATGAGATACTATCTCACAATAATGAGATACTAAGTCATAATAATGAGATACTTTCTCATAATAATGAGATGCTAAGTCATAATTATGAGATACAATTTTTTTTTCATTTAAGTTGCGGAAACGGGCTTCCATACTTGCACACCCTAGCTTACCGGCACACTCTGTCCAATTGGCAGGGACAGGGATATTGTTTTTCTCTGCGTTTTCAAATGCCAGTTCACGGCACTTAACTGGAGCAAGGCCATGGAACTGGTCAGCTAGTTGTTTCAAGTGTTTGGTAAGCTCCTCCTCCATCTCATCTGTGATTATTCTCTTTACCTTAGCTACTGCACCCCAGGCTACTGATTTTACTTTCCCTTTCTCTTTTTTCTTTATGAATCTTTTGAGGGTTGTCTTGTCAATATTTCTATCCCTTCCAGCTTTTCTTAAGGACTTTTTTCCTTGCATGACCTCAGCGGCTGCACTCTCCATCTCTGTGAGGGGTGTTTGGCCCCAGGTTGTCTTCCTGATGTATGGTTTCTTGGCATGATGGCTTTTCTACAATGTTTATGACATTAAAAATAAAACATATATAATGTAATATAACACTAGAATATGTTTAAGACTAAACTTAACTTGTGCTTCATGGTGGGGTAAAGTGAGACAGTGTCTCACTTTTCTAGGGGTTGGGTAAACAACATTTGTCCCACTTAACCCCACAGCCACCGTTTTAGAAAAACAACATCTCTTAGCAATTCAGGCTAATCTTTAGCTAGCATCAATCACATATGTTGGACGTTCCTCAACATGTATGATATTAGTTTTTCTACCTGATTCAATTTGTTTTGACACAGCATTCGATTAAGTTCAAAGCAAGAAAATTTACTTTTACATGCAAAAAACACATTTTTGTGAAAAAACATACTTTCCACAGCACCAGCACCAACCTCTCCTTCATGGCAAGGGGGAAATGGGAGGGGCTTGAAAACATAATGGTCAAATGACCACAAATGTGTTCCGTTGCCTAGATACAGGGAGTGTCTCACATTACCTGATGTCCCACATTACCCCGCTCTCCCCTATGTTTCACACAGCTTGAGAAATAAAGGGACGAATACTTCCTCTTCAGAGTTCTGCCTCACAAACAGATGTTCAATGTTGCTTCAGGTGATTTCAACATTCAGTACTTACAGTCGATAAAGTGATAAAGTCACAGTCTTACTGTGACTTTATCAACTCAGTGGTGTTTAATAATGAAGGGAAACTTTACATATGATTTAGCTGATGCTCTGACCGTGAGAGTACGAACACAGATTAGCAAGAATCTTTGAGAGGCCCTATGAGAAATAATTAAAACTTGGCCTCACACACACCCGTATACTCTCTCTCACACACGACTATACTCTCTCACATCTCACCCACCAGGACTAACACAAATCGAAATCCTCGTATACTCCAATAAAATCAGGTCATTATCCAGCTTAGTGTTCTTTCATATTCCATGTGACCAGCGATTGGACTGTAATAAGCCACCTGGAAAACCATTTCCTGACGGCTTTTAGGCACCAGGAACTGGGTGATTTCTCCTCCTTTCTGAGTATAACGACTCAATCGTCGCAGCCTGTCCCTGATCAATGAAAAATATGGAATGCTGCGGTATGTCATGGCCCACCAGGTGGCCATCAATTTTCGCCACTTGATAAAAGGCAAAGCGTGTGTCATCATGAGACTGGTCAAGTGGAAAATGTTGACATTTTATGAGAAATGTGTATAAACCAATCTTCGCACTATTTGTGTTAATTTCATTTTGTGTTCCGTAATCCAGTTATAAATGTATAATTTCAAATTCTTCCAGTTCCGATCCTTAAGAGCTTCTGGTTCAGCCTTTACAATGAGATGAATCGATTCATGTTCCTTTCCTCTGCCTTCGTCTGCTTCCGGGGCGTTTTCTTCTTTTGGGCAGCTGTACTTTAACGTGGTTAAAAAGAGAGCGAAGAATGTGTGTCTGTTAAGAGTTTTGATCAAAAGTTATGAATGATACAGTATACAATAGCTTCTACAGTAAAAGAAGAATAATCTGCAATCTAACTATAAGTAGAATTACATTGTGCAGTCTGCCTAAAATGATCAGTGGGAAACAGGAAATGATCAGGATCAAGTTGTTGTACATGCTGTGCTATCTCCTAAAAGAAAGTAGGAAATTTGATCACTGACATGGTCTCACTTACACTTACAATATAAATTGTCCCGAAATAATGTCAGACCCATATAAAGGTCTGTGTAAACTTTGACCACTGAATTTTATTCACTTCATATTTAAGTGACAACTCATCAGAAGTTGAACAAATTCCCTCAAGGTGATGTTACATATTGTGTTCAAGTGGCCAAAAACCTGTTTCTAAGGCCACCTTGACCTTTGGCCACTGAAATCGAATCAGTTAATTAATGAGTTAAATTTAACTAGTGTGTCTAATTTGAAAGAATTATATCAAAGTGTGAGCTTTGACCTTGTGCTAGATGTAATGAAATCAAAACCGATACTCTCTTATCACATACACAGGATTGTGATCTCACTGTAACCTTGACCTTTGACCGCCAGGCACCAAAAATGTATCAGTTCCATTTTTTTTGTGTCCAAGTGAATATATTTGCATAAAATTTGAAGAAATTCCCTCAGGCATTCTTGAGATATCGCACTGGAATAGGACAGACGAATGATTTGACAACCCGAAAACAAAAAAAATGTAGAAGGACAATTGAAGGTTTTTAAAATAAGAACTACCACAAGTTTATAATTTTTCAGTGACAAAATTATCAGTATGTACTTCTTGCTTTTTAGAATCAGAATCAGAATTATTTATTGGCCAAGTAACTGAAAATTTGCAAAAGAGCAAATGCTTACAAATAGTGAGCTTTTCGCTGTGACATTCTAGTAAAGTTACACTTCCTATTATTTATTTTAATATGACACATATGAAACAAACAAATTAACACCATTAATCTGAATATAGAGCTTTAGGAGATGTTATGCTTCTTTAAACAGCTGCTCTTAAAAATGCAGATGTGACATTAAATATCCACGCTTCAGTAGATCACAGTAAATCGATTTCTGCAGTATGATAATATGTTTGTTGTACTTATATTACCAATCAAACTATTTAAATTCACATTATTTTACAATACAGCCTCAAGAACAAACTCCAGCTCACACTGCAGCAGCTGCAACGATATTTCTGAAACAATATTCTACTATGACATTAATGCTGAAGTTAACAGCATTAGCACATTAACGTTTACAGTCAATTGTAGCATCAATGTTAGTCTAAGGTAGTAGCCTTTATGCGCCACAGGGTAGCGCTGCTGCACTGTTTACCCACAGGGGTCTTCAACGTTTTTCTGACCAAGGACCCCAAAACTGATAGAGGGATGGGGCAGGGACCCCCTACTATATATATTGTGTAAAATTGTGTTTTATATTAAACTGGGCCTAGTGCCATGTATAAACATAGCTACCCTGTTATTGTGCTAATGTTTATGACATTAAAAATAAAACACATGTGATGTAATATAACACTAAAATATGTTTAAGACTAAACTTAACTTGTGCTTCATAGTAGGGGTAAGTGAAACAGTGTCCCACTTTACCCCACAGCATTTGTCCCACTTAACCCCACAGCCACCATTTTAAAATTTTGGGGTGACCTCAAAATATTCATCCTCGATTTTGACCCATATGTTTTCTAACAGACACTGAATGATGGTGTTTGGTGATCTGAGAGTGTTCAACACCTTTGCTTTACCAAAGATCCTCGAAACCAGATTCATAACAATGAAAGCGTGTTAAATTAAGTTGAATAAAAAGTAACCCAATACAACACCACAGGCAAAGTATGGCCTCACAGGCTGAATTGCTGTTTATCTGATGCAGTTTTAACAATAATTCAACATAATGATCTTCACAAAGGCAGTGTTTATTGCAGGTGGCCGTTCCACCCATGTGTATATCTGTTCATTGTAAGGGGGTGCAGTATGGTGTGCGGATCCAATAGCACGACTCGGAGACACAGGTAGGAGCGGTTAACACACTTTACTGAAAGGGGTCGGTACACGTAAAGGCAGTCCATACACGAGTGCGTAAATCCGACAGGGAGCAGGCAGCGACAGAGTTGGTAATAATTCCGGTCCATAGTCGATACACGGGCAGGCAGTCGTAGGAGGTGCAGAGAATCCGGCAGGGAAAAGACAGAGACGTAAATCGTTAAGCAGGCAGTGGTTGGCAACAAGAGAGCTATCAGGGTTAAATGCTGGAACGCTCAGAACATAGAGAAACAAAGACGAACTGGCAACACAACACAGGAACCCACAGATTAAATACACCGGGTGATGAGGGACAGGTGCAAACCATCGGGGAGGAGCTGACAATCACCAGGTTGGAACACACACAAGGGAGGGAGTGAGGAGTCTGAAACGAAAGGAGACATGAGTAGGGAGACACAACACAAAACATAAATAGTGATCAGACAGGGAAACAACTTATCGGACCGGACGAGACTTGACAGTACCCCCCACTTTAGGGACGGCACCTGACGGCCCAGGTTGGTCAGGGAGGAGACGATGAAAATCCTGGATGAGGGAAGAATCCACGTGTTACTTGTGGACACCCATTGCCTCTCCTCAGGACCGTAACCCTGCCAGTCCACCAGATACTGCCGTCCGCGACCACGACGCCGAACTGACAGAAGGCGTTTGACCGTGAAGACCGGACCTCCATCGAAAAACCTGGGAGGGGGAGGGGGCTTAGCGGGAGGAGCCAAAGGGCTCTCCTTAACCGGTTTGACCTGGGACACATGGAAGGTGGGGTGAACCCTAATCGACCTGGGAAGCTTGAGGCTTACAGCAACGGGGTTAAAGACTGTGGACACTGGAAATGGTCCCACAAACCGAGGAGCCAACTTACGGGATTCCACACGCAGGGGAAGGTCACGTGTGGACAACCAAACCTTATGTCCAGGCTGGTAAGTGGGGGCGGGAGTCCGTCGTCGATCGGCTATCCTCTTCGAACGGGCCGCGCTTCTTAGGAGCATATCCCGGGCTCCCCTCCAAATGCGGCGACATCGGTGGATGAATCTCCGGGCAGAGGGGACGCTGACCTCCGTCTCCAGGTAAGGGAACAGTGGTGGCTGGTAACCGTAAGCACACTGAAAGGGAGACAGGCCAGTAGCGGAACTGGGTAGCGTGTTGTGCGCATACTCAACCCAAATTAGATGTTTGCTCCATCTGGTCAGATTCTGGGAGACTAAACAGAGTAGATCGGTCTCCAGCTCCTGGTTCAGCCGCTCCGCTTGACCGTTAGACTGGGGATGGTATCCTGAAGAGAGGCTGACCGTGGCGCCGAGGAGAGAACAGAAGGCCTTCCAGAATTGGGATACAAACTGCGGTCCCCGATCTGACACCACATCCCTAGGGAAACCATGTATGCGAAACAAATGGGACAGTACTGCCTCTGCAGTCCCCTTTGCAGAAGGCAGTTTAGGCATAGGAATAAAATAAACCATCTTTGAGAATCTGTTCACAACTGTTAAGACTGTGGTATTACCTTCGGAGGGTGGTAACCCAGTGACATAATCTAACAAGATGTCAGACCACGGACCGCGGCTGAAGGAGACCAGAGGGAGGGCGATGAGAAACCTTGTTCCGGGCACACACTGAGCAGGCCGCCACATACTCCCCGACCTCCTTCTCCATGGATGACCACCAGAACCGTTGCCTGGCGATGAAGAGGGTTCGTCGTACCCCGGGGTGGCAGGAAGCCGGGAGGTGTGAGCCCAGTGGATGACTGGGGAACGAAGGGGTACAGGAACAAACAAACGGTTGGGAGGACAGCCCTCCGGCACCTCGGTGTTAACATTTGCTTGTCTGACCTTCTTCACGATCCCCCATGTGACCGCCCCTATCATACAGGATGGCGATAGGATGTTGGAGGGGGATCTGGGAGCAGAACTAGGATCAAACAGGCGGGACAGAGCGTCAGGCTTAACATTCTTAGACCCAGGGCGATAAGACAGAGTAAACCTAAATCTAGTGAAAAACAGAGTCCACATGGCCTGTCTAGAATTTAATCGCTTGGCAGACCGGATGTACTTTAAATTCTTATGGTCAGTCCACACCAGGAAAGGGATCTCTGTTCCCTCCAACCAGTGACGCCACTCCTCCAGAGCCACCTTGATCGCAAACAACTCTCTATTCCCCACGGCAGGCGAGAGTCTTCGGGAGAGGAAGGCGCAGGGGTGGAGCTTGTTGTCCTTGGGTGACCGCTGAGAGAGGATTCCTCCAACTCCGACATCAGAGGCATCTACCTCCACCACAAACTGTAGGTTGGGATCCGGAAGCGTGAGTACAGGTGCAGAAGTGAATCTCTCCTTCAGCCTCTGAAAGGCTCGTTCTGCTGAGGAGGACCTTTCTTAGAAACTATGGACCCCAGGAAAGAGACGGAGGAAACATGAAACACACAATTCTCTGCCTTCACAAAAAGCTGGTTTGCTAGGAGGCGTTGAAGAACTTGCCGGAAGTGCTGAACGTGCGTCGTCTCATCCGGTGAGAAGATAAGGATGTCGTCCAGGTAGACAAAAACATAACGATCAAGCATGTCCCGGAGGACATCATTGACCAGAGCCTGGAAAACGGCTGGGGCATTGGTCAACCCGAAAGGCATCACCAGATATTCATAGTGACCACTAGGAGTGTTCAAGGCAGTCTTCCATGCATCCCCCTCCCTTATTCTCACCAGATGGTAAGCGTTTCTCAGATCTAGCTTGGTGAAGATTTTGGCGTTCCCTAACAACTCGAAAGCAGAGGACATCAGAGGGAGGGGGTAACGATTCTCTATAGTAATGTTGTTAAGACCTCGGTAGTCAATGCATGGACGAAGTGTCTTATCCTTTTTATCCACAAAAAAAAACCTGCACTGGCAGGAGAGGAGGATGGACGAATGAGCCCCGTGGACAGAGAAGAGTCGATATATTTCCTCATAGTTTCTACCTCTTGTGCAGACAGGGAATAGAGGTGCCCCCTTGGGGGAGAAGTGCCTGGTAACAAATCAATAGCACAGTCATAAGGTCGGTGAGGCGGTAGAGCAGAGGCTCTGGTCTTATTGAAAACCTCTTTGAGATCGAGATAACACGGAGAATCTTGATGACGAGAGCGATGAGAGAGTCCAAATCGTTAGGAAGTTCGAGGGCTGTCAGATGATCTCTGATGGGCTCCGCTAATCCGCGCATGAAGGCGTCAAACTGAGCTTCCTCGTTCCAGCCGCTATCTGTTGCCAGAGTGCGAAACTCTACAGCGATTTCCTTGGCGTAAGTCCATCAGGGCTCTTGCTGCTTCTCTGCCACGAGCAGTGTGGTCAAAAACCTTGCGAAGGGTCTCTGTGAATAACTGCACCGAGGAGCAGACGTGCAAGCCTCTCGCCCACTCGGCAGTTGCCCACTTCTCTGCTCGGCCGGTGAGATATGAGATTATATACGCTACCCGGGAGCGTTCCGTAGGAAATGACTGTGCCTGTAACTCAAAATGAAGTTCACACTGTACTAGGAAGGACCGACAGTCCCCGGACTCCCCAGAAAACTTATCAGGATGGGAGAGATGTAGCGGCTTCACATATGTCACTGGAGCAGGCAGTAGAGCTGAAGCCGCACTCGGGACTGGATCTGCGATCGGTGCTGGATTCTGAATTTGTCCGACCGGAGGGGAAGAAAGCTGGGCCATTAACTGCCCGAACTGCTCAGACAGTCGCTCAATCTGAACAGACATCCCACTCATCTCGCCGCCGACAGCGTGCAGTATCTCCTCCGTCTGGACAATCCTTTTTCTGGCTGTGTGTGCGAGAGCCCCGTGCCATGGTCAACTTCAAAGGTGTATAGGTCAGTCATTTTATTTATGCGACTCAGCTAGATAATTTTAAGGATGAAAACTAACGGCCAAATTGTCACTCTTCACCACCGCCCGCCACCAGCTCTCAATAGCCAGTGGTTGATTTAATTGAACTTTATTTCAGAATCAATCGTAGATCACGAGACTGTCTTTGAGAAAAAATTTTTTATTTTGATAGGATACTGCAGCATTTTTAATCCACAGACATTACCTGGCTGCGGATATATATAAAACGGGGACTATTGAAGGAGCAAGCATTCCAAAAACAGAGGGTTTTGTTGTTAAAATATATCCCATGCAGTGTTGTGTATGTACATGTTCAATGAACGTTCATATTTTTTGTGAACACTTAACAGTTATCTAATGAACACTCGAGCGAGTGTGAACAGCGCTCACATTTTTTCAAATCATCATCTTATAGGCCAACATTTTAATTACCAGGATAGAGAGAAATTGTATGCCTACGTACACAACTTCTCATGCACACGATGGCATTGATAAAAACAAACTTGACGGGAAGATTTTCCGCATTTCAATGCAAGCTCTGACCCATGTGTACGCCATTTTGGAGATGGGAAAGTAACGATGCAGATGTGAGCTGGTGAACTGAAGCAGATTATTGATCCACTTCAGCATTAACATAAAAAAAAGTTATTTTTATTCGCGGAACATAAGAAACCTTCAATCTCAAAAGATATAAACAACATATAGCAGATTACAACTGCACATATACTATGATAAAATAGCATTACAGTGTTGCTGCCAAATTCTGCAGCTTCTACTACTTCTTATATTTTGCACACTTTGTGAGAGCAGTGCTAAGAATCTTCCTTCTCTCTTCTGTCTGTGGGTTCACTCCCTCCTCATATATTGTATTTTTCACACAGATAATCGGTTGTAAGAATGTCATATTTTCTGCCATGACGTCTCCTTCGCCTTATTGAGTGTTTCCTTACTTGATGAATAAGAGTTTGAATTCTTCATCAAGCTTAATGATTATCTGTTGCTCTGCTGGAGAAAAACACACCTCACAGATTTTTGTGTCTTTTAGACACATTTTATCCTCTTTTCTACAATGAATTATTCTTGGCTGCATGCACATGGCCAACACATTGCTTATCAAAACCTGCCTAGAGTTAGCCTTGCTTAGAGCAGATGCACATCAAGATAAACATGAAAGCTCCTCCTCTGCAGACTTGACGGTTTACACTACTCGATGTCACAAATATTTATTGTAAGCCCTTGTACTTTTGTATTCCAAATTTTTTACTTCATACACCTACTCTGATATACCGGTATATATATAATTATTGTTCTTTATTCTACATTACATTTACGCGCCATATTTTAAACAACTGATAATATAACAAGCTGTTAAAACACATTGTTAAAAAACCAAACCAGTGGTTTTGATAAAATTTCGCTTCTGAAATATAAATGTACAGTGCTTTGCATAGGTATCCACCCCCCTTGGACTGTTTCCCATTTTGAACTGTTACAAACTGGAATTCAAATAAACGGATTGACGGATGGAGTGAGATTAGTTTGTTTTTTAGCTTATAGGGGGGCTTTATTAGAGCACTAAGGGTCAGTTTTCATCTTTTCAGATGCAAACCATATCTGAATGCCTGCACACATGATGATTTACAACAAAAGAGTCAGAATATTTTTCCACAAACGTTTATGACTGATCTTCAATCAATCAATCAAGTTTTATTTGTATAGACCATTTTCACAAATCCCAATTTGTCTCATAAGGCTTTAACAAGGTGTGACATTCTCTGTCCTTAACACATGATGATGAGGAATCCCTCTCCCAGGACAGACAGAAGTGTAATAGATACCACGTCTAAAGGAAAACTTCAGAAAGATAAGGGTATTTTCAGCATTGATTAGAATAAACAATTTGTAGCATGCTGGAAGGTCAATGAATTGATGGATTATTGTCGGTAATGGTCGAGTATCTGAGGAGAAATATTAGAAAGTGCCTTACATAAGTATTCACCCCCCTTTGACCTTGTTTACATTTTGTACTGTTACAAACTGGAATTCAAATAGACTTAAACAGACTTTCTCCCATTTAATCAACCAATATGCATAGTACTTTGAAGGTGCAAAATACCTAATACCTAATTGTGACACAAACAATGATGAGAACAAAAAGTTGACATCTGTTGGGTGCATAAGTATTCAACCCCCCTGAATACTTGGTAGAACCCCCTTTCGCTGCAATTACAGCTGCAGGTCTTTTGGGGTAGGTCTCTACCAGCTTTGCACATCGAGAGATGGAAATGTTTGTCCATTCTTCTTGGCAAAAAAGCTGAAGCTCAGTCAGGTTGGAGACCGGCTGTGAATAGCAATTTTCAAGTCTCAATTGGATTTAGGTCCGGGCTTTGACTGGGCCATTTTAAGACATGAACATGCTGTGATCTAATCCATTCCATTGTAGCTCTGGCTGTATGTTTATGTTCATTGTCCACCCCAGTTTCAAGTATTTTGCAGACTGCATCAGATTTTCTTCAAGGGTTGCCCTGTATTTGGCTCCATGCATCTTTCACTCAATTCTGACCAGTTTCCCTGTACCTGCTGAAGAGAACCATCCCCACAGCATGATGCTACCACCAACATGTTTCACTGTTGGGATGGTGTGCTCAGGGCGATGGGCAGTGTTGGGTTTCCGCCACACACGTTTTGCATTGAGGCCAAAAAGTTCAATTTTGGTCTCATCTCACCAGAGCACCTTCTTCCACATGTTTGCTGAGTCTCCCACATGGCTTGTGTTAAACTCCAAATGGGATTTCTCATGGTTCACATTCAACAACGGCTTTCTTCTTACCACTCTTCCATAAAGGCCAGATATGTGGAGTACACAACTAATAGTTGTCTTGTGGACAGATTATCCTACCTCAGCTGTGGATCTTTACAGCTCCTCCAGTTACCTTGATTGCTCCTCTGATAAATGTTCTCCTTGTCCCGCTGGTCTGTTTGAATGGACGCCCTTGTCTTGGTAGGGTTGCGATTTTGCCATATTCTTTCCATTTTCTGAAGATGGATTTTATGGTTCTCCGTGAGACGTTCAAAGCTTGGGATGTTTTTTTAAACCTAACCTTGCTTCATATTTCTCCACAACTCTATCCCTGACCTGTTTGGTGAGCTCCTTTGTATTTATGATGCTGTTTGTTCAGTAATGAACTCTGAGGCCTTCACAGAACAGATGTATTTATACTGAGATTAAATTGCAGACATGTGGACCCTATTTACTAATTATGTGACGTGCAAATGTGACTTGTGAAGGCAATTAGTCGCACAAGATCTTTGTTAGGGGTTTCACAGTAAAGGGGGTGGTTACATATGCACTCAAAACTTTTCAGATTTTTATTCGTAAATAGTTTTGAAATCTATGCCCAAATGATGGACTATTTTGTGTTGGTCCATTACATAAAATCACAATGAAATAAATTATAATCTGTGGTTATGCCAAGACAAAATGTAGAAAAGTCCAAGGGGGTGAATACTTATGCAAGGTGCTGTAGTCATTTATAATGTCTGAGTTGTTAAAAGCTTTTGTCAAATGCTATAATGATCCAAAGAGAAAAAAGCTCTCATAACATACAGTGCTGTGAAAAAGTATTTGCCCCCTTCCGAGTTTCTTATTTTTTTGCATATTTGTCACACTTAAATGTTTCAGATCATCAAACAAATTTTAATATTAGACAAAGATAACCTGAGTAAATACAAAATGCAGTTTTTAAATGATGATTTCATTTATTAAGGGAAAAAATCTATCCAAACGTATCTGGCCCTATGTGAAAAAGTATTTGCCCCCACTTGATAAATCTTGAATAAACCAAATTTTTTGGAAAGCTGAGTTCAATGTCACTAGCCACACCCATTCCTGATTACTGCCAGAACTGTTTAATCTAGAAATCAGTTAAATAGAAGCTGTCTGACAAAGTTAAGTAGACTAAAATATCTCAAAAAACAACACATCATGCAGGATGTCTAAAGAAATTTAAAAACAGATGAGAAACAAAGTAATTGACATGTATCAGTCTGTAAAGGGTTACAAAGCCATTTCTAAGGCTTTGGGACTTTAACGAACCAAGGTGAGAGCCATTATCCACATATGGAGAAGACTTGGAACAGTGGTGAACCTTCCCAGGAGTTGCCGGCCTACCAAAATTACTCCAATAGCACATCGCTACTCATTCAGGAAGTCATACAAGACACCAGAACAACATAGCAACAGGCAAACATGGTGGCGGTAGTGTGATGTTCTGGGGCTGTTTTGCAGCTTCAGGACCTGGATGAATTGCCATAATTGATGGAACCATAAATTCTGCTCTCTAACAGAAAATCCTGAAGGAGAATGTCTGGCCATCAGTTTGTGACATCAAGTTTAAGAGCACTTGGGTTATGCAGCAGGACAATGATCCGAAATACACAAGCAAGTCAACATCTGAATGGCTCAAAATAAACAAAATGAAGGTTTTGGAGTGGCCTAGTCAAAGTCCAGACTTAAATCGGACTGAGATGATCTGGCATGAACTTAAACAAGCCATTTATGCTCGAAAACCATCCAATGTTGCTGAATTAAAGAATTCTGCAAAGAAGAGTGGGCCAAAACTCCTCCACAGCAATGTGAAAGACTTGTTGGCAGTTATCGCAAACATCTGATTGCAGTTGTTGCCGCCAAGGGTAGCACAACCAGTTATTAGGTTTAGGGGGCAAATACTTTTCACAGAGGGCCAAGTAGGTTTGAATAGAATTTTTCACTTAATAAATGAAATCATCATTTAAAAACTGCATTTTGTATTTACTTGGGCTACGTTTGTCTAATATACAAATTTGTGTGGTGATCTGAATCCTTTAAGTGTGAAAAAAATGCAAAAAAATAAAAATCAGGAAGGGGGCAAATACTTTTTCACAGCATTGTATTTAACCCCAACCCCAACGCGGGCATCCCATGGGTCCTACGTCACACCGGCGCGCTACTTGGAGCGGGTGTTATGAATACATCTGCAATGTCATTGACTGTTCTCTTTTCTATTGCCCTTCGTGCGGGTGCTGATGTGTTGTGGGCCCTGGTACTCCATTTGACATTTAGTCAAATTTAACTGAACTTGACCAAAGTACCTGTCCACGGAGAGACCCACCTCAAGCACCAGCAGAGCCCGGGGACCTACTCCAAAGGATCCTTTGTTCCCGATGTTTCCTATGTTTTATATGCTTATCTCCAAAGGAATCCTTTGTTCCTGATGTTTCCTATGCTTATCTCCAAAGGAAATCTTTCTCTGCTTCTCTCCAAAGGAAAAAAATCCTTTGTTGCCTATGTGTTTCCTATGTTTCCTATGCTGATCTCAAAAGGAAACATTCCTCTGCTTCTTTCAGAAGGAAAACATTCCTTTGTTGCCTATGTGTTTCCTATGTGTCCTATGCTTATCTCCAAAGGAATCCTTTGTTCCTGATGTTTGCTATGCTGATCTCCAAAGGAAACATTCCTCTGCTTCTCTACAAAGGAAACAATTCCTTTGTTGCCTATGTGTCCTATGCTTATTTCCAAAGGAATCATTTGTTCCTGATGTTTCCTATGCTGATCTCCAAAGGAAACATTCCTCTGCTTCTCTCCAAAGGAAAACATTCCTTTGTTGGCTATGTGTTTTCCTATGTGTCCTATGCTTATCTGCAAAGGAATCCTTTGTTCCCAATGTTTCCTATGTGTCCTATGCTTATCTCCAAAGGAATCCTTTGTTCCTGATGTTTCCTATGCTGATCTCCAAAGGAAACATTCCTCTGCTTCTCTCCAAAGATAAAAATTTCTTTGTTGCCTATGTGTTTCCTATGTGTCCTATGCATATATCCAAAGGAATCCTTTGTTCCTGATGTTTCCTATGCTGATTTCCAAAGGAAACATTCCTCTGCTTCTCTCCAAAGGAAAACATTCCTTTGCTGCCTATGTGTTTCCTATGTGTCCTATGCTTATCTCCAAAGGAATCCTTTGTTCCTGATGTTTCCTATGCTGATATCCAAAGGAAACATTCCTCTGCTTCTCTCCAAAGGAAAACATTCCTTTGCTGCCTATGTGTTTCCTATGTGTCCTATGCTTATGTCCAAAGGAATCCTTTGTTCCTGATGTTTCCTATGCTGATCTCAAAAGGAAACATTCCTCTGCTTCTCTCCAAAGATAAAAAATTCTTTGTTGCCTATATGTTTCCTATGTGTCCTATGCTTATATCCAAAGGAATCCTTTGTTCCTGATGTTTCCTATGCTGATCTCCAAAGGAAACATTCCTCTGCTTCTCTCCAAAGATAAACATGTCTTTGTTGCCTCTGTGTTTCCTATGTGTCCTATGCTTATCTCCAAAGGAATCCTTTGTTCCTGATGTTTCCAATGCTGATCTCCAAAGGAAACATTCCTCTGCTTCTCTCCAAAGGAAAAAATTCATTTGTTGCCGATGTGATTCCTATGTTTCCTTGGCTGATCTCCAAAGAAAACATTCCTCTGCTTCTCTCCAAAGGAAAAAATGTCTTTGTTGCCTATGTGATTCCTATGTGTCCTCTGCTTATATCCAAAGGAATTCTTTGTTCCTGATGTTTCCTATGCTGATCTCCAAAGGAAACATTCCTCTGCTTCTGTCCAAAGATAAACATGTCGTTGTTGCCTATGTGTTTCCTATGTTTCCTATGCTGATCTCCAAAGGAAACATTCCTCTGCTTCTCTCCAAAGATAAACATGTCTTTGTTGCCTCTGTGTTTCCTATGTGTCCTATGCTTATCTCCAAAGGAATCCTTTGTTCCTGATGTTTCCTATGCTGATCTCCAAAGGAAACATTTCTCTGCTTCTCTCCAAAGATAAAAATTTCTTTGTTGCCTATGTGTTTCCTATGTGTCCTATGCTTATATCCAAAGGAATCCTTTGTTCCTGATGTTTCCTATGCTGATCTCCAAAGGAAACATTCCTCTGCTTCTCTACAAAGGAAAAAATTCCTTTGTTGCCTATGTGATTCCTATGTGTCTTATGCTTATCTCCAAAGGAATCCTTTGTTCCTCATGTTTCCTATGCTGATCTCCAAAGGAAACTTTCCTCTGCTTCTCTCCAAAGGAAAAAATTCCTTTGTTGCCTATGTGATTCCTATGTTTCCTTGGCTGATCTCCAAAGAAAACATTCCTCTGCTTCTCTCCAAAGGAAAAAATTCCTTTGTTGCCTATGTGATTCCTATGTGTCCTATGCTTATGTCCAAATGAATCCTTTGTTCCTGATGTTTCCTATGCTGATCTCCAAAGGAAACATTCCTCTGCTTCTCTACAAAGGAAAAAATTCCTTTGTTGCCTATGTGATTCCTATGTGTCTTATGCTTATCTCCAAAGGAATCCATTGTTCCTGATGTTTCCTATGCTGATCTCCAAAGGAAACATTCCTCTGCTTCTCTTCAAAGGAAAAAAATCCTTTGTTGCCTATGTGATTCCTATGTGTCCTATGCTTATGTCCAAAGGAATCCGTTGTTCCTGATGTTTCCTATGCTGATCTCCAAAGGAAACATTCTTCTGAAACTCTCCAAAGGAAACAGTTCCTTCGTTGCCTATGTGTTTGCTATGTGTCCGATGCTTATCTCCAAAGGAATCCTTTGTTGGTGATGTTTCCTATGCTGATCTCCAAAGGAAACATTCCTCTGCTTCTCTCCAAAGGAAAAAAATACTTTGTTGCCTATGTGTTTTTCCTATGTGTCCTATGCTTATGTCCAAAGGAATCCTTTGTTCCTTTTGTTTCCTATGCTGATCTCCAAAGGAAACAGTCCTCTGCTTCTCTCCAAAGAAAAACATTCCTTTGTTGCCTATGTGTCCTATGCTTATCTCCAAAGGAATCCTTTGTTGGTGATGTTTCCTATGCTGATCTCCAAAGAAAACATTACTCTGCTTCTCTCCAAAAGAAAAAATTCCTTTGTTGCCTATGTGATTCCTATGTGTCCGATGCTTATCTCCAAAGGAATCCTTTGTTCCTGATGTTTCCTATGCTGATCTCCAAAGGAAACATTCCTCTTCTTCTCTCCAAAGGAAACAGTTCCTTCGTTGCCTATGTGTTTGCTATGTGTCCTATGCTTATCTCCAAAGGAATCCTTTGTTGGTGATGTTTCCTATGCTGATCTCCAAGGGAAACATTCTTCTGCTTCTCTCCAAAGGAAAAAAATCCTTTATTGCCGATGTGTTTCCTATGTGACCTATGCTTATCTCCAAAGGAATCCTTTGTTGGTGATGTTTCCTATGCTGATCTCCAAAGGAAACATTCCTCTGCTTCTCTACAAAGAAAAAATTCCTTTGTTGCCTATGTGATTCCTATGTGTCTTATGCTTATGTCCAAAGGAATCCGTTGTTCCTGATGTTTCCTATGCTGATCTCCAAAGGAAACATTCCTTTGAAACTCTCCAAAGGAAACAGTTCCTTCGTTGCCTATGTGTTTCCTATGTGTCCTATGCTTATCTCCAAAGGAATCCTTTGTTCCTGATGTTTCCTATGTGTCCTATGCTTATCTCCAAAGTAATCCTTTGTTCCTGATGTTTCCTATGCTGATCTTCAAAGGAAACATTACTCTGCTTCAATCCAAAGGAAAAAGTTCCTTTGTTGCCGATGTGATTCCTATGTGTCCTATGCTTATCTCCAAAGGAATCCTTTGTTCCTGATGTTTCCTATGCTGATCTCCAAAGGAAACTTTCCTCTGCTTCTCTCCAAAGGAAAAAATTCCTTTGTTGCCTATGTGTTTCCTATGTTTCCTATGCTGATCTCCAAAGAAAACATTCCTCTGCTTCTCTCCAAAAGAAAAAATTCCTTTGTTGCCTATGTGATTCCTATGTGTCCGATGCTTATCTCCAAAGGAATCCTTTGTTCCTGATGTTTCCTATGCTGATCTCCAAAGGAAACATTCCTCTTCTTCTCTCCAAAGGAAACAGTTCCTTCGTTGCCTATGTGTTTGCTATGTGTCCTATGCTTATCTCCAAAGGAATCCTTTGTTGGTGATGTTTCCTATGCTGATCTCCAAAGGAAACATTCTTCTGCTTCTCTCCAAAGGAAAAAATGCCTTTGTTGCCTATGTGTTTCCTATGTGTCCTATGCTTATGTCCAAATGAATCCTTTGTTCCTGATGTTTCCTATGCTGATCTCCAAAGGACAAACATTCCTTGCTTCTCTCCAAAGGAAAAACATTCCTTTGTT